>CM024618.1:23162328-24518578 GCA_014182575.1 Eucalyptus decipiens | reverse complement strand
CGCCTGTTTCGCCCGTTTTGCGGTTTTCAGCCATTTTCTCCCCCATTTCTACCCTACCTCCACCCATACCAACCTCCAGTAAGATTCCCTTGACCCCCGGGAGCCGCCGATTGCTAGCCACCCGCTCGCCGAAGCTCCGATCGGCCGTTTTCGCCGTTGAAGTTGCTGGTTTCTTCTCTGTAGTTCAGCCCAAATCAAGAGCAGAAGACATCAAGGTTTTGGAGACTTCGTGGCCCATTTTCAAGCCCTTCCCGGCCTCCGTTGGTTTTGCCGCTTTGGGGTTTATTGACCGCCTTGGCGTTGTGGTCGCCGTGAACTCACCGGCGTGCAAAACCGGTGAGTTTATCCTCTAAACCTCGCTTAGTAAGTTAATCATGCTTAAGGGGTGTTTAGATTAGTCTAATTAGGCTTAGGTGGTTAGATTATATTATTTTAATATAAATTAGATTAGTTGTATGATTAGTTTAATTGATGTTTAATTAGGGGTAATTGTATGTTTAAATTAGTGTAATCTAGTTTAAGCATTAATTAATTATTTTTAATTAAATAATTATTTCGAATTTATAAATATAATTTTATTATAGTATATTATTATAAAATAATATTTAATTATTTAATTTTCGGAATTAAATTTAATTATTTATTATTTTGGAAAATTATCTTTGGGATGGCGGAGTCGTAATTTCGACCGATCGCAAAGCGGTGTGGTCAATTTGTGTCAATTGTATATTTAATGGAGAAATTGAGTAGAATGATGATTATGGTTAATTATTCCAAAGTGTGGAATTAAATGAAATTGGAGAAGTTTTGGTATTTAACTTGAAAATACCCGGTGTTGGCTTATAGCACCGTAATTGGTTGGTAAGACCAGTTTGTATCGATTGATTGAATGGTTTTTTATGTGGGGGTTTATCCCAAAGATGTTTAGTATTGATATTCGATTGGAATTTGATTGTAAAAGGTTGTGAATGGATCTAGAAAATCGTCAAAGTTCGACTGTGCCTTGTTAGACCGTGATTTGCCACTTGACAAAAGTCGTGCCTGATATGGTTGTAATGCGCCACCTATTAAAGGTTGTGCCCGTTGGGCCGTAAATTGCCACCCGATAGGGGTTGCGCTTGATAAGGCCGTAATCCGCCACCTATTAAAGGTTGCGCCCATTTGGGCCGTAATTTGCCACCTAAAGATAGGTCGTGTCCTTTCGACCGTGGTTTTTAGTGAATGATTTGATTGATTATTGAATTGTACTGATGTGCAGGAATGGACTGAGGCGAGGTAAGTCCTCAATCCTCTTTGTATGGCTAGAGCGCCCTGGGGCTTATTTTCTTCCTAATTGAGTTTTAGAGGGTAGGACTCGCTGAGACATTGTCTCATCCCTATTGTGGGATAATATTTCAGGTCCCTAGATGGTGGATCCTCCGGAGCTTTTTGGTAGACCAGTGAGGGTCGCTGAGAGGATTTTTGACTTTGCCGATCCCGACTGAAGAGCTGGCGAATGGACCTGTCTAGCTGATCTTAGGATAGCTTAGTTTTTGAGGACTGATCTTCTATAGATCTTTTGTAAATAGCCTAGTCTTGTAAATGAACTGGTTTGATGTGTATAAAGTTATGTGGTTTGAATTGGAAAATGTGATCCTGCTTTTCTATCCCAATTGAGTTTTTTCTGGGGATTAATTATTTGCTTCCGCATGTACATTAAAAAGAATGGGTCGGCGACGTGTCCTGGGAAGTCGCTTTTCTATCGACCGCAGTGGGATGTGCGCATGCTCGAGGTTCGGGCGTGACAAGAACAAAGTTGGCTTTGCAGTGGTAGGAGAATAAGGGTAGAGAGAGGCCACATGCACTGTGAAAGAACAAAACGAAAGAACAGAAGCTCTGATGAAGCTCTGATTTTTATTTATTTGTTTTTTTTTAAGACTTTGGTTACACTCTTTCGTTTTGTCCAAAATCAGTCAAAACATCGTAAATTTACTATTTTAGAATTGGTCTAAATTCGATTGCTAGCATAGGTGGAATCTCAAATTGTTAATTCAAATATTACCGCACCAATCAAACTTGGGTATTTTTTGTATTTTTAAATCACTTTTCATAGTTTCAGCAGGATGAATTTCAAAAGATAATATTGCAATCACTCAAAACGCATAGCATAAAATTCAGTATTTTGCAACAAGATGAAAAAATAATTGTTGATGAAATTGTGGAGGAATGCGGGCACTTTTATAGTGATAATAAAAATTTAATTAAAGTCTGGTCTTTTGATCATAATGTTTATTTAGGATCAACCGATATCATTTGACACGTACAATGCTTATTTGAAGCAATTTGGATTAGATATTACAAACAAAACTTATCTTTGGTGGCATAATTACTATAAAACAAATCTTCATCGAAAAATTTATTTATCGTTTAGCGCTTGTAGGAGATTATCCCATCTATTATTTTTTAATAATGATGGGAGAGTGACAGGTGCTCCCCCAACCACAAGATTTTTCAAGGAATAGATTAAATATAAAAGAAAATAGAAAAATATTAGGGAATTGAAAAGAGCATTATTGAAAGTATTATCAACATGAAATATTTTAAATTCCCTGTAAAAAGATTAGTTCAAACATTTTTCACACTTATAGTCATGAAAAATATATATTCATCATTTAACAAAATATATACAATTACCAAAATTAACACTTGAATCCTTATTTTATACAAATTAAAGCATCGATAAATTCAACTTAAGCCAAAGCAATCTAAGTTAACTCAAAAATCAAAATCATGATCATTTCTAACTATTGAACATTGATATTTATTTAAAAATTTATAGTATATTGAATTTGTTTGATTAAGTTTTTTTGTCTCAATTCCCTTTTCAATATTTTACATAGCCCAACTTTTACATTTTGCTAGCCAAATTTCAATTTACCAAATAAGTATATATTGTGTCTAAGTTCAACAAATGCCGCAACGAGACTCATTGTAGTGTGCTAAATTTTTCACTTGTTTGATAATGTTTTGATATCTCATGAAATTAGCGAAATACACATGTGGGTTACAAATATGACTTTCTTCATATTGATAATATGTGAAAATATTGTTGAAAGTACACTATAAAATAATTGAGTTTTACATTTAAATAGTTATTTAAGGCTGTCAAAAAAAGTTCACAAGCATCAAGTATATTTCCTTTTTGTTAATTTCATTGTCTATTTGGAAAAAGATTACTATCCAAAATGTGAGAAATTTTGTCAAGATTCTTTCTAGAATTTGCTGCATGTCGATTTTGTAGTTCCGGTTGCCAATATCTCTTCAATGGTCATTTATGATTGAAAAGGGACCGTCAGCCTAGCAATGTCCATTATTTTTTAATCTCTTTTTTCCTTTTAAAAATCTATACAATTTTAACAGAAAAAGTATATGGTGAGTGAGCTACATTGCATTAGCCTTCTGACTAATGTTCCAGCATTCCTTAAATTTCTTAAGCATTTCACCGTTAACCTTTCTTTTTTTTTTTCTTTTTCTTTCCGGTATTTCAGATCAAGTCACGGATATCTAGAATGGAATGAATAATATTATACATTACATATATTAAATAAAGAAAAATATCAAGTTAAATAATAATGTAAAATCCAAAGATTGAAATTTTAATTAATGACATGTCAATAAGCTAAATATTAATTCATGTTGGTTGGACGTGGCAATCATAATAGGAATTAAGGATTAAGATAGCTTTATTTAGAGGTGTCAAAATTGAACCGGAAAGCCAAATTGAAATTAGAATCAAATTTTCGTACATTTTTTTTTATTGGATTCGAATAATAAGAAACCAGTTTTTATTCTAGTTTGGATAGTTTCATTAATTGAACCAAACTGAAAATCGTCCATCTTCTTGATATTATAATTTGCATAATTTCTCTCCTTTGTTACTGAACTTCTTTTCAATATTAAAAAAAGAAAACCAAAAAATTGAATTAAATTATATTGAGTCATAATTCGATTGAAAGTGAATGCACTCCGTAGACAACCTTATGATCACACCAGCACACTTTTAAGCCCACTTATTTTTTTCATTCTTCCAGTTTGTTCCCTCATGTTCCCTCCAGCAGGTGTCCCGTCCGCCAACATTTCTTGGACACAGCTTGCATGGAGTGGAATTGTCAGTCTTAAGTCTTAAGAGACGTCCAAACAGTCTGAACATCCATCCATTCTGGTGAAAAAGAGGCTGGGCAATGCTAGCCGAGCTCTATGTTGCAACACTTGAAAAGACACATCTCCGCATTAAAACCTAAAAACAAAACTGACAGACGCAAATCTACCTTTTTTTTTCTTTTCTGTTTAGCCGAGATGGAACACTTCTCTCCAAATATTTTAAGCACAAAGGAAACCAGTGCCAACTCCCTCCACGCTTTTGGCAGTGAAGCGTGGCTGATCTGGCCAATCTGAGGACGAGTGCCAGGACAGATATACAGACTATCGACATGGTCAAGATGTTGTCATAGCCAATCGATTCGCGTCTCCAATTTCTGCATCCGCTCGATAAGCAAACGGCGTGCTTCCCATGCTCGCCGAACCACTTCGGCTACTTCTCCGATCTCCTGTGCCACTATCTCCTGCACCTCGTTTTGTTTTGGGTCGTTCTGTGCCGTGATCATCTATGCCTCGATCTCCGATGCGATCGGCTCTCAATCTGTGCCTTGATCTTCTGTGCCATGATCTCTGCCATCTGCGCCTCGATCTGTGCCTAGATCTGTGCCTCAAACTCCTTTCTGCATCTTCTACAAAACTGTGAAGACTTTGAGGCTTTGTAACGAGTGAGTAGATATTTGTCCTAAGTCGTGATTGGTTGTAACAGGTGAACCTCCCCTGCCGCCCATTTTTCCTTCTGCTTCTCTTCTTATTTTCTTCCTTCACCTTTCTTCATCCCTTTCCCTGCTGCCGACTGGACTTGAGGTCTGCTTCTGTCAACAATGATTTCTATGCTCAGTCTGCAATGAAGGTTGGATTGCATAAGCACATTCTCCACGCAGATCTGCCCTCTCTTCCTTTTTCTCTTGATGGAACAATTCTCTCCAAACTTTTTAAGCTTTGTTCCGAGGGCTTGCCATGCTCCAAGAAAAGCTGGCGAGCCGGCAGCACCGTCCAAGCGTGGAAACTCAAGTTGTCCGAGGTGTTGCCACAAGCAATCGGTCTCCAAAAAGTCCCTTTCGTTTGGACTTCTTTCCTCTCGGAAGAAAGTGCTTCAGTGGCCATCAGTGAAAATGAGAAGAATGACAAGAGGCTGGGGAGTAAAGGAGGAGCTGGATAGAGAGGGGGTCGGAGGTAGGCGAGCAAAATAAGGAGGGAGTGATACTGAGCACCGAGGAGGACGAGAGAATAAAAAAAGGAGAGAGGAGGCTGAGGCAATACTAAGCATAAGGAGAGAACTCTCGTTTCAAATTTCGTCGCTTCATGTATAAAGCCCTCTCTTGTCCCTATCAACTCCCTTTTATACGTAAAATCAATGGGCGCCTCGAGGAAAGAAACTTTGTCTCTTTTCTCTTTCTAATCAAAGATTTCGCCTGCTACAGGCGAAGATGCAATTTTCTTTTTTTCTTTTTTAGCTATTTTCCATTGACCAAATCTTGCTTATCTTCACTTATTTTCTCAAACAGCCGAAAAATAGTGCCCAAGAAATCGTGAATATCAAATCAGAAAAACGTAGTACGATAAATATTTGAATATTTGGCATTGACATAAGATACGAATTTCATCATCTTCATAACAACAACTTCAACTCTGATCAGTTTAAATTTAGACTGTTAAGGGGTCCCTTTGTCATGTTTGGCTGTTATCCTTGGTTGTCTTAAGTTTCTCAAAATGATCATCGGAAGTAGTCTGCCGCTTTTTATGTCTTAAAGCTGCTTTTAAAGTTTGTTGCAGCCTTTAGGCAGGTTCATGAGGAACACGTATCCAACGCTTTTCCCCGCTACGGGGTAAGGTTCCATTCTTGTTTAGTTGGACTATCTTGGTCCTCTTTGCTCTTTGCTTTGATTTATTCTTTCCTGCCTTGGTAATTGATTTACTTCTTTGTACGTCAATGAATGGTGCCTTAGGTAGTCCCTCGTCCTTTCAAGGCAGTAAGAGATGTGCTAAACAGTGACTTCGATACAAAATTCATCATGCATCTAAGTTGTTCTTCAATACTTTATTGGGTATTTCTGCCGTTATCTGTCATAATTCTGCTTAAAAAGATACCGTCTAGATTTATGCTTTTAACATCAGCAACTTTTGAAGAAGGCAATTTTTTTGTTCAGGGAATGGAAAATATTTAAGGACGTCATTCCTAGACATTTATAGCTATGGACATTTAACCATACTCTTTTCCCTCTTTCTTCGGAGCACGAGATCTTTTAACCGAGGGAAAAAGTGGTCCCAGACATTCGGCTAGTCGAACGTACTAGGACGCTTCTTTCTGCTTCTCTGCAGATATGCTTTTCTCTTCTCTGAAGGCATGTCATGTCATTGGTAGCAAGAAACCCTTCAAGTTTAGGTCCTGAAATCGGTGAAACT
Source organism: Eucalyptus decipiens (assembly GCA_014182575.1). Lineage (NCBI taxonomy): Eukaryota > Viridiplantae > Streptophyta > Magnoliopsida > Myrtales > Myrtaceae > Eucalyptus > Eucalyptus decipiens. The sequence continues at coordinate 24,512,038 of CM024618.1, read as the reverse complement.
TTGACATAGTAAATGCAGATAACGGGGACGCGCGCTCTCTGTAAATATCTTCTTTTTCCCTATTGGTCACTATTTAGTACATTTCAGTACTGCATAGTCGAAAGAGCTGGTACTCTTACCTCACTAAACAAGTTCTGGCAAAATGTACCGAAAGTCGAAAGTCAAAAGTAAGGCCGGGCCAAACGATTGGCACGGCCTCACTCTGCATAGCCATGCATAACCGAGTGCATGCATTCACATATGCAGGCCAGAACAGGAAAAGGGTTGTGGGGCAGAGAGGGAAGGAGGAATAACTAGGATCATAGGATTATCAAGTGGCTCGTAGTTTACAGCAGGAGGCAGGAGGGCACTTAATTAAGCAATTACTTAGAGCATAAGAATCCTTGGGTGCAGTTTCATGTTGCATTGCCAACCTCCATTAGAGAAGAATACATTGCCTAACTTTATGTTTCTTGCACTTTCAGGTTCCGCAGTTGTTCTTGCCTTCTTGGTACTGTCCAATTTTTTTTTTTTTTTTTTTTTTGGGTAAGATTAAATGGAGATGTGTCCTCTTACTTCGTTCTATTCATTTCTTTTCCGATTTCAGGAGTGCTGGATTTGCTTTCCTGGATGGAAAGTACATGAGGCTTGCTCATTGAGATGGTAAACCATTTGTCGGTGGCCGCAGGGAATTCTGTTAAATGACATTATTTAACTTCTGTATTGTAAAGCTCGTTGCATTAGTCAGCTTAAAAATTTCGAGGCAGATGCAACAGAGGCGACATTCATCATTCATCATCATCATCTCTCTCTCTCTCTCTCTCTCTCTCTCTCTCTCTCAAATATTAACAAATACGTTGGTTGTTTCTTTCCATCCAGGAGCAGCCATGTCTCTGGAAATCACATGTATGTAGTTGCGTATTATCCTACTTTCCTATCTGTGCCTTGCCTACAAACTGAAAGAGCTAGCAAGTCACGGAGTTTCATCTAACTTCCGTCAACTCTTCTCTACCTTGGAAGTATTGGAACCCCTTCTCTCACGATCCCAAAAAGGAAGGTTAGCTTGATAGTTTTAAACTTGTCCCGGGCCCGTGAATATGAAAAATCAGTATCTTTGTCTCTCACATCCTTCCCGTTTTGTGCCAAGAAATGGCGTCAGAGGGCTGAAAGAGAAGGGCCCTCTGACGCCATTTCTTCGAAGCTGCACGCTACTGTTTTTCCAATCGATATTGTTTTTTAACAGCCATGTAATTGCAGAGCATCTCATCACTACGGGACTGCTTTTGATGGAAAAGCACTCCCAAGCACAAAACGGGAAAGATTCGAGACGGTCATACACATCGATTTTTCCATATTCACGGGCATTGCAGAACAGGTCGCAACCAGCAAGCTCCTGGTGGTGCAGCTTTCGTTTTCTCCCCACCAGTTGCTACTCTTCCATTGAATAATAATACATCCAGCATTGAATCGATTCAGCAACGCAACCTGAGCAAATCCTCCTCTTTCACGCACCCTTGATACTCTGCCAAAAATCCCCCCAAGTCCTCATTACCCACTAAAGCAGATCTGGAACTGCATGCCTGGAAAGCATCGGGACCACCAAGATGCCTACTGATGAACTTTCTTTTGCAAGCTGGAGTTAGCTGTTGGCACTGTCCATAGGTCTGCCGAGTTGATATTTGCTCCATTTCAGAGAAATACATACGAACCTAGAAGACATCTCAGAGAAGGTACGGTCACAACAGCACATGTGCAGCACCATGGACGTCAATGGTTTTTATGAAAAGTGTATACCATGCAAAGGAAGAAAGAAAAGCTCGGGTTTTAGATTTCTCTCAAACAGCAATATAAGAGAATCAACAGGTACCGCCTGAGCACGTAAAACTTTGAGGAGCAATTTCTGCAAACCATATTCGGTTTTGGTAATGCTTAACCAATCATGAAATGCACACACGAGGACTATTTTACCAATTTATCGATATATCTATTAGAGAGGGTCTTTTTTTTTTTTTTTTTAAAGTTCATTATTACTGAATGTGTGGGGAAATACAAAACTATTTAAGTTTCAAAAAGATCAATAATAAGAAAAATTATTGACGAATTTATAAGCCAAATCCCATATGTTTTTAAATAAGAATTGGATTGCTGAGGACAGAATGGAAGACCGTGTTACTTTCAATGGCCCTGCCATCAACGAGATGAGTCGGCGGGTACACCTTTTTGGCTCTTTCTTTATACCGGTCTGCATTTTTGGTTGAAATCTGCTTTAATGAGTTGATAAATCTAGGTCTTCCTTTGGGCATTTGCCTTTGATGAGTTTTGCCTCAAGCACAACACCAAGTATGACAAAAAAGTGCCAGGAAGATGGATCTTAGCCATCTTAAGGCTACCATAACACGAGCCAAGCAACTAGGTGGACAAGATGAACAATTTTTAAAATTAGGCTTATTTGTTTGCTTTTCGTACTCCCTCTTTGTAATTGTACTTTCTTTTTTGTCAATTCAAATGAGCATGGTCCACTTTACTTTCTTAGGGCTACCATAACACGGGCCAAGCAACTGGGTGGACAAGATGAACAATTTTTAAAATTAGGCTTATCTGTTTGCTTTTCGTACTCCCTCTTTGTAATAGTACTTTCTTTTTTGTCAATTCAAATGAGCATGGTCCACTTTACTGATTAATTCATATACAATCCTATATTAGAAAACTTACAGGTCAACTTTGTCGTAAAAAAATAACTGCTTTTGCAGGACTTTTCTTGAGAAAGTTGTAATCCTAACTAATCGTGCAGGCTTTCGGAGATTTGCAAGCGGGTACCTTTACATGGTAAATTAGGTATTCTCGGGCCATTCATGTTAGATCAAGAATGCCTCAAGTGTTCCTTTTATGTGTATTGCGAAAGATCATCTACGCAGACATGTTTGAGAGAGGTTGTAATTATGGCATTGCACGAAAATGGATGCTCTTACAACGATTTACTACAAAGAGTGCTAAATATAGTGGCATCAAATCATTGAGTCCCATTTATTTCTCTCTATTCAATCAATCTCAACAGCAAAATTGCAAGTCGTTGCATGCGATTAAAATAAACATTGACGTAGGAAAAAGGAATCTAAAACCATTGCAATACTTGAATAACTAAAATAAATTTAAGTCTGTACTTCAACTTTTAATGAGTGATTCAATGTGGTTCCTTTCCTTAGAATCATTGACGACGGAATATTTTGTTTTGTTTTTTGACTTATCATTATTTTGTTCAATTTCAATTTCATGCTTTTATCTGCGACATGTCAAATTTAGATTCAATCCCAATACAAAACATTTTATTAGTTATCTCATAATATCAAATGTTAATTAAATTGCTACATAATACAAAACACTTAAGATATGAAGTCTTCTATATGAAAATGCTTACTTGTGTTTATGTATTGTAAGTATTTTTACATGTATCTAAACATGTCATGTTAGCACATGAAACGTTTTAGATTATATAAATAAACGAGTCAAAGTGCATTATAAACAGATAAGATGTTCACTTCACGCTTAACATGTTTGTTATTCATCGAAATTAATCTTACATTAACCTTTTTTTTTAGAAGTGGAGTTTTTAACTTTAACATATATCGCATGCACACATATATAGTGATTAAAGCTCAAATGAGGTTAAGTCACATAGCACGATCACGTGTGAACTCACCAGTAGTTATGCTCACTTTAGCAAGTTCTCTTGTCCTAGCAAACTGTAGCTCTAATTCTTATTCACATCTTGGTAATGGACTGAATTGCTAAAATGATGAACAAAGACTTGCATCTTCATTATAAAAAGAAAAATTAAATGCTTAGGAATTTATGTTCCCTGAATGCATATTGCTGCATCTAAACTTATTAGCGCTATAGATGTAAATATTTTAAAGTTGAGGAGAACAAAGTCTGACATCAAAATTTTGCGGGCTGTATTTTTAAGTTGATAAGAGAAAAGTTGATGAAGAAATTCCTAAACAAAAAATTTACAAAAATTAAATGCTTAGAATGATATATTCCATGCACATAAGATTATTGAGAAAATTCCAAATAAGGGCCTAAAGAACCCATGGTTTTTCAAATAAATACTTAAAGTGAATCTTATTTTAATTAAGAGCCTGAAATGAATCTTATTTCAAATAAGGGCCTGAAATAATCTTGTCAATCTCAAAAAATGGCCTAACTCATTGGATGATAAGGGCATTTTTTACCTTTACATTGTTTTTAATTTCTTTTCCTTTTTATTCTTTTTTTGTATTAGATAAAAAAATTTAAGGGGTCCAGCAACCTTTGCCAACCCTTGGCCAGGCATCCCCCACCACCGCCGGCCCATCCTGGTGATGGTGGCATGGCAGCGGTGTTGAGGGCTTGCAAAGTCCTCGTCTAATGTCCTTTTTTTTTTTTTAAAGGCAATTAATTTTAATATAATGTAAATAATAATATTTAAAATTAAAATTATATGGGACAAAAATGCCCTTGGTCGGCGGAAATATTTAGCCAGTCAATGAGTTAGGTTCTTAGTAGAAACTTAAATCGCCACTTCAGGCTCTTATTTAAAATTGCCATATTCACTTTAAATCCTTATTTGAGAAAATGAGGGTACTTCATACCTTTATTTAGATTTTTCAAAGATTATAAATGATATTTTATAATTAAATGAATATAAAAAACATAATCAGAATAAATTTTAGCCAATACAAAAACCATATTTACATAATTTTTATGAAGGAGAACAATTTGCCATATTCTTAAGTTTCATAAATAAATATAACCAAGCGCAAAATTGGTGATGACTCATATGATAAACGTAATACTATAGATAATGCCCAATGCTATCACTTTTTAATTTATATATGTGAATTACTTATTCACAATCATGCAAAACAATAATTTAAGGCCCGTTACTTTAGACTTTAAACTATTTAGTTAAATAAATTATCATAGGTACTTATTGCTTCATAATGGGCGAGAATAAACTTAAACTAAGGACTGTAATAATGGTTTGAGTTAGTTTTTAAAGGATTTTTTGTGACACGGATTTCCATTAAATTTGCTTCTCACGAAATTCTTTTTTGATCAAAATTCTCACAAATTTATAGTATGGAAAAAATAATAGAAAAACAGCAACAAAACTAGCCATTATTTCAGAGAAGTTATAAAAGAAAAATATGTGTCTAGGTTTTGCTTCGTCAAGGAGGATACATATGTCTTATTACATCCAAGAATTCTAACTACATTTGATGATGATGACTAAGATTTCGCATCCTTAATTTTCATTATTTGCTTTAAATATCTATATCAATAGGATATTCACATATAGTACAGTATAGATTATAAAATTTGATACGTCAGTTCAGCTGAGTGATATACCACTCCCTACTTGGTAAGCCATAGAGCAGAGTCTAGGTTCCCCTTATTCGTGTCTCCTAAAATCTTTTAGGCATGCATCTTATTTTTCAATAACAAAAGTCGCTTTTTTCTTCTTCTTCTTTTTTGGGTGGTTGAAGGCAACTCTGGTGCACAACAACTTCAGTACATTAAGGGTTCGCCAAACATTAAATTCAAAAGGCACCCCCCCTGCAAACTGGCTTTTGTCTTATACTCTTTCCATAAGTTTTGGATGTCCGGGTACTTTTTCTCATCTTTATATTTGTTCTCTTTTATCTTTTACCTTCTCTTTTAGCTGGTGCAAGTGATGACAGCAGCCTCCTCCGGTGCCAATAAAATCTGTGCCTTCTCTATCTTGTGTGATCTCTTTCCTTCGGAGGGTCGATGATCTATGCTCTTCTTCTTCTTCCTTTTGACCTCAATTCATTACTTGGTCAGAAGTAATTTTTGGTTTTAAACTGTCTGATATAGTCATCAGAAAGTAGCTAGCCGAGCTTTATGATTATGCAGAACTTTTCTTGAGAAATTTGTGATCTTAGCTATCTCTTGTGGTGAAAATGGTGTTTTTGGGCCACATGCATTAAACCAAGAGAGCCTCGAATGTCCCTTCCGGGTAGATCACGAAATCATGCGCACAACTACGTTGCCTAGGGCAGTCACTATTATGGCCTTCATGAGAGTCCGCACGGCCGGGAGCTAATGCCCAGAGATCATGTTGACATGCCAATTGCTTGTTTAGAAGCACATTGCGATACCACTTGGGAATCCACTTTTATCCGAGGATAGCTGGAAAGTGTCCTTTTGATATGTATGGGTAATAATTTATATTTATCTGAATTTTCTTTTTTTAATATAAAATTTACGAGATAAGTCGAAAAAGATAAATGACGTGGAAGTATAATAAAAATGTATTCGAATTTTTTTTTAAATCTTTGTCTTCTTTATTGGGTGAAAATATAGAGAACACTTATTTCATTCATTCGTAAATTAATTTTAATTAGTGATAGAATTTAAAGAATGATAATTGGAACTGACTCGTGATGAGAAGCCTCCACAAATTCTCAAGTTTACCACCAAGGCCAATGCCTCGCTTTTATTGGTTACAGCTACTGATTTTCTGTTGCGTTTCGCAGTAAATTTTGGATATGTTCGGAGTATTTTTTTAGATGGGAATGGACACATTAAGTAACAAGACTTTCAATTTACAAAGCACTAACCTTTTTTTTTTTTTTTTTTTCAGGTGGCACGTATAAATTGTGTTTATTTATCGATTCATGGAAGACTAATCTTGTGAGATTGATTATGCTAACACAATAAAAAGTGCGTCAATCTAGTTTACAGTGGATATTCTTAAGACATGAATTTTTTTGCTTTTCTCTGTTTAATTGTTTAGATGCCGGCGGGATCTTTCATGAAAGAATGCGAAGTGTTACGTGTTAGGATTGTCATCCACTTTCCTCTCATACGAATGCACTCTATCTGCCTGTAAAGCTAGTATAGTTGATATGGAAAATGCAATGGTGTGTTTGGGCTGACTTTTATACCTTTGCCTTTTCTTTCCATTCAACATTTGGAAATACGGTTTCCACCGGACACCAGGCCCCTCAAATACTTAAAAACATATACGTACCAGCTTATAAATTCATTTAGAAATTTTTATTATCATTTTTTTTCGAAATTTAAACAGTTTTGTATTTCCCCATACATTCAGTAAAAATGAACTCTTAAAACCAAAATAAGAGATCCATACTAATTGATATATTTGGAGAAAACTAAAACCCCGAGCTTTTCTTTCTTCCCTTGCATGGTATATAATTTTCATAAAAACAATTGACGTTATGATGCTGCACCTGCGCTGTTGTGGCTGTGCCTTCTCTGAGATGTCTTGAGATTCGTATGTGTTCCTCTGGAAGTGGAGCAAATATCAACTCGGTAGACCTTCGGACAGTGCCAACAGCCAAGTCCAGCTCACAATAGAAAGTTCATCAGTAGGTATCCTGGCGTTCCCGATGCTTTCCAGGCATGTAGGATTGGGGAGAAAACGGAAACAGCACCAGAAAGTCTCGCCTGTTTTAAACCTATTCTGCAATGCCCCCATCAACACGGAAATATCAATGTTGTTGTCTGTCTTCAGCATCTTTCCCGTTTTGTGCTTGAACAGTCTCGGTAAAAGAAAGGGACGGACCTGGATGGATCTGTCAACCTTGAAGACTCTCTTTTGTATTATTATACATACCTATGTATGCACATACATACTTACGTCTTTCTACATGTTTTCCAAATCGCTAGAAAGTACATGTATCTCTTTAGTAAATCGATTATCCATGTATAAAATGTATTTAGACTATATATAAATAATAGTTTCGATTTTTAAAGCAGTTTATACCAACTGTGGATTGACGGGTTTCCATATTAGTCATCTATTTCCAAAGGAATTGTCAATTTTTATTAAGTTATATATCTCCACATAATTCTTTTCATAAATGTGAATTCAAATGCCTCTTCCTACAATTTCTTTTTTCATCCTAAAATTCTCTCTCCTTCTATATTATCATCTTGTAATCAAATCATTTCCTTCGAGAAGCCATTGTAAGAAATTCTGAATTTCCTAGATAGAGTTTATCGTTGCAATCTTTGCTGCCAAAAATTTCATAATTTTTGTCACTCATGGAACATAACCCAAAAAAAAAAGCACACCACAAATTTCGACACTTATTAATTTAAGTGACAATCCATGGCATGTTAGCTGGGACACTCTTTCAAGCTAACGTGGTCCAAAAGCAAGAACATATCATTTCGAAATAAACAAAAAATGAATCGAGCAATAACAGTGAAATGATCGGATCCTTTTCTTCTTCGCTTTTGTCCTTTTCCCCTGCAATTTTCTTCTCATTTCTTGCCTGCATGGTATCCGTTTCGCGTGATCTCGTCCTCTCCTCTCGTACAGTGAAATGATGGCCCACCTCTGCTCTCCTCTGCGACGCTCTCTCTCCTTTGCTCTCCTCTGCACTCGGCAGACCGTCTCCCTCCTCTCTCTCCTCTCTCTCTCCCCGTTCTCCGTTCCGTTGCGTTGACAATAAAAATCGCAGATCTGCTTCCATATTCCATATGCTCTTCCCCTCCTCTGGTCTTTCTCCTCCGCTGGTTGCTTCCATCTCCCCCCACCCTGACGCCAACGCTGCCGACGCTTCTCCGCCTCCGCCTCCGCCTCCACAGGTTGCCTCCGTCGCCCCCGACGCCGCCGACGCCTCCACCTCCACCTCCGCCTCCCCCTACGCCCCCGAACCCGACGCCGACGCCGACGCCCCTGCCTCCCTCTCGCGACCTCCAGTCCCTCTCTCTCTCTTTCCTCCTCGAAGTCGCGCCTCTCTTCCAGTGAACCGCGACACCGACGCCCCTCCGCCGGTTGCCTTCGTCGCCCCCGACTCCGACGCCGACGCCTCTGCCTCCGCCTTCGCCCCTGACGCTTCTGCCTCCGCCTTCGCCCCTGACGCCAACGCCGACGCCGACGCCGACACCTCCGCCTCCGCGAGGGACATCGACGACCTGCCGAAGATTGCTGTTACTATCCTGTCGGTCCTTTCGGCACGAAGGTTAGTCTCATAGAGTGGATTGCGAATCCGAGATGTGCATTTTATCTCTCTTACTATGAGATGTGATAGTTTGTGTCTATAGACTGATCTGTTTACATTTGGAGTGCATTATTGGCTTCATGCTGCTTTTGATAGTTGTATTTTACTTATTATCTAATCATTGTTCGTTTGATGCACTACAGTAACGTCTTGCGTTTGATGTTTATGTATGGATCTTCGCGCTGATGAGTTCCTTTTCATATTGTCGAGACATTTGAGTCAGAAAACTGCGGTTATAGGCACTTCTAAATGTTTGAATGGGAGAGTTTTTTGGTTTTTCTGACAATGTTGGATTAGTTAACCGCAAGTGACGTTCTTTCACAGGTGGGGTTGGCCCTCTCATATGCAGCCCCATTGGTGTCTCTGCTTAGTAGTTTTTTGACAAGCTTCACAGAAACGGAAAAAGAGATGGTTTCGATTGAGAGAACTCTTCAAGTATGAATCTGAGTGCACGACATATTTTTGTTTATTTCTTTACACACCATGCTTACTTTCTATTAATTCATGTAGTATATGGACGTCCCTCAAGAGCAACTTGGTGGACAACCACCACCAAATTTAGATTGGCCTTCTCAAGGATTGATAGAGTTTCAGCATGTCACCATGAGATACATGCCTTCCCTGCCAGCTGCATTGAATGACGTCACCTTTACCATTCCTGGGGGATGCAGGTTGGACTCAATACTTTTTTTGTTATCTTGTTAAGCCTAAAGATTACTATAATCCGGTCAATGTATGTGATGAACGACAGTGTCTTGTAAGGTGTGCCTAATCTGCTGTACATTCATTCAGGTTGGAATTGTTGGAAGAACCGATGCTGGAAAATCTAGCATCTTGAATGCCCTCTTCCGCCTCAATGGCCTCTGTGGTGGCCGTATTTTGGTGGATTGCATTGATATAGACCACATTCCTGCTAGAGATCTTTGGTCCCGCTTTGCCATTGTGCCTCAGAGTCCATTCTTATTCGAAGGATCTTTGAGGTGGAGCTTAAAAATGTGTTTTGATATGTTACCAATCCTTCTTTCTATTCTATTTGCCGAAATCAAGAGCTCTATTCCTGTTTCCTTAATACTCAATTACTCACATTGAGGCCCTTCACTTTGATATCTAATGCTGGCTCCTTTTTGTGATATTTATAGGGATAAATGGATCCATATCGGGTCACTGATGACCAAAAAATATGGCATGCGCTGGAGAAGTGCCATATGAAAGAGGAAGTGGAAGTAACATATGGGCTCGATATTCATGTGAAGGAATCTGGGGTAACATTTTCTATCGGGCAAAGGCAACTTCTTTGTCTTGCACGCGCACTTCTGAAGTCTTCGAAGGTTCTTAACACTGGACAGTTTTTCTTTGTCCCCTTTTCTATTTCTCTTTCGGTCAGTCCAAGTATGCTGAAACAGCTTCAATACTACAGAACACAATATCTAATGAATGCCGAGGAATGACTGTGATCACCATTGCCTACCGTATATTAGCAGTGCTTGATATGGACAACATCCTTGTTCTCGACCATGGGACACTGGTATGGTTCTTGTTTCTCCCCATATCCTGATAGGAGGCATTCTTTTGATTTACTTATCCTCGTAAAAGATTTCAAAAGAAACTCAATTACTATTCTTCAACAATATGTTTCGTGTAAGAGTACTTTAAAGTATTTATTTCAGAATGGCATTAGTAGTTGTCTAAGTCCTCTGATTTTCGATTTGGCTTAATTTGTGTACCTCATTGTCCATTTTAGGTTGAACAAGGAAACTCCAGAGTTCCCGATGATGGCGGTGGCGCCAATGGTGATGGCCCCGATGGCTGCATTTGCTGAAGTTGCTCCAACCGCTACTTTATGACTATAAGTGTCCCTTTCAGCCTTGCGATTTGGAACATTCTCGTTAGAAATGTCAAAGAGAATGGCACTGTAACCAAGATCATGAGTGTTAAAGGCATCCAGAAATGCCTATACTCTAGGCCAGAGGGGCTGACGTAACTTATAATCAGCCCCACAGCGGAGACGAAAATGTCGAACATCATTTCTCCGCTATGCCATTGATGATTTATGGCCTTCTTTAGTTCTACAATGGCATCGAGGTGAAATGGTGCTTGGTATTTTCGTTTCTGCTGTAGGGTTGATTATAGGTTTCGTTAGATCCTCTGGCCTAGAGTGTAGACATTTTTGGATGTCTTTACGACTCACGATCCTAGTTATGGTGCCATTCTCTACAACGTTTGTTCCAAATTGCGAGGCTGAAAGGACAATGGTCATGAAGCAGCTAAAGCAGCTCTGGCAAATGCAGCCATCGAGGGCCGTCGTCGTCGGCGCCACCGCCGTCATCGAGGACTCTGGAGTTGAGTCTGCTGTCGCCACTGGGGCCGAGGCCATTGGGACCGCAGCTGCCGTCAGGACAGTTGTCACCATCTGAGCTGCCGGCGCTGGCACTGGAACACGGGCCGGAAGAGGGATTGGTCTAGACCGGCAAGGCAGAGTTGGCAGGCAGGCTGGAAGTGAGAATGGTTTGGACCTGGGAGGCTACCATAATAGTAGTTTATTTTCTGTTATTTGTAGTGGTAATGAGTGTCATATCCATTGCTTTGGCCTGTGGCCATTTGAAGTTTGAAGGCTGGGAAATATCCGGGCACACATGACTATCTGTGTTTGCACAAATGACTATCTATGTTTCCGTTTCTGCTTGGCTATCTTTTAGGTGGTTTCTGTGTTTGTTTTCTCCTTCTCTTTTAGGTGGTTTAAGAGAAGGATATGTTGAGTGCTTTGCATGTGTTTTGGTTTCTATGATGATCTTGTCTTAAAATCTGAGGAAAACAGGAGAAGATTGCATATTTGGCGGTTTGTCTCATTGCAGCATGTACCGGCACTTTTCCTCGTTCTAGGATAAAGTTGCATTCATCTTTTAATGAATTATCCTTTTTCTCTTCGTCTTGATTATTTATTTCTCCTGCCTTGGTAGTTAGATTTTCTTCTTCGCAGGTAGACAAATGATGGTGCTGATCAACAACTTCGATAAAAGATTTATTATGCATACAATTTTTCTATTAGTGCTTTATCAAATATTTCTGCTCATATCTCCAATCATGATTTTTCTTACAAGACATAATTTGAACATTTATAAATTTCCAGCTAAGGTCATTCATACCACTACGAACAAGTAGATGCAGATAATAGATGCTCTCTCTCTCTAATATTTATTTATTTTTCTGACCAATGGTCTGTCGAAAACACCCGAGCAAAAATGAGGCAGAGTAAGCCTGCGCCCTGTACAGCTATGTATTCGCAGTTGTAGGTTAGAAGCCAGAATCGGAAAAGGGCCGTTGCAAGAGGTATAGTATGAGAGAGAAGGGGAAGGGAGGAGAAACAAGGAGGATCATGGTATTGTCAAGATGCTTATAGTCTGTATCAGGAAAATGGAGTGCTGAACCTTTTCGAATTACTTTTCACTAGGAGATCTTGTTATAAATAGATAATACATGTTGTATGCGTGGATCAACTTCCTTTGTCTATTGAATAATTGAAATATAAATTCAAATACATACATTTATTGGGTATGCTAATATATTGTTTGCTTTTACGCACTTCAATTTGTGTATGTTTAAAAATTGTTCATTCTTGTTCAAATATGAGAGTGAATTTCTCAAAGATATTATGTCATGTGATATTTAATATCATGTCATATTTGGATGTTTAAATTGTAGTTTAAAATTTCGACTGGACACATATTTGATACTACAATAATACCATAATGCAGCCCAATCCACCAATTTGATTATCAGTGAACATTATTAGCCCCTTGCTCAAAAAAAAAAAAAACATTATTAGGCCTTCTTATTTTTAATTTGTAAACTTGGGATCCATGGTGTTGGCGAACAAAAATTCCACCTAATTGATTATTGCATGTTTGATTAATTTCATCTCCATTATTATTAATGGTCAAAGGAGATTTAGGCAAATTTATCATATAGAATTTTTTTATGAAAAGAATATGATAACTGTACTTCAAAAAGAAAGTCAAGAAATTTCTTCATTTAGATTCACTTTCTTTGATTTTTTTTTAGATTGGATGAGAACATCATCCCATTTGTCAAACAAATTAGTGATTTAAGATGTAAGCTGCAAATGGTAATAGTATAAAGGAGCGAAACCTTTCAATGGTGATGGGGGATTATGAGTGAGCAATCAACATGTGTACTTATTCAATTTAAGAAATATTGGGGATTATGTATATTTACTACCAATTAGTTAGATTCGGATAGGCCAAAATGCCCTCAATTGTTATACCAATTTAATTTCTAAAATTTCAAAAGGTTGACAGTTCTCCCCTTTGACTATAGCATTTAAAGTAATTTTTTTACTACAATATATTTACCAATTGATAGGCTCCCCATTGTATTAGAGATTCAATCTTGACTTGATCTCCATCTTCTTCTTGGGAAAGCTCTTAGAGTGATTATACCTCTCATTTAATTCTAGAATCTATTCGAAATTTCGACAATGATATTCGATCATTCCTTAAAAGTACCATTCAGTGCACAACAAATATTTATTAGGCTTGGAAACACCTGCTAGTCGTGTGGTCAACATAATCAAATGGATTGATGGAGACTCACCATTATACATTGAACCAACATTGATCTTACTTATTACTTACTCTCCTTTATGTTCATCCTCTAATCTAAAGAAGAGAGAGCACATTATTTATTAATGAGAATAAACTGTCTAGGATAGAATATTATCTAATTATATTAGGAAATAATCTAAATTTAATCCTACTTTTATCGTATAATTATCTTAACTTAGATATCTAATGTTTGATCTATACTAGTGAATAAAATCTATCTAACATGTCAAATTATCTAAAAATCTAACCTAACATTAGATCCGTCATATTGGTGGGTCGGGTCGAGTAAAAAATGGGTCGACCCATATTTGACTCATTTAATCCTTTTCGACTCATATTCATGTAGTGTAAATCAAGTGACCTATACCCGACTCGACCCATATTGCTAAAACCTATTAATATTCTAGGAAAACCCATACCTACTATATGCTAATTGGATTAAAATTTTAAATAAAAATTAAAATAGTAAATAAAATTAAAAAAAAAAATCTAAAAAAACCTATAAATTGAAATATTTATAAAAAAATCAGACCATGCACATGCTTCTTTTGTTTAAAGTGAACATATGATTGAGTAACTAAAACCGTAACATGAAAAATCTTTAACTAAACCTAAGAAAGCTCATTTTTATGATTTTTTTATTAAAAAAAAAATTATTGTTAAAACACATTATGCAATAAAAATTTAATGGAAATTTTTTATAATTCTTTTTAAAATATTCGATTTTTAATTTTTTTAAATATTATTTTTATAATTTTTATTTTTTAAAAAATAATTTTTAATTATTCTTTTTTTTTTTTTTTTTTTTTCTCTTTTCTTCTTCTTCAATCTGTCGCCGACCATGACGACGACCGACGACCGGTCATAGGCGAGATCAAGCCGATCTCGCCGTCATCGGGTGGGGCTTAATCTCGCCGATCCGGCAAGGCCAAGGTCCCACCCAACATGGGCGAGCTCAAGTCTTGCTAGATCTAGTGAGGCTCGATCTTGCCGATCTGGCGAGGCCAAGGCCTCGCTCGATGCTGGCGAGCTCGAGTCTCACTAGATTCGTAGAGGCTCGAGCCTTGCCAGTCATCGGCAAGGCCGAGCCTCATTGGATTTGGTGAGACTGGAGCTTGCTGCGTCAGGTGAGGCCTCGGCCTCGCCAATCGTTGGCGACCACGAGCTTGCGTGCCAGTGAGCTCAAGCCTCGCTTGGCCTATTGCTTGCCATCGCCCTACCGGCTGCCGGCTAAGGAAGGAAGAAAAAGGAAAAATAAAATAAAAGAAAATTGAAATATGAAAAATAATTATAATTTCGATTTTTCATAAAGTTAAAGAGGAAAAGATTGTGTGGGGCTTGGGTTGAAAATTTATAAATAAATTCTAAGGTTCCAACCCACTTGATATTTTAAATGGACGAAAATGAGTTACAAATTATGACTCATTTAAACCATGCTCACTTTTTTGACCAATTTTTAGCTGGGTTTTTATAAGCCCCTGACCAAAATACAACCCATATAAATAAAATATGAGTCCAAAGATGGTCCATGACCCATTTTGACACATCTACCTAACATATCAAGCAGTCTTTTTGTGTATAAAACAATCAAACGAGGTAGTACCAAATCACAAGAGATAAGCATCTCATCATACGAATAAAATACGCATGAAGATTGCGAAGAATATTCTCTCGACTGAAATTTGGTAGCAATTAAAAATCGATTATATGCGCATTGGTAACTAGGGAGATTTCCTAATATGCGCATTAGATATCGATATCACTAATTGGGAAATAAAATATGTGAATCAAATCGAGACCAGAAAATTGGCTAGTTTAAATGTCGTGTTTTCAAAGATGTACAGGCGAACGGTGCTCAGGACGATGGTGGCCGGCAGCTAATGGAGCTCGACGATGGGGTGCTCACAGTCAATGAGGCAAGGACCGGCGGGGAACAAACTCGCTAGTACAGTTACTGAATTCAAAAACGGATTCGGCGAAACAAGAAGAACCCGAACGGATTAAAATTGCACAATAGCCGGAGCGTCGGGGCGGCAGCAACGCGAGGATGAGAAGGCACAGTGAGAGAGAGAGAGAGGGTGAGAGGAGCCCCTTCTCGAATCTCTTGTCTTTTTCCCTATGAATGCAGTCTCTCTCTCTCTCTCTCTCCTTTCAAATTTTTTGTCGCTTCTTGCATTTCCTTTGGCTTTTTTCTCTAGGAATGCAACTTGACGCAATCCCTCGACAAGCCATAGATTATCTACGTTAAAAAAAGGTTAATGTAAGATTAATTATGATGAGTAACAAACACGTGAAGCGTGAATTGACCATCCTGTTTATAACACGCCTTGACTCATTTATTTGTATAATCTAAAATTTTTCATTTGCTAACACGATATATTTAGATACATATAGAAATACTTACAACACATAAACACAAGTAAGTATTTTCATATAAAAGAAGTCACATCTTAAATTTTTTGTATTGTGCAGCAATTTAATTAACATGTTCTATTTGAATTTAATATCATGAAATAATTAATAAAATGTTTTGTATTGGGATTGAATCTAAATTTGACATGTCGCGAATAAAAGCGTGAGATTGAAATTGAACAAAATAATGAAAAAATAATGAAATATTTCATTCCATTGCCAATGATTCTAAGGAAAGGAACCACATTGAATCACTTATCAGAAGTCCAAGGACAGACTTGAATTTACTTTAGTTAGTCAAGTATTGCAATAATTTGAATTCCTTTTGCCTAGGTCAATGTTTATTTTAATCGCATGCAATGACTTGCAATTCTGCTATTGAGATTGATTGAATGGAGATATATAAATGGGACTCAATGATTTGATGCCACTATATTTAGCATTCTTTGTAGTAAATCGTTGTAATGATATTGATTTGATTAATTTTTGTTTTTTGTCTAGAATAGATCTCACATTTGGATTTTTTCCTAAAGCTCTTGAAATGATTACTTTTTCCGACATGTATGGCCCGAGAATAACCAATTTGCCGCATAAAGGAACCTGCTTGCGGCTCTTCGAAAGCCCACACGATTAGCCAGGGTTACAACTTTCTCAAGTTAAATCCCGCAAAAGGCAATTATTTTTTTATGACAAAGTTGACCGGTAGGTTTTCCTAACATAGGATTATATATGGAATTAATCGGTAAAGTGGACCATGCTCATTTGAATTGACAAAAAGGAAAGTACTATTACAAAGAGGGCTGTAAGAAAAGCTAACAACTAAGCCTAATTTTAAAGATTGTGCACCTTGTCCAACCATTTGCTTGGCCCGTGTTATGGTAGCCCTAAGACGGCTAAGATCCATCTTCGTGGCACGGTTTTTGCTTGTGCTTGAGGCAAAACTCAACAAAGTCAACAACTCCGCAACAGGCAAACGCCGAAGATCCAGATTTATCAACTCATTAAAGCAGACCAGTATAAAGGAAGAGCCAAAAGGGTATACCCGTCCATTCATCTTGGCTCTTCCATTGGAAGAAAATAATCAATGGATGGATCGAAACAAAAACCCGAAACCTCGGAGACTCACAAATCGATCTCAAAATTTGTGATCACTTCCATATATAGCTCTCGTAGCGCCTTAGAGATAAGAAATATTTAAAAGATATATCGGATCGGAACTGGATCCAAGATCGTCGGTTATCGGAGAATCAGGCAAAGTCCTATCCTAAAATATGCGCGGCCTTTTCGTTTAATTTTTTTAATTAACAATTAAATACTAACTTTCCGACTTAAAAAAAAAAAAAAAAAACTAAATTAGATGCATGGTTTTTTTTTTTAGGAAAACAAATAAAGCTGATATGAACTCAGCTCCATGGCTCACCCAGTAGGAAGTAGCATATGACTCGCTCAACCAACCTAATAAATTATAATCCATGGTATACCATATATTGATATCTGTTACATCAATATCGATATAGGCGTTTACACCAAATAATGAAAATTAACAACGGTTAGTTATCATCACCAAATGTAGATAGAATTATTAGATGTCGATAAGATATCATCTACTTGGTGGAGCAAAACCTGCATATTTTCATTTTATATCTTTTCTGAAATCATTGTTTCCGTTTTTAATTAATTTTTTTAATTTTATAAATTGAAAATACTAACTAAATTGTACTATATTGCGATAATTTTTTTAGGACATGAGGAAATCCAAGTAACACCGAAACTCCTTCAAAAGTTAACTCAAAAGGTTCTTGTCATCTTTAATTTAAGTCTATTCTCACTAATTATAAAGTGATAGTAAGTATCCTATTCAATTATGATAAGAATTATCTTTTAAGATTCACATAGCTGAAAGTTTCAAAATTAAAAGTAACGAGCCCTTAATTTTGTTTTATGTGAGTGTAGGCCTGTAATTCTCCAATATCAATGTAAAAAGTTATCTCACTTAGAGTTATCTATAATTACGTGTTTATACATGAGTTATCGCTGAATATGAATTTGGTTACATCTACTTATGAAACTTAAGAAATGGCGAATCGTTTTCCTTTACAAAGTTTATGAAGTATGGTTTTCTTATTTGTCAAAATTTTTTTTTTTTTTTGATTGAGGTTTTAATATTCACATATATAGACTGGCGCCTAATTCTCAAACAGTTATTTTGTAAATAAAATATCAGTTGATAATCTTAGATGCAAAATATGCTTGACCATGAACATAACTTTGCTCAATAATTTTTATCATTTTACAAGAGTAAGAAAAATACATAGATACAATTTTTTTGAAAAATAAATGGAGTCAGAAGCTCATTAAAATAACTACACGCAGAATGACGGCCCTAAATGGCGAATAAATTATATTGGAGGATTACTACAATGATACACATGTCGCTTTATAAAGTAAATGAATATTAAAAAATAAATATAAATAAATTTTAGCAAATATAGATACCACATTTTATTATGAGGGAAAGATAAACTTTTAATACATTACACAACTTCCATATTTCATCAATAAATGTCACAGAATGCACAATTTGTCATGACTCTTACGATAAAAATGCATAATAAAAATTAAGTCTAATGAGATAATCTTTTAATAGCTACATTTGAAAATTGCCCATCAAACGGTAGGTGAAACGAAGTGGAGGAACGGTTACTTTTAATTTTAAATAATTTGTTATGATTAAAAGAGCTATCAAAGATAATATGTCTTAGGTTATAGTTGATTTAGATAATTCTTATAACTTTGTAATTGGCGAGAATAAACTGTTATTCAAGGGTTAAAAGTAACATTTTAAGTGAATTTTGAAGAAATTTCAGTATTATTTAGATAGGATAATCACAAGTAACAAACATTATAAAATATTGAAATATATTCAAAATCAACGAAAAAATGTTTTCTACGATTCCAAAAAAGTTATCAGAAAAGTATGAAAAAAAAAATGACAGAAACAAACCTTAGATTGGCACCACTAAAATTGGCTGGATGTACTAGCTAAGAAGGGGTGACTTGGTTAATGTAGGATTTTGAAAACCTTTTCGAGCGAATCAGCGTGTAGAAAATGAAGTATGTTTTGTAGATAAAATATGCTATAAAGAGCAAATATGTCCTATCAAGATGAATGTGACCAAAGCAAGGGCATAGAAGAGATTGAAAAATGAGTTATAATTGTTTGGCCTTATTTTCTGGCCTAGTCCATTCTTCTAGCGCCAATAGCTAGTAACAAAGCTGGAATCCACTAGTACAACCCTTGAAAGGTTTGATAGAATTTATTCAAATATCTAAAATTATCCAGATATTTGAATAACTAAATTAAATTATATGAGCATCTTTAGACTATTTTAAATTATAATTTGTCAGCTATACAGTATCGTACAATATTTTAAAATATACCCTTTGATGTCATTTTTTCAATGAGATTGTAAATTACTTTTAATTTTATGATTTGAAGAGAGAGAGAGAGAGAGAGATTTCTTGTTTTGCGCCAAAGAAATAATTCGGAAAGAAAAACAGCATCTCAACTCATAATTCCAAGATTAAAATACTTCGACTAAGTAATGAATTGAGTTAAAAAGGAAAGAAGAACAAGAAGAAGAAGAGGAACACAGGTCATTGATCCTTCGAAGGAAAGAGATCTTTTTTTCTTCTTTTTTTTTTTGGGTCGAACTCCAAAGGAAAGAGATCACACAAGAAATGAAAGGCATAGATCTTAGCTATAGATAAAGCAAAAATAAGTTAATAGGCCACTCTCATCACATACACCAGAAAAGACACCGCACTAAAGAGATGGTAAAAGACAAATGAGAACAATATAAAGAAACACAAAAGTAGACATCCAAAATTTATGGAAAGAGAGTGGAAGAAAAGCTAGTTTTCAAGGGGGATGCCTTTTGAATTTAATGTTTGATCAACCCTAAATGTTCTAAAGTTGTTCGGGCACCAATCAGATTTGCCGGCAACCAAAAAAAGAAAAAACAAGCGACTTTGTTTCAACTAAAAAGATGAAAAGCAAACAAAATAAGCCTGATCTTAGAAAATGTTCACCTTGTCTAGCCATTTGCTTGGCCTGCATTATAGTAGCCCTAAAATGGCTAAGACTCATCTTCCTTGTGCAATTGTTGTTGTGCTCTTGCTCATTGTCATCTAAATCTTGATCACAGTTCACAGAATGATCGCTCGAGTTATCCTCGCCACCCACATATGCAAAGCCACTTTCCCTTTTTGGATCATCGTCTCAAGACTAATTTTGCTCTTTACAGCAACCCCCTGGATTGTAATATGTTTTTCACTTTCTACTTATGCCCGTTTTCGCTAAAGTCCCGAACTGTCTCAACCAAAAATTGATTTGATGCCTCTAGTCTTCACATCATTGGCCCTAATCATGCTTCGGTTAATAGCCTTAAGCCAAAACTCAACAATGTCGACACCAACACCACAATGGGTGAACACCCAATAGAAGACCCAGATTCATCAACCCGTTAAAGTGCACAAAAACAAAGAACCAATATAAAGAAAGAGCCAAAAAGGTTGATGGCAGGGCTATTGTAAGGAACAACCTGCAAAACCATTTTCTCCTTTTGCACATGGAGAGAATAATCAATGGCTTTGTTCAGAAACAAAACCCAAAACCTAAACAGCAACCAAATCGACTGGCAAACCTTGACTCATCATCAAGCGATACATAACCAAAAGGTTTTAGGAAAAACAAATAAGGGGAACATGGACTCTGCTCCATTGTTCACCAAGTAGGAAGTGACATATGATTCAGCTGAACTAACGTAGCAAATCATATATTATATGACATACTATATGTAGATATTCTATGTATGGATATTTATATAGATATTTACACCAAATAATGAAAATTAAGGACACAAAATCTTAGTTATCATCACCAAATGTAGTTAGAATTCTTAGATGTCAATAACTTCCTTGATGAGCAAAACTTAGACAAATATTTTTCTTTTATATTTTTTTCTGAAATAAGAATTAATTTTTTTCTATTTTTCTATTATTTTTTCAAAATTATAAATTCGTGAGAATATTATCAAGACATAATGGAAATCCATGTCAAGGAAACTCCCACAAAAGTTAATTCAAAAAAGTAATGTAGTCCTTAATTTAAGTTTATTCTCACCCATTATGAAGTGACAGGAAGTATATTCAAAATTAGGATAAGAATTGCCTAGGATAATATTTTAAAGTTAACGCCCTTAATTTTGTTTTGCATGATTTTGAACGTGTAATTCAGAAATATAAACGTTAAAAAGTTATAAAGACCGACGTTATCTATAATTATGTGTTTATCATACAAGTCATCACCAATTATGCATTTAGTTATAAACGACAACAAATTTTCAAATAATCCTTTGATATCATTTATTCATCAAACATCAGCTAATAATCTTATATGCAACGTATGCACAATTATGGAATATATTATTTTAAGCATCTGATTTTTGTAGAACTTTTATGCAGGAATTTGCTCCATCAACTTAAAAATTCAGCCTGTGAAACTTAGATGCAAGACTTTGTTCTTCTCAACTAGAAAATCTCTCTATCCTAGTGCTAGTAAGTTTGGATGCAGCTATGTGCAATCGAGGAACATAAATCTATGCATTTAATTTTTCTTTTTTATAATCTAGATGCATATGTTTGTTCATCATTTTAGCAATTCAGCCCATTTACCAAAATATCGATAAGAGTTAGAGCTGCGATTTGCTATGATGAGAGATTTGCTAAAGTGAACATGAAAAGTACATTAATGATCTTGTCCAAAAAAAGAAAAAAAGTACATCACATGATGAAAAGTAAAAGATGTGCCTCGAGTGAGCTGGAAATCAAATTAGAGAGAACAGTACCGAAGATATCACAAGGACGAAACAGGAAAAGATTTGAGATAGACAGAAAAAGATTGATTTTCTCCAGATTCTTGGGCATTGCAGAGAACAGGTCAAAACAAGGAAAGCTTCTGGTGCAGCTTTCGTTTTGTCCCCCACCATTTGCAACTCTTCCATTGGATAATACATCCAAGAGTCTTTGCCGTTTCATGAAGGATCCTTGACCTGTTGAAATATTAGTTTTGTCCTGGGACCGGAAGCTCTGTTTGTTCTGAACTCAGGTAGAACGGTGCAGCTTAAGAAACGTTAGGGTTTTTGCGAGTGTTCTAGTTGTTTCCCATTTGTGAAAGATTTGCTTTTTGTAGTGTGAGCTATACAGTGGTTCCGTCATTTACCATTAAAGAAATTAGAGTGCTTCCCATCAACTCATATGTTATTTTAGACATTGCTTGTCCAGAACTTTGTGGTAAAAATGGCATTTACCCCCACCGGCATAAAGTCCAGAGGAACCTTTGCTAAGTGTGACTGGCGGTGATAAGTTGCAATTGTAATATGTTGTTGTGTAAAGGACCAAAATCTTCCGGTGGTAAGTCTTTGCCAACATACTATCATAGAGTGAGCAATCAACATGTGTACTTGTTCAATTTAAGACTAGTTATTTTTTTTTTTAAATTGAAATTTTAAGATAAGTTGGGATCATGTATATTTTCCACCAATTAATTGATTCGGATCGGCCAAAATGCACTCAATTGTTGTTGAGAGTTGAAAAAAATAAAATAAAATAAAAAACACACATGAGAGTATAGAAATTTGGAGGGTCATAATCGACAAAAAATTATGAAATTTTATGCAGCAGGGAGTAGAAATGATTTGATTAGATGACAATATAGAAAGAGAGTGAGCTTTAGAATGAAAAGAGAAATTATAAGAGGAGGCACTTGAATTCACTTTTTCAAAAAATTATGCAAAGGTTGATAAATAAATATAGATCGATGATCCCTTTGGAAACGGACAATTAATTTGGAAATCCGTTAGACCATAGTGGACACGAACTGCCTTAAAAGTCAAAAGTATCATTTGAATATAGTCTGAATATATTTTATACGTGGGCAGTCATTTGCTAAAGAAAAACATGTATATTTTCAACCGTTCGGAAGTAGAAAATCCAGTAGATTCTGGCCGAACAAAAGAGAGAATTCAAGGTCGACAGATCCACCAAATCCGTCTTCTTCTTTTACCCAAGACTGTTCAAGCACAGAACGGGAAAGATGCTGAGACAAACAAAAACATTGATATTTCCATGTTCTTGGGACATTGCAGAAAAGGCCGAAACAAGCAAACTTCTGGCGCTGTTTTCATTTTCTCTCCAATCCTACATGCCAAGATACCTTCTGATGAACTCATATTGCAAGCTGGACCTAGCTGTTGCACTGTCCACAGGTCTACCGAGCTAATATCTGCTCCATTTCAGAGAAAAACATACGAACCTCCAAGACATCTCAGAAAAGGTACAGTCACAACAGCGCCTGTGCAGCACCATGGACGGCAATGGTTTTTATGAAAAATATATATTATCAAGGGAAGAAAGAAGAGCTTCGGTTTAGATTTCTTCCCAACAGCAATATGTTTTTAAGGTTTTGAGGGGCTTGGTATATACTGGAAACCTTATTTTCAAATGTAAAATATAAAGAAAAGGCAAAAGAATAAAAGTCAGTCCAAACACATCATTGCGTTTTCCATATCAACCGAGTCTGTGGATGGAACGAACAAACAACGGGCAAAAACTCACAAGTTCTCTTGGCGTATAAAGAGTTTCATTCTTCATAACGTGAACATTATATGCCTGATGCTTCCGACCCTCCTTCAAGTTATCATTCATCTTGTGCATTTTTACATGTCCACAAATTCAAAACACTAGGTGAATTTCATACCTAAGTTTTAAGTTGAATGAAGCCAAATTAGACATAAAAATTTACATTATTTTTAACGAAATCAAACTACAAATGGATTCTTTCACTTTACAAATCAACTTAAAACATATTAAAACATATTTAAGTCCCACAATTCATACAAATTCAGTAAAATCGAGTTTTTTTTTTTTTAATTTTCTATATGATGATCTTGAAAATGTATTGCTAAATTTTATTTTATTTTTTTAATTTCCTCAAACGACATTCCCACTCCCACCTCTGGTCCCTCATTCTTTCTTTTGCAGTCTTTTTTGCCAGTTTATTTACAAAAATAGATGTCATCGTATGAGTAAATGAATATTAATTATTATTATTTTTTTTATGATTCTTAGCCTAATTCTCTTCCACATTTCGTTGTGATGTGTTTGACCTAAAAATCTTTCAGTGGAATCCTATACTCTCTGCGAATGCTGATGATAACTTGAATCATATCATAATGCTCCATTGCTCGGTTCATGGACGGATCTAGAATAAAAAAAAAGTTTCATAAGGTCAGATTGCAAAACTTAAAGCACGACAAACTGACTTCTATACAAAAGCGAGGTACATGTTTGAAATGTACAGGTTTGTTGGTTATGCAGTATCACATGATATTAAGGTGTGGACTTAGATGTCATTTTTTTTTTTTAATGTCAAACACGTGGAACTGTAAGTTACTTCCGATTTATGATATGAAGGGAAGAGAGAAGAAAACCACATCTAACATGCTTTAAACCAATTCAAAAAATTAAGTTTACGAGTGTAATGGCGTTATATAATTATAATGTGAGGTGAGTACATATTTGAAATCTAAAATACCCTTGCTCAAATTCTCTCTTGCAGGTGCCATGACGCATGTGTGTGGCAGTATTTTCTATGTTGCCGTTTGACATGAAATAACTTTTTTGAAAAGAAGACTTATGTGTTGTCTGGGGATGCTATTCTGGATGTAGCTCTTTGATTAACTTTTGTCAGTACTATATCTATCATCAACGCTTTTTGTTCTTAGGAACTGTAATGGCTTATGGTTTTTATTAGGAAGAATTATTTTCTGAATGTTTATGTTAAATTTATGTTTTTGATGTAAGTACATACTGTCGACTTGAGATTGTTTTCAGGAATTTTCTCCAGGATCAAATGGGCAAATGACCACAATGGGTGTGTATTTGCGCGATTTGCTTCTTGGACAGGTAAGCTGTCCGAATCTCTAGTTTGTTTTCTGATCACGAGTGTGTGCTGCTTCTATTGGGACCTTCATTCTGTAACTCTTGATTGATGGAAAGTTACCTCTGTAATAGTAGATTCCAAATGAGCCAAAGTTGTCTTTTCACTGACCTGAGTGTCATAGAAGGTATATAGTATCTACATAGATTTGTGGTACTTTTAGCCAGTTCAGCACATGTAATCATGCAGTTATCTACTCTACATATTTTTCTTTTTGGACATGTTGTTCACCTTTGTGATCTGTTTGACTGTGCAATTTTACTGGTAATGATTTTGTTCACTGACCATTGTATTGGGATAGCAAATGCTTTAACACTTTCTCTGTCTCTCTCTCATATTTTGATATTCTTATTTTGAGTCTAAAGTAATATCATGACAGCCACATCGTTTTTGGTTGTGCTGCAGTACTATTTTGATACTCTCTTCCCTAGAATTCCTGTCCCAGTTCTGCGGCAGATTGTTGCTAATCTTGAAAAGATGAAACTTCCTACCAAGCATTCTGATGTGACGGGTGATACGACCCGTCATGGGTCTGAGGAGACTGCTCAATGACCCCCTTCTGTGAAAGCTTCTCTTTCTGTGTCTTTTGGTCAGAGGGCTCCTCATCGGGCATCAACTAGAGATTCCTCACCTGTTCGTCGCACCTTACCAGTACCTCCTTATGAAAAAGTTGGTGGCGATGATCTGCGAAGATCTCCTAGCCGTCGCAGCCAGGGCCGTGATGATCGAGAATATCTGGGGAGGGACACACAATTGGATAGATACCGAGATCAGGATCGCGATAGAGAGAGACATCGTAGTGACCGCAATCGAGAAAGGGAGAGGGATCACGACTACGGCCGCGATTGAGATCGTGAAAAGGAATGAGAACGAAAAAGAGATAGGGACAGGGAACATGGACATGACACACATCGTGATCGAGATAGAGAGAGGGATAGGGAGAGATTGAGGGACCGCGATCGAGAATGGGACAGGCGTGATACTGACCGTAGATCCAGGTATGCAGAGAGAGATTATGAGAAGCGCAGCAGGTATTCTCGGAGGAGCAAGAGCCGGAGTTGAAGTCAGAGCAGAAGCCAGAGTCAGAGTCTGCGAGATGGCAGCGCACATTTCGACCGTAATCATCACAGTCCACAGAAAGACGGAGTGAAGGAGAAGACCGCCGCATCTTTGAATCTAGCCAAGCTGAGGGATCTCTACGAGGATGCGAGCGATCAGAAAGGTGGTTCTACTATGGAAAGGATTCCTGGAGGGAGAAGTGAAGGTGAAGAAGTCATTAGACTTGGTGGGTCAACTTGGAAGTAGAATAAATGCATATGGACCCTCAGCAAGGAAAATCTTGCCGATTCATTTCGAGCAAAAACAGTTCGCATCGATCTATTTTGTTCTGTCTCACGCTCTTAACAGATACACATTGAAAGAGCACGTACAGTTGCATTGAATCAGTTAAAAATTGTGTTCATGTATAATTAGTCTTTGGATTCTTTGTTGACCTTTGTGTCGAGCTATTAATTTTTTAAACAATAGAAATGAATCTTGTTCACCGACATCTTAGAGTTATAATTGAAGATAGATATTTCGATTTTGCTTGTCTTTAGAAGGTAGCGTTTCCTTCTGATTTGAAAGTTGACCACAGCAAGCCAAACTTGTATTTTCACCTTGTGGAAAAAAAAAACAAAAAAGTAGGCGAAAAAGTGGCTTTAGATGTATCATTAACTAGGAGCAGCTTTGCTGCGTATAATTTTTCCTCATGAATCGAGGTGAAAGCGGTCGATGATTCGTTTGTATAGGCACACTGCAAAAGTTATTTTAAATCTTTTGATTTGGTCAATTGAGTCAACGTTGACCGTCACTTAGTTCTTCACCTTTTCACTTAGCCGGTGTCCTAAACCTCTTATGCATGTGTCACGGGCTGATCGATTGGGATCGTGACCGCGCGGCAACTCGGGCACTTTAGGATCGGATTGGATCACCGAAGCACCTAAGCCTAGCCTTGCACAGTCGAATGCTCACTTGCTCGCCTTACCCGGATCGTAGACAGAGAAAGAATCTAGAGAGAAGAGCTTTGGAAAGAAGCTTTGCTTTGTATTGCGGAAGTAGTGGATGATTACAAATGAAGGAGGACACCCCTTTTATAGTTGAGGGCCTCGGATTACATCCATTGATCTAAAATTCCATCGGCGGATGAGATCGCACCGCCTCAATTACCGACATAATATCAACTACTGTCTACCGACATAAATAACGGAACAGACTTCTGTAATATGACTCAATGATGGTTTCGTCCGCCCTTGCAATCTTCGGGGAGAAGGCTTGGTGGGAATCCGAGTGAGAGCAGGAGGTCCATGGGTGAGTCGCGATCACCCCTTGGGAACCTCTCGGGTCGACTCTCTTTAGGCCCGCCCCTTGGGAACCTCTCGGGTCGACTCTCTTTAGGCCCGTGACATTCTCCCCCACTCAATCGAGCGACGTCCTCGTCGCTCTCAGCTTGACGGGCAGCCTTGCAGGCTTTAGCACGAGCTTTCTTGTTCTTGTTGCGCTTTGCTCGGACGCTCATGAACGAAGGGCCACAACCTTCGATTATGAACTCGGACTTGGCACACGGCTCGGTCTTTGGTTTTGCAAGTTGTTCCAACCACAGCAGAATGAGAAGACTTTGTTACTTACAATAGCCCTGCCATCAACCTTTTTGGCTCTTTCTTTATATTGGTTCTTTGTTTTTGTGCACTTTAACGGGTTGATGAATCTGGGTCTTCTATTGGGTGTTCACCCATGGTGGTGTTGGTGTCGACATTGTTGAGTTTTGGCTTAAGGCTATTAACCGAAGCATGATTAGGGCCAAGGATGTGAAGACTAGAGGCATCAAATCAAGTTTTGGTTGAGACAGTTCGGGACTTTAGTGAAAACGGGCATAAGTAGAAAGTGAAAAACATATTGCAATCCCTATATTTGTGAAGGGGGTTGCTGTAAAGAGCAAAATTAGTCTTGAGACGATGATCCAAAAAGGGAAAGTGGCTTTGCATATGTGGGTGGCGAGGATAACTCGAGCGATCATTCTGTGAACTATGATCAAGATTTAGATGACAATGAGCAAGAGCGCAACAACAATTGCACAAGGAAGATGAGTCTTAGCCATCTTAGGGCTACTATAATGCAGGCCGAGCAAATGGCTAGATAAGGTGTAAATTTTCTAAGATCAGGCTTATTTTGTCTGCTTTTCATCTTTTTAGTTGTAACAAAGTCGCTTGTTTTTTCTTTTTTTTGGTTGCCGGCAAATCTGATTGGTGCCCGAACAACTTTAGAACATTTAGGGTTGATCAAACATTAAATTCAAAAGGCATCCCACACGAAAACTAGCTTTTCTTCCACTCTCTTTCCATAAGTTTTGGATGTCTGCTTTTGTGTTTCTTTATATTGTTCTCTTTTGTCTTTTACCATCTCTTTAGTGCAGTGACTTTTCTGGTGCATGTGATGAGAGTGGCCTCTAAACTTTTTTTGCTTTATCTAGAGCTAAGATCTATGCCTTTTCTTTGTTGTGTGATCTCTTTCCTTCGGAGTTCGACCCAAAAAAATAAAAAAATAAAAGATCTCTTTCCTTCGAAGGATCAATGACCTGTGTTCCTCTTCTTCTTCTTGTTCTTCCTTTCTTTTTAACCCAATTTATTACTTAGTCAGGAGTATTTTAATCTTGGAATTATGAGTTGAGATGCTGTTTTTTATTTTTTTTTCCGAATTATTTCTTTGGCGCAAAACAAGAAGTCTCTCTCTCTCTAAATCATAAAATTAAAAGTAATTTACAATCTCATTGAAAAAATGACATCAAAGGGTATATTTTAAAATATTGTACGATACTATATAACTGACAGATTATAATTTAAAATAGTCTAAAGATGCTCGTATAATTTAATTTAGTTATCCAAATATCTGGATAATTTTTTATTTCTTTGCCTATGTTGAAGAGTAATTTAGTCAAATGCAACAATTTGGCGATTTCGCTACCACAAGAAAATGAAATTGATTGAGTAGAGAGGAATAAAGGGACTCGGTGCTGGGTGTTATGGAGTTCAGTAATAGGAATCTCTATAGTGAAACCTTGTTAAGATATTTGATTTCAAGGAGTTCTTTTTTTGTGTGTAAAATGGATCTCATATCTAAACATATTCCAAAATTAGGCTCTTAGGAAAATTATTTTCCATGGGATAATATTGGGGCAATTTGCAAGAGAAACAAGACTAGCAACAAATATTGCAGAAGCAGCTTCTTGCAATATTTTCAACTTAAGTTGAAATTTATATAGACCAAAAAAAGAGTTAGAAAATTATTCTCAATGTAGAAGTCAGGTCGTCGTACTTTAAGCTTTGCAATTAGCCCCCGCTAAATCCATCACTGAGCGAGGAGATAGGATTCTATTGCAACATTTTTAGGTCAAACAAGGATCAGAATTATTCACTCCTAATAGTGATCAACTCTCCATAACTAGCGAGGTAATAACTCGAGATTGAGCATAGGACAAATAGCGACCACATTTAATCGCGAAAGAAGTCGAATTTGATATCTCATCAAGAAATGGTTGCAGCTTCTTAAATGAGAAAAATAACAAAGACGAGAATCTCCATCCCTTCTTCTTCTCCTTCCCTCACGCCACTTCACCCTCTTTTGTCCAATAGACAACGGAAGCCTCCATGGGAGGAGTGTTCTCTGTTCTCCGAAGCCGCCTCACTGTATTCTCGTTTCCCTAATCTCTCATTCTCTTTCTGTAGAAGAGAGGCCAATGTGGTTGCAGACTGGGCTGCAAAGGCCCATAACCGCGCCTTTTCCTTCCTGGGCTGTCTTTCTCCCTTTTTATTTGATTGACATTATCTGCGCTGATGCACTAGCTGCCGGTTGTACTGGTTTTTCATCTTCAATATAGTTTCCGTTTTCTAACAAAAAAAAAAAAAAACTACCCATCTTGGGGATTCCAAACTGGTGATTTGGAGAGCTTATGGTTCGATATATATACTGTAGTATAATTATGAAAATAATGATGCATAATTTTAAAAAAAAAAAAATCTCTTTCCAGGCTACTGTTAGTGTGAAAAATTGTTAACCGTTTGAATTTTTTGAAACTAAATTGGTATCCTACCATATGTTTTTTTTTTTTTTTTTTTTTGTCCAACACTCAAGAACAATTGAGGACATTTTGGCCTATCTAAATCAATTCATTGGTAGAAAATATACCAGATCCCAACTTATCTTAAATAGAACAAGTACACATGTCAATTTGCTCACTCTTTTATAGTATGCTGGCAAAGACTAACCATCTGGCAAGGTAGACCATTGGAAGGTTTTGCTTGTTTACGCTACATCCAGGAGCCTCTGCCGTTTCATGGAGGATCCTTGACCCAGTGAAATATTAGTTTTTCCAGGGATTGGAAGTTATGTTTCTTCGAAATTCAAGTAGAAAAGAGCAGCTTAGGACACGTTTCGGTTTCGGCAATTATTCTAGCTATTTCCCATTTGTGAAAGATTTGCTTTTTGTAGTGAGCTATGCTGTGGTTCCGTCATTTACCATTAAATAAATTAGAGCACTTCCCATTAGCTTATGTGCTATTTTAGGCATTGCTTGCCCAAAACTTGGTGGTAAAAATAGCATAACCACCCCCGGAGGTAAATTCCAGAGAACGTTTGCTAAGTAGGAGTGGCTGTGGTAAGTTGCAAATGCTGTGAAGAAGAGGCAATAGACAATGGCAAGAATGGTATACTCAATCTAACGGGCTCTCCTCTCAGCACCATTCTCTCGGCATGTCTTGGCCCTAATCATGCTTCGGTTAATAGCATGTATTGGATGGAGATGCATGCTCCGGCAGAAGTGCGAGCCCCATGAAATACATGCTTGAGACTTCGCCAATCGAAGTCTACAAGGCGGTACCATTGTTTTCGAGCTCTAGTTTACTCATTGCCATGAGAAATGAGGAAAACGACGAAGCTAGAGGAGAAGAATGACGAGAGAGGCTTAGCAGGTTAAGGGGAAAAAAATAATAGAAAAGATATTGACCAGTGTTGTTGTGTAGGCAGTGAAGGGAATAATGTCGCGGGAAAGGAATGAAAACAAACAAGAGGATGGTCCTCTTTCTTTTTCTTCTTCTTCTTCTTCTTTTTTTTTTTCTTTTTTTTTTCCTTTCGGAATTTTGGTCCAAATTAATCAGAATATTATTAGTTATGCTTTTAGAGTTAATTTCAGTAGAATCTCAGTATTTTTAAACGTTCTTTATGTTATCAAATTATCCGGTCTTTTTTGCCTAAGTTAGATAATATATAATTATTTTCAAACCCTTTACCTTCCCTTTTCAATAATTAAAGAAATAGTAAAAAAAAGAACAGAATCCCCCCTCCGTCGTTGTTAGCTGATGTCTTTTTTGTCTGTATTCGCCTCCTCCCTTCTCCTTCACCTTTGTCCTCGTCCTCCTCTTCATTCCTCATTCTTGCTCCCTCCTCCTTCACCTTTCTCCGTTGTCCTCCTCTTGCTCATTCTTATTCACCTTATTGACACCTAAATTTTACCATTTTATTTAGGACTCAATCGCATACAAAATTAGGATTAGTTGCTTAAAAAAAAGTAGTAAAGAGTAGAGTAAGTAATTTTCATTAAAATGCATGATATATGTTTTCATTAAAATCCATTACGCATAGATATTAGGATCATTTACATAACTATCACTAATTATTAAATATTTTTTTTAAATCGAAATTTATTAAAAAATATTGGACCTGGGCCCGGTCCTTTTCTGTTCCACTCTCCTTTGGACCCTTTTTTTTCACCTGGGCCCAAGCCCAGCCTCACTTTTCTCCCGAAGCCCGGCCCCTCTCTCTTTCCTCTCTTCCTCACGCCCTCATGCCGTTCGTACCGGGGCAGAAAAGAAAGGTACGAAGGAGCGGGGGCAGAAGATCGCGAGCGGGAGGGCAGTGTGATCTGCAGGTCGGGGCTAGGCCGGCCAGCAAGGTGGCGATGGCAGAAGCCACGCGCGCTGGTCGGTGGCACTCAAAAGAGGGAGAGGATGAGCGAGAGAGGCGAGGGGAGTTCTTGGTTTCGGGTGAAGGACAGAGAGCTGGGGAAAGTTTGAGCCAGTTGGAGGAAAGGAGAGCCGCTCAAGAGAGGAGATCAGGGAGAGAGCTTGAGGGAGAGAAGTGCTTGAGAGAGAGTGGAGAGCCAAAGAGAGGTTCGACCGTGCACGGGATCCCGCTCCCCGACGCCCTTCTTCTGGATTCGAGAGGGCACTGAAAAGAGGAAAGGTATCTCCGGGAGATGAAGAAGAAGAGCAGCAACAGCCCGTCCTTCTCGTCCACGCTCCTCGACGAGATCTACAGATCCATCAACGAATGCGAGCTGAAGCGCGAGCCGGAGCAGCAGAGGTCCTGCAGGGAGGCGCCGTCCAAGAAGCAGGGCCCGCGGTCCGCCTCCTCCGTCGAGAAGCAGCGCGGCAGCGACAGGGCCAACGCCGCGGCGGACGCAAAGAGGAGCCATTTTTTCGCAGGAGCTACTCAGGAAGCCCAAGTACGAGCCCGACCACGACAGCGACGCGCTGTACTTTAGCTCCACTTCCATTTCTTCCGACTCGAGCTCGGGCGGGTTCTCGTTCTCGGACACCGAGTCCGTCAGGGGCGCGAGAACGACGACCAGTTCGTTGTCTTCTTGCTTCGCGCCGTTCAGGCTCAAGCCCGTGAGGAAGAGAGTCGCCGCCGCCAAAAGGGAGGAGATACGGCATGCTCCGTTTGGCGAACGGAGAGAAGGCCAAGAAGACCGGGGCGGCGTCTTCAGGTCCGCGGGGTCGAGGATCTGCACCAACCTGAAGAAGGTGAAGCAGCAGCCGGTCCCGCCCGGCGGGAGGCTGGTAAGCTTCATCAACTCCATCTTCAGCGCGACGCCGAAGAGCGCTAGGAGGTCCGATCCCGCAGAGGCGAACCTCGAGAGGAAGTTGAAGCCAGGGCAAGCTTCTTCTTCCGCTTCTACGTTTACCACTGTTTCTTCGCTATCGAGGCCGTGCCTGAGCAAGCGCTCGCCCTCGACGCGAGAGCGGTCCCGCAGCAGCGGGGCCAAGAGGACGGTCCGTTTCTATCCGGTGAGCGTCATCGTCGACGAGGATTGCAGACCTGCGGCCACAAATGCCTACATCAAGGGGCTGGAGAAACCGAGAGAGGAGATGGCCAGGAGCTGGAGAGAGTAGGAGTGTGAGAGAGTGAGCCAGGGGAAGACGGAGCTCGAGAAAGTGGCTGGCCGTTGTGGGAGATCCGTCCACTAGCCCCCGTCCACCGCGGCCTTTCCCTGAACCAGGTAGGTCTTTCCCCGCGAGCGTCGGTGCCTCGTTTGGTTTCATAATTTCACACTTAATCAGGGACCCACTAACCCCTTCTAGTCTCTGCATTAGCAAATATGACCTATTGTCGCATTCAGGGAGTGAAATAGGAAAAAAAGAGAGTTTTTTCTCAGACAAGATAGGAAAACTTGATAAATTCAGCAATCAGGGTGGCAATCGTGTAGCAAAGTCCAAAGCTTTTACACATGAAGATAACTCTAGGGAGAGGGCACAAATGGGAAAAAGGTGACAAGCGGACAAAATCAAGATGGCAATTGTTCCTTAGATTATTAAACATTCACATATGACGATTTTTGTATCATCTCTTTTTCCAGTTCAACCATGTTTGTTTGACAACCTTACCAAGTGAAGCTTCCCCACCCCCACACCCCCCTTCCTTTTCCCTGTTTATTTTGGCTTCACACTACCAAAGCACTTGCATGTATTACTCATGGGGAAAGAATTGAATGAATTGCATAAACCAAATATTTTCATATGCTTTGAAATTTTCCAATAAAATCAATGTAAAGTTAAGTTTGCCAATGCCCAAAACGATGTTCTTGGAGGACTAACAGGAAGAGATGTAATGCCATGTAAGTAGGCTTCATGATGTGATTCTCATTCCTAATACATGCCGAATTTGTCGAAATGTCCGAGATAATGGTGTGCATGAAACTAGAGTTTCCATGAAACTGGGTGCTCTCGGTGGGAAGTTGCTTACTTGAAATATCTTCTAACTTTTTAGATATTCTATCTATGCTATCTTTTAACTCAGAGCTTTGTTGACGACTCACCTTTAACAGCTTTTCTTCTACGATGTCCTGTCCTGCTTTGAAGTTCTGCATTCCTTATTTCTTGTGATGGGTTTTTGCTTCTGAATTTTCTTTTAGGTTGCTGATTTCCTTTATTTAATATGGGTGAACCTGTTGACGCCTTTTCACTTTCCATTTCATGTCTTCTAGTGTGTTTTGCATTTTTGCCAACTTTCTGCCATCTTTATGGAAGCTGTTTCTTGTACATTTCCCTCAGAGATTGTTCTTTTTTGGGCTTAGATGATAAACTCAGAATCTGTTTTCTTTTTCTAGAGTATCTTTCAACATCTCACTTGCTTGGTCACTAGCTTAGTTAATAACATTTTCGAGTCTAGTTTAATTGGAATTGGTCTTCTCTTGTTCTTTCATACTTTATGGGGTGGGCTTTGTGAATTTTGTGTGCTTTGAGCATTTTCATGTTGCCATTGGTTATCCTCCAAGGTCCGTTGCTTACGTAGGTATGTACTTTTCTGACAGATGTGTCAGGTTTGCAACCGAGATTGCTGGTGTTCAAGACCTTGGCATGCTGGGACGTGGTAGTGGAGAGGAAATTGGGACTTACGTGGAACAACTCATGACAAGTGAACTTTTGGAAATGTTATTGATATTTGTCTTGTTGGTGCTCTAACTTCTAAGCCGTTTGCATTTAAGGCTTGAAATTGGGAGTTGAAAGGAACAGAGACTATTGATGTTACTGATGCTGTTGGTTCAAACATCTGGATTGATAGCCGTGGTCCAGAGGTTCTGTGCATCCTTGCACGGTTGAATGAGGTAATTATGCATACTGTACTTCCTGTCGGATTTGGTTCCTTCCTCTAAAAGCAAATTCCTTAAAGGAAAGTTTTGTTCATTGTGGCTTCAATGGACAGTTTTTCTTCTTTAACTAACTTAAGAAATAGTCTGTCTAGATTTTCTATTCTGGGTTTTGGAATAGTGTTTCTTGTTTGTGATAAGAAGCCTACTTAAGAATGGAATATCTTCTGAAGCCATAGAATCATAATTCAGTTTTGGTTGATTGAGGTGACTCCTGTTTCTGCTTAAAATTTGGAGCAACATGGTTTTTCCCTTTTCCAATGGTGCTTTGCTTTGGTTGGTGGAAATTTCTCAAAAGGCTTGGAGGTGTTGCCCATGGTTTTTCTACCTATATATGTTTGCAGTATTGAATCCGTCCATCTCGAGCCTTTTTCGCAACCTAATGAATGATGATTAGTGCAAGGTTTGCGAGAGAAGTGCTATGAGAGAAGTGCTGCAAGAGAAGTTATGAGGAATAGGTGTAGCAGTTAATGTGTTGGGCAGACAGTAGGATAAATATGTAGCTGAA
Source organism: Eucalyptus decipiens (assembly GCA_014182575.1). Lineage (NCBI taxonomy): Eukaryota > Viridiplantae > Streptophyta > Magnoliopsida > Myrtales > Myrtaceae > Eucalyptus > Eucalyptus decipiens. The sequence goes on along the minus strand of CM024618.1, from coordinate 24,476,457 downwards.
GCTTGAGGTATGTAAATGATGGGTTGGCGGTGCTGCAGCTAAGATAGAAGTGCTGCAAGGAAAGTATGAGTATATTCGTGTTGATAAATTGATCAGAATAGCCTGATCACTATAAGAAAATGGCGATATACTAGACTAGGTACATGTCCTGACCCAAACTTGCTAATTAAAGTGCCTTAGAATGGAGATTCATCTTATTACTGTTGTTGAATTACTTTTCTGCGTATGTCTACAATTCAATATCATTTTGTCCTGAAGTTGGCTCAAGTAGTTATCATATCATAAATGATGTTATGGGAAAGGACGTTCATCTTGGGATGGTCAGCAACATGGTTATGTTCCAGTACGAGCGTTTGGCAGGCAACATTTAAAAGAGAGAATTTTTTTTAAATTCCAAAAGCATTACCTTTTAATAAGTTTATGAAAGATAACTAACCTGTTTACTTAATTAAAATCTCTTTGTTACTTGAGTAGCTTACTCGTAGTAACTCCTTATGGATGATAGAAAATTTCCCTTATTACGTTTGCACTCAATGCATTGCTAGAAGTACATAGAAGGCATACTTGTTCTCTTTGGCTAAGGTAGAAACCAACTAGTTTTGCCTCTTAATGGACCTCATCATGGACACTATTATTCCATAATGCCTGTAGGTGCCTTAATGTTTGCAGGTTGATCATGTGCTTGATAGAAAGTTATAAAGTTGTATTCTATCCGATCCTTGTGATGTCTAGATTCTAAGTTATCCCCTCATTATCTACGGATAATTTAAAATTTATTAGTAAACTACAAGATAGAAGAAAATAATTTGAAAAGATGAGAAGTTGAAAAATATCAGTTGCTGCCCGACAGTTTCTTCAAACTGATTAAATCTAGCTGAATTAAGCGCTTGTTATCTGACCAAAAAAGAAGTGCTTGTTGGAATTGAATACGCACTGAGTGAAGGACTTTGCAACAGCTCCGGATAAGTTTGTATGAGCTTGAATAGGCACTGCCAATCTTAGCCTAAGATTAATATGCTTTAAACTTTCTTGGCACTGCTATAATATGGTGACCACATGAGGATGGTGATTTGGCTGCTGTAGTTTTCTATCACAATCCAATGATAAGTACTTCAATTTTAGTAAAAATTGCCTGTGCTCTTGTTGTGTTCCATCAAGATCTCTTTCTGGCTGCTGCGTCTGAATTGCTTGACGTTGCTGGTGAGTTGCCATTGATGCTGTCTGGGGGTAGTGCACACTGTTTTAACTGTCATATGAGATTCTAATTTGGTGGAGATTGTAGTCTTGCAAACAAATGAGTGGACTTTTCTCCCTCTCCCTTCACATTCTCTCCCCTGCTGTTCACTCTTGTACACTCTTTCTTGAACAGATGCATGAGTATGCCTGCACACACATTGAGAACTCTCAGTGGATTATTCAGCTTTGGAACTTTTGTTGCAGGATATAAATGAGGAATGGATATCCGATAAAACTCGTTTTTGTTATGATGGACTCAAGAGGCAGAGGCGTAATGACCCCATGATTCGTGGTGCTGATGGGCGTTTCCAAGCTGTGAGCTGGCATGATGCCCTTGCCATAGTTGGTGAGGTTATCCATAAAGTCGCACCAGAAGAGATTGTTGGTGTTGCTGGCAAACTATCTGATGCAGAGTCTATGATGGTACTCAAAGATTTCTTGAACAGAATGGGGTCCAATAATGTAATGTGTGAAGGCAATGGGAAGCACCCTAATGCTGATCTGCGATCAGGATGTATTATGAATACTGGCATTGCTGGTCTTGAGAAGGCAGATGTTTTCCTTTTGGTTGGAACTCAAGTAATGTATAATTATTAGATTGTTGACAGATGACCATCCAGACTGCTTTCATGATAATATTTTGGTGATGACAATCTTTAATTCCTTGTAGAATAGGACATTTACACCGTCCTTGTGGCTTTGACCCTTTCTTTGAGATCCATGGGTTTTCTGTTGATTTGATCTGATTTCTGGCTCTCTTTTCCATTTTGTTCAACCAGCCAAGAGTAGAAGCTGCTATGGTTAATGCAAGAATCTGCAAGACAGTCCGTGGGTTATATTGGTCCACCAACCGATTTCAACTATGATCACGAACATCTTGGCACAGGCCCTCAAACTGTGACTGAACTTGCTGAGGGGCGCCACCCCTTCTGCTCAACTCTTAAAAATGCCAAAAACCCAGCTATTATTGTGGGTGCTGGGCTCTTTGAGAGAGAGGATTCGGATGCAATTTCTTCTGCCATTGAGACCATCGCTAAGAATGGGAATGTTGTGAGGCCTGACTGGAATGGTTACAATGTGTTGCTTCTAAATGCTGCTCAAGCTGCGGCCCTCGATCTTGGACTTGTTCCACAATCTTCTGACAGCATCAAGTCCGCAAAATTTGTGTATCTGATGGGTGCAGATGACATCAACTTGAAGGACATTCCTGATGATGCATTTGTAGTCTGTCAGTGCCATCATGGAGATCGAAGTGTATATCGTGCCAATGTCATTCTTCCAGCATCTGCCTTCAGCGAAAAGGAAGGTACATATGAAAATACTGAAGGATGCGTTCAGCAGACTCTCCCTGCAGTTCCAACGGTTGGTGATGCAAGAGATGACTAGAAGATTATTCGTGCTTTGAAGTTCAGACGGTTTCATTCCTTCATGTCAAACTGGCAAAGAAGGAACGAGGGAAGACATGCTGGATTAATCAGTGAAAAAATAGAATTTCCCTAATTACTGCAAAACAGGGTGCCCTCACCACGCCCAAACCTCCCCAACCGCCTCCCCTGTCCTCCGTCCTTAGCCAGCTGTCCTTTTTGCCTGAATTCGTTCGCTCATTACAAGTGCATGAGCCCCCACACCCCTCCTACTCCCATTGCACCTTGTTTTCGTGGTGAGCCTCCTCCTCCGCTTTCTCAACGAGGCACTAATTGTAGGAGTTCATTGAGGAGCCGATCGAGACGAAAATGGCGTAGGTCTCAGAGGAGATAAAGGGACAGGTAGAACAAAAGAACGAGGTAGAGAATGAGCCACGAACAGTGGTGCCGGAGATGGAGGAACAAATGATCGATACGGGGAACGAGCCACAGGAGCAAGTGGTACAGCAGCCACAAAACCCACAGGAGCAAGTGGCAAGCATACACAAGCAGAACAAAAGAATGAGCACGAGCCACGGGAGGCAAAGAATGAGCTACGGACAATGGTACCAGAGATCGAGAAACAAATGATCGGAAATGAGCCACAAGTGGCACAACAACCACAAAACGACCCATTGGCATTGGCGGCAAAATGGCCAGTGCACCGTCCGCTTCTCGATTGGATCTAGAAATTGGACACCCGAATTGACTAGATATGGTAGCATCAGGGCCATGTCAATAGTTTGTTTGCTAGTGTTCTGGACTCATCATCGGATTGACCAAGTTAGCCACCCTTCATTGCGATCAAGTGTAGATGGTGGAGGCACTATTGTTCTTCGTAGCAATAGGTCACTTTATTAGCTTCATTACTCTGGCTTCCACCTTAAAGAGAAGGTACGTGGAGTTTGACAATTTGAAACATATTGGACAAGCAGTGTAAGTCAGAGTTGCCAAAAATGGCTCCCGATCATGGTCGCTTATACTGCACTGGGTTATTATGACCGTTATTTATGTCTTGCTTTTCTCTGCTCTAATAATTATACTTTCAATCTTTGGCCTTGTGATCACTTGGGCCATGTTTTCTGTTTTTTTTTTTTTTGGAACAAAATGTGTTGCTACTCTCGATGGTAATTAGTGAAGTTCAAAAGCAGATCTTGTTTTCTTTCCACAAAACTACTTGATTGATCTTCAAGATTCATTTCCTTGTGGGAGCATCTCAACAGGCTATGGTTAGTCCATTGAAAAGACTGCGCTTGTGTAGGCATAGTCGAAGCACAGTCTTTTCAGTGGACTAACCATAGCCTGTTGAGATGCTCCCACAAGGAGATGAATCTTAAAGATCAATCAGACAATTTTGTGGAAAGAAAACAAGATCTGCTTTTGAACTTCACTAATTACCATCCAGAGTAGCAATACATTTTGTTAAAAAAAAACAGAGAGAGACACGTCCTCGCATTAATTATACCCTGGACTAGGTGCCATGACCCTCCTCAAGTGGTCACAAGGCCAAAGGATTGAAAGTATAATCATAAGAGTAGAGAAAAGCAAGACATAAATAACGGCTATAATGAGCCAGGTGCAGTATAAGCGACCATGATCAGGAGCCATTTTTGGCAACTTTGGCTTACACTACTTGTCCAACATATGTTTCAAATTGTCAAACTCAATGTATCTTCTCTTCATGGTGAAAGTCAGAGTGATAGAAACTAATGAAGTGACCTATTGCTACGAAGAACAGCAGTGCCTCCACCATCCACACTTGATCATAGCGAAGGGTGGCTGATCTGGCCAGTCCGATGATGAGTCCAGAACACTGGCAAACAAACTATTGACATGGCCTAAACGCTGCCATATCCAGTCAATTTGGGTGTCCAATTTCTAGATCTGGTCGAGAAGCGAACGATACGCTGGCCATTTTGCCGCTAGTACCAGTGGGTCATTTTGTGGCTACTGTGCCACCTGTGGCTCGTTCCCTGTCTTGATAATTTGTTCCTCAATCTCTGCCCACTGTCCGTGGCTCATTCTTTGCCTCCTGTGGCTTGTTTTTTTGTTCTGCCTGTGCATGCTGTGCCACTTGCTTCAGTGATGGGTTTTGTGGTTGCTGTGCCACTTGCTCCTGTGACTCGTTCCTCGTCTCATTTGTTCCTCCATCTCCGGCACCACTGTCCGTGGCTCATTCTCTGCCTCCCGCTTGTGCTTGTTCTTTTGTTCTACCTGTCTCTTTATCTCCTTTGAGACCTGCGCCATTTTCGTATCGATGAACTCCTCTACGATTAGTGCCTCAGAAAGCTAAAGGCAGAGAAAGGAGGAGGCTCACCACGAAAACAAGGTGCAATGGAAGTAGGAGGAGTGTGGGGGCTCTTGCACTTGTAATGAGGGAACGGATTCGGGCAAAAAGAACAATTGGCTGAGGACGGAGGTGGGGGCACTTTGTTTTGCAGTAATTAGGGGAATTATGTTTTTTCACTGATTAATTCAGCCTATGTCTTCCCTCGTTCTATTCCTTTACAGCCTTCCTTGCCAGTTTGACATGAACGAAGTTCACCGTGTGAACTTCAAATCACTTTAGGAAATATTTCTTTAAAATCATTTATTCGTCAAAAATCGGCTGATGACTCGTGCTGGATCTCCACTTTGTGATTCCGTGAATGGTGTGTGGAAAAATAAAAGAAGGGAAAAATGAATGAAAATGTGAAAGAGATAGAGTAAAGGGAAAACCATAAAAGTTACCCCTGGCTTTTTCTTCTTCTTTTTTGGTCATAGCCTCCAGACTTTAGGAAGATCTGGTTTATAAGTTATTGCATATTATAAGTTAGACATTTATATCACATAGTTTAATCTAATCTAGGGCATGCTATTTGCGAGGATCAAAATCTCTCTCGAATCAAAGGAAAAAAGTCAACTTATCTTCAAAGAAGTCATATTACCAGGAGATTTTGTCTGATGGTCTAGATTATGGAAGCTCCAAGCATAAGTAATTACTGATGTAATCTACCCAACTTTTTTTTCCCTATTTTACAATTATATTCTCATTCCTCAATCACTATTAATGATCACTCCGACGCTTACCCTTCCATGTCAAATGTTAGATTTAGTGTCGTCGTCTACCCAGAAAGGGGAAAACTAAGTGAGATTCCTGTGTGGTTACTTATGTACATAAGAAAGAAGACGAATTTGTTTGTGATTTGTACGATCAGCCGCATCTTTAACCATTAGAAAGGGGAGGTAAGAGTTTGAAAACAATTATATATTCTCCAACTTAGGCAAAAAAGACCAGATAATTTGATAACATGGAGAACGTTTAAAAAATTGAGATTCTACTGAAATTAACTCCAAAAGCGTAACTAATGATATTCTGATTAATTTGGACCGACATTACGAAAGGAAAAGAAAAAGGAAAAAGAAAAAAAGAAAGAGGACCATCCTCTTATTTGTTTGTTAATTTACTATCGTCCCCTCTGTTACAGCCCGTATAACAACACTGGTCAATATCTTTTCTATTATTATTTTTCCCCTTTTCCTGCTAAGCCTCTCTCGTCCTTTCCTACTATCCTCCTCCACCTTCATCGTTTTCATCTTGTTTTCCTTATTTCTCATAGCAAGAAGTAAACGGGAAAAGTACAAAAAAAGTTCTAAACATATTGCATTGGTACCAATTCAGTCATAAACTTTTCAATTGGACTAATTCAGTCCTAAACCTTTTTACATCAATACTGATTCAGTCCATCCAGCCAATTTTGGCCGGCCGGCGCTGACATGGACATCAGCCGATGATCGGACGTTGAGGTGGCAATTTTAAATATTTTTTTAAATATATATATTTTTATTTGTTTGGAATTTTTAGTAATTTTTTCCTTTTTCTTTTCTTTTTCCTTTTCTTTATTCCTTCTTCCTCCTTGGACTGTTCCGGCGGTGACCGGCCAGCCTCCGGTGAGGCTCGCCGGCCACTCGGCGAGGGCCTCGAAGCCCTCGCCTGCCGCCGGCGAGGGTCGTGGCCCTCGCCCGACCTCTCCCAGGGCCGTCGGCAAGGCTGGCCTCGCCCAAATCCGGGCGTAGCCGCCTCGCCCGCGGCCCTGGGCGAGGCTAAGACCTTCGCCGGCGGCTGGCAAGGGCTTCGCGGCCCTCGCTCAGCCTTGCCCAAGGCCGCAGGCGAGGCGCTTCGCCCGGATCTAGGCGAAGCCAACCTCGCCTTGGCCTCATTGGCCGCGGGCAAGGGGCCGACGAGGCCAAAAGGAGCTCGCCCACGATCTCGCCGTGGCCCTTGCCGGCGGCCAAGTGGAGCAGCAAGTTGCCCCGGGAGTCCTACTCGGAGACAAGCTGGGGGGCGGGGCGCAGCAACTCCCGGACGAGGTCGGCGTGGCCGCGAACGGAGGCCACGTGGAGGGCTGTGTTGGAGACACCGAGGACGATGATCTGTCGAGGAGGAGAGGGTCTTGGTCAAGGAGGTCCACGACCGCCGAGACGTTGCCGTTCTGGATTGCTCTCCATGAGCCTTGTCGGCGGCCCTGGGAGAGGCTGGGTGAGGGCCGCGACCCTCGCCAACGGCAGGCGAGGGCTTCGAGGCCCTCGTCCAGTGGCCGGCAAGCCTCACCGGAGGCTGGCCGGCCACCGCCGAAACAATCCAAGGAGGAAGAATGAAGAAATAAAAAGAAAAAAGAAAAAAAATTACTAAAAATTCAAAAAAATTCGAAAAATTCGAAAAAATATTTTAAAAAATATTAAAAATTGCCACATTAGCATCCGGTTACCGGCCAATGTCCATGTTAGCACCGGCCAGCCAAAATTGACCGGATAGACTGGATTGGTACCGATGTAAAAATGTTTAGGATTGAATTGATCCAATTGAAAAGTTTAGGACTGAATTGGATACCAATGCAATAGGTTTAAGACTTGTTTTGTATTTTTCCCAGAAGTAAACTAAAGCTCGAACACAATATTACCGCCTTGGAGACTTCGATCGACAGGCAACGGCAACCCATCGGCCAAGTCTCAAGCATGTATTTCATGGGGCTCGGACTTTTGCTGGAGCACGCGTCTCCATCCAAAATGCGCAACCTATATCCTTGGATGCCGATCATTCTCATCTTGTCGGTTGCAGCTCCCAAATCCATCAGTTTCATAAAGCTCCTGTTGCGACTCATGGATTTTTATGCAGAGCTGAACACCATGAAGCCTAGGTCGAGTCAAGACAGATAGGATGGTGCCTGGAGGAGAGCCCGTTAGATTGAGCGCACCATTCTTGCCATTGTCTATTGCCTTTTCTTCACAGCATTTGCAACTTACCATGGCCACTCCTAATTAGCAAATGTTCCTCTGGAATTTATGCCGGTGGGGTTATATACTATTTTTACCACCAAGTTAATAGCATATAAACTAATGGGAAGCACTCTAATTTCTTTAATGGTAAATGACGGAACCACTGTATAACTCACACTACCAAAAGCAAATCTTTCACAAATGGGAAACTACTAGAATACTTGCCCGAAACCAAACGTTTCATAAGCTGCTCTGCTCTACCTAAATTTCGAAGAAACGGAGCTTCCAGTCCCTGGAGAAACTAATATTTCACCAGGTCAAGGATCCTACATGAAACAGCAAAGGCTGTAGTGTAAAGAAGCAAAACCTTCCAATGGTCTACCTTGCCGGATGGTTAGTCTTTGCCAGCATATTATAAATTGACATGGGTACTTGTTCTATTTAAGATAAATTAGGATCGGGTATATTTTAGGCCAAAATGCCCTAATTAAAAAAAAAAATACTAGGATACCAATTTAATTTTGACAAATTCAAATAGATAATTCACACTTATGGTAGCCCGGAAAGAGTTTTTTTTTTTTAATTTATTTATCATGCATCATTATTTTCATATTTACCAAACCATCAGCTCTCAAATCACATGATTATTAGTTTGGAATGCCAAGATGGGTAGTTGGTTCGTTTGAGTATCCACGCACTTTTCAAACCTGAGATTCTCGTCTTTGTTATTTTTCTCTCTTAAGAAGCTGCAACTGTCTTTCGATGGCATATGGTCCTTTTGTAATTAAATGTGGTTGCTGTTTGTCCGCTGCTGAATCTCGAGTTATCACCTCGCTAGTTATGGAGAGTTGATCACAAAAAGGATTGAATAATTCTGATCATTGTTTGACCTAAAATTCTTGCGGTAGAATCCTATATCCTCGCTTGGGGACCAATTTCGTGGGGGCTAATTACAAAGCTTAAAGTAAGGAAAATTTCAAATAAGGACCCGAAGTGAATCTATTTTCTTAAATAAAGACTCAAAGTGAACTTTGTGTCAAATAAGGACCCGAAATGGACCCATTGTTTCAAAGAAAGACCTGAAGTGAATTTTGTGTCAAATAATGACCCGAAGTGATCAAGTTAATCTCTATTAAGGACTTTAGCTCACCGATAGACATTTTCCATCGATTAAAATAGGGGTAATTTTGTTAGAATTTTGTGATTGGAAAAAAATGGAAAATTCTAAATTAATTAAGTTTAGGTTATTCATTTAGATATTTATGTTTTCTTCTTTATTCTCCCTCGTTGTTCCTCAACCAAATCGCTACCCAGTCATCGTCGTGACTAGATTCTCGTCGCTCCTCGTCTTGCTTGACCGGCGGAGAATTTTGGTCTCCGCAAACAAAGACAGAAGCATGGTTTTCCTCTTGTTTTTTTAATTCGTGCCTCAACCAGCGGAGAATTTGGGTGTTCGACTTTGCGAATTATGGGTACAAGGAATGGGGAGAACTTCGGTCTTTGACTTTGCAGGGACGGGTACAAGGAATGGGGAAATCGTAGAAAACCTAGGGGTTTTTTTTTTTTTTTTTTAGGATTTGTTAATTTTCCTTGTATTTTTTTGGACAAAACTGCCAAACTCCGGTCGTCGAAATGTCACATGCTTGATAGTCAATGAATATTCGGTGACCAGCAAACTCAGGTTCATATTTGAAATTGATTCAACAATTTCGAGTCCTTATTTGAGACAATGGATCCACTTTAAGCTTTTATCTGACACAAAGTTAATTTCGAATCCTTATTTGAGAAAATTGATCTACTTCGGATCCTTATTTGGAATTTTCCCCTTAAAGTATGACAAACTGACTTCTATATTGAGAATAATTTTCTAAGTCTTTTTTTAGTCTGTATACATTTCAACTTAAGTTGAAAATATTGCAAGAAGCAGCTTCTGCAATATTTGTTGCCAGTCTTGTTTCTCTTTCAAATTACCCCAATATATAATCCCATGGAAAATAATTTTCCTAAGAACGTAATTTTGGAATATGTTTAGATATGAAATCTATTTTAGACACAAAAAAAGAAAAAGAAAAATCCTTTAAATCAAATATCTTTACAAGGTTTCATTGCAAAGATTACTATTACTGAACTCCATAACACCCAGCACCATGTCCCTTTATTCCTATCTACTCAATCAATCTAATTTTCCCATGGTAGCGAAATCGCCGAGTTGCTGCATTTGACTAAAATAATTTCCAACACAGGCAAAGAAATCTAAAATTATCCAAAATTTGAATAAATAAATTAAATTATACGAGCATTTTTAGACTATCTTAAATTATAATTTGTCAGTTATATAGTATCGCACATCCAAAGGAAATAGATCACACAATGTTCTGAAGTTGTTTGGGCACCAATCAGATTTGCCTGCAACAAATAAAAACAAAACGACTTTTCTGTTTCAACTAAAAAGCTGAAAAGCAAACAAGTTCATCTTGTCCAGCCATTTGCTTGGCCTGCATTATCGTAGCCCTAAGATGGCTAAGACCCACTTCCTTGTGCAATTTTTGTTGTGTTCCTACTCATTGTCATCTAAATCTTGATCATAGTTCACAGAATCAACGCTCGAGTTATCCTCGCCACCCGCATGTGAGAGCCACTTTCCCTTTTTGGATCACTGTCTCGAGACTAATTTTGCTCTTCACAGCAACCCCCTTCACAAATATAGAAATTGCAATATGTTTTTCGCTTTCTACTTCTGCCCGTTATGTGGTAACATGAGCCATGCTATTCTGATCATTTTTATTTTTAGATGGCAAAGGGCATGGCATAATGAAATTTCTTGGGCATATTGAGATTACATTTAAATAAGCCGTGACTTGAAGATTTTCAGCAATCATATTGAGTCATGCCCTTAATGTCAACATTTGCGAAAAAGATTGTTGCAGTAAACGAATTGCAGCCTCCTATCTTGCAGATTTATTAATTGCTAAGTTATGCTTACAAGAGTGAATGAGGTATTATCTCTAATTATTTGAGAATCCCGCGAAAAAGGACGGGCTTATGCAAATCCTTGTACCGGGGGGACGGAATTATTCTGTTTTGCACTATCTACACCAACTTTCTGATTTACCGCCGAAACGCCAACGGAAGTTGGTTAGCTCGCGTTTGATGATTCCGATTATGCTATTTTCTTCTTTTTTTTTAAAAAAAAATTCTCCAGTGGAAAGTTCTTAATTCGGCTTGGAGGAATCGTTTTTCACAGCTGTCATGTTTAATCTGCCATAAAGGCATCCATGTTGAAATTCAACATGAAATTTACTATGTTTTTTTTTTTTTTGATGACCCAGGAAACCCGCGCACCGTACCAACATAAACAACCAGACAGGCCCGGGGTAACAAAGGGTAAATCCTGGGGCGACGTTAGCGGAGGTCCCACCACCCCGACGTCGCACTTAAGAGCGGAATTCGAACTCCTCTCCTCTCGCAAAGGATCATGGGAGCACTTATCCAACTGGGTTACCGCAAGCGGTGATATGAAATTTACTGTGTTGGTAATTGTATTTTGAAGAAATTAGTATTTTTCAAGTAAAGTGGAGATTTCCAATGCAACATTTGAGGGCTTCCCACGCACGACAGAAACAAATCGAGCGTCATTTAATTACGGTACTCGGGAAAAAAATAAAATAAATAGATTAGTAAGTAGAGTCTCAATGTAATATACACATTAACTTGAAATACTGAAGAGATGTGTTTTCAACGAGTCCACGTCTGAAAGAAAGTTAGTTATAGGCAACTTATTAATGTTTTGCATGGGATTTATTTTTATTTACCTTTTTTTTTAATGTGATTCATTCTTTCCCTTATTTTGCTCTCACCTAACAACCATGGAAAGTAATGGCGTTACACTACACATAATTTAAACTGTTGGCCCAGTCTACGGTGGCAACGAGAGAGAGGGAGGAGGCCTCTTCTTTTGCATCTCTTTTAGCTTTTTCTCTACGAATGTAAGTCTGCCTTTCTCTCTTTCCTTTCAGATTTATTATTGTCGCTTCTTCCGAAACCTTGTCCCTATCAACCCCCTTTTATGTGTAAAGTCAATGGGGTCCCTCGAGGAAAGGAACACCGTCTCTTTTCCCCTTTCCAATCTCTTAGATTGCGAAGATGCGATTTCCTTTATCTTTTGTACCATTTTCTATTGACCAAACCTTGCTTATTTTCACTTATTTCCTCCAACGGCCGAAAAATAGTGCTCGAGAAATCGTGGATGTCATCAAATCAAGAATGAGATTTTCGCACATGTGCCCAATCGCCTTTTTGCAGTCAAAAATTTATTGTGAGCTCTCTCTCTCTCTCTCTCTCTCTCTCTCTCTCTTTCTTGTCTCTTTCATCTTCAATCATTGACTGTGAATTATGCGCCAAATGCATGGCAGTCATGTAGGCTTTCTTACAAGAGTTCTCCTTCCCATCAAAGCTTTGTCATAATTTCCTTTTTGCTTTGAGACTTCTCAGCTCGTTCCAAAGATCATGATCCGCGCGTTTTATATTTCGCTCTAGATTTGCATATCCATAGGCCATGAACCTCCATGTATTTGTTATGATAATCATGCTAAATTCAACCACATAACGTAATATTTCCTAGTATAGCACTCCACCTGCAACTCCGAGCACCAGTGCCAGCATGGCTATATACAGAGTTGTGACATGTGCAAATCGTTCCCACAACCAATAAATTCGTGTTTCCAAGTTCAGGATCCGTCCAATAGCAAATGACGTGGTCCCTACGTCTCCTCTTCCTCAATGGCGAACCCAATAAAAATAAAAAGAAGAGCCTTACCAGTAGATGTATGGAGAAAAAGGAGTTATCCATCTTTATGTATGGTCAACATGGCCCGAGCATTTCTGAAACAGGCTGTTTTTAATTAAAATGGTATAACCTACCCCTGACACCTGGCCTACATAACTGGCATTTCTATCTATGTTTCCTTCCAAAGCTATGGATCGGAATTTAATTTTTGCTGGAAAACTATGACTAGTTTCTTGCTTAGCAGCAGTGAACTATCAGTTCTTGCTGGTCTTTGAGAATGTTGATCAGGGAGAAGAAATAAACAAGGAATATTTTCAAGTACTTGCAAAATCAATAGTTTTGTGTGCGCTTTTGTGATTTGCTTAGTGTTATTAAAACCAAAAAATGTAAGCAAAGAAAAAGCTGGTTGCAATCTGCCCGTGTGCTCGCTGTAGATATTTCTTATAATAATGGTGCACAATAGTTGGTTTCCAGAATTTGTATGCGCTCAGGCATAGCAAATTGATTCTTTCATGTTGTTATTTTGGATGATAGGTACAATATCCAGGGTTAGACCGCCAGATGAAACTAGACACAATGATTATGTCATTCCTCTCAAAATCCATCACGTGGGTCAGAACTATTTTCATACCCCTTGTTGAATTGTTTCTGTAATATCTGTTATCTGGTCCTGTGAGGTACCTAGGTCCATTTTTTTTGGCTTCCGTAGTCTCTGGAGAATCATTAGTTTCTTATTTGCATCTGCTTAACATCGTGCAATTTCCTTTTCTGATATAAATGTGGGGCAGCATAACTGCATGTTATTCTTGCAGTGATATGATACTGTATGCCGAGCAATAGGCAACATGCGACTCAGCTTATGCTCTCATCATTTTTCTCTTGTGGTATGTGATTATTATGGTTATTATGGCTCAGCTATTTCAACAGCAAGCTATCATGACTGATACGCCCTTTGAGATAAATTAACATTACATCAGTCCGATGTATCAGTGCCAATGCTTATCCCACTTTTACAGATTCAGAAATCTTAACTTGACCTTTACTTTCTCCCCTTACATGAGAATTTTCATGAAAACCATCAACGTCCATATTGCCACACATGCACAGTTGTGACCGTGCCTTCCCTGAAACTTCTCGAGGAATCCATGTACTACTTTAAACCGGAGTGATATCAACATATTACACCTATGGACGTTCAGTGGCTTAAGTTTAGCTTGCAACATAAATTGATCAGTAGAAACCTAGGCATTCACGACACTTTTCTAGCTTATGATTGCAGATTTCCTTTTATGAGGAGCAAGGAGGTTTGGCATAGAATCAATATCTGAAAGGGGATAATTTGCATTGAAATGATGTCTTTACAATGCTTAGTTGTCACAGTCCCGTTGTAATACTGAAGCAATTTCATACTGTAGTATCTCTATGGATTTTCATTCAAGAGAAACATCGTGAACCCCATGGGAGAAATGGAAAACAGCACAACAGGCTTGCTTGTTTAGTTGTTTCAATTCAGTTCTGCAAATCCAGAATAGGTATAAGCAGGGACAACTTCAATCAATGTACATGAAGGTGGATATAAAAACCAAATAACGGGTCAGATTCTGGAATCTGAAGAAAACAGACACAGGGTTTTTGGATTCTGCATTAATGTACCAGTTAGGATACTTTTGCTTTTTAATCTAAAAGCCATGTCCACTGCCATTTGTACTGTGGAAATAGCTGGGGGCTTCATTGTTATCATCTTCATAATCACTACAATGGCAACAATCATAATACTATTTGGTTTTTCTTGTATACGCTTTTGCAGTTTTGACCAACTTAAATTTATACTGCTAAGGAATCCTCTTGTCATGTTTGACTGTCTTAAGTTTCTCAGAATGATTATCCTAAGTGGCCACCACTTTAATGCCATTTGGTTTCAGGGCACTAATACAATATCTAAATAAGCTGATTATTTAGAGTGCTCAGTTGTGCTGTTAATTTCTTCAGTTTGTTCGCCGATTTTCTCAGTTGAGAAAATGATCCTTTATATTCTTTCGTAGCTCTTTCCAGAGTACAGATTTGAGTGGTTTGTAGGAGAATTCGTCAAAGCTATCTCCTTAGAACTTGGGAAGCATCAGAGTGTAGTATCTGTGTTGAAAGTAATATAATACCTCAAGGCGTAACCTCTGGGGAGTATTTTCCATTTCTCATTAAAGAGCATCTTTGTTCCACCACACTTGCCAATGGACATCGGACACCCATTTTCATGTAATGAGTTTTAAGTTAAGAACCTCGGTTTGTGGATTCCTTTATTTATATTCAAGAGCCCTGAAGAAAGTGAGCTACACCTAATGCTTTTGTTGGGTACTTCCGTGGTCACCAGCCTCACCCTAGTGATTTCATGGGCAGTGTGCTGTTACTGCATAAGTACATCGAACTCAACTCTAAATGAGAATTAGCCAAAGGTTTTGACTTTATTAGAATAGTATATATCTAATCTATTCTAACAGAACTGGAGAAAAAGTTTTATGTGGTATATGTTTAGGCTATGATAATTCCCCGTGGAAGTATTATTATGGTGCTTTCTTTGACGAAAGTTTTATCAGTTTGCCTAATTCTATATTTCATGTAGCAAAAGTAGGCGTCAGTCAACATAAATGTTATATATCATGGTAGATATTTTGGGTGGTTCATTCTGTGAAGATATGATAAATTGCATTTCCGTTATTTAGTGGGGCAACTTGCAAGTTTTTCATCAGGTGTACACTCAGGCTCTATTTTTTCTTTTTTCCAATAGATTTTGTTCAGTGGTGCCCACATCAATTAAGATACAATAAGTACACTTTGAAATGCAAAGTTCTTGATTTCAGTGTTTATTTTCCTTGGGATATCTAAGGTTTATTCACCTTTTTCCATTTTCACTTTCTTGGAATAAATATCGTGCATATTGACTCACTAATTGCCCTTAGAACACCCATGACAAAATTCTTTTGCTATTGGGTCCAATTTCTGGCACATTGTCTATGCAATGAACACATACACATGCCTGGACCATGAATACCAATTCCCCAATTTTTTGTTCATGTAAGTCTCAAACAGTGAGATACGGAGATGACAGGCTACATCTGGATTCTCATTGTGGCAATAGTTTGATAATTTTTTTCGGGACATAGCACTTATTGATAAGTCTTTATTTTGGATTAGATCCCATACAGTTTACACATTGGGAGATAATTCCACACAGCTGCGAGATTATAACCCATTATATAACAAGGACGGAAATTTCACTGTTAGAAATTGTCCAAGTTATTCTCATAGAAAAAGAATGGGCAGAGGAGAGGAGGAGGCCTTCCAAGTGTTCCGCATTTCCCCAATGGCATTCTTTGTATGTTAAATCCTTATTCATGTCTATGACTTCTTAGAGAGAGTCAAACAATAGTGAACATGAGTTTTTAACACTGCTTATAGAGTAAACGGATGACAGTTCTCTAATCTAATAATCCTAAATGGTAGGGGCAAGTTGTCTTCAAGATGGGGCTCGAATCCATCAGATTAATTGCCTAAAAGTCAATCGGTATGCGAAACATCGCATAGTTTTCTTTTGGGTTTTGAAAGACTGAAAAATTTGCCGGCTCCTCGTGACGCGCGTGATTAATGTTTTTCAAATATATGCAATGCTCTCAAAGTAAATCCAAGGGATGAATCCTATCCATATCAATCAGACATTGCACCGACGGAAAAACAAAGCAGGACGAATCCAGTCCAAACAGCACGCACAAGCGATACATCTCGTGTATATTCTAAATCAATGCAGCGGGAATGAATCCGGTCCAACATGCTAAAAAGACAATACGCCTCGGGTATGCAACCAGCGAGTGAGAACACAAAGCAGTCAACTGGGACGTATCCAATCTTACGAAATCAGCAATCTAACAGCAGATGCATGAATCCGATGCCAAATCGATAAATGACTAATAGGGACAAATCCAATTCTATCAATACAACAATCAACTCCGATATCGGCATGCGTTCCATAATACTATACAATCCATAATAGGTGTGCGTGACATTTCAATGTGTGCGCTACTAGTGACATGCATTGAAGGTTGGGTATGATTTCACAACAATGCGCAATTTTTAAGACAACATGTGATTCAAACTTACTAGTGTTGCAACCTACCCTCGGGGGAGGAAACAAGTTTAGGAGTATTACCTAAAGGACGGACCTAAGAGCCATAATTAGGCGTGGGCTCTTCCAAGCTTATATTCCGCGTGCCATTGAGATATGTTTTAGGAATTTTACACAAAAGGAGTTGCCACTAGCCTATTGGGCTCGGTTAGAAACTAAGTGAGACATGGGAGTGTACTTCACTTCCTATGCAACCAGGGAATCTAGGGTCGGGAATTTGATTACACTAATTGACCAATTAGTACCATTTCGATACATAATCTTGTTCATTTTAACAAAATGATTTTTGTTGGCATACAGTTTTAATTGATTTTATACATATCCACTAACATGTGAGGTAATTATATAAGTGCACAATTATTAAAATAATAATTATAGCTTCCAAGATCATAATTGCTATAAAATTAAACACTTGCAATTAAACATAACAAAATATACAAACTAAACATGTAATATAATCGATATACAAGTAAATAAAGGCCTAATTACACCAAAAAGGCAATACATGGCAATTCCTAAATAAACCTTACATTTTTTTTTTAATTTTCGATTTTTTTAATTTTTTTTAATTTTTTTTTAAAATAATAAAATAACATTTTTTTTGGGCCAGACCGGGTTGGGTCTGGTCGGGTGGGTTGGGCCAGACCTGCCCTGGTCAAGCCCGCGTGAGGGCAGGCCAGGATCGCCTGCCCAAACAGGCTAGGGCCGACCATAACTGGTCGGGCCTTCGCTTAGCTTGGGCTAGGTTAGGCCCGGTCGTCCCTAGTTGGGCTTAACCTCAGCCCGACTTGGGCCCAAAAGTCGAGCCCAAGCGGAAGTAGGAGCCGAGTGGGCAAGATTTGTGATTCGGCCCACTCAGCCTGCACCCCTTGGTTGCGACTACTTAGTCACGACCAGGGGTGCCCGGACGGCGCACGTCGGCGACGATGCCGTCGGGGCCAGGTGGGGGAACGGCGCGGCTTCCCTGGCCTCGGCAGCGTCCCTCCGGCGACCAGGAGTCCTAGGGCTCTATGCGGAGGAGCTTCGGGGAGGGAGAGCCCGCTTAGGCATTTTGGCGAATAGGTGGAGTGCACCATGGATCAAGAGATTTCTTGCTTAGCAACGAACTGAAGGCGCGTCGGCGGCGGTAACAGCAACTTGGAGTTCTCGCCTCTCCTCCCTCTCGGTTTCTCTCCTTTTTGTTCCTTTTTTCTTCTGCAGGTCATCGCGCGAAGACCCATGCCGTGCAAGCTACCGGCCGAGCTGCTTCCGACCCGCGGATTACACTAGCCGCCTGCCAACGCGATCCCCCTGCTCCTCTATCGCTGCCCCTCTGTTGCTGTGCTGCTGCTCCTCTGTTCTTTGTAGGTCGTCGCGCAAGGGAGGAAGACAACTGAGCGCGGGCTGGAGGAGAAAGAAGCTGGGCCACGGGGGAAAAAAAGAAGGAAATGGGCCGCGCCCAGGCCCGCACGGGGGAAGAAGAAAGAGAGGCGGACCGGGCCATGGTCGGATCCGGCCCGACCCGGCCTCTCGTTTTTTTATTAATTTTTATTAATTAAAAAAAATTAGTGACTAATTCATAACTTTTAATACTAGTAAGTCCTAAGTAAAATGGCGAAATTTAGGTGTCAATAACCAGCTAACTCCTTCAAATTGGCCTCAACATTTACTTTTGCTCCCTCCCCTTCTTTTGTTGGACAATCTACTTAAAATCCGATTGCCAAATGTCACCGTATATATGATATCTATTGTGCAAATAAAAATAATATTATTTAACACAATGACATTGTTTAATTAAAGAAAATAAACTGAAATTGATCTTTCAGTTAAATTGTGATGTACAAAGGGTTCATTTTTCCCGCGACATAGCTCGGGTGGCGAGCTGCCACACTAGCAGACATTAGAACAAGCCAATTGACGTGCATTGTGACATTCATGCATGGGGCCATCGTTTATTTTTCCCTATTTTAAATTTTGCACATGACCCTTTGAAAAATAAAAATTACAATTTGCATTGAACACATGCGAGTCCACTACTAGTAACTTCGATAAGGCTGGGCACGTGCGTAACACAGCAAGGTAGCAAACGGCAGGCGGTGTCGCACCCTGTCGATGAGTTTATTGCTTTGGCCAAACCACCAAGGAGCACAGCTTAATATTTCTACAAGTTTTGTCAATCTCGGTTATTACGGCACCACTTTTTGGACTCTTACTATGCTCGATGCCCGTGAAGTAGTCCCGAATGCTACAAATGCAATGTGGATCATAATGCTTCGTGCCAATTTTTGTTTAGGGGCTAGATCAATTACTAACTTTTTTATGCGATAAAGAATTAAAATTGGCAGTCAAAATTCAGATATTGTTGACATTTAAATTTTGACTCAATATTTAAAAATGAATTACATAAAAAAATCAAGGGCCAATTTGACCCCAACAAAAAATAGTCATTCTTTTCATCATGTTAACAATATTGTCATTAAATGGCATCTCACGTTGGTATTATCTGCATTGACTAAGTTTTATTTCATTTTCCTTTATTTTACTTTATTTCGGATAAATAGAATTTAAAAAAATAATTTAAAGAAAAAGGACCGAAAGGGGCTCGGGGCCCAGCCCCCTTTTCTTCTTTCTTTTTTTCCCTTTCGCCTGGAATAGGCCCCTTTCCCCTCTAACTTTCTCTGGCCTGGCCCCCAGCCCCTTCTCTCCCTTCTCTCCCTTCTTCTTCCCCTGCGCCTCACACAAGGACTGACGGGACAGAGCAGAGAGAGAGTAGGCGCAAAGCACAGAAGGAGCGAAGTAGTTGGACGATGACCGAGAGGACGGCTGAGTAGGCCGCCCACAGAGCAAGCCTGCCAGCCATGGACTTGACCCTTGAGTCAAGAATGCCTCGAATGTTGGACTCTCGTGTACTTGAGGAAGGCACAAATACATTTTTTCAGGATAGTGACTAGTATGGCCTTTGGGACAGGTCGAAGCCCATCGGGCGCTAATGCCTGGAGATCATATCGACGTGCCAAGTGATCTTTTAGAGACACATCCATTGGAGATCCTTTTTTATCCGAGGATAGCCGGAGAGTATCCATTTGACATGCGCATGGATACAGCGAACGTGAAATTTTTTATCCACTGGAGTTAAGTCTATATATGGGGCAGGATCCATATTCTACAAGGACTTGAAAGAGAAATGTGATTTGTCCCTAATTTAGAATGATAAGGTGAGAAGATTGATAGTTGATTGATTTAAAGTATTCAAACTGAGATTCTCCTCTTTGTTAGTTTTCATATCAACAAGTTATAGATGGGATATCCAACTAGACTTCCTTTTCACCATAGTCGCATTCCATCATTTTATATCTCCCGATTAAATGTGGTCTTTATTTGTCCTCTACTAAATATTGAGTTATCCCCTTACCAGTTATGAAGAGTTAATCCCAATTTCAAGTTAAATGTTTTTAGTCTACATTTGACCTAATAATATTGCCTCGGCAAATGCCAATATCTTGGATATATCGTAATATAATTCTCCATCGTTCAGCTCAGGGACGAATCTGGAATAAAAAAGTTTTACGAGGGACAAACTGCAAAGCCTAAAGTATGACAAACTAACTTTTATATGAAAGTGCTTTTCGACTAAAGTTGAATGCCGCAAGAAGCGGTTCTGCAATTTTGTCGGCAGTCTTGTCTCCCTTGCAAATTGCCACAATATTATCCCCATGAAAATAATTTTCTTGAAAGCCTAGTTTTGGAAAAACTCGAGATACGTGACCTATTTTGGATTAAAACTCCATTCAATATCTTACCCACTCTCTACTACAAACTCCATTAAATATCTTACCCACTCTCTATTACAAAGACTACTAAACTCCATAACATCCATTATCGAGTCCCTTTATTCCTCTTTATTCAATCAATCTCATTTTCTTACTATAATAAAAATTCCAAGTTGCCGCGCTTGTCGAAAATAATCTTGCACATATGCAAAGAAATCTAAAATCATCCAAATATTTGAATAACTAATGTAAACTTAGATGCTAAAAAAAAAGAGAGAATTAATATTCAAATTTGAAATGTACAGGAGAGTTATGAGATTATATGACTTTTATTTTAGTCATTTTAAAATTTTCATTTATTGGTTCTATTATATTGTAATATTTAAGTTATGATCTCCGAGAGAAAATTCCAAATAAGGACCTGAAGTTGACCAAATTTCTTAAATAAAGACTCGAAATAAACTTTTTGTCAGATAAAGACCTAAAGTTGACCCATTGTTTCAAATAAGGACCCGAAATGGTTGAATCAATTCCAAATAAGAACTTGAGCTTACTGGTCAGCCAAATATTCGCCCGGAGTTGAATCAAGCATGTGACGTTTCCGACGACCATAGTTTGGGCACTTTTGTCCAAAAAAAAATATAGGGAAAATTAACAAATCCTAAAACAGAAAAAAATAAAATAAAATAAAATAAAAACCCTAGGTTTTCTATGGTCTCCCCATTTCTTGTGTCCATCATCTGCAAAGTCAAAGACCAAAATTCTCACATTCCTTGTACCCATCCTCCGCAAAGTCGAAGACCCAAAATTTTCCGTTGGTTGAGGCACGAATTCAAAAACAAAAAGAAAACAATATGCTTCTTTCTTTGTTTACGGAGACCCAAATTCTCCAACAGTCAAGCCAGGCGAGGAGCAACGAGAATCGAGTCACGATGATGACTAGGCAACGATTTGGTTGAGGAGCGGCAGGGGAGAAGAAAGAAGAAAACGTAAACATCTAAATGAATAACCTAAACTTAATTAATTTAGAATTTTCCATTTTTTTCCAATCACAAATTTATGACAAAATTGCCCCTATTTTAATCACTGAAAAATGTCTGCCAGCAAACTAAGATCCTCAATAGAGATTAACTTGATCACTTCGGGTCTTTATTTGACACAAAATTCACTTTAGGTCCTTATTTGAAATAATGGGTTCACTTCGGGTCCTTATATAATACAAAATTCACTTTGGGTCCTTATTTGGAATTTTCCCGGTCTCCAATGTCATTTTTTTCAATGGGATTGTAGCTTACTTTCAATTTATGATCTAGGGAGGGACGGAGGGAGAAATTTCCCGTTTTTCGTCAAAGAAATTATTCGAAAAAAAGAAGAAGAAAAAGAGCATTGACTCGACTCATAATTTCAAGCTCAATATATTAGGTAGACTTCGGTCAACACAAGAGGGAATGACATCAGCAGCTTGAAAGCTTCCTTAGACGAGAATGGCATAAACAAATATATATAAATAAATATAAAAAAAAAAAAAAAGATAAGAGAAGGCAAACATCATCCGTCATCCCAAATCGTCTTACTCGACATATATGAGAGTTTTAGAGTTAAAAATCATGGATATCGATAAGTTTTAAGAATAGGGATGATATGGTGTTTGTTCCGATGCTCCTTCTCTGGTTTTTTAAGCCTTTTTTCTTTTCTTGTCAACAGCCATGGCATTAGTAATGGAAATCGAAGGACTAAAGAATACCAATATTACTCACTTTGATGTCATAGATTCTTTAAGTTTCAAGACATCTAAAATCGAAGGAGTACGTGGTTCCAATAAGGTTAAGCAACTGGATCGATTCATCCCATTTGAATTAGTCACACTCACTAGTTCATTGAAATTTGGGAGAATGAAGCTCATTGATATGATTTTACAAAATCATCTAGGTTGATTCTAGGTCAATTTCAGGAATATTCGATTCAATTCTTGATTTTAATTTTTCGAAACGAGATTCTTATCAGGATTCGTTGTATTAGAAGCCGCAAATCAAGAAATTGAAAGGGATCTAGATTCCAAATGAGTATGTGTAAACAAATTCGAAAAACAAAAAGGAAAGAATTCATCCCTCATAAAATGGCCAATTTAAGGTTTTATATGTGTGACAACTAATTTAGTGTGAGAAAATTACCTTATGTTGTTGATGATGCATTTGCGATTGCAAATATTTAAAAGACTCTAGAACAAAAAGCTTTTTTACCCAGTAGTCCTCTCCTAAAGTAGGCCACGCGTAAATTCTTTATTGGCTATTAGTCTCTCATGCATTTGTATCTTTTAATTTATCTAAATATGTAGAGAATTCACCCTCAAAAGATGATCATTTAAAATTTCATTTATTTGACAACCGCGGATCCGTCGGTAGCCTTTTTTTTTATTGAAAGATAATGTTTTAAATTTTTATTTACTTGTATGTAAATTTTACTCAATTTTGACCAGGGTATGTTGACTCGATTTTTAGAGGAATTCTTGCTTCCTGAACTTTTGAAAATATGCCAATTCCATCTAAAAATACTCTAAATATTTCCAAAATTCACTGCAAAACAAAGAACAAGCCACAGACAAATCACAATTATGCTCGCTATGCTCTCACCAAAGGCCATGCAAAGAAAGCTTGCATTCCAAAAGTGTGATGGGACCTTATGAAGCTGAGTCTATCAATGGTACGGATAGCAAATAACGAGCAGTGAATAAGAAAGGAAACACAGAAATAGGAAGAACTGACTAAGATTGAGGCGTGGATTGATGAACTACCATTTTATTTTTCCGAAGGATGACAACTTTGAGGGGAGGATTGTGAAGAAGATATAATATTCAGTATAGTAAATTAAAGAGATTAAGGAGAATAGTAATATTGTTTTTGAGCTCCCATTTACCGATTGTCATGGAAATCAAGGAGAATGATGAAAAAACAATGAGGAGAACAATGGGAGAGGCTGAACTTGTAAATACAAAGGACTGAGCACTACGTTGATAATAAAATCGAACAATAAAAAAGAAAAAACATCAATGAAAGAGAGGAGAGGAGAGGACAAGATTGTAGCAAAAAAATGCCCTAGTAATGGAGGAAGGGACAGGATAGGATTGCAGGAAAAGGACAACCGTCACCACCATTGGAGCCTCTGGCGCTGGCGCTGGAAGAGGGATCGGTCTCGACTGGGGAAGCAGCGCTGGCACAAGATTATGTGCCAGAAGAGGGCATAATCTGGATCTGGGAGGCTACAGCAACAATATTTTATTATTTGTTATTCGTAGGGCTAATTGGTATAACATCCATTGCTTTGGCCTGTGACCACTTCAAGCTTGGGCACTGGAAAATATCGGGCCATAAGTGACTGTGTTTCTGTATTTCCTTTATGCTTGGCTGGTTTCTGAGTTTCTATGAGAACATCTATATATAAGGTTTCGTATAGTAGTGTTTTCCTTATTTCTTTTCCGTAATGGTATGTTTCTTCCCCAAATGATGCATCTCTTCGTTAAATTGCTTCTTTTGATATGACTTAGATCCTTATCGATTAGAAATCTCTATCTAGTTAGTGCTTTCATTACTTTGTTTCCCCCATGCAGTTTGTATCGAAGTTTTCAGAAGTTCTATGGAAAATTGTCGTCTGAGATATTTCCCGTTGGCCAGAGAATATTCCATGTCATTATTATCAATTAGGTTTTCTATCGCCTTGAATAAAAACTATGTGAAGTATTTTCAAACGAAAGAATATCTCTTTTGATTTTGTTTTATTTTAGATACATCTCTACAACATTTTATTTGGAACTTAATTTGTACATGCTGAAGAGCATTTGAGAGTCCAGAAAGTGATGTCGTAATAACCGAAATTGACAAAACTTCGTAGAATTATTCGGTTATGTTCCTTGGGGTATGTTGACTCGATTTTTAGAGGAATTCTTGCATCCCGAACTTTTGAAAATAAGTTGATTCCATCTAAAAATACTTCAAATATTTCTGAAATTCACTACAAAATAAAGAACAAATCACAGATAAATCGCAATTATACTCGCCATGCTCCCACCAAAGGCCATGACGTCGGAAAAGCACGGAATTATTCGGGGCCGGCTCGAGCAAGCCGTCCCCCCGATCAGCTCGAGCGAACCGTCCCTCTCACTTCCGGACACGCTCGCTGGCCCCTTCTTCCCTCCTCCTTTCACCCATCTCCTCTTCATTCTACTCCTCCATCCTCCTTAACGTCCTCTTCATTCTCTTTTTACCTCTCTCCTCTTCATTCTGCTCCTCCCTCCTCCTTAACCTCACCCCTCTGCCTCTCTTTTTTGTTCACCCCTCTCATTTTCATTCTACTCCTCCCTCCTCTTTAACCTCACCCCTCTCCCTCTCTTTTCTGTTCACCTCTTCTTCCTCTTCCTTCCTCCTCTCCATTCCTGTAAAACATGCCGTCTTGGCAAGAGCTCGATAAAATGACTAAAGATGTTGAGGATGGTATTGCCGAACTGAACAAGGCGATAAGTGATGAGTGGCATCGAGGTGAAATGATGCTTGGGATCTTCATCTCTGCCGTAGGATTGATCATAGGTCACATCCACGCCAAAGGCCTAACATGCAGGCACTCTTGGATGCCTATAACACTCACGGTACTTCGAACAAGGCGATAGGTGATGAGTGGCATCGAGGTGAAATGATGCTTGGGATCTTCATCTCTGCCGTAGGATTGATCATAGGTCACATCCACACCAAAGGCCTAACATGCAGGCACTCTTGGATGCCTATAACACTCACGATACTGGTTGCAACGCCATTTTGTGCAATGTTCCTGAAGAAGGATTTCGAAATCGCAAGGCTGAAAAAGAAACTGAGGTCCGGAAGCAGCGATTGCAGCACCTCAAGCAAATACAGTCATCGGCGCCACAGCCGTCATCGGGGCCGTCGTCGTTGGCGCCACCATTGGAGCCTCCGGTGCCAGTGCTAGAAGAGGGATCAGTCTCGACTAGGGAGGCGACGCTGGCACAGGATTACGGGCCAAAAGAGGGCATAATCTGGACCTAGGAGGCTACGGCAACAATATTTTATTTTCTGCTGTTCGTAGGGCTGATAGGTATAACCTCCATTACTTTGGCATGTGGCCACTTCAAGCTTGGGCACTGGAAAATATCGGGTCATAAGTGATTATGTGTTTCTGTATTTCCTTTCTGCTTGGCTGGTTTCTGTGTTTCCGTAAGAACATCTATATATATAATGTTTCGTATGGTAGTGTTTTCCTTATTTCTTTTCGTAATGGTATGTTTCTTCCCCAAATGATACATCTCTTCGTTAAATTGCTTCTTTTGATATGACTTGGATCCTTATCGATTAGAAATCTCTATTTGGTTAGTGCTTTCATCACTTTGTATTCATTTTCCCCCATGTAGTTTGTATCGAAGTTTTGAGAAGTTCTATGGAAATTTGTCTTCTAAGATATTTCTCGTTGGCCAGAGAATATTCCATGTCATTATTGTCATTTAGGTTTTCTATGGCATTGCATAAAAACTATGTGAAGCACTTTCAAACAAAAGAATGTCTCTTTTGATTTTGTTTCATTTTGGATACATCTCTACAACATTTTATTTGGAACTTAATTTGTAAATCCTGAAGAGCACTTCAGAGTCCAGAAAGTGATGTCATAAAAAACGAGATTGACAAAACTTGGTAGAATTATTCAACTGTGTTCCTTGAGGTATGTTGACTTGATTTTTATACGAATTCTTGCATTCCGAACTTTTGAAAATATGCCGATTCTATCTAAAAATACTCCAAATATTTCTGAAATTCACTGCAAAATAAAGAACAAATCACAGATAAATCGCAATTATGCTCGTCATGCTCCCACCAAAGGCCATGACGTCGAAAAATGACGAAATTATTCGGGGCCGGCTCGAGCGAGCCGTCCCCCTGATCAGCTCGAGCGAGCCGTCCCTCCCACTTCTGGACTCGCTTGCTGGCCCCTTCTTCCCTCATCCTTTCACCTCTCTCCTCTTCATTCAGCTCCTCCCTCCTCCTTAAAAATCCTCTTCATTCTCCTTTTACCTCTCTCCTCTTCATTTTGCTCTTCCCTCCTCCTTTCACCTCTCTCCTCTTCATTCTGGTCTTCCCTCCTCCTTAACGTCCTCTTCATTCTCCTTTTACCTCTCTCCTCTTCATTCTGCTCCTCCCTCCTGCTTAACCTCACCCCTCTCTCTCTCTTTTATGTTCACCTCTTCCTCCTCTTCCTTCGTCCTCTCCATTCTTGTAAAACATGCTATCTTAGCAAGAGCTCGAGAAAATGATTAAAGATGTTGAGGATGGTATTGCCGAACTGAACAAGGCGATAGCTGAGGAGTGGCATTGAGGTGAAATGATGCTCGGGATCTTCATCTCCGCCGTAGGATTGATCATAGGTCATGTCAACGCCAAAGGCCTAGCATGCAAGCACTCTTGAATACCCATAACACTCACGATGCTAGTTGCAACGCCATTTTATGCGATGTTCCTGAAGAGAGTTTTCGAAAGCGCAAGGTTGAAAAAGAAACTTAGGGTCCGGAAGCAGCGGTTGTAGCATCTCAAGTAAATATAGCCATCGGCGCCACAGCCATCATTGAAGCCGTCGTTGTTGGCGCCACCGCCGTCATAATTGGGTCACGACGGACAGCCGTCGCCACCACTGGAGCCTCTAGCGCCAGCGTTGGAAGAGGGATCGATCTCATCTAAGAGGCGACGCTGGCGCAAGATTACGGGCCAAAAGAGGGCATAATCTGGACTTAGGAAGCTATGGCAACAATATTTCATTTTCTGCTATTCGTAGGATTGATAGGTATAACATCCATTGCTTTGGCCTATGGCCACTGGAAAATATTGGGCCATAAGTGACAGTGTTTCTGTATTTCATTTCTGCTTGGCCGGTTTCTGTGTTTCTGTGAGAACATCTATATATAAGGTTTCGTATAGTAGTGTTTTCCTTATTTCTTTTCCGTAATGGTATGTTTCTTCCCCAAATGATGCATCTCTTCGTTAAATTGCTTCTTTTGATATGACTTGGATCCTTATCGATTAGAAATCTCTATCTAGTTAGTGCTTTCACTACTTTGTATTCATTTTCCTCCATGTAGTTTTTATCGAAGTTTTGAGAAGTTCTATGGAAAATTGTCATCTAAGATATTTCCTGGCCAGAGAATATTCCATGTCATTATCGTCATTTAGGTTTTCTATGGCATTGCATAAAAACTATGTGAAGCATTTTCAAACGAAAGAATGTCTTTTTTGATTTTGTTTCATTTTTGGATACATCTCTACAACATTTTATTTGGAACTTAATTTGTAAATCCTGAAGAGCACTTCAGAGTCTAGAAAGTGATGTCATAAAAATCGAGATTGACAAAACTTGGTAGAATTATTCGATTGTGTTCCTTGGGGTATGTTGACTCGATTTTTATAGGAATTCTTGCATCCCGAACTTTTGAAAATATGCCGATTCCATCTAAAAATACTCCAAATATTTCCTAAATTCACTGCAAAATAAAGAACAAATCATGGATAAATCGCAATTATGCTCGCCATGCTCCCACCAAAGGCCATGACGGAATTATTCGGGGCCGGCTCGAGCGAGCTGTCCCCCCAATCGGCTCGAGCGAGCCGTCCCTCCCACTTCTGGACTCACTTGCTGGCCCCTTCTTCCCTCATCCTTTCACCTCTCTCCTCTTCATTTAGCTCATCCCTCCTCCTTAAAAATCCTCTTCATTCTCCTTTTACCTCTCTCCTCTTCATTTTTCTCTTCCCTTCTCCTTTCACCTCTCTCCTCTTCATTCTACTCCTCCCTCCTCCTTAACGTCCTCTTCATTCTCCTTTCACCTCTCTCCTCTTCATTCTGCTCCTCCCTCTACTTAACCTCACCCCTCTCCCTCTCTTTTCTATTCACCTCTTCCTCCTCTTCCTTCCTCCTCTCCATTTCTGTAAAACATGCCATCTCAGCAATAGCTCAAGAAAATGACTAAAGACGTTGAGGATGGTATTGCCGAACTGAACAAGGCGATAGCTGAGGAGTGGCATCGAGGTGAAATGATGCTCGGGATCTTCATCTCTGCCGTAGGATTGATCATAGGTCACGTCCACTCCAAAGGCCTAGCATGCAAGCACTCTTGAATGCCTATAGCACTCACGGTGCTGGTTGCAACGCCATTTTATGCGATGTTCCTGAAGAGAGTTTTCGAAAGCGCAAGGTTGAAAAAGAAACTCAAGGTCCGGAAGCAGCGGTTGTAGCATCTCAAGTAAATATAGTCGTTGGCGCCACGGCCGTCATCTGGGCCGTCGTTGTTGGCGCCACCGCCGTCATAATTGGGTCACGATGGACAGCCGTCACCACCACTAGAGCCTCTGGTGCCAGCGTTGGAAGAGGGATCGATCTCATCTAGGGAGGCGACGCCGGCGTAGGATTATGGGCCAAAAGATGGCATAATCTGGACCTGAGAAGCTACGACAACAATATTTCATATTCTGCTGTTCGTAGGGCTGATAGGTATAATATCCATTGCTTTGGCCTGTGGCCACTTCAAGCTTGGGCACTGGAAAATATCGGGTCATAAGTGACTGTGTTTCTGTGTTTCTGTATTTCCTTTTTGCTTGGTTGGTTTCTGTGTTTCTGTGAGAACATCTATATATAAGGTTTCGTATAGTAGTGTTTTCCTTATTTCTTTTCCGTAATGGTATGTTTCTTCCCCAAATGATGCATCTCTTCGTTAAATTGCTTCTTTTGATATGACTTGAATCCTTATCGATTAGAAATCTCTATCTAGTTAGTGCTTTCATTACTTTGTATTGATTTTCTCCCATGCAGTTTGTATCAAAGTTTTGAGAAGTTCTTTGGAAAATTATCTTCTGAGATCCTTCCCGTTGGCCAGAGAATATTCCATATCATTATTGTCGATTAGGTTTTATATCGCCTTAAATAAAAATTATGTGAAGTATTTTCAAATGAAAGAATGTCTCTTTTGATTTTGTTTCATTTTGGATATATCTCTGCAACATTTTATTTAAAACTTAATTTGTAAATTCTAAAGAGCACTTGAGAGTCCAAAAAGTGATGTCATAATAACTGAGATTGACAAAACTTGGTAGAATTATTCGGTTGTGTTCCTTGGTGGTTTAGCCAAAGCAATAAACTCATTACAAATTGAGAGCATCATTTGAATATAAAATAGAAAATAATCTTGCGGTGGGCTTCAGTGAGTGATAAGCCAGAAAAGATTGAGATATAAAAGTAAAAGGCCAACTGCGGAATTTTATCTGACGAAGAAGAGAATTCATAAAAAGTGATATAGAGAGTTCCACGCAAATTCGGGGAAAAAAAAAGAGAGAGGGAGATACGAAGATCCCTTGGACGAAAGATTGGAGCGCACGATCTCTCTCCCATCACTTGTTTGCACACAAATTCGGTTTGTTGGAAGATGAAGTCTGGAGGATTTGATTTTCGAAGCAGAACTCTTATCTCTTCACGCCTGAACCATCAAGCTCAGCCTCCACCGCTGCGCAACACTTCACCCAGATGCTCGTCGACGAGTTCCAGTTGCCGGCCTGAAGCCTTTCTCGACCAACCAGCAGCCGCCTAGACGATTTCCAGTGACCTCAGCAGCATCCCAAAGTCAGAGACCCTTCACCGCTGCAGCAGTCCTCTGCCGATTTTGGGCTTGGGTTCTCATTAGCTGTCGTTCCTCCTGCCCGGTTGCTGTTTGCCACAACAGATCCCGACACCCGCGATGTCGGCAAGCTCCCGGTTCGAAGGATCACTCACGGACTTTCACGAAGTTACTCTCTCTTGGGATTCCTTGCAGTTCATTAACGAACCAGCAAGCTACCTTGCTGTGTTAAGCACTTGTTCTGATGAGCCCAGCCTTGTCGAAGCACTAGTAGTGACCCGCATGTGTTCCAGCATTCGTTCGATGCCACTTCGATGCAAATTGTAATATATATATATATATATATATATATATATATATATAGGTCATAACAGGGAAAAATAAACGATGGCCCCATGCTCGAATGTCACAATGCACGTTAATTAGCTCGTTCTAATGTCTGCCAGTGTGGCACCCCAACCGCCCCATGTCGTGGGAAAAATGAACTTTTTGTACGACACAATTTAACCAAAAAATCAATTTTGGTATAATTTCTACAATGTCATCGGTTAAATAATATAGTTTTTAGTTGTACAATAGATATCATATATTCGGTCAGGTTTGGCAATCAGATTTTAAGTAGGTTGTTCCATAGAAGAAGGGGAGCAAAAGTAAATGTTGAGGCCGACTTGAAGAAGTTAGCTGGTAAGTCTGAATCACGTGTTGCCTTGAAATTGCGCATTGCTGTGAAATCATACTCAGCCTTAAAATTGTATACTTGACTTTGAATTACTTGGTATCGCAATAAAATTACACAGTAAACATTGACCGAGGCCACGTCTTATGAATGCATGTTACTAGTAGCGTGCATGCTAATATGACATGCGTATTTGTTACAGATTGCATGGTGTCATGAAATGCATGCTGATACCGAAATTGAATGTTATCACAATAGAATTGGATTTGTCCCCGTTAGTCATTAGTACACGTGGTGTATTGCTTTAGCATTGGATTCATGCACGTGCTTTGATTTCGTGGATTGGAATCGTTTTGTTAATTGCTTTGTATTCTCACACGCTGGTTGCATACACGAGGCGTCTTGTCTTTTTGCATGCTGGTCCGGATTCATCCCCACTGCATTGATTTGGACCGGATTCTTCCTGCTTTGCTTTTCCGTCGTCGCAACGTCTGATTGATATGGATTAGATTCATCCTTGGGATTTACTTTGAGAGCGATGCATGTATTTTAAAAGACACTAATCATGCACGTCACGAGGGGCCGGCAAATTTGTAAGTCGTCAAGACCCAAAAGAAAACTATACGATCTTTGGGTGATTAATTGACTTCCTCCAACACATTCCATTTTGGGTTCTCAGTCGACCCTAGAAATGATTGGTGGAGACTCTTCAAACGATTTTAAGATTTGAATCAAAGTAGCACGCCCCAATTTAGAGAAGGGGAGACTCTAGGTCAAAGATCACGAAACGTATTTTTTCCAAAATTGCATTTTTCTTTTTCAATTTCGAAAGCAAGCTACTTTCATTCAGAATATCTGGAACGATCCCAAAGCCCCGAGGCGCTCCAGGCTGGGGAGTCCTCTGGGATTGGTTAAGAAAGGACACCTGAGAGGATTCGTGCCACCGTCGATGCTCGGCATCTGCTCCATGTACGAAAAGACCCGAATAAAGTGCCAAAAGATGAAAAATGCATGGGAGATCCTCTGCACTATAAAGTGAATTTCGTTTTATGAACACTAGCAGTTTGATATTCCCACGTAGCTCCTTGGTCTTTAACTCTCTCTTTTTAATCACTCCTGGCTCTTGATGGCAAAAGGTGCACAAGCAAGATCAGGAACAAACAGTACCAAATTCTCAAAGATTCCGCCATGATTGGTGGACGGCTTCGATGAGACAAGCCAGAAAAAGGACCTGGCTTTGATCTCTTTCTCTCTCTCTCTCCCTTCTGCTTCTTTCTTACTGTCACGAAAAGAAAAGAATGATGCTCACAATCACTTGCTTCTGTGAGAGATAGGCAGGCCAAATAAGCAATTACCCTCCTCCTTTGGCCAACATTTCTTTATCAGCTAAGATTTGTCAGATTCTTTTCTTTTTCTCTTCTCTCACTTTAAGGGAAATGTTCCTTCTCCTCCTCTATCACCTCTTTCAGGGCCCATCATAGCGTCGATTATTCGAAGATGTATAGGGCTGGTTAACCGATGAGCCGCGCCATGCCTCGGCGGTTTTCTATATAATGGCAAGAGACATTGGGAGAATGAATGATATAAGGTTGTGGGAATTGTGAGCCTTTTGTAATCTAATGGATTCAAGCCCCGCCTTGAAGACGACGGAGCCGGTCGCTGACAGCATGCCCGAGGCGCTCAGCCAGAGCCGGTACCACATGAAGAGGTGCTTCACCAAGTACATGGAAAAGGGAAGGAGGATAATGAAACTCCACCACTTAATGGATGAATTGGAAAGCGCCATAGACGCCAAGACGGAAAGGGAGCGCATCCTGGGCAGCGATCTCGGGTACATCCTATGTTACACTCAGGTTCGTTCGTTCCCACCTAAGACCCTCTATTTCTCTCTCCTTCCTAATGTTCTCCGCTGATATGATTGTTAACTCTCATCCCAACTGAGGCATCGCAACCTGAACGTTTTTCCCAGGAAGCCCTTGTCGTCCCTCCACACATGGCTTTCGCCGTGAGACGGAGTCCTGGAAACTGGGAATATGTCAAAGTCAGTTCTGACTCTCTGTCCGTGGATGGCATGAGTGCCGCTGATTACTTGAAGTTCAAGGAAATGATATACGATGAAGAATGGTTCGTAGTCTGCTTGATTTCGGACTTCGTATCATATGCACTCACCTCATGCTGTGTGGAGCCATAGTACATGTTTTTTTTCCATTTTCCTCCACCTACTCTCTATGTTTTACTGGCTCGGGACCAAAATTTTTCTGTGTCTT
Organism: Eucalyptus decipiens; assembly: GCA_014182575.1. NCBI lineage: Eukaryota > Viridiplantae > Streptophyta > Magnoliopsida > Myrtales > Myrtaceae > Eucalyptus > Eucalyptus decipiens. Next base: position 24,443,270 of record CM024618.1, on the reverse strand, counting down.
GGCAGGGCAAAAGATGAGAATGCCCTGGAAGTGGACTTCGGAGCTCTTGACTTTTCCGTTCCGCACCTGACCTTATCTTCATCTATTGGGAACGGAGTCGATTTCATCTCAAAGTACCTCTCCTCAAAGCTGAGCGGAACACCGGACAGCGCACAACCCCTTGTGGATTTCCTAGCATCCCTCAATTATCAAGGAGAAGTACGCAAAACTCAATTCGTACTCCACAAAAATTTATATGCACAGATGTAATTCCTAACCTGAAGGATGTTCATCGTTTCCAGAATCTCATGATAGATGAAACACTTGACACTGCACCCAAGCTTCAGATGGCCCTGATTGTAGCTGAAGCATCCCTTGCATCAGTCCCAAAAGACACCCCATTCCAAGACTTTGAGATGAGGTAGTTTCTCACTTTTCCTCGAACAAATCCAGGAGGTCGCTCACTACCATCTGATGCCACGCACATTTTCACTGTTTATAACAATAACTAATGATAGGTTCAAGGAGTGGGGCCTTGAGAAAGGATGGGGCGATACTGCAGAGAAAGTCAAGGACACGATCAGATGGCTCTCGGAAGTACTACAAGCACCAGATCCAACGAACATGGAGAAGTTCTTTAGTAGGCTTCCAATGATATTCAATGTTGTGATATTTTCCCCCCATGGTTATTTTGGCCAGTCAGATGTGCTTGGCTTGCCAGATACCGGTGGACAGGTAGATATCCTCTTCAATCCTCACATGTATCCATGTTCGCTGTCACATGGCCTGCTAAATATTTGGCAACAACAACAGGTGGTTTATATTTTAGATCAAGTGAGGGCCCTGGAAGAGGAGTTGCTCCTCAGGATTAAGGAACAGGGGATTAATGCAAAGCCACAGATACTCGTGGTCAGTTTCAAAACACATGGCGCAACTGCCTTCCTGCAAATATATGCCAGTTCAAGGAGTTGGTTTTCACAGTGTCTCTTTAACGTAACAGGTCACACGACTTATCCCCGATGCTCGTGGAACAAAATGCAACCAGGAGTTGGAACCGATCATTGGGACAAAGCATTCCAACATTCTTAGGGTTCCATTTAGGACCGAGAAGGGGGTGCTTCGACAGTGGGTTTCTCGTTTTGACATATATCCATACCTTGAGAGATTTACCCAGGTAGGGATTCCAAATTCAAAACCAACCATTATCCCTGATCAACTTCTTTCTTGCATGACGGTTTCCTTTTGCTTCTGTCATCGCTCGCCAGGATGCAACCATTAAGATACTGGATCAATTGGAAGGAAAACCGGATCTCATAATTGGAAACTACAGTGATGGGAATTTAGTAGCGTCACTTATGGCTAGTAAACTCGGGACAACTCAGGTGCCTTATTGCTTCATCAGTTTACCAGCTAAGTGCTAATTCCGATTATTGACGATTCTAGAGTGCTTGAAAACCCAGGGAACAATTGCGCATGCACTGGAGAAGAGTAAGTACGAAGGTTCCGATGTCAAGTGGAAGGAGCTAGACCCAAAGTATCACTTCTCGTGCCAATTCATTGCTGACACAATAGCGATGAACGCAACAGATTTCATCATAACAAGTACATTCCAGGAGATCGCTGGAAGGTCAGAGAAACATCCGAATAACATTACCTGTTGTTGAGCTTTTAGCTAGGATAAACATATGATCTTCCACATCGTAGTCAATAGAATAATTAAAATGAAGTATATTCTTAATATGCATCATTGAAGAGTTCTCAAGATTAGGTGGTATTATTTGCAGCCACGATAGACCTGGGCAATATGAGAGTCACGCAGCATTCACACTCCCAGGGCTCTGCAGAGTTGTTTCAGGCATCAATGTTTTCGATCCTAAATTCAATATTGCTGCACCTGGTGCTGATCAATCCGTTTATTTTCCTTACTCGGAGAAACAGAAACGACTCACACAATTCAATCCTGCAATCGAGGAGTTACTCTACAGCCGTGTGGACAATGATGAGCACATGTAAGTATTGCTATTCCAGGCCATGTCGTGAGCTCCAAAAACAGTGTCCTAATTCATCTGATAGCTCTTTAATCACCATTGTATTTGACCATTGTGGCAACAGTGGTTATCTCGCAGACAAGAAGAAACCCATCATCTTCTCTATGGCAAGACTCGACACAGTGAAAAACATTACCGGTTTAGTAGAGTGGTATGGGAAGAATGCAAGGCTCAGGAGTTTGGTTAACTTAGTCATTGTTGGGGGCTTCTTTGATTCTTCCAAGTCCAAAGATAGAGAAGAAATGGCTGAAATAAAAAAGATGCATGATTTGATAGCGAAGTACCAACTCAAGGGTCAGATCCGATGGATAGCTGCGCAGACTGATCGGTACCGAAATGGAGAACTCTACCGATGGATCGCAGATACAAGGGGAGCTTTTGTGCAGCCTGCTCTCTATGAAGCATTCGGCCTGACTGTAATTGAGGCAATGAACTGTGGATTGCCCACAATTGCCACTAATCAAGGCGGCCCGGCTGAGATCATTGTTGATGGAGTGTCTGGATTCCACATTGACCCCAATCATGGGGAAGAGTCCAGCAACAAAATTGCTGATTTCTTTGAGAAGTGTAAGGTGGACAACGAGTATTGGAACAAGATATCTGCAAGGGGCTTGAAACGCATTAATGAGTGGTCAGTGTAATCTTTGCAAAAATCTCGCACGCTTTCATGGAATTGACTTGACCAGAACTCATTTGCTTTGCAGCTACACCTGGAAAATTTATGCAAACAAGATGTTGAACATGGGATGCATCTATACCTTTTGGAGGCAACTGAACAAAGAACAGAAGGAAGCAAAGCAGAGATATATCCAGATGTTCTATAGCCTTCAACTCAGGAACTCGGTAATTCCTTTGTTCAGTTCTCCCTTTTTACTCAGGCATGCTGCAAAACGTCATGCCCTTCAGAAAATCAAGTGCCGGAATTCATGTTTTATGTAACAGATGAAGACTGTTCCCATCAAAACTGATGAACCTGAACAAGCAGCACCAAAGCCGCCACCAAAAATACAGCCCACGATGAGGTAATTTCCTAGGATAATTGCTGCATCTCTCAACACATTCAAGTCTCAAATAAATCATAGGATCAGATTCCTCCTACCACATGCCTTATCAGGATTACCTGTGAAAAGCTGAGGCATTTGTTTTGTTGTTGTGTAGCACAAGGAGGACGCAGTCGCGGATACATAAGTAAGGATTCAGTGGCCCTACAGCTACCATTTAAAATAAAATTCAGTCAGCAATGCGCAAGCGACATCACTGTGAAACATAATTGCACTTTACTTTTCAGAATGCTGGGAACCTAGAGGAATAAAATAAATGAGGAAGACATTGATTCAAACTGCAGGCAATCCTCCGCAATTTAGAGCCTGACTGTGCATTGTCTAGCTGCTTAAAATATAATCCAATATGGCGTGGAGCAGCAAAATGTAATAATATGAAACTAAGAATGGAATAATACGATGCGCATTCTTTACTACCTCTGCTTCTCTCTTGTCTGTGTATGTCATCTCCTGCATCAGGTACCAGTTTCATGCCACCAGGAATGCTAATTTAGATTGTTTGCAATGGACGAAACATGCACTCATGATCACGTTTGGGGCAAAAGTTAATTTGACCTTAGAAGACAGAAAAGGGGAGGAGGGGAGAAAACGAGGGAAACCAAACACACCATCAATGAACTCGATTCATGAATCTAAATGCTATGCATATTCACATTGGCGACACCAGCAAACCCTTCCGCCACAGAGTATTAGGCAGGCTCGTTCAAGGAGCGACTATGATAAGCACCACGCACCATACAGACAGCATAGGGAGAAGCTACTCATGCAGGAGGCATCTCTTCTCACCCAAGCCTGCAATCAAAAAGAGTCACTTTTCCATTTTGACTCCCTTTCCCATTTTGAAAATTTCATAAATCTTTCTTTTTCTTTGATTATGTTCAAGCACTTCCAACTATATAAATGGTGACAGAGCTCAAATGCTGTGTATCCCAGAACATGACTCGACCAGAAGATAAACCTTTTCATGGAATGTCCTGGAAAGACGTTGTAGTTTTGTAATAGTCTTATATATTCCGAAGTGTATGTAACAAGCTTTTGCAGTCTTAGGTGGACTCAACTTGGACCATATATATCGCTAACAAATTTGTCTCTGGTCCACATTGCGTGCTGTATCACGACTATTATTATACAAAAACCCGATTCACTGAATCTCCTTATCGCGTCTATTATTATACAAAAGCCCGATTTCACTGGATCTCATTCAGTCTTCGAGCTCTGCTTTATCATTCATCTTCTCTCTCTCCCTCCCTCCCTCTCTTTCCCAAACCTATTATAGTAAACCCAATTGAAAATGAAATCAAAGTTGAGAAGACTGAAAAGTGGATGGCTAGAAAAGCTATTTATTCCAGGAAACAGCTATGTATCAATATGAACATACAAAAACAACCTTGTGGTAATGAATGTTTCCCGCTTGAAAAGAATTTTCACTGGACATGTGCACTAAGAAATAGCCGCGACAACGTTGCTCATCCGATGCTCAGATTACTCTTTAGAAAATTTTCCTAATGGGAATTGATTTATCTAACATTTTACAAGTAGTCGTGATTAGGCACTAACAATTCTGAAAGTAGCACGAGAGAAGCTAAATGGTGCTTGTAATGATCAGCTAATGATATTGGGGGTCGTCGTCTAAAGATGGTGACCACGGATGCAGGAGGGGTTGGTGGTCAATAGTGGTGACCAATCAACCGTGGCAACAAATCTGAAGAACAGTTATTTTATGTTAACAACACACAAAGCTTTTCCTGAATGCAGGAAATCAGTTTGAAAGGAGATGGAGAGGCGAGCCGTAAGCAGAACCCAAATGTTAGCCAGAGGAATTCTGTATCCTTGAGACTTCTCCTAAAGAATCTCAAACATAATCTAGAAAGTGATTTACTGCCCCGGCCATTAGAGAACTGCCTCTTTAACATTTATTCAAAGTCACAGTTGAGTAGACCACAGTGAAGGGACAACGAAAGAAAGGAGCACCATGAGAAGAATTTCTCCTATGCCATGATCAGCATATTTATTTCATGACTTTCTGTACAGTTTCTTTACAGCAAATGAATTCTAGGATTTTCTAATTCTAAGAAATCAAGGACATCAATGACTAGAACGGGAAAAAACAAGTATTAAGACCCATAGTCATCGATGATTTGCCCGTGCAACTTTAAGAAACACACAAATGTGGAGAAAATGTTCAGGGTGCATTAAGTTGTTCACAACCCAGGAGAAAGGTATCTCCAATTGTGGCTCAATGCCGTGGATTCTTAAAAGCTTTAATTCAGCAGTATTTGACGAAAAAAGAGGCTCAACGGCTTCACAGTTTTTTTCTGTCCTATCTTCAGCACTTCCACTCACATCTTGGTTGTCCTCTTGAGAAACACAAGGAGCATTCTTGTCATCCTCAACTTCTGTTTTAGACACATCCTCATCGATGAATGATTTGTCGGTAAAAATCGCGGGTAAAAGAGCCTTCACTGCATCGCCTAGTGTGAAGCATTTCCCTACATTCCATGAGCTAAATTAACAATCTTATTAAAAAACAAATCTCAAAGTGGTTGAGACAGCTTGTCATAATAGACATCTATCCCGACAAAATTAAGGAATGAAAAGACCACCATATTAAACGGGACTGCATCTGGATTCAACAGAAGGGCCATGCATCACAAAATGCAGCATACATAACATGAAGTCTCTCTCAGTATGGGAAGGCCTCAGGGTCAGAACCCTTTCACTACTATTTTTCCTTTAACCTCTTCCTACATGAAAAATAGTTTTCAGCAATGTTTCTACCATCTACCCAGACTGATAAATGTCATGAAAAAAACTATAAGTCCAACAACTTAACCTGAAGTTTGAAGCATTATCCCATCCATTTGGACCGTCAGAATGAGTTTGAGCATCTCTCATTTGACAGTCTTTGCACTTGGGCAATAGAATCTAGACAAGCATCAAGTCCCTGGCCACAGCTAAGGTGCCAAGGGTTATGTTCAGATCAAGCATTTAAGGAAACCCAAGCCTGCCCAAAATTTCCCAACATGAACAAGTTAACCTGAGCTGATTAGCCGGACTAAAAGGTTTGGAACAAGTTGGGTTTCCGGTTACCTGTTTGTTTTAGGCACTTTGGCTTTTATCATTTTCAAAAGTTTCAGAAGTTTTATTTTTCCATTGAAAATGAATGGCAAAAATTATTCAGTATAGAAGAAAAACTTAATAAAAAACACAGAATTTAGATCATCAAGAATCTAAGTGGTGGACTTCATCTTCTTAATTTTTTGTTGAGGCTTGAGAGGAGGACAAAAACAAACAGCAATCTGATATTTTATTGTTCATCACACCAATATGATTACTGATTCACCGGAAGTGCATAGATACTGGTTATGCCTTGAAAATAAACAGTCTGGGGATAGAGAGAGAAGAAGTCGCTGATCTGCTTCTCATTTCATCATTGGGGAGAGAGAAAAAGAAAGGGGGGATCATCAGAAACTGCCAGACAAGTGGTTGAACATCGTGAATCTTCCTGGCAAAGTCCACGATTGCTTGCATTCTCATCAAGAAATCCTTGCTCAAGCATCAATCTTTTTTAACATAAGTTTGTTCCTTTTGCAGATTTAAGACAGAATTTATTGCTATTCATCTTCTTTTTTGGCCTGGACATGTTCCCTTAATTTGTTTTGGTTGTCTGATCTGCTGAGTTTTCATGTTTTCTTTTTCAAATTTTTGGGTCATTCTGCTATTTCAATTTCCAACCAGATGCAGAAACGAAGCCTTGCAAGTAGGCTGTTTTGTGTAGCCCAAACACAAATTATGTTACCTCAACCAAACCAGAAAAAATACAGTTCGATTTCTCAGGCATCCTGGATATTTTCTGTACACTCAATGGTAGTTCCTATAAGCAATTGAATAATATTCATGATAGGGAAATGACCGTGACAAGGAAGGCTGTTATCCTGGGGGAGAAAAAAACTAACCAGGCAAACAACCAGATATAACACAAGGGTAATGCTTCCAATTAGGTAAAATCAAGGCTGCCATGGTTTACCTTCTTCTTTGTGAACCTCAACAGGACGATTTATGTAAGAGATCTTGTCCCAATTATCAATTTCGGGCGCATCCTCTAACTCATCAAAATCTTCAGTGGCACTGCAAACATACAGTCTGACTGGAATTCTGCCTGTACAGAGAATATTGATATCATTTAGAGACAAGCATAACAGAGAAAACAAAAAGCCATGCAGCAGTGACCCTTCTTTTAGAGGGAATGTTTACCGGCCTGACTTCAAAGGCACATGCATGGATGTATAACTCAACAATTCTTCACAAATAGATGCCTGTGTTGAGTATTTCTAATACAGTGAGGATTCTGCAAACCTGTCTTAGCTTGTCCAGTCATATCTGTGTCAGCACTGCTTTCTTTGGATCTCACTGAAATTGAATTCTTCTTTACAATGTACTCATCCTCAAGTACACCAAATTTAAGCTTCAGCGATACCTGCTGGTAGGCTTCCAGATCACCTGAATAAGATGCAATACTGATCACCAGATACCCAATTGTTCCCAAATCTCAAACCAGTAAGACAGAATAAAAGTCCCATTTAGATAATCTGAAAAGATATTTCTTGCTTCCTGACTTGCTTATCTGATTATCATCATACTAAACCGCTCCTAATATTTCTCCATATATGTGAAAGGACCATGAAGAGGCCTCAAGGAAATATAATTCACAGGTGTCTTAATATAAGAAAGCAAAACAGGGATGCTCATCATAATATTGCTCCTAAACAACCTGCAGAGGTCAGGGAAAAATTGACACCGCAAGCAATGAAAAAGGCTGCATACATTTATTTGACAATTCAACCCAGGTCCCATAATGTGGAGGCTGGTGCAGCAATGTGCACTCTTGACATATATAGGACATTGAAAGGTGAAATCATCATTGACATAGTCTAGGTGGCCCTTCAATGATCCTAATGGAAATTTAACTGATAGAAGAGCTAAAACAAAGTAAGGACCCTTTTGTTGCAACGTCTTATAAAAACAAGCTATGTATTTTCCCACCAAAACTTAAAATTATCCAAATTAAAAAAAAAAAAAAAAACTAAATAATTACATGCGAATCTACATATTCACATTTGTATGTTTAGAAAGCCTTTAGCCATCTCGAGTTAAATAAAAGTCAAAGTGTGAGTGCCACAAATTTGCAAAAAGCCCAAAGTTAAAAGCCAAAGTCACTCCAACCAAACCCTAAACTATTTCAAGGAAAATGAGTAAAAGGTTGGACATCAAGTTATCAACCATACCCTAATTGAAAAGGCTAGTACGACAACTGACTCCAATTTAATCTTTTTTGTATAAAATCAGCATGTCTCAGAGTTTGTGTTCTTGTCCAGGAGCAAATACCAGAGTTCTTTTTTCTTGTCCAGGACCAACTATTAAGTTTAAGTTCTTTAAAGTCAAACAACACCAGTGCATTGAAATTCATCTGTCTAAAGCACCAAAATACCATTCAAACTGAAATGGAACAGATCCAACACTAGCACAGGACTCTCTTAAGAGCAAGGCTGACTATTTAATTACAAAAAAAAAAAAAAAAAAAAAAAAAAGATGTATCCAAGATGTATCCAAAAATCAAATATCGTCATGGCACAATATATATAAACTTTTAAAAGGAATTTATTAGACAAAATTGCAATTATGGAACTCCTCTATTAATGCATGTCAAAGCTACTCTTCAAGTGCTCTTCATGATTTACATATGAAGTTTCAAATAAAATGTTGCAGGAGGTGTATCCAAAATGACACAAAATCAAAAAAGACAATTCTTTCATTTGAAAAAACTTCACATAATTTTTATTCAAGGTGATAGAAAACCTAATTGACAATAATGACATGGAAGATTCTCCGGCCAATGGGGAAAATCTCACAAGATATTTTTCCATAGAACTACTCAACTTCAATACAAACTGCATGGGGGAAAATCAATACAAAGTAATGAAAGCACTACCCATATACAGATTTCTAATCATTAAAGATCAAAGTCATATCAAAAGAAGCAATTTAAGGAAGAGACACTTCATTTGGGGAAGAAACTTACCACTACGGAAAAGAGAAAAAGGAAAACACTGCCATATGAAACCTTATATTTACATGTTCTCTGATAAATACTCCAGGAAGAAGAAATATCCATGCTAACAGAAAATTAGGACTTCAGACTTTTAGATGGAGACATTAAAGACACTTGATAGAAATTAAGGTACCGAAGAGTCAATTTTTCGTTTGCCTTCAGAATGTGATTAACCTAAAGCCCATCCATAGGTTTGAAAAGGATTGCCCCGTGATTTTTTTTTTTTTTTGTTTACCTTGTAGGACCACAAAGATCATCATTATACTCAAATTCATTTGACCTCCAGCTGCAGAGTTTTTAAGATCAACAACAATTTATAATAACTGAACTTTTTTAGCAGAAAAGGCCTTTTGGCTCTTGAAATAGGAATCCATACCATTCATTACACTTTGCCAAAGCTCTGATTGATCAGATTGGGACATATTCATGACATTTTTGCAATTTCCATTAATAATATAAGCTGCCTGCAAATATAATAGAATGTATCATTTGTCAAGGACAAAATACATACTGTTCTTCACAAGTATTTCATTTACAAATTTAAACAAACAAAGAGCTTCCAGTAGTTCATTTCAATTATTCCCTCCTATGATCAAGTACTTCCCAACTAGCCAATGAATCTTGCACAACTTGCCACAACAAATTATCTCACGTGTCTGTAGAAGGAACAGGCCCATCCACAAGCTAAAGTTGAAACATAAACTCAGCCACACATGAACTAAAAAAGGACACTCCAATCCCCAAGGTCATGCCAGATGAGAAAATTAATTTAAGATAATCTTCAATCTAAGACAAGGGCTGAAAGCCGGGACAGCAGAAATACTTTTCAAGCAAGAGAAAAGTTACCCCTCTGACTTTATATGGTAAAAAGCATCAATTTCTTCCCTCTAACTAACTAATAAGCACCGCCAATACCACAAAATGCAATTTTTCAAGCAATAATTTATCCGCAACGGAGTTCTCTTCTATTCCTTTACAATATCCTAAGCAAACAGGCAGCAAGTTAAAATTACAAACATAAACAGACCTGTAATAAACAGACCTAAACAAACAGATAAACATAGAGATCTTTTACAATTTACAAATACTTTTAAAAAAAAAAATTAAGAATTTTGAAAACGTCTGTATAACTCTCATGCAGTAACAACCAACAATTAATTAAAATTTAAATTTGTACAGTCCCACAATTTCTCTCGCAAAAAGCGCAAAAATATGTATGCCAACCTCCTTTATAGAATTGATAAAACTCCACTTTACACTATCTTCACCTTCGCAGGGGACCAATACATTGCTTGGATATCCTCTGAAATGTACCTGCAGACCATTGATGTTTCACGAGATGAATATGACAAGATCTATTCAAATTGCATTTATCGGTCCCTTCCCAATTCACCAATAGGTCCACTGCTTGGCCATAGTGCCATTAACCTAAAGTATCTTAATAGCAAGAAACACATGTGAAGAATGATGATTAATTCGTCATAAACTAGCTTTGACCAGCAATTAATGTTGAGGACCACGGTGAAAACAGTATATATGAGAGGCACACATGCAATGCAGCGTGAAAAAGGAAAAAGCACTGACATTGTACAGTGAAGAAGAACACAGAAAATAACGAGGTGAACCAACTAGTTTTTGTTTCTTGTGCCAAAAAAGATTTCTCACAAATTCGCTTTGTTTTTCTTCGACAAAAGCAAACCAGCACATATAGTGGTATTTCAACACATTTTAGTGGAAGGATGTAAAAAAATTAGAAAAATTAGTCAGCCAAATGCCAGAAACTAACACGCAACAAAGAAAAAGTATCCACATAATGATAATGGAGATGGCATCACCCAGAGAGGGCTTTGGCATGAAGAAGAAGAGAAGAAGAGATGGAGATGTCATCGCTGACCAGCAGAGAAGCATATATACCAAAGAAGGGGAAAAAAGAAAGAACGAGATAATGGAGATGGATCGGTTCCGGAAAAGGATTTGTGGGCTTCACTATCTCAATTTTCATAAGTCGAACTTGTAAATTGGGACTGAATTATTATCTCTATCATATCCCCTTTCAATGGATCACTCCCCACAAATGATGCCATGGTGCAACAATGACAATGATTACATGGCCTTCCAGCACTGCCAGCATATAACACTTCTTGCACTGGTGGTGGACAGAGCGAAGCTCTTGAAACCGATCCATCAAAACTCAAATTGAATATCTCCATTTCTTCACGCATGTCTGAATCGAAATTCCGTTTCAAACATACAGCGCGCAATTATCCTTACATTGTCCATGAAATCCTCGGCACAAACCACAAACCCTAACATCTCAATCATAAAAAAAAAAAAAATCCTGTTCCTAGTTACTGAAGGCAAGCAATGAGAGAAGAAGTCCATACCGTCAAATTCCAAGGTCTCTTCGGTTCGGGGCATAAAAGGTCGAAAAGGACTCCCGTCGGAATGAACCTGAGAAGCAATCCACGCCAATTCGATCAGTTCCAACCAAACGATCCACAGACACACGGACGATTCGACGTCCACCCAGTCGAACCACCGCGCCGCGACAGCATCATCGAACCGGCGAAACCGGCAAACAATCCGGCGTCGGCCGAGAAAAGAAAAGGGCCGTTACCATTTCAAGGGCAGGCCGTTGTAGTCGAACCAAACGGTGTCCGCGCCGGGCGGGAGGGCGCCGCCGAAGTGGGGCTTGACGAGGGGGATCAGCAGCGGGAGGTACCCGATCCGGGGCGCCAGAATCTGCGACGCGCGAACGTTCGGGGAAATTAGGGTTTCTCTCCCGAATTCGAAGCAGAAACAGTGAAAAAAAAAAGATGAGGGGATTGATGCGATGCGATACGAGGAGAGGAGGTGGCGGAGGGAGGGCGGTGACTTCGGACTCGTGGAGTTGGATCTGCAGCGGGATCGCCCCCTTCCACACGTACTCCCGCGCCTCCATCGCCGGCCGCCGCCGCCGCCGCAGTTCGAGGCCGGCGGGCGAGGGAACCGCCGCCGCGAGCTCCGGTCCGATCCTCCGCCGCCGCCGCGCGCTCCGGTCCGACCAGGCTTTTACAGCTCGGCGGAGAACTGGCCCGTCAGCAGGATCGCTTCCTCCTTATATCACGAAAGTCACTGAACTTTTCTTATTGCTATATTCGGTACCGCCTTTGAACTTTTCTCATTCAATTAAGACCCCGCGCCATTTATTTTATTCATTCTTTGGTCCTTCCCAATCCCCCGTTGAGTGTCAATGTGCGGATGTAGATTGAATACCAACACGCGATGTTTTATGAATTATGTCATAATAATCTATTCAAACATAACGTGTTAAATGGATTACCCAATTCAAAGATATGAATGACTAATTGTGTTTATATACCGTAAGAATTTTTAAATGTATCTAAATATTTCATGTTAACACAAAAAAATTTCAAGTTAGTTATTTAAACAAATACAAATTGTGTTTTAAACGAGTAAAAGAATCAGTTCATACTTATAAGCATTTGGCATTAATTGCAATTTCTCACATGAACACATTAACAATTAACACGTGTAACATATGTCCTATCAAGCAATTATATAAAAAAAAAATTACTAATCCCAAATTAGTGCCATCAAGATTTATCTTGGAAAATATTTGATAACCTTCATTCTAATCTAGCGAAGATTGTTCGAGATTGTTTAACACAAAATTGAACAAACAAATAAAGTTCATAAAATGACAAATCTTTAACAGTTAGGTAAGCAATTCTCATTTGATCTTAATGGGAAGGACGACTTGACTAAATGAAAGTGTTAATGGACAACATTAAACTAAGAACAAATTCAGAGATGGTATTTCATAATGAACAAAAGTTCAAGAACCATCGGTGCTCTTACTCAAAAAGAAATCTTAAAAATCGGTTAGTGTTTTTACATTTAAGAAATTGTTGTTGTAGCATTATTTAAACATGCATTGCATCTAAATACAAAAAATTTTACATATCATTTCAATAGTGATGATATTGTAAAGAGTAAAAATTTTCTTTTAATTTACTATATTACTACCTAGATATTGCATCAATAATAAAGTACCATGAAAGTCCCCTCACTTCTTGCATTATAAATGCACAGAAGTTGTGAATCGGCTTGACGGTGGCTACGGGATCCAAAATTTTCGCAGAGGATTCGAAGTCGTGAAGAGAGGGACTGGGCAAAATGTTCACGAACGATCGGAGGCAAGAGGAGCGAACGGGAAGATATGGAACCCCCAGGCTGCAGTACCTCCAGGTTCCGTTCCTCATCAAGATCCCGCCTTTCCCCCTTTTTCTGCTGCCTTAGTCTTCTTCGGTTCATGGGTTTTTGGTATTCTATCGGCCCGACATCGATTTTCGGGGCTTTTGGGGTTTGATCCTAGCTATGTCATGCGGAACTGATTGTTTTTCCGTTTCTTGATTTTGAATGACGGGCGACCCACTTCCTCGGGCGAGCTCCTGTGTCTCTTTCTCATTCTCTGATGGAGTTTAGAGTCGGCCCTTTTGCGCTTAATGTCTTTTTTCTTGTTTTGTTTCAGGATTTGGTGAGCCAGTTCCAGAATGCTACAGCTGAAGGTAATTGGGATCTTTGTGCGTGCATTATCTGTTTTTGGTGAGACCGATTTGTTCTCACTGAGTGATTGCGTTGATGGATGAGGAAGCTCAGGCCAAGCTGTGGGTTTTGCACAGTAGATAAAACTAAATTCTGGGTTGTAGCTGTCGAATGTAAATGCACGTTGATGATTTGTTGAGGGTGGTGATTAGGGAAATATGGCATGGGATTATCTGTTTAATGAGGAAACTTAAAGGGCCTCGTTCTCTGGATGGATTGCAGCTTAATTATTTGAATGTGTTTTCGTGTCTCCTGCAGTTAAGTTAATCTTCTCTTCTTTTTTTTCGTTTTTCTCCTTATGTTAAAGGTTTCTTGATCTGGTTTCCCTTCTAGTATTCATAAAATATCGTGACTGGTCTCATGTAAATGTATCGCGGCAATGCAGTTTTTTGCATTTATTTATAAAGCAAACCTTTAATGTGAATGATTTGATCATGACTAGTTGTTTCCTTGTTTCCAGAAATGAAAGAAAAAATCGCTGCCAATTTGGCAAATTTTGCTTATGATCCCTACAATTATACGTTCTTGCGCCAGGTCTAGAACCTCTATATTGTGATTACTCAAAAGGATAATTTCTTCAGCTAGTATTATGATATTCAACTAATTCAACCTTTACTCTGAAACAGCTCAATGTGTTGGAGCTTTTTCTGGATTGCATAACTGAACCAAATGAGAAACTTGTCGAATTTGGAATTGGAGGGATATGCAATTCATGTGCAGGTGAATTCAGAAATTCCAAGTTGTAGATGATAGATCAATCATGCAAGTCGTGAAGTGTTAATGGCTAATTTCTGGTCTACTTAACAAATTTTTAGTCTTTTTTTTTTTTCTATACAGAGCCAGCAAATGCTGCAATCATCACTCAGAGTGGTGGAATCCCCCTCGTTATTCAATGTCTGTCAAGCCCTGTTAGGAATACTGTGAGTGGAGAACCTTGAATCTTATGTGAATGCTTTGACTCTTTAGCCATAAAAAGAGTATGTTTCAGTTTTAAACTGAGCTTGAGATTGAGTCCTTAAGTACGTGCATACTACAGGGCAATGTAGTGACAAGCTTTAGCATGTTCTGCAAATGGAGTAAAGTCACAGGCATCTTTAATCAGTTATGCTGAAGTGGAAATGGGATGCTTTCAACTGCTTCATTTACATTTACCCCTGCACTGCACCCCACCCAAAAAATGAAAAAAGAAACTGCTTCACCTACATGGAGATGGAATGCATACATCAATTGGAGATAATGAAGTATATAGTTGGTTCATTGGTATGAGTGTGCCTCTTGAGTTGGCCTAATGATTTACAGGTAATGTATGCCCTTGGATCTCTTCTACTACTTGTGCAATGCATCCAACAAAGAAGAAATTTTGAAGCCAGAAGTAATTGATTTGATCGAGAAGTATGCTGCCGCTGGAGATGTTAACATCAACTTCAGTAATCTGGCTAATGCATTCCTGGATAAGCATGTCTCAGGAAACAAATGAGATTGGTAATGGCTACTGCCATGGTTGACATGTGAGATGGCATTTTGAACATGCCTTGTCTTTCTCGCATCCTTGCTGCCAGTAATTGCATACCTCCTGTCAAAGGTCATTACTTTCATTCACTTTGCTGCTTTGACAAAATTTTGGTACGAAATACTAGCTAGTGAAACCTTTATACGGTCAGGCAAGTCGTTGCCTTCTGGCGTAACAGGATCTCCCAGTGCAAAAGTAATTTGAAAAGGTTTGGCACTTCATTTGCCTTTCGACATTTTGAAGATGTAACTTTTGTAAAGTGTTGCTGGACCACTATATCCCCATCTTCTAATGAATCAAGTGGAGATTATCTAGACGTCATTTGATTGACTTCTCATCCCCTTCTGGTAATATTTTGAACTTGTTTCCGTTGCATGTAAGATGAATTAATCGGACTGGTTAGTAGATTGGACAGATAATCGATATGAGCTGAGGTCTGAAGTTTGTGGGCCTCTCACAGTGGAGCAGATTCAGAACTTCTACGACGCATTCGTGGGATTTTGGATAGATGAGACCATCATCTCTCTTGAGAAGTATATGTTAATTGTTATGTTACAAATTTGCAAGCTAAGCTGCCTAGGAGTGGTGTACCTTGTAAGTATAAGAATATTATTACTCTGTATTCTCCCTCGTACTTTGAGGAAGTTGGTAATATTTTCCCTGTATCTCGGACAGAATTGTTACGATGAAACTTTCCGAAGGGGCAACATGATGACATCTTTATAAATTGATCACAACATTTTAACAAGTGAACAAATTCGTAAAAATCACAATCTGTAGAGGGAGTGCCCTCCGTTTTTCATGAATCATCGATGCACGATTATTGCCAAAACTGTGAAGTTACAGATGAATTGAAGTGCCTCCGGATATTTTACGATACAATGATGGATCAAGTTGATGTCCAACATCAATGCCGTGCATGAAGAACGATAAACTTGGTATTAGAGTTCTTGACTAAAAAAACTTCTGAAAGGATATCAGTTATGGGATTGACCCCATGCTTGAATTGAGAGAACAGATTGATAACGCAATCATCCATCTAGAGCTTTAAGCCAAAATCACCAGCCGTTGGATTGCCAAAGCCATCATATGCATCCCTGCTCCATCGTTAGAGTGCGAATGGATAAAAGAGGGTTAATTCCAAAAAAAAAGCACAAACTTTAGGTTAATGGATAAATCTGACCCAAACTTTTTTTTGTCTCGTAAAAGAGCACAAACTTTAGGTCGAGTTACAAACTGGCCTAATTTTTTTTTTATCAGGTAAAAAAGTACTAACTTTAAGTCAAGTGACTTTAGCCCAAATTTTTTTTTATTTTGAAAAACATCACCAACTTTCACTTAAATCCTAAATTTGGCCCCTTTGACTTAGATTCATTGATTGTCCTTACCAATAAATCCATGTGTACTTGCTGGCTAATACCATCCATTGTTTTCTTGTTTGAGCCACAATTTGAAGAATAATGGTGAAACTGTGTCGTCTCATATACTTCACTAGCAAGTGAAAATCTCTAGATTAAATTTCTCTGGTTAGGCTTTATCGTTTTGTCGTAATATGAAGCTATAGATCACCGCCCATCAAGAAAAACCATGGATTAGATCCACCAACCTCATGGCTAGAACCTTTTCTCCTAAAATAAGGTTAACTTCAAAAAGAAAGTTAATGGTAGGGATTAGATTATGGATAGAAGTGAAAGTTTGTGATTTTTTATTGACAAAAAAAAAAATTAGGACCAAAATTGTCACTTAATCTAAAGTTGGTGCTTTTTTATGAGAAAAAAAAAGTTCGGGCCAAATTTGTCCATTGACCTAAAGTTTGTGCTTTTTTACAAGACATAAAAAAAATTTGGCCAGATTTGTCTAAAGTTGATGTTTTTTTTTATGGAATTAGCCCTAAAAGAGAGTAACAAATCTCCAGACCCCGTGCCCTACATCCTTTTCTCGCACTCCATTTTTTTTTTCTTTTGTGGAATGGGTCTTCTGATTTTGCTGGTGCATTAAACTAATCAAAGCTTACTTTCCTTTTTGTAATCGCAATGGGAGGGAGGCGGTTTGAACCCACTGCCTAAGTGCCTAGGCACAGTAGAATTTACTGAAGTAAGATGAAATTCTGTGACTTGCTACCTAAATACTTTCAGTTTGTAGGCAAGGGCTGATAGGAAAGTAGGACTATACGTAGCTAAACATACGTCACATGATCTCCTCAGACGTGGTTGCTCCCGGGGGCAAGAAAGAACCAATGTATTCTGCAATACTCATTGTCCAATTTCTAACCAGGTCATATGTCATACTCAGTCACACACAAGAGCACGGGCACGGAGAGAGAGAGAGAGAGAGGACGATGGAGAATGTTACCTTCATTGCATCTGTCTCAAAATTTTAAGCTGTCCATGCAACAAGATCTACAATGCAGAAGTTAAATAATGTCCTTTAACAGACGGTCCTGTGGCCACATACAGATGGTTTATCATCTTAAATAGCAAGCGCCTTGCCCTTTCCATCCAGGAAAGCAACTCCAGCAACCCTGAATTCAGAAAATAATAAATAAATTTAAGTATGAGGACGAGTTTTATTTAATTTTACCCTTAAGAATTTTTCCAGTAGAATATACATACCGAGGACAACTCTCACTTTAAGGTAACTCAAGTTTCCCCTGAGTTTGGAAAAGAGTACTGCAGCCGCAGAACCTGAAAGCGCTATACACGTAGTGTTAGATAGTGTCTTCTTCACAGATTGAGGATGACAATGCAACAAGAAAAATGCACCCAAGCGATTTTTATGCTCTAAGCAATTTCTCAATTAA
The DNA here is from genome assembly GCA_014182575.1 of Eucalyptus decipiens. Lineage (NCBI taxonomy): Eukaryota > Viridiplantae > Streptophyta > Magnoliopsida > Myrtales > Myrtaceae > Eucalyptus > Eucalyptus decipiens. The sequence continues at coordinate 24,425,155 of CM024618.1, read as the reverse complement.
GAACCATCCACCTTGACCTCCTACCTAGTGATACAAATTATAAGCCACTTTGACAATACTATGAAATCAATCCTTCCTCGTTGTTTCCTCCTTCCCTCTCTCTCTCTACCCCACAAGCCCCTTGCGATTCCGGCCTGCATCCGGGAATGCACACACTTGGTTATGCACAAAAGGGGCACTGCTGCCTAATGTATGCTTTCTACATGCAGGTGCTCATGGCCCATTTCTAGGAACTCCACCATTTAGGACCTCACCTCGTTGGATAGTACCACACCATTGCTGTCAATTTATCTAGTTTAAAGAATTAAGGCATGTTTTGATCCTTATCCTGGACCTGTCTGTTATAGGATGAATCTATTCTAGGCCATATAGACTTACCTGCAAAACAACACCAATAACACAAGCTCCAAAGTTCACTCAAAGCCAATCCAAGAGCAGATCACATCAATGAGTAAGTTATTGCATAATTCAAGTAGTTTTACCAGATTGAGTAGTTGGCTCTTGGAAAAGACCGTAGAGTGCAACTCTTGCATAAGTTAACAGCCTCAGTCGTTGAGAAGCGCGTAACTTGCGAATGATTGCCCTCAGTAGCCCACTGGAATAGGAAACCAAAATAATAAGACTAAGAAATGTAGAAACTTGACTCACATGGTAAAAAAAGTTTTAGTTGTTTTCCGTACTCTGCACGTAGTACTATTAAGAAGTCTGGAGGCAGGGCTTCCACAAATGATGAGACATCCTCCATTCGTAAGGATTTGAGATCTTTCTTTAACTTCCCTTTCTCCTCAACTGACATAGCCTCTCCAAGAGCTGATTTACTGTCCATAGCATTGTGAAGTACAATTATTACTATACCTTCTATCATGAAAAAGATAGGCTGTTTCATTGAGGAGAAAGTTAACACCAATAACCAAAAGTATTGCTACAGATATGATATAAATGCAGTGAACTCTCATAAATTAACTTCAATGAAAAATACCCGAATTCTGTATGATATTTTTGGATTGGTGGCCATTCCAGATTTTAAATTCTTCAGGTAGACGGCATATCAACACACATATAACCAAACATTACAAAAATTAGCATTTGAAATCTGCAATACCCTCCCTTCAGGGATTCAAGAACTATGAAAACATCCTTAGGAAGAATATCGGTTTTACAGTTTGCAAAGCCTTCTGGCAGTTCACAAGTCTCGACAAATTGTCCCTACCATTTAGAATTATTAGATTAGAGAACTGTCATATGTTTACTCTACAAGCAGTGTTAAAAACTCATGTTCACTATTGTTTGACTCTCTCTAACAAGTCATGGACACAAATAAGGATTTAACATCCAAAGAATGCCATTGGGGAATGCGGAACACTTGGAAGGCCTCCTCCTCTCCCCTTCCCATTCTTTTTCTATGAGAATAACTCAAAACAATTTCTAACAGTGAAATTTCCATCCTAGTTATATAATGAGTAATAATCTTGCAGCTATGTGGAATTATCTCCCAATGTGTAAATTGTATGGAATCTAATCCAAAATAAAGACTTATCAATAAGCGCTATGTCCCGAAAAAGATTATTGCCACAATGAGAATCCAGATGTAGCTTGTCATCTCCTTATCTCACTGTTTGAGACCTACATGTACGAAAGATTAAGGAATTGGTACTCATGGTCCAGGCATGTGTCTGTGTTCATTGCATAGACAATGTGCCAGAAATTGGACCAAATAGCAAAAGAATTTTGTCATGGGTATTCTAAGGGCAATCAGTGAGTCAATATGCACTATATTTATTCTATGAAAGTGAAAATGGAAAAAGGTGGATAAACCTTAGATATCCCAAGGAAAATATACACTGAAATTAAGAACTTTCCATTTCTAAGTGTACTTATTGTATCTTAATTAATATGGGCACCACTCAACAAAATCTATGGAAAAAAAAAAATTAGGGCCTGAGTATACACCTGATGAAAAACTTGCAAGTTGCCCTACTAAACAGAAATTGTCTCCTGAAAGGTGGATGACAACTTGACAGGAGTCAAATGTTTGGCACAGCTTTACTTGGGATAGGCAAACAGCAAGAAAGGTTACTGCGAGGTAGATATTGCAACTCTAGCCATAAACAAAAGGCAGGTATAGCTAACCACTGGCAACAGCTGGCTAGGTAGACTATTCAAAGGTTTTCGCTCCTCTATACCACTATTTTGTGACATGTCACAGCCAGTCTTACATAATATTGTTGAAAAATTTCCTCTGGGTATCTGCTATCGATTACCTAGTAAGTCCTGGGAAAGTGTTGCTCAAAAATAACATAAGCTATTGGAAGCACTCTAATTTTTCTAATGATAAGTAATTGAACTACCAAATAACTCATAGTGCAAAAGTAAATCTTTCACAGGAGTAGGATTAAAAAAATCACCTGTCAATGGTTCTTCCAGTTAAAATGAGAGGGAAATATCTAGAATACTTGCCAACACCAAAACGTTCACTAAGCTGCTGTACTCTAGTTGAATCTGAAAGAATCAGAGCTTTCCAGAGCTGACAATAGTCCAATCTAAATTGCTCATCCAGTTGTTTGTAAACCCCATGATCAAGAATAACTGTGGGAGAAAATACTTAAAGTGGCTTCATGTATTTAAAGACTCGTTAGTGAAAACTTCAATGGGAATGTATTAAAGAGATAAAAATCTATATTAGCCCTCACCTAATGAAAATCCAGATTTGCCCTCTGGAGAAACTAATATATTACCAGGGTGAGGATCTCCATGCACAAACCCATGAACAAATATCATTTCAGCAAAGACTTCCACCAGTGTTCTTGCAACCTTAAAGGCATAAAAATCAAGAGAAAACCATCAGATTCACATTAAAAAACACAGAGGTTTTGTCAGGGGATTTACAGTTAATTTGATATAATACAATCTTTCTCTGTTGTAAGCATAACTTAGAAATTAATATACAAGTGCAAGACTAGCAGATTGCAATTCTTTTATATTAACAGTTTCGAGTTGATCTGATGGTGGGACCAGTTTCACAGATGTTGATATAAAAAGTATAACTTGACATGGTTGATGAAAAAGTTAAGTCACAATTGTTGTTATGCCATTAGTTGAGAATAACTAATTTCCCTCAGTTGCATCTCAGTCTCTACATTTCTAGAATATTCTTTGTCACAGCAATTTTTTTTTTTTTAAAAATTCTTTTCATATTTAAAATTCTAGACCCTTTCTCTGTCTCTCTTTTGCATTAAATCCATTCTGCAGTTTTAAACTGCTACAAGTAATAAAGGTCACACCTATATGTTATTGAATGATTGAACCCTCAGCACTATGCTTTCAGATCAGTTGAAATCTCAAACAGAATTGACATTATTGCTGGGTGTCCTCAACTTTAAGCATTTGGAGACCAATGCGAGTTAACAAAGCTATAACTAGTTGCTGATGAGGGAAGACACAAACCTTTGTTGGATCTATTCCCATCTTCTCCATATATTCTAAATCATCAACCTACACATTCAAGAACCTTATTGTCAACACACACACACACATAGCTGCAAAATCAAGAAAAGGTGACCCATGCTCCTAGGTGCTTGGACAAGGCAAGATTACACAGGTTGCCGTCCCTGACCAATCTAGGAGATTCAGTTTGGTAATGCAACAAGCTATTTGCCGCAAGGACATAGGACCAGAGCACCAGGACAGGAACTGCCACCTGTTATCATACAATGAATATTCTGGTGGCACAATTTATCAGGTGCACGTCCATGTACTAACATCGAAAACACTCAATGCTCAAATGACCAACAAGAGAGAATCATGACACATATAAATAGTAATGAGAATTGGGATATAATGCAGTCTTTTTCCCAAAACACATCCATTCCTGTGTCAATTTTTTCAATTTCTTTTCAAAGTAACCCAATTATATTTCTTAAGCATTAACGCAAGTCAGAGACGTTGATGCATATGGTCCTGACAACCACAACATAACCCAACCAAAATATGTCTCAGAAATTTTATGGTAATTACAACACAAGTAGGCAAGTACAAGATTTCATTTTCCCCAGAACACTTGTTCCAAGGCTTTTATACAGGCCAGACACTAAAACTGGAGTAGTCCAGGTACAATAAAAAAAAAAAGACCATACCTTGCTTCCCCTGCAAAATTCCATTGTCAGGACCTGGCTCGTCGTCAACTCCTGCAAATTTATCATGAATGCAATAACATCTGAAAACTCAAATAAGTACACGAAACTCTTCAATAGTAACTGAAAATTGAGAATCTGAAAAATCTTACCCATACTACTTTAGGGACCTTGACCTTGTCATTGGAGATAAAGTTCTTGGCAGTTCTCTCAGCATTTTTTCCCTCCTGGATAAAATCTTTATAGACAATGTCAATGGCGGCTTGGATCAATCGAAACCTCTTGTTAGTATTATCATGTGTACAATTTATCATATCTTCACAAAATGAACCAGCCAAAATGTCTACCATGATATATAACATTTAGGTTGACTGATGCCTACTTTTCCTACATGAAATATAGAATTAGGCAAACTGATAAAACTCTCATCAAAGAAAGCACTATAACAATACTTCCACGCGCAATTATCATACCCTAAACATATACCACATAAAAAAATTTCTCCAGTTCTGTTAGAATAAATTAGATATATACTATTCTAGTGAAGTCAAAACCTTTGGCCAAATCTCATTTAGATACTTTTGCAGTAACAGCACACTGCCCATGAAATCACTTGGGTGTGGCTGGTGATCACGGAAGCACCCAACAAAAAGCATTTGGTGTAGTTCACTTTCTTTAGGGCTCTTGAATCTAAATAAAGGAATCCACAAACCGAGGTTCTTAACTTAAAACTCATTACATGAAAATGGGTGTCCGATGTCTATTGGCAAGTGTGGTGGATCAAAGACGCTCATTAATGAAAAATGGAAAGTGCTCCCTAGATGTTACACCTTAAGGTATTATATTACTTTCAACACAGATACTACACTCTGATGCTTACCAAGTTCCAAGGAGATAGCTTTGACGAATTCTCCCACAAGCCACTCAAATCTGTACTCTGGAAAGAGCTGCGAAATAAGAGAAAGGATCATTTTTCTCAACTGAGAAAGTCGGTGAATAAACTGAAGAAATTAACAGCACAACCGAGCACTCTAAATAATCAGCTTATTTAGATATCGTATTAGTGCCCTGAAACCAAATGGCATTAAAAGTGGTGGCTACTTATTAGGATGATCATTTTGAGAAACCTAAGACAGTCAAACATGACAAGAGGATTCCTTAGCAGTCTAAATTTAAGTTGATCAAAACTGCACAAGCATATACAAAAAAAACAAAACAAAACAAAACAAATAATATTATGATTGTTGTCACTATAGTGATTATGAAGATGATGACAATGAAGCTCCCAGCTATTTCCACAGCACAAATGGCAGTGGACACAGCTTTTAGATTTAAAAGCGAAGGTATATTAACTGGTATATTAATGCAGAATCTAGAAACCGTGTCAGTTTTCCCCAGATTTCAGAATCTGACCCGTTATTTGGTTTTTATATCCATCTTCATGTACATCGATTACAGTTGTCCCTGCTTATACCTATTCTGGGTTCACAGAACTGGCTTAAAACAACTAAACAAGCAAGCTTGTTGTGCTGTTTTTCTTTTCTCCCATGGGTTTGCTACTTTTCCCTTGAATAAAAATCCATAGAGATACTGCAGTATCAAATTGCTTCAGCATTACAACATGTCTGTGACAACTAAGCATCCTAGAGACTATCATTTCAGAGCAAATTATCCTCTTTCAGATATTGATTATTCTATGCCAAACCTCCTTGCTCCTCATAAAAGGAATCTGCAATCACAAGCTAGAAAAGTGTCATGAATACCTAGGTTTCTACTGATCAATTTATATTGCAAGCTAAGCTACCACACGTCCATAGGCCTAACATGTTACTATCACTCTGGTTTAGAGCAGTATGTGCATTCCTCGAGAAGTTTCAGGGAAGGCATGGTCACAACTGTGCATGTGCAGCAATATGGACGTTGATGGTTTTCATGAAAATTCTCATATAAGGGGAGAAAGTAAAGGTCAAGTTTAGATTTCTGAATCTGTAGAGGTAGGATAAGCATTGGCACGGACACATCGGACTGATGTATTGTTAATTTATCTCAAAGGGCATATCAGTCATGATAACTTGCTGTTTAAACAGCTGAGACATAATAAACACAATAATCACATAGCAGAAGAAAAAAATGATAAGAGCATAAGATGAGTCACATGTTGCCTATTGCTCATTATACGGTATCATATCATTGCTAGAACAGCATGCAGATATGCCGCCCCACATTTATTAAAAAAAGGGAAATTGCACAATGTTAAGCAGATGCACATAAGAAACTAATGATTCTCCATAGGAACCTAGGTATCTCACAGGAACAGATAACAAATATCACAAAAACAATTCAGCAAGGGGTACGAAAATAGTTCTGACCCATGTGATGGATTTTGAGAGGAAAGACATGATCATCATGTCTAGTTTCATCTGGCGGTCTAACCCTGGGTATTGTACCTATCATCCAAAATAACAACATGAAAGAATCAATTTGCTATGCCTGAGTCCATAAAAATTCTAGAAACCAACTACTATGCACCATTATTATAAGAAATATCTACAGTGAGCACACGGGCAGATTGCAACAAGTTTTTTCTTCACTTATATTTTTTGGTTTTAATAACACTAAGCAAATCACAAAAGCGCACACAAAACAATTGATTTTGCAAGCACTTGAAGATTTTCCTTGTTTATTTCTTCTCCCTGATCAACATTCTCAAATACCAGCAAGAACTGATAGTCCACTGCTGCTAAGTGGGAAACTAGTCATAGTTTTCCAGTAAAAATTAAATTCCGATCCATAGCTTTGGGAGGAAACATAGATAGAAATGCCAGTTATGTAGGCCAGGTGTCAGAGGTAGGTTATACCATTTTAATTAAAAACAGCCTGTTTCGGAAATGCTCAGGCCATGTTGACCATACACAAAGATGGATAACTCCTTTTTCTCCATACATCTACTGGTAAGGCTCTTCTTTTTATTTTTATTGGGTTCACAATCAATAATTGTTTATAGAAACTTAAATAAGCTCATTTACAGCTGCCCCATATACAAACTATTTTAGTTTCTAAATGACAATGACAAAATTCTGAATGAGTTCAAAAGCCACTATCGTGTACAATTTTCAAGATATGAGGTGCTCAATATCTAGTAATAGTCAATTCCAAATGTTAAGTAAAATGAAACAGCAAAAGAATAAAGAATAAAGAATAAAAGCATCTCAAACACATCATAAGCATTTTCTGAAACAACCGTACCATTTCTAGTACCAAAAGAGTACATTCATGTGAGAGAAAAACAGATAACGATCCTAACATGTTACATTCGGATTCTTTCCTAAGATAGCTCAACATCTGTCATATGAATACAAGATTAATGAGAGTAAAGCAAAAATTCATGTCTTAGGCTTTCTATTGCGTCTACAATCATACCACAAAAATGCATGTTACAAGACAAGTCCCACTAATTTTGACAAAAAACCATGCTGGCAAATGTGAACAATAATCATTAGTACCAAAATTGACTAATGTCCTAAAAAAATTACATGCCTGGTGAGAACATGTCATGTTCACAGGTGCCCTCAGGATAGTGATAGGAAACTTTCAATTTCAAAACACTAATCATACACATTTCAGGAAAAGTGAGCACTTCCGAATTGGAAGTTTCTTTATTTACTTAACTAATGCCCTAAGGCCCTCATTGACAAAATCAATAAAAAATCGTATCTATGTCATGTGGGATTTATATCTCGCTACTAACAATAGTACTCCATCATCCTTAGAGCTATACTGGATGCAATGACTCAATATGCAACTCCAAATGCCACAAACTACCATGATAGCCATGACCAAGGGCGACATAGGGGGCCACTGTAGGGTGCTGTCCCCTACGGCTAGGCGCTTGTGTATTTTTTGGTGAATCCCCTTTATATACCCTACTACCTATTATTTCAGGTGAAATCTCTTTATCTTGTTGATCTTCAGATAGGACTTCTAAAAATTCTAATCTTTCCACCAATAACTTGAACCTCTGTGTCCATTCATTGGCCTGCGATTGTTCAAAGCATCAACTTGCAACACAAAGATGCAACAGGGTTGCATAGATCACATGGCCTTCATTTATAACAACCTACCAGGAAGCATGTGAATTTTATCCCACGAAGATGCGCTTGAGGTGTGGATCGTGCAATGGGTTTTCACTTGCATATTATCCCACAATTAGTTGCAAAGACTTTGATCTCAAAAGAAATTTTAACCATAATGTATGCATGTGTCTTTCGAGGTGAACAAGTGCGTGCAAGGCAGGGAAGGGGAGACGGAGAGACTAAGGACAAGCAAGTAAGAATCTAAATCATAATCTGTGAAAATAAGTTCTCAACAAAGAAATTCAGCGACAAGAATGGCAACAATCGATGACAAGAAATTCAGTAACAAGACTTAGTGACCAACCTTAACTGCTACTTCATTACTGTCTTTAAGCACTGCACGATGAACCTGAGCTATAGATGCAGCAGCTATTGGCACTTCATCAAATGAACAGAATCTGAAATAGCAAGGTAATGTGATCATTTTGTTTCAGAAAATATATCTCACTGTGAAAGCACTAAAAATTTACAGGAAAATTGAAGTTGTTACTAACCAACGAAATGATTTCAGATTTCAGATCAGAACGAGAATAGAAACAATAAAAGATAGTCTTAAGGTTAGTAATCCAACAATAGCATTTCCTATTTAATCATTTTCATGATACATAATTCCGGCACCCTGTACCTTGGAAGTCTAAAGCTAGAGCAGTCACCCATTAGCCAAATCTTCCAGTAGGAAAATCTAGAATATGGCCAGCTTACTTATATGCTCTTAAATAGGTAGATCAGTAGAAAAGAGACACTTTACAAATGTTGCAACCAGCGCTAACATCATTTTTAAACTGCTTGGACTATATATATCATGGGGAAGGTGAAAATTCAATCTACCAAGTAACCTTAACCAACCCAAAATGCGAAGAAAAAGTTTCATAATCCACCAAAGCGCAGTCATAGGGACACAACTTGCAAAAATTTGGAAGTTTGGTATATGCTTAAGAATTTGTTAATGTCCAGTAACAGCTGTTCAAGTAATCTATTTCTGAAGTGTAATAAATACAGACCTTAGCAAATATGTATTTACAGAGAGCGCACATTCATTATCTGCATTTACTAATTAATAATTATATGAATGACAGAACCCACAGATTAAAGGACCTAAACTTCAAAATTCTTGCAACCAATTACATACCACCTCATTGGCCCCATGCATATACCCAAAAAGAAAAGGATATCTTCAAAGAAGCAGAAAGAAGCCTACTAGTAAATTTAACCATCCGATCATATAGGACCACCTTTTTCCTCAGTTAAAAAGTCTGCAGTGAAAAGCAAGAAGGGAAGGGTTCTTATTAAATGTCCTTGCAATGAAAGTCTAGGAAAGGCACCCTTATAAACTTTTAACTCACCGAGCATAAGAATTCCATCTTAAAAGGTTATTAATGTTGAAAGGATCAAACTAAACGAAATGTTCAAAGCAAAATTATGACAGAGATATGAAAAGAAATAACCAATAAGTATTGATGGACAACTTACATGCATGATAAATCTTGTCCAAGGTTGTTGATCAGTACATCTCTTATTGCCTTGAAAGGACAAGGGACTGCCTAAGGCATCATTCGTTCATGTGTAAAAAAGAAAATCAATTACCAAAGCTGCAAATAATAAATCAAAGCGAAGAGGAAAAAGGATAATTTGATTAAAGATGAACGAAACCTTATTCTGTAATGAGGAAAGCTTCGATACATATTCCTCAGGAACCTGCCTGAGGGCTGCAACAAATTGACCAGCTTTGACATAGAAGCCTTTGTTGGCTTCGCATAACTCCAAAATTCTCTTAGCTGACCGTGAATGTACCTGAAAGCGAACCCTGAGAAAACTTCAGTGCACAAACACACTATCGCAAAATGCACAGGAAAAATAATTTTTCCACACAAAACAAATCTGTATTATACCGATTTGTTGCCATGCAAACGAAGTAGTGAGACAGGCAATTCCGACTTGCAACTCTAGAAAACCAATGCAGTTCATTAAAATGGACTGTTGCCGGATATGTATACGAAGTGCTTAGTGACAAAGCTCAGCTATTATATTCCTGTTGCTGAGGATCATATGTCCTGAGCAGGGAAATGTAAAAGGTAGCTAAGTGTGCGCACTTTGCCATCGTCCGTCAACTCAATAACTTCTTATGCCTCTCTTTCCCTCTTCATATTAACTAAAATCCTACTCGACACACAAACATTCAGAGCTTTCGCTCGTCAGCAACTAAACGCACCGATTCCCACCTCGAGAAATACTCTAATCACCTTCAGAACTCTGCTGCGGCAAGCGACGGAGAACTAACCTCAGATAGTTTGCGAAGATACTCCTCGGAGTCCCGCGAAAGCCCGCGCAAAGAGACCTCGTAGTCCACGACGGTGATCGCGACCTGCGCAGCGGAATCAGTCAATGGCGGCGGCGGCGGCGGCGCGAGCGGCCAGAACAAGGAGCGGAACAAGGAAGGAGAGACGGGGAGGAGGAGGAGGGAGAGGAATCGAGGACCGTGGAGACAGCGCGAGAGGAGCGCAAGACGCCGTCGATCAACGCCCCGACCTTGCCGGCGAGATCCGCCGCCGCCGTCGCCGTCGGAGGAGGAGAAGAGGCGAGGGAAGAATGGCGAGAGAGCGGGAGAAGGTCGGAGACCGAAGCGGCTTGGAAGGTGAGGCCGGCGGCGGTGAGCAGCACGAGCGAGGCCTTGGCCTTGGCGGGAATCTTCATCATCGCCGCAGCTCGAAGAAGGTCCGCCTCCGACGGCGGAACCGCTCCCTCGCCGCCCGTCGAGAGAAAACCGACAGAGGATGGGGACGAACCGGAAGATCTCTCTTTCCCTTTCGATTCCGACCGCCTTTGTAGCTTTGACCTTTTTTCTTTTTTTTTTTTGCAAAAATTGACTCTCGGAATAAGGCGGTGGATTTTGAATTTGACTGGGCTGGCCCCATTTACCCGCTTGTAATTCGTCACATCATGTTTTGAATGAACTCTACAGATAATGTTGAGAAAAAGATTTGCTAACCTAACCATAAGTTGACTCTCGCCGTTTGGTCAAGTAACTTTGAAAGAATTGGTATTTTGTGAAGGCAAGTATGTTTAGAAACTCAATTTTGTGTATATTTTACAAAGCAACTTTAAAGTGAAAAGAAAAAGAAAAAAAAGAAAGAGGAGGAGATGCAGCTGCTCAGTAGTGGTGCTGGTGACAGTGGGGAGGCAGCTAGTGGCGGTGGTGGTGGGGGGAGGTGACGCCTCGGGTCACGCAACCTAGGCAACGCTCGAGGTCGCCTGACCTCAAGCCACCTCGCTTAAGGTCGTGCAACCTTAGGCGAGGCTTCTTGGCGGTCAAATTTGGCCCCTCGATAGCCAAATCTAGCCACTCGTAGCTGAGTGCCGCTTGTTGGCTGAGCTTTGCAATGGAACAACAACTCCAAGGAAGAAGGAAGAAGGTGATGAACACTATTTTTTTAGGGCAAAAGAGGAAAACATGATTATCAGTAAGGGCAATATTAGAAAGAAAAAAATTCATTAAACCTTAGACTAGCATTCCAAATGCTTGCATTTGGCAAATAGAGACTCAAAAGTGTGAACCAAACGCAAAATATTTTTCCCAAGGCCCAAAGTCCCTTGGGAAAGCCGAACCAAACGGGGTTATGTCCAAAGTCTGCCTACATCAAAGCCTTGCTCAGCTTCCCCAACAAGAGCTAGTCATATTATATGGAAAAGCACCATTGGAATTATGCGTGAGGGAGGAAGGATCCATAAAGGCAATTCTCCCGCTACCTAGATCATTATCAAGACTTTTACTTATGCTCCCTCCAGAGAAGGACGGTGGCAGAGAAAGTTCTTAGGATGACCCTGAAATTTGTTGGATTTAACATTATCAAGTCGTGTGAAATATTATATGCGAGAGACACAACATAGCACGGATAATCATCTTGCCCTAATAATCAAAGTGTAAAATTTGCTTGACAAAGAGATTTTGTCAATTAATGATGCTGTGCTTAATGTACAACAAAATCTTTTGCCTAATAATCTCAAAGGTATAAACATAATTTTGAAGGAAATCCATGAGAACAAATGAGTATTCCTAGTATTGAAGAGCACCACCTCTCTCTCCTCTCACGTCTTTCTAGAATTTTCTAGCATTGGTTATAAGACTCTAGCTTCTTAGCGAGTAGGTGAAATTAGCTTGTTAGTGAGTAGGTGAAGTGTGTGGCTCAAAATAAAAAACAATACATCCATCAACCATGCGATGTTGAGCAATTAAACTATAATCACCAATACATATTTAACATAAATTTAAAATAATATAATAATATAAATTTCACACTTGTTAAAAGCAACAAACCACATAAATGATCAAGGCTTTGGAGGATGCTATGATTTCCTCACTTTTGACTTGTCATTGAATCATTTTTCTATTTGGGAAATAGGATGAGATGAGAAGTTTAAGAGAAGAGAATTCTGGGCAAGAAAAAATATTTACTAGGCATCTTCTCATGTAGGCATCTATCAATAATAGTCGTAACATTATATGCAAAAACGACTCATACAATCAATCAAGTAGAGTCCAATCAACCAATAATGGAGTTTCACACCATTGGACAAGTAAATCATTACAGTAAATGCAATACTACTCTTCGAAAACTTCTTCCATTTGACACAAATCAAAAAGCAAAGTGTAGTTAAAATTTACCAGTGAAATAATATTAAACCATAAGAAGTTCAAAATACTTAATTCTTAAATGATCACTTCAACTTCTTAACACCTGAAAACAAAACAAACACACATAAATAATACTTAGCCAAAGTTTTAAATTGAAATTAATTTTAATGCCATTGAGAGAACATATCACCATTTATATTCATTAAACTTCAATGTGTAAACTCTATTTATTGATGATAATATCCTCCATAAGACAATCCATATCTTAAAAAAAAAAAATTTGTTCATTAAATATACAAAAGAATTAACAAGTAAAAAGAAATATGCATGATTTGAGCTTATCCAATTCAAATTTTTTGGCATTCTCAACGTGCTCTTCAACATTAATAAGCACAAGAGCAGCTCTCAATTAATTTTAAGTACAAATTAAAGCTTCTACAACTTAAAGGGTTAAAAGACTTTGAAAATCATCAAATACACAGCCTGAAGTATTAAAAACCAACTCTAAAGCAACAGTAGTTATATGAATAAACAAAACATCTTAAGTTATCAAGGATAAGATATTATACTTCGAACCAGTACTCTTCCACCACATCAAAATGTGAAGATTAAGAATAGCTTCACATTCCTCTTCAAGATACCATTCAAACTTCGATTTGTTGTTATTGCGCCCTATTTTCTTTTGAAGGAAAATGTTTTTCCACCAAGCTTTGATGTTAACCTCATCGTTCTCATCATTTCCATCAATATTGGAAGCTACTACCGACAATGATAGTTTGACCATCCAAATATAGGTTACTATGACTAAGAAAAAAATATTTATAAAATGCATACAAATGCTCCAACATGCACTTCATCTCATCAATTTTTGTTCATAATAATACCTTACATAATGCAACTTTTTTGTGGGATCTAAAACCATAACAATCAAAACCATCATGTTTACTTTATCCAAACTTCCATAGTATTTATTAAACTTCTCCTTTATCTTCATACCCATAGTTATTAGCTTAGGATCGAAAGCATTACTCACATCTTTTAAATATTTATAAAAAAGCTAATCTTTCAGATAATCATTTGAAATAATATATAAACTCCCCGACATTTGATCGGTAGCATCATAAAAGTGTTTAAAAAATTTGAAAAGAATAATAACATTTTCCCAATCTTCATTATTAGGAGAATTATTGTTAAGCTCAGTTTCAAAAGACAAATCATCTTTTGACATTTTCTTATAAGCTTTTTTGAATTTTATGCTTGTATTTAATATGAGGTCAATTGAGTTACATCTAGGGACAACATGTAGACAAATTGAACTCTTGTAGGTGATTCTTTCAATCTCAATGCAAGATTAAAATGCTTTAGCTGGGGAGAACTCCTCATATATCTAACAATGTTTTGAATATATGCAATAAAATCATGTACCTTAAACAAACCATCTTTTACAATCAAATTTAATATATGAGTTATGCACCTTATGTGTAAAGTTTATGTATCAATTGTGAATACAATCCTTAACCTAAGCTGACAAAAATAAGTTTTCAAACAACTTCTTTCACTCATACGACTTAATGCAATCTCTAGCCACTATAAATCATGACAAATGCATGAAGAGAGGTTGTAAATTAGTGACAAAATCACGAAATTCAACATGCTCAATCATAAAATAGTTGTTCATCAATGATGATCATCTAAGTAAGCATGCGTCGTTAATATATTATTACCACCATTACTAGCACCGATATCTTCCCATTCCTTGCTAGTTATATTTACATCACATGATATAAATAATTTTTACTTCTTATTTATATTGGAATGATACTTGTTGCACTTTCAAGTGTTTTAATATTGTTGAAGTACTTTAGTTAAGCATAGGTGTACTCCTTCCCACAACGAATGTGCTTTACCATATAAATTTTTTAGGTCTTCTCATCTATGATTTTCGAAAAATTATTCCATACAATGGATTTATCTATTTTTTGCTTCTTACAGAGAGGAGGGTGATTAGTAATTATCTTGATCGACTCTTTTAAATCTTCTTCACATCCATGCAATTATATCATGGGACTCATTCTATATTCCGCCACTTCAATTGACATGTTATTTGAATTCATCCAATTCACATAATATTTAAGTATTGGCGTGTGGAAGCACAAAACTATTACACAATCAAAGCCTTTTTCACCTCTTGCAAACATACACACAAAATAACTCTTGATACATATCACTAGTTGTTTAACTATTTTACCGAAAGCAGTCAAGTCACACAATTCATCAACTAATAACTAATTTATGAAGAGGATACCTAAAAATGTTTCAAATGGATGACAAACGAAGCAAAGCCAACACATAATTTATGCTTGCATATATTAAATACCCAGCATAAATTGAGAACATACACGAGCTTGAAGCTCTAAAATCAAGTACAAAGTGATACTCACCAGTCAAGTTGTGTTTGAAAAGGTGAGCAAATGGAGGCAAGCCGTGAACATTGCTCACAAGGGATAAAGGGTTTTCAATTAGAGTTTTGTTCATTTCTAATTTACTCAGCAACGAGTGAGGCCATTGAAGAGAGGTAAGTTGCAAGGTGAAGGGGGAGCGATGAGCAGGGTGAGTGTTGCTCATGAGCGAGGTTTTTTTTTTTTTTCTTCAGTTTTACTTGGCAAATTGAAGAGGATAAAAAAAAAAGGAAAAAGAAAAGAATAGAGTACAAAGTGGTACTCACCAGCCAAGTTGTGTTCGAAAAGGCGAGTGAATAAAGGCAAGCCGCAAGCGTTGCTCACGAGTGAAGAGAGTTTCTAATTAAAGTATTGTTTCTTTCTAATTTACTTGGCAGCAAGCAAGACGAACAAAGAGAGATGAGTTGTAAGGTAAGGGGTGAGCGGCAAGCAGGGCGATTGTTCTCATGAGCAAAATTATTCTTTTCAATTTTAATTGACAAGTTGAAGAAGATAAAAAAGATATAATCAAGAGAATAAAAAAGAAAGAAGAGAACAAAGTACTGAAAAAGGAGAATGAGTTGACACTATTAAATTAGAGTTTATAATTTAGAATAGGTAAAAAAAATATTATATATAATATTAGATATATAATATATAGTATATTTAATATATATTATCAGGATTTGTCTAGGTCCTAAATTCTTAGGAACGATAATCAACCCACACAATGTATGGTATAGGGGTCCTAGGATTAAGGATCAACCCAGTCCCTCAAGGAATCGAACTAGATTTGACTGGTTTAGGCAGGTTTAGAATCAATATAGAGTTGACCCTAAACCAATGCTTACCCATATAAAGTGTTGGATAGTGTGTTAATGTTGTGTAGTGAGTGGTGTAAGCAGAGGTAATATAAAGTGCAAAACAGAGAGTCAAAGTCAAGAGTGTGTAGGCATGTAGAGAGAAAAGTAAATAGTAGAACAGTGAATAGACTTTATAGAGATATCATATCGTGTGAGTAATGTAATGGAATATTTTTGTGATAAAATAAAGTTTTATTTTAACCATGTTACACAATTCAATAAGTGGTATCCCAAATAACAAATAAATTTAGAGTTTTATATAGAGTGTGGATAGTGCGTTGATTTTGTGTAGTGAATGATGTAAGCAGAGAATGCCATAGAATGAAAAAATGAGTCAAAGTGAAGAGTGTATGGGCGTGTAGAGATGAAATGAAAGAGTATAAAAGTGAATAAAGTTTATGAACATATCATGTTGTGTGAGTAATATAATATAGTGTTTTTTTGTAACAAAATGAATTTTATTATAGTCATATTACGTAATTTAACAAGCGGTATCATAAATAGTGAGAGAATGTAAAATGTTATATATAGTGTTGGATAATATGTTGGTGTTGTGTAGTGAGTGGTGTGAGTAGAGAATGGAAAAAAGTGTGAAGAAAAGAATAAAATTGAAGAGTATATAAGTGTGCAGATAGAAAATGATAAAGTATAGTAGTGAATACAGTCTATAAAAATATCATATTGTATAAGTAATGTAATAGAATGTTTTTATAATGAAAGAAAGTTTTATTACAACCATGCCATGTAATTCAATAAGTAATATTCCAAATAGTGAGTGAGTATAGAGTGTTGGATAATAGGTTGATGTTATGTAGTGAGTGGTGTAAACAGAAAAATGGCGCAGAGTATGAAGAAAAGAGTCACAATGGAGAGTATAAGGACGTATAAAGAGGAAATGAAAGAATAGAAGAGTGAATAGAGCTTATAGATATATCATATTGTATGAATAATATAATAAAATGTTATAATAAAAGAATGTTAAATTATAATATCGCTACGCAATTCAACAAATAGTATCCCAAATAGTGAGAGAGTGTAGAGTATTGATCCACATCATTTCTCATTACTACCACGTCTACTAAAGCGTCTGGTCTGGTCCAACAGCTTGAGAGATTTACCCAGGTAGGGATTCCAAATTCAAAACCAACCATTAACCCTGATCAACTTCTTTCTTGCATGACGGTTCCCTTTTGCTTACGTCGTCGCTCGCCAGGATGCAACCATTAAGATCTTTGGATCAATTGGAAGGAAAACCGGATCTCATAATTGGAAACTACAGTGATGGGAATTTAGTAGCGTCACTTATGGCTAGTAAACTCCGGACAACTCAGGTGTCTTATTGCTTCATCAGTTTACCAGCCAAGTGCTAATTCCGATTATTGACCATTCTAGAGTGCTTGAAAACCCAGGGAACAATTGCACATGCACTGGAGAAGAGTAAGTACGAAGGTTCCGATGTCAAGTGGAAGGAGCTAGACCCAAAGTATCACTTCTCGTGCAAATTCATTACTGACACAATAGCGATGAATGCGACAGATTTCATCATAACAAGTACATTCCAGGAGATCGCTGGAGGGTCAGAGAAACATCCCAATAACGTAACCTGTTGTTGAGCTTTTAGCTGGGATAAACATATGATCTTCCACATCATAGTCAATATAATAATTAAAATGAAGTATATTATTAATATGCATCATTGAATAGTTCTCAAGATTAGGTGGTATTATTTGCAGCCACGATAGACCTGGGCAATATGAGAGTCACGTAGCATTCACACTCCCAGGGCTCTGCGGAGTTGTTTCGAGCATCAATGTTTTCGATCCTAAATTCAATATTGCTGCACCCGGTCTGATCAACAGTTATTTTCCTTACTCGAAGAAACAGAAACGATTCACACAATTCAATCCCGCAATCGAGGAGCTCTTTTATATAGCTGTGTGGACAATGATGAGCACATGTAAGTATTGCTATTCCAGGCCATGTCGTGAGCTCCAAAAACAGTGTCCTAATTCATCTGATAGCTCTTTAATCACCATTGTTTTTTACCATTGTCGCAACAGTGGTTATCTCACAGACAAGAAGAAACCCATCATCTTCTCAATGGCAAGACTCGACATAGTAAAAATGGATAAGTGTTCCAGAAGTCCTAAAACTTGTCACAAAAGTGCATTTCAATCCTACAACTTGCAAAAAGTACATTTCAGTCCTACAACTTGTCAAAATGTTACAAACGAGTCCTAAAATCGACGCCGTCCAATTTCTTAACTGAAAAAGCTGACGTGGCTCCCGCGTGGCTTTTTTTAATCATTTCTCTCTCCTCCGTTGCGAATAGTTTATAAAAAAAAAAGCCACGCATGCAGAACGACGCCGTCTCCTCCTTTCTCCTTCGCCACGACGCCGTCTCCTCCTTTCTCCTTCGCCACGACGTCGTCTCCCCCTCCCCTCCGTCCGTATGTCTTCTTCACCATCGTGTTCTCCCTCCCCTCTCCATCTCTACGTATTCTTTCGCTTTCCAAGTATCCCCTAAGCCCCAAATCGAACTCGTCCGAACCCTAAGCCCCAAATCGAACTCGTCCGAACCCTAAGCCCCAAATCGAATTCATCCGAACCCTAAGCCCCAAATCGAATTCATCCGTACCCTAAGCCCCAAATTTGATGATTTGCGGTTCTCTTGCGATTTGGGTCCTCATCGACCTCGAGTTTGACGCTCGTCGTGAGTTCGTGTTCTTTCCTTCCTTTGACGATTGCGAGTTCATGTGAAGACCTCTTTGCGGGAGTCTAAAAATCTCAGCGGTGAAGCGATTGGCGTTGGGGACGACGACAGGGTCAGCGAAGACGATGGTGACTCCTCCTCACGCAGGTATCGCTCTCTGCATTATAACATTTGGGTATCTCATGGTAATGCTACGATTTTTTTTTGTTTTGCAAAGGTGCTTTAATCTCTACATTATGTAAAACGATGTCAGTTAGCGTCCTCATTTCTTCATTATTTGGAGTTCAGAGAGCTCAAGTTTGACACACATCATATTTATGTTCTCTTCTTTGATGATTGCGAGTTCGTGCAAAGATATGCGGTGGGCATCTCGGCGTCTCAACGGCGGAGGGAGTGGCATCAGGGACAGCGATGGTGACTCCTCATGCAGGTATCACTCTCTACATTACAGCATTTGGGTATGTCATAATAATATTACCATTTTTTGTTTTGCAAATGTGTTTTACTCTCTACATTATAGAGGCGTTTTACTCTCTGCGTTATGGTTGTTTTGCATTTCCCAATTCTTGTGATAAATTATAACATTGCAGCAAATTAGAACATTACTCTCACTATTGATCATGTAGTTGCATTGTGGTTGTAAAACGGATTATGCTAATTTGTTGTTTCTGTATTGATTGTTAGTCTTTTATAAAAATATATTCAATTTAGAACTTGAACATTGCTTCAATAATTTGATGATTGAAAGTGCTCTACTTTTTGTTTCTGTTTCCTTGTAGGTCCAATGGCCGAAAACAAAGTTTATGTCACTGTTCGCTATGGAGGTAAATTTAAAGTTGGCCCACCATTGGAATACAGAGGTGGAAGGGCTGATGTTGCTGAAATAAGTTTTAAGTAAGTCTTCACTGTCTAGTATAATTGAAGCTATTGAGGCTTTGGGTGTGTGTAGAGTAGATAAACTCTTTTACAGAGTTCCTGGAAGTAAGACTCTTGTAGAAGGAGTAACTCTTAGGTATTTATGGGACAACGCTGATGTGATGGATCTATTTTATCATCATCTGTGCTTTGAAAATATTACGCTATATGTTGAGCATGTTGATAATGAAAAGGCAGGAGCTGAGATGGGGGTGTTGAGATGGAAACTGGAGGTATGTCTAATGTGATTAGGAATACTGATGATGACGGGAATCGGGCTGAAGTTGCCAATAGGGATCTAGATGAGGAAGATGATGATGATGCACATAATGTGGTGGATATGGAACAGTCGAGTGATGATGACGACTTTGAACTGGCTGAAGCAAGGAAAAAATTAATTGAATTTTCAGCAAGACATTTGAGGATGCAACTGAGTTCAAGAATGCAATTTTGAAGTATTCTGTGGCTGAGCAAAGAGCAATCAAATACACTAAGAATACAAAAAGTGTTGTAAGAGCCAGGTGTGGCCAGAACAATTGTAACTGGATGATATACGGTGCTCTTGATTGCAAGACTGGGTCATTTCATTTGAGAAGGTATGTAAATCAGCATATATGCAATATCACTTTCGAGAATAAGAGAGTGTCTAGCACTTATTTAGCTAAGCACTTCATGATTCTCATTTCTGTAATGCCTAAAATCAAAGCACCTGAGTTAAAGAAATTAGTTAGAGAACAACTTGGAGTAAATGTCACTTTCAGTCAGTGTAGGAGAACAAAGCTGAAAGTATTGAAGGAACTGTAGGGCAATTACAAGAAGGAATATGCACATATGCATAACTACTTGGGAGAGCTTTACACTGCAAGCCCTTCAAGCACTTTTAAATTCAAAGTTGAAAGGCCATTGTCAAGTTCTCTACCAGTATTTGATAGGCTTTACATTTGCTTTGATACTTGCAAGAAAGGTTTTTTGGCTGGATGTAGGAAGATCATTGGATTAAATGGATGTTTTTTGAGGGGTTTGATCAAGGGTGAGTTGTTATGTGCCGTCGGAAGGGATGGCAACAATCAAATGTATCCAGTGGCATGGGCAGTGGTAAGAATCGAGAATAAGGACACATTGACTTGGTTTATCGAATTGTTGAAATCAGACCTCGATATGTGTAATGGTGACGAATGGGCGTTGATAAGTGATTAGCAAAAGGTATGCTTTTTTTATGTTTTCATTTGTAAATTGATTGTGACATTACAATGTTTTTCTTTCTGTTTTCATATATATTTTCTTTTTTTTGGTAATTGTCAGGGTCTCGTCCAATCTGTAGCTGAACTGTTACCAAATGCAGAGCATAGGATGTGTGCAAGGCACATTTATTCCAACTAGGGTAAAAAATACAAAGGAAAACAGTTGCTGAGGCAATTTTGGAGATGTGTCAAGAGCAATAATATGTCGATTTCGAGATGCATAGGCGAGGTTGAAGGAACCGGCTCGGGAAGGTCATGATGACTTATTCCGTATTGAGCCAAAACACTTGGTGCAAAGCCTTCTTTGACACCGACATTAAATGTGATGCCGTTGATAATAATCGAGTGAAGCGTTCAATGGCGGAGTGTGTGGAAGCTAGGTGCAAGGCCATTGTGAGTATCTTTGGAGGATATTAGAATCATGGTTATGAATAGAATGCATACTCAGAGGGATGGATGTGCTAGGTGGGCTAGAAATTACGGTCCAAGGATTATGCGTAAGTTACATGAGAATACATCTGCTAGTAGGTATTGCCATTTGATATGGAATGAAAGTGAATGATATGAGATTACAGAAGGTGGTGATAAATATGTTGTTGATTTGAATTTACAAACTTGTTCTTGTAGAGCTTGGGAAGTCAGTGGAATTCCATGTTGCCATGCCATTTGTGCAATACACCATAAGAGAAATAATCCAACCGACTATCTAGCCGAGTGCTTCAACAAGGAAAAGTATCTAAGTGCTTATCAATTCATGATGCCTACAGTGAGAGGACAGAAATTTTGGACTAAAACCAATAAAGAAGCTCTTCAACCCCCACCAATGAAGAACATGCCTTGTAGGCCAAAAAGGAGTAGAAGAAAGCAACCGATTGAGCTTGTAAGAGGTGATAGAATGACTAAAGAGGGTAAGCAAATGACTTGTTCTGCTTGCAAACAAATTGGACACAACTGCAAGGGATGTCCTTTAAAAAAGGTGTTTCCTCAACTAAGCGATCATCTTAATCTTTGGGCATGTCACTTTAACATGTTGTTAATCAATACTTAATATGTGCTTCTCAGGCCAATGTTGGGGCCAATGTATGTACATCCAATGTTGGGGCCAATGTACGTACATCCAATGCTCAAGTCAATGTATGTACATCCAGTGCTCATGCCAGTGCAAGTACAGCTGAAGCTTATGCTCAATCTCAAGCTAATTCCACTGGTCCAAGACTCGGAAAAAGACAAGTAAGTTGTCATCTAACCATTATTGTAAGTTTTGTATATCGAGATTCCAATTTAGTAATTTTGAATATATATTCAGGCTAAAGCTAAAGCAACGATAAGTGTAGCTGAAGGAGGATCCAAAAGCCATGCCAATGCTTCTGCAAATGCCAATTCAATAGGAGACAATAGTTGGCATGTTAATGCTTCTGCTCAGGCTAGTGCAGATGTAAGAGAATGTAGTGCTCGTGCAAATGTAAGAGAATGTAGTGCCACTGCTTCTGCTCATGCTAGTGCTGATGTTAGAGGATGTAGTGGTGAGGCCAATGCTTTTGGTGAAGTTCGTTTGGATCAACGGGAAGGCAGTGTACCGGCCAATATAATGGCTAAGCATAGACGTGAAAAAATTCCGGTGAGTAATACCTCAATCCCCAAGAATACATGTATTGTGATTACGTTCTCATGTTGAATGAATTTTCTATTATTTCAGTTTAAAAGACCTACCACTGAAAATTGCATGATACAGAGAGAATCACAAGCCAAGAGGCTGAAAATGATAGGGTTGGATGTTGACGCAAATCCTATGACAAACCTTCATATCAACAAGGTGAGTAATATTTTTAAATTTTTATAATAGCAATTACTTATCTCCTTAAGCTAAAAAGATACTCATTCTTATGTAGCCTAATACAATTGGTGCAAGAATCGTTAACCTACCGGAGAAAGGGGTAGTCACAAGAGCTACGTCACTTGCAAAGGTGCATTCCCAAGTCAGTGCACAACCTCAGTCATATCATATATCAGCAGCTCCTCGAAAACAAATTGCGGTGACGCCGAAGCCACTATTACAACCCAATGCCACTTCACAACGTCAGTCATATAATGCAACAGTTGCTCCTCCAAAGCACGTTGCAATGAAGCCAACGACACTATCACAACCTCAGGTCAGTTCTCAAGCTCAATCATCTCAAGCTACAATAGCTCAGAAGTATCTTGGTTTAAAGCGAAAGGCACCATCACAACCCAAGGCAAGTTCCCAATCTCAATCATCTCGCGCAACATTACCTCCTCGAAAGCATGTTGCGATGAAGCCAAAGCCACTATTACAACGTCAGGCTCAGTCATCTCAGGCTACAACAACTCCTCCAAAGCCTATCGCTGCGAGACCATATATAAGGAAAAGCGCGAGTCGGAATCAAGTGAAGGCTCAACCTCTTTGGACCACCGGAGACCATCATATTGGATTGATATGTCTGCTAAAATTGGTGTTGTTAGGTGAATGTATATCAATTATTAGCTGGTTTTTTGTATGAGACATGTAGCATTTGTGCATAGAACATTTTCTGCACTGAAAGTGCATATTTTGTTGAACATAACCTTTTGTGCATTGAAAATGTAAGCATGTTGATTTGTCAATGAATCGTGTTTCAACAAGTTATGTGGGATGCTTGGTTTTGGTTTGGATAATGCATGAAAGTGATTACTCTTCGAAATTGTTAATAGGTAATTATTGAAATTGGCCATGCAGAATTTTCATTCTTCCAATACTTTTGTCATCTTCTTTCCCATACATTTTCTCGAATTCCTCGGGGCATTAATGGTAACCGATACCACCACCTCTTATTGTTAATTTTTCATTTTATATGATGGGGTTTTGCTCTACGTGGTCTCTGTGGCCCGCATTGGATGATTCATGGAAAATTTGATTATGTAACTTAGGTATTGTAGCTGACTGCTTTGATTTCACTTGATTTTTTACACATTCCATTTGAGGTAAGCTCGTTATTAAAATCATGAAAAAATCACCAATTAACAATCTCGATTGCATAATAAGGGAGTTGTCACCATTTTTTAAGTTCCAAATTTATTCAGTGGCAATAGCTCATGTAATGCTATTGACAAGCGAGACAAATCAAGCAACATTTTGCAATACGATAGTAATTTCTCGCATGGCAAGCAACCGGTCTTGCAAACTACAAACTCACATCAGATTTCATTCACATCTCAATTATTCACAACTAGTGTTCAAATTTACAAACTTAGATAGAAAGTACTATGGAAGACTTAGAAATTTCCCACCAACTTTCACATTATATATAATCAATACAGCAATATAACACATACATAGAATGAATTCTGATTGATATAGCATCTTCCCTTTCTTTACTTATGCAAGCTCCTCCTTTAAACGTCTATTTTTCGCCTTTTCAGTCTTCATTTCAGCTAGCAATGAGCTCACCTCGACTCCGTCACCCCTCGATTGGCTTGATTCAAACAATGTTTGATTTCTTTCAAGGAGGTCAACTATCATGTCCCTCACATGATTTGGTATCTTTGGATCCACCCACATGAAGAAGTTGCAGCAACTTGGACTATCAAACTTAGCACATCCATGGAACCTTCTTCCTGCGTTTTCTTTGTCTTTGCCATAAGAATTTGGCGAAGGCCATAGTAACATGTTGGCTCGAGTTGACCTCATTAGGAGTTACGCTACTTGATGCAGATGTTGCCGCCCTCATTCTTCTAGGCTTCGTATTATAGGAACCTAATAGAAGTATATTAGCTATATTATGATTCATTCATAACGTCTTCATATTAATAACTTCTGCATAATGCAATGTGTTTCCTTGAGAGATTTAGGAGATGTTTTCAATCTCCAAAAAACATCTCTTTTTTCATATGCACTGGATGAATAGACAACAATAACTTACTTCCGCATCAATGTTCTAATTTGTCACTAGTATTGGAGAATGTAAAACAACAAAATGCTATAATGCAGAGAGCGATACCTGCGTGAGGAGGAGTCACCATCACCGTCGTTGACTTGTCGTTGTCCCCGACGCCAATCGCTTCGCCGCTGAGATGTCAAGACTCCCGCAAGCGAGATCTTCGCACGAACGCACAATCGTCAAAGGAAGGAAAGAACACGAACTCACGACGAGCGTCGAACTCGAGGTCGATGAGGACCCAAATCGCAAGATAACTGCAGATTGTCAAATTTGATTTGGGGCTTAGGGTTCGGACGAGATTGATTTGGGGCTTAGGGTTTGGGACGAATTCGATTTGGGGTTTGGGGTTCGGACGAGATCGATTTGGGGCTTAGGGTTTGGACGAATTTGATTTGGGGCTTAGGGGACACTCGGAATAGAGAAAGAAGAAGTACAGACAGAGGTGGGAGGAGGAGACGACGTCGTGGTGAAGGAGAAAGAAGGAGACAGCATCGTGGCGAAGGAGAAAGGAGGAGACGGCGTCGTGGCGAAGAAGAAAGGAGGAGACGACGTCGTTCTGCATGCGTGGCTTTTTTTTTTTTAAACTATTCGCAACGGAGGAGAGAGAAACGATTAAAAAAAGCCACGCGGGGGCCACGTCAGCTTTTTCCATGAAGAAATTGGACGGCGTCAATTTTAGGACTCGTTTGTAACATTTTGACAAGTGTAGGACTGAAATGCATTTTTTGCAAGTTGTAGAACTGAAATGCACTTTTGTGACAAGTTTTAGGACTTCCGGAACACTTATCCCTAATAAAAAACATTACCGGTTTAGTAGAGTGGTATGGGAAGAATGCAAGGCTCAGGAGTTTGGTTAACTTAGTCATTGTTGGGGGCTTCTTTGATTCTTCCAAGTCCAAAGATAGAGAAGAAATGGCTGAAATAAGAAAGATGCATGATTTGATAGCGAAGTACCAACTCAAGGGTCAGATCCGATGGATAGCTACGCAGACTGATCGGTACCAGAATGGAGAACTCTACCGATGGATCGCAGTTACAAGGGGAGCTTTTGTGCAGCCTGCTCTCTATGAAGCATTCGGCCTGACTGTAATTGAGGCAATGAACTGTGGGTTGCCCACAATTGCCACTAATAAAGGCGGCCCGGCTGAGATCGTTGTTGATAGAGTGTCTGGATTCCACATTGACCCCAATCATGGGGAAGAGTCCAGCAACAAAATTGCTGATTTCTTTGAGAAGTGTAAGGTGGACAACGAGTATTGGAACAAGATATCTGCAGGGGGCTTGAAACGCATTAATGAGTGGTCAGTGTAATCTTTGCAAAAATCTCGCACGCTTTCATGGAATTGACTTGACCAGAACTCATTTGCTTTGTAATCCACATCATTTCTCATGACATTGGAGCTCCACTCCTTAATTATAGGCTCTATTTTGTCATTTTCCTGCAATCCTATCATGTCCCTCCCTCTATTACTGGGGCATTTTTTTGCTACAATCTTGTCCTCTCCTCTCTTCTCTCTCTCTTACTGTCTACATAGCAACAGGACATGCAACATGTTTCAAGAGGTTATTTTATTGATTTTTTTTTCTTTTTTATTGTTCGCTATTTATTATTGATGTAGTGCTCCAGTCCTTTGTATTTTCAAGTTCAGCCTCTCACATTGTTCTCCTCATTTTTTTTTCATCATTCTTCTTGATTTCCATGACAATCGGTAAATGGGAGCTCAAAAACAATATTACTATTCTCCTTAATTTCTTTAATTTACTATACTGAATATTATATATTCTTCCCAATCCTCCCCTCAAAATTGTCATTCTCCAGAAAAATAAAATGGTGGCTCATCGATCCACGGCTCAGTCTTAGTCATTCTTCCTCTCTCTATGTGTTTCCTTTATTATTCACTCATCGTTATTTGTTGTTCATATCATTAATAGACTTAGCTTCATAAGGCCCTGTCACACTTTTGGACTACAAGCTTTCTTTGCATGGAGTATGGCGAATATAAATAGAGAATCAGAAGGAAGTGAAATGAAATTGGACAAGAATGAATCATGTTACTTTTACCTCCATTAGGAATGATAGAATTGATAAAGGACTTGATTGCTATATTGGCGAGGGTTGCTGGCCCTTGTTGAGCCTACGCTGGTCCTCTTCGATGATGGTGGGGCAATAGCGGGAGGTCCCTTACACTTGCCCCTGCCTTTGTTTCTTTCTTTTTTGTGTTATTTTAAAAAATACCATTTTTATTTTCTAATTTTATTTAGTTAAGATTTTAGTTAAAAAATTAGGGTTTAGGTTAAACACTTTTCATCAATATACGAGTAATTTGTCTTTATATATAGAAGTGTAAAATCTTAAATTGGCCATCTTATGAGAGATGAATTATCTCCATTTTGGCAAATTTTGTTTATATATAAACATCTAGAATCTAGATCATTTTGAATTTCTCAATTTGTGGCTTCCAATACAGCGAATCTTGATAAGAAGCTCAACTTAGAACACAAAAAACTATTTTTAAAATCGACTTAGAATCAACCCAAATGATTTTGTAAAATCATATCAATGAGTTTCGTTCTCCCAAATTTGATGGAATTAGTGAGTGCGACTAATGTAGGAGCTCTGACTAGAATTTTCCCGAATACGATTTGCTAGGAGCTTTAGTGCGTTGGTGTTATGTAATGAGTGGTGTGAGCAGAGAGTGACATGAAGTGAGAAGAAAAGAATCAAAATGGAAAGTGTGTGTGCATACAAAGAGAGAATGAAAGAGTAAAGTAGTGAATAACGTTTATAGAGATATCTATTGCGTGAATAATGTACTAGAGTGTTCTTATAATAAAAGAAATTTTTATTATAGCCACGCTGCGCAATTCAACAAATGGTATCAGAGTAGGTGATCGAGGACTGTGAACCCAATGATCGAGATTGTGGTATACGAAGACAATGGTTAATGACCATTATGAATAACCGGTTTATTAGGGATCTTCGAGCCAAGAAGCGAAGTACACCAAAGTTTTTTTTTTGGTAAAGGTAAGAAATATATAGATGTAGCAGAAACTTACAAGGAAGGGGGGGAAACCAGGCACCAACAGATCAGACACTCAAGGCGACCAAGGTCAAAAGAGAGTGAAGGGGTGCCATGGATCCAAAGAGCAGCAAAGAAAACCAAACAAGGACATCTAAACAACAAAGACTAAACTAGACTGAAAGACCCTCCATCAATCAAAGATAGACGGACTCAAGTCCCAGCTCTGTTGCAGCCTTCTGTTCGTCGGGGTATCCAAGATATGCTTGAACGTCATCGATTTGTCTTTAATTGCCTTACAAAGATGCATCTTCATCACCGGGATAAAGAGAGTCTGATTCCAGAAGATGATGTTATTGCGCTCTTTCCATATTATGTAGCAAAGAGCACCAAAGCTGAATCGAGCCATAGAGTGATAAAAGCCCCTGTCCGAGAATCGTCTGGATGCCCAATCAAGATTCTCCTGCCAAGAATTGTTCCGCCACAAGACATTGAATTTCGCAGCCCAGAAGGAGGCGAGATCCCCCGGTATACGGCATGCGAAGAAGAGGTGATCCACCGAATCGGGCCTGCTAGAACAAAAAGGACACGAAGAAGATCTTTGGAATCAACGCAAATGAGAGGAGAAGAACTGAGTTGGCAACTTTATTACGGGTAATAAGCCATAGGTGGGTTTGGTATCTCGACGGCGTGGATGAGCTCCACACAAACGAAGACCAAGGCACCATATTTCCTTTGGGTCTGAAGAGATCCCAAGCAGACGCCGTTGAGAATTTCCCCGATGGATGCCGTAACCATTGGAAACGGTCTTCTTGTTGATTAAACTCAGGTAGGGGATCCCACCAATTAGCCCTAACATTAATAACATACCAACCAAGAGGCGTGGACAAAGCATCAGCAACAGAGGCATCAGCAACAGAGGCAACAGAAGTACACCAAAGTTTTGCCATGCACAATTCGAATTTGTGAAGTCAATTGATTTGGGACAAGGCTTACTTGGTATAGTGTGAGTATTACAACCGAGTCATGATGGCGGATTCCTCGAGTTTGATGAATAATGTTGAAAAGCTCAACATCTTTAATTATAATAATACGAGTATCCTTATGCGGTATTACTTGTTAGGTCAAGACTTATGGAATATCATTGGCAGCGGCAACACCATACTACACCACCCACGAATGACAATGAGTTAAGAAAACAAAATATCAAATTTGGTAGGGCTCTTTTTCGCTCTTGCCATAACGATTGAAAATGAATTATTATAATACATAAAGAGCATCAAGATCTCGAAGGAGGCTTGTGAGTACTTAGCGGTGCTATTTGTAAGAACAAATTATGCTAACTCCTCTCAATCTTGTAATAAAGTATGGAGGTGAGACAATACAAAGATAAATCTATTTGCGAAGAAATTTTAAATTAAATCCTTAGAATGCCATCTTCGAGACAAGAATGTGAAAAATTATTCATGGGTTATAGTTAGAGTATAATGATATTGTTATGGCCATCCTGAATGGGCAAACGAGCTAACTAAGATCAAGTTGGAGAATATGTTGGCCAACCAAGAGACCTTAGATAAACTAATCTCTAAGGTCTTAGTGAAAGATGATGAAAGTGCCCTCTTTAGTAATAAAAGAGAATTCAAAATTGGATGAGAAATGGTACAAATATTGAAGATGGCAAACATAAGAAAAGTCGTGGAAATTGAAAGAAATGACAAGAATGGAAAAAAATTTCAACCAGAAGGAATGAGTTATCAACTAGAGGGAGCACATCGAGATTGCGATGGGGATGACAATGAAAATGAGAGCAACAAAAGGTGTATCAAAATATATTATATTTGTGGTAAGGTTGGACGGATTGCTAAAGTTTGTTGGTTCAAGTGGGAAGAACTAAATGTTGTAACTTCCTTTAAGAAGGAGATTGAAAGTGAAGATGAATTGGACTTCAAGTGCTTATTGCAGTGAATGATTGAGAAGAGTTGGCAATCACTTGTATAATATAGTCATATTATCAGCAACTCTTGTCACGTCATTGAAGAAGAGCAAGCTAAGGATAAACTTGAAGAAGTAATAAATGATGCCAATAAGCAATCGTGAGAATGAATTGTAAGAGATGTGGGAGATGATGAAGAAGCTAAGAATCTAAAACATGAAATGGAGAAGATGTTGAAGATGAGAGATAAAATGCTGAGGCAAAAGGACAATGAGCTTAAGGCAAGAGAAATGAAGCTCAAGAAGTTCTCGTGTGAGTTCAAAAAGTTACAAAAGCTTAAGAAATTCATGTCCACTATGAAATTCCCAAATGATCAAACTTCGAGAACCAACAAACGAATCCAAGACAAGTATAGAAACAAAACTTGGCACAGGAGAATTTAAGTATTAAAAATTAGGAAAGTAACATTTAAGTATCAAAATTAAAATAAAACGAATTAGTCTAGTGTCAACGGTGAGAAAATCCGATCAAAATAGTGACGTGACAATTTTCCAACAAGGCAAGTACAAAAGGACATCGTTTTGCTACGCGTGGGTAAATAATAAATATAAATATTAACTAAATTAAACTTGAAACTAAATTTAAATACTAAAAAAGAAGATAGAGATTGCAAGCAGCGAGGGCCGAGGAAGGGTCGGTGATGTTAGGGGAAGGGTCGGTTGGGATCGCTGGGCCTTAGGCGGCGGCAAGGGTTACTACAATCTCCATTTTCCTCATTTAAAAAATAAAATAAAATATAATTAATATTTATATTCAAATTCAAATTCGCGCTAAAACAAAGTCGTTTGGGAGTTTCTTTGCCAAGTTAGCTCTCCGAATATTAATAAAAAATCGTCATGTAGAATTTTCGATGGGGTTCGTCGAGACTTGGCACTTAGGTGTCCTTTTTTTTTTAAAATAATGATACTTAAGTGTTACTTTTCTAACTTTAAGTGTCTCTCGGTACTTATGTTGTTCTTTTGTTGACAACAAACATGTGAAGGAGAAAAAGAATGCCGCTATGTTCGCATCCCCCGACTCATAATCGAAGTGGTCTCGTGTGATCTCATGCGCGGCCATCATAAAGCCCCTTTCTCGCCAAAACGAAATCGAAATTTTTGAACCGAAGTTACATGAAATAATTAGTTACCTCTAGGACCGCGAAATCGTCCGTCGATTGAGTCCCCACGAGACTTTTGGTTATTTTAATTGCTTTCACCCCCTTTCCGCGCCAGAAAGGATGCTTCATGAGCTCCGGTTCCAGTGGATTTTCCCACCGTCCTAAAGAAGCCTCCGACGTGTTATCCTTCTTTTTCAAAGCGGCATTTTGCTCAGAACGTCTAAGCTCCTGAACGGAAAGACTGGCCAAGGAACCTTGCTCTATTGGTTGCTGATTCCTAGTTTCTTTGAGAAAAGGAGGCCATCTCCATCTTATATCTTATGGTGCAAGCATCAATGGAATAAGACCAAGAAGAAGAAATCCTATGAGAAAAAAGATTAGGATGTTTCCATTGAAATGCTTCAAATGGGATTAAATAAGTTGAAGCATGAAATGAAAGTCATAAATGAGAGGCTTGATCAAGTGAGTTTCAAACTCAAAATTCTTATAGGAGATATGCCAAATACGAACACCGAATCAAGTGAGAAGGAAGAAAATGAGACTAAAACACAATTTAAACTAGTAGTGTAGAAACCCAAACTTCATAAAACCCAATGAAAAGTTGTAGTAAGAGAAGAAATTGAAGATAAAGCCATAGAGTCATCCTATATGAGGAAGCTTCGCAAGGTGTGGATGGAGGAAAACAGTTGAAGAATTCAAAGCAATATCAGCATGGCTACTAGATTTGAATTAAGAGGAAGTAATCGATGGAAATGAGAGTTGAAGAATACTGTCTCTCTCTCCTCTCACATCTTTCTAGAATTTCTTTTCTTTCTTTTTTTGGAATGGCTACAAGACTCTATCTTATTAGTGATTAAGTGAAGTATGTGGCTCAAAATAAAAAAGTAACATGAGATATTGCATGATAGTCTAAGAGTTATGGAATAGAGTGAGACATGTTGACCATGTCTTCAACATTGAGTAAAAAAATGTCGATGAAAAATAATTATAAATAGGCAACCCCCATTATTAAATAGTGAGTGTATAGTGTAATATAGAGTGTTAAATAGTATGTTAGTGTTGTGTAGTGAGTGATATCAGTGGAGAGTGGTGTAGAGTGTGAAGAAATGAGTTAAAGTGGAGAGAGTGTGAGCATACAGGGAGAAAAGGAAAGAGTATAACGCTGAATAGAGCCTATAAAGATATCTTATCATGTGAGTAATGTAATAGTGTTCTTATAATAAAAGAAAGTCTTTTTATAACAATGATGCGCAATTCAACCCATGGTAGATATCATTAGATTGTACAATACATTAATGTAAGTTGGGCACTACGTGGAATGAATAATTTATATATGAAATATTTAACGTG
Organism: Eucalyptus decipiens; assembly: GCA_014182575.1. Taxonomy (NCBI): domain Eukaryota; kingdom Viridiplantae; phylum Streptophyta; class Magnoliopsida; order Myrtales; family Myrtaceae; genus Eucalyptus; species Eucalyptus decipiens. The sequence continues at coordinate 24,392,695 of CM024618.1, read as the reverse complement.
ATATTAATTTTTTATGAGATGAAATTAGTTTTACAATAGTACTTGAAATTATTTTAGTCATATACACATGAAATGACATCAATTTCAAAATGTTATCATAATTGTCCTATCTTTTAAATATATATGGTGATGCAATCTCTCTATATATCAAATTCAAATGTATTGAATTTCACCCGATTGAGAAGATGGATAAAAATTGCAAGAAATAAAAGAGTGTGTTTATCCCTAATAAGTTGTTTGTGAGTTGTATTGGCAAAGATATTTATAATGTACATTGTCCTTATCACTCTCTTACTCATAACCTCCTTTGCTTCATTCTTGTCCTATTCTTTACTATTTCGTTATTATGCTTTTCTTATCCTAGTCTTCTCTTTTAGGAACCTAGATGAACATAAACTTATATATTTTCGTGAACTTTTTGCTTTTTTTTTTTAATATGGGTAGATTATAATCAAGACAAGAATCCACAAAAAAATAAAATCAAAAAGGCAAAGATTTGTAAGCCTCGAAGGGAATTGGTATTTCGGGCACTATCTAATTTTTTTTTTAGGCCCTTTGTTTATCTCTCTTATTATATATTTCTATGCTCTCACCTCGGGACAAAGTCCAACTTACCAAGAGTGTTGAAATATTGAATATCAAAACATGCTTTCATTAATTAACTTAAGCTTTCAAAATGGTTAACCATAAGTACACACAATCTTCTAAAGTGTATCAACATGTTGGAAAATTTTCCATCAGAGTTGATTCTCAAATTTAATGATCGGGAAACGAAGCAACTAGTTTTAGACTTGGCTCGAGAATCGAACCTAATTTTAAGTGATATAACTATTAAATTAAGAAAATATAACATGTGAAAAATTGGAAAATGGCACAATGGTTAAGTTGTCAAATATTTTCCCATGTTCAAAGCCCATCTCTTGGTATAAAAATGGTCAATTCCAATTCTCCAATTTTTTAACGAAGCCATTTTATGGAAAGGAAAATGCAATTTTTTCATTTCATCTTCCACCTAGCCGTTGCTTACCAAGCTTGCGTAAAGTAGAAGGATATAACTTTGTAGCCTATACATACATATCATGTCTAAGGGAAATGGCATAAATAATCCCTAGTTTAATATGCAATGTAATATATGAATTTTTGATTTATTTAATGTGATTTTTTAGCTTTAACTCAATTTCTATATTTTTAATTTTTTTTTGATAACCTCGTTTCTAAATTTTTAATTTGTTTAATATAGTCTTTAAATTTTTAGTTGTGTTCAATTTATGCTATCTTTTGTAAATTTCAGGAACTATATTAAATATATACTAAAAGTTCATGGACAACATTGAACAAATTAAAAGTTTAGGGACCAAATTATATCTTAAGCTAAAGTTTATAGACCATACGGAATAAATTAAAAGTTCAAAGATTACATATTACATAGGGTCAAAGTTTGTGAAACATTTACGTCGTTATTCCTTTTGTCTAATTATTTAAATAAGCAATATGAAAATCTTTTAAATAACATGCTCGATCGATAATCATAGATAACATCTACTTAAGTTCGGGTTGTAACATTTCCTTTTTTAAGAAAATCAAGCATAAAGAAATACATTTATAAAAAGTAAAACTAGTCTACAAAAAATGAGAGTTAATACTCTGAAAAACCCAAAATTTGTACACTTATGATAAATTTATCTCAAATTAATTTTTTTACCACAAAAAATCCAAAATTAGTACATCTTTGATAAATTTATTTCAAACTAATACACTTATGACAAATTTACCTTATATTAGTTTTTATTAAATTTTACTATCAAATTACTAAGTTGAATGACATTTAACAGTTGGCTGGTGTATCAATTTGCGATTTTACTCTTCATTTGTCATAGTATTTTTTGTGATATTAATCCAATTTAATGAAGGATATATTTGTCACAAATATATTAGTTTAAGGTTATATCGGTTTATGGTTTTTTATGATCAGTTGTGATAAATTTATTACAAGTATATCAGTTTGAGTTTTTATGGTTAAAAAATTAGTTTTAGTAAATTTATCATATATGTACCAGTTTGAGATTTTTGAATATTTAACCCAAAAAATAATTAGTAGAACCTGGAAATATCTAAAATATAAAATAGGCTTATTCTGAAATCCATTGAGAAGGTGAAGACCTCTCTGCATTTTCCTCGTCTAAAACATCAGCTGCGCCTCCCTCTCCCCTCTCCAAGTCTTCCCTCGTCTCTCTCTCTCTCTTTCCTCCTCTCGCCGTCGCACGCTCTAGCGGCCGCCCGCCGCCGCCGCCGTCGCCGTCGCCGGACCTCTCTCGATCTCCGACCTCCGCTCGTGGCCGCGCGACCCCAGCCGCCGGCCCTCGCCGGCTTGACCGTCGAAACCGGGGTGAGTCTCGTCCGTCCCCCCTTTGTTGTGTGTGCCTGCTCGTCTGATCGCCGGGAGGCGGTGCCCCCGCCCGGGGCGATCGGAACCCGCCGGTGCCACGTTCCCGCACGAGGCACGTGGCGGCGCCGGAGCAGATTTTCCGCGTCCAGTTCTGTTTCCAACCCTAATTGAATGGACTATCCATGGCATGTTTTGGTAGTTGCCCCTCCCCTTGCATTGTGCCGCTATTTTCCATATGCTTCTCGTCGAATTAGCATTCGTCTTTAGCGTGTCTTTCACTGTGAATACTGCCTCGTCTCTGACACTCAGATCATGTGCACTAAATGTTTCCTGATGGCCTTCTCTGTCATGACTCTGTATGCGTGTTAGGCGCCCTTGAAGACGGGTGTTTCTCGATATGTGGGAAGGATTTGATTTTTTTATGAGGATTCCAGTTGTGAAAAGGGAGGCTGAGGCCGAGGCCATTGGATTTATTCATTCTTGGTTCGTCGGGGCATAACGGTGAATGTTTGTGCATCTATTACAGGGGAAGCTTTCCCAATATTCTGCGCCCGAAACTTCTGAAAGATCATCGAGAACCTTGCAGGGATCAGGCATCTGGGTATTGCGCATGCGAGAAATGGATCCTAATCGCTACAGTCATCAGCAAGGATGGGAAAATAACAGCGTAATTTGTGGTTTCCTCCTTAATAAACACCTCTGTGGGATGATTTCACGAGAAAATTCTAGGGCTCATGTGATTGTCCACATTTTTGGGCCTTAAAGAAAAATGATAATGGAGTGGGCCTGCGTGGAAATGAAGTGGAGTTTGCCTAACCTCATTTCATGTTGATTATTTGTTGCTGACTAGCTTATTCTCTTCAATCCACAGGCTTTGGAGGGTTATAGTTCCGCGCATGAGCCTAATTTTAGGTTGGTACTGACTGACTTTCTTGGCTCATTGTTAAAGCGCTATTGATTTCCAAAATTAGTGGTACCTGGATCTTTTTCACCTCTGTAGGTCAACTACTTTGCACACATGCTCCACCTTTTCTCTTGCAATAGTTCTTTGAGTTTTACAGATATTTCGTTTCTTAGTTAAATTACATGTTGCTGCCTTCATACCATCACTTCCTTTTCTTCCAGGGTTGGTTCATATGATGAGAGACGGTTTTTAGATGACAGATATGCATACCCTTTGGAGAGGGATGCTTATCCACCTCCACCTTCTGCTGGTGGGTTTTGGGCCCAATCAAGGCGGAGGAATTATGAAGATGAATATCCACTTGAAAGAGAATCTAGGCGACATGAGAAGCCATATGTTGATGCATATGATGAGATGGATACATTTCACGATCGCGATTCATCATTTCAAGATTATGACAAATTGCGAGATGGCTATCCTGGAATTGACAATTTTCGTGGTCGCGATCTTGATCGACCTGCTAGGTTTGGAGGACGAGATCGTGATGACTATCCATATGATAACTATGGCCATAGGTCACGTACTTCACAGCATAGAGAGGGTAGCCGTGAAAAGGATTATGGCCATGGTCGACATAGTTATGACTCTGATTATGACAGAAGCAGTAGGAGAGATGTGAACTTTAGGAGGCGTGATTATCGTGACCGTGAACATGACAAAAGAAGTTCAAATCGGGAAAGGGATCACAGTCCATATGGAAGATACGAACCATCTCGGTCTCGTTCAAGATCCCAATCACCATCTCGATCTAGGTCCCATGGACGTGATGATCATGTAAGGTCTAAGTCTCCTAGAAGTAGAAGCCGTGGTCGCAGTCATCGCGAGGACAGCTATGATGATGATCGATATGATAGGTCTGAGAGACGAAGGGACCGTGAGGACAAGCGCCAACGTGAACATTACGGTGTGGTACGTGAATTGTGTATTTCCTTTCTTTTTCATGTGTTAATTTTTACAGTTGTGGATTGGACTTACGTGGTGACCCTCCCTTTCCTAGGCCCCATCTGCTACTGTTGTGGTGAAAGGTCTCTCGCAGAAGACAACTGAGGAGGATCTATATCAGATCCTTGTATTGCCCCTCTTAATCCTTGCTGGTTTCTCCTTAGTTCTCACACCATTCAATTTGCTAATTCCAAATTTACCAATCATGAAATCAGGCTGAGTGGGGACCTCTTCGCCATGTACGTGTGATTAAAGAACGAAATTCTGGCCTGTCACGTGGGTTTGCTTTTATCGATTTCCCTTCTGTGGTATGTATCCTTGCCATGTGTGATCCCTGAATTTATGGTTTGAAGCAAATAGATGCAGGCAACTAGAGATATCTTTTGCATTATTGTTTTGCCTAGTCCTTAATCTAATCTTAAGCTTTTATTCTGTTCCTTCTTTGGAAGTGGGATCTCTTCCCACTCTTAGCATTTAGTTATGAAAAGTGGACGCTGATGCCAATTATTTTCGTGTGTAGGGAGCAGCAGAAGCAATGATGGAGAAAGTTGGGGATGATGGCCTTGTTGTTGATGGCAGGAAAATTTTTTTCGAGTACAGGTATACTGTTATATATGGAGGATTCATTAGAGTAGTGTGTTTCCTTTGTAGACACAGTACCAGTTCTAATGGATGAGTCTTGGTTCTGATTGTTTTATATGAGCACTTCAAAGAAATAGAGCATATTCTAAAGCACAAAACGTTATTCAGAATCAGTTCTGCTATTGACTCTGACATTATCCGACAAATAATAAGACTTGCAACTTATATTGCTTTGCAATTATATTTCTTTTTATTGGCCAGTTTAGTTACAGTCAATTCAAATGTCTTGCTGCAGTAGTAAGCCAACTGGAGTGTCAGGCGGCTTTGGTCAAGAGAGTACTGTCAAATCAGGCCATGGTAGCTATAGGAGTATCATGGTTCCTTCTGATTGGATGTGCACGATTTGTAATTGCGTCAATTTTGCAAGGCGAACGTCTTGCTTCCAGGTTCGTGTCTTCCTGTGATGCTCTATAGTGATCCTTGAATTGTGACTGGGTAATTTAATTTAAGTTTCCTCTCTGTCAGTTTCGATGGATGGATGCCATCCTAGTTTAGTTTACCATTTTAATGTGGAAGTGGGATGGTGCCTGCTTTTGTTTATGTTTTTTGTATAATTGAAAAGAATTCAGTGATAAAAGGTATGATCATAGTACAGTCAGTTGATGATGCCTAGTCTATAGTGAAGTATTGTGGAACAGTAGGTGATCAGTGAATTTTCTCCTTAATTTGCATTTGTACCAGTGACTCAAACTGTATAGTGTTTTCTGATTGTATTCAGTTTTCAGTGTTACATTTATTTGGGCAAATACCACAAGAAACCCCCAACTATCCCCGCTTTGACACAAATACCCCACTCTTTTTTGGTTTAACTAAAAACCCTAAATTTACCTATTGTGACAAAATAATCCAAATTCTTTTTGTATCTAAAAAACCCTGAACTTATGTTAGTGTGACATGCTCTGAATGGAATTGAAATAAATGATATATACGTCACGTTGACATAGTTTTGGATTTTTTGTGACACAAAAAAGTTGTGGGTATTTGTGTCACAATGGGCAAGTGTAAGGTTCTTGGTGAGACAGAAAAAAGTTAAGGGTATTTGTGTCACTGTTGGCATAGTTTGGGGTTTTTTATGATATTGACCCTATTTATTTTTGCACCAGTATGTGTGCCTTCAGGTCAATGCCTTTCTTTTCCAGTTTGGTGATAGCCTGCATTTTAAAATATAGATGGAAAGAAAAATATTATTGCTTTTCCGGTTTGTGTATTGTCTTAATCTGTTCATTCCTTTTCTGGGATATCAGTGTAATGAGCCACGAACAGATGATGCTCCACCAGCAGATGTGATATCAAGTCAATCAACATTAGGGAAGAAGGGATTGGAGGCAGGTATGTCCATGTTGCCTGATTGATATGCAATGTGCCTTGACATGTTTTTGGGTATGCTAAGTCAATTGAGTGATCAGGGCCAACACATGTTTTGGTGGTGCGCGGGTTGGATGAAAATGCTGATGAAGAAATGATTCGATATGAATTTTCCAAACATGCTCCAATTAAAGTAATATTTCTTGTTATCTCTTTTTGGGCCTTTACATAAAATGACTTTAATGTTCTCTGTTTTTACTTATAGAAGCTAATATTATTTTTTGCAGGATCTTCGTCTTGTCAGAGACAAATTTACTCACGTTTCAAGGGGATTTGCGTTTGTACACTTCTACTCGGTATGTTTATTCTGATGCATTTCTCCGTTGTATTTCCCATCATCACATTTTCTCTTGCTCCTGTATGCCGTGTTCATGTCTTCTTTCTTTATAGAAAAACCTGATCTCAAGTCTGTAAGGAATTAAAGTCAGGTTATAGGGCTGCTGAGTTGTTAATGGTGGACCGTTAACTTCAATATTCAACTGCATATACTGTCAGAATTTAGTGCACAGCTGTCTTTGGAAACTTGCATTACTGTAAAGCTTTAGGAGGAACACATTAGTTGATTTTTATGGTATTTCCAGTTTATGTGCTTAATCTGGCCCATGCATGAATAAGGAGCCAACTAATCAGTGATAGGTAGGAAGATGTTTGATCGAGTCAATAGATCCCAGAAGTGGTGGTAACTCAAGGGTAACATGTTTGTATGAAAATGATCATTCTCTGTTCGTAGATTTTCTATTCAACAATGATTTGCTTCATCTGACCTCCTCCAAGTCATTTTCTCCATGCAATTCTTTAAAAATTGGAAACGGAGCATATAATTCAGTTTTGTGTCTGATAGTTCTTTTGTATGCACTTATCTGCTACCTCTGGCTTCTAGTTATGATTTTCCCCTAAAACTTTGAAATTTATATCTAATCTAAGTGTGGAGAGTTATGAATAAAATTAAAAATTTCAAGTATTTTTGGTTAAATAAAAGTCATATGTGAATTCTGGAAAATGTCAAAAGTTAAAAGAAATGAGACCATATCCACAGGAATGGCATCTGACACTAAAAATAATGTTTTTTTCCTCCCTCAGAGGGAGCCGAAGCTTATTTGTACGGAAATAGGTTACATGATGAACCTTAATCTTCATTAAAAAATAAATGTTCCTGTATTCAGGGCATGTTTACTTACTGTTACGGTCCAAGTTTGTTCACTTGCTCCAAGACCGGTCTGAGTGTGCTATCCTCTTACTCGAATTGTCTGGCCCTATTCCATCCCACCACTTAAGGCTTAGTTAATCAGAGCGTGTAATGGACTGTGGTTTTCAGAAAGGCATGACATGTTGCATGTCTTATTTAAGCGATAGGCTAACCTCATGCTTTCAACCATTCATATTCAATCAGAGACTTGAATTTATCAATCTGATTACTCCAAAGTATTTCAAATTCATGTATGAGGGAGGGATGGAGGGGCTCAATTTGATAAGATTGACCTATTTTGCTTTTGCACTTTTATGCTGTGGTGAAGTAATTTTGCATTGTCGGCTACCATTGTTTACTTGTATGAAAATTCATGATTTACTTTAACCTTATTATATATCTAGCTGCACCATGCTTTGTGAGAATTTAATAGATGTTATTGCATTAATGGATTTTTTTAACTAATAATATACTCGGCTTTAATCTTCTTTCTTCATTCTGCTATTTATTACCATGTGATGTGAAAAATCCAGTTCAATGGTTTTTCAATTCTCAAATCTACTTTTTCTTCATTATGAGAAGTCAGTTGGTGATGTGATGTTTGTTTCATTAAATCTGAAGCCTTGCGGTTTTGCCTTCTGTAGGTTGAGGATGCAACTAAAGCTCTTGACGCTACAAATGGGACAACACTCGAGAGGAATGGGCAGATACTTAGAGTAGCATATGCAAAGAGTGTTCTTGGTCCAGGATCGGGCCCATCAGCGTCGTCTCAGTCGAGCAGCCTAGCTGCAGCAGCAATTGAGGCAGCGACATTTGCTCAGCAAGTAATCTGTTTCTTTTTGTCGAGTCTTTTCCCTTGTTTTATTGCTCTATAATTTTTCAGATTATGCACTTTTTAGGATGTTGTTGGTCAATCAACCAGTTGACTTGTTTCCTGTATCCATGCATAGAAATGGATGAGGAGTACCCTTAGTTTGAGATTTTTCATACACATGCGAAGTTTTAATAGCAGTGGGACATTAATCTGATTGCTTCTCTCTGTCATTCAAGTATGATGCTGTTGGATGGGCCCCAAAGGAATATAACCCGGAAGACAAACAATCTACCGGTGGACAGGAACATGGGAGTGGAGAGATTTCTGCTAAAAACGATGGTTCAGCTCCACAATCTGGCTTCGTATGGGATGAAGCATCTGGTTACTATTATGATGCTGCATCAGGGTTCTACTATGATGGAACTTCAGGTTTCGTGTTTTTTCCCTTTTTCCTCTGATTCTCTGATAAATCCAGATTTCTTCTCGCTCTTGGGCCTGCTATCTATCAGGAAGTGGATGTGCTTGTTGTAGAGGGAATTACATAGTTGTTAAACAAGTAGTTGCTCTCTCTTGTGTGGACTTCCTGATGAGCTATTGGTTCTTGACAATTTCACGATCTCAGTGGTATCATGGCTTCAGTTCTTTCATTGCAGAGAAGTTTTTGTTTTCTATGTGGAGGATTCAGTGGATGAGAAAATAGTTCATATGCCTTTTGTCTCCCAGAAATTCTTTACCTTTTCATAGTTCTTTTTCTAAAGAGTTTGTGCAGTGGGTTAGTTTGAAGTTATTTGATTTACTTAAGCGTGGCACGGATTACAAATACAAGCATCAGAGATAGCATGCAATATAGATTTCCCCCATCTTCATTGTTCAGTGCTTACTGCTTAGCTATCTTTCTTATGGACCCAGGTTATTTGTGTTGTTTGTGCCTAGCCCTGTGTCTTGACCACAATGTAAGGATCTTGATAGGATCCTACTGCAGGCAAAATATCCGGAGTTATCCAAGAAGATGATAGTTTTTCTAGTCAAAGTCTTGGTACCTTTTAGATGAATATATCTAATAGCTAGCCATTGATAATATTGATTTTTTGGTGTTGTCAGAGGAGTTAATAAGTGGATATGATGCATCACTTCTTACTGTGGGTTACCTGGTTCCATAAGAACCTTAGGCTTCTAATACGGATCATCACAGTATTTTTCATAATCAAGCACTCTGCCTTTCCGGTGGAAGAAAGAGAGAAGGAAGGATATTTTTCTTTCAGTGGAATGGACTAGTTCTTGATTCCATTTTGGTTGGGTGGATCTGCAGGTCTTTATTATGATGGTAATAATGGCATCTGGTATACATTTGATCAGCAAACTCAGCAATATATTCCTTGCACCGATCAAAATGCCAGCTCCTCATCTAATAAGCAAACTGAGCCGACTAAAGGAGCAGATAGTTCCAGTAATAGGAAGGTTGTGATCTCTGCGCCAGCTGCAACGATAAGCTCAGCTGAGAAGGCTGCTTCGCTACCAGATGCAGTCCAGGCTGCTGCTGCAGCTGCAATAGCTGCAGAGAAGAAAGAGAAGGAGAAACTGAAGGAGATCAAACTTGCATCCAAAAGTAGTATCATGGCCAGCAAAAAGAAGATGAGCAATGTGTTGACAATGTGGAAACAGAGGAGTCATGAAGGACAAGCGACCCGTGTGGCCCTGGATGACAACCCGCTGTCTGCTTCTGCAGATGACAAATCATTTGGCGTTGGACAATCCATCAAGGGGAAGGTTAAACCCGATTTGAATACCATAAGGAATGGTACCACATCAAATGCAGGAGTTAGCACTGCTATACCTGCGGTCCAGAATGTTACTTCAGAGTCTCAGGGAAAACCATGGCCTGTTAGCAATAGCTCAGGCGGGGCTTTGATGGGTGTTATTAGGGGCTCCGGAAGAGGTTTATTGAATCAGATGTTTTTTCAGGGTCATTTGATGTTGTTTCAATGTCTTCAACTTTTGCTTCTGCTGCAGGTTCATCTTCTTTGACAAATACCGATGCATCAACCGCTGTCACTCCATTCAAAACAGATGCATCTGCTTTGGGTTCTTATACACCACCTTCGGCTGCTGGAAGTGGCAAGAGGAGATTCTCTGAAATGCCTTTGAGTTCTGCTTCAGTTAACAAGGAACAACCTCAGTCGAGCTATAGGGATCGAGCTGCTGAGAGGAGGAGCTTATATGGTTCTTCTGTTGGAGATGATATGTTGGACCATGACACCATGGATTTGAGTAAGCTCACATAACTTGTCATTGGTGTTAATCCCTTCCTGCTGTCCTTCCTTCCCTTCTCCTCATCCACTTCCTTTTCCTCTTTTCTTCTCATTCTAGTCTTGCTTCGCAAGTGCAATTTGAGAATTTTAATGTTCATATATCCATTATCCTTCCCCTTTCCAAAGAATGAAACCTAGGCTTGGTTAGTCCATTGCTTGCATGTAATGTCGAAAATGTATTGACTTGTGAGAAATTCTGCCCCATCATTTCTTCATCTATTGGAGATCGAGATTCAGCCTTCAAAAAGAGTTCTTTGGATTCAATGCCATTTCCCCCTGGAGTGGGGGGCTCACGTGGGGCTGGAGATGTGAGTGTCACTGCTCAGAGCTATGAGGTGATTACGGCAGAAAAAGCAATTGATGAGAACAATGTAGGGAACCGGATGCTCCGCAACATGGGCTGGCATGAAGGCTTGGTACTGTTTCCCACTTTTATGTTTTTTTTTTGCTTTTATGGTGCCACTGGTAAATACTATCGGCATTGCCCCCACCCCAAGTAACATCTTCAACAAAATCAAAGCGGACATTTTTTTCTTGCATGCTGACATTTTACCTTAGTTTTATATCAATAAGTTAGACCTTTTTGCTCAAGAATCCTGATGGCATCAGTGGTAGATTTCTTTTAGGCAGAAGTGACCCTGCATATGACTTAAAGAGAATTTTACGAGCAATAAAATCAATTATTGGCCACAGTAAACTATAGAATGTAGCCTTCGTTTTTGGGTCGAAGAAAGTATAGTCTTTAGGGTGACTAACTTGGAAAAAGATAGTTCCTTTTCCTGCTGAAACATGGAAATTTCAGGCTAGTTTGCATGCGGACCATTGATTTAACCTTTTATGCTTTAAAGAATTGGCACCGTGCCCCTTAATTTCACATAGGATGATTTAGCCTGTACACAAAGTCCTGGATTTTTGGGACCAGTAGGCAATCTGAAATGGGATGTTGCCATGCTTGTCGGTACTTGCCGCTGATGTGTTCAGTGTGTGTTTGTGTCCTCGTGTATATGACATGATGCGCAGGGACTGGGGAAGGATGGCAGTGGCATGATAGAGCCTGTCCAAGCACAAGCGATGGATAGTAGAGCAGGTCTTGGGAGTCAGCAAAAGAAGCTCGATCCTAGCCTAGAGGTGCAAGCTGGGGATAGCTACAAGACTCTCATTCAAAAGAAGGCCCTTGCTAGGTTCCGGGAAATGTCTTAGAGATTGAAACATGCTTGTAAACAATAGCTGATCTTAGTTGTTGTTGATGTATTTATTGGAAGCACATTGGTGTTGGGTCTTGGATGGGTGGTGTATGGAAAGGTAAGGAGAGCATTAAATTTGCTTGTCATTCCCCTTTGAGAGTTAAATTCCCGAAATGTGTTCTTTTTTGAGAATTAATGATCGAAATGTAACTCACAATGTAACTTAAGCAATAAAATGTCTTCGCTCGAATTTTGAACCTTTACCTATAATTTTTTGGATAAGTGAATGGCCCGATTAAGTAAGCACTGTGTTTTGGTTTTAAATGGATTGGCCTGTGGAAAGGTAGGGGAGAGCATTTCCTTACATGTGATTTCCCTTAGAGAGTTACTATTAGAAAGATGTTTTCTTAAGAGAAATTGTGATCGTAATGTAATTTAAGATCATTTCCTTGGAGAGTTAAATTTCAGAAATATATTATTTTTTGAGAATTAGTGATCAAAATGTATTCATTAGGGGTGTCAACGGTTCGGTTTGGTTTTTTGAAAAATCGAACTGAACTGCACCGTTAAAAAAATCTTCCAAACTGAATTGAATGAGATCCGAACCAAATATGAACCGAATAGAAATTTCGGTTCGGTTTTTCGGTTTTTTGTTTTCAGCTTTTGATTTTCGGTTTTTTTTTTTTTATTCATAACTCTCAGTGAGGAGTTTTAAAAACCGAAAGAAACCAAACAAAAGAGCCAAGTATGCGATCTCAAGCAAAAGCCCCAACAAGCCATATCAAAAAAGCCAGTGTTCTCCGCAAGATATTATGAATGAGGCGAGAAAAATTCACAAAGGAAAAAGGAAGAAGGAGAGGGGGGGAAAAACCCTAAAAGGCGCCGGCGTCTCGAAGGGCGATCGAGGTTCTTAAGAAAAAGAGGTCAGCAAAATATAGGGATTTGGGCCCTGGGCCCTGTGGCCCACGAATAAATGTGGAAAAGAAGAAGCCCAGCAATCGAGCTCAGACGAGTTGGATCCCTCCACCCATCTAGAATGAAAAAAAAGGTTTTCATAAGGAGCAGTCGACGTTCAGCTTCAGAGCTTGGCTTTTTTAAATATCTGGCGCTGTACCAGTTCAAAAAAATTAAGTTTATGATTGTAATGGTGTTCTATAATAATAATTATTCATTTTACCATGGACGTCGTTCTTGCCTTTCCTTTTTCTCGTACTTGGGTTCCATCGACTTAAGCTTCGGCTTTTGCCATGGAGCTGAGTTCAGAGATCAGCTAGATTTAGTGTTGTTAATTTTCATTATTTGTTCTCGATATAAAGGATAAAAAAAAAAAAAGCTTTTTTTTTTCTATTAAAAAAAAAGAAAGAAAATCGGGCATACATCTAATTTGTTTTTTTTTCTTTCAGTTGGAAAGTTACTATTTAATTGTTAATTTAAAATAATTAACAAGAAGGCCATGCAGATTTTAGGATAGGACTTACTACTTAGCCTATCCATTATGATCACGAGTTTTACTCTCTCTCTTTTTCAAAATTGGAACAGAGTCCCCAATAACCGACCCGATCTAGGATTTAGATTCCAGATCCGATATATCTTTTAAATATTTCTTTATCTCTAAGGCACTACAAGAGATATATATGGCAGAGAAGAAGGAGAAGACGCCCGACGACGCTGAGAAGGATAGCTCAGTGTTGGTCTGCAACATGTTTCGCTTCTTCGATCCAGAAGACGATGCTGTGGAGGTTTGCGAGTCGACTTGGTTGCTGTTTAGGTTTTCGGTTTTGTTTTTAAACACATCCATTGATTATTATCTTCATGTGCAACAGGTGAAATTGATTTTGCCTTTGCTAAGGGTAGAATGGAAAGACCGTGTTATTTTCAATGGCCCTGCCATCAACGAGATGAATGGACGGGTATACCTTTTTGGCTATTTCTTTATCCTGGTCTGCTTTTCTTTTTTGGGTCGAAATACCGGTCTGCTTTAATGAGTCGATAAATCTGGATCTTCTGTTGGGGGTTTGCCTTTTGCGAAGTTGTTGACTTTGTTGAGTTTTGCCTCAAGCACAACACCAAGAACAACAAGAATCGTGTCAGGAAGATGGATCTTAGCCATCTTAAGGCTACTATAACACGGACCAAGCAATTGATCGGACAAGGTAAACAATTTTTAAAATTAGACTCATTATTTTGCTTTCCGTACTGCCCTCGTTGTGATAGTACTTTCTTTTTTTGTCAATTCAAATCAGCATGGTCCATTTTACCGATTAATTCATATACAATCCCATGTTTAGGGAAATCTACAGGTCAACTTTGTCGTATGAAAATGTCTTGAGAAAATTGTAAAACCCTAACTAATCGTGCAGGCTTTCGAAGATTTACAAGCTGGTACCTTTATGCAGTGAATATGGTATTCACGAGCCATATATGTCGGGTCAAGAACGCCTCAAGTGTTCCTTTGATGTGCGTAGTGAAAGTTCATCTGTACGAATTCGTTTTTCCGGGAGGTCATAATTATGGCGTGACACATCGATGGCTGCTCTTCGACAAAAAAAAGAAAATTCGGAGATGGATAGTCGGCCATGAGTTAACGCCCGGAGATTATATGGACGTGCGATGTTGGTCCGCACGGGGCACTTCTGTAAGCTACGCGTGTCTCCATGTTTACCCGAAGATAGCAGGAGAGTTTCCTTTCCATATGTATGGATCCGGCGAAGACAAAATTGTCTATCCCAACGGAGTTAAGGCTGTGGATGTGGCAGGATTCTTCAAAGCTTGGTGCTGGGATGGGCCATGTGAAATGTCACTCAATTGGAAGGGCAAGGGCAAGGTGATCGGTCACGTAATGGGCAAGGAGATAAAATCAGTTATTTATTGATTTAAGTATCCGTGCTCTTGTTAAGATTGGAGATTCTCGTCCTTGTTAATTTCTCTATTATCAAATTTGATGTCCTTTCGCCATAGTCAAACTGTGACTTTATATTTCTCGATTAAATACCGTCTCTATTTCTTCTTAACTCAATACTCAGTTGCCTCCTCTCTTGTTATGGAGAATTGATCACAAATTGATCTATCTTTGACCTAAGAATATTGCAATAGAACGCTATATCCTCTGCAAATGCATTATCAGTATATGACAAACTGGCTTCTATATAAAATTACTTTTCAACTTAGGTTGAATACCGCAAGAAGCGGCATCTGCATAATTTGCTGCCAATCTTGTTTCTCTTGCAAAAGGCCGCAATATTACCCCGTGGACCTATGGTGCCAACATAGGCAAATTGGTAATCCTAACGACACGTGAGATCTATCCTAGACAAAAACTCAATCAAATAAAAAATTATTAAGATGATTTACTGCAAAAAAAAACGCTAAATATAGTGGCATCAAATCATTGAGTCTCATTTATTTCTCTCTATTCAATCAATCTCAATAGCAAAATTGCAAGTCGTTGTATGCGATTAAAGTAAACATCGACGTAGACAAAAGGAATCTAAAATCATTGCAATGCTTGAATAACTGATGTCCTTGAACTTTTAATAAGTGATTCAATGTGTGGTTCCCTTCCTTAGAATCATTGAGGCGGAATATTTCGCTTTGTTTTCTGTACTTATCATCAATTTTGTTGAATTTCAATCTCATGCTTTTATTCGCGACTTGTCAAATTTAGATTCAATCCCAATACAAAATGTTTTATTTGTTATGTCACGATATTAAATTCAAACAGAATATGTTAATTTAATTGCTACACAATACAAAACATTTAAGATATGAATCCTTCGATACAAAAATGCTTACTTGCGTTTATGTGTTGTAAGTTTCTTCACATGTATCTAAATATATCATGTTAGAACATGAAACGTTTTAGATTATATAAATAAACGAGTCAAAGCACGCTTCATGTGTTTGTTATTCATCATAATTAATCTTGTATTAACCTTTTTTTTAGCTTGGGTAATGCATGGCTTGTCAAGGGATTGCGTTAAGAGCTACAGAGTCCTAAATTAGAGTGACCTGCATTCCTAGAGAAAAAAGCCAAAAGAGATGCAAGAAGCGACAACAAAATTTGCGTTAAGAGCTACAAAGTCCTTCGCTCATCCTAGCGCTGCTGTTGTCCCGACATTCCAGCTGTTGTCCAATTTAATCCCTTCGGGTTCTTCTTCTTGTTTTCGCAGAATCTGTTTATGAATTCGATAACCATACTAGCGAGTTTGTTCCCCGCAGGTCCTTGACTCGTTGGCCGTGAGCGCCCCACCGTCCAGTTCCACTAGCGGCCGGCCACCGTCATCCGTGAGCACCGTTCACCGGTCCATCTTCGGGAGCACAACACTCGAACTAACTAGCTAATAATCTGGTCTCGATTTGATTCAAATATTTTATTTCCTAATTTGGTGATATCGATATCTAACGAGCATATTAGGAAGTCTTTCTAGTTATCAATGCACATATATAATTGGTAATTCTATCTTTTAGGCTTGAGATTGGTTTATGGGTTGCACAGAAAATCTAATAACCTGATATTTATGGCTTAAGATTGGTTTATCGATTCTATTTGCTACTAAATTTCATTCGAGAGAATATTCTTCACGATCTTCGTGTTTATTTTATTCCACTGGTGGGATGCTTATCTCTTGCGATTTGATGCTACTTCATTTGATTATTTTATGCAAAAAGATTGTTTGATAGGTTATGTTAGAATTTAGATAATATGGCATGTTAGATAGATTTTATTCACTATATAGATCACACGTTAGGATAATATCTATCTAAGTTAAGATAATTATTTGAAAAGAGTAGGATTTAATTAGATTAGTTTCTAATTTAAATTGGATAATATTCTGTCCTAGACAGTTTATTTTCATTAATAAATAACGTGCTCTCTTTTCATTAGATTAGAGGATGGACATAAAGGAGAGTAAGTAATAAGTAAGATCATTGTTGGTCCAGTATATAATGGTGAGTCTCTATCAATCCGTTTGATTATGTTGACCAAACATCTAGCAGGTGTTTCCAAGCCTGATTAGTGTTTGCTATGCATTGAAAGATACTTCTAAGGAACGAGCAAATATCATTGTTGAAATTTCAGATGGATTCTAGAATTCAATGAGATATAATGATTGTAAGAGCTTTCTCAAGAAGAAGATGGAGATCGAGTCAAGATTGACTCTCTAAAACACTAGGGAGCCTATCGGTTGGTAAATATATTGTAGTATAATTACAAAGATAATGATTGACAATTAGGAAAAAAAAACACTTTTAATGCTACCGTCAAAGTGAAGAACTATCAACCTATTGAATTTAACCACTGGGATTCGCCCCAGTGGCCATCCTTCCAACATGGAAGGGGGAGGTGAGGGGTTCAAATCCCCACCTTCTCGGGGGATGGGGCGGGGACGCATAAGTTTCAGAGTGGGTTTCGACTCCCACGCCCTGCAAGAGGCAGGGCAAAAGTCTGAGAGTGAGTGTAGAGTAGGAACAGAGTAGGACTGACACTATTGAATTTGTGGAAATTAAATTGGTAAAACAATTGAGTACATTTTGGCTAATCCGAATCTAACTAATTGGAAGTAAATATACACAATCCCCCAATATTTCTTAAATTGAACAAGTACACATTTCGATTGCTCACTCTTTTAATGGTGTGTTGGTAAAGACATTTACCATCCGACAAGGTAGAACATTGAAAGGTTTTGCCCTTTTATACGATTACCATTTACAACATACTACGGCCAGTCCTCCAACCTAATATCCTCACAAAGGTATTTGCTAATTGCTGTGGGAAAAGAGAAGTGATGGAACTTCTTAAATCACTAATTTGTTTAACATATGCAATGACATTCTCATCCGATTTACAAGAAATCAAGCAAAGTGGGTCTAAATAAAAAAGAAAGAAAGTTTTTGACTTTTTTTTTTTTTGACATACGTTTATCTTATTCTTTTCATAAAAAGCCTATATCATAAATTTGCCTAAATTACCTTGATCATTAACAATAATGGAGTGAAATTCATTAGACACGCCATAATCGATTTGGTGGAGTTTTTGTTTGCCAACACATGGATCCCAAGTTTACAATTAAAAAAAAAAAAAAAAAAAAAGCCTAATGTTCACTGATAATCAAATTGGTGGATTGGACTGCATTATCGTGTTATTGCAGAATCAAATACATGTCCCACCTAAATGCAAAACTTCAATTTAAAAATTCAACCATGACGTGATATTAAATACATTGCATGACATAATATGTTTGAGAAATTGACTCTTATATGATATTAAATGCAAAAATTCAATTTAAAAATTCAACCATGTCGAGCGTCCAAGTTGGGGGAAGGGTTTTGAGTCGGGATGCTTTTGCAACCCAGTCTGCGGCTTGATTTGCTTCTCTAGAGCAATAGGCTATGCTTACATGGGTCATCTGGGCCAAAATCTGTTTGGCACTCCCGAATTAATTCCTGCACAGCCCAAAACTCCACTGTCCGTCCCAGAACGAGCTCCTCTAGCGGAAGACAATCACTTTCGCAGATTAGATTACGTTTCTGTTCCTGTACTTCTCCCACGTGAGGTTCTTCTCTGTTTCAGTAGTTGCAGCAGTCCATGGAGCAGAGCTAAGGTTTCCGCCTACAGGGATGAAGAGGCGTGGATCTCTTCGGCAAATCCATCGACGATCACTCCGTTGGAGTTTCGCAGAATCCCAGCATTCGAGCTAGACGAGTTGCCTTCCACCCACGAGCAGTCGACGTTCAGCTTCAGAGCTTGGCTATCTGGCGCTGTCCAGCTCACAGGTATGGACGTCGTTCTTGCCTTTTCTTTTTCGTACTTGGGTTCCATCGACTAAAGGCTTCCGACTTTGTGCCATGGAGCTGAGTTCAGATCAGCTTTAGTTGTTTTCTCTATTAAAAAAAGAAAGAAAGAAAGAAAATCGGGCATGCATCTAATTTGTTTTTTTCTTTCAGTTGGAAAGTTACTATTTAATTGTTAATTAAAATAATTAAACAAAAAGGCCGTGCAGATTTTAAGGTAGGACTTACTACTTAGCCTATTCATTGTGATCACGATTTCTACTCTCTTTTTTTCAAAATTGGAACAGAGTCCCTGATAAGTGATAACCGACCGGATCTTCCAGATCCGATATATCTTTTAAATATTTCTTTATCTCTAAGGCACTACAAGAGATATATATGGCAGATAAGAAGGAGAAAGACGCCCGACGACGCTGAGAAGGATAGCTCAGTGTTGGTCTGCAACATGTTTCGCTTCTTCGATCCAGAAGTCGACGCTGTGGAGGTTTGCGAGTCGATTTGGTTGCTGTTTAGGTTTCAGGTTTTGTTTCTGAACACATCCATTGATTATTATCTTCATGTGCAACAGGTGAACTTGACTTTGCCTTTGCTGAGGGAAGAATGGAAAGACCATGTTATTTTCAATGGCCCTGCCATCAACGAGATGAATGGACGGGTATACCTTTTTGGCTCTTTCTTTATACTGGTCTGCTTTTCTTTTTTGGGTCGAATATGCTTTAATGAGTTGATAAATCTGGGTCTTCTGTTGGGCGTTTGCCTTTTGCGAAGTTGTTGACTTTGTTGAGTTTTGCCTCAAGCACAAAACCAAGAACAACAAAAATCGTGTCAAGAAGATAGATCTTAGCCATCTTAGGGCTACTATAACACGGGCCAAGCAACTGACCGCACAAGGTGAACAGTTTTTAAAATTAGGCTTATTATTTTGCTTTTCATACTGCCCTATTTGTAATAGTACTTTCTTTTTTTGTCATTTCAAATCAGCATGGTCCACTTTACCAATTAATTTATATATAAACCCCATGTTAGGAAAATCTACAGGTCAACTTTGTCGTGAGAAAATACTTACCTTTGGCGGGACTTTTCTAGAGAAAGTTGTAACCCTAGCCAATTGTGCAGGCTTTCGAAGATTTACAAGCTGGTACCTTTATGCAGTAAATAGGGTATCCTCGGGCCATAAATGTCGGATCAAGAACATCTCGAGTGTTCCTTTTATGTGCGTAGCAAAATTTCATGCATACGAATACTTTCTTCCGAGAGGTCATAATTATGGCGTGACGCATAAATGGATGCTCTTCGACCCAAAAAAGAAAATTAGGAGATGGATATTCGGCCATGAGTTAATGCCCGGACATTATATTGACATACCATTGTTTCCCTTATGGAGCATTTCTGTAACCTACGTGCGTATCCATGTTTACCCGAAGATAGCAGGAGAGTTTCCTTTTGATATGTATGGATTCGGCGAAGACGAAATTGTCTATCCCAACGGAGTTAAGGCTGTGGATGTGGCAGGATTCATCAGCTCTGGGTGCGTGTATTCGTCACGTGAAGTGTCACTCAATTGGAAGGGCAAGTTGATGTGTCACTCAATTGGAAGGGCAAGGTTATAAAATCAGTTGTTTATTGATTTAAGTATCCGTGCTTTTACTAAGATTGGAGATTCTCGTCCTTGTTGATTTCTCTATTAATAAAGTTGCAATAGTCTTTTGACGGGCTATCAAATTTGACTTCCTTTCGCCATAGTCAAGCTGTGACTTTATATTTCTCAACTAAATATAGTCTCTATTTCTTCTCAACTCAATACTCAGTTGTCTCCTCTCTTGTTATGGAGAATTGGTCACAAATTGATCTATCTTTGACCTAAAAATATTGCAATAAAATGCTATATCCTCTGCAAATGCATTATGGTTCAGCTGAAATTTTAGGTCGAATGTTGGCTTCTGCATAATTTGCTGCCAGTCTTGTTTCTCTTGCAAAAGGCTGCAATATTACGCTGTGAACCTACGGTGCCAACATAGGCAAATTGGTAATCCTAACGACACATGTGAGATCTATCCTAGACAAAAACTCTATCAAATCAAATATCATTGCTACGATTTACTGCAAAAGCATCAAATCATTGAGTCTCATTTATTTCTCTCTATTCAATCAATCTCAATAGCAAAATTGCAAGTCGTTGTATGCTAAACATCGACGTCGGCAAAAGGATTCTAAAACCATTGCAATGCTTGAATAATTGATGTCCTTGAACTTTTAATAAATGATTCAATGTGCGGTTCCTTTCCTTAGAATCATTGAGGCGGAATATTTCGTTTTGTTTTCTATACTTGTCATCAATTTTGTTCAATTTCAATCTCATGCTTTTATTCTCAACTTTTCAAATTTAGATTCAATCCCAATACAAAACGTTTTATTTGTTATGTCACGATATTAAATTCAAACAGAATATGTTAATTTAATTGCTACACAATACAAAACATTCAAGATATGAATCCTTCGATACAAAAATGCTTACTTACAATGATTAAATGTTTTTTCTCGAACCATACTTCATCAGTTATTTTTCGAACCTTCACCTGTAACTTTTTAAATAAGTGAATGGCCCCGATCAAGCAAGCATTGTGCTTTGGTCTCAGATGGATTGGCGTATGGAAAGGTAAGAGAGAGCGTTTCCTTACTCATGAATTTTCCTTTATAAGGCTAATACCAGAAAGATGTTCTCTATTGAGAACTTGTAATCCTAATATAATTTAAGATGATTTAATTTTTCTGTTAGAATATTTTTTTTTTTTTTATAATCATTTGAGTCTTGAAACTTCTCCTGTAATTTATAGTCCTGCCCGCTGCTATCGCTATCAAAGTTTTGAGATACATCAGATGACGACGATGAACATAGCGCGATCCTGAGTTTCTGTTATTTAGCAGTTTTCTCGTGATGAAGATTGTGCAATGTCAGAATTTTCCAGTACATTGCAGGTTTCTCGCTTTCTGCATAGTCCAACCATTTTCACGACGAAGATGGTGACGACACAATATACCATATGAAAGTAATGAATATTATTAGAAAGTCGAAGTGGATTTTCTCAATAATATTCCCAGCTCATAAAAATATCTTTGATATCTTTTCATCATGACAATCTCAACGTCGAAGCCCCCATCTTGAATGTTTTGTTCGACTTATTTGCACGCAGTCACTGGCGTAGCACAGATCACATTTGACAGTATAACATATGAGCAGGGGCTGATTAGAGAGACAAGCCATTTAATAAAGAAGCGATTTTAAAGAAAATACGCAAGTGGGAAAATGGAGTTTGCGATCAAGCTTGTCTAGAAGGGAAGTTTCAAAAGGAGTATTACCTGGAAAAGAGAGAATGACCAGAAGAAAGTGAAATATGCTTAGGGAGGACTGGATGACCGGGAGGAGAAATTAGAGAAGACAAATCTAGAAATGAATATATCCAAGGAAAAAAGTGTCCGTAATGATGGAAACGGTCAATTTCAGATGACTTCAGATTAAATAAAAGGATAAGATTGCTGTCCATTATTCATGAGAGAGAGACAGAGACAGAGAAAGAGATTCCAGTCTTCACCGAGGAATTTACTGGGTTTAAATGGACTAACTCCCCAACTCCAATTGGTTTTCCAATTTCACAAGTGGTGTTCGGATTTGTTTTTATTCATATACATCAAGAACTAAAAGATGAAGGTACTTGAGTGGAGACAACTATAGAACGTGAGGGGAAAAAGGAAAGGAATGGACAGAGAGTTGATAAGAACTCATGAACAACAGGATGCAGATCGGGTTTCTTCAGAGCTTGTATCTGCTAGAACCATTCCCGCTGGCGCTGAATTCTGCATAGCCTGAACTCTAGGCAACCTCTTTGCTGTTCCCAGCACAAAAGCAATATCAGTTAAAGACTGTCCAGAATATACAAATGCTACTATCAACCACGAGAAAATCGCAATATTATATCATGAGTTTGCCCCAAAAAAGAGCTATGATGGAGGCAAGAAAATCACAAGGGCAAACCTTCTCTGCTCATACAAATGCAGTTTTCCCAATTTCTGCTAGATTTGATTTTGAATTAGCAGGGAGCAAAGCTAATGGGTATATTGTCATGATAGATGTCAGTGTTGAAGATAACACATCCTTATGCAGCCAGAAAAATAAGAAGCTAATGCCAACAAATAGAGGGGGTATGGCAGAAAGGGAAAATGCAGCTATCTTCTCGAAAATATGGCTTCTAATAGAATGGACACAGGTTTTTGGGTCTCACTCCTCCAGGGTTGACAAGATGATGCTTATTTGTGGGGTTGAACCATATTTTGCCCCCAGATCATTGGGTTAGTCTCTGTATATAAAGAGAACGATGGGGAAAAAAAGCTAGAACACATTATTCATTTTTTCAATGCTTCCGTGGAAGAATAGAGGCTTACCTATTTCATAAAACAGTTTGCTGACATTAGTGGCAGTCTTAGCAGATGTTTCTATGAACACAAGTCGCCTTTCTTCTGCATACATGCGTGCCTCCTGCAACATTGTAGCATATTATGAACACGCAGAGGCTTATAGAGCTGCGATGCAGAAACTGAGATGTTACCAACTGAAAACAGTTCTGCAATAAGACCAATTCTGCGTAGAGCACCAATTTCCAAACTGAATAGAACAAAAATATAAGCTGGAAATTTCTTCGAGCACATAAAGCTATCAAAAGACTCATCCTTGATGGTAGCAAAAGCTAACTCTACCATAACCAAGAATTCTTGCTCTTTAACTCCATTTGAGAGTAAGTGATTTACAAAATGCCTTTACATAATTATTTGGAATCATTAAGGTTAGGAAACTGCAAAAAACAAATAGGAAAAGATTTATAAGATCCTTACCTTTATGGGTAAAATGCTAACAAGACCAGGCTAACTACCTAAGTAATATTTAACGAGCTAGGTGGTTAGAGATTAGCCTACCATTACATCCTGAATCCCTTTGAATCAATCAAATTAGTAAAAATCTACAAGACTTATTGAAGTGGCCTGTGACAACTTGTCATCGAGATAATAAAAACAAACAACAGAACAGCCAAGAAAATGCACTCCCATCTTCTTGATGGGAAAACTACCCACTTCTTTCTCTAAGAAGCTAAATGAGACAGGACCACAAGAATTGCAGAACAATGAACCAAAATGAATTCCCCATCAAACTCATCAAAACAATTTAAAGAAGTATCAGTGTTTACCTCAGCTGCCACTTTTCTTTTATCCTCCATATCAGTCTTATTTCCAGCAAGTGTTATTATCAAATTGGGATTTCCTGTTATAACTCAAAATTCACAGTAAGCAACACATTGAAGTCTAAAACAATCATAAAATCATCTCTTATTGAAAATCGTAGTAAATTCCAGAATGACGACAGATGACGGTATCATGACTTGAATCACATTATAAGAATAGAAGTTAAAAAATGAGTAGGGAAGGAGGAGGTTCTGTGCCGCAGTGCAAAAGGCGAATTGAGATAAGCACATATGCATAAGCTAGAAGTAGCTGCCTGCTCTTCTAAAATGGGAGAGGGAGCTCACTAAGAAAAAAATGTAGATACAAAGTAGCTTTTTCCACAGTGTAGAAGGCTGCTTTAAGGGTCGGTTCACAAACATCGTAAAAAGAACAAAAAACCCCCTGTCGAGTCATTCTTGTAAGGATTCAAAAATCAACATCATAAACTCTCCAAGATTCAAGGACTTAATTGCACTTCAAAATATTTCAAGACCACATTGTGAGCTGATATTCTTGCATTGTTTCCAATAGATCCAAGAATAGCCAAAAAAATTCAGTAGGTGCTTTTCACCAAATGATGATATTTTTTTATATTTAATAGAAGAATCAATTACCAAAAGACTGAAAAGACATTTGGATACTACAATAAGGTTTGTGCAATAAGTCACAAGCCCTGTAAATTTTCTCTTTACAAGGTAAACAAGTTTGAGGATAAGCAAGGCACCTTGCTTGTGAAGTTCCTCCACCCACTTCTTGGCCCGTTCAAATGACTCCTACAATGCACAAGAACATTAGACAGAATGAAATTAAAAGGGACCAAAGCTATAGCATGTTGGGTCGGTGTATTGTTTGAACTTTCCATAATTTCTGTTGTACTCATTCTGTTCTAAGCCATTTATTCAACATTACTTCCACATTTCCTATTACCGTTTTCTATCCTAAGGTTTAAAACTTCTAAGCTATTCCTAACAGAAGAGGTAATTAACCTTCCTAACTGATTGTTCATTCACAAGGACAAAACTTACAAAAGATGAATAAAAGAGAATGGGAAGATTACATACGGTGCTAGTGATGTCATAGACAACAATAGCTGCGGCAGCGCCTCTGTAGTACATAGGAGCCAAGCTGTGGTACCTTTCCTGACCTGCAGTATCCCATATCTCAAACTTCACCGATGCATCATTGACACCCACTGTCCGCGAGAAGAATGCTGCTCCTATAGTTGATTCCTACCATCATCAGTAAGTAACGACAGAAATAAAATCACTGAGAACAGGATGAGCAAACATTCCAGCAGATCTGCAGCACTGTTGACTTCTCAGAATGGCTGGATGGATGGACGTAATGAGACCCAATAGGTTGGATGAATGGATAAATGTAATGAGATGTAATGAAGGGACGGATGTAATGAGACCCAAGAAGTACCCTGCCATGGCACCACCCCCTCCCTCTCCAAAACAAACATCTTATTTCCATCTCAAGCAGAATGGGAATGGGATATAGCACCCCAGAGAGACATAATGGGAAACAGTAAAGTGAATATTCTCCAAACCACTTCAAAACATGCAAAATCTTTTCATGACTTAAGCTTAAAATAGAACTGGAGGCTTGTAAATTTATTACCTATGAAAAGAACAACTAGCTTGCTCATTTCCAAGCATGCAAACTTTCACCAGATAGCTCTCTCTCCACCCTATCACCATTGAAGAAGGAAATTGCTATGTCAAGAATTCTCCACTTATTTAATCTATTGAGCTATCATCCTTCACATGTTAATTGTTTTCCCCATCACACTTAAAAATGCAATCTTTACAGTACTTAATTTGCTGGATCTATCTAGAGATGATAATGTGATCCAAGACCATTTTCATATTTTAATTCTCGGGTGCATCCCTCCCACCCTCCCTTTCCAGTTTCCAATCCTATCCAAACATAGACATGCATAGTGAAGTTGAAAAGTCTGCAATGAACATACGGTAGTTTCTCACATCTCACTCTATTAACCATGCCAACTTTCATCCCATTCTCCGATGAAGCTCCGATATAGATTGGCAAGGAGACTTGCAATAGATTATTCCCTCACATTACTTTACCGTGTGGACACTTCCTACTATAGACGCAGAAGACAGAGTCAAGAAGGAGACTTATCTCCAAGGAATCCTTCACGAGTCTCGCTCCAAGCATGAACCAAATACTGCTAATTTCTACAGAAACCTAACAATATCGCATCCCCGTTTACGTTCTGCAGAAACCCATAACATACGCAAAAAAAAAAGGTGGCAATCACTACCAATGCGTCTCATTATGCATGACAAGCCATTATTGCTACATACACATCCTCAAGATCACCCTGAATTTTCAACAACGAATGCCAAAAAAAAAAAAAAAAAAAAAAAACCATAAAATACAGATATCAACCTAATTTTCAATACATGTCATTTGATCTCTCAAACCTCTCCAAATTCAAAAAAAAAAAAAAAAAAAAAAAAAAAAAAAAAAAAAGGCTCGCAAGATTCAGGTTTCATCCTCCATATCAACCCACAAAATCAAATTGCAAATTCAAACAAGAAGAAGAAGGACGAGAAATGGGGGGATGCGCAAAAGAAGACCTGAAAATCAAAGAACTGGTCCTTGACGAAGCGCAAGACGAGGCTGGACTTGCCGGCGCCCATGTCCCCCAGCAACACCTGAACAAGAAAACAAGTAAAGCCCTCCACGAGTCATTCATCGTTCGAGCGGAAATCGGTGGGGGTGGGGGAAACCCAGCAAAAAGAGAAGAGGCCGTCGTCACGAGAGACTCACGAGCTTCGCATTGATGGTCTTGCTGTTGTTCCCGAGAATCGCCGGCTTGGGCGGCGGATTCGAGGAGAAGGCTTCTCCTCCGGCCATCGCCAATTGAATCGAATCGAACCGAATCGGAGCTCTCGCCCGGGACGCCGCCGAAGAGAGTAAGTAATCTCGGCACGCAAAGTGCTTCCTTCGTTCCTTCCTTCGTCGTTTCCAGCACGCGATAAACACGACAGCTCGCCCGTCGCAACGCTACAAAAAGAGAGACGACGACGACGACGACGACGCGGCAGGGGAAGAGAGAGAGAGAGAAGAGAGAGAAAGAGGGGATCTTAGGATTAGCTGCCTACAAATACGAGGGCCGAAATTTGGTCAAAACAATCCAGGTTTTTTTTTTTTTCCTTCTTCAAATCGATTAATGTCATTTGTCAGTTATCTAGAGGTGCTAAAATGGTCCATCAAATCGCTTCGAGTATATTGAGTATGAGTGGGGATTAAATTAATCTATTTCACTTCGTCTAAACGAATTTTCATGTGATATGCATTTTGTGATCCTTACTCAAATTTGCGGGGGTGCCACCATAATTGGACTGCCCAAATCAAGAATCGGTTAAATCAGATTGAACTAGTTGATTGGGTCCAACTCATGATTCCATAGAATTGAAAGTAGTGATTGTTGATTAGGTTCTTGATTCCGAAGGAGAACCGGATTGAATTGGACAAATTCTATTTTTTTAAATATATTTTTTGACTTTTTAAAAATAACAATAAATCCTAAAAATAGTAACAATTCTAATATTTTCTAATTTTTTTGTTAAGTGATCGGTTCCATGAGATCAGACCATATTGGTCGATTCAGTCCAGTCCTTAGTCCTACGATCATTCGGCTCGATTCTCGATCCCACAAATTAGGAATAGGGAACCGATCATTCTTAACCTTAATTCATCCGAGTTTTCAAAGTTTGGAGTATACTGACTCCTTCGCTATGTCGAGGCACTGTTTTAATGATATGATAGCAACTTATTCGCCATGTTCATATAGAGAGAGATCTGGTCCCGAGCAGGACCTTAAAAGGCTCAAGGGGAACCCCCGACAGGAGGGAGAACCTCCCAGGGCTGAGAGTCCCCACGTCGGACCCCGTATTCCCTTGGGATAGGGAAGAAAAATAATCCTCCCCACTGCCCTGCCCGCCACAATCCCGGTCTAAACAACCGTGGAGTGGGGGCACACGGTGAGGGCCGGGTTGAAGGCCACGGGCCACTCACTTCGGTGATTAGGACCCGCAGGATCAACCTGCCTAATGAGTCCGTGAGGGGTACAAGGAACTACCTTGTATTCCCCTGTGGCGGCGCTATGTCGAGGCACTGTTTTAATGATATGATAGCAACTTATTCGCCATGTTCATATAGAGAGAGATCATGATTTGATTGACGGTGGGCGGGCAGCTACTTGCCCGACCCCTCCAAAGCAAAGAGAGAGCTTGGAAAATGGACTGCCCGGGATGAAAAATGTCGTGGAAAACGAGTTGCAAATGGAGAAAAGGAGCTGGGCCACCGTCCGCCTTGGATGTCGCCGCAATTGAGCAACGTGAATGTGAAGCAGCCCTTCTTTTTTTTTTTTGGTGTTGTCTTTTTTTCTCTTTCATCAACACCAAATTGACAAGAAAGCTTTTTTATTGAGTGCGGTTGAAGGCAAGCCCAATCCGAGCCATCGCGAAACGATCCATACATGATCGTGCTTCATTTTTTTGAAAGTGGAGTTTTAACCATTACTCTTTTTGCAATTAGGGTTCGTCATTAATGCGTGATTGCTTTTATTTATTTATTTTAATTATAGAATACCATCAGTAGTAATTATAGTAATAATAATAAAGAAAGAGATTTTTTGCGCATTTATGATGAGGTGTTAATTGAGAACTCTTTCTAATCTTTTTTTTTTCTCTAATAACTCATCTTTTATCTTACCTATTATCCGATTAGTAATTGCTCATAATGTGATGCTTTTCGCCCCAATGCCTCGGCAGGAATTTAAAGTTAAAATTTTCAGGAAAAATAAAAGAATATGACCATCGAAGCAATCGCTTTCATTTTAAATCAGGTACTATATACAAATTTGACAATAAAAATATAGTTCGCTATTCACGTACATATCTTCTTTTAGAGAGCTCTTTCCTTTTAAGGACTTCCCTGACGCTGCTTCAATCCAACATTTGAATGACGAAATGACTTTACCTGTCCCTACCCTTTCTATAGTAATTGGTCTAGAAGATCCTAATAGAGTCAGCGGCATAGTGATTGAATTTCTTCTTTTAGGACTTACTTTTTCCTTGATAGTAAAAGTGACTTCTTAGGCCTAGTGAATTATGAATCGAGAGAAATATTAGATTCAACCTTTGTTATCATTTTTAATAACATATTTATACCTTTCTAAAAGTTGCTCTATCTTCCATGTTATTTTTAGTTACATATTCTATGTCTTATACCTAAGTTTTGGACGTCTATTTCCTTAGTATGCCTAAGTAACAAGAAACCGTGTTGCTTGTCCTTTGTCTCGATAGCTTGTACCATCTTACAAAGTGTCAAAATATTTTTCCAGTGACTCAAAAAATATAAATATTTTTCACGTTAAAATGCTGTTCGTATTCTTTCTGATGATTAATATTAACACATTCACGCAAATATTCAAACGGATTTGTTAAAACATGATTTGCCTCTGGGCTAATAGTCAGATTATATGCCATTTTGATACTATTGTCCGGCGCATGTTAATGAGGTATTATTCTGTTCACTTAATAACATGCAACTGGAATTTGTTCAATTATTAATGAACTATTTTAGGTACAGAATATTAAAATAAATTCAAGAGCCGGTCAGTCTCTTTCTTTTTTTAATTAAATTTAGCAGACCATTATTCTACATGGATTTTATAAACAAAAATCTTTTTTGGCTTGCAGGAGCGAAGGTTGGGGTTGGGCCGGAAGAATTAGAAGTACAAACTGATTTTGTTACCTACAAAATCAGAAGTTATAAATTTATGATCAATAAGTTTTTTTTTAGTCTTATGATATTCTCTAATGGAAGTAATACTTTATTTCAAATTTTAGGAATTTAATATTAGGCTATTTTCCAAAAAACATAGAGTAACTTACGGAGTCCATACTAAGTTTAATAGTTAATTTGATAACTCATTCTATACTTGTCGTCATGGAAATTTCACAGAAGAAAAAAATTTCACAGAAGAAAATAATTCAAATTGATGGTTCCATTAGGCATACATTGTATCAACTAAAGTGAGGCTTTCCTTCTTCATTTTCCTAGATTCGAGAGTTTTTTTTTTTATCGGTCCTACTCTAACACACACTTTCAGACTTTTGCTCTGCCTTCTTGTAGGGTGTGGGAGTCGAAACCCACTACTGAAATGTAATCGCCTCCACCCGAAGCCCCCCTGAAAAGGTGGGGATTTGAACCCCCACCTCCCCTCACCTACCCCTTCTAAATTGGAAGGGTGGCCACTGGGGCGAACCCTCAGTGGTTAGATTCAAGAATTTGAATGAAGAGTTTTCTAAAATTAGATTTGCCGGCCCCTATGTATCCATAGATTATAGGACTTGAAATTAGCTCCAAATTATTGATATAGAGCTGAATCTTCATCTTTAGGTACGTTTAGAGGGTGAACTCCCTCTACAACACGGTACATGTAGACCTGTAGATTTTACCAAATTCCAATCTATTCGCCGGTTATACTTAGGTCCTTCCAAGCATATTATATTAATTAAGTTATCCAAGCTGATCTCTTTCTACTTGGTCTGCCCAAGTACCTTGCAATCCTAAATCCCATACTCCAGCACTATCGACTCAGTTTCTTGTTCTCCATTTACAGAATAAGAAAGCTCTCCACTAACATGGTGTCTTGATGAGACATAAACATAATAAGTTGTGTGCCGAGGCTTTTTGGTTTGTACTCTCGAATATACCTATTAATTCACGGAGGATCTTTTCTCATCCTCCAAGTACGTAGCGAGTTTCTAACCGTGTTGACATGATATTAATGATTTGGAACTGAATCGAACCGAAGTTGGATTCGAGTTGTGATTTAATTAGAATGATTTGAGTTTGGCTCGAGATTTTTCTAAATAGAAAAATCTGGTTCAGTGATCTATAGTACCTATTCTTGCATGGATGGCCTTTTACAGAAGAAAATGAACAGGTTTAATCTTGGTTTTGCACAACCAACCAACAAAAAAAAAATTTGGTTTTGCATTTACTTCAACAGTGAACTGTTTCTCCTATTTCTGTGTATTCACTATTGAAGTGATTAAGGGGCTTTCCAAATTTAACTCATGACCTTCATACAAGCGGCCACTCGCATGTAATTCAAACTTCAAGAACTTTGATGCATCGGCTTCTGTCTCAAATTGGATTAGATCAAAATTGATCGAATACTGCGAAAAGGTCACTAATCTGTTCATGTATCTTGCAAAGGAAAAATTGGCAATGTGTGCTACGAAATGAAGCTGCAAATGAAAATCGAAAAAACCCTTCGTCGGTAAATCTTTTGTAAGCATATCATTCGATCTTGTTACGTTTCGTGAAGGGGCTTCTTTTCTTGAGCAACTCCTGCATCATTCTTGTACGGCTGAAGTTATATTATCCTGAAAGTACTTTAGCATCAGACTCTCGGTTGACCCGTAAAGAGCATTTCTAGAAGCAGACCCCTAAATTGAGATTACAAGTCATGACACGTAACCATCAATTGGATCCCGCTTTTACGTTGTTCGACGAAAGATCTGAGTATGTCACGACACCCTGCACTCATTAAGAGTCAGAATACGCAGAATGGCAAACTTGTCTTGCCTTGAGTCTTACCTTAAGTTGTTTCTCTCCTTTTTCCAGTTTTTTGGTCTCGTGTAAGAGTATTTCCTTTTCCTTTTCCTGGGTAAGCTCATCAGGGGTTACTTATGTCCGATGAGGCTCTGAGGTTTAGCTTTAAACAGGCCTCATTTCATAACACCTATACAAAGCACTTAGCAGGAGCAATTGATCTTCCACTGATGTAAGCGCCCTTTTAACAAAGTCAATATCACATTCATTGTCATATTCCAATTTGACCTTAACTGCCTTTTCTTACCATTTTTTCCTTGGTATCATCTTCATCTTTCCTGTCCCAAACGCTAAAGCATCAGCCAATGTCTTTCTGACTAGGAAGTTCATTTGCTCTGGATGCTGATTGGTAACAACTGCATATTCTACTGTGGCACTGAGCAAGTACGTATCCATTAAGCTGCAAATTGTTACTGCATTGAACTGAATTGGCACAAAAAACTTGATCCTACTTGGGAAACCAAACCGCATTTTGACGTAAAATCCATTGCTTGAACCTCATGGACAGAGGATGGCACTGAGATAACATTTCATTATCGATCAGATAAGGGGCAATTTTAGCTCAGTAAATTTATGCGTCATCTGCAGATTTTACACTTGCATTGAACTTGTTTTGCAAGCAAGAATCGATAAATTTCATTTGATTATTCTTTGCTGGATTTTCTGGCCATTCTGTTTACAATCAGAAGGCATATGCAATGCCGAATCACAGAAAAATGATTCGAAGTCTATCGGAAATAAGATGGTCCTCCTTTGCATATCCTCATCAATGCAACAAACATCCACGATATGCAAACTAACAGTTGAACATCACATCATCCCATCAAAAGAAACTATTTCAAGCAAGTTCGTGGTTGCTGCAACTCCCGTGCTTAGATAAGTCAAACGTTAATGCTCTTGAAACAAACTCCTAGAATTAGATGCAGAAGCCAATTCAATTATTATCTTGGACTCAACCGAGATTTTATAGTAACCAGCAACAGACCTTATACACACAAGCTGGCTGGATCTCCATCCTGGCTTCTGTATAAATAGATGCTCCTGTTAGTTGCCGATAGAAACCACACCATTTCCAACACTTAACCTGCATTGTAGACCAACACTGACTATGGCTTTCATTCATCTCATCTGCCTTATTGTCTTGCTTCCCAATGTCCATGATAACCTCTGTCTTGCCAACGATCTGTCTTCTCTGACTCAATCAGGGGGCAGCAACTTGCAAACCTACATTATCCACGTGACTCCTCCCAACAGCCAGGACTCCTCTGAATTGGAAGATCTGGAATCCTGGAACCACTCGTTTTTGCCAACAAACTCTACCGCCTTGGAGAAACAGCAGCTTGTGCTTTACTCTTACCCAATGTGATGACTGGTTTCACAGCAAAGCTGACTCTGGATGAAGTCACTGCAATGCAGGACAAGCCAGGATTCGCGGCGGCTCACCTAGAACAAATATATCGCCTCCAAACAACATGGAGCACCCAGTTCTTGGGCTTACCATTGCGTCAAGGATCTTTAAATGGTTCAACTATGGGAAGGGGAATAATCATTGGCGTGATGGACACAAGTGTAATGCGTCACCACCCTTCATTCAGGGATGCTGGAATGCCGCCTCCGCCAGCCAAATGGAAAGGGAGGTGCGATTTCAGGCATTCTGAATGTAATAACAAAAGGAAATGTTATCACGCCTCCAATTGACAATGTCGGCCATGGTACTCACACGGCAAGCACTGCAGCCGGTGCTGCTGTGGAGCACGCAAATACACTTGGGATGGCCGAAGGTACAGCTGTTGGCATGGCTCCACATGCTCACCTGGCAATCTACAGAGCGTGCTTTACAGAATTCTGTTCTTTGGCCGACATACTCGCTGGACTTGATGCTGCCCTCACAGATGGTGTTGACATAATCTCGATGTCACTCGGTGGTCCCTCTACTCCATTCTATATGGATGACATCGCCCTATTCACTTTCGCAGCCACCCAAAGAGGTATCTTTGTCAGCTGCTCTGCTGGAAACTCTGGCCCTCACTCAGCCTCTTTATCCAATGTGGCCCCATGGATGCTCACTATCGGAGCGAGCTCCATTGATAGGAGCATTGTCTCCAACGTAAAACTCGGGAATGGAGTGGAATATGAAGGTGAGACAGTATATCAACACTCCTTCCCTTCAAGTTTATTGCCCTGGTTTATCCAGGGATTGATGGTACAGAAGAATCAAAATATTGCATAATGGGGACATTGAGAAGCAGTGAAGTGAAAGGGAAGGTTGTCTTGTGTGAACTAGGAAATTGGGACCGGTGAACAAGCCATCGAGGTGAAAAGAGCAGGAGGGGCTGCCGTGATTTTGATGAACCCCAAATCCGATGGATTCACTACTTTGGTGGATGCTTACGTCCTTCCCATGTCTCATGTCAGCTACTTCGCAGGTGAGAAGATCAAAACCTATATTAATTCAACTAAAACTCCTACTGCTACGATCGTGTTCAAAGGAACCAGTACAGAATCCTGACTACTCCTGCATTTGCTGCCTTCTCTTCGAGAGGCCCCAGCTCGATTAGCCCTGGAATTCTGAAGCCGGATATAATTGGTCCTGGTTTAAACACATTAGCAGCATGTCCATTTCCTATCAGAAATGATATGAAAGCAAAGTATTACTTCGACATCCTTGCTGGCACTTCCATGTCTTGCCCTCACCTCAGTGGCATTGCGGCTTTGATAAAGAGTGTTCATCCAGACTGGTCCCCTGCAGCGATCAAATCCGCCATCATGACATCGGCTAAACAGTTGAACATCGCACAAAACCCAATCCTGGACCAAAGGCTGTGGATGTTTTGGCCATTGGTGCAGGCCATGTGGATCCTGGAAAGGCCATGGACCCTGGAATGGTTTACGACATTCAACCCAATGGTTACATTATGTGGTCTTAGATACACGGACAAGCAGGTGGCTGTAATTGCCCACAAATGAGTCAGATGCTCATCCCGCATTCCCAAGGGAGAGTTGAACTACCCTTCATTTTCGGTCATTCTTGGACCTGCACAGACATTTGCCAGGACTGTGAGTAAGGTTGGCACAGACCATTCATCTTATGTGGTCACAATTGTTCCGCCGCAAGGCGTGCTTGTCAGCGTGAAGCCTGCAAAATTCAAATTTTCCAAGGTGCACCAGAAAGCAAGGTATTCGGTCACATTCAGCCGTGCCAATTCCACTGACATGGCTGCCGGTTTCGCCCAAGGATATTTGAGGTGGGATTCCTTGAAGCGCTCTGTTAGGAGTCCAATTTCGGTTGAGTTCAAGTAAGAAGGATCTCTCAGACCAAAAAAAAAAAGTAAGAAGGATCTGCGAGCATAAAGAAAGAAATCCGTTCGCTTGTTGGCTAGTATTTTCATCTTACCATGATTCCCTAATGAAAGAAACCATAAACCAGAGTATCTAATTTCCCTATGGGCGCGTGAAAATTTAAGGAAATGGTTTTCCTAGATTACTTCTGATCAGCATTCTGTAAGACATGCATAAATTTGTTTTCATTCCGGACCTAAAAACAGAGATCTACCAGCTAGTTTGGAGTTGACGATCTAGGGGGAGAGAGAGAGACGTTGGACAAAAGGGTAATCCAAATAAGCATGACACGGTAATGTTGAGGATGTGGTAGACTAATCCCTAATCCCTAATCCCTAATCCCTAATCCCTATTCCAATCGCTTGCAGAGACAATATTTGGCATAGATAATCAACTTCACACCATTACAACACCCTCTTGCCTTCGCCTCAATCACAATGTCCTTTATCCTAACAAGATTGTAGGAACTCAATAGGGAAAAAACGGCAACTTGTTCTTCTATTGGCATGTATCCCTTCAAAGTGCTGTCTAAAAAGGATTCATCGGTCCTTCCGCCCAAGTGTCTCCAATCAAAGTGACGAAGTCTTTTTCCTTTTAAATTGGAATGAGTCGGTACCTAATTCACTACCATGGGTTGGTGTCGAAGAGGGAATTCACTTCCGAGAGAGGGAGTTCGACATTGGAGGAGAAAATTCTGGGCAATGCACCGTTATGTGCGAATGTTAACACCCATTTTGATATTTGCTGCATGTTAGCACCTAGCTTTTCATTATCTCATTTTACGGGAAATGAGGTATCTGATATAAATGCTGGTACTTCTGTTAGAAAGTCTCATTGCATATTATAAAAGCCAATGTCGAGCTGAAGAGAAGAGTACGCCCACAGAACTCCATTTCACCCGCATTATGCTCGAGGTAGAACCTCAAAACGGTATCGATTGCTCTCCAATCTTTTGCTTTGTTAGGCCGAGGTAGAGGTGTGGTTTTCCTCGATAGCTCAAATGGACAATTCTCAATCACGTTCCACAATTTATAATCACTTGATTGAACAAACACTTTCACAAGACAAACATTCAAACAAATTGTCTACATTTTCAATAAGCGTATTTATTTCCATCAATTTTGGTGTTCTGCTAACAGACTGACCATCACTAAAAGATGCTCCTATAATGTCAGTCACTATGGGTCTTCCGCTTTAAAGCAGAACACTTCAAAAAATTTTGAGCACACGGGCTTGGATACCATTTGAAATGTATTGAATATAACAGCCAAGTGGGGTGGGGGGTGAATTTTGTACTTTTTCACGTTTAAGTGCAAAACATGTAAAGGATGAAAGAATAGTTCCGGAAGAAACACGCAATGCAAAGCAAATATCATCTACCACTAGAAATGTAAAGAAAGTAAGACCGTTTGTTTCACCCGATTCCAATGAGGTCTAGCTCGATCAAGGCCGGCATGCTCAAGCCTCACCCAAGGTCGCTAGAGCCTCATTGACCTCAAGTGAGCCTCCCCTAATTCGCTGAATCTGGTGAGGCCCAAGCTCACCCGAGGTCATCGAGTGAGCTCAAGCCTTACCAACATCTGTTGACATTGCGAAAGGCTTGAGTTCGCCTGTGGCTAGTTGCTTATCACTGTCGTGGTTGGCAATCAGTCGAGGAAGAAGGGAAAAATAATTTTAAAATAATTTAAAACTCAATTTTAAAAAAAAAAAAAAAGAAGGGAAAAGGTGTTTAATTGAAAAAAAGAGTGTGAGTGCAAAAACTTGGCATGAGGAACACTTAAGTGCCAAATGTTTGAGAAAGTATAATTAAGTGTCAAAATAGGAGAGAAATGGATCATTAAGTGTAAACGGTGAGAAATTCCGACCAAAATATTGACTTGACGTTTTTATGGTAAAATAAGTGCAAAACAACATCATTTTGCATGTTTTTTTTTTTTTTTGGTAAGGCTCATTTTGCATGTTGATATGGCTAGATTAGTAAAAAAAAAACAATATCGTTTTACACACTTGACATAGCTAGATAAATCGAAAATAATATTGTTTTGATTCATATTTGAATTTTAATATTAATATCTATTGGATTAAATTTAAAACTAAATTTTTAAATAAATAAATAAAAAATAAAAAAAAAAAAAAAAGAGAAAGAAGAAGAAGAAGATTGCGGAACCCTTCGGTGAGGGCTGTGTAAGCCCTCGCTGTTGCCTCCCCACCATCGCCAGGAAGGGTCGACTCCCTCATCAGACTTAGGGGAGGGCCACGACCCTCGCCCTAGATCTAGGCAAGGGCTTGCAAGCCCTTGCTGTCAATCGGCCATGGCTCGACGACCTCAGCCGACTCTACCCCCACCGTCACCAGCCCTTCTCGGCAACGATGGGGAGGCGGCACTAAGGGCTCAGCCAAGCATTCTACAATCTTTTATTTATTTATTTATAATTTAGTTTAAATTAATATTAATATTCAAATAAGAGGCAAAACGACATCTTTTGACTCTTCTTTACTACTTTCCAACAAGCCACATAGGTGACTTATATTATTAAAAATAAGTCCAATCAAATTTTCGGCAATCTCCATTGAAGTTGACACTTAAATGCTCCATTTTTCAAAGAAAATGGCACTTAAGTGTCCCTGTGTCAAGTTTTGATATTTGCGCTTTACTTCTACTTGAAAAAAAAAGTGTTTGGTTTAGAGGTGAAAGAAAGAGAATGGAAAAATGGAAAACATTTTCCCTAGGTGTTTTTTTCCATTGGCAAAAAATATTCTCTTGACTAGTTTATTAATTGCTAGAATCGGAATAACGTTTTTCTTAAAATAATTTTACGTGAAATGAACTTTGTAAAAGATTTTGCAAAGCAATTTAGTGGTTTGGTCGTTCCACTCAGCCTGATCCCTTATCTCAGCTCCAACAGCCACGAGTGGAATCCACTGCTGCAATTTTCGAAGCCGAATCCGGATATTATCTTTTTTGCATTAGATTTTTGCTGCGAGCAATGCATTCTAACAAATCAAAACCATAGGAGACAGAGGTAAGAAATCAAACGTTTCAGCACAAATCATTCATTGCTTGAATTTTCAAATTATCCTTGTCCAGAATATTTATTTAGTAAATGTAAATAGATTTCACGGGGGGCATGCCAACGCTTCACATCCTTGAGATTTGAAGAGGAGATGAAGCTTGCACGCTCTCCACCTGAAAAGAAGCCAGATTCACGTTCTGTATTAAACCACCGTGGTTCAATAGCAGCCTCTGACAATTTTCAGCTGCCATTACTCCGGCCGAGTAAGCCCCGTGCACGGATCCCTGATGGTCCATGCTCACGGCTTCCCCTCCAAAGAAAAGATTGCCAATTGGCGCTCTCAGTCTATCATATAAGTCCATCGGCATTCCCACCAGATCATAAGAATAGCAGCCAAGAGAGTCGTGGTCTTTGCCCCAATGGGACACGAGGTACTTAACCTGCGTCGAAAGGAGAAAATGATTAGCATAAATGACTAGAGTTCTATTCAATTTCAGACCCAGATCTGGTGATGGTAAACAATGAATCTTTGAAATAGGAAAGTGTGTAGATCCAACTCGTAAAAAGCAATCATAAGTATAGTGATGGTGATAATGCAATAAAAGATTATGACAGAAAGTGAGTGGAAATGGCAGTTGCTACAATTTTCTCATCACCTAAAAATAAGAAACTGTCATCCTCGAGCAAGTTACAGACTGCAAAATACCACTTCTATGTTGAAACCAAATGGCAATATGGCTGGAGTGTTACTCCATAGGCCAAAATGTGACTCTCAGTATAAAAAGAAAAGTAGTCGTCACCATCATCTTCTCTCAGACAAAACAAGTCTGTCTAAATAATAACCAAGTAACACAAAGTTCAGAACAAAGAAAATAAGCACATATTGGGCAAGCGAAACCCTCCAAAGGTGGGATCATTGTCCACATCAAAGTTCCCCCTCCTTAGTGTGGTTTATAACACATCTCCTAGGATTTGTCAACACTTGCGTAAGGTGTTTTGACCTCCAGCTCTGTTAGTATGTTATGTGGAAAAACAGTAATTTGTTTCATATGATGACAGGAAAATTTGGCCGAGTAAACCCAGAAAGAATTCTCATTGTTGATAATCCAAAAAATGATCTATTAAAGGTTGCCCAGACTATTTATTTACCTTCAAGGCGTCAGATGAAATTAGTTTGGATGCCATAACATGATTGATAAATACAAAGTTCAATTAGAACAACTTACCGGCTTAGTCGCATGAGGGAACATTTTCTTAAGAAGTGACATGACAAAACCGGCAGCAGACTCATCAGATAGATGCTCAAGATAGTGAGCACACATCCCCGCAACCATAAAGACAAGAACAGGATGACCAGTTGCCTTGTGAAGATTGAGAAAATAACCACAAGCATTAGAAGAGGAGGCAGCAACACCTAGTAACTCCACGTTTGGCCAGAAAACGTTATCAAATAATAAGGCTATCTTATTTTCATTGCCCACTCCAAGATCTGTGATAGCCGAAACCTTCCACTCTGGCAACCTAGGCTCAAACTCAATTAAATTTGCTTTGAGAACACCAAGAGGAACTGTAACTATAGCTGCATCCGCAACAAATTTCTTTCCGCCCTCAACCAGGACCTTGACCTTATTGCGTCCATAATATATCTTTGAAACCCTAATCATCAAAATGCAGAAAAAGGGGGAAAAGATGAGATAAAATTCACTAATCATGAGTCCTTTGCATTGTGTCTGGATCTTTTATAGATATACTCAAAGAAACTTTCCCAAAGACAATGCTCCAACAGGCAATATTACCTGTGCTTCAAGCGTATATCAATGTCCTTGGCAAGAGCCTTTACTACAGGATCATAGCCTTCCACCATAAGTCCATGACCACCAGAAAGAACCTGTTCCTGCAGATCAAGAACAACATCCAACCGTTTAATAATATATGGGCATGACAGTACCACGTTTCCATTTGACCAGCCACACAAGTTTGCATGAAAGATCCAGAGAGGGGCAATGGATATCATGTGATCTCCAGTACCAGAAACCCAATAAATTTTTACTGGACATGTGCTTTTATGTGGCCCAAAAAACTAGTGAGTCAGTAGAAAGTGCTACATATTAGTAGCACTCTCGCCTCATTGTTATATTATCCTCTTCTGACAAAAGTGGACATTCATTTTGGCATTCTTCATCCAAGAAGAAAGTATTTCTTCTGCATATGAAGCAAGACTTTCACATGCTCCAAGACTAAACGTTTGTTCCAGCACCACACAATTCATTCAGAGAAGACCGCGATATTTTATCACCTCAGAGTAAATAAAGCAATAAAATTTTGCACTCTTTATAGGCGTGATATCTTCAGTCACTATTATCATATGGAATAAGAAATATAGAAGTAGCCATGCGACAATCAAAGTCACAATATAGTAGAAGATCATCTGATACACAACTTGCCTGATCCCAGCTTTTTAATGATATTTTATCCACATCTGCTGCAAACCAAGCCTCCATTCGACAAATAAACCATTGCAACACTTCATTTGCAAGCCCTTCTTGTCTGCAAAACCAACAACACCAAACAGAACAGTAAATCAGATATCCAGCAGAAAAGATCCATCATTTGCACAACTGACTCCCTTTTTCCTACCTCAACTCTGGATGTCTGTCTAACACGATTGATATAGCTTGACGAACAGACATATCATCAGCATTTTCGTTCCTTACTTTATCTGTCTGAAGAAGCGCAAAAATACCAAATCAAATACAATAACACCGCAGTGCATCATAAATAGTCTAAGAGAAGTTTAAAACTTTACCTCTTTGAGAATTATCTCGAATTTTTCACCTACTTCACTGACCAAGTTCTGGGGAACTTGCTGGCCATTTGTATCAAAAATTATACAACTGAGAAACAGTGAGAAACAACAAGAAACAACCATCAGATATAAGTACACGCTGACAATACAGGACCTCATAGAACTCAGAATGATAACTGAAAGTGCTGTCATCCTATCTGATACATGATTAGACTGAGCCACTGAAGAAATTCCCTAAAGCTACTCAAAATACAGAGAAGGCAACAAAGAAAGTGTACACCAAAAGCTAGGAGATAATAACCTTTTCAAATCATGGTCATAGAGGACAGAGTTGTCCCCACTGGTACGGTATAAGGTAAGCCCTAAACGGCGTATCAGAGGTGCCACTGGATTCTCATTGCAAACACCATGTAGCCTGCACAGAGTGCAAAGCAGAGCGTTCTCATATATACAATCATTTCTTCATATAATGAGTAAACAGGTCTCCAGGATAGAGCATGGGGAAGGAACCATATAAAAAGCTAGTGCTTCCATATATTTGAAGCATAAACTTAAAATCCAACAGAGGTGTAGGACATACATACAAGAGACGTGCAAGTCAAAAAGATAGGGAAGTGCTTGTTTACCATGAGGCCCCCATATCCACAGGGAACCCAAATGAGTAGTCAGTATGAATGCGACCACCAATTCTATCCCGAGATTCCAGTAAGATGACCTGAAAATATGCCATAGGACCATTAACTTAAGTGGAACAGAATCATTTTACTCCCTAGAAGTAAGCAGACAACTTCTGAAATATCTGTACCTTAACAGATGCATCATGAAGAGCACGGGCTGCTGCTAACCCAGATATTCCACCACCAATCACGATGACTGATGGGAACGAAGCTTGTTCTCTCTCAAAATGAGAAAATATGGTGCCTGCTCACCAGAAGAATAACTATTGATCAATATTTTATCTAATGAATGAGTAACAAACTCAAAGTCCACGCCTGTTAAATTCAGTGCCTTCATACTATGTGTCTTATAGGATTTTAAGGTGCCTTAAAACAAACGAAAGATCTCCCGGGACTATACTATATTTCTTCAGTAATTGCTATAAGAATAACACAATAATACCAAAGGGACATATCTGTTGCTAGAAGAAGATTATCAACAAGTGTACATCGACAAAATTTAAGGAGATAATACAAGGGACTATGCAGATTACAAATTGCTACGTTCTATGTCATAGCTACAGTTTCCACAGAACCAGACTGGTTTCAAAATTTGGTTTTTCGTCCGACCCATTTGCATAAATATATGTTTATATAGTAATCCTATGATTCCACATTTATAAGTTCTATGGAAACAAACCACAAGCCAGGGAGAAAAGAAGAGGACTAAATTTTGATTTGCGGCAATTGCTAAATCAGAAAGAGCGATTTCTTATAGGCATTTCGACAAGCCAATAGCGTAATTCAAGAATATGCTCAATTTGACCGCACGATCTATCGAGGATCAATTGCTGGAATCAAGCAAAAAGCAAACCAATAAGATCGACAAAAGATCACAAGTTCCAATGGAGCACGAATTTAAAGGACCCACCTTCGAGCAAAGGGATCGATGACAATAATGATTCCTTGGGATCCATACGCAGAGCCTGTCCGACCGAATCAGAAGCACCAGCAACAACACCGAGGAACAAACAAACAAACGAATTTCCGTCTCGTCCTTCTCTCTCTCGAACTCAACGTCGGGGACGAAAAGATGAAAGCAAAGGAGGGCGCACACGGGGGTCCTCTGCGATTAAGGGTGTATAGGAATCGGGAAATTGGAGACTAATTGGAAGGAATGGTAGAGAATGAGGAGGAGGAGGCCCGCGACGAAGCGGCTGAGGTTGGAGGAACACCGAAGCTCGTCAAAACAGCTCATAAGGAAGGAAATGGACCCAAAACCGCCTTCGATTCTGGCACCGCCGGGAGTTCACCGAGTATCAATGGTGGGTGGTCGGTCAGCGCCGGTCGCATGGGTCGGATCGCGGCGAGGAAAGCTGGCAAATATTACTTCTTCTTCTTCTTCTTCGCCTCTCTTTCTCAGGCGTCGGTGCTCGTCCTCCTCCGGTGCTCGTCCTCCTCCGCGCGCCGCTG
Organism: Eucalyptus decipiens; assembly: GCA_014182575.1. Classification (NCBI taxonomy): domain Eukaryota; kingdom Viridiplantae; phylum Streptophyta; class Magnoliopsida; order Myrtales; family Myrtaceae; genus Eucalyptus; species Eucalyptus decipiens. The sequence goes on along the minus strand of CM024618.1, from coordinate 24,349,887 downwards.
TATTTATAGACGAAGGAGACCGACGGGTGTCTGTGCGTGAGCTGTTGTTCTGCTGATGACGATGACGATGATGATGATGATGCTCGCAATTTGCATGGAATCGAACGAAGGGGACCGAAGGAGGGAGGAAGAAGATGAAGACAAGAAACGCCAGAAAGAGAAAAAAAGATCTCCGACCGGCCCTTCCTACTTTTTTGCTTTTTTTATTTATGACGTTACTGTAATAAGTAAATAAAGAAATCGACTAATTTCGGAATTCTAATAATTTCCGAAATAGAAAAATAGCCTTTTCCCTAAATGCTCGGATCTCTCCTGCTAAATGTTTTTCAAGTTACTTTATAAATAGGTATTGGCGTTTCCCTTTCTTTTTCTTTTTTCCATTTTTCTTCTTTATAGGATTGCATTTGATACATAGGATTTTAATGTACTAATATGTATTAATTGCATTAGACACCATTCTGGCCAAAAACTAATTACGCATCATAAATGTCAAGTTTTGACATGGTTTTTAATGAGAATCGGTTTCGATTACACAAACCGACCGAGATCTCAAGATTAATAAGAATTTTCAATGGCTCACAAATAAAAATGAAATAGAAATTATCTTTTGTCGGTAAAGAAAGAAAGATTGAGAATTTCTTATTTTATGTTATTTTTCTTTGCTTTTCTTTTTCTTTTCTTTTTCTTTTTATTTCTAAATCCCGAATTTTTCGTCCCTAGTCAACAGCCGGCTCCATTATTATTAAATTAAATTAAAGAATTTATTATTAAATTAAACGAAAAAGCCGCGCCATCGTTAGTTCGACTTTGACCGGGAAGGAAAGCAAGGAGGGGGACAACGTGGGCGGGACGTGACGTGGCACTTGGGACTCTCCTCGGCGCAACTACGTCGTAATTGTTTGAACGTCTTTTCCAGTAGATTTTGTCTTTTCTTCTTCTTTTTTTTTTTAGGTACTCATTTTTCAAACAATTATTAAAAAAAAAACGTACTTATCGAAAAAGGAAATTAACGATATTAAAAAGATTTCAATATTCCCTTATCTTTTTCTTTTTCTTTCTTTTTCTTTTTTTTTTCTTTTTTTAATGTTGGATGAAGTTTCTTGGAATTGCAATGGAGTAGCGGACAAGCCGACCCTAGGAGGTAGCGTCGGACACCAGCTAACGTAAAAAATAAAAAGAATATCGTCGGTAAAAAATTCCTAAACTTTTGTAGGGTGCCCCTCAATTTCTTATTTTCACACGATGGAATTTCTAAATAATGCATTTTTTTAAATCGAATCAATCCTTCTGTTAGATACGCAAACGAAATTCGCGACGTGGATTGCCATGTCATTTTCATGTTATTGCTTACTAGACTCGTCAATAAAGATACTGATTTCTATTCAATTTAAACTAAAATATTAAAAAAGGTAAAACCCAATAGAGAGCTTTGGGAGACATTGCGGCGCTGAAATTTTGACATGATTGTATCTTTAATTACTTTAATACTCATCTCATACTTGTTTGGTCTTTATTGAGTAGGGTCTGAAAAGACTCGAATTTAATATCATGTAAAATTTTGTGAGATTATTACTAACTATTAAAAAACTTAAAATTTGTAGATAAAGACATGATTTTTTATTTGATTACTCTTAACAATCTCTAATCCTAAGGGAGACAAGCACACATGCATAGAGAGAGGGAGGGAGAGATTGGTATCATCAATGGCAGGAGAAAAAAAGGCCGATCTAGAGGAGTTCGGTTTGAGACGCACTAATGATGGTGACCTTCGCCGCCATGGCCGTCACCGAAATGCGATGGTGGCTATGGCTGCTGTGCCAACGGCGGCTGCAGCTTCGCAAGGTTTCACCAACCTCACACACCTTATAGGCATGGGGCAACCTCTACGTTGGAAAGGAGAAAAAAAAAAAAAGATCTCTCCGAGTGCAAATTATTTCTCTATGTTCAAAAGTATCAAAAAAAAAAAAAAAATCAGTGTGGTCCTCGGACGTGGCTCCAATGGCAGCCCGCATCTCGTCCTCCTTCGTCTTCAAGTTAAAGCTTTTTGGTTCTCGTTCATATGTCATTGTCATGTCTACTAATCCCATTTCTCTTTTTAGTGGAATCTCTGCCACGAGGGGCGAGGTGGAGGCGGCGGCGGCGGACCTCACGGCCGGCGGCGGGGACCACGACCTCCCCGGTGGACCTACCCCTCCCTTTCTCAGTTTTTTCCCGGCTATTTCCTCCTTCCTTGTTTGATTTCTCTTTTTCTTGCATCATTTTTGTTTTATAAGATTTTGAAAAGCATTTTTTATATTATTGATTTTTCGCCACGAAAGATGACACGTCAGCACTTAATTGGACGCTTCACCATTTTCGTTTGAACTTTTATAGAATGACCGACTCGACTGCAACAATATATAATTTAAGGATCCAATTCCAAAAAAAAAAAAAGTTGAATACAACGTTTCGAGGATCTTTCAGTACCTATTCGTGAAAGTAATCACTCCACATCAGTGTAATTTCCTTGTCGATAATTTTTGGCCAAGAAATGCCCAAGGGGGCACGGATTTTTTCGATTTTTTATTTGGATTTGTAACTATTATCAATAAAGAATTTTAATTTTTGTTGCGGTGATCTCGTGAATTCAAGGACTAGAAGATTGAATCATAGGATGCATTTCTTTGGAGGAAAATTTTATGAAAAAGAAAAATACTTTTTGAAAAATCATTTTCGGAAAAATAATTAGTTTTCCCTTGTTTAGTGATATGTAACCAAAAATATTTTTTGGTGTTTAGATCTCATTTGGAAAATCAATCTCATGAAAAAAAAAAATCTTTTTTATTTTATTTTCTCTTTTCTTGTTCTTTCTCCTCTGCCACATCAAGCCACAACAAAGTCGGATGAATGTTTGGAAAACTAATTTAACACACCCTAATACTACTTTTAGTTGTTAGAATATTTAAATACTAAACTATGCCTTTATCTAATAATTTAAGTTTTTAAAACAATTAACAGTGATTTTATAAAATCTCACGTGATATGAGAACAGAAACTCTTGAGTTAAAATCTTTCTAGGCCCTTACACATGCAATGCATGCTAATTGTCAAAACCTCAAGGATCATTAAGACTAGTAATCTGTTTAGCTAGTAATATTTTCAAAAATTACCAATTATTTCAATAATGTGCCAATATTTATTATGTGACTTAACAGTATGTTAAATTTGATTGTTAGAAACTATAAAGTCGCTTCAATGTTTTACCAACATTCAAATGTTAAAGTTATCGCAGTGTTAAAGTTATTAATTTTTATATGAAATTATCAATTTTTATTTGAGTCACTACCAAAGTTTGTTTGATCGATTTGAAATTACCAAGTATTCATAGATTTATAAACATTTATATGCATAGATTACCAACTTGTTCTGGCTACTACTCCTCTAATTGTTAACTTGCTAATGTTTATTAGATTGTTTTCAAAATTACCAACTGCTTTTATAATTTATCAATATTTATTTGTTGACATTATCGATACTTTGACTTTTGTATGACATTATTAAATCAAGATTGTCAGCTACTCTAAAAGATTACCATCGTATTCAATATTATAGACTAGTTGTCAATATATTTATTTCGATTATTTTAACAGTGCCAGTTGTTTAAATAAATTATTATTGTTTATTGGGAAAACTTACCAACATATTAAAGTAGTACTCTTACACGATATCTCAAAATTTTTCCAAAATTAAAAAGTAAATCACAATAATTATCCATATATATATATATATATATTTGGATCTTAAGTTACTAACTCTTATTTGAATCACTTATCAATTTTTTATTTTTTTGGAAGTACCAACCAGTTACCACACCCATATTTACGTGAGGAGTTTTTCAACGTGAACATTGCCAAGTGAACTTAAATGAGAGTTGATAATTTTTTATGACAGCTATTGCTGATAACATCTGCAAATGAATGTTGGTAAGCTATCGAAACAGCTAGTGATTCGAAACAGTAAAGTAAACGTCGGTAACTCCAGCATATAAGAGTTGGTGCAGCTAAAACTAGATAGTAAGGGCCTGTTTGGCAACGTACCAAATGTCTTGGATTCCGATTTTTGTTAATCAATTTGGGATGAGAATCGCGTTTGGTAAAATTTTTGTTCACGGGAACAATTTTGGACAAGATTTGAGAATAAAAAAAAATTTGATTCTCTGTCCGAGAATCAGAAAAAGAATCAAAACGGTGAAACCCTCTCTTTTCCCTTTCGTCATCCCGGTTGCCGTCCGCCACCGCCCGCCACCATCCGCCGCCGCCCTCCGCCGCCGGTCACCGGAGGCTCGCCAGGCCAGGGTGAGGTCCGGCGAGCTCGCCAATGGCCGGGCGAGCCTCGCCGGTGGCCGGGCGAGCCTCGCCGGTGGCCAGGCGAGGCCGAGCCTCGCCCAGTTGCCAGCGAGGCTCGACCGACGAAGGCCGGCCAGATGAAGAAGAAGAATAATATGAAAAAAGGAAAAAAGAAAGTAAAAAAGTAAAAAAAAAAAAAAAAAAGTTATTTAAAATTTATTTAAAAATCAAAAGAAATTAATTTGGAACATAATCAATTAATACGGTACCAAACGCAATTCTATTCTAGAATCAAAAATTTTGGACAGTTACCAAACGCGCTTTTTTACTCAGAATCAGTTCCCGGGAACAAAATAAAAAATAATCATTTATAGTCAGAATCAGCTCCTGGGAACAAAATCGTTACCAAACGCGCCCTAACTTAATTTTGTCCATAAAAGTTAATTATTTTGATACAAGCGTAAATGTTTCAAATAAATATTGATAGGTTCTTGAAATTTTTTTGTAATTTTGACATAATCAAGTAGAACTTGGTAAATTGATTGATAAAAGATTTGTTTTCGTTATTATAAGAGTTAGTGAATTTAATATGTTGGTAAGCTACACAAGTCAATTAGTAATTTAAGGAAATGATACGTAATTTAGGATAATTGAATATTTGTTAGTATTGTTTAGGGTTGTGCAAAATACCTGGGAACCGCTCAGACAACCCGGAACCGGACCGGAACCGCCCGGAACCGGACCGGAACCACCCGGAACCGGCAATTCTTGAGGGAACCGGTCCGGTTTCCGATTCCAATTTTTGGGAACCGGTCTGGTTCCCGGTTCCATGGGTGGATCCGCCCACTCGCCCACCTGGACCGGACCGGTTCCCTTTTAATATTAAAAAAAAAATTACTAAAACTAAATACAAAGCAATTGTTTTGTGGCTATTGTTTCTGCTGCAAGATGAATATAAAGCTGAATATTAGGGAATTCTTATGCTTTTTGGTTGTTTAGTTTATTTATTAATATAATGAAGGTGATGTATTCGATAAAGTCTTGTTTGGTTGCACTTCCTTTGTTTTCATGTGTTTGGATAGTGCCTCATTTCACCTCCTTTGATTTGTCTGTGCGACTTGTGATATTTTGCCGAACCTAATGAGGGATATGTCTAGTTCATAGCGTTATGAGAGACCCATTTTTCCTGAACACTTACTACTCTCTCCGCCTCTATATCAACTTACATACATCCATTCCTTCATTGGTTGCATTTATAGTTGCAACAAATGAATCTTTGTTCCACGTACTTAAATTTGGTTTTTCTTTCTTTGGCTTGCTTTGATATCACATAGTCATTCTATGTTGAAAACCAAAATTGTTTCACGTCAAGATCGGTTCCATGGATCCACTTAAGAACCGGACCGGACCAACGGTCCGGTTCCTGAGTGGATCCATGCAACAAACGGGTAGATCCCGATTCCAATTTTTCAGAACCGGTCCGGGAACCATTCACCCGGACCATGCACACCCCTAGTATTGTTAGAATTCCACTAAACTGTTGGTAACTTACAAACATGTTACAAGCTAAATAACTCTTTAAGTACTTTTATAAAACTATTGGTAAGTAACATATGTTACAAGCCAAAATCTATTCAACGACGGATTTTGAAATTTACCTACTCTTTCGTAAAAGTACCGGTATAGTATAATGTTATGTATTTTCAAGATTGAAACTCTAGAAATCTAATGCATAAAATGTGATTTATATGATCAAATTGCTTGTATCCAATCTTTCATCGGGAAATCATCTAATATGGTCATATGCTATGTAGGACCGACACAGACATGTGACATGCGACACGACACGACACGCCGATATGTTATTTCTTAAAAAATAAAGCATTCTGATACGTTCCGACACGTTATAAAATAAATAATAAAAAGAACATAGAATTAATTTATACTAAAAATATTAATTTAACATTTGTTAATATCATTCATTGTTTTAATTTGACAGAGATTTAATAAGAAATTCAAAAATTGCAAATACAAAAGAGCAAAATTTGAAGGAACATGTCGTGTTTTCTTACACTTGTCGAAAATTAGTGAGATTTTTTAAAATCCCAGACAAAGTTTGGAGTTCATGATACAGACTGGCTTGGAGCACCTTTGCAAAACAAGATTCGAGAAAAATGAAAATCTAGGACAAGAACTCTCGAAGTATGACCAAAAGAAAAGGACATAACTAAACTCGTTATGAAAAATGTAAGAAATAACTCACAAGCTAATGACATAGACCAAAAGAGATAACTCACAGGGGACGCTTGCGAGAGACGGATAGAAGCAAAAAAAATCACAACTTTAAGTCTATGGGAGCGGCGAAGCAACGCCGGTGAGAAGAGAGGCGTTCCATTGTCACTCACGAGAATGTCAAAACTTATAAGTAAGAAATTTGAGAATGAGAATTTTATTCTTTCCCCTTTATTTTTGTTATTTTCATTATTTTTTCATATATTTATATTTTGACCTCTCAAGTATTGAAATTTTTTAAAATTAACCCCGTACGTGTTGGAATCACGTGTTGGATTTCCTGATACTCGTTGACCGCGTGTCGGAACGTGTCGAAGCGTGTCGGAGTGTGTCAAATACGTGTTGGAGTGTCGGACACGACACGAAAACTTTAGGAGAGTGTCGGTGCTTCTTAAGTCATATCCAACCCCATTCTAGGGTGGCCACAACTGTTGCGGGTGCCATCAACTTGGGCGACCACCAGAAGGGGTCGCCTCTACTAAGACTGTCATTTATTTTAATTTTCAGTCTTTTTATATTTTTTTCATCTTTTTTCAACTTATTTTTTTAACTTAGACCCCAAAAAAAAAACATTATTTTATAAACCTCCAGCTTCTCTTTAACACACACCAGATTGTTTTATGTCAAACGGTATTGGCTTTTAGTAGATTCTGTTGGTTATGTGGACAAATTAAATTAATGAATAAATATACTAGAAGCTCTCAAACTTACCACGAGTGTGTAATGGAGTTCTAAAACTTTCACAATGTGCAATTAAATTCTAAAATTTATCAAATTTGTGCAATCAAATCATTTCATCAAGTGAAAAATGTTAATAAGTTTTATGACTTAATTGCACCAACTTGACAACTTTAAAACTTGATTATACTTTCCGAAAGTTTTAAAATTCAACTATACTTCTATAATAAGTTGTAGAACTTGAAAACCCAATAACACTCGAACGACAAGTTGTAAAACTTGATTTGCATTTTCTATAAATTTCACATTTTTATTGCACTTTCTTAATAAGTCTTTAGACTTTCGGCGCACTTATCTCTTAAATTAATAAAACGAAAGATACGCTCGGATTCCTCCGCCCACTGAAACCTAACCAAAGAGCCGGATTTCCCAAGACACCTCGTGACTCCTAGCCCTAGCGTCGAATTAACTATGTCGTTTCTCTGGATAATAAAGTCGACAACACGAATGGGCACGCAATAGCTAGCCAATCACCAGTACTATAAGACATATGCCCTGATGAATCACTGATTAGGACATTGCCGACATTTTAGGAGTATAAAACACTCCAATCATCTGATGTACCATCACAAGATGTTCGTAGCTGGTGCACGTTCATGGGGCAGCAATAATTGCATGCGCATGGGGCTCCCGGTCATCTGGCGAAATCAGACACACCTAATTTTCTTGATGTTCATTGCCGGCCTTTCAACACGTGATCCAATAATTGACTTTCTCCATTCTTGAGTACTCGAATTAATTAATTCCCCTGCCCCCCCTTTCCTCCCTTGTTTGACGCCTTTTATTTCGCCAATCGAACATGAAAATGACGAATGTATCTTTCTGACCATCTTCCCCGAATCATATAACGCGTGAGCCAAAACTCGAATGGATAACTGGGATGGGATATTGTTTGAACCGACTAGTCAAGAACTCAAATTTAACCTTTCAAGATTGGCGCAGCTGGTTGCGATGTTATGGAATTTCCAACTCGAAAACTAGAAATCGCTTAATCAAATCTTGTAAAATGCATGCGAACTACTCGGGATCAAGGTTGCAAGGCCCTGATTTAGTTGGTTCATGGGCATTTATGCAAACGGGGTCATGTTTCTTAGCACATGCTTGCCCTTGCGTTTGAGTGAAGATTATTAATTTGCCATTTACAAGGACTTACAAGAAAATTATGAGTATTGCGGAAAGTTATTAAATATAAGTAAGACTTTGTTTGTTTCGTGAAAAATATTTTCTAAAATTTCCGGCATTTGATTCATAAAAATTGAACAAATCTAGGAAAGCAATTTCCTTCTATGAAAAAACACCTTAAAAGTGGGGAAAATGATTAAGAGGGAATCATTTTCCCTCATCTTTCTTTCCCCCAAACCAAACATGTTCTCCGACAAAAGAAAAAAACAAACAAACAAACAAACACGTTTGCCCCTGTGAACTCCTTAGTAATAATTTTTTTTTTAAATTCAAAAATTTAATTATTTTTTATTTTTTCTTCCTTCTTTTTCTTTTCTTTCTTTCCATTCCTTCTTCTTCCTTCACCTACTATGTGCCTTAGTGACAGCCGGTAGCCTCGTGACCAACCAAGATATGAGCCAACGGCCCAGCGAGCTCAAGACTTGGCTAATCTAGGTAAGAGCAAGCTTGGCCAAGGCCGGTGATCTCACGGTTCACTTGTGGCTATTGCCGCCCGTGGAAGGAGATGGGAATGGTAGTGAGGAAGCAAACGTTGAATTTTTTAATAATTTAAAAATAGAAGTGACTTAAAAAGTTGAATTTTTTTAATAGTTGCCCTTGGAAAATCAAACTAGATGACACCAAATGATGGAAAATATTTTTTGTTTATTTCAACCAAGCACTGGAAAATAAAGTCATTTTTCTAAAAAATGACTACTTGGCAAATATTTTTCTAAGATTGTAAATTTTTTACGAAACAAACAAATCCTAAAAGCACTGTCATTTATGACAATTGTAGCCTTTTATTATACTATTGATTAGTTATTGTGTTCACATTTTCAAGCTATGAATTTCATACCTAAAACTACCGTTCGTAGCTCCCACGGAATGCTATGCATGGACCGTGGCCATCCGGTAGGGTCACCTAGTCCACTAGAGACGTTGGCGCGGTGCCCAATGGGAGAGAGAATCTTTTTCAAGACCTCTCTCACGCCTTTACGGAAGATAGACATGTAGGGCCTCCCACCCCAGGGTGGGTTCCTCCACCTGTTTCTTCCTTGAGTAGGTCAAGGTCCTGCTCAGGTCCAAGCCTTTTATTATACTATTGATTGGTTATTGTATTAACATTTTCAAGCTACGAATTTCATACCTAAAACTACCATTCGTAAAGGGGAAGTACTAATTTTTCCAGTGGAAATGAGTAACCATAATCAAAGATAAACTAAGACCCATAAAATTAAACCAATATAAACATTATGATAATTTCAGATAAATTACGACGAATTTTAATATCATCGCGGCCCTCTGCACAAGGCCGGTCTCCTTTCCTTATCCCAAGGGGTATCCTAGAAGAGGACCCCACCGGCAGAACGCAGCCTCCCGAGCTGGAAAGGTCAAAACCTACTACCGTCTGTCAAATGTTTGTTTGCTGTCTGAAAGGTGCAATGGATCAGACCATCGATCCATCTAATCCAACACAGCTCAACAACAGTGAGGACATGGGCTAAGAAAAGTTCACGAGCAAGACAAGAACACGCTTCGCTCTTGCCTTTTTTGACCCTCCAGAGCACTGCCAAAAAGCTCGTCTAGAAATTCAATCATAAGGAAATATGACATTATTTTAATTAGTAATCTAGTAGGTGAGTCTAAGAATGTCTATAATTATTATTATTATTTTTTTACTGTGAAAAATTTATCCTATGATATCTCGATTTTTAATAAATTTTATGCCGAGAAAAATTGGAATCCGTTTCAATGTGTTGTTGAGGATGATCCCAATCGAATTTCATTGGAAAGTGATGCATCTTGGTGATGAAAATGAGTGGAAACATGAGTTGGTTTTTATTGTATTTATGGAACGAGTACTCCAAAAAGAAAACTAGTTAAATGAGATCGAATGTGGCTCATGATTACTAATTGGCATTGGATGAGGTTAACAGGGAATGAATGTTCACATCATAAATGACCATATTCTCTAATAGATTGTATATATGCATGAGATTGAGAGATTCTAGAATGGTTCGAACTGTAACCTATGTATAGATTAATTTATCCTCTAGGCTAGAGTGGGTCATTTTCTCTAGGAGGGCCAAGTTTTCTTTGGCCATAATTTGAGCTATGCCTTTCGTACGGAACTATGCATTCTGCTTTTTGTGCTTTTCCTGGGTCCATTGCAATTTGTCTCCTAAGGTTTCAGAAATTCTACAATGTGCATCATGATGTTTTGAATATGGGGTTTACTGTAGAATAAAAGAAACTCGATTATAAAGTAAAGCAAATAATTTCAAACGACAAAAGGAGAATATACACAAAAAGAAGTGAATTGGACGACAAAATGATGTTGCCACCATCCGTAAGTATGTGAGTTCCTCCGTACCGGGCGGAGTTCGTACTTTCCACAGAATCCTTGATGACGGTCGCAGGAGCATTGGCCAAAGTTGACCCAATCCTCTCTCGCCCTCATCATTTCTTTTTGAGTTTCTTCTTTAAAATAAGGATTAATACCCTAAAAATTTTAAATTAATAAAAGTGTAATAAATTTATCCGAAATTATTTTTTAATCATGAATAATCTCAAATTAGTATACATGTGAAAAATTTATCCCAACCGATTATAAAAAGCTTCAAATTAAGACACTTATGATAAATTTATTCCAAATTAATTTATACGATCGCAAAAAATCTCAAATTGATACATTTGTGACAAATATATCATCTCGTAAATTAAATTAATACCACAAAAAATTACAAAAATTGTATAATCCAAATTGATATATTAATTAACTGTCACGTATAATTCAATTTGATAATTTAATAGTAAAATTTAGCAGAAATTAATAGAGGGTAAATTTATCACAAATATATCAATTTTTGGTAAAATTGTCAAAAAGTTTACCAGTTTAGGATTTTTGATGGATAAAAAATTAGCTTGGGAAAATTTATCATATGTGTACCAATTTGAAAATTTTCAAGATATTAATCCTTAAAATAAAAAAGGTAAACACCACAAAAAGCTTCAAATTATATCCACTATAATACAAATATTCTAATTTTTTTTTGTGTCATTAAAAATCCTAAATTTACTCACCACCATACAAATATCTAACTTTTTTTAAGTAACGAAAAACCTTCAACTTATACTTGTGCGACATATATACTCTTTATTGTTCTATCTAAAGTATATTTGTTACAAGTATATGTTCGAGGTGTCTATGACAAAAAAAAGTTTGGGTTATTTTTGTCACTTAAGGTTTTTGTGTTACAATGGGTATAGTTTGGAGTTTTTATTGTGGAATTAATATAAAAAAAAAAGAACAAAATATCCATTTCGTATTTTCCTTGTCTCTTTAGATTTGTTTCTTGATAATTTTCTTTTTTTTTTTTAATCCTTTAACAACAGAAAATACACATTATCGTGCAGTCTCGATAGATTGTGCGTGTTAATGATAAAGGACTTGATTGCAGGCATCATGTAAGTTAAATGGCTTTATTCAAATAATATTGAGGACTTAATTGTGTGATAGACCAAAAAAAAAAAAAAACAATCTATTTATCCTTTCAAGAAAAGTTGATGTAGATAGGATGGGGCATCTGGTTAGTTTTTTCTTGGCTTATCCTGTAATGTCTAATAGTATGAAAAAAACAGTTCTAGGTGATATCAAATATCCAAGCTTTTCGATAACATATGAATGCTATTATACTTGCCCACGCTTAGCATACGTTTTACATTAAAAATTAGTACTAAAACTCCTTAACTACTTTTTCACATTCGTGTTATGAGAAAATTTATTACCTTTCAAAGTTATATCAGTACAATAACCATAAAATTTAAATAATCAGAGAGTATCATGCAAAAATTAACATGTATCGTGTACAAAATGATTGAATGGTATAGGGACATTTTGCCTTATATATAAATTCACTAAACACTCATCAAGTATTGAAATGTCCTATTTTACTAAAAATAAAATTAAGATAGACTATTTTTCTTTTTTAACTAGATGCAATGATTTTCTCATTTCCAATCAATCAACATTTTTTAATTAAGTAAGATCGAGTCTAACTCGTATTCTATTACATTTAGTATTGGATCGAACCAAAGTGATTTGCAAAGTACGGTATAGCATTGTTTCATGTTAATAAATATCTACAATTTCTTTGTCACATAATAATTGTGTGCGGTATAGTGATTTTACTGTTAAAATTTTTCTTTGTTCATTACATTCTGTTTCGCATGACTCTGTTATATTATAAATTTAAGCGACAAAGTCAATTTCTCTTTCTCTATATTGTTGTATAGATATATTTATATATTTTTTTTAATTTTTACTCATAACGCATGCCGTGCGATTCGTGCCTAATAGAGTCAATCTCACTTATATTTATAAGCTTTAAGTATCTTCTCATTCTCGAGAAATTACTTTTACTACCTATTACGTAAAAAGTTATTAGATAACATGAAATTAGCGTTAAAAATCCCCAAAATTTCCTATATTTTCAGAGGCCACCAACTGGCGAATGCTAGCTCTGATTAATAGTTCTACTTAGTTGACCCCTCAGATCGAAGAATTATACGTGCAGTACTAATACTAAGCTTCGGGAGTTGAGCCTTTCTATAGCGGTCTTTCATGCGATTCTTCAATGGAAAGATTTAGCGACAGCAATACGAATACGATAAATGGAAAGACTCGTTTGCCAATCAAACTCCAATGGGCTGACTCTCTTTTGGGTATGGGCTCACCTAAATAGTGAGCTCAGGGAAAGTCCATGTCCACCTCAAGAGCATATGTTCCATGTCCAACTCAAGAGCATTTGTTCAAGCTGTGAAGCCACTTGCCCACTTCAATCAGCCAGGGTTTCCATCAAACTCAAAACATTATATTATTTTCTTAAAAATTACAAAAAATAAAAATAAAAATTGAACACTATAAAATGTTACATTTCAGATTTCTTAAGAATTCGAAGTAATTGATATGACGCAAAAGTTGCGATTTTGAAGTAATTTTTTCTAAAAAAATAAAGTTAAGAAAAGTAAAAGCTCTACTAGACACCCGTGAGGTTGAGATTGAAATTGATTAGATAGAGATTAAGATTGATCTATAGAATATATCCTTGCGATTTATTGTGTACATCTTGTTCTATATTTACAGAGCCTTGTACATTAGGGAGAATTGAAGAAATACAATTTTTTTTTTCCCTAAACTACTTCCTCCATTCACGTTCTCTCTGTCTTCCTTGTTGTTTCTTGCTTTGTGGGTTTATATTTAGTTAGTAACTCACTTAATGGGTCATTTTGCATTTCTACAAAAATTGTAAAAGTAATAAGAGAAACTGGTGCTACCTTGAATGCTACTTTTCAATTGTTCTTGAAATATATGGGGTAGTGCAAAAAAAGTTTATAGATTTAACACCAAAACTTAAAAAAGAAAGCGAATTTAAAAGCCAAAATAAGAAAAAAAATGGATAACAATACAAATGGTCCATGTACTTTGGTTTAATGTGTGGTATCATCTTCAAACTTTTAATTTATTTAACGTAATCTCTAAACTCTTTTAATTAATTCAATATGATCATCGAATTTTTTAATCATCAAACTATATTTTCAATGAATGCAATTTAGGGACTCGATATTTAATAATGACTATATTAAACAAATTAAAAGTTCAGAGACAATACTGTACATTGAATAAAGATTTAAATTTCATATTGAAAAAGATTTAAATTTCATATTGAAAAAAGAAAGTAAAAGTTCATAAATAATATTACACCTCAAATTAAAGTTTAGAAATCATTCGAGTCCACGTATCTAAGGCAGCATGCGAAAAAAACGAATCTAGGAAAAGCCGTCGTACTTTATTAGAATAAGAATAAAATATAGGAATTTCCCTTATCGACCGCAAAAATCAGGTAAGCATACGTCTTCTTGGGCCGGCCAATGAGAATCAGGAATTTTCGGACATGTCGTGGAATCCACAAGTAGCCGTTCTGAGACCAACGTAAAGTATCATTTTTAATTTTTTTTTTTTTGGGGTCGGGCTTGGGACAAATTAAATTCAAAAAGGAGAAGAAAAAGAAAAGGTTCCTTTTTGAAATCCTGAGCGTCAGTTGATTCGATTTGAATTAAAAAAAAATAATAAATGTGGTAAACTCAAAAAAGCACCTGGTAACGGCTCTCTTCCCCGCTCGCTCGTCAAAAATTTGAAATCCCATCTCTCTCTCTCTCTCTCTCTAAGCTCCTCTGCGTCATCTTCTTCCTCGATCCACGCGCCCACCATCCCCATCCATTTCCTCCACCAACTTCATCTTCTTCACCACCTGGTCAGCTCGTTTTCTCCGCATTGCTCTCTCTCTCTCTCTCTCTCTCTCTCTCTCTCTGTGGACCAAGAGGCCTTCAATGGGTAGCTGTTTCAGCAAGAAGGGATCTTCGTCGGTCGCCTCCGGCGGCTCTTCGGCCGCCAAGCCGCCTCCCGATTCGAACCCACCTTGCAAAATCGATGCCGCGAAGGCGGAGCGCGAGCCCGACGGCAGGGCGTCGCCGGCGCGGAGCCACCGGCGGGAGAAGGAAGCCGGACAGGAGGGCTTCGTGAAAAAGGAGGTCTTCATCATCAAGCACCGGAAGAGCCACGACCGACGCGCCTCGCCTGAAGAGAAGCCGGCTGCGGACGGGGCGGCTCCGGTTGTGGATGCCGGGAAATCCGGTGAGGATGCGGGACAGGCGGTCGTCGGTCCTCTGGCCGCTTCGGGTAATGGCGGCGAGAGCTTGCCCGTGAATGGGGCGAGCGTTGTTGGCGTGAGTGCGGGCGTGAGGACGTCGAACTGCACCAAGGAAGAGGTCGATGCCATTCTCATTCAGTGCGGCCGGCTCAGCCGGAGCTCCTCGGGGAGGACCGGGGCGGCCTCCGGCGGCAGAGTCTATTCGGGATCCAAGAGGAGCTACGATTTCGATAACCAAAACGATGATGGTCCGGTCGCTCGGGCTGCCGATGCTGCCGGAAGCGAGCAAACCGAGATGAACGAGGATGAGCTGGCGGAGAAACGCCAGCACCGGCAGCGCCACCGCCAATCGACGCCTTCCCGTTCCCACAGCCAGGGGAGTGGGGCGAGGAGGAGGACGCCGAGCAGGGAAAGAGACCAGCGATCCTCAAGCAGAGAAAGGAGGGTGAGCCGCTCGCCGGCTAGACGTTCCGAGAATGCCTCTCTCTCGAATTCGAACGCGAGCTCCGCTGCCGGGGGCTCCGGCAACAACAATCGGCCCGGGAAGATGGTGTCGGTCCCCGCTTCTTTGGTGGACAAGAGCAACGGCGGTGGCGATCCACCGGAATCTCAAGCCACCGTCAAGAGGATATCCGTGAAGAGGAATGCAGGGGAACCGCACGCGGCGTCGAGAGGCGCCGCATCGCCTCGTTCCCAGTCGCCTGCTAGGCAAATGTCCGGTGGTGTCGGGAGGCAGCAGAACAGTGAGAACCAGCAGCCTTCCCTGAGTCGCAACTCGTCCAGGAAGGCGGAACATTCTCCCTACAGGAGAAACCCGCTCGGCGAGATCGATACCAATGCCCGTCAACAGCAACCTCAGCCGCCATCCAACAAGAGCGCGCATAAAGCCACGGAAGACGGCACGGTGAAGGAAGTCGAGGTACTCCTGACATTCGGTTTAGTTTCTTTGAGAAATTACTCCTGTTTCTTATCACATTCCTTACTGAAATTGGCCATTGCTACTTCATCGATCCCAGGCTCGAATGGCGAAACAGACCGTGGATGGTAACAATGGCCGATTCACGCACGGGACTAAAGTGACAGAGGACAACAAGGCTCGAGGTTGTGATTCTGCAGAAAAGGAGCAACAAGCTGTCATGGAAGTGCTGAAGAGGCAAGCACCCATGTCCGGGTTCGAAACTCAGAAACCACAGGCATTGGCGCGAAGCCGGTCCTCGAGGCTGTCGGAGCTCGAGCTGAATCCTCAGGTCGTGGCCGAACCAACGTCCTATACGACCTTGCTGCTCGAAGACATCCAGAATTTCCACCAAAAGCAGAACGCTACCACCCCCACTGTCCCGGCTTGCGTGACAAAGGCCTGCTCGATCTATGAAGCAGTCGCCGACCTCAACTCCAATAAGAGCTCCAATGTAGCCAGCGCCTTGTCCGAATTAAGAAAAGCTGCGTCGAATCAGTGTAGCCACAACGGCTACAGTTCCTCCTACTCAGGTAACGATCTCGTTAGGAAATCGGAGGGCAGGGACCCGTTTGTGGAATCGGAGCTGGTAGTCGACGATGATCTAATGGAGCCGACCATTCACAAGTACGTGACGATGAAGAGGGGTGGCATGCTGAAAGGGGATGATAAGGAGGAGATAGAATCCTCAGGGAGCAACAGCTTCGCCGGTTCCGGAACGCAGCAATGGGGGGGAGTGTCGTCTTCCTGGGAGCCCGGTTCCGGCGATTCATCCGATTGCTGGACTTCAAATTCCAAAGCTGTTACGGATGACTTCAGTCCGTTGGCCTTCCAGAGGATGGCTGTATCCGAATCGGGTCGCCAAGTGAGCGAGTCCAGAAGGGACTTGAACGTTAAGAGGCGGGACTTTGGCGTTCGACAAAATGGGATCGGGAGAAGCAGGACATAGTTCCTAGTCTTAAGGCAGTTTATCTGTGACTACCGTGTTGGTCAAGCCTCAACAAGATGCGAGACGGATTAGTTTCTATTTCGAGGGTTTGGCGTACATTTCTCGGCAGTTGCGACTCGCAACATTCCAGTCTTTCATTAGGAAACATTGCAGCTTTTTTGCACTACAGATTGTGCGTAAGTTACTCATTTATGTGCCCTCTTTCAAGAGAACTTACCATGTTGTTGATTTTTCTTATCAGTTACTGTGGATTTGTGCATAAGTTACTCATTTATGTGCTCTCTTTCAAGAGAACTTGCCATGTTGATTTTTCTTATCAGTTACTGTGATGTAGAGTTTTCCAAGTTTGTGAGGATTTTGCCCCATCAAAATCGGTCCATGACCCACAATGGCACTGCCCACCTTAATCACTGAACCAGCCAAACCTTCATTACCACGACATGAGGAACATTTTAAAAGCAATTGTAGCCAGAAAGAAATCCAAAACTGAAAACAGCATCTCCTGCTGGCTAGATCAAACTGTACGAATAGAGCGCTCATTCAATATTCTTTGGTGGATATATTTTGTTTTACCTATGCTGGTACCAGACATTGCAACGATTACAGCAGCAGCATGGGAAATGAGGAAGTATGTACTGGACCGTCATGAGCAATTCATAAGGCCTGTTTGGCCAAGTTATTAGCACCCCTGTTCGATGAACGGGATGACCAATATGCAGTTGACGAACGTGAATCGGGAAATTCCCCATGTCCCTCCTAGAATCTACCCAGTGCCGTGGCATTATGCTATTTCCAGATGTTGTAGTACCAACAAGGGACGGTTCACTTTCAGACTAGACCATCAGCTGTCTATTTTCCTTTGCCAATTCAATTGCTAAGGGAAAAGCATTTCCTTTCCAATTGCAGAGTACAGGAGCTCGAGTAACTGTCACTTAACCCTCCAAGCAAACTCATATGATCCTGGGAGATCACTACTGTTGATTCAAGCAGAGGCTTAATTGCTGCATCCGTGTGGATTTTAATAGTGCCACGAGGAGGTGGGAGCCACTTACCGATCAGTATAGGAGCTTGGTGGACTGGCACGGATGAAGCCTTCACTCATAGAAAGTTCCTCTAATGTGCAAGACACCATTATTTTGTGGTTTACGCATTCTTAAACATATAGAGAAACTTTACGCGAGTCAAGCATCTAGGGTTGTAATATACTGCATAGATAACAAAGTTCATATGCATATCACAGAAGTAGAAAATGGAGTACCATTGTGCTTACACTCTACAAAATCTATTGGTTTTAGCCGTGCGGCTTCCCATCAATACCTTCATCAAACATAGTAGTCACCTTGACGAGCTCATGCTTAAGGGACATTAATAAAACTAGAGAATCAAAAAAGGGAGACAATCAACCTGCTGCCATCGACAGCTGGAGCAACCAATTGAATAATATGTATTTCAAAAACGTAGCCCAAACAAAAGGTTATGTATCTGCACAACATTCTATTCTATCTTCCTATACATTGCATCGAGATGGGTCCTCCAACGGCTCAAGCCATTTCCAGTCGAGAAAAGTGTAATTAATATACCCTCTTATTTACAACATATCTCACCTCCTACTGTTTCCACTACCTTTATGGATGCATGCATGACCTAGCAACAAGAGTTCAAACTTCAGAGGTAAAGCCGAGAGCAAAGCTCCTGCTAGGCGTTAACACAGGTTTCACATACTTCCCATGTTGGGCATGCCATGCTCAGCATAAGGATCATTCCAAGCTGTTCTAGTTATTGATCATGTATATGGCAATCAAAGTAATGAGAGCACCGCCCAGTTGCAGAGGTGAGAAGGTTTCATGGAGAAATATGTACCTGCAGGTACGATTTACAATTATGGCATAAAAACAAGGCATGCAAAAATAGATTGCAGATAATAAAAGGCTTAGGTAGGATGGACTGTACCCGAAAATTGAAGCAAACATTGGAGTAAGAAATGTGAGGGAGCTCAGCTTCATCAAACTTCCTGCATGCAATAGTAAAACAGAATAAACTAAAGTCGGGAGGAGATAAGAATACTTATCACACTTTCATCATGCATGACAAGGAATATAATTGATGAGCTGAGGATAAAATACAGGACTCAAAATATTCAGGATACTAAAAACAACCTTTTGTAGCATTGTAGTAAAATACACCATAGCTGATGGCACTTCCGCAAATTGAGGTATAAAGTAGTGCTGATATATCAGTCACGGAAAGCTCTGACAAACCACCGGTAAAGATAGGATCATGATTGAGAATCGAGATTATTGCAAGAGGAAGACCACCAATAACCATATGCTACAGGGAAAAAAAAATCAAATTGAAGACATCAGTTAATTTCTAATTGTTCAACTCTTTTTACTGAGAGGGCCGATCTTGACAAGAGGAAGACCGCTGTAATGGTAAGCTATATGAAAAAACCAAAAACTGAAGTCAAGAGTTAATCATGTGCCGTAAAGTTTTATCATGAAATCTTGCAACTAAAATGTGATATATTTGTGCTAAGCTTCACAAATACCTGAATGCCAAAAGACCCGCTTTTTAACGGATGAAATGGAACGTAAGTACAGATAATTAATAATCTCTTCAACTAAGCAATGCAAAATTTACACTCTTTTGCGTAAGGCAATATAATATTAAGCCCATATGATAGATCAATTATGAAGGTATCATGCAGTCTCCCAAATGATTAGAGAACCAGCAATTAGCTTCAAGCTGATACACCAAAAAGTTATAATTTTGACCAGTAAAGAGATATAAAATCACTACAGCTAAACACTGGAAAAAATTAAGAAATCAAACACACACAAGTAGCAAAATAAACTAACAACCGGCATCTAGCTAAATAAGAAAAACAAATTTAAGCACTTCAATATATCCCAGGCTAGGTTGAACCTACCCATCCAGTAGCCATAACTGGATCAGAATACTTGGAGACCCAACGGACCATAACAGTTCCAATGGCCATGCTCTGAGCTGCAAGAAGCATCCACCACTCACCACTTCCCCACAGTGAAAAATTATTGTCGTCAATAGCAACTGCCGGTACCTACAGCTTAAAACCTCACCATCAAATAGTGCAAGAGCCATGTGAAATAGAGATTGCTTATCAGTATGGATTCGCATATAACTCTAATATGATCACAAAAAGAAAAGGCCGATATGCCAGTTCCACCTAAGGTAGATCACTTACATTTGACCAAAGGAAAATGGTATGGACCTTCTGAAATGCTACTGAAATAGATCAGATATAGTAGCATGCTCATTTTAATTTGTGTAATCCAGGCTACATACAGCAATGAATGGCTCAGGAACTCCAGTATTGTAGTGGTGGTACCCTCGCTATATTATGGTTGGGCCTTCATTGTCAAGTATAAATTGTGACCTTATGTACCCTTACCTTAAGTTCAGCATACCTAAAAGGTTTGGTGATGGCAACAACAACAAAGGCCTGTTTCCAGTATATATGTTTCAGGGAACCATTAACTCCTATCAAGTATCATGTCTCTCAATAGACAACAGACTAAGAAACTCTATACTCTTAATGTTTCCTGTTGACATCTTCTTAAGCCTCCTCCTCCTCCTCCTCCAAAAGATCTACCTTCTGAGATTACATAAATAACATTTTCTTGCTGCTGCATTATGGTTATTTAAAGTCTCTCCACATGTCTGAACCACCTTAATTCAGAGCTTCCTATGGAAATTTTCCAATGGTTTAGATATCTGTCTACCTATCTCAGATACACTCACATAGTTTACATGTTACGCTTGACTGGCCGACATGTCATTCCATAGACCGTTGCCATGTTATTACAGCCTAAATAGTTTTCCCTAAAGCCTGAGCAGCATTTTCAGATTGTACATAGTGCTTGCAACATTTCACCCTGTAGATCCATCCCACTTGCATATAGTAACCAATCTCCATGCAATCCACTTCTATTCTTGGAAGATGTAGCACTTTAATCTCAGTTATACTTGATTACTCTTTCTCAACATTTGTCTTATAAGTCATAAAAATATAACTCAATATTTGATGCAATTCATTGTTTCTCAATTATAGATACCAAAGTACTCTTTCTCCTCTAGTGCATTCCCACAAAATTATCTAACCCAATGATCTCAACCTCAATGCCTCAACTACCTCAACTAAACATTTCACTTTGATGGTGGATCCCTTGTGGATCCCTTTTGAAAAGACTTCAACATGCCTTTTCAAACGAGCAATTTAGCTGGTGATAAAAAGCCAGACATTTTGAGAGAGAGAGAGAGAGAGAGAGAGAGAGAGAGAGATTGTTGGAAAAACCTATTAGGCAGTGTGAACAAGTAAAACTCATAGATGCTTGCATCAAGCTATAGGCCCAATAAGTCATATGCTACCTTTTGAAAGAATCTTTATAGGAGATAAAGGTGAGAGACATGCAGCTTCTACCAAGAATCAGCCAACTAACATTCAGCATGGCAGTGGAAATTACTGGATTTTTTTAGGTTAGAGGTTAAAAACAATCATGGGGAGTTGAGAGCAAGTTCTGTCAGCAGTCAGAATCTTTGAAAATAATGAACAAGGATCTAAGACTTGAATCTAACAATATGTAGCTGGGAAATTTACTGCACCATCATCAAGATGCATAAAAAATGTGATCAAAGTGGCAATTTTTTCACATATGCTTTGGCTTAAAGTGCAAGGGGAATTCAACGTTTAATAAAGTACACAGCAAGTTGCAATGAAAATGATAAGGAGAACAGGTGCCAGATGTTCTGGATATGGAGGGCAAGGTGGAGCGAGATTCCATCTGATGCAATTATAACCATGAAACCACATCCTATGAGAGACCATCATATGCACGTCTCATGCAGACATGTCACAAAAACATCGAGTGGTGGTTCAATGACAAGATAAAGAATGTTGCATTGTATCTCCAAAGCACAACATAGCCCATTTAGTTTCTAATCTACTAGGATCAAGCCAATGCATATTCACTCAACACCAGCATAATCACAATACAACTAGTGACACAAGGATTACCTCAAGAAGAAGAAGTCCCACGACACCAAGTATCAGTCCTGCGCCTCCAATTAACCCAATGGATTCACCGAAGAACAGGGCTGCAAGTATAGCCACTGTTAATGGCTGAGAGTCAATTATCACCTGTAACAAATTCAGCTCTAGTAAGCCAAGCAGAATAGCTCATTTTGATAAACTGCCAAATCAAGACATCTGATTCCATGTCAAGGATACAATGAGTAAAGACTAATCCAACTGATAGCTGCAGCTATACTAAGAGACCGGTCTACCTTTGTATTACATATACTCATTCATCCATTAGAGTTGTGGGAAAAAAAAAGGCAGGATTTTTCAGATAACAGAACAAGATTCAGTGTAAGTGACATCAGTCTTCTGACATGAGCCATTTCCTTTAGGGCACATTTCCAAAGCAATATGCAAGAATTTCCGTTACTCAGTAGCCATATTTAACATCAAAGAACCTTATAATTCACCTATAAGGTTGAAACTTTTTTGCCCTTTTCTTCTCATGGAGGCATTTAAACTGAGATAGAGAATACAGTGAGTTCAACATACGCTTCCGAGACCCGCCGACGTCCTCTGCAACCCTTGGGCGAGAAATCCCTGCCCCAAAAAACCCATCAGCAGGTTAAAATAATTATCAATCAAACATGTCAATCTCACTTTTTTACAATAAAGAAACGCTAAAAATGGCACACATATACACATTAGAGAGAGAGAGAGAGAGAGAGAGAGAGAGAGAGGCGCGACCTGAAAACAAGAGGCGTCCACAAGGGCGAACAGGGTGATGGAGAGCCAAGCGTTGAGGCCGGAGGGGGGCTTGCGGCCGCGGGAGGCCGCGAAGGCGACGAGGAGGAGCCCCGCGGGGATGAGGCGGAAGGAGGACACGAAGAAAGGGCCGGCCTTGGGGAGGACCTCCTTCATGGCCACCATGGCCGTGCCCCAGAAGAAGAAGGGCGACACCAGCACGGCCCACTCCCACAGCGACTCCTCCGCCGACGTCGTCGCCGTCGCAGCAGACCCTTTCTCGTCCACATCATCCACGGCGGCGGCCCCACCGTCCAAGGACGGTTCTCGTTTGAACTCCACCTTCTCGCTGGTGCAGCAAATTCGGGAGCCGGGTTTTTCGTTTCTCTTCCTCGTGATCATGGGTAGAGAAGGAGGAGGGGTTGGTGCATTTTGGGTCGATGATCTTCGGAAGGGATGTTCACGGGGCCTCCGCGCGGGAAGTGAGGAGAACGAGCTTCGAAGTGAGAGGGACTCCATTCCAGCTGGATGATGCCAGCAGCTGAGAGTCCAAACCATCTCTCTCTCTCTCTCTCTGTCTCTCTCTCTCTAGCCAGAGACAAGAAGATATTCAGAGGACCATGACAAGAAGATACTCAGAAAGCAGAGAGACATCCACACAGGGAGAGGGAGAGGGAGAGAGAGGCGAGGGGACAGCCATGGCTGCTGTGCTTGGTGGGGCGGGGACAGCCACAAGTTCATTTTTGAGAAGATTAAGAAAAGGAAAAAAGAAAAAACAAGATCAAAGCCAATTTTTAATAATTTTTTTTAATCGAGTGATCTACATTTGGAATTATTACTATCTTTTTATTATTGCCATGTTAGCATAACTGTGTTAAAGTATAAAATGGGCAAAACAATTAAAGTTTCTAGCTTAGACCCAAAAAGAAGAAGAGAAATTAGAGTTTTTAGTGAAATAAAAGTATACATATTCATAGTAGATTGATAGTGTTTGAGTGCACAATTGATTATCATGCGAGAAAAATGTGAATTGATTATTAATATTTCATATTGTGATTTTATAAATTAAAAATGAGGGAAATTGATATTTGAATAAAACTAGATAGTGAAATTGTTTTGAATTTTTTACAGGATTTTTCTAATCTTTTTTGAGTGTTAGAACATATTTAAGTACACCCCAACATAGAAGCATAGAAATGTACATGACCCGCTCAAAATTAATCATAATTTGAAAAATGAACGGAAATAACTTTAGCACCTAATGACTGATGAATATGGAATTATTATATTTGACCAAAAAAAAATATGGAATTATTATGAACGACCTTCACTAAGGTTTTATTGGTCTCAATGTAGAATGAGATTTGTCAATAACAATCCAAATACAAGAATAATCATGTTTTGAAATTTGAAAAGAAGTTTAATTATGAAAATCGATTACTTCCTTATTAGATTCCTTTAAAATGTGGAATTGGATAACTTAGCAAAATCTACCCTAAGATTCCAATTCCACTTTCCACCATAAAAAAGTTACATAAAAAAAAAATCCAACACAACATTTGCATAAGTCCACCATGTAATTGTAACCATTGTCGTCGTCACGACCTCCCTCACCTCCGTGTCCACTGCCGTCATCGCGGCCTTTGCCACCTTCACCATCGCTGTCTTCCTTTTCATACGGCAAGCTGGAGATAGGTAGGGCTCTCGGCGGAGGAGGTCATTGACTCGGGCGATCGAGAAGGTACAACATCGTCGGCAGATAGAGGCGTGACGTTGGGCTCGTGGCGGCATTAAGCGAGTTGTGACCAAGGGCGGGCGGCAACAGGTAGCGTACGCGGTGGTCTTCTGCATCATCGGGACACTTGGGAGGAGGGCCGGAAAAGAGAAAAAAAAAATTACAAAGAAGAAGAAGCCATAATCAAATAATTGAACAAGAATACTACTATTCCTAGAATTATGATCACTTTGAATGAAAATCTACTTTCGGATTGCTAATCAAATACGAAGAACTTAAATAGAATGGAAAGCGTTTTAGGTGATTGATGGTATTTTTTGGGAAAAAAAAAAGAAAAAAAATTCGTCCAAACTCGTGGAGCATAAAATCTCATTTGTTATATCAAGTGTTAAATTTTGGGTTTTCTTTGATGTCATTCGGTGGTAATAAGGGGGTTATTTCTAGTTTTGCAAATTACGCATTGAAAAGTTGTTTGTGCGAAAATACCGTTTGGCAAAATTTATTCCAAATGGGCTTTTGCTTTTAATTTTCTTTTTTTAAAAATCTGAAAAATCAAATCTGGCTGCCCGAGGTCCGCCGTCCGGCCGCCAAATCGGCCTCCGGACTACCAAATCTCGGCGGCTCGAGGTCGCGCGGACCTAGGCGGCGCGACCTCAGTGACGTCGTCGCCGCCCGGAGGCGTGACCTCGGCGCCGAGGTCGTAGATGCAGATCGGTCGCCGGACAGCCGGATCTGGCCTCCGGACCGCCAGATCTAGCGGCCTAAGGTCGCGCGGAACCAGCGACGCCGCTGGTTCCACGCGACCTCGGGCGGCGCGGACCTCGAGCGGCGTCGACCGGTTCGCTCGGAACCGCCGACGCCGCCGAGTCCGCGCGCCCGGGTCGCGCGTCGCGGCACCCCTGGACGGTGGTCACGGCGACACGCGACCCTCGGGCGGCGTGGGCGGTGGCTGCCGAGAAGTCGGTGGCCGGAAAGAAGAAGAAGAAGACAAGAAGAAGAAGAAGACGACCAGGGAGAGGAAGATGATGAACAGTGGGCGAGGCATTTCCCAAATGCCGAATGCCCAATGCTGCCCTCCCCAGCATTGGGCATTGAGCATTCCACATGCTCATACTTGGGCAAAGGAGCTTCCAAAAAATTTGCCAAACACTAAAATTTTCCCCCAATGGGTTTGGGGGTCCAAGGGGCTTTGGGAATGCCCAACCAAACACCCCCTAAGTAGGTCGCTTTGGAATGGCTTTAGCTTTCTGGAGGATTTCACTTGGGAAATTTTGGGCACTCAAATGAAGATTCTCATGGACGAGACTCTCGAGCTAGGTTATCCCCATGTCCCCACCTTTCACAGCAAACTGCAGTCATACGTGTCGCGACCTTATCTCGCCGCCCCCTCGAAATGTATCCAAGGAGGGGAAAGGTCGGGTTTAGGGATACTTGATCTCAAGATCGTGAGCTCTCTCTCCCAAGCTCGTACCCCGCGTGACAGCGGATTTATTTATGCGGTCTAATTGTTTAACAACCTAAGAATATAGACAGGAGTTGCCACTAGCCTCAACTTTGGGGGTCGGCTAGAAACACAATCGAGGGTCGGGAGTGTTCTCTCGATTCCTACGCAACCAGATATCTAGGTTCGGGGACTTGGGTTACGCTAATATTGCTATTAGCGCCCTTTCGGTACCTAAACAGTATGTTTGTTTTTCCTAACATGTCCATGCATTTCTTTTTATATTTTCAGGATCGTCAATTCTATACTAAATGATCATGCGTGGTGGATTATTTACATGCTATTCTATTTCTAAAAAAATAGAAAGGAAAACAACCAATGAAATTGAAATTGCAAGGCATTAAGTAAGCAATCAAGGGAAAGCCGTTAAACATAATCATGCAATTCTAAAAAATATAAAAGAGAAAACACAATTAAGAAAAATGAAGGAAAAAGGGAAAACCCGCAACTCGTCGGGTTTTATACAACACAAGGAACCCGAGACATATGTCGGGAGAGAAACGAATATTACAAGAAAAACGGTCGGAGTGGACATCGACCTCCACCATCTTCACTTCTTCTCCACTTTCAAGGTTCTAATCTAAACTTAATCTAAGAAATTTATGACTAGGTGCATACAAATAAAAGAAACAGTCAAACACATCAAGCAACCAATTTCATTTCTAAAGAAGTACAATGCGAAAGACAAGTTTCGGGTGATATCCCAAAGTTCAGCATTGATATGCGAATCATGTGAAATCAGCATCATAGGAACAAATTTCACGAGGAAGCTTCTCAAAAAAATTTTAACACGTGAATTTCTAAAAATTCAAGAACATGAAGAGGTCAATCAAAAAATAGAACATGGTAGCATGTCCCACCGTCGCTCTACAACAATATTAAAAGCAACTGGACAAATCTACTATCTCATCTTTAAAACTAACAGCAATTAGCCACAGAAAAGACAGCATTTCTAATCAAATCAACTCCAAAAATCAAAGACAGCACTTCATTATATATTGTAACTAAAAGCACGTGAATTTACAAAATCCTGGAAGAGATCAAGGTCTATCAAAAGTAGAACAGGGCAACAAAGCAATCATACAACCATTTTTTTTTTTGCAGTTTTTATGTGAAGGGCAACTTTTCATGAAGGACCTAATCCCAAACTCCTCACACAAAAAATTTGTATTAAATTCACAAGTATTCGATGTTATAGAAACAAAGCATGCTTTCTAGACCAAGACAAATTCCAAATTTCAATATCAGCAAATTTACGCATGAACAGCAAACATCAATTACACACGATCTCCATTTAACCCACTAAAAGCACACATGATCACATTCTAGTAAACTTTATACGGGAAATGCGGTAAGACACAAGCATTGCAACTTTAATGGGACATCGGAACGTAGGTAAACATAATGCAATGGGGATTAACTATTTATGACTGAGCCAAAAATCACAAAGCACAGCATGTAGATTGAAGATAAGGAGAGAAAATAAGCATAGGAAATCAGCCAAAATGGATCACTAAAACCACACATTTTCATCATAATCCTAAGCTTCTGCTCTTTCTCATAAACCAGATCTATTAAGAGAACGGGATGCACTTGAATGATAACCCATGTATTTAAAGCGAGCGTCTATATAGATGAGAAAAATTCAGGACTTTTTTGGACTAAGACGCTAAAAGCTTAGGTAACATCAAAATATGGCACCAGCATTGACATATAAAAAGAGGTAAAAACAGCAATCTACCTTTCTTATATCTACAAAAGTGGGAGTTAAGCTAGCCACAGAAAAAAAACAAAAAAAAAAATTTCTTTAATCGAATCTACTTCCAAAATAAGAAAAATCTGTATGTTATAACCAAAGGCATGCATTTCATAAAGCATCGATTCATGAATCCAAGTATAACATCCAGCAGAAAATCAGCACAAGGTTGAACAATGCATATCAGTAAAGAATCAACAACAAAGCCTCGATCTATGATCTAAACTCCACTTCACCAGAAGTCAATTCCTCACCAAGCATGACTAAATCATTGTTCGTACCAGCAACATGAGTAGATGATTATGCAATCGCATAACATAACATCATCAGAATGTCGAGATTATGCATGCAGCAATAATCGAGCAAAATCATATTTCGAGAATGCATGATGTTGAAGGGCGATATCTCCATAGAACAAAGTCTAACAATGTATCATCTTTCCTTAACTAAAGGCCGAGCTTCGAACTTTTCTATTCACCGATTTCCATTAACTATGCTAAGCAAGACGAAACCAAATATAACGCACCCACATGCACAAGTAACACGGCTCAATCAAATATCTACTCAACTCAATACCAAATCGGAACCGAGCTTAAATGGATTCTCTAAATCCATCAATCAACAACGAAGACAACAACGACAAGTACTTGAACAAACGACATTTATTAGGAAAATCTCGATAAACTTGTTCTTTCTCACCCGATCGAGCTAAAGACGAGAACCGAACCGAGGCTTCCAACTCGGCGTGGACCCGAACCACCGTATCTCGAGCTCGGAAGGGCGCGATTCGCAATGAGGGCGTTAGATCCAACCGAGTGAGCGATTACCAGAGAAAACGAACGAGAGGGGGGAAGGTCAGAATCCAAGACCAAAACGGATTGAGGGAGAGGACGGAAATCGAAACCCTAACTGATCGAGAGAGAGAAAGCTCACCGATCGAGCGAGCTCGATCCAGAGAGAAAAATCAGTCAAGTGTCGTTGTCGTCGACGTCACCAATCTTCGAAGGTCGGCTTCGGATCGAGCTTCACACCTTGCGCTCCTTGGCCGGTGATTGTTCAAGACAATCGAATGAGCGAATGTTCGATCTCCGAGAGCGATCCGCCACCGTCGTTGTCGTCACCGCCAGTCCACTGCGGATCTAAACCTCCTCCCCTCAACGCAATCTCCGTCAATGTCGCGATATTATGCGATGAGATCCGGCGAACAAAACCGCGGCATCGTCCTTGCCGTGACCGCCGTCGCCTCCAATCTTCGATCCCTCGCCAATGGAGAAAAACCCTAGTCGATCGAACCGTAGAGAGAGAGAGAGAGAACCACTCGATCGAGTGCGAGTTCCCCCCGGAGACCCTTTGTTCGTCGAGCGAGAGACCCTCTGTCCAGAGAGGGAATACGTGCTCCAGAGAGATTCCGTGTGAGGACCTCTGAGGAGAGAGAGTCCGTGGAGAGAGAGAGAGCGTGAGTAGAGAGAGAGCGTCCCCTGGTGAGAGAATCCGGAAAAAGAATCCCAGAGAGAGAGAGTTCGAAGAGAGAGAGAGAGTCCCAGAGCCCGTCGAGTGTCCCCCTTTTATATTTTTTTTTTTTTTTATCTTTTTATCTTTTTGTTTTCTTTTCATTTTCACCTTCATCCATTTTTTTTTTTATCTTTTGGGCTCTTTATTCTTTTCTCTCTTCTTTTTTTTTTTTTATTTCTAATTTTTTTTTTTGTCTTTTCATTTCAAACAATTTTTTAACTTTTGCGAATTGAATGCTTAAAACGTCGACAAAAATTTCGGGTGTCAATAGCTGCCCCTCTTTGAGTGGGAGTTCGAAGAGGTTCCACTCAAAGATAAAATTGATACCTGGAATTTTTAGTCGACCCAACTTCGGAAATATGGAAATGACGAGCAATGATACTTGGTTAGAGACATACCTGATACTTACCTTCGTTCATCAAGGTATCTAAACTCTTGTTGGGGTTTATTCACTCTTTCTCTGTTTCTCTCTCTCTTGGAATGGAATGAAGACAATGAAATCACTAAATGGAAAAGGAATGGTTTAAGGATAACCTAAAACCTAAAACAAAGTTTAAGGATGGACCCACAAACCATATGGTTTAGACTGGGAGAAAGGTCTCACTGTGTAAAAATAGGTTTTGACTGGGTGTGATGTCTCACCGTGTAAAAACGGGTTTCGACTGGGAAAAAAGGTCTTACCGTGTAAAAACGGGTTTCGACTGGATGTGATAGTCTCATTGTGTGGTTTAAGGATGACCTGGAACCTAGTGGTTTAAGGATGGACCCACGAACCTAGTGTGGTTTAAGGATGGACCCACGAACCTAGTGGTTTAGACTGGGAGAAAGGTCTCACTGTGTAAAAACAGGTTTTGACTGGGTGTGATGTCTCACCGTGTAAAAACGGGTTTCGACTGGGAAAAAAGGTCTCACCGTGTAAAAACGGGTTTCGACTGGATGTGATAGTCTCATTGTGTGGTTTAAGGATGACCCGGAACCTAGTGGTTTAAGGATGGACCCACGAACCTAGTGTGGTTTAAGGATGGACCCACGAACCTAGTGGTTTAAGGATGGACCCACGAACCTAGTGTGGTTTAAGGATGGACCCACGAACCTAGTGGTTTAAGGATAGACCCACGAACCTAAGAGACAAGGTTTAAGGATGACCTGGAACCTGGTGGTTTAAGGATAGATCCACGAACCTAAGAGACAATGATATGGTTTAGGATGACCAAAAACCGGTTTACTAAGGAACAAATATTTTGAAAAAGAGTTTCAAGATTACTTGAGAGCCAATCTTACGAAATAATGCCAATTGTCAAATCATTTCAAAGAGGATTTTAACAAAATGAGATTTGATTAACCATCTAAGGGTTAAGTCAAATATGCCAAGTGGAAACATCCTAATCAAAAGAGGTCTTTCACACTAACTCTCAAAAATGGCTTTTGTTCCCAACCATTGATATTGGAAAACTGTTTAAATCTCACTAGAGAAATCTCACTCAACCTATGTCTAAGGTTTTCAGAAACGTTCATAGTGAATACAATCAATTGATCAAAAGGTCTTTTAAAGGGACCGTAATGATGGCTTGGTCATGGGCTTACACAAAGGGTATGCACTTTGAGGCCAAGAAATGAATATTCAATCAATATCTTCATCGGGTTTACAAGTCAAGAACCTTGAAGATAAGATAAGATAGGATTGCTTCCACTCCTTCTAGCGGTAACTCCAATGTGATATTCTCATTTCAACTCGAACCATCCCAATCGGAAGAGACTTCGGATAAGGGTTGTAATGTTGGTTCGGGTGAGGCTTAGAAAGGCTTGAAAATTTTTCAAATATCGAAGGGTTAAAAGTGAGTGATTATCTTGGCATCATTACCATCACATGACTTTTAAAAAATTTGACTCTTGAAATTTAACCTATCTCTAGAGTCCTTTTGGTAATTTGTCTTGAGACATGAGAGCTTTGCTCTTTGTTCTAATGATATTGCTTGCAATACATGTTTTCTCTTGCAAGATATTTCTTTTGTTTTTCAACGAATGATCTTCTGTATGATCGTGGATTTCACTCTTTTTTTGCATTCTTGCTTTTCTTTGCATTTTTTTTATGGGCATTGGCCTTGCTTTTACCAAGCACACTGCTTTTTCATGCCCCCTAGTTTTCATCCTCTTTTGAGTATCTAGGACTCTCGAGTGGCATTTGCAAACATTACCAATATTCTCAATTTTGTTGGTAAATCATGTGCCTTGCCCCAGTGTGGGGAGATAATCATCACCTGGGGTTAAGAAAGAATTGCGTAAGGCTCAAATTGGCTAAGCAATGGATAATTGTGTTTGCGGTAGTGAACGGAATGCTCTTCGTCACTTTAGGATGCTTCGAGTTTCAACAAGAAATCACCTGAAGCTAACACAAGAAGATTGATACAAGTGAAAGCAATAAAATCTTTCTTAATCTTTTGCTCCATGATTTTCAACCAAGACCTCCTATTTTGCCCCGGTGTGGGGTTGTTCTTGACAGGTTATTTTGGAAATGCTCCTTATTTGGCTCAAAGTGGCTTGCAAGGGATATCAATAGTGTTTGGGATTGAGAAATGAAATGCCTTTATCATTTCAAATCATGTATTCACCATGAATGAATCCTATGTCCTAAGACATGGCTCTTTATACTCAATTGTCTCAAAGAGTGTATGAGGACGTGTTTGGTAAATGGGTTGCCTCTCATCATTTTAGGCACTACCACCTGGCATATTTAATAATCATTTTCAAGTTTTCCAAAGCACACTTTGGTTAAATTCAGCTCCTTGGGGAAATGAAAATATAATGAAATTTTGTTTGAAATGACATGTTTCCTTGACCCTACTGGGGAGATTTTTGGAAGTAAGATTGGACAAAACTTGTAGATAGAACATGCCTTGCTTAGCACATGAGTTCATTTCTAGAGTTCTAACTGTACTTCTAGAATTCTAACCGACTCTTTTGACATTCTAAAGGGTAAGGTCACTTCTAAGTGAGAGTGCTAGTATGAACAAAATAAAGGAGTTAGGGAAGAGAATAAGAACACAAGATTTATAGTGGTTCGGCTTAATCCAAGCCTACGTCCACTCTCCCACGATGACAGCCTCCTTGGCTGGATTACAATATGCAATCAACAAGAGATTACAACTTCGAGTGCAAACACTTAGTAGATCACACTATCTCACTAAGTCACTCTCTTGGTATTTCTCTCACAATTACAAACGTTTAAGCTCTCCAAAGATAAGTGTATAATCGAAGATCGCTCAGACTTTGGAATTATAAATTCTACGCTCCGTCTCTTACTTGCTCATCGGTCCTTTATCTCTTTAAATACTCCTCCACTTCCAAACTACCCGTTGGACAGCATCCCGGAGAATCGTCTTCCAATATACCCATTGGACAGCTCTGTATCTAGAAGATTTGGTAACCGTTGAGTGATAAAGGTAAAATCCAAAATTGATTCCAATCGCCCATACAAACGAAATCTTGGTTTCCATAAGTAAAGCTTCTTCGTATAGAAAGTTCTTGTCTTCAAGTTCCAATCGACAATCAAATAGATTGAATCAATCAAATCAATCTTGATGTGGAATCCAAACCAGATCACTAGCTGTTGTATGATTGGGCTTGAGTTACGATTCATCATAATCTGGATGTAAAGTCTGAGTTTGTAGACTTTACAATCTGAGTCTGGCAGTCTTCAGACTTTGACACAGAAGTCTGGATATCATCAGAATATACTTTGGACATGAGCTACGTTCAGTCTTCTGGTCGTCTTCACACTTTGACAATATCCTTTACATGTTCTATAATCTGCATGGTCTATTACTTAACCATCAAACATGTTAGTAGCCTTTGATTTATTCTTTCATCTTCAAAACATCATAAGGGATTTCGCTAACAATCTCCCCCTTTTTGATGATGACAAAACAATCTCTCGAATATGCAGATTTGTAAACATACTTTTAAATCAAAGGATATCAGAAGATAACAAATAGATTGAGCATAAGAATATATAGAAAAATAATCGCAGCTCAATATTATGCAATAATATCAAACCAATCAGCACATATGCATATTCATATCTTCTCCCCCTTTTTGTCAT
The DNA here is from genome assembly GCA_014182575.1 of Eucalyptus decipiens. Taxonomy (NCBI): domain Eukaryota; kingdom Viridiplantae; phylum Streptophyta; class Magnoliopsida; order Myrtales; family Myrtaceae; genus Eucalyptus; species Eucalyptus decipiens. The sequence goes on along the minus strand of CM024618.1, from coordinate 24,316,351 downwards.
AATCAAAAAGCGATAACAATAGATTCACGTAGAGAATGATAATCAATATCTTGCATGAATCACAATCTCCAAAAATCAGCCTTTTTATAAAACAAGTCGAATATTAAAGATATGCAATATAGCTCACTTCGATCATATATATCAGGAAATATCCAATGAAAATCACGGATGCATCATAACTTGCACGTACCATTTTTGTCATAATAAAATGATAATATCAATACAAGATTTATTAATGACAAAAGGTAATAAAAGATGCACTAACCGGATTTTTAGATAAATTCTGACACATTTATCTTTCCTTTAATTCATAATAAGATCACGATCAATCCAAAAGATTTTTCCATAATTGATCAAAGCTCCCCCTCAATTTGTTGCCTTTTTGAGATGATCACCATTCTTTTCCTTTTCTTTTGGATTTGATTTCTCCCCTGTGATCATGACAATATTTGCGAATAGAAACAATTGTTGCAATTGTCGCATGAGATATTTTCTGATTGCACCAAAATCTGCGTAGATTTGTAATCATTCTTGCCTTATTGAATTTCCTGCAATCAACTCATTTCCCTTTTTGGTATCCATCAATTTGGATCATTCCATGACGTTAGAGCAAAATATATAATCACCAAATATTCTTTCTTAATTTATCATAACAGAGTACTCAAAGAAAGAATATTATGCACAATGATATTTTGAAAAATAAATTCTCACTTAGTCATAGTACGATAAAATCAGAGAGAATAAAATTATTGAATATCTAAAAATATCTTGCATCATAAATTAATATCACGTAAAACAGATTTTTATTTGGCAAAATATGATTATATCCGAGAGTATAAAATTAGACAAAATAATCTGAATTTTCTCAAATAATCACACGTACTAAATCAAATCTTAACTCACAAATCACAAAAACAAATCATACGATTCTTTCTTCCATAAAGCAAAATATGATCATTATAAAATCTCAATCAACCAATGATATATTAATATCAAGCATAATGAGAATTATTGCCCAAATCAAATTGAGAATAAAAATTCCTTACCAAATCATCTTTCTTCTTTCTTCTTTATATCCTGCAAAAATAACTTATCTTTTCTTTGGTACCCATTTTTCTTGGGTCCATGAGAGTTAGCAGAATATGTTGCTTTTATCCAATTTTTCTTAATAGGTCTCCAGTTTTGAGAAAGATCTTGTTGCCTAAGTCGAGAATTCTCATTTTTAAGATCGAAAATCCTTTTAAGAGAAGATTTGAGATTTGAACAAAACTTATTTATATACTTTGAAACTTTGAGAGGAGTTTTTGAATTGCTTACCTCGATTTCCTCATCGGATTCGAGTCCGTGTGCGAATCGGACTTTGATTCCGAGTTTGTGTCCGAGTCGACTTTAAGTGAGTACGTGTCCGAATCAGACTTTGATTCTCGAGTACGTATCGAATCAGACTCAGATTTTGAATGTGCCATCAAGCATATATTTTCTTGATCATCATCTTCATTCATGATTCTTTTATGACCATTATGTTTGTATTGACTTCTTCCATCGAATTTCCTTCATTTTCTACTCAGCTTTTTAAATTTCTTGACCATAAAGGCAAGTTCTTCATCGTCCATGTCATTTTCTGAGTCTGTTTCATCAAAAACAGCATTAGATATTAAAGCAATGGACTTCTTACCTTCGGGATCTTCGTCATTAAGTTGTTCCACTTCATAGGATTGAAGAGTGCCAATCAATTCATCAACGGAGAGTGGCATAATCCTCGAGTCTCCCGGATTGAAGTCTTGACATGGTTCCAATCTTTTGAAAGACCTCGCAAGAGTTTGTTGACCTTCATTGGAGAAGAAATTGGGTGACCTTGATATGCCAAACCGTTTACAATTTCTGTAAAATGATCGAACAAATCTCCAATTGACTCTCCTTGCTTCATCTTGAAGGATTCATATTGGCCAAGCAAGAAGTTTACTTTTGTCTCTTTTACACGATCGGTCCCTTCATATGTAACATGAAGTTTATCCCAAACTTTTTTGCTGTTTCACATGGAGAGATTCTGTTATATTCAGAGGAGACAAAGCGCAATATAAAGAATAAATTGCTTTCGCATCAAGCGCTTCTCTTTTGGACAACTCCGTTCGAGACATAGGAGCGGGGGTTTGGTTTCTTTGTCTTTGCCATTCTTATTTGATGTAGACGCAGCAATGAGGTTGATTCCTCTTTCCACAACATCCCATTGTAAGAGATCTCTGGATCTTAGGAATGCTTTCATTTTGTTCTTCCATACGTCGTATTCCTTTCCATCAAAATATGGTGGCCTTGTGTTGCTTTGCCCTTCCATAAGTCCTGGTGCCAACATACTAGCCATAAAGAATCTTTAGCTCAAAAGTAAAAACACTTTTATAAACCGAGCACTTGGCTCTGATACCAATTGAGAGTGCTAGTATGAACAAAATAAAGGAGTTAGGGAAGAGAATAAGAACACAAGATTTATAGTGGTTCGGCTTAATCCAAGCCTACGTCCACTCTCCCACGATGACAGCCTCCTTGGCTGGATTCCAATATGCAATCAACAAGAGATTACAACTTCGAGTGCAAACACTTAGTAGATTACACTATCTCACTAAGTCACTCTCTTGGTATTTCTCTCACGATTACAAACGTTTAAGCTCTCCAAAGACAAGTGTATAATCGAAGATCGCTCGACTTTGGAATTATAAATTCTACGCTCCGTCTCTTACTTGCTCATCGGTCCTTTATCTCTTTAAATACTCCTCCACTTCCAAACTACCCGTTGGACAGCATCCCGGAGAATCGTCTTCCAATATACCCATTGGACAGCTCTGTATCTAGAAGATTTGGTAACCGTTGAGTGATAAAGGTAAAATCCCAAATTGATTCCGATCGCCCATACAAACGAAATCTTGGTTTCCATAAGTAAAGCTTCTTCGTATAGAAAGTTCTTGTCTTCAAGTTCCAATCGACAATCAAATAGATTGAATCAATCAAATCAATCTTGATGTGGAATCCAAACCAGATCACTAGCTGTTGTATGATTGGGCTTGAGTTACGATTCATCATAACTGGATGTAAAGTCTCGAGTCTGGTAGACTTTACAATCTCGAGTCTGGCGATCTTCGGACTTTGAGTCTTGATTGCAGCGGTCTTCGGACTTTGAGTCTTGAGTCGGCGGATCTTCAGACTTTGACACGAAGTCTGGATATCATCATAATATACTTTGGACATGAGCTACGTTTAGTCTTCCGGTCGTCTTCACACTTTGACAATATCCTTTACATGTTCTATAATCTGCATGGTCTATTACTTAACCATCAAACATGTTAGTAGCCTTTGATTTATTTTGTCATCTTCAAAACATCATAAGGGATTTCCCTAACACTAAGTTCTAAAGAAGAATGGACACTTTTGAAATTTTTGCACTCTTGAGATGAACCTCCTGTGGACAGGTAGAATCTTCATCAGAAATCCTGCAAAATAAACAAACATGTAGATGCAATATGTATGCATGAAAATGCATGATGCAAACATCCTAAAATGGCTCAGATTCAAATAAAAAATGGCTCAAAGGCCTTTCACTTTATTCATGGATAATACTTCTTGACAGCATCAGCATTTACAGGTCTTGGCAATTCTTGACCATCCATTTGTACAAGGATTAGTGCCCCACGGGTAGCACTTTCTTTACAATATATGGACCTTCATAGTTTGGAGTAAACTTCCCACGAGGATCTGGAATGATAGGTAAAACCTTCCTCAAGACAAGATCATTAATCTCGAAATGCCTTGGCCTAACCTTGCGGTTAAATGATCTAGCTACTCTCTTCTGATAGCTTTGTCCATGGCATAAGGCTTTTACTCTCTTTTCATCGATCATATTAAGTTGTTCAAATCTTTGTTGAACCCATTCAGCTTCAGAGAGCTTGATTTGAGAAAGTACCATCAGTGAAGGAATTTTCACTTCCACGGGTAATACAGCTTCCATCCCATAAACCAATGAGAACGGTGTTGCCCTAGTCGAAGTACGAATTGAAGTTCGATAAGCAAACAAAGCATATGACAACCGATCATGCCAATCACGATAATTTCCCGCTGTTTTGGCTAAAATCTTCTTGATGTTCTTATTTGCCGCTTCCACGGCTCCATTCATTTGTGGGCGGTAAGGAGAAGAATTCAAATGGCGAATGTGGAATTCTCCAAGTAAATCATCCACCACTTTATTATTCAAGTTTGATCCATTATACGTGATGATCGCTTCCGGAACTCCATATCGGGCGATGATATCATGACGGATAAATTTTGCCACACTCTTTGCAGTAACATGGGCATAAAAATTGGCTTCAATCCATTTGGTGAAGTAATCAATGGCTACCAAGATAAAACGATGTCCATTTGATGCTTTAGGATTAATCGGTCCGATGATGTCGATGCCCTACATTGAAAAAAGCCAAGACTCGGACATTTGATGTAGCTCATTAGGAGGAGCATTGATTTTATCTCCATAGAATTGGCATTGATGACAGCACCTCACATGCTGAATACAATCGGCTTCTATGGTCAAACAATAGTAACCGAGCCTCATGATTTTTCTAGCCAAGAGATGACCGTTCATATGAGTGCCATACTCTCCTTCGTATATTTCTCTCAAGAGCCCAATTAATCCATTGGCATCCGCTTGAGAGAGACCTACCCCAATCTTGGTTTCTTTAGGGTTATTTGAATCTCCTAAATTTAGAGGGACTGGCTATTTGGTAGTAGGAGGTTTGGACTCTTCATGTCTGAGCCATTCTTTTTCAATACCTCGAGGATTCTCTTCATTCTCTGAGTCAAAATAATCGGGTTTGTCAAAGTCTCTTGAATGTGAATCCGAGCCATGCAAATGACTATCATGATATGAAATGTCATGCCTAAGATGCAATCAAAAAATGGTTAGTATATATACATATGAATGAATGCAATGTATGTAAATGTCATGAAAAACTTGTTTTCAAATTCAAGTTGTTTTTGAAAAATTTATTGGGAACTAATCCTCATGTCATTGGACGTCTTCGTTCCACTAAAACATTTTGAAACTATAGATCGTGTGGAGGCTTAGGCCTCAAAGCATCATCATAGGATTGATTTGGGCCTCACACATCTATTAACAAAGCATGAATTTTATTGATATGCAAAAATTGCATTACAACGTATATCATCTTGGATCTAGAAAGTTTATGATCCTGATTATTACAAGCACAAACGAATGAAATGGAATTCCCTTGCAGGGGAGAAATGAATGAAATTCCCTCGTAGGGGAGAAATGAATAAAATTCCCTCGCAGGGGAGAAAATGGAATACAACTAAAAATTGAATGCAAGAACTAGAAACATCATTTACATAGTGGGAACTGTGAGTTCTTCATTTCCATCGATAGCACCAACCATGTTGACATCTTCAGAATGCTTTGGAAGGGGATTTTGTTGGACATTCGGTGTCGAGTCCTTAAAGGTAAGCAGCTTTTTATCCAGCAAATCCTGGATCTTATAACGGAGCATCAAACAGTTGTCCACATGATGACCTTTTTCACCCATATGATATTCACATGTCTTATTAAGGTCGAATCCGACAAACTTTGGCGGATTATCCCTCGGGATTTCTTTCGCCACAAGATGATTTTTGATCAGCATTGAAAGTAGTTGTGACATGGGTCTAGGCAATGGAGTAAATTGCCTTTGAGGGGCCTTTCCTTTATGCTCAAAGTTTCTGGAAGATCCCCCTACTTCCATGGTAGGTTTATGAGCTTGAAGGTTGTACGGCTTCTGAGAAGAGGAATTTTGTACATAGGTGATCTCCACAGTCGATTCCTTATCCCTCTTCAGGGTATATCGACGATTTGTGTTCTCGAACAACCTTTCTTCCTGCATGATCCCCTCAATACGTTCTCCCAACTCTACAAATGTAGCAAAGTTCATACAAGTATGATTGTACATCTTCTCGAAATAATCACGGGGCATAGCTTGAAGCAGCAACTTCATGGTCTCTTTCTCAAACAATGGCAGTTTTACTTGAGACGCAGTGACCCTCCATCTTTGAGCGTAGGCCCTAAATGATTCAGTTCTTCTTTTCTCGACCCGGACTAATTCCTCCCGAGTTGGAGCAATTTCAGTATTGAATTTGTATTGCTGAAGGAATTCATCAACGAGATCTTCCCAAGTACGGATCTTCTCCATGTCCAACTCTATGAACCAGGTTAACACAGGACCAACCAGGCTGTCCTGAAATGAATTGATCAAGAGTGGGGGATTATCTGAATAACGGGCCATCTTGCCCAGATAGTACTTCAAATGTGTCTTAGGACATTCGATGTCGTCGTATTTCCTTGTGAACTCTGGCTCCTTATAAAATTCAGGGACCGTAACTTTGGCAAAGGGCGACAGTTTATCAAACCCTTGCAATTGATAGCCTTGCAGCATGCAAAGGCGCTCCTCAATCTTGGCGAGGCGTCTTGCATTTTCTTCATCGAAGTGCGAAGTTGGAATCTCCTTAGATGGAGGCTCTGAACTGATAACTATCGGGATTGCGGTAGGAATCTCTTATGCAGGCCCTTTTGCCACGGGCTCCACTACCGGCACTTCAAGAGGCGCGGTAGGAAAATTCATGGTAGAAGAAACAGGAGTTACAGACGTCAAGCTTTTGACTTGGCTAGAGAGATCGGCCAATAACGTCATCATTTGTGCCATTTGATTCTTCATATTAATGACACGGGCTCGAGTATCTTCGTTTTCCATTTTTGTTTGGTGGCGAGTTCGTATAACAAATCTTTCTTCAGCCGTTTTTTCAAAACTTCCTTGACGAAGAGTAATATCTGAACCTGATTGGAGAATGGAGGTCCTAAACGCGTTGCCGATGAAGATCAACGCCTATAACTCGAATGAATCGGCGAAGGATCGGAAACGCTCGCTGTAGTAAACGCTGTCGCCGTTGGCTTGAGCTCGATTCCGTTCCGTCCTCTAGGGTTTGAGAGAGATTGGATCTCGCAACTTCAACGGCGGCATCGAAGAACGGCACGCGGATTCGGAGATCCGCTAGGCTGAACATCGGTGCGGGGGCCGGGTTTCGGAGACGGGGCCGTGACGGATTCGACACGCTCGCCGATCGAAATCGAGCGTCCGCATCAAATCCCTAAAGCGAGAGTGAGAGAGAGAGGGATATGAGCCCGAGAAGAATATTCCTTCCGGCGGTTCTTGCAGAGAGAGCCAAAACCCGGCCGAGAGAGAGAGATTCCTTGAGGATCCAAGAGAACATCTCCGAGCCGAGAGAGAATCCGAGAGAGCCTGTGGAGCTGGAAGCAATCGTCAAGGGAAGGAGCCCAGCCCTGGCCGGCGCCGGAGGGTTCTTCGTCGGCCTTCGAGATGGGGAAGAAATCCAGAGAGAGAAGAGGTTGTTACGGCCGAACCCCCGGAGAGAGCTCTCTAGAAAAACCAGAAAAGCGAGCGTTTCCCCCCCTCAGCGTTCGTCGTGCGCGAAACCCCCAAAGAGAGAACCAGAGAGAGTCCGTGGAGAGAGAGAGAGCGTGAATCGAGAGAGAGAGTCCGTGGAGAGAGAGAGACCTCTGGAGAGAGAGAGAGCCCCTCTTTTGTAATCGAGAGAAACCCCCTCTTTTCTATTTTTTTTCTTCGTTCTTTTATTTTTTTTTTTCTTTTTCTCTCCTTTTCCTTTTTCATTTTTCTTTTATTTCTATTTTTTTCTCTTTTCATTTCATTCATCATTTTTTTTGTTTTGTTTTATTTTCTCTCTCTCTCTCTCTTTTTTCTCTTTTTTTTCTTTGTTTTCTTTTTCTTTTTGGCTCTTTATTTTTTATTTTTTTGCAAAATTGATGATTAAAATGTCGATAAAAATTTCGGGTGTCAACAATACGTTTTAGAAAATGTCTGGATTTGTTACTACTTTTATATTGGACTTGATCTAGATTAATTAAAATAAACAAACAAGCCCTTACTTTCTGAATAAATTTCACCTGCGGTTGTCCCAACATTGGTATATCTTGATATAAGATCTCTAAACTTTTGTTGCTGGGAAATCGCACAAAACTCCCCGAATTTTGGGGTTAATATACATTTGTCCTTAAACTTTCAAATATCATATATTATCCATTAAACTTTCATCATGTTATCGCCGTTGAGCTTTCGTTATATCTTTGTATTATCATGTGCAATATATGCGACTTTTAAAGGTAAAAATGTATTTTCATTTATTTTTTTTACGGAAATATGCCCTGATTTCTATAAAGAAAATGGAAACATAGAGAAACCAAAATTTTAATATCGAAAATATATATATCAAAATATCGACATATAGAAACTGTTAAACTTGATGGATAAATTAATGGAACTAATATGGCATTTTAATAAATAGAAATGCGATTAATTAAAATGGAAAAGGGCCCCATAACAAAAAGGTCTAATTAATGCAAAAATAATTTTATTGAAAAAAAATATTTAAGAAGATCACATTGGATTTCAGTTAACCATATGCTTTATAAGTTTTTCTTGTCGAAACATATCCTTTTTCTATAAAATTTTAATATTTTTATTAATCAATCACTTTCTATATCAATTAACCCCTTAAGTATACATAATGAGTAACCAATTTTCGTTATTTCACCTTTGTTGTTGTTGAGACCTTTTCCAATTTCTATTAGATTTTTGTTTACTCTTTCTTTGAAATATGCCATTTAGATCTATTAAAGTGGCTATGTTTGTCAAATTTTAATAAATTCCTATTGCTTAATATTGTTGTTGAGATTTATTTTTTTCTATCAATAGTACTTCAGTTAAGTTATCTTTCACCCATTTTCTATACTACTCATTTTTATACATAAGTTAAGGGTAAAAGAGAAATTCCTCTTAAAAAATGAGATGAAAATATACTTTTACGCCTTAAAAGTCGTGTGCATTACACATGCTGACAGAAAAAATAACGAGAAGTCAATGACTATAGCATAACGAAAGTTCACAAGGGGTGTTATGTAATTGTTGAAAGTTCGAGTATCTCATGTAGATTTCCCTTCATTTTAATAACTTAGAGCACTAAATTTCTTTCTTTAGTAAATGCAGTTTGACCAGGATCCGATCAAGCATAGATAGACGGTAGACCTACAAAGCTCGGGCTGGAATTCTTTTATCGGGGTAAGTTTTAGAATATGACCAGCTCCGTAGGCCCGTCATTTTCAAATAGCTGGATTTGGGCCTCCAGATCATGGAAGTTATGGTGGAGTAGACTTAATTTAGGACGCTGCTTGGCGTCGCGGATTAGATTCCTGAAAAATGTGGAACTGGATGACTTAAGCAAAATCTAACGTAAGATTCCAATTCCACTTTTCTGCTGTTAAAAAATGGCCAGCATGACAAAATTTTTAGAATAGAAATTGATTTATGGTCAGAAATTGATTTCTCAATTTCAGTTAAAAATTTTAACTTCTGATTTATTTTTAAATCTATTTTAGAATAGAAATTTATTATAGAAATAGAAAAATCAAATTGCGTTACCAAACGGATTTTTGTTCCAAACCTGTTTCGGAGAACAGAGAAATAGAGAAATAGAGAAGTATAAATTTTATCAAACGCGCCCAAAGTAACCCAAAAAACCAATGCAACATCTCCTAAACTCCACCTCCTGTTTCCTCCCGCCGTGGCTGCCGCTGCTGCCGCCATGACATAATTGCTGCCACCATCGTTCTCTCTCTCTCACCGCTACTTGTTCGGGGCTGTCCAAGGCGGGTGACTTTTGTCGGAGCAAATGGAGGAAGGTTGCAACCTCTGTCAACTCACTGCAACAGAGGTCGCTCACTGCGCACAAACCCCTAATGTAGTGTTCTCCTGAGTTTGACGATCTCCATAGTTGCAGTCACAACTTCCATCATAGCTGGTCAACAACCTCAATCAATCACAACTGTAGCATTATCATCATATCGTATCATCATACATCTCATAAAAAACAGTGAATAGTAAAGCATCGATATTGATTCATCCATACATAGCTATATGAATTGATTCATAAAATAGAAGAATCATATTTGAGAATTTCATCTCATATGGGGGGTGAGGGAGGGCTCTTGGCGGACAGAGCTGCGACACTATTGGCAGATGGAGGTGTGACATGGGGCTCGTGACGGCAACAAGTGAGTCGTGACCAAGGGCAGGTGGCATTGGATGGTGTACGCGGTGGTCTTCTGCATCATTGGACGCTTGGGGAGGAGAGGTAAAGAGAAGAAAGGGGAAAAAAAAAACACATCCAAATAATTGTACAAGAATGCTACTGTTCCTAGAATTACGATCACTTGGAATGATAATCTACTTTCAGATTGGTAATCAAATGTGAAGAGCTTAAATAAAATAGTTACCTTTATGTGCTAAGCAGCGTTTTAGGTGATTGGAGGTACTTTTGGAGAAAATAAAAATAAAGTTTGTCCAAAATCTTGGAGCATAAAATGCAATTAACTCTCGTTTGTTACATCATGTGTTAAATTTTCTAGCTGAATTGATATTAGTAATGTCAATAGATTTTTTCAAGTGATAATTTTAAATTTTTGAAATGCACAAGAAAAATGAAGAGTTAACCATAAAAGAATGACTCGTTGGTGCAGAGAAGGAGAACCATCAATTGCATTTTTTAATTATTAGAAATATGAATTGCATTACTATTTCAATGAGTTTGAGACTTTGAGCACATAAAACAAGATTCCTGGGGAAGGCATCGTGAGCTCCAGGGAGGGATCCCATCTCCACCCCAATTGGGGGGAGTGTGGCCGGGAGAGCCCATGGGACCGGAATCTTTTTCGAAGCCCGGATCCCGGCCTCTATCCAGACTTTTCCTGGTGGTCAGAGCCTTTTAAGGACTGCTCAAGTCCAGCATTACTATCTCAATGAGTTTGAGACTTTGAGCACATAAAACAAGATTCCAAACAAAAAAACTCAAAGGACACGAGGGGAGTTAGACAACCAATTATAAGGTATGGATCTACACCGATGTACTTTTATAATCCAGTCCGCTATCTTTGCTACACTGGGCTATGGCCGGACTTTTGAGACCCAATTGCATTTTACACGTGGAATTTCGAGACTTCTATTTATGCCTTTTCTCTTCTTTCCTCTTATAAAGATTTGAAAGTAGAATCATTGCCTTTGGGGTTTCTTTGATGTCATAATAACGGGGTTATTTCTAGTTTTGCAAAAGGGGGTCCGAAAGTAAGTCGCTTTGAAATGGCTTACCTTTTCGGAGAATTTCTCTTGGGAAATTTTGGGCACTTAAATGAAGATTTCTCATGGACAAGACTCTCGAACTAAGTTATCTCCATGCCCCCACCTTTCACAAGAAAACTGAAGTTGTGAGTTTAGAATATGTCTGGAATTATTACCACTTTTATATGGGACTTGATGTAGATTAACTAAAATAAACAAACAAGTCCTTACCTATCGATAATTTTCACCTATGGGTCCCCCAACATGGCTCTATCTTGCTATAAGATCTCTAAACTTTTGTTTTAGTGGAAATTGCACAAAACTCGCCCAAATTTTGGGCTAGTATACATTTGTCCTTAAACTTTCAAATGTTATATATTACCCCTTGAACTTTCATTGTATTATAGCCATCAAATCGCTACACACGCACGCGACTTTTAAAAGTAAAAATATATTTTCATTTAATTTTTTTTAAGGAAACATCTCTTTTTCCCAGATTTCTATAAAGAAAATAGAAAGAATAAAATAACTAAAATTTTAATATTGGAAAAATAAAGATCAAAATATCAACATGGAGAAAGGATTATTGATGATTGATAGAAATAATATAGTATTTTAATAATAAAAAAAAACACCATTAATTAAAAATGGAAAAGGGCCCCCATAACGAAAGGGTCGAACTACAAAAATTGAACACTCATTATGTTTTTTTTAACAGATTAATTAATGAAAGAACGATTTTATCAACGAAAATGAAAGTGCTGCCATGAAGCGAGTTAGCGTATGGCGAAGACCTTCTCTTGAATATCGGGTCGTGAGGATAGATGCTACAACTGCGTCGGCATTTAGGGGTTCATATGCTCGAATGTGTGGATCTCACACAACCCTTGTTATTGGAGTCTCGTATGGGACAGAAAATACATAAGAGAGAGTGAGGAATAAGAATACTTTCCTTGTCTTTACTCTTCACACTATCCATTGATAATTCTTTTTCTTTTTTTTTTTCATGCTTTTTCTCTTAAATTAAAAAAAGAAGAAGCAATTCTATAGATTTAACAATGTCACATTGGAATTCAGTTGACTATATCCTTTTATAGTTAAGGACATCATTTCCTTTTACAATTTTTTTTTTTTATATTTTTATTAATCAATCACTTTTTATATCAATTAACCACTTAAATTTACATAATGACTATGAGTAACCAATTTTCGTCATTTCACCTTTATTGTTGAGGCCTTTTCCAATTTCTATTTAATTTTTGTTTACTTTTCTTCCGAAATATCTTTTTTTAGATCTATTAAAGTGGCTATGTTCATCAAAGTTTAATAATTTTAGATTGCTTTGATATTTATTTTTTCTATTAGCAGTATTTTAGTTAATTTATTTTTCTCCCATTTTCTATATTACTCATTTTTATATAGAAATTAAGGGTAAAGGAGAAATTCCTCTAAAAAAAGATTAAAATATTTTTTTACATCGTAATAGTCAGGCGTATTGCACAGTTCGAAAAAATAATAGAAAGCCAATGGCCATAACGAATGAGAGTTCATGGGGGTATTATGCAACTGTTGAAAGTTCGATGATGAGTGCGTATCGCTCCAAAGTGCAGTAATGTTCGTCAAACTTTAATAATTTTATATTGCTTAATATAGTCGTTGATATTTATTTTTCTATCAGCAGCATTTTAGTTAAATTATCTTTCTCTCATTTTCTATATTACTCATTTTTATAAAAAAAAAAAAAAAATTAAGGGTAAAGTAGAAATTCCTTCAAAAAAAGAGATGAAAATATATTTTTACATCTTAAAAGTCACGTGCATTGCACACTCTAATAGAAAAAAAGAAACGAAAAGTCAATGGCTATAACGAGAGTTCATGGGGTATTATGTAATTGTTGAAAGTTCGATGAGGAGCGCGAACCGCTCCAAAGTGCCAGCGGGTTTCGTGTGGATTCCCCCTCCATTTTAATTATTCAGAGCACTGAATTTCTTTCTTTGGTAAGGGCAGTTTGAACAGGATCCAATCAAGCATAGATGGACCTGCAAAGGACGGGCAGGAATTCTTTGTTCGGGGTTAACTTTTTATTAGAATATGACCAGCTTGGTAGCTTCGTCATTTTTAAAATGGGTGGATTCGGGTCTCCAGATCATGGAAGTTATGGCGGAGTAGACTTAATTTAGGAAGCTGCGAAGTGGGTCGTGCATGGCAGCGAAGTCGGTGGTCGCTTCTGGGGTTAATGCGCGCGTTCGGAACATGCGAGCACATGAAGCGAAACACGAAGAGCGCCGATGATTCTTCTGCTTCAGGATGCTGATCTCACTTTGGAGTTCCGATGCAGACACCAGCAGAGCAAAGAGAATCTCAGTACAGTTCCTTTATGAGGTTTTGACTTTGCGAAGCCGGCTTTCCAGGAGCTTCAGATTAGATTCAGATCCAGTCCTCGTTATAAATATTGGATGCAGAGACTCGGGTTTCTTGCCATCACCTCAAGAAAGAACACAGTCGATCCGCGGAAATTAATTTGTAGTTCCGAGGTTTCGTAGTCTTTCTGAGAGTGTTTGTGCGACACACGCATCATGGCCACTCTCGGTTTCTACTGTGTCGTAATCTTCTCCTTGTTGTTTGTCAAGGGTGGCCAGGCTGACCTCTACGGATCTACTCCTCCGCCGCCGCCGCCGAGCTCAGTTTCTGGCAAGGACTTTCCTCAGTCGGTGCTCTGCAACGACCCGCACAGTAAATGCTTCGGGGCTCAGATCTCCTGCCCCAGCCAGTGCCCCAGCTTCAAGCCATCCAACTCCCAGGACAAAGCTTGCTTTGTGGACTGTAATTCCAGGAACTGTGAAGCTCTATGCAAGAGTATGTAGCGCGTTTCCTTACTTTTCTGATAGGATGGTATTGTTCAAGGAGTACTAAATGTTTCTGTTTCGAATCGCAGGGCGAAGGCCGAACTGCAACGGGATCGGAGCAGCATGCTATGACCCGAGGTTCGTCGGGGGCGATGGCGTCATGTTCTACTTCCACGGCAAGACGAACGAGCAATTCAGCTTGGTGTCCGACGTCGATTTCCACATAAATGCCCGGTTCATCGGCCGCCGACCCCAGGGGAGGACGCGCGACAACACATGGATCCAAGCCCTAGGCCTGATGTTTGGTCCCCACACCCTCACGCTGGCCGCCAACAAGGTCGCCCGATGGGACAACGAAGTGGACCAACTCGTCCTAACCTACGATGGCAAGCCGCTGCTACTCCCGCCGGGCCAGCTTTCTGCTTGGACCGCCCCGGACGGCAGGCTCTTTGTCGAAAGGACGGCAAAGTTCAACAGCGTCACGGTGCTGCTGCATGGCTCCGTCGAGATCTCAGTCAACGCTGTCCCCGTGACGACGGAGGACGACCGCATCCACAAGTACCAAATACCGCACGACGATTGCTTCGCCCACTTGGAAGCGCAGTTCAAGTTCCTCCGCCTCTCTGACCAAGTGGAGGGTGTCTTGGGCCAGACGTACCGCCCAGGCTACCGGAGCCCCGTGAAGAGAGGTGTGCCGATGCCGATCATGGGCGGAGAAGATAAGTACAAGACATCGTCGCTCATCTCTACAGATTGCAAGTACTGCATTTTCTCCGCGCCTGATTCCCAGACCGCCGCGATCAAGTCGATAGTGTTGGACCCTTCTATGGCGATGGTTGATTGCACTAGCAAGATCAGTCATGGCCATGGACTTGTCTGTCGTCGCTAGATATGTTTTTTATACTATATTTGGTACGATGGAATGTAATGAGAGCGTGAAATAGAATAAGAAAGGGACATATTCTTGTGTTTCATTGTTATGAATGAAGGGGATATAAAAGTATATGGTGATTCCCTTTTCTTGGTTTGGAGAACTTTGGAATGGAAAGGAATAGTCTTGGCTTGTGCCTAAAATGTCCTCAAAATATAAAATGTTTGAGGAAAAATCAAAAGGCGCCTTGGAAATAATGGCATGCAATCATTTTTTATAGGTAAAATGCCATGCAACATGTCTGAGATTTTACTTCGTGACAAAAAACTACCTCTAGTTTCAAAATTACAAGTATCATACTCCAACCCTATTCCATCTCTCTCTCGGGCCAGTCTTGCTGGAACCTGGTCCCCATAGATCGGGTCCTTACAAGGAATTTCTCTATATCGCGCACGGATACATTCCGCCATTCCGGCACATGGCCGAAGGATCTTGATCTAAGTAATAGAACCGGCGACGAACATAACAAATTTGGCCATCTAACGTAAAAATCTAATGATTCTAATCGAAACCAATGAATAGCAGAGTCTTCGGAATCAAGGGAACCATCAGGATATGCCTTTATCTCTTTCTTCGCCCCCTGGTACTGCATTTCGCTGTGAGACTTCCTCTAGAGGTGGAAGGCATTCTTGGGCTTCTTTATTCCAAATATGCGAGCTCACTCCATCTTAAACTATATGCCTTACCAGGTTTCACGAGTTCTCATACTTGTCAATCATCCCGTGTTTTCATCATCAATTCCTTAGGGAGAGAAAGATAACAATTTGTAAGTTGCGCGAATGGGAGCCCTGAATTTGACTATCCAGGTTCAGAATGTTCCTCCGGCCATGACTGCCGCAGATTTGGCAACATATTTCTCGTTCTGTGGGACTGTGGATAAGATCCAGCTCCAGAGGCAAGGAAGAAACTTCACATTATAGACTACTTTTTCAAGTTTTTCTTAGAATAGATCTTATACCCTTTAGGATGATGCCAATGGTTCGATTAATTAGTTATGATGACGGCACAGGAACAAAGACAAGCCCCAATCGGCGCAGGTGACGTTCAGGCAGCCATTCGCGTTCCGGACTGCTCTACTTCTCGATGTAAGGAAATAAATGACTTAAGGGTTTGATTCAGCTTAAATGCTGTCATGCACTAGAGGTCTGTTTTTCTGTGTTGCTTATTTGAACGAATGAGATGGCATTGAACTTCTCTGTCGTTTAAAATCTCTCTGGCTTTAAAGCTGCTGAGACTGCACAGTACTTGCGAATCACCTGTTTCATTTGATGTTTTCTTCAGCTTCGTTCGGAGTCTGTTGGTGTTCTTTGTCTCTGATTATGATGAGAGGTTGCCTTATTTGATGGTAGTGAATCTCAAGCAATTTGATTAGATGAATGCTTCCAAGCAACGGATTATTATCAGCTCTGGAATGTTTTACCATGCTAAATTATATACTCCTTAATTGCTCTAAAGCAGCCTTTCTTATCTGTAGAATGCTACCGTTGATGAGCAACCGATTCGAGTGTCGCCGTGGGAGGGTGACATCAAGGTCTCTCTCTGTCTCTCTCTCTCGCCGCTCTCTCGTGTGGCATCATGTACATCTTCCGCATACAAGCATTTCTAAGCTTTATCCGTTCCTGTCAGCACTCTCTTCAATGATTTTAATCAGTATTTCGCTCCTGGTTAATCCTTGTTTGAACCCAGAAATTTACGTTCATACAGATCAGTGCAATCTTTCTTGTCTTGACTGTCTCGTTAATAATTCACAGTTGAATCTCTTGTTGCCTGGCTTTACAAACTCCAATAGATCAATCTAGTCGACTTGAAGAACATCTAGGAAAATGTAAGGTTAATAATTAGGCTCGGACATACCCGAGAGCTCTGATTGAATCGGACCGCAATGTTTCTCCAGGTGGAGGCAATTAATACTACGTTGCATTCGAGATGAATTCCTGCAATGGTTTTTCGAACTGGTGGCTCACTTTGCATATTGATCACTTTCTCAGTTGCACTTCCCGAATCGTCCTTAAAATTCCATTGCTTTGCAGGATGATGAGGAGCAAACTTGGCATGATCCGGCTGCTCTTCTTCCCGATGAAGCCGTGACGCCAGGAGGCACCACCAACATATGGGACATGTTGGAGGAGAAGTACAAGCTGTCCGAGGGAGGCCGAGAGCTGGTCGACCAGGCATGCTCGGCGATTCACACTGCAGAAAATGCAGCAGAATGCTTCCTATCTTTGCTGGAGGACCATCCCTACATCGCCACCGGTCTGATGTTCGTATCCGGGGCGCTTTATGAGACTGTAAAGTACGCATCTCAAGTGGCGGCTACGACAAAGAGATTGATCTCCTCTATAACTCCAGGACCCAAAGATTCGCAGGCATGACATAATACTAGAATATAATCCTTCTGTAAATTGCTGAAACATCTGATGAATGATGAACGTAAACTTCTCTGATTCGACATAAAATTTAAGATCGAGTATTGATCTAGAAAGTGTCTAGTTTCTAGCAGATCATGGTTACACCGCCTTTGAACTGAACTAGATTTATTCCCCCGGCATAACTTGCTAGGGCGATACTTTCCTTATGCAATGCGTGGCTTTCTCTACTTTTGCCCTCCTCCGTTGTTCTATAAGATCTGACAAGACAAAGAGTTATATCTAATTCGAGCATTTTATCGCAATGCAAGGGAAGCCCTAAACATCGTGAATATTTTTGATTATGGATCTACTACTAGAAATTCAATGCGTAATCTTAGCATTTAATGTGTATTCCTGAATAATCTCATTTTTCAATTATTCAACCATTTCATTTTACTAAGTTCAATGTTAGCCAGATTAGTCAACATTTATATGTTTCGATGCAACAACAAGATATTATTTGTAACAAGTAGTTTTGTTGGTTGGTTAATTGGTCACATTTTTTTCATGAAATGGGTTGAATTGGTATTAGCAAAATAGTTCTATTTGATCGAATGCGGTTACTTCACACCCTTCTCTAACTAGATATAAACCTTAGTTTGTGCACACATCACACATTTATTGCAGCGGATCCTTTAACAACCTAACTCAATTCACATGGGCTAAACTTCCGAAAAAAGTGCTTCGAACAATTATATAATGTGGTAAGAATATCGGGATGAGAGTTAATTTATGAAACGTACACAACACGAGTGGCCAAACCCAGCAATGGAGAGATCGAGACATCCAATGGAGTCCAGGTGGATCTGATTAAGACACAGCTAATGACCGGCAATGTTCAAATTTAATTTCTCATCTTCTTTTGCTTTTCTTCTTTTGGGAGTAGCACTGGAGATTTACTTCCTTTCCAGAAAAGGACGCGCCATAGAAAGAAAAAAACTTGACTTTTAAAATGTCATTAAAACAACATCCGATGTGCAATAAAACCAAATAATAAAAAGAATTATGTTTTTGTCTGTCATCTTTTCCCTGTTTTTAAGTACAGTTCCGATCACACACTCGCGCCCTCCCTCTGTCTTCCTCTCTCTCTCCTCGGACTCGGTCTGTCCACGGTCTCACCCTGTAAGTCTCTCTCTCTCTCTCTCTCTCTATCCAGTCTTGCAATCGTTCTCGCTTTTCAATTCCGAAGCTTGATGTTGTCTTCGTGAACCGAGCGACTCGAGTTTGTGAGCAGATTTGTCGAGTGTTTACTGTGTTGGGTGGAGTGTGGTTCGCCTCGAGAGACGGGAATGGCGACGTGAATTTCATGGGTTATTCGTCTTTTGGCGGAGGAAACCGACCCGAGAGTTGCGTCGGTGAAATTGGGTGCTGCCCAAAACATGGGTAGGATTAGTCCGATTGGAGCTGGTGTCTGAACCTTCTGTCTCTTCGGATCTCAATCGACGGTTGAATCTTGCTTCAAGTTTCTATATGTTTCTCTCTCTCTCTCTCTCTCTCTCTGTGAACAAACGATGAAGCTTGAAAACTGGATGGAGGTCAAGTGTTCTGGACTCGGGTCATTTTCTGAACGCAATCTCCGAGGCTCCGGCGTTGACTTTCCTCGGTTTGAATTCCGAAATGGCCCCTCTCTCTCTTCTCTGTTTCAACGGCTGTATAATTGAAGTGTTACTGATATGCAATGTAGTCGGTTTTGGAAGGACCAATTATCGAAAACTTAGTGCGAGCTTGCGCTCTGATCTTCAATTGTTATAATCATGTGTCGCGGGCTGGCAGTTCCTTGGCCACCGAACAACCTGTGAGGCGCCTCGTGAGCAGAATTCACCAGGCCAATCTATGGGCCCGTGACATACGCAGCTAAGATAATTCAACCTTCATTCGAGGGTTCGATTTGTTTAACAGACCGAAAATGAATTTGTCACAGGATTTCATTACACATTCCCACTCTGGTGATTCGAGCATGCCCCTTAAAATGCCTGTTCTTTAAGATCCAAGCAATTGAGATGCTTCAAAATTGTATCTTTGTGATGTGGTGCGTATCTTTTTTCTGCTCGCTGCATTTTCCGCTGTCAACTATTGATTTGTTTTCTCTGTGTTTTGTTATTGATGTCGAAGTCTGACAAATTGTGAATTTGCTACCCTCGCACCTGGTGTGGAAATTGTATCCCTTAGAGTGTTTTGTTTCCAGCAATCAATTTTGGAAGTGTATAACTTGCATTTTAGGTCTGTTCAATGTCACTGTAGATGAGATCTATGAAAAAAAGTGTCACTGTAGTTATGTCACAGTTCAAGCACAACTTGACTGTTCTGTGGAATCATGCAGCAATTTTTTTTTTTTTTTTTTCCAAATTGTTAATGTTTTGGTTTTTGAAAAGTTTGGGCAGATTGGACTTAATGATTCTTGCCATTTCTATTAGGCAACTGCCCTCTAACTTGCAAAGTCTTGCAGGGTTTGAGTCTCAACTTGTTAAGGCAAAAGCCAGATAGAGCTGAAGAAAATGGAAGCCACGAAGAGTCCTCACCCTTATATCCCCAGAGATCTAGAACTCCCTGGTTATGTGCCAGTTTTACTTTCCCAATCAACTATCCTTGGTGTCTACGGCACTGCTTCGGTGCTTGTTATTGCCTTCATTTGGTTTGTTTCTGGTATGCTTATTCCTCTTCTAGATAAGTATTCTACCTGAATGTTGCTTGAGCTCACAATATTGATGCACCTACAATAAGGTGAAGTTAAGAAAATAGGAAGAAGAGAAACTAGGATTTGCTTCACTCAGATCCTTCTTCCTCTGTGCTTCATGAGAAACCACAATGCCTAGTCTAAGTATTTGTCTGAAGCCCATGTTCCTCATTAATTGAACTTTTTGGTTAGCAGTTCATTGTTTACTCTCTTGAAGAAATTTGGTCACTGAAGCAGCCTGTTCTATTTTCTTATTCCCCTCAAATTCTGTTTATTTCTTCTTATGACAATTAAAACTGACATATTTATCAGAAATGTGCTGCCCTGCAGATAAACTAAATTGGCTGGTCTCAAGGCCTTTTGTGTCTGTGTGCTAGACATAGAGTGAATCTTGTTGTAAATTTGTGTCTGTGCTAGACAGAGTTTTGCATTTGCATTACTGGCAGTTTGAGTTTACCATTGCATAGGTGCACAATGTCTCTTCTAGTTTGCCCCTCTTTTCCTCATTTGTTTGTGAAAAGCTGAAAACATTTCATCATTTGATATTTCCATTTGTTGCAGGGTCACCCAAAAGACCAACTATCGATAGAATTCTCATGTGCTGGTGGGCATTCACAGGCCTTACTCACATGATTCTTGAGGGTTATTTTGTTTTCTCACCAGAATTTTACAAGGATAAATCTGCCTTTTACCTGTCTGAAGTTTGTAAGTGATTCTCTGCCACTCTCGTTTTCTTTTTATTTTAGCATTTTTGTTTCCTTTGTTGGTTGGCTTGTCAAGCTTTTGGTGGAAAGCAGCTGAAAATATACAATGGACAGGGAAAGAATATAGCAAAGGTGACTCGAGATACGTAGGAAGGGATTCAGCGATTGTCTCTGTTGAAGGACTAACTGCTGTTTTAGAGGGTCCAGCATGCCTCCTTGCAGTGTGAGAATTTTTCACTTGATTGAAAATTGATTCTGCGATATTCAACCACGCTAGAGTAGTTGTAGTTCCCATACATTGCCTAAAATCTCTGTATACTGATGCCTTGCAGTTATGCCATTGCAAAAGCAAAGTCGTATAGCTACATTCTCCAGTTTGCGATATCCCTGGGTCAGCTCTATGGAACTGCTGTGTATTTCATAACAGCTTTGCTGGAAGGTGATAACTTCGCTGCTAGCCCATTGTATTACTATGCCTACTATGTTGTCATGAATTCCTTCTGGATCGTGATACCCATGGCCATATCCATTAGATGCTGGAAGAAAACATGCGCGGCATTCAATAACCAGGGCCAGAAAAAAGTAAAAAGCCGCTGAGGCATATCTTACTGCTTGTTACAAGATTGATGTAACATTTATCTGTGGATTTTGTCCTGCTTGATTGCTTATTTAAACATTGCCATTGACTGATCAATAGCAATCACCGGCATTTTTTTGCGTTTCTCAACTTTTGGAAGGCAGCGTTAGCTGAGTCTTTGAGCTAAAGCTTTTCCAAGTGACCATTGGGTTATTTGATTGATGACTTTGAATATGCATTTTGATGTGGAATAGTTCGATTTGTTTGAAGCTTTTGTCTCCCGTTATTTCCTTTTGCTAAGATGATGGAACTCATGAATAGAAAAGAGACGATGGAGTCAAGATAGATATGGTAGTACAATGAGAACTACCTCTAACCTTCCTAAACAAGGAAGATTTGGGTTTTCTTTGATTTCAAGCTGTTCTGGGCAGGCTGTGCTAACTTCTATGTGCTTCAAATTATTCCGACCACCACTTTCGGTGTTATCCTAGTCGGGAGAAGCCATTTCCCTCTAGATCAAACTTGAGAATAAGAGGCTAAGAGCCAGATCTAGCGATGCATGGCTCCATCGGCAATCTGGATAGTGTTATTTTTAGAAGGTTGATGGGGTCTGGCTGGCAAAAACTGGTTCTGACCGCTATATCCCAGAAGGATGAAAAATAATGAATATTCTCATTTTCGTGTCTGCGTTTTCCCAATGATAATCTAATCCTTCTAGAAAGTCAACTGGTCTGTAGCTAGCACTTAGCCTCCTTTTTGGAAGATTCTTGATATGAATTGTATCCTAGTGACATTAGAGCTGAATTGTAATCCCGGTGACGTTGGAGCATTAAAGCAACCCCACAACATGTTTACTTATGCATGTACATGAAAAATCATCCGTTGCAAACGCTCTGGGAAGAACTCTCTGCATTTATTGCGATTAATGGCGAATTCTCATAAGATTGCTGATTGATTAATTGAGTCCTTTGATATATATCACACCATTAATTTTAGGGTTATGCAACCGGATTGGTTCTATTTGGAAACAAGATCAAACCGCTTTGAATATCGGTTTGGTTCTGGGTACCAATTTTTTGGAACCAGTCTGAAACTGGTTTGAAGTGAAGAACCACCCAGGAATAGGATCAAATTTGGAACCTATTTCATAAAACCTAAAAATCCTAACTTTTCTTTGGGCATCTTTTTTTGTCTCCCTTTTTCTCTGTTCTCTACAATGACTCTCTCTCTCTCTCTTGCTCACAACTAACCCTCCTCCTTGCTTGGTCGCGACTCGCCCTTGCTTGTTCGAGCCTCGCGACCCTTGCTCATTCCTGACTTGCTTTTGCTTGCCCGCCCTTGGTAATCTTTTACTTTGAATCGTTTTATTGCTTGCACTAGCTTTCTACAAAAAATGACACCAAGAAAAAGAACAAAAGAAAAATGGTGCCTGGGTAAATTCTAGAACCAGATCGGAAAAATAGGGTACTATAATTCGGTAGGTTTTTTTGACCAAAAAAAGAAAAAAGAAAAAAGAAAAAAACAGGGCAGGTTGTAGATTTACAATTTAGAACTTACTCATCTTGAAACCAATTACCCTAATTAGTTGTGCCCTTGACCAAATCCTACCATTTGTCACGGGTCAATTGAATATGACGTTCCTTAAGATTTCTCTTAAGTCAGCTTTACACACGCGCTCAACTCACAAGGATCCTGTATGGAGAATGAAGTTCGAATTGTATTAACTTGTGAACTAGAGTGTCCAAGTGGGGGTCCCCTAATTTATACAAAGTATGAGTTTGATCTTGACTGTTGATCCTTCTTTGATCCAATAGTGGTATTTGAATCTATACAATCATTACAAGGCTACAAGCTAAAGAGGCCCTAGGCTATACTCAAGGGACGCCTGCCATGAAGAGCTGCAGGGTCAGGTCGTAGTCTCTTGAGTATTGTAAGGGTCGACAAGGCAGCGATAATTTACAGGGGGTGGAAGTCATGAGCAGAAATATGCATTCTCCAGCACTCCAGGCTCTACATCGGTCCTACCCCTCGGTACAATCTTATTCGCTCTTAGAAAGCGCTTGCTATTGGAGGAACCTGCACACCTGCTCCGTAGAAAAAAAAATCTAGAATGCCAGAGCTTGGTCGACAAAGTCAATCCAGAGGGGCATCTTGCCTGCACGAAAGGAGGCTTTCCCGTTGCTTCCTGGAAATGAGGCCACTGATGGCTACGTCCACTTAGGACTCGTGGCCGGTGGTCCATTCATAGAAGCATACACTAGACAATGATGTCACCATTTCTTGTTGGGTACTTCGAACCGGATATGTTTGTTTTACATCTCACCACTCTCAAAGCATGCCACCTCCCTACATAAGTACCGTATTAGTTGTTATTCTTGCAACACGACATGCCGGCTCGTCATAACCGGTTATTCTTCTTCATTTGACAATATCCGCATTTTAGATTCAGTGGTTTGGGGAAGTCAAAACGAACTCTCCGAGAGTCTAAAGATCAAGATGGGAGAGATTGGACCCTCTCGACTTGTTCCTCCCTCTTCGCACTGTTTTCAGGTATAATTAAAAGGAAAATGCTTGCTTTCATATGGTTCGACAATCGATATATGTATTGATCTCATTTTTGTAGAAGAATTTTTCTGCAAATGAATTGTGTATGGATAATTAATGTTTTTTTTTTTTTTTTTTATACCGATGGTGAACGAGATAGTTTAGATGTCGGAATATTCAACTCAAAAGGTTTAAGATTGAGAGAGACCGCATGTGTATAAAATACATATCTTTTAATACCCTTCTCACATGTAAGTCGTTAAATTAAGAACCGAATTGAAAATAATACACATAATTTGATTAATGAAAGTTACACATGTGAAATAACCTGAACTTTACTATGATAATGTCTTAGAATATTTAATCCAAAAGTTTAAATTATCGTGGACAAAGTAATGTGAATTTGTTAATACAAGAGATCCTCCTTTGTATGTCTAAGATTTGGGGAATATTCGAATGTTCCAAAATTAATGTAAAAGTGCAAAAGAAAAACCTTTGGAATCATTTTATTATTGCAAAAAGCTCAATATTCCGCAGTTTCACACCCACGCGCAGACTGATGGGGCCGATCTTTTTTTTTTTTTTTTTGTCAAGATGGGGCCGATCTTGATCGACTGAATTCGTCCGCCCAACCGCGTTTGGCCTCCTCTTTTTATATCTCTCTGCAAATTCTCTCTCTCTCACCCCAAAGGAGAAGCTTCCCAGCTCCCATCCTTGAACGTTCCTCCGAACCTCTGCGAAGCCGAGCCGAAACCGCGAAGAGATGAAGATGGAGTATACAAGCCTCGAACTGCAGGTGATCTCCTGCGAGGACCTCAGGGCCTTCAACTTCTTCCAGAAGCTCTCGGTCTTCGTGACGGTGTCCATCGTTGCCGGCGACAACCCGAAGAAGCAGCTCCACCCGGCCCTCCAGCGGTGCCACAGGACGCCGACCAGCAAGAGCGGCCATCGCAACCCGGAGTGGAACCACGAGGTGGGTTTCGACCTGTCGGCCGTCTCGCCTCGGGACTACCCGGGCCTTTCTCTCAAGTTCGATGTGCGGCTTCCCACCGTCGTTGGCAGCCGCTCGATCGGGGAAGTCCGCCTCTCGCTGCAGGAGTTGGTCGACGAGTTCAACGGGGCCGTCCAGTTCCGACGCTACCAGGTGAAGAACGATGGAAAAGTCATCGGGGTCTTGAAGTTTAGGTACGAGTTCTGTGGGAAGAACGACGAGGCCGGTAACGAAGTGGCTCGGGTCCAGCCTTCGTCCAAAGCTCCGGTTCCCGGTCATAATGCTACAAACTTCAGTTACCTGGAGTGGCCGTGCATGCCGCCCCAGACGCTGATCCAAGCGATATTGAACTATCAAACGTATTCTTCATCGTTGTTGGTACAAACAACCGACGAGAAGAACGTGAACAAAGCTTCGATGGGCTACGGCTATCGGCATTCGTGGTACTCCATGGTGGGACCACTGGAGAGGGCATGCTGATCGGATGGCGTCACTACTGATTCATCGGCGAATCCCGCAGCCGTCAAACTTCCCCCTTTTCTGCAGCTGCAAATTACAGTTCATGCTCCGCTTAGCTTATAGCCTGGACTCGTAAGCATTGGCGTTGTTATGTGATGTTGCGTCAGTCTAGACTCTCTAGAGCAGGGTGATATAGGTAATTAAATGTATCTGGCTCTGGGTACTTTCATCTGTTCTCGATGTGACCATGGTTTCTCAACGAAGAACAGCATCTCGGTTTGCGTTCCACTTTCCTGTATATATTGGTCATAATATAGTACGGAAGATGTTCTTAAAGATTCAGCCTTTGTCATGAACTTTTCGAGCATTCGGTGAATCCTGCACGCTCCCTTTGTCCTAAGGCACATCAGTGGTTGTGCAAGCGCCCGAGCCATGGCTCCATTCCCTGTATATCTATAATTCTTTCGTCAAGCAATCTGAGCAAGCATTCAGTCTTTCTTTTACTAGTCCAACCTTAGTCATCTGGTCAAAGGTGGAATCTTCCTCTCGGAAGAGTCGAGACAGTGGTGGGGTTGGGTGAGGCGTCAGCTTATCTCCTCCCTCGGCACTGCACGCGGGCCTCATGATTGAAGCAGAGTCGATCTTTCTGATATCTTAAAATAAACAACAGGTTTCGGGGTAGCTTCCTTTCGGAAATACGTGCCTTCAGCAAGTTCTTTCCTCATTGGTCAAGCTGATTGATTATGCTGATGCCTGCCAAGATGGCAAGTTTAATATTGAAAATCGACAATCAAACGGAAGATTTCGCAGGACCATGGATCTGCTGGGATCCCACGTGGCCGACGACCTCCATTGTCGCAATGGCGGCGCCCAGGCTCGCCGCATGGATGCGTCGTCGCAAGGGCAGGGGGATAGTGGCGGCTATTGATGAGCGCTTCGACGACGATGACGACGACCAATGATGGTGGCGGCGGAGCTGCAGGGGTGGAAGGGCCTGGCGGTGAAAACTAAGAAGGGGGTAAGAAGGGAGAGGGAAGGAAAATGGTTGGTAATGGTTGTTATTGTTCGCAAAATGAGAGGGCATTTGGGTAAACTGCCTTTTCTTAATGCTTTTCTCTTGCTTTTCTCTATTAAGTTGTTTTTGGCAACTTTATATTCCTTCCTTTCTTTCCTATATTGAATGTTTTAGCATTAAAATTTCCAAATCAGCATTCCACAATAGATAATTAACATAACCAGCGGCAAAGTGTAAAAGGCTTATAGCACAGATGGAAAGTTTAACAGCTCAGTTGCACGATTGATATGAAATTTTAGGATCCAAGATGGAGTCAACTCACCTTAAAAAGAAGGCTCGTCTTCTTCCTCCACCCATGGCACCGCACACATTGAGATCACCCACTTTGAATTTTTAGTTAAAGTTTGTACTTGGAAGATACCAATAAATGTTCATTGCCCATCAAAGTCTTACGGAACAGAGGAAGACATAACCCATCCAAAGTCGGACTAACCGATAGTTAAAAAATTTCAAGTTCTTCATTACACACAACATCAAACATCTACGGTGGCGATCATAGAAAAATTATAACTTGATCATACAAATATTTTCATGACACATGAGCAAAGAACATAACAAAAGGCTTGATTTCCATAGTCAACAATACTCACCCAAATTTTCACCAAAAAAAAACAATACTCACCCAAAGCTGAGGAGATTAAAAGCATGTCTTACACCTCTTGGTCCAAACTCTCGTTAGGTGTTTAGATTTCTTGAATAGATTTCTCAACAACTCCCAAAGAATTTGATGAAGACTTCAATTTGGTCTTAAACTAAGTGTGTTTGACTTGATTGATTGACCATTCCATCCAATCTTGTTTTGGTCAGGACAAATTTGGTGGAAAGTCCATTCCACCTATAGGATGTTCATATTGGGATTTCATCAACTATCAATTTGATCTAATTTCTTATTTTAGTTCATCATCTTACAACAGAAACAGAATTTTGAAAATATGAGTTAATGAAGCACAATAAGTAAAACTTGACCTAATAGTCAATACTTCAGAATTGGGAAAAGTGCTAAAAAAGTCCTAAACCTTTTGTTTTTGTGCTGATTTAGTCCTGAATCATTTTATGTTGTGCCAATTCAGTCATTTCTAGCCAAATTTGACTAGATTTTGCTAACTAGACATCAGTCGGCTGACGTGGCCAACTTTTAATAATATTTTAATATTTTAATATTTTTTTCTCTTTTTACTTTTTTATTTTTATTTTTCTTATTTTTTCTTTTTCTCTTCCCTCTTCTTTCTCTAACCAGTCGTTGGACCTCGGCGATTGGCCAGAGGCGACGGCCGGTGAGGTCAAGGTTGACCTTGTTGGCAACCTTGCCGGTGGCTGTGATGGCGGCGAGGCTTGATGGGCGAGGGTCGAGCCTTGCCCAACGGATCACCGTTGGGGAAACCAGGCAAAAATTTGAGGTCGGAGCCGCGTGACTGAGGACACCCCCGAGCTCCCGTAAAATCCTAGAGACGATGATGATGAGCGGAGGGAGAAATTTCTAGGGTGAGATTGGGATTGGGGAACGAAGCGGGTGTCGAGCAGGCAAGGCTCGCCCTCACTGGATTTAGCAAGGTCGAGCCTTGCCAGCCATGGGCGAGGCTCGAGCCTCGCCAGATCCGGCGAGGGCGAGCCTTGCCGCCCAACGTGAGGCCGCCCTCGCAACCACTGGTGAGGTGGCTGGTCGCCGAGGTTTGGCGACCGACTAGAGGAAGAAGAGGGAAGAAAAAAAGAAAAAGAAAAAAAGAAAAAAAGAACAAAGAACAAAGAAAAATAAAAAAAAAAAAAGAGAAAAAGAGAAAAAAATTCAAAAATAGTAAAATATTAATAAAAGTTATCAACGTCGATGCCGATTAGGTCATGTCAGCTGGCCTGCGTCCAGTCAGCAAAATCCGGTCAAAATTGGCCGGAAATGACTAAATTGGCACGACATAAAGAGGTTTAGGACTAAATCGGTACAAAAGAAAAAGTTTTAGGAATAAATCGGCACAAAGAAAAAATGTTTAGGAATTTTTTGGCACTTTTCCCCTTTAGTAGGTTATAACATTGTACTCATTAATGAACCATTTTGTTGGCCCTTTTACACATGTTTCCAATCTTTACATCTTACCACACTTTGACTATTGCCCTACAAAAGCAAAATCAAATCTCCTCACCAAATCCATTTGTCTCTATGTAAAACCCATAGGTAGGCAGTGACAACCACCACTACGTCTTCGACCCTAGCAGCCATTGGCGTAGCGAGTGTCGCACGAATGATGAACCCCTACCCATGTCTTTTGAATATGAGGGATTCATTCGCAAATAGTACATGGATCAAAATGAAAAGAGGCATTTGTTTCATTTATCTTACACTCCACATGTGACCATAGTTAGCCCATTTGAGCCTTTAAATGTAAAGAATTTCTGCAAAAAAAAAAAAACTATCAAGAACCATCCCACAATGAGACAAATATGAAGGTTTTAGTTGACATTATTTGGTGGGGGTGGAGAAGATGAGAAAGACTTATTTGCTTTCACTTTCATCGGTCTTTTTGAGGTAACTTTAGGAGAATTTTTATGGAAACTAAAGCATCCTGAAATGAAAAAGAGCATTCTTTTCTCTACCCAAATAGTCATTCCCTTTGCTTAGCCAAATTGAGCTTGAGCCTTCATTACTAAAGCCCTGGTGATTATCTTCCCACGTTGGGGGCAAGGCGTATGATTTAGTAAGGTAATTAGTGCTTATATGACAACTTAAAAAAAAAAGAAAAAAGTAGAGAGAATCTCGATAGTCGTAAGAGTTAAAAGAAAAGGTTTAAAAGAGCAAGAGTGAAATGAAAACTAAGGGGCATGAACAAGCGATATGCTTGGTAAAAGCAAAACTAATGCTCATAAAAAAAAGAAAAGCCATATCAAGAATAAAACTCTTATGTGAATGAAAAATTGTCAATAACAAAGTGCTTGCATGAAGAGTAAATCATTGCAAATACAAATCATTAAAGATAAGAGAAAAGCTCTAATGATTGAAATGATTATCCATAGGAATTTTCAAACAAGTTGGATTTTAAATCGAGTGCTTTCAAAAAGATTGGATGATATGATAGTGATGCTATGATAATCATCAACTTCTAAATCAAATTTGAGAGAAACAATTTTGAGCTTTTTAAGTCTCTCACCAAATTAGCATTACAACTTGTTTTGAAATTTCTTCTTATTGGGATGATTCAAGTAAAAATATGGACTTCCCAAAGAAGCTACTGCTAAAAAAAAAGTGGGGTTATCTTATCATAATGTTTCTTGATTTGTAAACTTGGTGAAGATGATCATTATTGATTATTTCATTTCTTAGCCAATAATGCTTATCCATTGTTGAAACCATGACCAAATCCGCATTATGGTCCTTTTAAAAGACCCCATGGATTGGTCAATGTGTATTTCTTGCGACTGATTCTCAAAACCTACAACATTGGTAATGTGAGGTCCTTTGAGTGATCAAATTTACTTCCCCCATTAATGGATGGGATTAAGCAGTCTTTCTTGAGAGTATGTGAGAAGTCCTTTTCAATTAAGGAGTTCTCGTTTGACATACTTAATGAGCCATTTTTATTAGTGAAGAGCATTTTGACAATAATTTTTTCTCCTAAGGGAATTTGATGATCACTGACATTTTCCAAACCTGACGCCAATTTGGCAATTTGGTGATATTCCAAACAATTCAAACTTGCTTGATTTGCTCATGTGATCAACGCTTTATCATTAATGATACCCTTTTGAAATTCTCTTTCATGGCATTTATTCAAATGACATTGATTTTGCTTTGTACGCTTTTGATACCAGAGCACTTTTTATAACATATTTTGTTAGATATGTAGTGGTCATTTCGGAAGCTTCTTGGATGTATCGGTAGGGTGAGCTTTAACTGTCTGTGACCGTTTTCATATATATCAAACTTCCCTAGTGGAGTTGATTTCAATGCACAATGAGCTTCAACAGCCAGTGATGTCCTCTTTTTGCTAGATGTATATGTAGCGTCTCGAAATACATTTTAAATGATGATTGGCACGTACCATGACTTTTAGTAGCCCAAAATCATTCTTTCAACATGCGGAAAGCTCTTGGCAGTCTAGAGTGGTATTTTCAATTAACCCTCCGAGTGGAGTGGAATCTTCATGAACTCCCTAAGTGGAGTGGTCCTTTCAAATTAACCTCCCAAGTGGAGTGGACTCTTCAAATTCCTCCCGAATGGAGTGGATTCCTTATTTACCCCCAAATGGAGTGGTTTATTTGGTCGAAACCCATTGTTACACATTGAGTCATTTCCTATTTAATCAAAACCCATTATTATATCGTGAGACTTTCCCTTCGGTCAAAACTCATTGTTACAAGGTGATATCTTTCTTTTGACAAAAAAAAAAGAGGGTGATATCTAGTCAAAATCCATTGTTAGATGGTGGATATTTCCTCTCTCAATACCATTTCTACATGGTAAGACCCTTTTCGTATAAAAGGATTCTCCTATTAGGTGAGTATCCTCAATAAAAGAAAAAGAAAAAGAAAGAAAAGAATCCAAGAGGAGGAGAGGAAAGCAATTAGAAGTATTTCAAAAAGCCTCAAGATCATGTATGTTATTATTTTCGCGTCAGCATGCATTATCATATAATTACATTTTGAAAAATGGCACTTGTACTCCTAGCAAACATATTTTTCATTGCTCATGCATGAGCAAAATTGAAGTATTAGCTTGTCTTTGAATGCAACTTTTGTGAGCATACCTTAAAAAAAAAAAACAACTATTAATCCCTAAATTTTGGTGATTCGTTTAATCATTCTTCGGAATGATTTTTAATCCTTTAACAAAAATAATTTTCATTAAATTGCATAAGCATATATGCATTAAAAGCATTTGCATTAGTAGCAATAGAATTTATTAAAAGCTTTTTTTTTTATAAAAATATATTAATTATTTATTATTATTAATTATAAAAAAAAAGAGGAGAAGGAAAAACGAGAAGACCGGGCCATTATGTTTTTGCAATTTAATGATTTTTTTTTTTTTTTTTGTGTAGGGCTTAAAACTTAATCCCTAATTTTTTATACAATTAATGAATAACAATGACTCTCTCTTGTCCATTATTTTCTTCATCTTTTTGGTCGTGGAGCTCAATGGTGCCGGTATCAAGCTGGCCGGCTATGGCGGTATCAAGCTAGCTAGCTATGGCAGAGCTTGGCATTGTGTGTGTTGACTGCTCGTCGATGGTGACAAGCCTCCATATTTAGAGGTCTTGAGCATCTTTCATGATTTCTTATTGGGTATTTCGATTTGGATATGTTTGTTTTCATCTTTTGGCTCTCAAAGTGTGCTGCTTCACTCTATAGATACCGTATTAGTTATACTTACAACATGACGCGCCGACTCACCATTAATGGTTGCTCTTCTTTCTTTACTTGTGCGTAGGTTCTTCTTCGTCTTCTTCTTCTTGTTTGTCCGCATTTCGGGTTCACTGGTTTGGGGAAGTCAACATGAACCCCAAGAGAGTCCAGTGATCAAGATGGGAGAGACCCTACCCTTTTGACTTGTCTTCCCTCTTCACATTGATTTCAGGTATAATTTAATAAATAAAAAAATACTTGCATTCCTATGGTTGGACCAGCGATATGTACCTGGATTCATTTTTACAGTCGAATTTTTCTGTATATGAATAATGTATGAATAACTAGTTATTTTTTATACCAATGGCATATGAGATAGTTTAGATGTTTGATTATCCAACTAAAAATGTTTAAGATCGAGAGAGACTGCATGTGTATAAAATACATGTAATTTAATACTCTTCTCACGTGCAAATCATCAAATTAAGAATTGAATTGAGAATAATATGTATAATTTGATTAATGAAGGTCAACATGTGAAATAACTTGAAATATAATTTGATTATGATACCGTCTCAGAATATTCAATTCAAAAGCTTATAACATTGTAGACGAGTTGTGTGAATATGCTAATATGAGAGATCCTCCTCCGTATGTCTAAGATTTGGAGAATATTCGGTTGTCCCAATATTAATGTAAAAGTGCAAAATAAAAATCTTGGGAATCGTGTTGTTATTGCAAAAAGCTCAATATTCCGCAGTTTCACATCCCTACGCGCAGGCTGCTGCGGCCGTTCTTGATCAACTAACTGCATTCGTCCGCCCAACCGCGTTTGGCCTCCTCTTTTTATATATCTCTGCAAATTTTCTCTCTCTCCCAAAAGGAGAAGCTTCTTGGCTCCCATCCTTGAACGTCCCTCCGACCCTCTGCGAAGACGAGTCGAAACCCGGAAGAGATGAAGATGGAGTATACAAGCCTTGAACTGCAGGTGATCTCCGGCGGGGACCTCAGGGCCTTCAACTTCTTCCAGAAGCTCTCGGTCTTCGTGACGGTGTCCATCGTCGCCGGCGACGGCTGGAAGAAGCATCTCCACCTGGCCCTCCAGCTGCGCCACAGCACGCCGACCACCAAGGGTGGCCATCGTGATCCGGAGTGGAACCACAAGGTGGAGTTCGACCTCTCAGCCATCTTGCCTCAGGACTATCCAGGCCTTTCTCTTTCGATGTGCGGCTTGCCAGCGTCGTTGGCAGCCGCTCGATCGGGGAAGTCCGCACCTCACTCCAGGAGTTGGTCGACGAGTTCAACGGGACTGTCCAATTCAGACGCTATCGGGTGATAAATGATGACGGGAAAGGCATCGGGGTCTTGAATTTTAGGTACAAATTGTGTGGGAAGAGCGACAAGGTCGACAAAGAATTGGCTCGGATCAAGCCTTCGTCCAGAGCTCCGGTCCCAGGTCATGATGCTACAAACTTCAGTTAGTTGGAGTGGCCGTGCTTGCTGCCCCGGTCACTGATTTAAGGGATAATGAGCTATCAAACGTGTTCTTCATCGTTGTTGCGACAAACAACCAACAAGAAGGACGTGAACAAAGCTTCGACGGGCTACAGCTATTGACATTCATGGTAGTCCATGGTGGGACCACTGGAGAGGGTATGCTGATCGGATGGCGTCGCTACTGATTCATCGGCGAATCTGCATAGCCATCGAACTTTCCCCTCGTCTGCAGCTGCAAATTACAGTTCATGCTCAGCTCAGAGCTTGGACTAGTGAGCATTGGCGTTGTTATGTGATGTTTCGTCAGTCTAGGCTCTCTAGAGCAGTGTGATATAGGTAAATAAATGTATGTGGCTCTGAGTACTTTCATCTGTTTCCAATGTGACCATGTTTTCTCTACGAAGAACATCTTCTCAGTTATTGTTCGCCCTTCCTGTACATATTGGTCGTATTATAGTGCAGAAGATGTTCTTAAAGATTCGATCTTTCATGAACTTTTCGAGCATTCAGTGAATCCCGCACGCTCCCTTTGTCCTAAAGCACATCGCTGGTCTTGCGAGCCCACGAGCCAGGGCTCCATCCCTTTAACTGGAATTCGTCTGCAAGCAAATTCACCCAAATTTTAGTCCACCGGTCAAAGCTGGAATCTTTCTCTCGAAAGAGTCGAGACTGTGGTGGGGTTGGGCGTGGCGTCAGCTTGTCTCCTCCCTCGGTACTGTGCGTGCGCCTCGTGATTGAAGCAGAGTCGATCTTTCTAAAATCTTAAAATAAACAACAGGTTTCGGGGTAGCTTCCTTGGGACATACATGCCTTCAGCAAGTCCTTTTCCTCATTGGTTAAGCTGATTGATCGTGCTGAAGCCTGATGTCGGTATGACAATATGTCAAATTAAATATAGAAAATCGACAATCGAAAGGTAAATTTCGCACCATCATGGATCTGCTGGGTCGCACGTGGCCCGACAACCTCCATTGTCGCAATGGCGGCGCCCAGGCTCGCGAGAATTTCAGAGAGAGAGAGAGAGAGAGAGAGAGAGAGAGCTGCAAGTGAGCATGGGCCATCATGGGACACGCCGAGTCGCCGCGTGAATGTGTTGTCGCAAGGGCGGCGGGGGGTAGTGGCGGCTGTGATGAGCGCTTCGACGACGACGGCGACCAATGATGGCGGCGTAGGAGCTGCAGTGGTGGAAGGTTTGGCACGGAGAAGGGGCACAGGGAAGGAGAATGGTTGGTAATGGTTGTTATTGTCCACAAAGTGAGAGGGCACTTTGGTAAAACCGTCTCTAATTTCTTATTAAGGTGTTTTTGGCAACTCTTATGTTTATTATATTAAATGTTTTGGCATTAAAATTTCCATGTCAACATACCACAATAGATAATTAACATAACCGATGGCAATATGATTTGAACACACTATTCATGTTGTTTAAAAGGTTTGATGCACCATTGGTTACCTTTCTCGCATGGAAAGAGGAAGGTCTTAAGAGGAGTTTTGAATGGGGATGTCTAGTTTCAAGTAAATGGTTCAATTTACACGCTTTGCAAAAAGATAGGGCAAATGTTCGAGAGTAAGTTGAGAATTAGCTTAAAAAAAAATTGATGTAGCAAATCAAAAGTTTAAAGGCATAGTTGCGTAATTGATATAAAGTTTTAAGATCGACAATAACATCTCACCTTAAAAAAGAAGGCTTGCTTTTTTGGCTCCATCCATGGTACCCACAACACCATTGAGATCACCCACTATGAAATTTTAGCTAATTTGTACTTGCAAGATACCCATAAGTATCCATTACCCATCAAAGTCTTAGAGAACGGAGGAAGACATAACTCAATCAAAAGTTGAAACTAAATGCTAGTAAACAAATCACGGTCTTCATTATACTCGACAACAAACATCTACGGAGGCAATTGTGGAAAAATTGTAAGTTGATCATATAAATATCTTCATGAGACGTAGACTGTTAAAATTGGTTGAAAACCTATTTCTTAACCCATGTGGGTATTAAATAAGTTATAAATGGGTTAGTTTTATTGAGTAAAACACAATATAAGTGTTAAATTGATTTATTTGGATTGAACCATTTATGACTTAACACAAACCCATTCCAATCCACTCAGTTGACGGATCTAATAAGATGAGGGCAAAGAACATAACAAAGGCTTGATTTTCATAATCAACGATATCCACCAAGAGTTGAGGAGATTACAAGCATGTCTCACCCCTCATGGTCCACCCTCAATTAAGTGTTTAGATCTCCCAAATTTTTTTCTCAACAACCTCCAAAGAATTTGATGAAGACTTCAATTTGATTGATTGACTATTTCCATCCAACCTTGTTTTGGTCAGAAAAATTTGGTGGAAAGTCCATTCCACCTATAGAATGTTCATAATGGCATTTCATCAAATATCATTTGATCTAATTTCTTATTTTAGTTCATCATCTTACAATAGAAACATAACTTTGACGATATGTGTTAGTCAAGCATAATAAGTGAAAAATGACCTAATAGTCAATACTTTAGTAGCTTATAAACATTGTACTCATTAATGTACCCTTCTATTATTCCTCTCACCGGATGTTGTGTCCAACCATTTTTACCATCCTACTATACTTGACTATTTTACTACAAAAGCAAAATCAAATCTCCCCTCCTAATCCATTTGTCTCTAACTAAAACCCATTAGTAGCTGGCGATAGCCACCACTACACCTTCAACTTGAGCAGTCTCTGGCGATAGAGAGCGTCGCGCGGATGATGAACATTTCCCCCTCGACACCATTGAGCCACCATGTCACCATCCATTGTTTTGAGGCACAGCTCAAGGACTCTCTCTCACGTTGACGATGATGTCCCGATTTTTTATTGGATACTTTGAATCGGTACATAGAGCCTCACCTCCACAATCATACTTCGTTCGTCTCTGCCCTCAGTCGCTACTGTTGGCGCCTTCGATTCTCACTCACTCTCTCTTCACCGGTTCCAATTCTTGGTGTCGCCGCTTCAGAGGCCTCCTCCTTCTGATCCACTCGTCAATCACGTCCAGTCACTGCCCTTACTCAAAGTTAAACTCTCGTACTCTGTTTTCATGAGGTAGAGACCAAGAGCCTTCGCCTCTGCCGCAGTGAAAACCGGTCCTGTTTCTTTTTGCATCTAGTCTCTCATTTGAATGTTTTCTGCGTGTCTGATTGTTTTCCTCAAACTGTTTTAGGATGATGTTTCTTGCGGTAAATAAACTTCGTAGTCATTTTTCAGTATACCGAGGCTCGTGTAGAAGTATTTTCGAATTTGGAAGTCTTGTATTCCCCTCCGTGCTGAAACCGAGAGCCTTCAAGAGTGGTCCTTTGATTACCTTCGTCAATGCAGGTCTGGTGTCCCCAGATTTGATCTCTGAATGTTTCCATCTTATTGCTGGTGTACACTTCGACCGTTGACTTCATCGCTAAATTTATGTTTGGTCTCGACTGATTCACGTTGTCCCCTCTTTGCTCGTGCCGATTGCATACATTCGAGTCGATTTTTGGAAGGCCATTAAGCGTGAGATATTGCTGGTAAATTGAGTCCGTGCTTTAAGGTGTTTGCTACTTATCACGTAAGTACCATATCGTACAACATGACACACTGGATCGCGATAACTGGTTGTTGTTCTTTCATTATCTGTCCGTAAGTCATTCTCTCCATCATCTTGTTTGTCCGCATCTTGAAGTCGCAGGTTTTGGAAGTCAACATGACCCCACCCCCTTCCCGAAAGAGTCTAGAGTATGGGAGAGGATCCCACCCTTTTTTTTTTCTTTAACGCGTTCCTCCCTCTTCACATTGTTTTCACAAATAATAACAATAAAAAAAAAATACTTACTTTTATATGGTTGGATTGACCTAGACAGTCCCTAACTGGTGGGACGTCCCACCAAAATCCCTTGTATTTCATTTCTCTCGGAGAGATAAATATTAGGATAAAATTGATATTAAATCTAAAGTTGAAGGTTTTTTATGAGACAAAAGGTAAAAGTAAGACATAAGTTAAAGTTGGAGGTTTTTAAGAGTATTAGGCCGATTAGTGATATGGATATGTTTATATATGGGATCCTCCTCCGCATTATGTCTAAGATTTTGGAGAATATCCAAATTTCTCAAAATTTCTGTAAAAGTGCAAAAGAAAAGTCTTGGCAGTCGTGTTATTAATGTTTTTTTGGTCGGTTTCGTGTTATTATTGCAAAAGCTCAATATTCCGCAGTTTCACACATACGCGCAGACGGCTGAGGCCGTTCTCCATCGACTGTATTCGTCCGCCCAACCGCGTTTGGCCTCCTCTTTTTATATATCTCCGCAAATTTTCTCTCTCACCCCATAGGAGAAGCTTCCCAGCTCCCATCCTTGAACGTTCCTCCGAACCTCTGCGAAGCCGAGCCGAAACTGCGAAGAGATGAAGATGGAGTATACAAGTCTCGAACTGCAGGTGATCTCCTGCGAGGAACTCAGGGCCTTCAACTTCTTCCAGAAGCTCTCGGTCTTCGTGACGGTGTCCATCGTTGCCGGCGACAACCCGAAGAAGCAGCTCCACCCGGCCCTCCAGCGTTGCCACAGGACGCCGACCAGCAAGGGCAGCCATCGCAACCCGGAATGGAACCACGAGGTGGGGCTCGACCTCTCGGCTGTCTCACCTCGGGACTATCCGGGCCTTTCTCTCAGGTTCGACGTGCGGCTTCCCAGCGTCGTTGGCAGCCGCTCGATCGGGGAAGTCCGCGCCTCTCTTCAGGAGTTGGTCGACGAGTTCAACGGGACCGTCCATTCCGACGCTACCTGGTGAAGAACGACGACGGAAAAGGGATTGGGGTCTTGAATTTTAGGTACAAGTTCTGTGGGAAGAGCAACGAGGCCGGCAACGAAGTGGCTCGGGTCCAGCCTTCGTCCAAAGCTCCGGTTCCGGGTCATAATGCTACAAACTCCAGTTGTCTGGAGTGGCCGTGCATGCCGCCCCAGACGCTGATCCAAGCGATATTGAACTATCAAACGTATTCTTCATCGTTGTTGGTACAAACAACCGACGAGAAGAACGTGAAAAAAGCTTCGATGGGCTACGGCTATCGGCATTCGTGGTACTCCATGGTGGGACCACTGGAGAGGGCATGCTGATCGGATGGCGTCACTACTGATTCATCGGCGAATCCCGCAGCCGTCAAACTTCCCCCTTTTCTGCAGCTGCAAATTACAGTTCATGCTCCGGTTAGAGCTTGGACTAGTAAAGCATTGGCGTTGTTATATGATGTTCCGTCAGTCTAGACTCTCTAGAGCGGGGTGATATAGGTAAATAAATGTATCTGGCTCTGAGTACTTTCATCTGTTCTCGATGTGACCATGGTTTCTCAACGAAGAACAGCATCTCGGTTTGCGTTCCACTTTCCTGTATATATTGGTCATATTATAGTACAGAAGATGATGTTCTTAAAGATTCAGCCTTTGTCATGAACTTTTCGAGCATTCGATAAATCCTGCACGCTTCCTTTATCCTGAAGCACATCAGTGGTTGTGCAAGCGCACGAGCCATGGCTCCATTCCCTGTATATCTATGATTCGTTTCGTCAAGCAATCTGAGCAAGCATCCAGTCTTTCTTTTAGTATTCCAACCTTAGTCATCTGGTCAAAGGTGGAATCTTCCTCTCGGAAGAGTCGACACCGTGGTGGGGTTGGGTGTGGCGTCAGCTTATCTCCTCCCTCGGCCCTGCACGCGGGCCTCATGATCGAAGCAGAGTCGATCTTTCTGATATCTTAAAATAAACAACAGGTTTCGGGGTAGCTTCCTTTCGGAAATACGTGCCTTCAGCAAGTTCTTTCCTCATTGGTCAAGCTGATTGATTATGCTGATGCCTGCCAAGATGGCAAGTTTAATATTGAAAATCGACAATCAAATGGAAGATTTCGCAGGACCATGGATCTGCTGGGATCCCACGTGGCCGACGACCTCCATTGTCGCAATGGCGGCGCCCAGGCTCGCCGCATGGATGCGTTGTCGCAAGGGCAGGGGGATAGTGGCGGCTATTGATGAGAGCTTCGACGACGATGGCGACGACCAATGATGGTGGCGGCGGAGCTGCAGGGGTGGAAGGGCCTGGCGGTGAAAACTAAGAAGGGGGTAAGAAGGGAGAGGGAAGGAAAATGGTTGGTAATGGCTGTTATTGTTCGCAAAATGAGAGGGCATTTGGGTAAACTGCCTTTTCTTAATGCTTTTCTCTATTAAGTTGTTTTTGGCAACTTTATATTCCTTCCTTTCTTTCCTATATTGAATATTTTAGCATTAAAATTTCCATGTCAGCATTCCACAATAGATAATTAACATAACCAGCGGCAAAATGTAAAAGGCTTATAGCACAGATGGAAAGTTTAACAGCTCAGTTGCACGATTGATATGAAATTTTAGGATCCAAGATGGAGTCAACTCACCTTAAAAAAGAAGGCTCGTCTTCTTCCTCCACCCATGGCACCGCACACATTGAGATCACCCACTTTGAATTTTTAGTTAAAGTTTGTACTTGGAAGATACCAATAAATGTTCATTGCCCATCAAAGTCTTACGGAACAGAGGAAGACATAACCCATCCAAAGTCGGACTAACCGATAGTTAAAAAATTTCAAGTTCTTCATTACACACAATATCAAACATCTACGGTGGCGATCATAGAAAAATCGTAACTTGATCATACAAATATTTTCAAGACACATGGGCAAATAACATAACAAAATGCTTGGTTTTCATAGTCAACAATACTCACCCAAAGCCGAGGAGATTAAAAGCATGTCTTACACCTCTTGGTCCAAACTCTCGTTAGGTGTTTAGATTTTTTGAATAGATTTCTCAACAACTCCCAAAGAATTTGATGAACACTTCTATTTGGTCTTAAACTAAGTGTGTTTGACTTGATTGATTGACCATTCCATCCAATCTTGTTTTGGTTAGGACAAATTTGGTGGAAAGTCCATTCCACCTATAGAATGTTCATATTGGGATTTCATCAACTATCAATTTGATCTAATTTCTTATTTTAGTTCATCATCTTACAACAGAACAGAATTTTGAAAATATGAGTTAATGAAGCACAATAAGTAAAACCTGACCTAACAGTCAATACTTCAGTAGGTTATAACATTGTACTCATTAATGTACCATTTTGTTGGCCCTTTTACATATGTGTCCAATCTTTACATCTTACCACACTTTGACTATTGCCCTACAAAAGCAAAATAAAATCTCCTCACCAAATCCATTTGTCTCTATGCAAAACCCGTTGGCAGGCGGTGACAACCACCACTACATCTTCGACCCCAATAGCCGCTGTCAATAGCGAGCGTCGCACGAATGATGAACCCCTACCCATGTCTTTTGAATACGAGGGATTCATTCGCAAAGAGTACATGGACCAAAATGAAAGGAGGCATTTGTTTCATTTATCTTACACTTCACATGTGACCATAGTTAACCCATTTGAGCCTTTAAATGTAATGAATTTTTGCAAAAAAAAAAAAAAAAAAAAAAAAAACCGGTCAAGAACCATGCCACAATGAGACAAATATGAAGGTTTTAGTTGACATTATTTGGTGGGGTGGAGAAGATAAAAAAGACTTATTTGCTTTCACTTTGATTGGTCTTTTTGTGGTAACTTTAGGAGAATTTTTATGGAAGCTGAAGCATCCTGAAATGAAAAAGAGCATTCTTTTCTCTACCCAAATAGTCATTCCCTTTGCTTAGCCAAATTGAGCTTGAGCCTTCATTACTAAAGCCCTAGTGATTATCTTCCCACATTGGGGGCAAGGCGTATGATTTAGTAAGGGAATTAGTGCTTATATGACAACTTAAAAAAAAAAAAAAAAAGTAGAGAGAATCTCGATAATCCTAAGAGTTAAAAGAAAAGGTTTAAAAGAGCAAGAGTGAAATGAAAACTAAGGGCATGAACAAGCGATATACCTGGTAAAAGCAAAACTAATGCTCATCAAAAAAAGAAAAGCCATATCAAGAATAAAACTCTTATGTGAATGAAAAATTGTCAATAACAAAGTGCTTGCATGAAATCATTGCAAATACAAATCATTAAAGATAAGAGAAAAGCTCTAATGATTGAAATGATTATCCATAAGACTTTCCAAAAAAGTTGGATTTTAAATCAAGTTCTTTTGAAAAGATTGGATGATATGATACTGATGCTATGATAATCATCAACTTCTAAATCCAATTTGAGAAGAAAAAAAATTCTGAGCCTTTTAAGTCTCTCATTGAACTAGCATTACAACTTGTTTTGAAATTACTTTTGATTGGGATGATTCAAGTAAAAAATGGACTTCCCAAAGAAGCTACTGCTAAAAAAGTGGGATCATAAAGTTTCTTGATTTGTAAACTCGGTGAAGATGATCATTGTTGATATTTTCATTTCTTAGCCAATAATGCTTATCCATTGTTGAAACCATGACCAAGTCCTCATTATGGTCCTTTTAAAAGACCTCATGGATTGGTGTATTTCTTGCGATTGATTCTCAAGGCTTACAACATTGGTAATGTGAGGTCCATTGAATGATCAAATTTACTTCCCCCATTAATGGATGGTATTAAGCAATCTTTCTTGAAAGTATGTGAGAAGTCCTTTTCGACTTAGGAGTTATCGTTTGACATACTTATTGAGCCATTTTTATTAGTCAA
Organism: Eucalyptus decipiens; assembly: GCA_014182575.1. Classification (NCBI taxonomy): domain Eukaryota; kingdom Viridiplantae; phylum Streptophyta; class Magnoliopsida; order Myrtales; family Myrtaceae; genus Eucalyptus; species Eucalyptus decipiens. Next base: position 24,274,408 of record CM024618.1, on the reverse strand, counting down.
GAGCATTTTGATAATAATTTTTCTCCAAAGGGAATTTGATGATCAATGACACTTTCCAAGCCTGACGCGAATTTGGTGATATTTCAAACAATTCAAACTTGCTTGATTTGCTCACGCGATCAATGCTTTATCATTAATGATACGCTTCTGAAATTGTCTTTTGTGGCATTTATTCAAATGACATTGATTTTGCCTAGTACGCTTTTGCTACCGGAGCACTTGTTATAAGATATTTTGTTAGATATGTAGTGATCATTTCGGAAGCTTCTGGATATATTGGTACGGTGAGCTTTAACCGTCTGGAGCCGTTTTTATATATATAAATAAAACTTCCCTTGTGGAGTTGATTTCAATGCACAGTGAGCTTTAATAGCCAATGATGTCCTCTTTTTGCTATGGGTATAGGTGACATCTCGAAATACATTTTAAATGATGATCGGCAGGTACCGTGAGTTTTGGTAGCGCAAAACAATTTTTTTAACAGGCGGAAAGCTCTTGGCAATCTGGAGTGGTATTTTCAATTAACCCCCCGAGTGGAGCGGAATCTTCATGAACCCCCTAAGTGGAGTGGTCCTTTCAAATTAACCTCCCAAGTGGAGTGGACTCTTCAAATTCCTCCCGAATGGAGTGGATTCCTTATTAACCCCCAGATGGAGCAATTCATTTGGTCGAAACCCATTGTTACATATTGAGTCATTTCCTATTCAATCAAGACCCATTATTATATCGTGAGACTTTCCCTTCGGTCGAAACTCGTTGTTACATGGTGATATCTTTCTTATTTAGTCAAAATCCATTGTTACATGGTGAATATTTCCTCTCTCAATACCATTTCTACATGTTAAGACCCTTTTCGTATAAAAGGATTCTCCTATTAGGTGAGTATCCTCAATTAAAAAAAAGTAAAAAAAGAAAAAGAAAAAGAAAAAGAATCCAAAAGGAGGAGAGGAAAGCAATTATAAGTATTTCAAATAGCCTCAAGATCCGAGGTAAGTAACTTTAGATATGTTTTTATTTTCACGTTGGCATGCATCACCATATATTAAATTTCGAAAAATGGGGCTCATACTTCCAACAAACATATTATTCATTGCTCATGCATGAGCAAAATTGAGGTATTGGTTTGTCTTTGAATGTAATCTTTGTGAGCACCTTCAAAAAAGGCAGTTATTGGTCCTTAAATTTTGGCAATCTGTTTAATCATTCTTCGGAATGATTTTTAACTCTTAAACAAAAATAATTTTCATTAAATTGCATAAGCATATAGGTATTAAAAGAATTTGCATTAGTAGAAATATAATTTATTAAAATATTTTTTTAATATATTAATTATTGATTATTATTAATTATAAAAAAAAGAGGAGAAGGAAAAAGGAGGAGATCGGGCCATTATGTTTCTGCAATTTAATGAAAATTATTTTTGTATAGAGCTTAAAAGTTAATTCCTAATTTTTTATATAATTAATGAATGATTAAACGAATTGCCAAAATTTATGTGTTAACACTCCTCTCCCTTGACTCCATCAAGCTGCCACGTTGACATACATCTTTCTGTGGCACAGCTCAAGGACTCTCTCTTGTCCATTATTTTCTTTGTCTTTTTGGTCATGGAGCTCAATGTTGCCAGTATTAAGTTGGTCGACTATGGCAGAGCTTGGCATTGTGTGTGTTGAGTGCTCATCGATAATGACAAGCCTCCATATTTGGAGGTCTCGAGCATCTTTCGTGATTTCTTATCAGATATTTCGAATTGGATATGTTTGTTTTCATCTTCCCACTCTCAAAGCATGCTGCTTTGCTCCATAAGTACTGTATTAGTTATACTTACAACATGACGCATTGTGTGTGTTGAGTGCTCATTGATGATGACAAGCCTCCATATTTGGAGGTCTCGAGCGTCTTTCGTGATTTCTTATCAGGTATTTCGAATTGGATATGTTTGTTTTCATCTTCCCACTCTCAAAGCATGTTGCTTTGCTCCATAAGTACTGTATTAGTTATACTTACAACATGACGCATCCACTCATCATAAATGGTCGTTCTTCTTCGTCTTCTTCTTGTTTGTCTGCATTTTGGAATCACTGGTTTGGGGAAGTCAACCTGACCCCCAAGAGAGTCGAGATCAAGATGGGAGTGACCCTACCCTTTTGACTTGTCTTCCCTCTTCACATTGTTTTCAAGTATATATATATTTTAATTATTTTTTTAATAAAAAAATACTTTCATTCATATGGTTGGACGAGCAATATATGTACGTGGATTCATTTTTACAGAATAACTAGCTATTTTTTTTTTTATATCAATGGCAAATGAGATGATTTAAATGCCGGAATATCCAACTAAAACTGTTTAAGATTGAGAGAGACTGCATGTGTATAAAATACATGTAATTTAACACTTCTCACGTGCAAATCATCAAATTAAGAATTGAATTGAGAAATAATATGTATAATTTGATTAATGAAGGTTACATAGGCGAAATAATTTGAAATACAATTTGATTATGATACTGTCTCAGAATATTCAATCAAAAAGCTTATATTGTCGTAGACGAGCGGTGTGAATATGCTAATATAAGAGATCCTCCTCCGTATGTCTAAGATTCGGAGAATATTCCGTTGTCCCAAAATTTATGTAAAAGTGCAAAATAAAAATCTTGGGAATCGTGTCGTAATTGCGAAAAGCTCAATATTCCGCAGTTTCACATCTACGCACGGGCTGCTGGGGCCGTTCTTGATCAACTGCCTTCGTCCGCCCAACTGCGTTTGGCCTCCTCGGCAGTGTGCGTGGGCCTCGTGATTGAAGCAGAGTCCATCTTTCTAAAATCTTAAAATAAACAACAGGTTTCGGGGTAGCTTCCTTGGGAAATACATGCCTTCAGCAAGTCTTTCTCCTCATTGGTTAAGCTGATTGATCGTGCTGAAGCCTGATGTCGGTATGACAATATGTCAAATTAAATATGGAAAATCGAGAATCGAAAGGTAAATTTCGCACCATCATGGATCTGCTGGGCCGCACGTGGCCCGACAACCTCCATTGTCGCAATGGCGGCGCCCAGGCTCGCGAGAATTTCAGAGAGAGAGAGAGAGAGAGAGAGCTGCAAGAGAGCATGGGCCATTATGGGACACGCCGAGTCGCCGCGTGAATGTGTAGTCGCAAGGGCGGCGGGGGGTAGTGGCGGCTGTGATGAGCGCTTCGACGACGACGGCGACCAATGATGGCGGCGGCGGAGCTGCAGTGGTGGAAGGTTTGGCACGGAGAAGGGGCAGAGTAGGGGTGAGCGGTTCGGGTTCGGTTCGGTTAAGTCCCGGGAACTGGAACCTACCAGTACAGGTTCCTCAAAATGAGGAACCTGGAACCTACCCGTGGGGCAGAGAACTTGGCCTGTCACATCGCGAGTTAAGGGTCGGTTCAGGTCCAACAGAGTTCGCTTTTTTTTTTTTTTTTTTTTTGTTATTTTTAGATTTGAACTATAATATATGCGCACGTTACCCAAAAAAACTATAACGTACGCGCACGTTACCAAAAAAAACTATAACGTACGCGCACGTTACCAAAAAAAAAAACTATAACATATGCGCACGTTACGTTAAAAAAAAATATAACGTATGCGCACGTTACCAAAAAAACTATAACGTGCGCGCGCGTTACTTAAAAAAAAAAATATAACGTATGCGCACGTTACCAAAAAAACTATAATGTACGTGTATACTACACAGTAACTTCTCATTGACATGTTATCTTGATACATTAACTTCGCACTGCACAACAATAATAGAATATAATTAGAAATTTCAAAACAAATAGCAAACTAAAAAGTAGAAATAAAACACCACTAGAACAAGAATATCTAGAGGTACAAGTTTTGAAAACAATTTCGATTAAACCCTTAAATGAACTCAGAAAATTCTGAAATTTGGACACGTTGTATTTAAGACCTAGAGATACAAGTTTCATGAAGAAATCGTAGTCCAATTCGTTTTGGATTAAAAGATAAAATCAATTTACTTTTCCTATTCTCTACTTGCACAGTTTTTGAAATTTTTTTGGTTAAATAGGCAAATGAACTACAAAAATTACGAAATTTAAATATGTTGTAGGGAAGACATGAAGAGAGATACTTCATGCAGAACACATTTCCAAAAGAACCTCATACAAAATGATATAGTCCACGCATTGCAACTTACAAGATCCGAACACATCAGATTGCACAGTTTTAGAAACATTTCCGATTAAATACCCAAATGACCTTCAAAAATTATGAAATTGGACTATGTGATAGCCAAGACCATAAGGTAGATACTTCATGAAAACATCGAAGTCAAATTCGTCCTAGATAATTAAATATGGACGGTTAAAATCCCTGTTCGTAGTACCGTAATTCCAGATCTAACCATCTCCAAAGGACCACGATTTCACCTACCTATTCTTGTTTGTTTTCTCTAAATTTTTGATATGTGGTACCTCAGGATGTCCTTTACAACTTTTGTTAAGAAACCGAAGTGAAATTTCGACAAAAAGGTTGCCTTACAGTCCATGCATTCATCAAGGGTCGGTCCCAAAATCTCCAGATCCAGTCTTTCCAAAGAATAACGATTTCACCCACTTATACTTGTTTGTTTTGTCCCAAATTTGAGTATGTTATACTTCAAGAAGTCCTTTACAACTTTCATTTAGAGGCCAAAGCCAAACTTCAACTAGAACATCACATACAAGTCACTAGAACATCCAAGGTCGAGCTTTTTCTGCCCTAAGTAACCGGTTCCGGTTCGGTTCGAAACCGGTTCGGTTCGGTTCCGCTCGGAACGGAACTCCCGGTTCCTAGAAAAAGGAACCGGAACCGGAACCGGTCCCCTTGGAACCGGGAACCGAACCGGACCCTCTTCCGGTTCGGTTCCGGTTCCCGGGTAACCCGGGAACCGTGCTCAGCCCTAGGGCAGAGGGAAGAAAAATGGTTGGTAATGGTTGTTATTGTGTACAAAGTGAGAGGGCACTTTGGTAAAACCGTCTCTAATTTCTTATTAAGGTGTTTTTGGCAACTCTTATGTTTATTTCTTTGGTAAGGTAATAAATTTTTTGGTAAGGACTCTTATGTTTATTTATTTCTTTCTTATATTGAATATTTTGGCGTTGAACTTTCCATGTCAGCATACCACAATAGATAATTAATGTAACCGATGGCAATATGATTAGAACATACTATTCATGTTGCTTAAAAGGTTTAATGCTCCATTGGTTACCTTTCTCGCATGGGAAGAGGAAGGTCTCAAGAGGAGTTTTGAATGGGGATGTTTAATTTCAAGTCGAGGGTTCAACTAACACGTTTTGCAAAAAGATAAGGCAAATGCTCAAGAGTAAGTTGAGAATTAGATTAAAACACAAAAATAAATAAATAAATAAATAAAATTTGATGGTACAAATCAAAAGTTTAAAGGCATAGTTGCGTAATTGATATAGAGTTTTAAGATCAACAATGGCATCTCACCTTAAAAAAGAAGGCTTTTTTTTTTTTTTTTTGCTCCATCCATGGTACCCACAACACCATTGAGATCACCCACTACGAAATTTTAGCTAATTTGTACTTTGAAGATACGCTTAAGTATCCATTACCCATCAAAGTCTTATAGAATGGAGGAAGACATAACTCAATCAAAAGTTGAAACTAAATGGTAGTAAACAAATCAAGGTCTTCAATATACTCGATACCAAACATCTATGGCGGCAATCGTAGAAAAATCGTAAGTTGATTGTATAAATATCTTTAGGAGACGAAGACTGTTAAAATTGGTTAAAAACCTATTTCTTAACCCATATGGGTATTAAATAAGTCATAAATGGGTTAGTTTTATTGAGTAAGATTTAAACACAATATAAGTGTTAAATTGATTTATTTGGATTGAACCATTTATGACTTAACACAAACCCGTTCCAATCCACTCAATTGACGGATCTAATAAGATGAGGGCAAAGAACATAACAAAGGCTTGATTTTCATAATCAACGATATCCACCAAGAGTTGAAGAGCTTACAAGCATGTCTCACCCCTCATGGTCCAACCCCTCGATTAAGTGTTTGGATCTCTCAAATAATTTTTCTCAACAACCTCTAAAGAATTTGATGAAGACTTCAATTTGATCTTTAAACTATGTGTTTGACTTTGATTGAGTGACTATTTCCACCCAACCTTGTTTTGGTCGGAACAAATTTGGTGGAAAGTCCATTTCCCCTATAGAATGTTCATAATGGCATTTCATCAAATATCATTTGATCTAATTCTTATTTTAGCTCATCATCTTACAATAGAAACATAACTTTGACGATATGTGTTAATCAAGCATAATAAGTGAAAAACTGACCTAATAGTCAATACTTTAGTAGCTTATAACATTGTACTCATTAATGTACCCTTCTATTATTCCTCTCACTGGATGTTGTGTCCAACCTTTTTTACCATCCTACTATACTTGACTATTTTGCTACAAAAGCAAAATCAAATCTCTCCTCCTAATCCATTTGTCTCTAACTAAAACCCATTGGTAGATGGCGATAGCCACCACTCCACCTTCAATTTGAGCAGTCGCTGGCGATAGAGAGCGTCGCGCGGATGATGAACATTTCCCCCTCGACACCATTGAGCCACCGTGTCACCATCCATTGTTTTGAGGCACAGCCCAAGGACTCTCTCTCACGTTGACGATGATGTCGCGATTTCTTAGTGGATACTTTGAATCGGATAAGTTTGCTTACATCTGACAGCTCTCGAACCATGTTGCCTCGCTCCGTAAGGACCATATCTTACAACACGACACACTGGATCGCCACAACTGGTTGTTGTTCTTTCTTTATCTGTCCGTAAGTCATTCTCTTCATCTTCTTGTTTGTCCGCATCTTGAAGTCGCAGGTTTTGGAAGTCAACATGACCCCACCCCCTCCCCAAAAGATTCTAGAGCTCAAGATGGGAGAGGATCCCACCCTTTTTTTTGTTTAACGCGTTCCTCCCTCTTCACACTGTTTTCCCAAATAATAACAAAAAAAAAAATACCTACTTTTATATGGTTGAATTGACCTAAGTATTCCTTAAAAGGCTCAAGAAGGCTCTTACTGGGGAAGAATTCCTGACCGGTGGGATGTCTCACCGAAATCCCCCTTATTTCCTTTCTTTCGGAAAGATAAATATTAGGATAAAATTGATATTAAATCTAAAGTTGAAGGTTTTTTATAAGACAAAAGGTAAAAGTGAGACAAAAATTAAAATTTGAGGTTTTTAAGAGTATTAGACCGATTAGTGATATGAATATGTTTATATATGGGATCCCCCTCCGCATTATGTCTAAGATTTTGGAGAATATCCAAATTTCTCAAAATTTCTATAAAAGTGCAAAATAAAAGTCTTGGCAGTCGTGTTATCATTGTTTTTTTGGTCGGTTTCGTGTTATTATTGAAAAAGGTCAATATTCCGCAGTTTCACACGTACGCGCAGACTGCTGACTGCTGAGGCCGTTCTCGATCCACTGTATTCGTCCGCCCAACCGCGTTTGGCCTCCTCTTTTTATATATCTCCGCAAATTTTCTCTCTCACCCCAAAGGAGAAGCTTCTCGGCTCCCATCCTTGAACGTTCCTCCTACCCTCTGCGAAGCCGAGCCGAAACTGCGAAGAGATGAAGATGGAGTATACAAGCCTGGAACTGCAGGTGATCTCCTGCGAGGAACTCAGGGCCTTCAACTTCTTCCAAAAGCTCTCGGTCTTCGTGACGGTGTCCATCGTTGCTGGCGACAACCCGAAGAAGCAGCTCCACCCGGCCCTCCAGCGGTGCCACAGGACGCCGACCAGCAAGGGCAGCCATCGCAACCCGGAATGGAACCACGAGGTGGGGCTCGACCTCTCGGCTGTCTCACCTCGGGACTATCCGGGCCTTTCTCTCAGGTTCGACGTGCGGCTTCCCAGCGTCGTTGGCAGCCGCTCGATCGGGGAAGTCCGCGCCTCTCTTCAGGAGTTGGTCGACGAGTTCAACGGGACCGTCCAGTTCCGACGCTACCTGGTGAAGAACGACGACGGAAAAGAAATCGGGGTCTTGAATTTTAGTTACAAGTTGTGTGGGAAGAGCGACGAGGTCGGCGACGAAATTGGCTCGGACCGAGCCTTCGTCCAAAGCTCCGGTCCCAGGTCAAATAACTGAAGTTATTTGGAGTGACCGTGCATGCCGCCCCGGACGCTGATCCAAGGGATATTGACCTATCAAACGTATTCTTCATCGTTCTTGCTACAAATAACCAACCAGAAACAAAAGACGTGAACAAAGCTTCCACGGGCTACGGATATTGGCATTCGGGGTACTCCATGGTCGGACCATCAGAGAGGGCATGCTGATCAGATGGCGTCGCTACTGATTCATCGGGGAATCTGCGCAGCCATCGAACTTCCCCCTTATCTGCAGCTGCGAATTACAGTTCATGCCCCACTTAGAGCTTAAACTACTAGTCAGCTTTGGCGTTGTTATGTGATGTTTTGTCAGTCTAGACTCTTAAGGGCAGCGTGAATGGTAAATAAATGTATCTGGGTACTTTACTTTCATCTGTTCCCCATGTGACCATGGTTTCTCTACTAGGACCGTCATGTCAGTTTGTGTTCCACCTTCCTGTGCATATTGATTATATTATAGTACACAAGATGCTCTCAAAGATCCGATCATTGTCACGAACTTCTCCAGCATTCGGTAAATCCTGCGGGCTCCCTTTTTGTCCTGAAGCACGTCGGTGGTCCTGCAAGCCCACGAGCCACGGCTCCATCCCATCAATCTGGAATTCATTCATCAAGCAAATTTGAGAAAGCATTCAGCCTTTCTTTTTCCAGTCCAACCTCAGTCATCCAGTCAAAGCTGGAATCTTCATCTCGGAAGAGTCGAGACTGTGGTGGGGTTGGGTGTGGCGTCAGCTTATCTCCTCCCTCGGCACTGCGCGGGCCTTATGATTGAAGCAGAGTCCATCTTTCTGAAATCTAAAATAAACAGCTGGTTTCGGTGTAGCTTTCTTTTGGAAATACATGCCTTCAGGCTTCAGTAACGCCTTTCCCCATAGGTTAAGTTGATTGATTATGCTGAAGCCTGATGTTGGTATTGCCAAGATTTCAAGTTTCATATTGAAAATCGATAATCAAAAGGAAAATTTCGCACGGCCATAGATCTGGTGTCGCACGTGGCCGGCGACCTCCATGGTCGCAATAGCGGCTCCTAGGCTCTCGAGAATTTCAGAGAGAGAGAGAGAGAGAGAGATGCAAGTGAGCATGGGCCATCATGGGACACGCCGAGTCGCCGCGTGGACGTGTTGTCACAAGGGCGGCGGGGGTAGTGGCGGCTGTGATGAGCGCTTCGACGACGATGGCCAATGATGGTGGCGGCGGAGCTGCAGTGGTGGGACGGTGGGGCGGTGAAAAGAGGGGGGAGAGGGAAAGAAAATGGTTGGGAACTTGGGAATGATTGTTATCGTTCACAAAATGAGAGGGCACTTTAATGCTTTTTCTCTAATTTCTTATTAAGTTGTTTTTGGCAACTCTTGTATTTCTTCCTTTCTTTCTTATATTGAATGTTTTAGCATTGAAATTTCCATGTCAGCATACCACTACAGATAATTAACACGATCAATGGCACAATGATTTGATCGCATAATTCATGCTCCTTAAAAAGCTCGTTTTTTTCCCATCCGTGGCGCTACAGACTGATCACCCACTTTGAATTTTAGTTAAATTTGTATTAGGAAGATACCCATAAGCATTCATTACCCACCAAAGTCTTACGGAATGGAGGAAGACATTGACCCAATCAGAAGCCAAACTAGACTATAGTAAACAAACCGAGGTCTTCATTACACCCAATACCAAACATTTACTGTGGCTGTAGTAAAAAAAATCATGATTTGATCGTCCAAATACGAGGTGCAGTTGAGGAAAATAACAAGGCTTGATTCATAAGTCAATGACATCCACCAAGAGTCGAGAAGATTACAAGCATGTCTCACACCTCATAATTCAGTCCCTCGATTAGGTATTTAGATCTTTTCAACAACTCCAAAAGAATTTGATGAAGATTTCAATTTGATCTTTAAACTATGTGCATTTGACTTGATTGACTATTTCCATCCAACCTTCTTTGGTTAGGACAAATTTGGAGGAAAGTCCTTCCACCGTAGAATGTTCATAATAGGTTTTAAATCAAATATCAATTTGATCTAATTTCTTATTTTAGTTCATCATCATATAATACAAACATGATTTTGACAATATGTGTTAATCAAGCATAATAAGTAAAAACCGACCTAATAGTCAATATGCTTTAATAGCTATGGCATCGTACTCACTCACTTACCCTTCTACTGTCCCTTTCATGGATTTTGCCCCATGTTCGACCTTTTCTTTCATCATAGCACACCTAATTATTTCCCTACAAAAGCAAAATCAAATCTCGCTTCCTAGTACATTTGTCTCTACCCAAAACCCATTAGGAACAGAAACAGTTGCCATAATGCCTCCGACCATAGCAGCCGCCGTGCAATAGCAAGCATCACGCGGATGATGATCACTTCCCCCTCGACACCACCGAGTTGCCACCTCGACATGCATTGTTCGGAGGCATGGCTCAAGGACTCTCTCTCGTTGGTCGTTTCCTTCATCTTTGTAGCCTCGGAGCTCGACGCTGCCAACATTAATCTCACCGACTATGGCAGAGATTGGCGCTGCGTGCGTTGAGTGCTCGTCAGCTGCACAAACCTTCATATTTAGGGTGCCAATCGTAACACTTTTTTGACTGGGGAAGAGTATATTTTCAGAAATGTTTCTTTTCTATTTTATTATAGGAACATTTTCTGTAAAAAAAAAATCCGTTTGATAACTACACAAAATTTTTACTTCTAGAAATAAAAAAAGAATAGAAATGCGTTTTGTAAAAAACAATTTCTTTTTTTATATTTATTTGTTTTTTATTTTTGCCGCCCGATCGCCGCCGGACGCCGCCGCCACCTGCTACTGCGGTGGTAGCGGCTGGGGGCGGCGGCAACGGCGACCGGCGGCGGGGGGCAGTGGTTGGCGGTGGCAGTAAGAGATGAATACAAAAAAAAAATTCACTTATTTCTGAAACTTATTCCCAGGAATAAGAAGCAACTTTTTTTTACTTCTCATTTTTATTCCAAAACCATTCCCGGGCTAACTTTTTGTTTACGAAAACAAAAAACTAACTTGCCGTTATCAAACGGGTTTCTATTCTTTTTTTGTTCCGGGGAAGAAAGTAATAGAATTTTTTGGGCTGGGGAATGTTACCATGCGCAGCCTTAGTAGTCTCGAGCAGCCTTCGCTGTCTTTTAAGGCATTGGAGACATTGTTGAGGCCTTGAACTTGATGATGATGGAAGGCAAGACGCTTTTGGCGGCAAAGGCTTGGGGGTGGAGTGGCGAGTGTAGAGGGTAGTCGTGTCTGTTGTTAATTAAATGGAGTGCGGCGAGAGTTCTAAGAAAGTGAATATGTGGGGCAATCTTCTAAATGAGACGGTAGATGAATACATATGATAGACCCGTGAATCTCCACTTGAATCACGAAAGCTTTTATGAATGCAACTATGAAACCATAGCAAAATAAAAAAGATGCAATCGACATGTGAGTAATGTTTGTGCCTAAGACTTTTTAGTTTTTAGCCATGGAGCTCTTACTTTTTCGTGGTATTTGTAGGTTTATTCACAAGGTGGTCGATTTGGAGGTTGTTCTTTATTTTGGTGTTGTAGAAATTTTCTATCCCCCATCACTTTTTTATTTTATTTTTATTATCGGTTCAGTCCATTGAACTCATTGTCAACACTTCAAATACTTATTTTAATACGAAGGATCAACATGGATAAAAGAAAACGGTGGTTTAAGGATAATTCAGAAATCTAATTAACATCAATAAAAGTTTGAAGAGCAGTTATAACTTTAGCTCTATCTTTTATCTATTTCTTTTTCAATCCCTCTCATATTTTGGCTTTCATTTATTATAGATACTTTTAGACATACAAATACATGTCGTAAAACATTTTATTTTAACAATTTTCAAAATCTTAATAGCACAAGTCAACCTAGTAGGAGACCTTTCACATCTCTCTCCCACCTTCCTCAATGCGAGCAGATACTATATCGGACTACTAGTTTCTTAAATAAATTCCAAAAAAGTTGCAACGGAATCTGTCCTCCTCACCTGAGAGAGTCTATTAATTCTTGGATATCTTTATTTTCCCTACTTAAGAGGGAATATTTCCGAGTTTTACGTTTCAGAATTCATATGAAGCAGCTTAAGAATATATTCATGTGTGAATATTAATAAAAGTTCGAAGACCAATTGTAACTTTAACTCTATCTTTTATCTATTTTTTTCAATCCCTCTCATATATTGGCTTTCATTTATTATAAATATTTTTAGACATACAAATACATGTCGAACCACGTTGTATTTTAACAATTTTTGAAAACTTAGTAACACTTTTAATTTTAGAAAATGCTTTTCCTGAGCAGGGAAAGTGAAATTTTTTTATCTATTTCTCTTTTCTTTGTCAAATTAGGAACAAACCTGGAGAGACATCTGGCCCCAAAAAAAAGGCAGTAGTCCTGAAGAACTGAAGAAGGGATTCTCCCGCTCGACGGCGGTGAAACTGCGGGCTCCGTCGATGGCCGACGCCGCGGCGGCGGCGGCGGCGAAGCTCAACAAGGACGACGTGATCGCCAGGCTCAAGGACGACGGGGATTTCGATCGCCTTCGCCTCAAGCTCATCCGCAAGCTCAAGGACAACGTGCGTAACTCTCTCTCTCTCGTGGGCATGTTCGTTTTGAATCTAGTCGAGTGTTCGCTTCTAGCGATTGTATCTATGATCAGAGTTCTCGGGTTGCCGAATGTCGAGGTTCGCGAGCTTCGCAGCGATGGGGGCGAAGCGTTATTCTTAGCTATTTGTTCGTGTGCAGAATCTTACCGTGATGGGTATCTAGTCTTGCGCTATGTCTGTTCTGCTAATTCGAGGATGTAATGAGTTAGGGAAAAAGTTAGATTTAATGATGTGGCCTGGAGTTAACAGGTTTTGTTTTCATCAACTAGTGGGGGATGGGATATAGGGAATTGGTTTTGTCTGGGATGTTGCTTTTTGTGTTTTAAGCTTTGATTGTTCCAGTCCATGGAGTGCCAATTAATGTAAAGCGAGTGCGTGATGTTACTTGCGATTTTCTCTCTATGGTTAGTGAAACAGCTCGATAGCATGAAGAAAGAGTAAGTGGTTATGTAGGTTTAGCATTCTGCTCGGCACAAAGAATAGGAAATAAAGGGATTGGGTCTGGTCCATTTGGGGGAGGGGGAGGGGGAGGGGGAGGAGGGGGTTCACATCCCAATCCAGTGGACTCGATACCCTTTGGGTGTGGGTCGCAATGCAATTCACGGCTTCATCTGCAGATGTTCTCAGGAATTGCTGCAGGTGGTTTTCAAAATTATGCCTTTAGATACTGAATATTCTGCAGTTGCTGGGTTTGGCTTACCCCTTTTTTCCTTCCTAATTATTCCTTCGAGCCCTTGAAGAAGAGTGAGGAATCCATCTCAACTACAATCTCTGGGCATTTTTCTATCTCAATAGCTAACTATAGAACTTCTAATGCTGCTGTTGTCTCTACCCCCTCAGGACAATTCGTTTTGCCAACCTTGTTCTTTCTTCCTATCTATAGCCCAAGATCCATTATTATCTTACCCTATTCCATCTTGACTTGACTTCACTTCAACTACCCCATCATAATCCAACTTTGACTTATTCAGTTGGAAGTGATTCTTGTTCCACAGACTGAGCATCCGTGTTCCTTCTCACTGGCTACTTCTTAAGTCTCACAACTCCAGTGCTTGATAAATTCTCCTTATCCTCCCTCCAGGTACAGGTTGTTGCTGTCTAAGAGTAGCTCAACTTTGTATTTTCCAATTACATTGTATAAACCAGCTTTCTCAAGAATTCCTCTCTTGCTTTCTTCATAAATTGGTTCCTTTGTAAAGTTTGGGCCACTCATCTATCATTCGAAGAGACTATAGCTGGATTGGTTTCTCCTTTTGGCTATGGCATTAATGAAGACTCTCCAAAGGAAGTGTTTCTGTTTTATCATTTTTTGGTTTGGGTTGGGGTGGGTGAGGGGTATACATATGCCATCATTCTGATGAGTAGAACAAGGTCCCTCCATCTGTTTTATCTCCACTTTCTCCTTGACACGACGATAGGCGACTATGCAGGTATATTTTCACTTTTAATGAAAGGTTAAAGGTCAAACATACCTATTTGTGAAATTAACTGTATGTCCAGAGGCCAGGTAATACTTTTCAAATCCCGCTTCCATTTTTGGGCATTTGCCTTGGTTGCTGCAAAGAAAAAGAGTGAATCATCTGCAAATAAAAATTGTGAGAGAATAGCCCCCATCATAAGCTAATTTTAGAGCACATTCTTTCTTTTCACCTCTCTTCCTAAGCCTCAACTAATGAAAAGCCTCATGCACGATAATAATTTCATCTTTGATAAGCTGTCCTGGGATGAAAGCACTTTGATGAGGGGATACCAATTCAGACAGCAACAGTTTGTCTATTTGCAAGAATTTTAGAAACTATTTTATACAAGAAGCACAAGTTGATGGCTGTAAATTAAATAGGTTCTCAGGATGAGGGTCTATGGGGACAAAATATTTCCCTGTTGTTGAAAAAGTGTGTGAATGTGAACTATAAGCCTTTGAATCATAGTAAGGTAGAATGTAGTATCCCTTTTATTTGTGATTGGGTATCTTCTTGGTATATTTGGTAGCAATCTGTCTTGGAGGTGGTGTGATTAGTGACTAAATCACCCCAACTCATATGCATGCAATAGAAAGAAGTGGAGGAAGAAGAAAACAGACGAGTGTAGATATTATGGAAACCTCGACCTTTATTTAAGCTTTTGAAATCATAGATAATGACTTTGAGTCAGAATCAAAGTTAATTCATTGGTTAGTCCATACCACAATGTGCATATTATCTGCTAAATGTGACATCATTGCTACTGCAGATATTGCTTTATGATCTTACCATTTGTAAATGACGCAAAAATAGTCATTTGATTTTGTGATTCCGTGCCAACTAAGCTTACCCTGTGTGTAGCACACATAGAATGTGTGTATTGGTACCCTGCCCATATTTCAGTTAGCTGTCTCCATGCCTAACCTCATTCTAGGTACCTACCCTTTAAAGAAGTTCTCATTCTATCATGCCAAAATGCTTCAATTTACTCTATTTTTTACCCATCAAGCTATTATTTCTTTCATGGATTTGTTTCAATCTTCAGATAGATATTCTCTTATCATTTACTAATCTTAAAATGCTGATTATAAAATGCACTGCAGGAGGAACTGCGTTACAAGATCATCGGAATGGTGAAGCAGTCAGCTGCACTTAATCGTCCAGGTTCTGAGAATTTGAAGCCCAGGCAGCTTTCTGATGCTATATATGAAGAGGTTGGGTAAGTAATTAACGTCTTGATTTTCCATCTGATGCTTATATCTGGTAAAATGCTGCCAATTGTTTGGAAATGCTTGTCTTGTTTTGTAAATTCTTTGAATGTGCTGTGCCTATAATTAAACACAATGGTACTTCTATAGTAACTTGGATTTGGTATGTACAAGTAAGGTGGACGGCTACCTGACACATGGGGCACGATTTTTTAGTGGACATAAATTCACGATGACCGAGACATCTTGAAGTAACATGAATTGTCACGCATTTCTATCTCTGATCAATCATTATAGTGTGCTTGTTCTGTGCTTGCTTCCAGAAGGGCGATGTTTTTGAAGGTAGTACTGCATGAACCTTGGTTAGGGAACTTTCCTCCCAAGTACTACTAAGCAAATTTTGTTTATATATGTAAAATCATTGAAACATTCTGAGCTTGATTATGCATTCTTTTTTTTTTCTTTCTTTTTTTCTATTTTAGAAGCAAAGTTATGGGCCAGATTTCTGAAAGCCTGTGGGAGATAATCAGATCGGCTGATGGCATGAAAAGTGAAATTGAAGATACAGTGGAATCTATGTGTAGTAAGATATTGACCCCTTCTGGTAAAGACATGCAGACACCGCTGCAGAGAATGGACTATAGCAGATCCTATGCTGTATCATCCAGTGAGACCAACGCAGTATTCAATAATGAACAGAAGGAACCACTGGGTTTCTGTCCGCCCAGTAATAATCAGAATCATGGAGAACAACACAATGAGAGAGTGCAAGTAGCAGCTTTTCATGAAAAAGGGTTTTCTGAAGGTTTAAAGAATGAGCAGAACCCTTCAGACAAGCTTTTGACCCCAGACGATGGAGATGTGAGTATCCCACCAGGTTTTTCTGGCAATGTTAAAAAGTGGAAGCTCTCTAATGATGCTGAGGATGATCCTGAACTGCCTCCTGGTTTTGGTTGATTAAATGTTCTAAGAAGTGTGCATGGTTGTTGCCCCGTGATTAAGCGGAAATCATTTAATGACGTTGAGATCTGGTCATTGATGGAACCTTCATTATAACTGCTCACTCCTCTGCTTATATACAGCTATCACGAGGGCATCTGGAATTTTCATACTGCTTTGCCGACTGCTTGTTTTGTGTTAGAGAGATCAGAGTGAGCCCCAAGTCTCAAACCATAATCATCATCGATTGACATTTTTGTTGTATTCCGATATCTCTAGTTTGATCATGAAAAGTTGCTAGCAAGAGCAGATAAATGATGATAAAAATTGCCAATTTGAAGTGCAAACTTTAGCTAGATAGTACATATCAGCACCAATGGATGATTGATTCAGCATTAGTCACGCTGCTTTCCCTCAATAAGCGAAATTGAAGGGTATATCACGGTGAACGTGAGTATGAACTTCGACCGGCAGGGACCGGGCGATGAAAATAACTGCTGAGAAGAAGCCATCGCTTTTCTTATTACAATTGAAGACATATAATACATAGAGTTTCCACTGAACTGGAGAGATCGTCTTATTAATTTTGTATGGCATTCCAATATGGAGGAACAAAGTGTCCTTAATTTTCTTCATTGTCTCATCCGGCTCGAGTCTCCAGTAGACGTAAGAAACAAATAATATCGATCTTTTAACACCAAACTAGCAGAATATAAACAATATTATGTTTGTCTTATAGTATACTGATAAGTAGAATAAACGTAACAAAACCATTTCCATCGATTTTCACACAGACAAAGGGAAATTAGATAATAATATCTATGCTTTTTTCTTTTTTTCATCATGGGATCGTGGTAAGACAAATGTGCTAGCGAACAAGGTAATTATCACTTTATTTCTGCAGAGCAGCTCACAAAGATCTCTCTCTGAATGGCTGCAAAAGTGGCTAGAGTGAGATCGAGATTATGTCAAGCCATCTATAAAGTGCGCTCTGCAGAGCAATGTTTTACGTCCGACATTCTCTGGCGTCGACATAATATCAACCCCGACGGTTTTTACTCTATATGGAGAGTGTTGCAGCAGCCATTTTGCAGCGATCGACAAAAGGAAACTGGACACTGGAAAACAAATGCAATTTTCTGGGACATCCGTCCCGAACTCATCCTCATCCGCGTTCAAGATTGGAGACAAAGGCAACAACTCAAAACTCCTACGACCACAGCCGTTGGATTCCGCCCCCCATCACCTCCGGCCACCGTCGAGCTCTGCCAATTTCCTGCCGCTGTCGCTGCCACCAACGAAAGTGCCCCTCTCTCTCTCGGCCACCCACAGCACTCAGAAAACTGAACATCTCCTTCCATC
Source organism: Eucalyptus decipiens (assembly GCA_014182575.1). NCBI lineage: Eukaryota > Viridiplantae > Streptophyta > Magnoliopsida > Myrtales > Myrtaceae > Eucalyptus > Eucalyptus decipiens. The sequence continues at coordinate 24,256,607 of CM024618.1, read as the reverse complement.
TGGTGGAGACGCCTCCATATCTTGAAGCTCGATGGGCCATAGAAGCGTCGATCCGAGCCTTCAGATCCGGAGGCGACGGCCCCTCCACTCCACGGTCCTCGAGGATGGACAGTAGTGTGGCTGACCGTGGAGCTTCGTAGGGATGCGGCAAATCAAATACAGAGAGAGATGACAGGTGCCAAAGGTTTCGGGTCAGTACTTGAGAAATTAGAACATAAAAAAAGAGGTAGGTGGTTCCACACAATTTAATCATAGTCATCATTTTTGGTAACCATGTTAACGTTGGGTTATTCCGGACAATTAATCGTAGTCCTTATTTTGTTAACTATGTTGACATTGATGCTATGTTCGGTTCCTGTAATGCCCATGAATTGCTAGGTGATAACTACTGTAAGGTCTGGCCACTTAGTCTATAGTCTTTAATTGTAAGGCTACAACCATTCCATTTATACAATGGCTCGCACACTCTATTTTTACAATGAGTTACAATACACCTCTTTATTTGTTTTATAAATAAAATATCAATAGCTATGGGACGGAGGCATATTCAATATAAAGGTTTTTTGTTCGCTGAAATTTTAGATGCCTTCGAGATTTTTAGCCTTTAGGCATTGGAAGTTTGTCGTGGAAAATTTAATATGTTTCATGTTATGGGAAATGTTCCTATGAACGAACTGAGTGTAAGAAGATAAATGTGGCAAGAATAGAGAATATAATCATTAGGGTTTGCCTTAATATCCACCATTCTCACATTAGAAGGGAGTGAGAATTTGAATCCCCATATTCTTAGAGGGGTTGGGAGAGGACGATTAGAGCGCGTTTGGTAACGATTACATTAGGGGCGATTCGATCGGGCGGATTCTTTTTTATTCATTAACCGATTCTAAATATTTTAAGCCGTTTGGTAATCGTCCAAAATTTTTGATTACGGAATAGAATTGCGTTTGTACCGTATTCATTAATTACATTTCAAAATAAATTTCTTTTAATTTTTAATAATTTTTTTTACTTTTTTTCCTTTGTTTTCTTTTCTTTTTTTTTTCATTTTTTCATTTTTTTCTTTTCATTTTCCTTTTCATTTTCCTTTTTTTTTTTTTTTTTTTTTTTCCCCTTTTTCTTTTCTTTTTCTCATCTTCTTCTTCTTCTTCTTTGGTCATTTGGGCAGATGGCGATCGCCAGAGAGGCGAGGGCGGCGACCTCACCGGAGCGTCGCCGGCCCTCGGCGAGGCTTGGCCGGCCTTGCCGGCGGCCGGGCGAGGCTCGCCTAGCCTCGGCGAGGCTCGGCCGAGCCCGCCGGTGGCGAGCCGACCTCGTCGGGGTTGGGCGAGGCTTGCCGGGCCACCCGGCGGGGCCGGGCGAGCCTCGCCGGCCCGGTGGGGCCGGGCGAGCACGAGGCTCGCCCGGCCCCTACCTAGTCCCGGCGGGCCTCGCCCGGCCGGGAGGCCGCTTGCCCACCGGCGAGCCGCTGGCCCACGGCGAGGCTCGGCCTCGCCCGGGCGGGAGGTCGAGCCTCGCGGGCGGACGAGGCCCCGCGGCCACCGGCGAGGCTCGGCCTCGCCGGATCCTGGGAGGTCGAGCCTCGCCGGCCGGGCGAGGCCGCCTAGCCACGGCGAGGCTCGGCCTCGCCGGATCCGGGGAGGCCGAGCCTCGCTGGGTGGGCCGGGCTTGCCTCCGCGAGCTCGCCGGACCGGTGCGCGCGGACGGCGGCGGCGGCGGCGGTGGGCGGTGGCGGGCGGCGGACGGTGGCGGGTGGTGGTAGATGGCGGTCGCGAGATGGCGAAGGAAGAAAAAAAATTCTTGATTTTTGATTCTCAAACTCGTCCTCGGAACAAGAATCAATTTTTTTGGTTCTTGATTCTATTCCCAACTGCTCATTAGAGAACAAAAATTTTACCAAACGTGATTCTAGGCGGCGATTCGAGAACAAAGAATCATTTGGCCACTGTTTGATGGTTCCAAACAAACAGGGCCTTACCAAACAGGGCCTTAGTTTCATATTTTGAGAATGTTCCCTGAACAGATTAAGTGTAGGAAGAAAATGAAGGCGGAAAGAATAGAGAATATGAAGATAGGCTTTTTATATTGGAAAATAAAATTAGTGGGGTCGAGGGCTTAATTTATGGGCTTTGTGCAGTCGTCCTTCAAGATGGGCTTAAAAGTTGTGTATTCGAAATTGGGCTTTGAAAGTCCTTTTTAAATTGAAGTGGGCTTGATATTTGAGCCCAGCAATGTCCTAAGCTTTAGATCCAAAATCCATGAGACCAGAGATGTGGCCCAAGGGCCCATCCGGTGTCCCACTTAATCAGCATAAAAAACACGAGAAAGAAAGAAGAAAAAAGAAAGAATACGTTAACCTGATCGTGGACACAGCATCTGGACATGGAGAAGAAAGGTAATAAAAAAAAATATAAAGAATAATAAGAAATTCGAAGAATAAAAAAAAATTGGAAAAAAAGGTTAGAAAATAGGTCTTGATTAGATTATTAGATCTCAATGTTAAATTTAGCTTGGTTTCATTTAGTTAATATACATCTCCAAAAATTGTAATGAATACCTTCGATTTCGCTTAGGTTTGGGTAGATTAATCTTTTTAAAAAAGAGATTGAATTCTATTTGAAATTAGCTTATTGGGGGCTGCGATGATGGGGCTTAATGACAATACCGTGTAATATTTTTAATTGCATTTTATCTTTTATCTCTTTGTTTTATTTACTTTCTTTGATGAACTGGTTGTGATTCTTTCATTATTGCTTTTGTGTTGAGATTTATTTCTTATCGTTCATCCACTTGGAGTAGTTTTCGAAGTTAGATCATATATTCAAAGTTTTGTGAAATTCGAGCTATGTAGTTTAATTTTTGAGTTATTGAGCTGTGGGATTTCATGGAAATGATGGATTATGTTGTTGTAAAGTTGTGGCGCTTGATGGAGGTTGATTTGAAGTAATTGTTTAGTTGGAGCAGGATTTTAGTGTTTCACATTCAAGTTTTATGTTGCGAACGGCTTGAATAATCATTTTGGGTGAGCAATTTGTTATCATGTAGGAGTTGTTTCGTTAGCATTTGGGCGTAGTTAAGCCATTTCATAGTTAAGATAGTATTTTCCTTGGTTTTAATGTCGATTCTTATATAATTATTAGGATTAAAAGATCGTCGGCTCATTTAGCTTTGTGTTCTTTAGTTTTTGGACTTTTAGGTGATTGATGCTATCTCTTCTTTGGTTTTGTAATACTCATTTTTTGAAAATGATAGGATGATATGTATTATGAGTTGAAGAAGCGTTACATGATGTGGTGCTTAGGACATATTGGATGCATAAAACTGAATCAAGAAATTACTACCCTTTTTTTTTCTATTGGAAATGGTAGAGTATTTTCTTAATATAGTTAGAGCTGATTGTTATAAATGGTTTATGATATATTTTATGAAAGACTTTTTGAGAAACTTTTACGAAAGACATATCGAAAGGTTATACATATCAATTTATGAATTCGGTTCATGAAGAATTTTTAAATGATGTGAGGGATGTTTTGTGAAATGTGTTCAATTTGATAAATAAAGTTTAGAAAGATTATGCATTTTGTTTTGGGAAATCAATTGCTGATATTGATTGTGGATTTGTATTGAAGATCTACATGCAAGACTCAAGCCTCACTTTCACGCCTCTACCAGCATGGTTCATCAGTGGATCATTGGCTGCAAAAGAGAAGAAACGCACGAACACGACAATTACAAACACAAACCTTCGCCGTAGCTCAAAACAAGGCAAAATCCAGAGAAAGAAAGATCAAATGACTTAGGAATATGCCCTATCTCCTTGCCTCATGGTTGATCTCTTCCTCCTAATGATGGTTGATTTTCGATTCCCGCAAGAAAACAAAAAGAAATTTGGAGATGGTGGTTCGAGTGAGGGGTGGCCGAGAGGGGGAAAGGGAAATTTGAGAGAGATGATTGAGTTTTCTTGTTTAAAAAGTGAGAAAATGAGCTTGGGGGTGGGGTGGGGGGGTGGGGTTGGGAAGAAGGTAGAGGGAGAGAGAGAGGGGTTCAGCCGAAGGTTATAGGAGGGAGAAGGGAAAATTTTGTGGCTTGCAAGACACATTTCTTGCATGAAAAGTGATTGATCTAGCACTAATCACGCATGATTACATCTTATGCAAAATTATTGAGGGTAAAATGGGGATTTGAGTGTTATGTGGCCGGCCGTGGATTATTAGGGCACAAAAATGTTCTAGCTTGTCCGAGTTTAAATGTACAGCGTCCCACATAATATACACTTTAGGGTGCAATGTCCACATTATTTTAATTAGCCATTATATTGCTAATTAACACAAAATTTCTACATTCTGAAATTGTCCAATGAATTTCCAACATTCTTGGACCCGAACATATCAGATGGAACTTTAAAAGTGCCCAAGAAATTCATATTTCCATATTAGCCATCATTGATCTTGATTTTGGCTTAAATATTGCTAAATAGATAGGCAAAATTTGTGATGTTACACTAGCTGTCAAGGTCCTGATGCCTATCAACTAGTTACTAGCTCGTAGTTGCATCTCCCTTTCCATTGGTTCGCGAAGGCTGCATTCTATCTTCGCTGAATGAAGCGTGGTCAGACGTTAAACCCGTATTTATGACACCGATGACAATTCCCTTTCCTACGGTTGAACCATTGAAAGATCCTTGATGTAGTGATAAGCCCAAGAACTTGAGGTTACATGTTGTTTAGATGCTATATACTTGCTTTGGGTGAGCTGCCACAGATTCGGGCTTGCATTGCGACGACATTAGGAGTTAGCCTTATTGCATATAAGGCGTACGATTGGCGTGCAATTGGCGTGCCATGGGCGTGTCACTAACAACTATTGTTCATACCAAATGACATTTACGTCAAAAATACTTTTCAATATGTTTTTCAAATAAATTTTAACAAACACTACTTTTATTTCAAAAAAAAAAAAACTCTTTTGATCAGGGTCCTCTACATTTTCTGAAAAACATTCTCTCAAAGTTGAATCAAATGCACCATTTATAACCTAATTTTACTATCGAATTCGGGCTTGCATATCACAAGCGAAAGGTCACAAGTCGATTGAGATGAATGACATGATCATTGAGCCACGAGTGAGGCAACCGTGTTTACACCGCCTCTCCCATCACGTATACAAGTTGTGTGAGGTCTATGTCCCAAGTCCCCCACCCCCACAAAAGCATTTAAAAAAAAAAAAAACGGAGAGAAACAAGAAACTAGTATATGAGGTATAGTTACGAATACCAAAACCATCAATAAATAAAGATTTAATTGCAAAAAAAAAAAAAAGAAAAAGGAAGAAAAAGAAGAAAGGATCAGACCAAGACCAACAGTAAGGAGGAAAAAGTGCACTTAAACCAATAAGAAAAAACAAAAAGATAAAACATCGCTGTTTTCGGCGTCGTGGCCTTAAAGGTTAAAGTCTGGGCCTCCAAGAGATAATTATTTTCATGGGTATTAGCTAGCCCAGGAATCATTATTGTAAAACGTCATCTTAAAGGAATCCTCCATGTCATTGATTGAGGTACTTAAAATTAGTTTAATACTCATTAAAAAAAATTCTAAAACTGAAAAAAAGAATGCATACATTATAAGAAATCTTCAAGGGAAAATGATGATAATTTTTTAATGAACTAAAAATTCACATCCATTCTATAGATGATATGCACATTATGCATAAGGTAAGCAATAGTTATATTTGATCATTTTCAGTTCTTAAGATTTGAATTGTTTTTTATTATTGGGAATTATTAGTTGTAGAAGTTTGCAGTTCAAAAAAGTTTCAATCAACACACCTGGAATGCGTTTTTCCCCCATTCCCTTTAATTAAGAGTCCCAGTTTAAATATGTTCTAGATTGTCCAAGTTTAAATGTACAGCGTCCCACATAATGCACACTTTAAGGTGCAATGTCCACATTATTTTAATTAGTCATTATATTGCTAATTAACATAAAATTTCTACATTCTGAAATTGTCCAATGAATTTCCAACATTCTTGGACCCGAACATATCAGATGGAACTTTAAAAGTGCCCTGAGAAATTCATATTTCCATATTAGCCATCATTGATCTTGATTTTGGCTTAAATATTGCTAAATAGATAGGCAAAATTTGTGATGTACACTAGCTGTCAAGGTCCTGACGCCTATCAACTAGTTACTTCATTGTTAAGGCTCGTAGTCGCATCTTTCTTTCCATTGGTTTGTAAAGGCTGCATTCTATCTTCGCTGAATGAAGTGTGGTCAGACGTTAAACCCGTATTTATGACACCAATGACAATTCCCTTTCCTACGGTTGAACCATTGAAAGATCCTTGATGTAGTGATAAGCCCAAGAACTTGAGGTTACATGTTGTTTAGATGCTATATACTTGCTTTGGGTGAGCTGCCACAGATTCGGGCTTGCATTGCGACGACATTAGGAGTGAGCCTTATTGCATATAAGGCGTACGATTGGCGTGCAATTGGCGTGCCATGGGCGTGTCACTAACAACTATTGTTCATACCAAATGACATTTACGTCAAAAATACTTTTCAATATGTTTTTCAAATAAATTTTAACAAACACTACTTTTATTTCAAAAAAAAAAAAAACTCTTTTGATCAGGGTCCTCTACATTTTCTGAAAAACATTCTCTCAAAGTTGAATCAAATGCACCATTTATAACCTAATTTTACTATCGAATTCGGGCTTGCATATCACAAGCGAAAGGTCACAAGTCGATCGAGATGAATGACATGATCATTGAGCCACGAGTGAGGCAACCGTGTTTACACCGCCTCTCCCATCACGAATACAAGTTGTGTGAGGTCTGTGTCCCAAGTCCCCCCACCCCACAAAAGCATTAAAAAAAAAAAAAAAAACGGAGAGAAACAAGAAACTAGTATATGAGGTATAGTTACGAATACCAAAACTAGTATATGAGGTATAGTTGCAATTAAATAAATATTTAATTGCAAAAAAAATAAAAATAAAGGAAGAAGAACAAGAACAAGAAAGGATCAGACCAAGACCAACCGTAAGGAGCAAAAAGTGCACTTAAACCAATAAGAAAAAACAAAAAGATAAAACGTCGTTGTTTTTGGCGTCCCGGCCTTAAAGGTCACGTGAAAGTCTGGGCCTCCAAGAGATAATTATTTCCATGGGTATTAGCTAGCCTAGGAATCATTATTGTAAAACGTCATCTTAAAGGAATCCTCCCTGTCATTGATTGAGGTACTTAAAATTAGTTTAATACTCATTAAAAAAATTCTAAAACTGAAAAAAAGAATGTATACATTATAAGAAATCTTCAAGGGAAAATGATGATAATTTTTTAATGAACTAAAAATTCACATCCATTCTACAGATGATATGTACATTATGCATAAAGTAAGCAACAGTTATATTTGATCATTTTCAGTTCTTAAGATTTGAATTGTTTTTTATTAATTGGGAATCATTAGTCGTAGAAGTTTGTAGTTCAAGAAAGTTTCAATCAACACATCTGGAATGCATTTTTTTCCCATTCCCTTTAGTTAAGAGAACTTAGATTCAATGTTGATGTGCCACACTAGTCACAAGTTTTGCAGGAGCGATCATTGCAATCTATTTCATTTTCATTCAAATATGGAATTTCTATAGGCGTCTTTATAAGACTATAAATAAAAAGCAAATTAAGTATACAGTAAATACAAAAAGTAAGGTTCAATTACAAATGAAGACTTAGAGCTAATAAATAAGAAATTGGAAATGTAATATGGAAACAAGAAAATAAAGATAACTATGTTAGGAATTTAATCTAATGTATATTTATTAAGTCCTCCTTTCTCTTAACATGAAATATACTCTCTTTTTTCCCAGCAAAGTAAAGTTGTTCTGATTTATTAACATGCCAGTAATTAATTCACCATAGATATTCACTTGAAAAAAAAATTAGAGTAGGAATTGAATTTACAATTCGGTTCTTGAGTTGGAAGTATAAAAATATTCTTACAGTGTGGACATAATGAAAAGTGAAGGGGAAAAAAAGGATATTACCAAAAAATAAAAATAAAATTTCCTATATGTTTCCCATGCATCCCTTCAAACTTATTTGTCTATTGATCGTATGACTATGTTCATGAGATGCGGGCAAGCAACATAACAAAGGCTTTGATTTTCAAAGTCATCGATATCCATCAGGAGTCAAGTAGAGATTACAAGCATGTCTCACACCTCATGGTCTAATGCCTCGATTATGTGTTTAGATCTCTCGAATAGATTTTCTCAACAACTTCCAAAGAATTTGATGTGGACTTCAATTTGGTCTTTTAAACTATATGAGTTGGACTTGATCGGATTGACCACTCTATCCAACCTTGTTTTGGTTAGGAAAATCATGATGGAAATCTCATTCCACCTCTACAATGTTCATACTAGGGGCTGAATCAATTATCAGTATTCATCGTACTGAAAATCTAATTTCTTATTTTTGCACATCCTCTTTCAATAGAGAAATAATTTGCCAAGCGCAATAATAGGTAATATCTGATCTAATAGTCGATGCCTCGGTACCTATAACATTATGCTCATTAATATATTCTTTGCTGTCCCTTTCGTCGGATTTTGCCACATGTCCAACCTTTTTTACATGCTTTACCACGCCTAACTATTTCTCTTCACTCCTAATTCATTTGTCAATGCCCAAAACCCATCAGCAACTGGCGACAGCTGCCACTACGCCTTCAAGCACAGCGACCGTCGACAGTAGCGAGTGTCACGCAGATGATAAACCCTCCCCACCATCGAGCTACCACGTTGATATCCATCGTTCTAAGGCACGGCTCAAGGACTTTCTCTTGTCTATTATTTCCTTCATCTTTATGGCCGCGGAGCTTAACAGTGCCGACACTAAGCTTGTCGTCTATGGCAAAGCTCGGCGTTGTGTGAGTTGAGTGCTCGTCGACAGCTAAAAGACTTTACATTTAGAGGTCCTGAGCAGCCTTCGTCGTCTTTAAGGCCCAGGAGATGCTGATGGAGGGCAAGCCGCTTTGGGTGGCGAAGGCTCGGGGTGGAGTGGCAAGAGATGAAGGAGGGATGGTGTTAGTCTTAGCTAAATTTAGTGCAGTGAAAATGCAAAGAAAACAAATAATGTGGCGTGATCTTGTGAGCAAGACAGCAGATGAGGTGCATACGTGAGACGGTGGATCTGCACTAGAATCACTATCTTAACAAAATAGAAAGATGCAATTGATATGTGAGTAACATTTGTGTCTTAGACTCATAGCCATGTTGTTGCCAATTTGTGACATTCACAGGTTTATTTAGGAGGCAGTCCACTCGGAGATCCCTCTCTATATTTGTGTTTTATAAATTTTTTTATTTCATGCCACTTCTTTTGGTAGGTCCATATTGACGTTATAGCCCATGTCAACTATTCAATACTTTGTTTTATGTCACGTCTTATTATGTGGTTCAATCACTAAACGTTGCCAAATTTGGGTTTATTATTCGGCCCTTTCTTCTTTTAGATTCGAACCTTTGAGCGTACCCAGCGTTTATGCTAATGAGTCAAGCATACACTGTAGGTAAACAAATAAAAGGAGAGAGAAAATAAAATAAAATAAAATGATAAAACTCAAGCCCATCAGATCAGGTCCATTGGTTTGTCCAATTAGGCCTAGAGCTTACCAAATAAGTAATTGCAAACTCAATTGAAAACCCACAAAGCTCAAGAAGTGACCAGGGCCCATGACACTTCATTGTATCAGAAAATCGAGCCTTGGCCCATAAGTCTTACAGCCAGCTTGGCGAGCGTGTCGACTTCTATGCTCGCTACGATTGGCCGAGCACGCTGAAATGAGGTGCCTCTGAGCCATGACGAGTCCGCCGAGATCTCAACCCATGATGACGACTTTATCTTGAGTTATTAATTTACTTTTTGGAGAATAGAATCGTCTATCCTCCCATCTTAAGGAAAATCATTAAAGCTAGATTACTTGCTTTACTTAGATGATTCCTAGGGATTTACTTGCTCTACTTAGATGATTGTGAGTAATTTTCTTTAAAAGCTCATAATAGTAGTCGATGCATTTACTGCCTAGAATATGAGGAAAACGATTATGTAAAAAAAGGTTGTGCATAATTTGCCTTTACTTTATTACAAGAGGATCAGAAACATGGGAAGCAGAACCAAGTACCCTTACCCACCTTGCAGCTTTCAATTGGAATGTTGTGTAGGTACGCCCCAAAAAGGCTTATGTTTCTTTTATTTCTCTTTTCCTAGCTTCCGATATTGTTAATTTACATGACCGCTTTCGTAATGTGAGCCGCCAATAATTTGGATTTTCAAGTGTTTGAAATTTAGTCGGATGATAACACATGCAATATTAGTTAGGTGTTGCAACATAATCTAAGATCGAGGTTGGTAAATGATTTCTGCAAAGGAGTTAGGCCACTCTTGGCCTGAGTTGGTGGGACAAATTGGAGAGAAAGCAGAGGTAGTGATCGAGAAGGATGATGTGAACATGAAGGTCATATTGATATCGGCGAAAGATGGACTTAGGTTTTAATGAATGTTTGTTATAACGGAGTATATGTTTGGGTTGATGAAAATGGTAATGTCGCTATAATATTCATGGTCAAATAAGGGGGAAAATGTGATATTAAATAAAAATTGCTGATGAAGCTATTCAATATGATAAATGAAACAAGTGATCTTTTGATGTGGCCCTGTTCTACACATCGAATTTGGATTTTGGAGAGAAATTATACCCTATAAGTTTAATCAATTTGTATAATTCTTTCATGTGAGATCCGGTCTCATATGAATCAATTGCTGTCAAAGACTTTGAACCAAGGTGCTAAAGAGCCCACATTTTAATAAGAAGACTCATCTCCGACACACTTTAGGACAATTCCCCACATGATATCTAAATATATAATAGCACATCACGCATCTCATAAAATTAAGCAATTTAGAAGAAGTGAGACAAATACAGAGCATATCGATTGTCTATGTAATTTGATGAATTGTCCAGCGAGAAAGTCGACATAAAACAAAGTTCAGAGCTCGCTTTGTTGAAGCTTTAAAGTGTGCCCTACAGAATTCGGTCTTATGTCCGACGTGCTAGTGGGAGTTGAAGCTGCCGTCTTAGAGGGCATTGGCATAATCTCAATCTCTAAAGCTGCCCTCTCAGAAGGCATCGACATAATCTCTATCTCACTGAACGGTTTTTACTCCCCTCCATTTTATACGAAAGGTGTTGCAGTAGCCATTTTGTAGCCATTGGCAAGAGACAACTTGAACATAGGAAAACAAAGCAATTTTCTTTTCTTTTTGAAAGATCCCCAACAACCATGACCCTCCTCAGTCGGAAGGTGTCGAGTCCTGATACCACTCGTTTTTGCCTACAAACCATAGTGGCGCTTGCTTTACTCTTCCAGATATTGCAGCAAGACTCGACTCTAGATGAAGTCACTGCAATGCAGGATAAGCCCAAATTTTTGGTGGCTCACCTAGAGCAATTTAGACGGAGGAGATGAATGAAAGTATTGGTAGGGGGTGATTGGTTTCCAAGCCAATCTAGTTTCCACCAGTTCCCTATTTCTAGAGTGGGCTGGTCCAATTCCCGAGTAGCTAAGGGCGCGTTTGGTAACGTTTCTGTTCAAAAATTGTTCCAAGGAACAGAAATAAAAAAAAGTGTTTCTGTTCCGGGGAACAATTTTTGACCAGAAACACGCATTTGGTAAACTTGTTCCGAGAATAAAAAATGAATAGAAACATATTTGGTAGATTTATATTCTTTTTTGTTTCTTTTAATTTTTTAATATTTTTATTTTATTTTTCCTTTTTCCTTTCTTTTTCTTTTTCTTTTTCTTTTTTCTTCCTTTGGCCGGTTGCCGGCCTCCGGTGACCGGCCGACGGGGGCCGAGCCTTGCCGTGGTTGGGCGAGGCTCGGCCTCGCCTTGGCTGGATGAGCTCGGGCTCGCCTAGATCCGGCGAGGTCGAGCCTTGCCGGCGAGGTCGCCGACCTTCGACGGTGTCACCGGCCCTCGACGGCCGGTCGCCAGCCATGGCCGAGGCCGGCGACTGGCCAAAGAAAAAAGAAGAAGAAAAGAGAAGAGAGAAGTGTGTCTTCAAAAGTGTTTCTGGAACAAAAAATAACTTTTTTTTGTTTCTCATTTCCGTTCTTTTTTTGTTTCGGGAACAAAAAAAAACAGATTTTGAATAAAAACGCAAACAAACGCGTTTCTGTTTTTTTTTCTTTTAAATTCCCGGGAACAAAAAAACAAAATTTCTGTTCATAAACAAAAAAAAAGAACATTACCATGCAGCCCCTAAATGGCCCTTTCTTCTTAGGGCGCGTTTGGTAACGATTCTGTTCCCGGGAGCTGATTTTGACTAGAAATGATTATTTTTGATTCTGTTCCCAGGAACCGATTCTGAGTAAAAAAACGCGTTTGGTAACTGTTCAAAATTTTTGATTCTGGAATAGAATTGCGTTTGGTACCGTATTTAATTGATTATGTTCCAAATTAATTTCTTTTGATTTTTAAATAAATTTTAAATAAATTCTTTACTTTTTTTACTTTTTTCTTTACTTTTTTCTTTTTTTTTTCCCCTTTTTTCCTATTCTTCTTCTTCTTCTTCATTTGGCCGGTCGCCGGACCGGCGCGCCAGACGAGGGCGGCGACGCTCACCGGAGCGCCACCGGCCTCGGCGAGGTCGGCGCTCACCGAGCGCCGAGCCTCGCTCGGCCTTCGTCGGCGAGGCTCGCCCGGCCCTGGGCGAGGCTCGGCCTCGCTCGGCCTCGCCACCTGCACTGCCGGCGAGGCTCGCCGGCCACCGGCGAGGCTTGCCCGGCCCCGCCGGTGGCGGGTTGGCCTCGCCGGTCGGGCGAGGCGGCCGCCACCGGCACCGCCTCGCGAGGCGAGGCCGAGCCTCGCCGGTGGCCGGGCTTGCCTCCGGCAAGCTCGCCGGACCTCGCCCTGGCCTGGCGAGCCTCCGGCGACCGGCGGCGGACCGGTGACCGGCGGCGGACCGGCGACCGGCGGCGGCGGCGGACCGGCGACCGGCGGCGACGGCGGACGGCGGCGGGCGATGGCGAATGGCAACCGAGATGTTGAAAGAGAAGAACAAGGTTTTATCATTTTGATTCTTTTTCTGATTCTCGGACGTAGAATCAAATTTTTTTTTGATTCTCAAATCTTGTCCCAAACTGATTCTGGGAACAAATTTGTTCCCGGGAACAAAAAATTTACCAAACGCGATTCTCGTCCCAAACTGATTCTGGGAACAAAAAATCAGAATCAGGCACTGTTGGGCAAGTTGCCAAACAGGCCCTTAGAGATTGCACTTTTGACCGTATCCTACATTTTTGCTAATAAGTCAAGCACGCACCGCAAGTAAACAAATAAAAAGAGAGAAAATAAAATAAAATGAAATCAAATGATAAAACTCAAGCCCATCAGATCAGGTCCATCGGTTTGTCCAATTCGTGCAATCCAATTCGGCGTAGAGCCTAACAAACAGGTAACGCCGAACTCAATTGTAAACCTGCAAAGCCAAAGAAGTGACCGGGCCCATGGGACTTCATTGTATCAGAAAACCGAGCCTTGACCCACAAGTGTTACAGCCGGCCTGGCGAGCGTGTCCACTTCTGGGTTCGCCGCTACTGGCCAAGCACGTCGGAACATGGTGCCTTTGAGGGGAGAAGTATTAAAGAAGTCCTAAACATTTTTTATTTGTGTCAATTTAGTCATAAACATTTTTTTTTGGTGCCAATTTAATCTTAAACATTTTTACTCAAGGTCAATTTAGTCATTTCCGGCCAATTTTGGTTGGATTTTGTTGACTGGGCGCCAACCGACTGACGTGGCCCAATCGGCGGCGCGTGAACAACTTTTAATAATATTTTAATATTTTTAAAAATTTTATTCTTTTCTTTATTCTTTATTCTTTTTTTCTTCTCTCCTCCTTCCTCTGGCCTCTGGCCGGATCTCGGCGATCGGCCAAAGGCAATGGCCAGATCTCGGCGACCAGCCAGAGGCAATGGCTGGCGAGGTCAACCTTGTTGAACCTTGTCGGCCACCCCCCTAGTGGCTGCGAGGGCGACCTCACGTTGGGCTGGGAGGCTTGCCCTCACCGACGCCGCCCAAGCCACAATTTGATGAGGTCAAGCCTCGCCGAATCACGGCCTGGGCAGCGCCGAGGAGGCTCACCCTAGCCAGATTTGGTGAGGTTGAGCCTCGCTGGCCATGGACGAGGCTCAACCCTCATCGCCTACCGCGAGGCCGTGACTAGCGAGGTGGTCGGCGAGGTCGATCTGGTCGGCCGTCGCCTTTGGCCAGTCGTCGAGGTCCAACGACTGGCTGGAGGAGGGGAAGGAAAATAGAAAAAATAAAAATAAAAATAAAAATAAAAAATTCAAAAATATTAAGATATTATTAAAAGTTGTCTACATTAGCATTGATCAGGCTACGTCAGCCGGCCGGCATCCAGTCTGCAAAATCTAGCCAAAGTTGACTGGAAATGACTGAATCGACACTAAGTAAAAATATTTAGGACTAAATTGGCACCAAAAAAAGATTTATGACTAAATTGGCACAAATACAAAACGCTTATGACATTTTTTTAACACTTTTCCCGCCTTTGAGCCATGACGAGTTCATCCAGATTTCAACTCATGGCAGTCATGTTTGCCGAGACTTCAACCCACGATGATGTTTATGTCGAGTTATCATTTCACTTTTTGGAGAATAGAATAATCTATTCTTCCATCTTAGGGAGAATCATTAAAGCGAGATTACTTGCTTTACTTAGATGATTACTAAGGATTTACTGGCCACGAAGATGATTACTAAGGATTTACTTGCTCCATATAAAAGCTCATAATACCAGACGAAGATTTACTGCCTAAAGTATGTGAAAATGGTTATATAAAAAGGGTTGTGCTTGAGACAACATTTCATATAATTTGCCTCTAACTTTATTACAAAGAAGGATCAGAAACATGGGGAGTGGATCCAAGTACCCTTACCCACCTTGCTGCACTCAATGGGACTGCTGCAATAGTACGCCTCAAAAAGCCTTATGTTCTTTTTATTTATCTTTTCCTAGCTTGCGATATTGTTAATTTACACCAACTGTTTTCATAATGTAAGCCGACAACAATTTGGATTTTGGAGCGTATGAAATTTAGTCGGGTAATGAGGCATGCGATATTAGTTAGGTGTGGCGACATAATCTAAGATCGAGGGTGGTACATGATTAATTGCAGGCCAATTAGGCCGCTCTTGGCCTGAGTTGGTGGGACAAAATGGAGAGAAAGCAAAGGCGGTGATCGATAAGGACGATGTGGACGCGGAGGTCATATTGAAATCGGCGAAAAACGGAAGTGCGTATACGGAAGTTTGTTGTAACCGAGTATATGTTTGGATCGATGAAAATGGCAATGTCAGTGAACCACCTGTGGTCAGATAGGGGGGGAAGGAAATGTGATCTTGAATAAAAATAGCTCATAAAGCTATTTGATATAATAAATGAAACAAGTAATCTTTTGATATGGCCCTATTCTACATATTGAATTTGGCTTTAGGAGAGAATGATTTTAACTTGTAAATTTGATCAATATGTATAATTCTTCTATGTGAAATCCGATCTCATATAAATTGGTTGCTGCCAAAGACTTTAAACCAAGTTACTAAAGAGCCCACATTTTAATAAGAAGACTCATCTCCCATACATCTGAGGATAATTCCCTGCATGAGATCTAGAGTTACAACAAATGTGCATCTCATAAAATTAAGCGAGACAAATATAGAGCATATCGAATCCAATAGACAATTTTTTATCATCTATGGCCTTTTAAACTTAGGCTTCACTTGTCCACTATTAGGCAGCTTCATCCCGCCATGGCCACCACCGCAATTTCTTCTCCTCGTGGACACTTACACCGTTACGTCTTGATGGCTTCAAATTCTTAGCGTGCTGTAGATGCTTCGAAAACCCTTCTACAGGAACATGAAAATGGCTAGCTTGGTGATTACCAGACTTCGTCACTTTATTCACATCTCTCTCACTTCTACGGAATATGCCCTGCATTTGGTTCCACATGGAAGTACTGGGGCATCTCTGCAATTTTTTTTTTCCCGGTCATTCGTGTCACACCCCAAATTTTATAGGGATGAGGGAGTGATTCGGCTGTCCTTTCTCCAAAGGACACAACCTTAAACTTTATCCAAATATCCAGCTCTCAAAAGTTTCCACGATAATTCTCTTGCTCTAACGGCTACTAATTGATAAACCTGAAAAACATGAAAAAAGAAGAAGAATGAATGAGCTATCATGACTCAATGAGTAATATAATTCTGTTTTACAAACATGTCTCTTTCTTCATAGTCCAACCCCTTGATTAAGTATTTAGATCTCTCGCATAGATTTTGTCAACAACTCCCAAAAAATTTGATGAAGACTTCAATTTTGTCTTTAAATTATGCGTGTTTGACTTGATTAATTAATTATTCCCATCCAAACTTGTTTTGGTTGGGACAAATTCGGTGGAAAGTTCATTCCACACGTAGAATGTTCATATTAGAGTTTAAATCAAATATAAATTTGATCTAATTCTGTTGGAAGAGAAGTCAACAAAAGAAACGACTAACTTATTTGATGCGCAACAAACGGATTACCCAAGAATGTACATAGAATCACATGTGAATGATGGACGATACGACTTCACGATGGTCCGATTACAATCACGAGAAAAATATTCACATTCCACAGCGTTAATGCCGATAGTTTTCTCAAAGTAGAAAATGGAAGCCTCTTTGTTCTTTGTTCGTTGATGATAGAGAGAAGAGAGAATAGAGAACCATAGTTTCTGAATGTTCTTTCTTCAACCAACTTTCATGGTTATCTTAAGAAGTTATTTATATAACTTTCCTCACTTCCTTTCAAAAAATGTCTCTCCATCATATTAAATCAAAATGAACCGGTGCATCTTAATCATATCCCATTGTATCGTGGTTGTACCAACAAAATATAACAAATTCCTTTTTTCAACTCATGATCTTATGATAGAAAAATTAATTTTGACAATATATTATAATCAAGTATAATAAGTAGAAAACTGACCTAATTGTTAATACTCAGGTAGCTATAACATTGTGCTCATCACTGTACCCTTTTGTTCTTCCTTTCATCAGATTTTGCCACGTCCCCAACCTTTTTTACATCCGATCGCACCTACTGTTTCCCTACAAAAGCAACATCAAATCTTCTCTCCTTTCATTTGTCTCCATCCAAAAGTTTTGACTTCCTTAATTTTAAAACCCATTATCCAACATTTATTGGATGTCCAGCGGAGGTCCGGATACTGAGTCGCGGTTAAGGCCGGACCGATATTTCTTTAGGGAATGCCGTCTAGGCAGGGGCTCTAGATGTTGCTATCTAATGGGGTGGAAAGATGCCTGATTATGATGGAAGATCGTCGACTCTTGTGTTGATCATGGCCCGAGGGATCGTAAGAATCGGAATACATGTGAATGATTGTGTTGCATTACGCTTGATTATGAGGTAAAACTATGAGGCACATTATGGGACAGGCCAAAATGGGTTTTACCTTAAATCGAGACTCATGTAATTACTTGGTGCATGAGAGTTATGTATTCTAGTTATTGATTATACCTATCATATAGAATGTACCAACATGTAGGGATGTGCCAAGGCAAAGTAAGATTATATACTATTGCATGTTTAGGTTACCTTTGAAACGAATTCTCATCCTAGTCGAAGCTTAGATTGTTAATTCGTTGAGATTTATATCTCACCCCATTGTTGTTTATTATTTTTCAGTCTCGTAGTATAGAGAGGCATCGTGTTCGGTTCAGGGTCCCTATGGAGACAAAAGTTGGCCTTGCGTTAGCCTTAGACCCATGTTGGTTTTTGTAATGGTTTGTGAATATGAAACTTCTTGGAATTAACAAATATATAAAACAAAGTAGCATTTTGGAATGGTCATTGTTGTACTGCTTTACTATTCTTACTCTTTATCAGTTGACTAGGTGCTTATATGAATTGCTTTTGCATGCATTTAATCGAAAGAAAAAAAGAACGGATCGGTGATGCATCCTGGGACATCGCAGTTTTATCAACCATCGTGGGATGTTCACGCGCTCGAGGTTCGGAGCATGACAAGTAATTCTTAGATTGCCTAATGTCGAGGGTCACGAGCTTCACAGTATGTATTGCGTGAGAAAATAAATTAAATTAATGATATGGCCTGGAATTACAGATTTTGTTTTCATCAACTAATGGGGATGGGAAATTGCGGTCTAAGCTTTGATTGTTCAAGGCCATGGAGTGTTGGTTAATGTAAAGCAACTAAGCAAGCGCGTGATATTACTTGCGATGTTCTCTTTTGGGCTAGTAAAATAGTTCAATAGCATAAAGAAAGAGTGCGCGTTTATGGAGGTTTAGAATTCCGCTCGGCGGCCCGGGGGAAGAGAGGGAGAGGGGGGGTTGGAGGAGTGTTTGCAACGCAATTCACATATTCATCTGTAGATCTTCTCAGGAGTTGCTGCGGGAGGTCTTCAGCATTACGCCTTTAGATGCTAAATCTTCCGCAGTGCTGGTTTGGCTTTCACGTTGTTGCCTTCCTAATTATCCTTCGAGCCCTCAGAGAAGAGTGAGGAATCCATCTCAACCGCAATCGCTGGGCATTTTTCTTTGTCGATAACTCACTCTAGAGCTTCTAACGTAGCCATTGTCTCTACATCCTCGGGACAATTTGTTTTGTCGACCTCGTTCTTTCCTCCTATGTATAGCCTAAGGTCCATTACCATCTCACCCTATTCCATCTTGCCTTCACTTCGCTTCCGCTGCCACATCACAATCCAACTTCGACTTATACATTTGAAAGTGATTCTTGTTTTGCCGACTGAGCATCCACGTTCATTTTACTGACAACTTCTTAAGTCTCACAACTCTTCCAGCACCTGGTAAATTCTCCTTATCATTCCTTCAGGTACAGGTTGTTGCTGTCTATGAGTAGCTCCACTTTGTATTTTCAATATAAATTACATTGTATAAACCAGCTTTCTCAAGAATTCTTCTCTTGCTTCCTTTGTAAATTGGTTCCTTTCTAGAGGTTGAGCCCCTCATCTGGACACATTTAGAGATCTCTATTAGAGTTTGAATCCAAATTAATGTCTTTAAACCACAACTATCAAAAGCTCTGGTTACATAATCAATGTCCTTCCATTAAAGAAGCAATCAATGTCATGAAAAATGTCCTTCTCATTATCCTCCAGCGCATCAAATTGTATTGCTTCCATAATCTTGTACTATAAGCCCTCCAACTAGCATAAAAGGGGGAAACCAATAGATATTAAAAGACACATAAATATGAAAGGGAGAGCAAAGGGCTAGAATGTCTAGTCAGCTTGTGTTTTGATACTGATACTTTGTTTTGTGATGCTTAAGCAATCTGGAAGAAATTATAGGATCCCTAGAGTGAAGGGCAAAGAGCAATAAAAATGAAGTAGATCTTAAAGCTGTTACTCGAACAAAATCACAGATTTTGGATGATTCCCAACTACCTAAAGCTAAATTCGGCTGCAAACTTTCAAATTGATGGCCGCTAAATAATATCCATGGTTTATATGCATACTTTTGGACATCTGCGAAGTAATCCCTCACAGTCCAATTTCCACAATTTAGTGTTAGCACTAGCACAATCAACAGATATTCCATTCATCCGTTCATCCTTCTTTTGTGACAAACCTAGATGAAGTTGCTTGATGTGACAACCACTATGATCATAACGCAAGATAACTCCATTAGAAACCCATCAGAAGATGAACAAAAGGGTCATTCTCCTCATGAAACAATAGAAGTATTGAAATTTTTACATTGACGCGCAAGGAACCATTTAGCAAATGTGACAGATTACAGTAAGCAATTATGTCATATTCAAAATTGACTGCAATCTAGAGGTAGATCATTGTCCCATTATTCAAGCATGCCTCTAATAATTGAGATTATCTTTAAAAGCTTGAGGCACTTCCTAAGGGCAACTCGTGTTGGCATAAACCCTCAGGTCACCCTCCACCTGCTTGCAATATAAGGTGAAACCTACACCTTCTTACTGTTGCTTCCAATACTTCAAATGAAATTTAGACTTTTCTCAGTCTCTATTATCTCATCCAGTACATCAAATGAACGACGTGGAAAATAGTCAAACCATAAGTGATCGAAACGTGAGGAAGAGAAAGTACCATATTTATTTTGAATGTGATTACTCAAAACTTACATTTAAACACTAGCCTCAGTTCCCTCCTCCAATCCAAAAGCAACACACAAAGCCAATCCAAAGATATCCGCATACGTATATTGGGGTACCCAGAAAGAGAAAGAGCTTTGTGGACTTTGGATAAACCAACATGAGTCTATCTTCCAGTAAGGATAGTATCCATGTGGTCACCCATCTCACGAGTCACGAACATGCTGCTATTGCAAATCTATAAAATTGGAACTACACCAGCATATGCATGTGCCACAAATAAAATGTTAGACCCGATACCTTCATAAACCAATCCAAGACATGAATCCAAGCGAACGCACACTGACATGGAGGACTGAATGCACTGAATTTGCAAGTTTGGGAATCTGGATAATGCATTGCAGCCATTTCCTTCAAGATGTAAATGTTCAGTGGAAGCTCTAGAGCAGCCAATTACATCAGTCTTTGAAGATATTTCAACTTTAGTGTGCGTGGAAGATCCTTTAGTTTCGACCAACTAATTAAGTTCCCTCTCTCTCCAAACTTGGCACCCCTCAGAAGTCTAGAACACTAATCAGCAACTAACAATGGCTGAAATTCAGGAATTTCAAATTTCTAAAATGCCGCAAATTTAAAAGAACAGCTAATCAAGATTTTGATAAATTTCACTTTGTGAAAGGCATTGAAAATGAAAACCATCAACAAGAGCATGTATAATGCATCTTTAAGTGCCCTCCTGGTTCTTTAATCCAATTGTTATACACATGAAACCAAACAAGTTCCTCTGGAATAGCACTGAACTTCAGAATTGACAAAGGATATTCAAGCCATTCAAGCCTCCTTAAGTTGATGGGAAGACTATGGAACCTCCACTGATTTGTGCATTCGGAACTATGAGCAATCTTAGTCTCATCATATGTGCGAAAGTACTATGACTGATGTCCAGCTCTGGTGTTGGCAAGTCCAACGCTCTGCCCTGAACAGCATTAGTTGCCTCTTGTGAAAAGAAAATAAATCATTAATACCCAACCCCAATCAGGTCATAGTGCGTAAATTAAAGAAGATAAGATTATCGATGGTTTCATGCAAAGCTCTCACCATATCCTCTGACAAGACTTCAAAAACATCATTGTAGCACAACGATCTTCTCAGTTTCCCAGGATCAT
Source organism: Eucalyptus decipiens (assembly GCA_014182575.1). Lineage (NCBI taxonomy): Eukaryota > Viridiplantae > Streptophyta > Magnoliopsida > Myrtales > Myrtaceae > Eucalyptus > Eucalyptus decipiens. The sequence continues at coordinate 24,235,168 of CM024618.1, read as the reverse complement.
TTGGACACTCTTGCTTAACGATATCCTTAACCATCAGCTGAATCTAGTAATGTATCTACACTGTTCTTTCATTCTTAATGGTTATCGAAGATATCTCTATTAGAGTTTGAATCCTGATTAATGTCTTTGAACCCAAACTATCAAAAACTCAGGTTACAAAATCACTGTCCTTCCCCTTAACCAAGCAAGCAATGTCAAGAAAAGTGTCCTCATTGTCCTCCAGCGTAACAAAACTTATCTTCAAAAAACTATTTATATCTTTATTAGGACTTTCGGCAAGTCTACCCAATGTACAAGCGCCGAACTGACTGGTGATACTGTTATAGACAGCTTTATCGATAGGGTTATTCCCTATACACCTAGTTCCCCAAATTCCTATCATCCTAACATCATCCGTGCCCGTACTTAACAACGAGTTTTCTTTCTCTACCCGGCAACCCACACCGACAGATTAGAGACTAACTAAAATTATATGATCCATCAAACTAACTAAAACTAACATAAAGTAAACAATCACTCTATAACATTTCAAAACCTGACTCTAACACGCACTAATGGATGCCATCATGCATCAATCATATTGGAGACTTACCAATTCTTTTACAGGGATACTGTGATTACCTACGGACATAATGCCAACTAGACAAATTGCCGGCTTCAATTAGGGATTGGCTCCGTTCGTTCACCTTCTCAGAAGCCGGACATAAAGTCATCACTGTCGATGTAGGTGTTGATGCCTAGGTGAAGCAGAGCCACGTCAAGGTGAGGGTAGAAGCCGGGGTGGATGTCCCCACCCCTGAAGCTGAGGAGGATGTTGAATGGCCATTTTGCTTCAGAAGAAAGAAGTATCTGAGGCTCTGTTTGCTTGCAGAAAACATTTTCCTCCATTATGTCACCAACGGCGTCTCTCACAAGGAGCCTGACACCCCGCTCAAGCTCGTGGAGTACTACAATGTGGCCAACAACGCAATATGATCCAGGAAGACACACCCGCCAACGTCGGTGACATGGTCGCGGTGGCGCCTAATGTGGGCAACATTACATTCGGCATATTCGTCGAGATCCTCCTGCAGAATCACGAGAATGTCATCCAGTCGTGTCACCTTGACAGCTATTCCGTCTTCCGGGTCGCGTAACTCAACCATAAATTTTCCCATTTATCTTTCCTAACAACCGCAATATCAAAAAGGGTAATGTCTCCATGGAATGTTGTTTTCTTTTGGCTTATGTTGAGTGTCGACATCTAACCACGCGAAATCCAACGTGATTGTGTTACGATTGAGCCGGGGGAGGTGGACGCCAGACAAGAGGAAGAACTACAACCTCCACGACGGTAAGCAGGCACATGGTCCAGGTGTTCTTGGAGTCACGGGCCGTGATCATGCCGAGATCTGGAACTTGAGGTCGGAGTTGGTCGAGAGGCGGTACCTGGGACAACACATGTACCTTAGCGTCCTGTCTGTCCCCAGTACGTTCCCTGAGGGACGAGTACAACATTTTCGACAACGCATTGCTCTGCGGGATCGTCGAGGTCATGTGCAAGCTTTCAATTTTTATGGATCTTCCAATAACGAGGGGGAAACAAGATAGGACTGAGAAAAGGAGAGAATTTTTCCTATGAAAGATGTGACAAGAGGAATCGTTTTTGTTCTATATAATGTTTAAGTAAAAGATCATTGATCAAGTGCAAGAGGTTCTCGGCGTTTGATTTTTCTGGTTATCTCGTTCTGATGATTGCTTCAGTTATTGTTGCCATCAATTTTATCAGACATATTTACCGCTTTATCATTGTGTTTTTTTTTTTTTCTTACTCCTAATGTTCCGTGAATTGTTAGTTATTGGTGACCTCCGTTGAAGTTAAGTTCATGAGTAGCTGATTAACTTAATTAATTCCTAAACTTTAATGTATCGTTGAATTTCACCACTATACTTTTAGTTGACGGAAGTATACAACCATTCTTTGTTTGTTAATCCTATATCCCTTTGCATCCTCACCCTGCAAAAGTGCGTCTTCGCACCTTGAGTTTCAACTCTAGATACCACTTTCAACCTAACATTAGTAAATTGTTGTCTTCAATTACAAAAGACCCAAATCCTCATGTAGCCACCACACCCCTCCGCCGACGTCATGATGGTGACCGATCTCCCATGCTGTCGGCCGCCGTCTCTGGGCCATTCGTTAAGCATATAAATGACCTCGACACGTTCTGGGCCTCTACAGCAAGGAGCAAAAAAAGTACACTTAAACCAATGAACCCTATACCAAAAAAAAAAAAAAAAAAAAAAAAAAAAGGAGATTAAGGGTATGCATGACAAAATTCCTGAAACAGAAATTGATTTCGATCGAAACTGATTTTTCAATTTTTATTTCAAAAACTGAAAAGCTAAAAATTTTAGCTTCTGATTTCTTCTTCAAATCTATTTCTGGAATAGAAATTTGTTTCAGAAATAAAGAAATCAAATTGCGTTAACAAACGGATTTCTGTTCCAAACCTGTTCCGGGGAACAGAGAAACAGAGAAATCAAGAAACATAAATTTTATCATGCGCAACCTAAACGTCCCCATTTTCAATGTTTTGGGCCTCGAGGTCACGCGAGATTCTAGGCCTCCAAGAGATTATTATTTCCCCGGGTGTTAATTGGGAATCATTAGTTGTGAAAGCTAATAGTCCAAGAAAGTTTAATCAACACACCCCGAATGCTTATTTTTCCTCCGTTTCTTTAGTTAAGAGGACTTGGATTCAATGTTAATGTGCCTCACTAGTCCACAAGTTTCGCAGAAGGGATCATTACGATCTATGTCATTTTCATTCAAATATGGAACTTCTATAGGTGTCTTTATAAGACTATAAATAAAAAGCAAATTAAGTATACAGTAAGTATGAAAAACAAGGTTCAATTACAAATGAAGACCTAAAGCTAATAAATAAGAAATTGGAAATGTAAGATGGAAACAAGAAAATAAAGATAAATACATTATAATTTTTTTTTGGTCGATAAATATATTACAGATTTAATAAAATAAATATTTGTCAAGTTCTCATTTTTCTCAACATGTAATATACTCTTAATTTCATAGTTAATTAAATGTCGTCCTGATTTATTATCATGCTAGCAATTAATTCACCATAGATATTCACTTGAAAACAAAAAGTAGGGTAGGAATTGAATTTATGATTCGGTTCTTGAGTTGGAAGTATATAAACATTCCTACCACACGGATAGAATGAAAATTGAAGAAAAAAAAGAATAACACCACAAGAAAATTTCTTATAAGATGTGGGATTACCCATGGCCCAAGATTCCTCTAAACCTATTTGTCTTTTGATCGTATGAATATGTTTAAAAGATGTTGGCAAGGAACATAACAAAAACTTTGATTTTCATAATCAACGGTATCCACCAATAGAGATTACAAGCATGTCTCACACCTCATAGTCCAACCCTTTGATTTGGTGTTTAGATATCTCGAATAGATTTTCTCAACAACTCCCAAAGAATTTGATTAGGACTTCAATTTGATCTTTTAAATTATGTGAGTTTGACTTGATTGGATGACTACTCCATCCAACATTATTTTGGTTAGGAAAAATATGGTGGCATTTCGCCGGCTTTGTATCCCACAACAAGATATAGGTGTTTCTTTTGGTTTTTATTTTGAGGGGACTTAAGTTCTGTGCTAGTTTTGGACAAAGAATGTCAAATACTTCTATATATATATAATCTTTTGATCCTAACAAGATCGTACAATATAAATTTAAAGTCTGCCTTCACGAAAATTTAATCAACGGCTCGATCTAAATACTCTCTAGGCATTGTTGAAAGTTAACTTTAATAAGGTAGACACAACACCGAGATAGCATTGCTCCTTCATAAATGTGAGGACACAACATCGAAATCTAATCGACAACACTAGATAGTAGAAACGATATAAAAAAGGCAATAATCCTAAATGGGTACAATGACATAATGTCGTAATTTAATCGACAATAGTGGATGATGAAACAACACCGAGATGGCACTGCTCCTAAATGGGTATGAGGACACAATGTCAAAATTTAATTGACAACACTGGACAATGAAAACAATATCGAGATGGCACTGCTCCTAAATGGATATGAGGACACAACATTAGAATCTAATCAATAACGCTGGACAATGGAAACAACACTGGATAGCACTACTCCTAAATGGGTACGAGAACATAACATCAATATCTAATCGATAATGCTGGACAATGGAAACAACATCAAGATGGCACCGCTTTTAAATGGGTATGAGGACACAACATCATAATTAAATCGACGATGCTGCACAGTGGAAACAAAATCAAGATGGCACTACTCCTAAATGGGCATGATGACATAATGTTGGCATCTAATTGACAACGCTGGACATTAGACAGCACTAGAATCTAATCGATTGTGCTATCCGAGATATTGATATTCACCGAAATTGAATTAACAAGGGGAATTTGAAGCTCCAACTAAGCTAAGATAAGATAACTAGGGAATAAGATAAAAGACTTTTGATGTTATTCATGCAAGGGGATCCTTGTTGTAGGACTGAGGTATATACAAGGACACCCCATAATGGTTGAGTGGTTATTACTTTGAATTGCTGCCTCAATCTATTTGCACGTTCTCTATTCTTCAATCAATCCATCCTATAACTGCCTCAATCGTGGCTTTATCCAGTGATGATAACTTCTTTGGTCGGGCTTTGAATCATCAGCTGCCTTCCTTTCACTCGCTAATTTGGCTCCCTTTTAGAGTGCTTTCAAAAGTTTACTGCCAAAATTGCCCCAAGACTTCCACCATGATGGCTAGGCACATGGCTCCTTCATTGTCGAATATCAAGTCTCCATTGGTGTACCCATCGATAGTCGATCATCCTCATTATTCGTAAGGCATGTGTATAGCCCCCCTTGGGCTTGGAGCGATTTTTTACCCATGTGACCGGCACATGACAGCATAGCTAATTTTAAGCGTCAATAGGTGGAAAGCCCATTTCACCTATAGAATGTTCATACTAGGGGATTAATCGAATATCAATCTTTATCTTACTGAAAATCTAATTTCTTATTTTTGTTCATCCTCCATTGAAACTGATCTAGTAGTCAATACCTTAGTAGCAATAGCATTGTAATCTTTAATGCACCATTCTATTGTCCCTTTCACCGGATTCTGCCATGTGTCCACCTTTTTTTACATCCTTTACCACGCCCGACTATTTCACTAAAAAAAACAAAGTCATATCTCCCCTCCTAATCCATTTGTCTCTACCCAAAACCCATCAGCAAGCTGGCGACAACCACCACCATGCCTTCAACCACAGTAGCCGCCAGTGATAAGGAGTTTTGCACGAATGATGAACCCCTCCCCCTCAACACCGTCGAGTTGCCATGTTGATATCCATTATTCTAAGGCACAGCTCAAGGACTCTCTCTCGTTTGTTATCTTCTTCATCTTTGTGGCCACAAAGCTTAATAGTGTGCACATTAAGCTCGTTGTCTATGGCGGAGCTCGGTGCTGCATACGTAGAGTGCTCGTCAGCGATGACAAGACTTGATATTTAGAGGTCCTGAGTAGTCTTCGCCATCTTTAAGGCCTTAGAGAAGATGAAGGAGGGCAAGCTGCTTTGGGTGGCGAAGGCTCAAGGGGGAGTGGCTAGAGGTGAAGAAGGGATTGTGTTAGGTTGAACCAAATCTAGTGCGGTGAAAATTCGGACTTTTAACCGTATCCTGCATTTTTGCTAATAAGCCAAGCATGTAAGAGTTTTTCTAATTGTGGACTACATTAATTGATATTGTAATTTACCGTTTAACGTTTACCGTTTTACGGGGTTTGGTCTAAGGTGAGATAGTATGTTTCTTAATTAGTCTAATATGGGCTGGCTAATGTGGGCCGAGTTGAGCCTGGCCCGTAATGAGGGGGACTGGCTGGAAACTCTATAAATAGTGTTCAAGTCTCTCCTCTAACTCTAATTCTCACATGTATCCTCACCTAAGGGGTGTTTACCTAACGCTGCACGTGAGGGGGGCCGCCTCATTGAGCCAGTGATACGGAGGGCAATAGAAGAGAATGACTTGATGCATGGATCCCCTTGATATATGTGGGTAATCCTTTTTCCTGCTTCCGCTTTATGTTCGATGGATTCCAAAACATGTGCGTTAATCTTTCTACTCAATTACGTTCTTGTTCTGGTTATGGAGATCTTGGGATTGCGCAATTTGCGTCCAACATGTGGTATCAGAGCAACCATAACCCTAGAACTTGAACGCATAAAGGTTTTGCCCTAATTTGTACGGATTAACCCTAATTAGTACAGATCTTGCCCTAATTTGTGATTTTCGAGATTTTTTGTTCAATAAAAATAAAATTAAATCACACATTCGGATTGGGCTCGACGAGATGAAGAAAACCGTGGGCGGCGCGTCGCCGGAGGAGGCTGCACGCGCCCCCACGCGCGGCCATGCGCTTCCTACGCGTCGAACACGCGCCGCGCGTGTGCTCCAAGCGCCTCGCACTCAGGCGACGCGTGCGGGTGCGTGGAGGCTCTGTTTGGCGCATGGCTGGCGGCGTTGGACTCGTATGGTGATTTCCTATGTCGTGGTATATTTATTTTCTATGTTTGATGATTTTATGGATGTGAAAATACATACGGAACCCTAAATACGTGTATTTTGCGTATTTTCTTATATTTTCTGTGATTTTGGAAATATAAGTGTTGGGTTATAGGTATATTATCACATAATCATTATAAAAGTGTGATTCATCAATAAAAATCAAACTTTATTGTGAACTGAAACTAGCTTAATGAGATTCAATCATTATGAGATAGTAATTGAATATATCTTGAGATAATGAGAAACAGTAAAAGTCATGAAATTTATATTGCTCATGCATACTCTTTTACACGCTGGTAATCTTTGAATGATATACGTCTTAAGAACTCGTGACCAAATTGATTGTACTGATTAACATATCTGCTGTATGTGGGTAATGCATGTCAATTAAATTACTGCATATTGTACATGAACTCATCTGGTCACTTGTTAATGTCTATCAAGTTGAATATTTTTATGGTAAAGGAGTATGGCAATATTTACGCAGAGCAATAGTATCTACTAATAAATTTTAGATATTTGGTTCTCTGATTTGACTCAATTAATAGGCCACTGGTTAATTACAATGATAATTTGTTGCTTAAAATTGGCTAATAAATCAGATGTTGGCCTTGGAGTCATGTTTTGCCGTTTGAAACTTATGAGCAATAGTGCTTGTTGATTTGGTGTACCCTGTATTACTATTGATGTTAATTTGTAAGAGATATTTTAGATCAGCATTCTTTTTATGTTGTTCTGGTAATATGTAATCAGGGTGCATAAGAGGTGTTTTATTCTCTGTTATGAGAAGTTTCTTGTGTTACTATAATCAATGATCTCATTAGAATCTGTCAAAACAGGTTCGCTATATATATATATATATATATATATATATGTATGATTAATTTTTATTAATGAATAAAGCAATGTAATTAGCATGATATGCGATTTTAGTGATATGATGCCCCTATCACTAAAGTTAAAATCATATGTATATGGTGTATGTGAGTAGTAAAATTTATATCCCTGGTATGAGAGAATTTCAATGATTCAATTGAGTAGTGACCGCCAAAGTGGCACGCTTGATTGGGTTTGAGAAATTTCGGTCTCGTATGATGATTAGGATGTCTCCTGATCTAATGCGTGGTCATACTCCCAAAGGAGGTGATTGTGTATTAGTTCATGGAGGGATACATGATAGTGTAGTGGAGGAGTGACCGATCCTAATGGTTCATATGCCCAAAGGTGATGAATTCACGAAGATTGGAATATATTCTCATAACCCTTATCATGTGGGGAGTATACAACTGCATGTCATGTATTCTGCCCAAAGGTGATTATATGATTATGCATGTAACTCTCTGGATGTGTACTTGTACGGCAAGTTACACAGTACTCACATGATGCTAATTATATATATTGCTTGGTTTTCAGTCACCTTTTATGTGATTAATAACTCCACTATTATTGAGGTTTTTTACTACTTCAAATTTTAAGTTATGGACATATGATTTGTTGCTTGAGATATAAGCAATTGAATTTGCTTACTGTCCATGAAGCGTTCCATTCTAGAACCCCTGAAAAGAGGTTTGCCTGCAGACTGCACTGCTATAAGATGATGGAAGCCTTAGTTGCTTGAAATTACATCCTGTCTGATATTGAAATTAGGACACATATGTAAAGATTGTGTTTAAATCCTAATGACATATACATCTCGTATATGGTTAAAAGGTTGTTTCCGAAAGTTTTCTATTTAAAGAAATTGATTGAGATAAAGAATAAACTGGTTCAAATTAGTCTTGAAGGTTGTCAGGCCTAATAGTAGTGGTAAGTATTTTGGCAAATATGACAATACTAAATTGCTTAAAGGGTCATTTGTCAAATACTTGGTAAATTCTGGGGTGGTAATTTAATTACTATACCTGAAAATCCTGACAAAAAGATGTGGCCGAAAGGCATAAATGCACCGTGTTAAACATGGTGATGAGTATGATTAGTAAGACTAATTTATCTGATTTTTTGTGGGCTGATATTATGAAAGCAACTTTTTCACATACAAAAGGTGTCTCTTATCAAAGTTGTTTCATAAACTTCTTTTGAGTTATACACTGGACATAGATTACTTGAATCATATTAAATTTAGAGGTGTTATGCAGAAGTGAGATTATTTAATCCAATATTAGATGTGTTGGAATTTAGATTCACTCAGAATTATTTTGTATCTTACCTAGATTGTTCAAAAGGGTATTGATCTTAAGACCCTAAAGAAGATATAAAAATTATGGTATCATATACTGTAAAGTTTCTACAGTTTGACGATGATAGCTGCTCTCAGACTATTAAAGATAATAGTATGATGGATGTTACTGTATCTTTGTCTTTGCCTATATAAACAATTGTGGTACAGACAATTGTGGAATCTTCTGTACCATAGACTAAATTTGTTGAGGTTTAAGGTACTATTCTTGATATAGTTTATAATGAAATTTCTTAAACCTCTCAAGTGCAGAATGAAGTGGTTGCAGCTTTATTAAGGAGATTTGTTAAGGAAAGATGATCAGTTATACCATCAGACTATATACTCTATTTGTGAGAGCATGATTACAATATCCACTATATGGTTGATGTAATGACATATTTATAAATGTCGTTTCTTATTCTCAATCAAGTATGTGAAGGCGATATACAATCTATGAAACATCATAGTGTTTGGAAACTAACTTACTTGCCTAAAGATTACAAGTTCATTAGTTGCAAATTGGGATACAAAATTAAAAGAATTTCAAAAAAAAAAAAAAAAAAAGATTGTGGAATTTAAAGCCAAATTGATAACTAAAGTTTTCACTTTGAAAGAGGGGTGGATTGTTTATAGTGAAGAAATAAATATTTCTTTCTAGTATTTTTAAAGATTCTTTCAGAGTAAATGTGTCATTAATAATTTATTTTTTCTCATACTTTATGTACATGATGTTTTGTTTACAAGTTGTGACCTTGAGACATCTTATATCCTTTGTACTGAGGTCTGTAAGAATTGTTTTTGCCATATTATATTATATTTTCTCGGAGGACATTTGCTGATTGTATATTGGAAATATTCAATATACATCATTGCAAGTTAGGAATTGCTCCTGTTGTTAAGGGTGATGGACTAAATCTATCACATTGTCCTTATTTAGATATTGAGAAAATTTAATTAAATGGTGTACCTTGTGTCAGTGCACTTAAAAGTATAATGTATACTCGAATTTGCACTAGACTAAATGTTGTCTTTGTGACGGGACTTCTAGGCAAATATCGGTTAAATCCAGAACATGATCACTGGGTTGCTGCCAAGAAGTTTTTAAAGGTACTTAAATAAAACAAGAGATTATATGTTAATTTATAGACATGTTCAATTCTTGCAATTAGTAGGGTATTTAGATGTAAACTTTGCTGACTGTTCTGATGACATACAATCAATAACAAGATACAGATTTATGTTAGTAAAAAGTGCAGTAAATAAAGTTTTATGTTATTTTCTACTATGTAAGCAGTGTTAGTAACATTCTTTTAGGCTGTTACTTGGGCTATTCGGCTCCAAAACCTCATGAAGAAGTTAATCGTTTTAACTTTATGGATAGACCCATATGGTTGTATTGAGATAACAAATTTGTAGTATTATTTACTACAGAGGTCTCAATGGGTCTAAATATATGGTGGTCAAATTTTTTTAACATAAAGAAACGGTACAGAAAGGTGACTTATAATATAACATATTTTCACAGATGATGTGGTTGCAGATCCACTAACTAAAGGCCTACGCCCATGTGTATTTGAGTGACATGTCATTAGCATGGGGCTAGGAGTATCTTCGGATACTGTTGTTGTTTAGTGGGAGCTATTTTGGCTTTACTCGATAAAGTTCACATCGTGGTTCGTTACACTTTGTAACAGTTTGATATGTATCAACTTTTGCATTCAATAAAATATTTTGAATGTGTTGTTATTATGTTGAATACATATTGATAAAGTCTCAAGGGATTGTATAAATCTTGAGTGAAGGCTAGGGGCATCCGAGTATCCGGTTATTAGCCTTGTGCATATGTCTTGTGATACATAAAGAAAGGTTAACCATAAGGACAAGACATATGTGGGTTCGTTGGAACCATAAAGCATTCTCTAGTGGCACAAGTTTTTGTGACGCCTAAAGTTAAGAGAATGGTGACTGACAAATGGGATCTCTCTATGAGAGATGTTATCCATTTGCCACACTACCATATTGAATCCATATCAATAAAGTTGAGAACATTCGTGACTATGGAAGGCTTTGTGTGTATACATGCAGTTACCGCCATGATTCGGTGTTTAAGATTTTATGGGATAGGATTGACTATTAAGAATTATCTCTGGACCAATGTGTGCACATACAGTACGATTTCAATTAATATAGTCCAAGTGGGAGAATGTAAGAGTTTTTCTAATTGTGGACTACATTAATTGATATTGTAATTTACCGTTTAACGTTTACCGTTTTACGGGGTTTGGTCTAAGGTGAGATAGTAGGTTTCTTAATTAGTTTAATATGGGCTGGCTAGTGTGGGCCGAGTTGAGCCTGGCCCGTAATGAGGGGGACTGGCTGGAAACTCTATAAATAGTGCTCAAGTCTCTCCTCTAACCCTAATTCTCACATGTATCCTCATCTAAGGGGCGTTTACCTAACGCTGCACGTGAGGGGGGCTGCCTTATTGAGCCAGTGATACGGAGGGCAATAGAGGAGAATGATTTGATGCGTGGATCCCCTTGATATATGTGGGTAATCCTTTTTCCTGCTTCCGCTTTATGTTCGATGGATTCCAAAACAGGTGCGTTAATCTTTCTACTCAATTACGTTCTTGTTCTGGTTATGGAGATATTGGGATTGCGCAATTTGCGTCCAACAAAGCATACATTGTAAGTAACAAGGGCCAATTCCCTAAAAAGACTCAAATTTTAGATCTCGTCCCAAATTTATCCCAAACTTTTTTTTTTCTAAAAAAATAACCCCAAACTCTAAGTTCAATCCCAAATCCATCCCGAACTCTTATTTTGTCAAAAAAACACTAAACTTTGGGTCTAGTCCCAAATCTACCCCAAATTTTGTATGGTCTAAAAAAAAAAGATCATTTTTAATCTAATCTCAAATCTACCCCCCGATCCAGTCCCAACTTAACGTGGCTTTTCCACATCAATAATAAACACACATCGGTAAGGTGACGTGAAAAATTATCTTCAAAATAAAACCATTCTAGGATATAAAAATTAGGAACGAATAATCGCGACGTTTGAACATAAAACTAATGGGGGCAAATTTAGACCTAAAGTAAAAATTGATGATTTTCTTTTCAACAAAAAAAGTTAGGATAGATTTGGGATCAAAACTAAAGTTTGGGGTTTTTTTTAGACAAAAGAAAATTTTTTGGACCAACTCTAAAGTTTGGATTTTTCCCAACAAAAAGAACTTTGGGGTAAATTTGAGACTAAACTTGTTTTGGGGTTTTTCTTAGACCAAAAAAAAAAAAAAAAAAATCAGACTAGAATTGGGATTAGATCTAAAGTTTTGGGTTTTTTTTATTATAGAGAATTAGCCCAAGTAAACAAATAAATAGAGAGAAAACAAAATTAAATGATAAAACTCAAGCTCATCAGATCAGGTCTTTGTCCAATTCGTGCAATACAATTCGGGCCAAAGCCTATCAAACAGGTAATGCCAAACTCAATTGAAAACCCACAAAGCTCAAGAAGTGATCTGGGCCCATGATACATCGTTGTATAAAAAAACCGAGCCTTGGCCCACAAGTCTTAAAGCCATCTCGGCAAGCGTGACCACTTTTGGGTTTGCCGCAGCTGGCCGAGCACGCCGGAAGGAGGTGCCTTTGAGCCATGACAAGTTCGCTGAGATCTCAACCCACTGCGGTCATGTTTGCCAAGATCCCAACCCCACGATGATGCTGTATCTTAAGTTATTATTTTACTTTTTTGAGAATAGAATCATCATTTATTTAGATGATCACTACAAATTAGTTTCTTTATTTAGATGAATGTGAGTGATTTTCTTTAGAAGCTCATAATAGTAAACGAAGATTTACTGCCTAAAATATGTGAAAATGATTATATAAAAAAGGTTGTGCCCGAGATAACATTTCATATAATTTGCCACTAACTTTATTACGCGAAGGATCAGAAACATGGGGAGCAGACAGCACCCGTACCCACCTTGCTGCAATCAAAGCGACTGCTGCGGTACTCCCCTGTTCCTTTTATTTCTCTTTTCTTAGCTTGTGATATTGTCAATTTACATCAATTGTTTTCGTAACATGAGCCGCCAATAATTTGGATTTTCGAGCGTATGAAATTTAGTCGGATGATGAGGCATGCAATATTAGCTATAGATGTGGCAACATAATCTAAAATCAAGGCTGGTAAATGATTAATCACAGGTGCTATTATATACCGCACTTGGCCAGAGTTGGTGGGACAAAATGGAGAGAAAGCAAAGGCAGTGATTGAGAAGGACAGTCTGGAGGTGACGGCCGTACTGATATCAGTGAAAGATGAAGTTGGGTTCTTCGATCGTTGCTGTAACCGAGTCTTTGTTTATTATGATGAAAATGACAATGTCACTAAAATACCTGTGGTTGGATAAGGGAGGAAAATGTGATCTTAAATAAAAATAGCTCATGAAGCTATTCCATATAATTAATGAAACAAGTGATCTTTTGATGTGGCCCTATTCTATATAATGAATTTGGATTTGGGAGAGAGTGAATTTATCCTGTAAGTTTGATCGGGGCAAAAGTACAGCGCAAGTGCCACAACTTGGCGCGCCGGGACACTTAAGTGCCATAACTTCCAAACGGTACACTTAAGTGCCACTTTTTTTTTTAGAGTGGGACACTTAAGTGCCACCTCCGGCGATCATTGCCAGAAATCCTACGTGGCATTTTTTTTATATTATTTTTCGCCTACGTGGCTCGCCGGAGCTCCAAATCAAAGCATAAACATTAAAAAAAAAAAAAAAATAAAAAAAAAGAAAATTTTAACAATTTTAATTTTAAAAATTTTAATTTTTTTATAAAAAAATAAGAAATTTTAAATATTTTAATTTAAAAAATTTAAAAAAAATAAGAAAATTTTAAAATTAAAAAATTAAAAAATTAAAAAAAAATAAAAAAAATAAAAAAAAAAGGGGTGGGGGAGGTCGAACGGGCGGCCGAGGGTGAGCCCTCGCCGCCGCCGCCTCCCCCGCCGTCGCCGGAAGGGCCGGCGACGGAGGGGGAGGGTCGGCCGGGGTCACCGGCCCCCGGCCGACCGACGGCGAGGGCTGCGAGCCCTCGCCGGATCGCGGCGAGGGCCGCGACCCTCGCCCCAGATCTGGGCGAGGGCTTGTGGGCCCTTGCCGCCGGTCGGCCGGCCTCGCCGGCCCCCGGCCGTGGCCCGCGACCCGGCCGACCCTCCCCACTCCGTCGCTAGCCCTTCCGGCGGCGGCGGGAGGCGGCGAGGGCCCGCGCCCCGCCGCCGCGGGAGTGGGGAGGCGACGGAGTGGGGAGGGTCGGCGGGGTCGCCGGGCCCTGGCTAGGGGCCGGCGCGGGCCCGCAAGCCCTCGCCCGGATCCGGGGGCGAGGGTCGCGGCCCTCGCCGCGATCCGGCGAGGGCTCGCAGCCCTCGCCGTCGGTCGGTTGGGGGCCGGTGACCCCGGCTGACCCTCCCCCCTCCGTCGCCGGCCCTTCCCGGCGATGGCGGGGAGGCGGCGGTGGGGAGGCGGCGGCGACGAGGGCTCAGCCCTCGGCCGCTCGTTTGACCTCCCCCTTTTTTTTTTTTTTTTTTAATTTTCTTAATTTTTTAAAACTTTAAAATTTTTCTTAATTTTTAAAATTTTTAAAATTTTCTTATTTTTTAAAATTTTTGAATATTTTATAATTTAATTAATTTTTACATTATTATTTACACGTAAACACGAAACGGCGTCGTTTTTGCGTTTTCTCCGCCACGTCAGCGTGCAAAACGACGCCGTTTTGGACTAAGGTCGCCGGAAAATTGCCACGTCAGCCATTTGGCCGGATTTTCGCCGGAGTGGCACTTAAGTGTCCCATTTTGCTTCGATGATGGCACTTAAGTGTACCATTTTAAAGTTATGGCACTTAAGTGTCCCGGCGTGCCAAGTTATGGCACTCCAGGTGTCCTCACCTCGTTTGATTGGTATAAATAATTCTTCCATGTGAAATGCGATCTCATATGAGTTGATTGCTGGCAAAGACTTTAAACCAAGTTGCTAAAGAGCCCATATTTGAATAAGACGACTCATCTCCTATACATCTGAGGATAATTCCCTGCATGAGATCTAAATTTACAATAAACATAATGTATCTCATAAAATCAAGCAATCTAGAAGAAGTGAGACAAATATAAAGCATATCGAATTAAATAGACGATTTATCTTCATCTAAGGCGTTTTAAACTTTAGTTTCACTCGTCCTCTATTAGGCAGCTTCATTCCACCATGGCCACCACCGCAATTTCTTCTTTTCGTGGACTCTTGTACCGTTCCATCTCAATGCCTTTAAATTCTTAGCGTGTTCTAGATGCTTCAAAAAAACCCTTTTACAAGAACATGAAGATGGCTAGCTTGGTGATTACCAAACTTTGTCACTTAATTCACATCTCTCTCGCTTATATGAAATATGTTTTGCATCGGTTCCACATGGAAGTATTGGGGCGTCTCTGCAATTTGTTTTCCCAGTCATTCATGTCACACCCCAAATCTTATAGGGATGAGGGAATGACTCGGCTGTCCTTTCTCCAAATGATGCGGCCTTAAATTATATCTAGATGTCCAACTACCAAAAGTTTTCACGATAATGTTCTCGCTTTAATGGTTACTAATTGAGAGATCTAAAGATATGATAACAAGGAATGAATGAGTGGCTTAGTGAATAACATATTTCTGTTTTACAAACATGTCTCATTCCTCCCAATCCAACCCCTTGATTAGGTATTTAGATCTCTCATATAGATTTTGTCAACAACTCTCGAAAAATTTGATGAAGACTTCAATTTTGTCTTTAAACTATGAGTGTTTGATTTGATTGGTTGATTATTCCCATCCAACCTTATTTTGGCTGGGAAAATTTGGTGGAAAGTCCATTCCACCCGTAGAATGTTTCTAATAGGTTTTAAATCAAATATCAATTTGATCTAGCTCCTTTTTTTCAGTTCACCATCTGAAGATAGAAAAATTAATTTTGACAATATGTTTTACTCAAGCATAATAAGTAAAAAAACTGACCTAATAGTCAATATTTAAGTAGCTATAACACTGTGCTCATTACTACACCCTTCTGTTGTCTCTTTCGTCGGATTTTGCCATGTCTCTGACCTTTTTTACATCCTATCACATCTCAGTGTTTCCCTACAAAAGCAACATCAGATCTTCCCTCCTAATACATTTGTCTCCATCCAAAAGTTTTGGCCTCCTTATCTTTAAAACCCATTAAGGGTGATCTAGGAAATAAAGACTAAGTCATTAATAACCCATTCAAATAGATGTGAATTCATAAATGGGTTATGGACCCATTTTGACTGGTGTACCCAAAACCCACCGACACCTGGCGCAATCACTACTGTGCCTACGATGACAGGAGGCACTGACCATAGTGAGCATATTGCGGACGATAAATTCCTCCTCCTCGACACCACCAAGCCGCCACAGCGACATCCATATTCTAAGGCACAACTCAAGGACTCTTTCGTCTGTTATGTCCTTCATCTTTGTGGCCCCCGAGCTCAGCGGTGCCGACTTTAAGCTTGCCGCTTACAGCAAACCTCGGTGGTGCGTGTGTCAAGTGCTCATCTGGCGAAAAGCCTCCATATTTAGAGGTCTTGAGAAACCTTCGCCGTCTTCGAGGCATTGGAGACGATGCCAAGACCTTGACGGTGAAGAAGTGGCCAAAGATGGAGAGGGGTCATGTTTGTATTAGTTTAGTATAGCGTAGCGAGGGTTCAAAGAAAATGGATATGTGACGTGATCTTGCAAATGAGATGATAGATAAGCATATAGAGTAGACCGGTGGATCTCCACTTGAATCACGATTGTTTTTATAATGCAACTACAGTATCATGAATCATAGCAAAATCAAAAAGATGCGGTCGACATGTGAGTAATGTTTGTGTCTTAGACTCTTAGCCATGCAGCCGTTACTTTGTGGCATTTGTAGGTTTATTTATGAGGTGGTCAATTCACAAGTTGCTCTCTATTCTTGTGTTGTATGAATTTTTTATTTCATGTCACTTATTTTGGTTCGATCGCTCGTAAGCCATCTCAAGGATCAACATGGATAAAGAAAACCATAATTTAAGGATAACTTAGAATGTTGATTAACATTAATTAAATTTTGAATGGTAACTTGTGACTTTAACCCTATCTTTTATCTATTTTTTTTTCCTTCAATACCTCTAATAATTTTGCTTTCATTTATTATAAATTTTTAAGACATACAAATACATTTCAAACCACATTTTATTTTAACAATTGTTTAAAACTTGAGAACAAATCTTTTTTTTTTTTTTTTTTCATGTAGAACGACATTTAATTGTATAAAAACGCTATTTCCGAGAAGGGGAAAGTGAAAAAGAATTTATCTAATTTTTTTCTTTTTGGTCAAATTAGGGACGAACTTGGAGAGATATCTGCCCCACCCAAAAAAAGAATAAAATAATAATTCGGAGATTCTTGCCTCTGCAGAAGTCCTGAAGAACTGGAGAAGGGACTTTCCCGCCCGACGATGGTGAAGTTGCAGACTCCATCAACGGCTGTCGCCACCACTACGAAGCTTAACAAGGATGACGTGATCGCCAGGCTCAAGGACGATGGCGATTTCGATCACCTTCGCCTCAAGCTCATCCGCAAACTCAAGGACAACGTGTGTGTATCTCTCTCTCTCTCTCGATGTTTTGGGCGTCGAGGTCACGCGAGATTCTTGGCCTCCAAGAGATTATTATTTCCCCGGGTGTTAATTGGGAATCATTAGTTGTGAAAGTTTATAGTCCAAGAAA
The DNA here is from genome assembly GCA_014182575.1 of Eucalyptus decipiens. Lineage (NCBI taxonomy): Eukaryota > Viridiplantae > Streptophyta > Magnoliopsida > Myrtales > Myrtaceae > Eucalyptus > Eucalyptus decipiens. The sequence continues at coordinate 24,217,494 of CM024618.1, read as the reverse complement.
GTTTAATCACCACACCCCGAATGCTTTTTTTTCCTCCGATTCTTTAGTTAAGAGGACTTAGATTCAATGTTAATGTGCCTCACTAGTCCACAAGTTTCACAGAAGGGATCATTGCAATCTATGAGTGTCAATACAGCTAAAATCCGGCAAAAACGCTGACGTGTCAATTTTTCCGGCGAAGCAAGTGCAAAACGTCATTGTTTTGGTGTTGATGTGGTAAAAATTAATATAAAAATTAATTAAATTTATTTAAAATATTTTATAAAAAAATACAAATATTAAAAAATTTAAAAATTTAACAAATTTTTAGAAAAATTAAAAGAAAGGGAGGCGGCTCCGCCACCGGCAAGGGCCAAGTGATGAGAGGGGGAGGGTCGGCCGGGGTCACCGGCCCTTGGCCAAAGGTTGGCGACCCCGGCCAACCGGCAACAAGGGTCAACGGGTCTCATCCAGTTGGGCCAAGGGTCGCCGCTCGCTGAGGCGACCCCCAAAGGGCGACGGCCCTTGGTCTAGTCGGGCGAAAGGGGAAGGAGGAGGAGGGGAGGCAGGCGACGGCCGAGAAGGAGGAAAAAAAAAGTGGGGGGGAGGTGGAGGAGGGAGGCAGTTGGTAGCAAGGGTTAGGGCCGCCAAGCCCTAGCCAAGGGTCGGCGGCAACCCTCACTGCCGGTCAGCTGGGTCCGTCGGCCCTCGGCCGGGCTCGGCGGCCCCAACCGACCCTCCCCCACCTTCCGGCGACGGTAGGGAGGCGGCGGTGGCAAGGTCTCAACCCCTCCTCGGCTGCCGGTTGCCTTCCTCCTCCTCGTTCGTTTTTTTTTTTTTTAAATAAAAATAAAAATAAATTATATTATTATTTTGTTTTAAATTAAATTTAATTAATTTTTATATTATATTAAAATTCAAATTATGCCAAAACGACGTCGTTTTGGGTGAGTTAGAGTCGAGTTAGCTCTCCGGTGAGCCACCTCTACGAGAAATATTAATATTTAATTACCACATATGATTTCCGGCCGGCTTCGTCGGAAGTGGCACTCAGGTGTCCCACTTTTCTTAAAATGTGGCACTTAAGTGTACTTTTCGTAAGTTATGACACTTATGTGTCCATTTACACCAAGTTATAGCACTTGAAGAGATCTTTTGCCATGGAACTTCTATAAGTGTCTTTATAAGTCTACAAATAAAAAGCAAATTAAGTATACAGTAAGTACCAAAAACAAGGTTCAATTACAAATGAAGACCTAAAGCTAATAAATAAGAAATTGGAAATATAAGATGGAAACAAGAAAATAAAGATTAATATATTACAATTTTTTTTTTGTCGATAAATATATTACAAATTTAATATAATGAATATTTGGTAAGTTCTCATTTTTCTCAACATGTAATATACTCTTCTTTTCGTAGTTAATTAAATGTCGTCTTGATTTATTATCATGCTAGCAATTAATTCACCATAGATATTTACTTGAAAACAAAAAGTTGGGTAGGAATTGAATTTATGATTCAGTTCTTGAGTTGGAAGTATATAAACATTCCTACTGCACGCAAGCTTTGCCATTTTCTCTTCGCGCGGATATTGGTCATCGGGTCCTCTCTACTTGGTGAAATCTAGCACTGTTCATTCAGAATAGCCTTGTGTTCATTCCCGAAGTTCTAGCCATCGGTTTGGGCTGAAATTTGGCAGACAGATCCCCCTGGCCTTCCTCTTGATCTCCATCGAAAGAATTCCAGTGGGTTGGTCTACAAGTTGAGTTCTCTCCTACCCTAGGCTTGCGCGCGACTTTGGTCCGTCTGTTTGGTGTTTCAATTGCTACGGTGGTTCTAGCAATTGGTTTGGGCTCATCTTTGGAGGCATAGATCGCATTGCCTCCTTAATCATACCCACCAAGCCATTTCCTATTAGGTGGCCTAGAAGTTTAGATCTCGCCATTTTAGCTCCCCAAGTTCTACTGCTGCGATTTCAGGATTCTACTGTGACTGTTGATTCTTGCTAGGCCAGTTCTGTACTGGATTATCTTATCTCATATCCTACATTGTACTGTTGAAGCTGTGCCTGGTAAGTTTCCTTCATTCCAATGGCTTTTCTTTGGTTGTGAGAGGACTACACTCCAGGTGTTTGTGAAATGGCCTTTGCCATTTCTGCTACGTTTGGACTTCCCTGAGAGGCTCAGCAGGTTACTGGAACCTCAAGGGGTCGTAGCCCATTCTCTCGGGCACTTCCTCTGGTGCTTCCTAGTCAAGATGCTTCTTTCAAGGCCCATACTGTGCCGAGAGATAATCAGAAAGAACCTCTGAAGCCACCAGCCCGTTCAAGCCACTCATGAGGCTAAAGCCGTGCTCGGTCCTCCTCCAAGAGGCCATAGCCTCCTGCTCAGTGACCAGACGATCCGAAAGTAACCCTTGCTTGCTCGTGGGCAAGCGTGGCTCGCCTTGCTGCAAAAAGGATATGATTTATCCTATGTTCCAACTACCTTTATGGACAACAAGCCTATTGTCCATCTCTCGGAGGCGGCCTTGGAGGCTTCGAACCCCTTATGGAACGAGTACCTCGTTAGCTACTACATAGGGAGAAGGTTGCCCTTCAAGCTTACGGAGGAATCCTTGAAGTATGCTTGGGGCTCCAAACTTGCTAAAGTTTTGGCGGATGACCTAGGATTCTTCTACTTCCATGTCCCAGATCCTACTTCCCGAAGGAAAATCCTTGAAGATGGTCCCCTTACGGTTGTAAGGGTGCCCCTTATTTTGAAGCAATAGAGGCCCCTTATGGAGCTAAAAAAGGAAAAGCAAGACTCGATCCCCATTTAGATTAGGTTGAAGAATCTCCCCTTCAACCTTTGGTCAACACATTCCATTAGTGCTATTGCAAGTGTTGTGGGTAAATCACTATATGTTGATGAGCGAACGGAGCAAAAGAAGAAGATCTCCTTTGCTAAGGTATGAGTTGAACTCCATGCGGGTCAGCTAAGGTGTGAATCCTTAGACGTTGTCTTGGAGGGAGTATTATGCTAAATAGCTATCAAGTATGAGTGGAGGCTAGTAGAGTGCGGCAGATGTGGCTGCTTTGGTCACAATTGCGAAACCCCCCCACCAAAAACCAGATCAGACAAACCTGGGCAGCGTGCCTAAGCTACTCCTCCATCGTCGATGGCTAGACAGTCTCGCGTCCTTGTCCCGGCGATGGTAAACCCCCTCCCCCGGCGATGAGTAGCAACAAGATATAGAGCATACCTTAAAAAACTCTGGTTGAAGCTGAAGTGCAGGAATTGCCTCAACAGGCTTGGAAACTAGTTAAAGAGAAAAATAAGAAAGTCATTCCCCCCAAGAAAGGCCCCACCTCCCGCCCTAACAGGTCAGATAATGAGGACTTTCTCCGAACAGCGAAGTCTTCAACTTCGGGGCCCACGCCTTCCATTTCTTCACGAAAGCCGGCGAAGGGACTGAGCATTCCTTCGAAGGTGGTCGTAACTCTGTCTAGCCCCGGACCGGATAACTTTAGGCCTTTGGTACTGCAAGATAAAGAAGTGGAATAAGATATCTCGGCTAGCCATAGCTATGAGGATTTGCTTTCCCCTGGCCCGTCCCTGAGGGCTTCTTCCAGAAGGTTGGAGACGATGCATGAAAAATTGCTTACTCTAATCCCTGATCCGCCTCTTACCATGACTCTAGTGGCTCCGACTTACTCCTGCCAAAAACCTCCCAAACAAAGGTAAGCTGTTCTTGTCCTTCCATTTGTATATATTATTTATTTACATAGGTATTTGGAATATTATGCGGTCTTGTTAACCCTACTAGACAAGCTAAGGTCCGAAGTCTGGTTTCCTCTTATGGTCTTTGCCTCATTGATCTTTTGGATACCAAAGTTCCCGAAGCTTTATACTCCTCTATCTCTTCAAGGTTGGTGAGGGATTGGTGTTGGATTTCAAATCATAGTTGTATTCCTAAAGGGAGGATCTGGATTGGCTGGAACCCTTCGGTTGTCAGCTTTGAAGTGTCCTCGGTTGATGCCTAGGTGATTCATGGAAATCTTAAGATGCTGTCTTCGGGTGTGGAGTGTTGTATCTCGACTGTCCATGGACAGCACACTTTCCCTTTGAGAAGACTGCTGTGGGATGACCTTATCCTTAAAAGTGCAGCCTTATAGGATTCGCCGTGGCTTGTTGCGGGTGATTTCAATGCTATCAGGGACCCTTCTAATAGGCTGGGGGGCACAAACAGCTGGATCCCTTACTTTGATGAGTTCAATCAGTGCTTAATTCATTACCTGGTCTACCTCTTTTGGAACTCTGAGAAAAACGAGGAAGATTGACAAGGTCCTTGTCAATTACAAGTGGAGCTAGGACTTCTTTTAATCAGAGGCTTCCTTCCTGACACCAGGTATCTCTGATCACTCCCTCATGGTGGTCAAAGTATTAAACCCAGTGCCTCGAAGAAAACCCTTCAAGTTTTTTGACTTTTGGATGGATCATCCAGACTTCGAGTCAATTGTCAGTCGAGCTTGGGAGGAGCCGAGTGAGGGAGTAGTTGTGTACAGATTGGTGCGTAAGCTCAAATCACTCAAAAGTCGTCTCAAGGCTCTCAACAAAGAATCCTACTCCAATATATCCATCAAGACTTCTGAAGCAAGGGCCGCGCTATGGACTACTTAGCTTGGCCAGCAAGACCAGAATTCTGTTGCCCTTGCAGATTTGGAGAGGTGTCAGCAATGAACCTTCTTGGACCTGCGCTCTAAAGAAGAACCCTTTTTCAAGCAAAAGTCTAGAATTAAGTGACTTAAGGAGGGCGCGCAACTCTAGATTCTTCCACCATTATATCAATAAGAGACAACTGACGAATAGAATCCTCTTTGTCATGGATCCTTTGAGCATCCAAATCACTGAGCTTGAGCTTGTTCACCAGCATTTTGTAAGGCACTTCCAACATCTCTTCTCCCCTCGGGTAGTGCACCGACGACCCTTGGTTCGGGCGATCCAGGAAGTAATCCGGTTTCCCCTCCGTGCTAATCATGTTAGCTTTCTTGATCATCCTGTTTTTGACTTAGAGATTCAAAACACTCTCTTTTCCTTGGCTAAAGGCAAATCTCTTGGACCTGATGGCTTCACAGTAGAATTCTTTAAGCATAACTGGGGGATAGTTGGTTAGTTGGTTACGACGACGATAAAAGATTTCTTCGTCTCGGGTAGGCTCTTAAGGGAGATTAATAACACAATTTTGGTTCTAGTACCAAAAAGCCCGAATGCAACTTCTGTGGATGACTATAGGCCAATCGCATGTTGCAATATCATTTACAAGTGTATCACCAAAGTTATGGTCAATTGGATTGCATCAGTTCTTCAAGATGTCATTGGGCCTTTCCAAAGTGTTTTTGTTAAAGGCCGGCAGGTCAGGGATAATATTCTTCTAGCATAGGAACTCTTCTCAGGCTTTCACCTCCACCCCTACTCTCTTAAGTGCATAGTTAAAGTGGACTTCAGGAAAGCTTATGACACAGTCGACTAGGATTTCCTTGAGATTGCTCTTCTAGCCTTTAGATTTCTTGATCATTTGACTCGGCTCATCATGACTTGTGTGAGAATTCCTAAATTTTCCATTGCCTTGAATGAGAAATCACATGGCTTCTTTGCTAGTGGGCGTGGACTTCGTCAAGGGGACCCCTTATTCTCCTATTTGTTTACTCTGGTCATGGAGGTTTTATCCGGTATTCTCACTTCTCGCTCTTCCAAGCCAGAGTTCAGATATTTTTGGAAATGTAGAGCAACAAGCCTCTCACACTTATTCTTTGCGGATGATGTCTTCCTTTTCTGTGAAGTCGATTTGCCTTCGGTGAAACTCTTTAAGGAAGGCCTCCAAACTTTCTCGGAGTGGACTGGCCTATGCCCAAACACAAACAAAAGTGAGATTTACCTTGTAGGAGGATCTCTTTCCTTGAGGAACCAAATTCTCCTTGCCATTGGTTTTCATGAAGGGAGCCTACCGGTTCGCTACCTCAGGGTCCCCATCATCACTTCTAGGATCACCAAGGTAGATTGTTGCGTGCTAGTCAACCGCATCACAACGAGAGTACAATCTTGGACTCATTGATTCCTATCTTTTGCCGGTCGACTGCAATTGATCAGGTCAGTCCTTCATGCCATCTAAACATACTAGGCTAGTGTGTTTATGTTACCTATGGCTGTGTTGGAATAAATCGAACAAATCCTCAGGGAATTTCTCTGGAAAGGCCCAGAGTTGGGAAGAGGGGGTGCAAAGATGTCATGGGAGGATGTCTATTGCCCAAAAGAGAAGGGGGGCCTTGGTATCCCTGGACTTTGTGAGTACAACAAGGCCGCCATGCTAAAATATATTTGGCTTTTGTTTTTGGACAATGAATCATTATAGTGTAAATGGATTAACTCGACCTTTTTAAAAGGGTCAAATTTCTTGGTGGCCAAAAAGCCGACTTTTTGTTCAAGGGCTTGGAAGAAGATCCTTCAATTCAGGATTGAATTTCAAAACTACTTCTATTGGAGGATTGGGGATGGCCGATCGAGGGTCTCTTTGGTTCGATAATTGGCACCCCAAAGGTCCCTTGAACTTCTATTTTTTGGATGTAGCCATTTATGCATATGGTCTTATTAGGCAGGTGAAGGTGGCGGACCTGTTCACCATCCATGGCGACATGGTCAAGATGATCTTGGATTCTTGAGAGGATCCCCTACTGATCCTTACCCAGAACTCGGATTGTTTTAGTTGGAAGGGGAACTTCTCTCACCTCTTCACGGTAGCTTTGGCTTGGGAGATTACTAGAAGGAAGAAGAGTCGGGTCTTGTGGCATGCATTCATCTGGAGCAACTCGATCGTTCCAAGGTACCAACTAAACCTTTGGCTTATCGCCAAACACATGCTTCCTACCCAAGCTCTATTAGTATCTTATGGTAGAATAGATAGTGCATTGTGCCCCTTTTGTAATGAGGTACCCGATTCCGTAGACCACTTATTTTGTGGATGTTGCATCATTGCTGGCATCACCTTCTTTTGGGCTGTGAGATGCAACCTCCCGTGGTAGAATAGATCGTGGGCTGAGAATCTCAATTGGACCGTCTCCTTCCTTGCCGACAAAGACTTCTATAGGTGCATTGCCCGATTCTCTTTTGGTGCTCTTTGCTATTTTATTTGGAAGCATAAGAACAACATCATCTTTAGAGGAGAGACCTTGGCCATTCCAGTGGTGAAGAATCAGCTCTTCAAAGTCGTCAGAGACAAGGCCATCACTTTCAAGAGTGTGGATGATACGTTTAGAAACAGGAGGTTGCAGCGTAGTTAGGGCATTGATCCGATTATCTTCTCTGCTGGGGACTCCTCTGATCTTGTAAGGCCCTAGCTTGTACTTGGGTGTTGCTTTGTTGCTATCCCTGCACGCGACTTGCTCCTTGGAGTTTCTTCACTTTTGTCGTTGGTGGATACGATATGAGGTTTTGGAGGTCTTTTTGGCCATGCGTGGCCTTCTCCTGCCTCTTGTTAGTTCTCCTTTTGTCTGTTCTTTTAGGCTGTTATCTACTTGTTGCTCCCTCTTTACCAACATCTTTTGTATCCGGCTCCCTTTCACTCACTCTGACTTGTTGTCTTGTTGAGTGCAAGTTTTGTAGTGCCGGATTTTGTGTATTTGTTGGTTAAAGCTCAATATATTCTTACCCTTAACCAAAAAAAAAAAAAACATTCCTACCGCACGGATAGAATGAAAAGTGAAGAAAAAAAAGAATAATACCACAAGAAAACATCTTATAAGATGTGGGATTACCCATTGCCCAAGCGTCCTCCAAATCTATTTGTCTTTTGATCGTATGAATATGTTCAAAAGACGTTGGCAAGGAACATAACAAAGGCTTTGATTTTCATAATCAACAGTATCCACCAATAGAGATTACAAGCTTGTCTCACACGTCATAGTCCAACCCTTTGATTTAGGTGTTTAGATATCTTGAATATATTTTCTCAACAACTCCCAAAGAATTTGATTAGGACTTCAATTTGATCTTTTAAATTATGTGAGTTTGACTAGATTGGATGACTACTCCATCCAACATTGTTTTGGTTAGGAAAAATATGGTGGCGTTTCACTGGCTTTGTATCCCGCAACAAAATATAAGTGTTTCTTTTGGTTTTTATTTTGAGGGGACTTAAGTTATGTGCTAGTTTTGGACAGAGAATGTCAAATACTTATATATATATATATAATCTTTTGATCCTAACAAGATCGTACAATATAAATTTAGAGTCGGACTTCACCAAAATTTAATCAACGGCTTGATCTAAATACTCTCCATGCATTGTCAAAAGTTAACTTTAATAAGGTAGAAACAACACCGAGATAGCACTGCTCCTTCATAAATGTGAGGACACAACGTCGAAATCTAATCGACGACGCTGGATAGTAGAAACAATATCAAAAAGGCAATACTCCTAAATGGGCAAGGACATAATGTCGTAATTTAATCGACAATACTTGACGATGGAAACAACACCAAGATGGCACTGCTCCTAAATGGGTATGAGGACACAACGTCAAAATCTAATCGAGAACACTGGATAGTGAAAACAATATCGAGATGGCACTGCTCCTAAATGGATATGAGAACACAACATTAGAATCTAATCAATAACATTGGACAATAAAAACAACATTGGATGGCACTGCTCCTAAATGGGTACGAGGATACAACATCAAAATCTAATCAATAACGTTGGACAATGGAAACAACATTGAGATGGCACTGCTTTTAAATGGGTATGAGGACACAATGTCAGGAATTAAATCAACAATGCTGCACAGTAGAAACAACATCGAGATGGCACTACTCCTAAATGGGCATGAGGACATAGGGTGCATTTGGTTTAGCTTTTGGGGAAAGCCTTTGGATTAATGCAAAGGCCTTTAGCCTAAAAAACTTTGGTGAAATGCAAAGACCTTTTGGTAAACTGGGGAGAAGTACACTATCAGTGCCATAAGTTGTGTACGGCGCTCACTTTGGTGCCAAAAGTTTCCGTTGGATCACTTAAGTGCCGAATTGAAGGAAAAACGATCACTTTAGTGCCACCGGTGACAGATTCCAGCCAAAATGATTACGTGGCTTTTATATTTAAAAAAAAATCGAGAAGCCTTTTAAATGACGTCATTTTCCATCTTCCTTAAGAAAACGACGTTATTTTGCCGTCCTACGTGGATGGCCTCACAAAAACGACGCCGCACAACTCATTTTGGGATTTTTTTTTTTGGGATTGAAATTAGGGTATTTTTGTCCGCCGTTGCTCGGCCACCGTCACTTGGCCACTGTCCCTCGGCCACTATCACTCGGCCGCCGTCCCTCGACCTCCATCGTAGTTGCTTGCCACAGCAAGACAAAAGAAAAAAAAAAAAAACGAATAGAAAATTCCGAGGGAGAGGGAGGTGTCGACGGCGAGGGCGGAGGAGGGGATAGCAGGGCCATGGCTGCTACCATCGTCGCAGCTAGCTTCGCCGACAACCTCCATGGCGTTCCAGATCTTTGCGGCTACCATTGACCGGATCACTCGTGCTTCTGGAGATTCTTCGAGCTCGCACTTCCTTTGCACCCGATGATATTCCTTGGGAAAAGGTGGTGGTGGGGCTGAGATTCGGGGATTTGAAAGGTCGACAAGGTGATTGAAAATGGGGAAAAACTACTGGGGGAGGGCAGAGGCAAGTGCGTGGTTTCTTTTCTGGAAAACTATTGGTGTTGTGCTAGTGTGCTGCTGGTGTTGCTAGTGCTTGTTCTTTGGGGGAGAAGACAGTGCCTTCTCTCTCTCTCAATTTAGGGATTTAGGGTTTTGAATTTGGGGGAAAGACACAAAACAGCATCATTTTGTTGTTTAAATATTGACTATACTCTTCGGCGAGCCACATCAACTTAAAAAATTAATAAAAAAGTGCCACTTCGGATTTCCGGCCAACCAAATCAGAGTTAGCACCAAAGTGAGCGTTTTTCAAAATTTTTGATACTTAAGTGATCCGACAGAAACTTTTGGCACCAAAGTGAGTATCGTACACAATTATTTATTTTTTTCCTTCAATCCCTCTAATAATTTGGCTTTCATTTATTATAAATTTTTTAAGACATACAAATACATTATAAACCACATTTTTTTTTAACAATTGTTTAAAACTTGAGAACAAATCTTTTTTTTTTTCATGTAGAACGACATTTAATTTTATAAAACGCTATTTCCGAGAAGGGGAAAGTGAAAAAGAATTTATCTATTTTTTTTTTCTTTTTGGTCAAATTAGGGACGAACTTGGAGAAATATCTGGCCCCCCAAAAAAAAAGGAATAAAATCATAATTCGGAGATTCTCGCCTCTGCAGAAGTCCTAAAGAAATGGAGAAGGGACTTTCCCGCCCAACGATGGTGAAGTCACATACTCCATCAACGGCTGTCGCCACCGCTACGGAGCTTAACAAGGATGACGTGATCGCCAGGCTCAAGTTTATTGGAAATATATTGTAAAAGATAAGAAAATAAAACAAATGTCTGAGGCATATAAGTACTGCCCTTAAAGATAATTCAAATGCTACAACTTCAAAAACTTGGAAAGATAATTTCAATCAATTAGCAATTAATAAGTACTCGTACAATTTCAAGTCTTTAACCAAAAATTAAATTACTAGTACCGAAATAACTTACAGTCGTAACTCTTGGTCTTCTAAGTCTGAGCTCCTTCAGACTTTACCTCTGAGTCTGAGCACCTTCAGACTTTAATGGATAAAAGATATGATGTTCAGTCTGGTGCGAATAGACTCAAATAAGCTTTTCTCCAGTGGCTTTGTAAATATGTCCGCCAATTGATTCTTTGAATCAATGAATTGGATCATAACTTCTCCATTTTGAACATGATCTCTAATAAAGTGATGTCGAATCTTTATGTGCTTTGCTTTTGAATGAAGAATTGGATCCTTTGTAAGATTAATTGCACTGGTGTTGTCACATTTGATCTCGATACATGAGTCTTTGATTCCAAAGTCTCTCAGTTGTTTTGTCCATAAGATTTGAGAACAGCAACTTCCAAGGGCCACATACTCTGCTTCTACTATTGAAAGAGTTACGGTACTTTTCTTCCTTGAGAACCATGATATTGTCATGTTTTCCAGCAATTGACAAGTACCGGAAGTACTCTTTTTATCAACTCTGCAACTTGTTAGATTTGCGTCTGAATATCCAAGGAGAGTAAAGTCTCATTCTTTGGGATACCACAAACCTAACTTTGAGGTAGTTGCAACGTATTTGATTATGCGTTTTGCAGCACTTAGATGAGATTCTTTGGGATTAGATTGAAATCTAGCACAAATACAAACACTAAACAAAATGTCAGGTTTAGAAGCAGTAAGATAAAAAAAGTGAACTAATAATGCTCCTGTAAAGCTTTTGGTCAACTTTTTTTCCTCATTCGTCTTTGTCTAGCTTCAAAGAACTTGACATTGGTATTTCAGTCTTTTTGCAATTCTCCAATCCGAACTTTTTAATGAGATCTTTTGCATATTTTTCTTGGTGAATGAAAATTCCTTCCTTCAATTGCTTCACTTGTAATCCGAGAAATAAAGATAGTTCACCCATCATGCTCATCTCAAATTCATCCTGCATAGACTTAGAAAACTTTTTGCATAGGTTTTCGTTAGGTGATTCAAATATAATATTATCAACATAGATTTGAACTAGTAAAAAGTTTTTACCTTCTCTTTTAATAAACAAGGTAGTATCCACTTTTCCTTTGACAAAATCGTTTTGAGTTAGAAACTTACTTAACTTGTTATACCATGCTCGAGGTGCTTGCTTTAATCCATATTGAGCCTTTTTCAGTTTGAATATTGAGTCTAGTCTCTTTGGATCTTTAAATCCGGGAGGTTGTTCCACATAAACTTCTTCTTGGATAAATCCATTTAGGAATGCACTCTTGACGTCCATTTGGAATAACCTGAAATTTTTATAACAAGCAAAAGCAAGTAATAATCTAATTGTTTCTAACCTGGCTACTGGTGCGTAGGTTTCATCATAGTCTATCCCTTTTTCTTGCGTATATCCTTTGGCCACGAGTATTGCTTTGTACCTGACTACTTTTCCTTTTTCGTCTATCTTGTTCCTGAAAACCCATTTAGCTCCAACAATGGATTTATCTTTTGGTTTAAGAGTTAATTCCCATATATCGTTAATGCTGAACTGTCTGAGTTCTTCTTGCATTGCTTCAATCCAGCTTTTGTCAGCTAAAGCTTCTTCTATGCTTTTGGTAACTATTTCAGAAATAAGTGCTACAGCACTAGACTCTTCTTGCTTTTTGGATCTGGTGCAATCCCTTCATTAATATCACCAATGATGAGTTCTTTGTGATGACTAGACTTGTGCTTCTAGTTACTTGTCAATCCGACAATTTATTGATCTTTAGTTGATTTTTCAATTTCCGTCTGTTTTTGATTTTCAGAGGTCTGAGCTGTTTGAGGGGAGGTAGACTTTGTAAAGTCTGGAGTAGGTTCAGATTCTTCAGGTTGAGTCTGAATCAGTTGATTTTTGCAAAGAGTCTTGAAATTTGACATTCATAGATTCTTCCACGTACCTAGTCTTCTTGTTGAATATTCTGTAAGCTTTGCTTGAAGTTGAGTAGCCAAGGAAAATTCCTTCGTCTGATTTTTCTTCAAACTTACCAATTCGATCATTTGCATTTTTCAAATCAAAACATTTGCAACCAAACACATGAAAGTAAGAAACAATTGATTTCTTTCCTTTGAATAACTCATAGGGAGTTTTCTCTAATAGGCCTTAAAAATACTTTGTTAATAACATAATATGCTGTAGAAACTACTTTAGCCCAAAAACGAGAAGAAATGTTACTTTCAATTAAAATAATTCTTGTCATTTCTTGTAGAGATCTATTTTTTTTTTTCCACAATTCCATTTTGTTCTGAAGTGTATGGAGAAGAAAAAACGTGCTAAAAACCTGATTCATCATAGAATTTTGCAACATCTTAATTTTCAAACTCACCTCCATGGTCTATCCATATGCTTGAAATAGCATATCCTTTCTTATTCTGAACTTTCTTGGCAAACTTTAAAAAGCATGAAAATATTTCAGACTTACTTGCCAAGAAGTAAACCTAAGTAAATCGTGAACAATCATCCACAATTACTAGGCAATATCTCTTTCCACCAATGCTTTGAGTTCTGGTTGGTCAAAGAGATCCATATGTAGAAACTGTAAAACACAATTAGTAGAAACCTGATTTATTGGTTTAAAAGAACTTCTAACATGTTTTCTCAACACACATGGTGTGCATAAGTCAGATTTTTGAAACTTCAGGTTGGGCAGCCAACGAACAAGGTTCTTGGCAATTTGCTTCATGTTGACATGGCTAAGCTTTTGATGCCAAAGATTTGCTTCATCTTGAATTGAAATTAGACATTGAGATTTTTTTGGTTTTATATCCAGAAGATAGATGATCCCATGTCTTTGAGTATATCATCTTCAGAATCTGTAACATCATAATCATCGTTAGATCTTAAAGCAATTGACTTCTTACCTTTAGGATCTTCCTCCTCGTTGATTTGCTCCACTTCATAGGACTGAAGTGTGCCAACCAGTTCATCTACAGAAAGCGACATGATCCTTTGTGTTTCCCATATTGAAGTCTTTATGTGATTCCCGTTTTTGGAAAGTCCACACAGCAATTTGTTGACCTTCATTGGTCTTGAGATTGACTGTCCCTGATACTCTAGACCATTTACAATTTCAGTAAACGACTAAACATATCAATGATAGATTCTCCTGGTTTCATCTTGAAGGCTTCATACTATCCGAGTAGAATATAATCATTGTTTCTTTCACTTGATCAATTCCTTCATAGGTAATGTGCAGTCTATCCTCGACTTCTTTGGCTATTTCACAAGAAGATATTTTGTTATACTCAGTAGGAGATAATGCACAATATAAAAAGTAAATTGCTTTAGCACCAAAAGCTTGTCTCTTGGTTATTTCTTCTTGAGTCATCTCGTTAGCATCTACAATTTCTTTTCATCTTTCTGAAAGTGATGCAGCTTTGGGAATGATTCATATTTCTACCACATCCCATTCCAGAGGATCTTTCGATCTTAGGAATGCTTTCATCTTGTTTTTCCATATGCTGTAATCATTTCCATCGAAGTAAGGTGGTCTGGTGTTGCTTTGGCCTTCAACCAAACCTGGAGCCAACATACTAGCCATAGATCTTTAACTCAGAAGTAAAAACACTTCAATTAAATGAGTACACAGGCTCTGATACCAATTGATAGGGCTAGTAAGAACACCTAGAGGGGGGTGAATAGGTGTTAAAGAAGTTTTTGCAAGAATTAACAACTTAATTCATCTTTTGAGAATAATAGACTGAAGATGTAAAAGACAATAAACAGTTATATAAGACTACGAATTAAAGTAAAGAGTTTAGGGAAAGAGAATTGAAACGAAAAATTTATAGTGATTCGACTTAGACCAAGCCTACATCCACTCTCCCGAACTGACAGCCCACTGGTTAAATTTCACTATGAACCAAAAGAGATTTTTACAATCTCATGTCCTCGATTCCATAGTGTAGAGATTCTACTACACTCCCTCAAGGTCTCACAAGTATTTAATCTCTCTTTTGAGTACAACTTAAGTTCAGCGATTGAATTAGCAAAGAACCAGGAGCTTCAAACTTTGAAATTTTTCTTTCACACACACTCGAATAACTTGAGTATCTTCCTTATATACTCCTCCAAGTCATTATAACCGTTGACACATTCCAAATGAGTTCTTCCAATCTACCCGTTGGACATAATCAATTAGGGAAAATGTGATGATAGCCCACCAATTCTACTCTCCCATACAATCAGGATCTAGGTTTCCATAAGTAAAACCTTCCAAGTATACTTCGCCAATTAACAGATCTAATTATTCGAATTGATTTCAATAAGAATAATTGATCATGAGATGCTATCTCCGATTGTGAGATCTTCTTCAACCGTACAAACAAAATTCTTAAAGATATACTCGCATCTGGATAAGTCTTCTTCATCGGATAAATCTTTTCTTCGTCAGTGAGGGTAGACTTTGAATCTTGAGTCTGGAGGTTTTTAGACTTTGACGATAGAGTCTACAAGTCTTCGGACTAAACTATTAGAAATGTTTTGTCAACTTCAAAACAAATAAGGAAGTTTTCTCCAATAGTTTGGAGGTTAGGGACAAAAGTGAATAGGACATTGAAAAACAGAACACTACAAAGGAGATGAACGAAAGCCATGGGTGGTCTTACAGTCTTGAAGGCGGATTCAACTATTGGAAATGGTGTGGTTTTTGTTCAACGACTAACCGAAGCGTCTATTTATACAGGAGCTGGGATGGAGATAAGGCCAGCTCGTGCATATCAAATTAGCCGTGAGAGATACGTCGTCTCGGGCCCATAGAATCAATTGTTGGAAAAGGCTTATGTATGCAATTACAGGAATTGCTTTACGACTATTATCCCTATCTACTATCTAAACATGGAAGTTGCAGCAAAAGCAAGGTTGAATTTACTTTTAAAAGCAGATTATTTAATTCTCCGTGTTTTCCTAAGTTTGCTTGTGGAGGTTTGATGAGTATATATCACACCAATTGATAACTACACATATTTACTTTTGATAGCGGATGATTTAATTCTCCTGCGTTTTCCTACCCTGGATTGTTTGTAAATTGAGGTGTGATGAGGATATGGGGATCGGGAGCCTCGTACCAATCGAAGCATTGACTTGACAGAATTAGATGATTCTCTCCGTTTTCCTGATCTTGATAGGGAAACTTATAGAAGTTAAACATGAAAGAGAGAGCAAGAGCTAGAACTTCAGTATGTAAAGAAGAGAAACTCCTTGTAGCACTGTTAATTTAAATATGAATCACCAATACTCAAACCTCCCATGATACGTTGGAGTCAATTCCCTCTGATCCAAAAGCAATACACAAAGCCAATCCATGGGCTATAGAATTATTTGTTACGAGGGTGTTACAATTCGATTCAACCACCGAAGCATCAAACTTTAATGAACATGAAGACTCGCGTGCAAAATGTACATTGTCCTATAACTGGATGATTTTGGAAAGGCAAAAAAGTTATAATTGGCATGTGACTTTGATCAGGGAAATGGACAATTAATTGCTCCGTGTGTAAACGCCTTAATGGATGAGTATCACATTGCGAGGACCACATGATGGGGTACAATAGTTTGTGCGTATCACGTCTGGTGCTTCATAATCTTTCTTGGTAATGCAAATCGGTAACTTTATTGAAAGGAAGCAACATTAAAGGAAATCTAAGGAAATCATGGCTAGACAACAAAGAATGATCGAAATGAAGGATCACTTCTCGCCCATTGTTAGCTATTTCTTGTACTAGTTGCAGTGTTCCATTGACATTTCTCTAATGAGACGACAAAACATGTTTTTGATACAAAATCTGCAGATGATGCAGAAAATTACCAAAATAAATTACCCCTTTTCTAATCAATGAAGAAATGTCAGCTTGATGCAGTCATCTGTCTCAAAAGGTATGAGCAATGAATTTTATGTTTTGATGCAAGTAAACTTTATCAAATACAATTGTCGTGTGCCAATTCACTTTCATTCAGTGACAAGCAGTTTTCAAGAAGTACTTGTTTAGTGCATAAGCAGAATAATTAGGTTGCGCATGGCAATTTTTTTTTTTTCCGAGGAACTATTTCTTTTCAGAAATAATTTTTTTTTTCTATTTCTACTCCGAGAACAATTTTTGAGTAAAATAAGGTGTTTGGTAATTATACAAAATTTCTATTCTTGGAATAGAAAAAGAATAGAAATATGTTTGGTAAAAATTTATAAATTTTTGTATTTATTTATTTTTTCTTCTTACTCACGAACCGCCGACCGCCACCGCACGACTGCCGCACGTAAATCTGATGCTTTACGACTATTATCCCTATCTACTATCTAAACATGGAAGTTGCAGCAAAAGCAAGGTTGAATTTACTTTTAATAGCAGATTATTTAATTCTCCATGTTTTCCTAAGTTTGCTTGTGGAGGTTTGATGAGTATATATCGCACTACACAGATTTACTTTTGATAGCGGATGATTTAATTCTCCGCGTTTTCCTACCCTGGATTGTTTGCAAATTGAGGTGTGATGAGGATATGGGGATCGGAAGCCTCGTACCAATCGAAGCATTGACTTGACAGAATTAGATGATTCTCTGCGTTTTCCTGATCTTGATAGGGAAACTTATAGAAGTTAAACATGAAAGAGAGAGCAAGAGCTAGAACTTCAGTCTGTAAAGAAGAGAAACTCCTTGTAGCACTGTTAATTTGAATATGAATCACCAATACTCAAACCTCCCATGATACGCTGGAGTCAATTCCCTCCTATCCAAAAGCAATACACAAAGCCAATCCATGGGCTATTGAATAATTTGTTACGAGGGTGTTACAATTCGATTCAACCACCGAAGCATCAAACTTTAATGAACATGAAGACTCGCGTGCAAAATGTACATTGTCCTATAACTGGATGATTTTGGAAAGGCAAAAAAGTTATAATTGGCATGTGACTTTGATCAGGGGAATGGACAATTAATTGCTCCGTGTGTAAACGCCTTAATGGATGAGTATCACATTGCGAGGACCACATGATGGGGGTACAATAGTTTGTGCGTATCACGTCTGGTGCTTCATAATCTTTCTTGGTAATGCAAATTGGTAACTTTATTGAAAGGAAGCAACATTAAAAGAAATCTAAGGAAATCATGGCTAGACGACAAAGAATGATCGAAGTGAAGGATATCACTTCTCGCCCATTGTTAGCTATTTCTTGTACTAGTTGCAGTGCTCCATTGACATTTCTCTCATGAAACCACAAAACATGTTTTTGATACAAAATCTGCAGATGACGCAGAAAATTACCAAAATAAACTACCCCTTATCTAATCAATAAAGAAATGTCAGCTTGATGCAGTCATCTGTCTCAAGAGGTATGAGCAATGACTTTTATGTTTTGATGCAAGTAAACTTTCTCAAATACAATTGTCGTGTGCCAATTCACTTTCATTCAGTAACAAGCAGTTTTCAAGAAGTACTTGTTTAGTGCATAAGCAGAATAATTAGGTTACGTATGGCAACGTTTTTTTTTTTTTTTTTTCCGAGGAACTATTTCTTTTTATAAATACTTTTTTTCTATTTCTACTATGGGAACAATTTCTGAGTAAAATAAGGCATTTGGTAATTATACAAAATTTCTATTTTTGGAATTGAAAAAAGAATAGAAATGCGTTTGGTAAAAATTTATAAATTTTTGTATTTATTTGTTTATTCTTCTTATTCACAAACCGTCGACCGCCGATCGCCATCGCACGACTGCCACATGATCACTGCACGATCATAGCACGATCGCCAACCGTCACCACACAACAGTCGCACAACCGCCGCATGACCGCTGCACGATCATTGCACGACCGTCGCACGACTGCCGTCACAGGATTGCCGCCCACAGCCCACCGGCTGCAGGAGGGGGCGGTGGCTGGTGAGCTGTGGGCGGCAGTCCTACGGCAGGGGTTAGCAGCGATGGTCAGTGGTCATGCGACGGTTGGCAACGGCAGGTTGCCGGCAAATGGTGGCAGTTGTCGGCCGATGGGCTACAGGCAGCGGTAACCATCGCCAACGATCCAATCGCCGACGGTGGCTGCAGACAGCAGGAGGTGGCCGACAATTGGCAGGCGGCCGGCGGTGGCCGCAACAAGGAAGAAGAACAAAAAAAAAAAAATAGAAAAGAAAAGAAAAAAGTTAATATCATGCGCTTGCGGGGGAAGTTAAGAGTTCAAGTGAGAAAATAGAGAGAATCTTATTCAATTTGATAACAATTAATGAATTTGCTACTCTAATATAAGTATCGCGAGGGATGACTTCTTTTAGGAAAAGGAAGGTTTGAGGAAGTTTCATGCGTAAAAGACCACATCTTCGACGCATCAAACAAAATGCGCGGTATTCAATTCAAACACCACAAAAAGTAAAAAGAAAAATGAATGAATAAATGCAACTTGGGAAGAAGAATAAACCCTGCGCTCCACGCATTGTTCTTCAACCGACGTTTCGGGCTAGTGCCTCCTGGATGAAGAACACCGTAAGCGTAGGGTGAAGTTGTAAGAGTTTTTTCTAATGTGGACTAAATTAATTGATATTGTAATTTACCGTTTAACGTTTACCGTTTTACGGGGTTTGGTCTAAGGTGAGATAGTAGGTTTCTTAATTAGTCTAATATGGGCTGGCTAGTGTGGGCCGAGTTGAGCCTGGCCCGTAATGAGAGGGACTGGCTGGAAACTCTATAAATAGTGTTCAAGTCTCTCCTCTAACCCTAATTCTCACATGTATCCTCACCTAAGGGGCGTTTACCTAACGCTGCACGTGAGGGGGGCCGCCTCATTGAGCCGGTGATAGGGAGGGCAATAGAGGAGAAGGACTTGATGCGTGGATCCCCTTGATATATGTGGGTAATCCTTATTCTGCTTCCGCTTTATGTTCGATGGATCCCAAAGCATATGCGTTAATCTTTCTACTCAACTATGCATGTTCTTGTTCTGGTAATGGAGGTCTTGGGGTTGCGCAATTTGCATCTATCATGTGGTATCAGAGCTCCCATAACCCTAGAACTTGAACGCATAAAGTTTTTGCCATAATTTGTGATTTTCGAGATTTTTTATTCAATAAAAATAAAATTAAATCACAAATTTGGATTGGGCTCGATGAGACGAGCAAGAGGGTCGGTGGCGTGTCGCCGGGGGATGGCGCACGCGCCCCCACGCGCGGCCACGTGCTGCCTGGGTGTCGAACGAGCGCCGCGCGTGAGCTCCACGCGCCGCGCACTCAAGCGGCGCGTGTGGGCGCGTGGGGCCTCCGTTCGGCGCGTGGTTGGCGGCGTTAGACTCGTATGGTGATTTCCTATCTCGTGGTATATTTATTTTACATGTTTGATAATTTTATGGATATGAAAATACATACGAAACCCTAAATACGTGTATTTTTAGTGTATTTTTGCGTTTTTTTCTTATATTTTCTGTGATTTTGGAAATATAAGTGTTGGGTTATATGTATATTATCACACAATCATTATAAAGGTGTGATTCATCAATAAAAATCAAACTTTATTGTGAACTGAAGCTGGCTTAATGAAATACAATTCGTATGAGATTGTATTTGAGCTATGTATTGAGCTGATAAGAAACAGTAAAGATTATGAAATTTTTACTCTTTTACACACTGGTAATCTTTAAATGATGGACAACTTAAGGACTCGTGACCAAACTGATTGTACTGATTAACACATCTGCTGAATGTGGGTAATGCATGTCAATTAAGTTACTGCATATTGTACATGAACTCATATGGCTACTTGTTAATGTCTATCAAGTTAAATAGCTTTTTATGGTAAGGGAGTATGGCAATATTTATACAGAGCAATAGTATCTATTGTTGAATTTTTAGATATTTGGTTCTCTGATTTGACTCAATTAATAGACCACTGGTTGATTACAATGATAATTTGTTATTTAAAAATTGGCTAATAAATCGATTCTGGCCTTGGAGTCATGTTTTGCCATATGAAACTCATGAGCAACAAGCTTGTCAATCTGGAGTACCCTGTATTGCTATTGATATTAACTTGTGAGGGATCCTTTGGATCGGCATTCTTTTGATGTTGTTATAATAATCAATAATCGAGGTGCACAAAAGATGATTGCTTCTATGTTATGAGAAGTTTCTCGTATTGCTGTGATCGTTGATCTCATTGGAATCTGTCTTTCAGGTTCGTTATATATATAATCTTTATTTATCAATATGTGTATAAATAAAGATTTTATTAATGAATAAAGCAATGTCATTAGCATGATATGTGATTTTGGTGATATGATGCCCCTATCACTAAAGTCAAAATCATATGTATATGGTGTATGTGAAAAGTAAAGTTTATATCCCCGGTATGAGAGAATTTCAATGATTCAACTGAGTAGTGACCGCCAAAGTGGGACGCTTGATTGGGTTTGAGAAATTTCGGTCTCGTATGATGATTGGGATGTCTCCTGATTTAATGCGTGGTCATACTCCCAAAGGAGGTGATTGTGTATTAGTTCATGGAGGGATACATGATAGTGTGGTGGAGGAGTGACTGATCCTAATGATTCATATACCCAAAGGTGATGAATTCTCGAAGATTTGAATATATTCTCATAACCCTTATCATGTGGGGAGTGTACAATTGCATGTCATGTATTCTGCCCAAAGGTGATTATGTGATTTTGCATGTAACTCTCTAGATGTGTACTTGTACGTCAAGTTACACGATACTCACATGATGCTAATTACATACATTGCTTGGTTTTCAGTCACATTTTTTGTAATTAATAACTTCACTATTATTGAGGTTTTTAGTGCTTCAAATTTTAAGTTGTGGACATATAATTTGTTGCTTGAGAAAAGAGCAATTGAATTTGTTTACTGTTTATGAAGCGTTCTATTCTGGAACACTTGAAAAGAGGTTTGCCTACGGACTGCACTGCTATAAGATGATGGAAGCCTTAGTTGCTTGAAATTATGTCTTGTCTGATATTGAAATTAGGACACATTTACAAAAATTGTGTTTAAATCCTAATGACATATACATCTCGTATATGGTTAAAAGGTTGTTTCCGAAAGTTTTCTATTTAAAGAAATTGATTGAGATAAAGAATAAACTGGTTCAAATTAGTCTTGAAGGTTGTCAGGCCTAATAGTAGCGGTAAGTATTTTGGCAAGTATGACAATACTAAATTGCTTAAATGGTCATTTGTTAAATACTTGTTAGATTCTGGGGTGGTAATTTAATTACTATACCTGAAAATCCTGACAAAAAGATTTGGCCAAAAGGCATAAATGCACCATATTGAACATGGTGATGAGTATGATTAGTAAGACTAATTTATCTGGTTTTTTGTGGGCTGATATTATGAAAGCAATTTTTTCACATACAAAATGTGTCTCTTATCAAAGTTGTTTCATAAACTTCTTTTGAGTTATAAATTGGACATAAATTATTTGAATCATATGCAAAAGTGAGATTATCTAATCCAATTTTAAGTATGTTGCAATTCAGATCGACTCGGAATTATTTTGTTTCTTATCTAGATTGTTAAAGGGGTATTGATTTTATGACCCTAAAGAAGGTGCAAGAATTATGGAATCACATACTCTAAAGTTTATAAAGATTGACGTAATTATAGAGGATAGCTGCTCTCAGACTATTAAAGATAATAGTATGATGGATGTTATTGTGTCTTTGTCTTTACCTATACAAACAATTGTGGAATCTCCTGTACCATAGACTAAACTTGTTGAGGTTCAAGGTACTATTCTTGATATAGTTTATAATGAAATTTCTTAAACTTCTCAAGTGCAGAATGAAGTGGTTACAGCTTTATTAAGGAGATTTGTTAAGGAAAGAGCATTATTTGTGAGAGCATGATTACAATATCTACTATATGGTTGATGTAATGACATATTTATAAATGTCGTTTCTTATTCTCAATCAAGTATGTGATTAGATGCTATAAAAAGCGATATACAATCTATGAAACATCTTATTGTTTGGAAACTAATTTACTTGCCTAAAGATTACAAGTTTATTAGTTGCAAATTGGCGTACAAAATTAAAAGGATTTCAAAGAAAAACTGTGAAGTTTAAAGCCAAATTGGTAGCTAAAGTTTTTACTCTGAAAGAGGGGTGGATAATTAATAGTAAAGAAATAAATATTTCTTTCTAGTATTTTTAAAGATTCTTTTAGAGTGAATGTGGCATTAATAATTTATTTTGATATGGAGTTACGTCAAATAGATACAAAATCTATATAGTGCAACTGGATGATTTTGCAGCAAATTTAAGTAAAATTGTATGTAGACTGAAAAGTTCTAATTCATGGTCTTAAGCAAGTTTCCAGACAATATTATTAAAGTTTCATAGCGTTGTTATTTTGTTCAATTGGGAACAAAGTAATTCAATATACTGCAAGGTCAGTGGGAGGAAATTTATTTTTTCTCATACCTTATGTACATGATGTTTTGCTTACAAGTTGTGACATTGAGACATCTTATGTCCTTTGTACTGAGGTTTGTAAGGATTGTTTTTGCCATATTATATTAGATTTTCTCGGAGGACATTTGCTGATTGTATATTGGAAATATTCAATATACATCATTGCAAGCCAGGATTTGCTTCTGTTGTTAAGGGTGATGGACTAAATCTATCACACTGTCCTTATTTATATATTGAGAAAATCTAATTAAATGGTGTACCTTGTGTCAGTGCACTTAAAAGTATAATGTATGCTCAAATTTGCACTAGACTAAATGTTGTCTTTGTGACGGGACTTTTAGGCAGATATCGATCAAATCCAGGATGCGATCACTGGGTTGCTGCCAAGAAGATCTAAAGGTACTTAAAGAAGACAAGAGATTATATGCTAATTTATAGACATGTTCAATTCTTGCAGTTAGTAGGGTATTTAGATGTAAACTTTGCTGGCTGTTTTAATGACATGCAATCAATAACTAAATACATATTTATATTAGCAGTAAGTGCAGTAAATAAAGTTTTATGTCATCTTCTACTATGTAAGCAGTGTTAGTAACATTCTTTTAGGCTGTTACTTGGGCTTTTAGGCTTCAGAACCTCATGAAGGAGTTAATCGTTTTAACTTTATGGATAGACCCATACGGTTGTATTGAGATAACAAATTTGTAGTATTATTTACTACAGAGGTTTCAATGGGTCTAAATATATGGTGGTAAAAAATTTTTGACCATAAAGAAACGGTACAGAAAGGTGACTTATAATATAACATATTTTCACAGATGATGTGGTTGCAGATCCACTAACTAAAGGCCTACGCCCATGTGTATTTGAGTGAGATGTCATTAGCATGGGGCTAGGAGTATCTTCGGATACTGTTGTTTAGTGGGAGCTATTTTGGCTTTACTCTAATAAAGTTCACATCTGTGGTTCGTTACACTTTGTAACGGTTTGATATGTATCAACTTTTGCATTCAATAAAATATTTTGAATGTGTTGTTATTATGTTGAATATATATTGATAAAGTCTCAAGGGATTGTATAAACCTTGAGTGAAGGCTAGGGGCATCCGGGCATCCGGTTATTAGCCTTGTGCATATGTCTTGTGATACATAAAGAAATGTTAACCATAAGGACAAGACATAGTGGGTTCATTGGAACCATAAAGCATTCTCTAGTGGCACAAGTTTTTGTGACGCCTAAAGTTAAGAGAATGGTGACTGAAAAATGGGATCTTTCTATAAGAGATGTTATCCATTTGATACACTACCATATTGAATCCATATCAATAAAGTTGAGAGCACTCGTGACCATGGAAGGCTCTGTGTGTATACATGCAGTTACCGCCATGATTCGGTGTTTAAGACTTTATGGGATAGGATTGACTATTAAGAATTATCTCTGGACCAAATGTGCGCACATACGGTACGATTTCAATTAATATAGTCCAAGTGGGAGAATGTAAGAGTTTTTCCTAATGTGGACTAAATTAATTGATATTGTAATTTACCGTTTAACGTTTACCGTTTTACGGGGTTTGGTCTAAGGTGAGATAGTAGGTTTCTTAATTAGTCTAATATGGGCTGGCTAGTGTGGGCCGAGTTGAGCCTGGCCCGTAATGAGAGGAACTGGCTGGAAACTCTATAAATAATGCTCAAGTCTCTCCTCTAACCCTAATTCTCACATGTATCCTCACCTAAGGGCGTTTACCTAACGCTGCACGTGAGGGGGGCCGCCTCATTGAGCCAGTGATAGGGAGGGCAATAGAGGAGAAGGACTTGATGCGTGGATCCCCTTGATATATGTGGGT
Source organism: Eucalyptus decipiens (assembly GCA_014182575.1). Taxonomy (NCBI): domain Eukaryota; kingdom Viridiplantae; phylum Streptophyta; class Magnoliopsida; order Myrtales; family Myrtaceae; genus Eucalyptus; species Eucalyptus decipiens. Next base: position 24,192,550 of record CM024618.1, on the reverse strand, counting down.
AATCCTTATTCTGCTTCCACTTTATGTTCGATGGATCCCAAAACAGGTGCGTTAATTTTTCTACTCAACTATGCATGTTCTTGTTCTGGTAATGGAGATCTTGGGGTTACGCAATTTGCGTCTATCAGAAGTGTGTACTTGTAAACAGTTGCATATTCTCGTGAAGAGGCAACTTAATCTGTGGAGTATCGTTACAGTGGTTTTTTATAGACGACTATATATATATATATATAATAACGGTTAATAACTGTTTTCTGACAATGCCTATTCAGTTCGTAGAATAAATTGGATTTATGCTCCGGTTATCAAATTTCGAAAGGGAGAAAAAATTGCTTAATCTCAAATAAAGTAATGCTAGGAGGAAATCATCAGCGACAATGTCTCCACAAAGTTGTTATCAGTTAAGTTTCATTGGAGAATTTAACTGTGTTCTGAAATGAAATATATTAAAGTGGGAACTGTAGAGGCTTAAAATATTGTAAAGTCTTACCGCAAACCAATTTTACTATTATTAATAAATTTTAAAGGCAAATTTGATATTCAATTTTCTTCACCTCAGGAAACTCTTCATACATAATCTTGATTACGGAAAAATGAAGGATGAAAGCCTCACTTTAGTGGATACAACATACGCCTAATTGAACCATTAATTTGAATTAATTTCTTTTGTAAAAATCCAAGGACAACTATAGAATGAGTTATCAAATTAGCTATTAAACTTAGTTTGAATTTTACGAATAACAACTATAGAAGTTAATTTTCTAATTTTTTCGAAAATAACCTAATATTTATTTCATACATTTGAATTAAGTGATATCTCCATTTGTGAATATAATTAAACTAAAACAAACTTATTAATCACGCACTATGGTTAAGTAGGCCACAAAATCATCTCGCGCTTCGTAGTCTCTTGGCCCAATCCCAACCTTCATATGCATGTCGAATAATGGTTTGCTAAATTTAATTGAAAAATGACCTGCTCTCGAAATCAATTTAATATTATGTAGCTTAAATAGTTAATTATTAATTGAAAAAAATTTCCAATTGCATTATAATCTTATTATTATTAAATTAGTAATTAAATTAATAACATAATACCTGATAACATATAACAGAAAATGGTATGAAAATTGCACAAAATCCAACTGTTATTGCGGAGGCAGTTTAATTTTTAACAGAATCCTTTTGAATATTACGTGGATATCTAAAAAATTAAGCATCAGAAAAAATATGAACAGCTTTTTAATGTAAAAAAAGATCAAGTCACTCAAAAAATATTATTAACGCATTATAAGATGGAACACGCTATCAAGATGAAGGAGAAGCAACACGGGTTCTCGTTAATTTGGCGTATTGAGGAAGTCGACGTCCAAAACTTAGGAACGAGACATGGATTAGGTAATTGAATAACATAGACGATAGAATAACTTTTATGAAGGTATAAAAATGTAATTAAAGATAATAACAAAGGTTGAATATAATATTCTCAATTTATAGTTCACGTCATCATTTAGATGTCGGATTGAAGTAGAGTTAGGAAAGTCCTTAAAACGGAAGAGCTCTTTATAATATATATAAACACGTAAATAGACAGTTATATTTTTATTATCAAACTTGTATTTATTACTTGACTTAAAGATTTCTAATAAAAAAAAGTTGCTTTGATGGTCAAGTTCTTTACTTTTTCCTGAAAATTTGAACTTTATATTTCTTGGAATGCATTAGGGCAAAAAGCATCACATTGGGAGCAATTACTGATTAGATACTAAGTGAAATAAAAGATAAGCTAATAGATTAAAGGAGTTCTTAATTAACACCTCATTAATAATGCGCCAAAAACTCTCTTTCATTGTTGTTATAATTGCTATTACTATTATTCTATCATAAATCATGATAATACTAATAATAAATAAAAATAGTAATAAAGTGTTTGATAAAAAAAATACCAATTGCAAAACCTCCCCCCAAAAAAAAAAAAAAAAAAAAGGAATCAAAACTCCATTTTTAGGTTCTAAAAAAATAGGGCACAATCATATATGAATCTTGATGGTTCGGATTGGGCCCGTCTTCAGTCCAACTCAATAAAAAGCCTTCTTATTCAATTTTAATCAAAAAAGAAAAAAGAAAAAAAGGCTGCTTCATGTTGCTTAATTGTGTCTAACGTCGTGGCTGCCTCCGGCGGTTGTCTCCAATGACCACATCCAAGTGAAAGGTAACTGCCTATCTTGGCCAACCCTTTTTCTTTCTCAGCGACTTGCTCTCCATGAGATCTCTCATCTCGCACTCCATTTTTAAAACAAATTGGTCTTGCAAATTTAAGTGTGGATGGTGTGATCTGCGATCAGGGACAGTCTTGAGCATCTATTTATATAGAAGTTATGATGGAGATACCGGCAGTTTGCGCATATCGAGTCAATTGTAGGTCACTTCAAAATCTCCATAGGTCCATGGAATAAATTGTTACAAGCACATTATGATTCGACTTAATCACAGAAGTATCAAAGTTTCTTGTTGGCTGAAGCAAGAAACAATGAAACTCACACCCAAAATGGACATCACTAGGATTGCACGATTTACACAAGAAAAATAGACCGATATCTATTATAGTTAACATATTGGAGAGAAGAACACTAGAAATGCTGAAACATTCGTATGACACTCGAGTGCCAAAACTTCTTTTTGGCTCACTTAAGTGTCACATCGGAACATAATCGCTCATTTAAGTTCTAGTCAAATATCCAACATGGAATTTTTTTGATTTTTTTTTGAATTTTTTTGAATTTTTGCTTTTAATTTTATTTTGCTTGTGTTTTTGCTTTTTCTTTCTTTAGGGCCAACAAGAGTCATTGATGACTCTCAATTGCACGAGGCCATCAAGGCCTCACCAACTTCTGGCGAGGGCCCTTGCGGTCTTGTCGTAACCAACAAGGTCGCGATGCCATTGCCATCACAAGCTCTGGGCAGTGTCACCTACGGCCGACGAGGTTGCAACACCCTCACCCAAGGCCTAATGATATGGTTTGTACTTTTGATTTTTGATTTTAATACTTTAATATTTTCCACTAATATTTCAATATTTTTTATATTCTTTATTTTTATTTTTCCTTTTCCTTCTTCAATTTTCCATTTTCTCTTTATTTCTTTTTTTTTTTTTTTCATTTTTTCCCCTTCTTCATTTCGTCGGGCTTAATGATATGGTTCGTACTTTCATAGTGCATGTGAAATTAGCTCGCTACAAGATCTAATGATATGGTACAGTCACTAATGTTGCCAAATCCCTTCGGCTTTACAATGTAAGATCCTCCTTCCTTAAGGAACCAAATTCTCCTTGCCATTGGTTTCATGAAGGGAGCCTACCGATTCGCTACCTCAGGGTCCCCATCATTACTTATAGGATCACTAAGGTAGATTGTTGCGTGCTAGTCAACCGCATCACAATGAGAGTACAATCTTGGACTCATTGATTCCTATCTTTTGCCAGCCGATTGCAATTGATCAGGTCAGTCCTTCATGCCATCCAAGCATACTAGGCTAGTGTGTTCATGTTACCTATGGCTGTGTTGGAACAAATCGAACAAATCCTCAGGGAATTTCTTTAGAAAGGCCCAAAGTTGGGAAGAGAGGGTGCAAAGGTGTCCTAGGAGGATGTCTATTGCCCAAAAGAGAAGGGGGCCTTGGTATCTGTAGACTTCGTGAGTACAACAAGGCCGCCATACTAAAACATATTTGACTTCTTCTTTTTTTCGGATAAGGAATCATTATGGTGCAAATGGATTCACTCGACCTTTTTAAAAGGGTCAAATTTCTGGGTGGCCAAAAAGCCGACTTTTTGTTCGTGGGCTTGGAAGAAGATCCTTCAACTTAGGATTGAATTTCGAAGCTACTTCTATTGGAGGATTGGGGATGGCCGATCGGTGTCTCTTTGGTTCGATAATTGGCACCCCAAAGGTCCCTTGAACTTCTATTTTTCGGATGTAGCCATTTATGCATCTGGCCTTATTAGGCAAGCGAAGGTGGCGGACCTGTTCACCATCCATGGCGACATGGTCAAGATGATCTTGGATTCTTGGGAGGATCCCCTACTAATCCTTACCCAGAACTCGGATCGTTTTAGTTGGAAGGGGAACTTGTCTCACCTCTTCACAATGGCTTCGGCTTGGGAGATTACTAGAAGGAAGAAGAGTCGGGTCTTGTGGCATGCATTCATCTGGAGCAACTCGATTGTTCCAAGGTACCAACTAAACCTTTGGCTTATCGCCAAACACATGCTTCCTACCCAAGCTCTATTATTATCTTATGGTAGAATAGATAGTGCATTGTGCCCCTTTTGTAATGAGGTACACGATTCCATAGACCACTTATTTTGTGGATGTCGCATCATTGCTGGCATCGCCTTCTTTTGGGCTACAAGATGCAACCTCCCGTGGTAGAATAGATCGTGGGCTGAGAATCTCAATTGGGCCGTCTCCTTCCTTGCCAGCAAAGACTTCTATAGGTGTATTGTCCGGTTCTCTTTTGGTGCTCTTTGCTATTTTATTTGGAAGTATAGGGACAACAACATCATCTTTAGAGGAGAGACCTTGGCCATTCTAGCGGTGAAGAATCAACTCTTCAAAGTCGTCAGAGACAAGGCCATCACTTTCAAGAGTGTGGACGATACGTTTAGAAATAGGAGGTTGTAGTATAGCTGGGGCATTGATCCGATTATCTTCTTTGCTGGGGACTCCTCTGATCCTGTAAGGCCCTAGCTTGTACTTGAGTGTTGCTTTGTTGCTATCCTTGCACGCGGCTTGCTCCTTGGAGTTTCTTCACTTTTGTCTTTGGTGGATACGATATGAGGTTTTGGAGGTCTTTTTGGCCCTGCGTGGCCTTCTCCTACCTCTTGTTAGTTCTCCTTTTACCTGTTGTTTTAGGCTGTTCTCTACTTGTTGCTCCACTCTTTACAAACTTCTTTTGCATCCGGCTCCCTTTCACTCACTCTGACTTGTTGTCTTGTTGAGTGCAAGTTTTGTAGCGCCGGATTTTGTGTATTTGTTGGTTAAAGCTCAGTATATTCTTACCCTTAACGGAAAAAAAAAAAAAAAATTCCTACCGCAAGGATTGAATGAAAAGTGAAGAAAAAAAAGAATAATACCACAAGAAAACATCTTATAAGATGTGGGATTACCCATTGCCCAAGCGTCCTCCAAACCTATTTGTCTTTTGATCGTATGAATATGTTCAAAAGACATTGGCAAGGAACATAACAAAGGCTTTGATTTTCATAATCAATGGTATCCACCAATAGAGATTACAAGCTTGTTTCACACCTCATAGTCCAACCCTTTGATTTAGGTGTTTAGATATCTTGAATAGATTTTCTCAACAACTCCCAAAGAATTTGATTAGGACTTCAATTTGATCTTTTAAATTATGTGAGTTTGACTTGATTGGATGACTACTCCATCCAACATTGTTTTGGTTAGGAAAAATATGGTGGCATTTCGCCGGCTTTGTATTCCGCAACAATATAAGTGTTTCTTTTGGTTTTTATTTTGAGGGGACTTAAGTTATGTGCTAGTTTTGGACAGAGAATGTCAAATACTTCTATATATATAATCCTTCAATCCTAACAAGATCGTACAATATAAATTTAGAGTCGGACTTCACCAAAATTTAATCAACGGCTCAATCTAAATACCCTTTATGCATTGTCAAAAGTTAACTTTAATAAGGTAGAAACAACACCGAGATAGCACTGCTCCTTCATAAATGTGAGGACACAACGTCAAAATCTAATTGACGACGCTAGATAATAGAAACAATATCAAAAAGGCAATACTCCTAAATGGACACAAGGACGTAATGTCGTAATTTAATCGACAATACTGGACGATGGAAACAACACCAAGATGGCACTGCTCCTAAATGGGTATGAGGACACAACGTCAAAATCTAATCGAGAACACTGGATAGTAAAAACAATACCGAGATGGCACTGCTCCTAAATGGATATGAGAATACAACATTAGAATCTAATTAATAACACTAGACAATGGAAACAACATTGGATGGCACTGCTCCTAAATGGGTACGAGGATACAACATCAAAATCTAATCAATAACGCTGGACAACGGAGATAACATTGAGATGGCACTGCTCTTAAATGGGTATGAGGATACAATGTCAGGAATTAAATCGGCAATGCTGCACAGTAGAAACAACATCGAGATGGCACTACTCCTAAATGGGCATGAGGACATAGGGTGCATTTGGTTTAGCTTTTGGGGAAAGCCTTTGGATTAATGCAAAGGCCTTTAGCATAAAAAACTTTGGTGAAATGCAAAGACCTTTTGGTAAACTAGGGAGAAGTACACTATTGGTGCCATAAGTTGTGTATGGTGCTCACTTTGGTGCCAAAAGTTTCCGTTGGATCACTTAAATGCCGAATCGAAGGAAAACGATCACTTTGGTGCCACCGGTGATAGATTCCGGCCAAAATGATTACATGACTTTTACATTTAAAAAAAAATAAAATCGAGAAGCCTTTTAAACGACGTCATTTTCCGTCTTCCTTAAGAAAATGATGTCGTTTTTCCGTCCTACGTGGATGGCCTCACAAAAACGACTATGCACAACTCATTTTGGGATTTCTTTTTTTATTTGGGGATTGGATTTAGGGTATTTTTGTCCGCCGTTGCTTGGCCACCGTTGCTTGGCCACCGTCCCTCGGCCACTATTGCTCGGCCGCCACCCCTCGACCTATATCGTAGTTGCTTGCCACAGCAAGACAAAAGAAAAAAAATGAATAGAAAATCCCGAGGGAGAGGGAGGTGTCGACAGCGAGGGCAGGGGAGGGGATGGCGGGGTCACGGTTGCTACCGTCATCACAACTGGCTTCGCCGACGACCTCCATGGCGTTCTAGGTCTTCGCGGCTACCATTGGCCGGATCACTCATGCTTCTGGAGATTCTTTGAGCTCGCGCTTCCTTTGCGCCCGATGATATTCCTTGGGAAAATGCGGTGGTGGGGCTGAGATTCGGGGATTTGAAAGGTCGACAAGGTGATTGAAAATGGGGGAAAACTACTGGGGGAGGGCAGAGGTAAGTGCGTGGTTTCTTTTCTGGAAAACTATTGGTGTTGTGCTGGTGTGCTAGTGTGCTGTTGGTGTTGCTGGTGCTGTTCTTCGGGGAAGAAGATAGCGCCTTCTCTCTCTCAATTTGGGGATTTAGGGTTTTGAATTTGGGGTAAAGACACAAAACGATATTGTTTTGTTGTTTAAATACTGACTATACTCTTCGGCGAGCCACATCAGCTTAAAAAATTAATAAAAAAGTGCCACGTCGGATTTCTGGCCAACTAGATCGGAGTTGGCACCAAAGTGAGCGTCTTTCAAAATTTTTGAAACTTAAGTAATCTGACAGAAACTTTTGGCACCAAAGTGAGCGCCGTACACAACTTATGGAACTTATAGTGTATTTATCCCAGTAAACTATAATTGAAAAGTGCCTTGAAAAACAACTTTGGAGAAACGCTGTTTGGTAAACATATATTTGAAGAGTCCTTTTAGTATGATCAATTTAAGTTTTTATTTATTTTAATTTGTTTAAAATTGATAAAAAAAAATGATTGTAATTTTCTCAATTAAAAAGAGAGTAATTTCATTAAAATAAGCATGGTCATATATGTTCTGAGGAAAGAAATATGTTATCCATAAATATTACATGAACATTCTTGGACAACATCCATCCAAAGAGGCCAAAGTGACCATGAAGAACAAGAGCAAGAACAAGACCAAATATCGCCATCCCGAATTCTAAGTTGAAGATCTTGCCATCCCAAACTTTAGTTCCAAGAGAGTCAAGACTAGTAATTGTCTCAGCTTCGTCATTGTCAGAAGTATATGAACTACTCCCTGATTTAGCCTCCTCCAAGCGCATGACACTTTGGTCATCATCTTCTTTAGTTACAGACATTAGTGAGTGACCTGACAAGTTCTTGTTTGGTTGGATGGAGAGACTCTCTACTATAGAAGAGGTGCCACCTCCAGGGAGATTGTTGTTTACCATCTCATCCTTTCCTTTGGGTTTGGACACGAATCTAGAATGATCAGTGACAACGGCCTTATTCACTGAAGACTGCTGTGGAACTTGTTCGATCAACCGATTTTCTCCCTCCATTCTGTAGTTTCTCTCTTTGGCCCACATGTTTTCAAAATGTTCAAGAGCAAAGGCTTGAGCTTTTCTACGAGACATCACATCCAGCATTTCTCCCCACTCACCTCCAGAGCGGGGTCGCAAAATACCTTTATCATCACTGTGGCATCCCGGAAATTCAAAGCCAAGCCTTAAGGTGTGTCAAATGTCTTTAATTAGGTGATATAATTTTATGGCCTATGCTTTAGCCAATTTGTCTTTTAATTTGATGAATTGTGCTTGTGATTGTGGAAATTTAAATTTAATTTATTAATGCTTGGCCATATGATTTAAATTTCACTAATTAAAAATATTCCAAGACTTTGGCCAAGATGGAAATTGGAATTCAAAAATATTATAGAAGGAATTTCAAAAAAAAAAAAAAAAAAAAAAGAGGGAAAAAGGGCTAATTTTCGAAATGGGCCTTGGGCCCATTAGCCTAAAGCTTGGTGGGCCAAGCTAGTCGGCCCATTGGGCCCAAGAGAGGAGTTCGACCAGCCCAAGGAGGAGTGGCTGGTTGGGCCTAAGCCCAAGCCCATTAACCCAAATCAAATTTCAAAAATAGAAATGACAAGTGGCCAAAGGAAGGGCATGTATTGGCCATTGGAGAGGTGAGACAATGATTACTAATCATGGGCTTTAGGGGATATAAAAAGAGAGAGATAAGAGGAGTGGCCGGTTCCTCTAGCTCATTCGGCCGAGAGAAGTGAGAGGGAGAGAGAGAATTCGAGAGAGAGAGGAGAGGCCGAGAGAGAGGAGGTGGAGCCGAGAGTTGTCGCCGCCGTGTCTCGCCGTCGCCGCCTTGTCCGACCGTCCTACGCCGCCGTGTGCTTGCTGTTCGTCCATCTTGGAGGCAAGTGGGGGCCCATAACTTCTCTTGCATGTTGTTTTGATGGTTGCATGTTAGGTGTTAGGGGTGTTTTGGGCGAAATACCAAGCAAGGGTTGCATGTGTTCATGTTATGTGGCTGTTTCCGTTCGGTTTGTGGTAGACAGTTTCTTATTGGAGCTTGCATGTGTACTTGGAGTGTGATTTTGGCTTCGGTGTCTTCATGAAAGTTGAAGCTAACATCTTGTAGTATGATATACTCGAATTTCATGGAAAACGAAGGTGATATGAGGGGTCAAAAGCTCTGTTATACGGAGACTTCAGATCTGCGAATTTCCTACTGACCTCTTGATGATTTCTTGGTTGCATGTTGATTTCTGTTGGAGATCTCACTTTGTTGTCTTCATGGAAGTTGTAGGTAACATCCTAAAATACAACATACTCAAATTTGAGGAGAAAAAAATGAGTATAGCCTAGTTAGTCGGATAGATCTTTGAGACGGTTGGTTCGGTTGAAGTGAACCGAGATACCCGAGACTTCAAGAACTTAAAAGAGATTCATACTTTGGTTATTTAACCTAGATCTCTTCATGAAACTTGTAAAGGGCACATTGATACATAACATACTCAAATTTCAGAAGAAACAAAAGAGACTTGATGGGTCAAACCTAAGTTTTTCGGTGATGTACGTTCTGGACGAAACGGTAGAGGTTCCAGAAGCTTCATGGAGTTGTATAAATTAATCTATAAAGAATTTGGCTTAGAGTTCTTCATGAAAAATGCACGAAAATGTGTTAGATATCATCCTGTAAAATTTGGGAATTTTCGGAGGTCATATGAGTATTTTAATTGAATTAATTCGAAAACTGTGCAATCTGGCCATGATCCAAATGTTGTGTGTATTTTGTGGAAATTTGGGAAATTATGTGAAATGCAAATTAGCCATGAATTTTATATGAAATTGTGATTCTAATTGTTTAATGATTGATTGAATATTATGATTTTTGGAAAAATCATAAATATTAAATATAATGTTTATTTATGAAAATAAATAAATAAATAATAAAATAATAATAAAATAATAAAAAAATAATAATAAAATAATAATAAAATAATAATAAAATAATAATAAAATAAAAGTGGATTATTTTATTTGACCATGAGTTCTATTGAGTTATGATGCATTGTTATATGACATGGGTGTATGTATGCACATGAATATGATGCATTGTTATATGGCATTGATGCATGTATGATTATGAATCATGATGCATGAGTGTGAACCATATGCCATGAAATAATAAGATGAAAAGGATGATAAAAAGTGGAAAGTGGTATGTGAGTAAGAGGTTGTGGCGGATGATGTTGTCGGTGGCCGAGTGGCATAATTCCGAGAGATTCCACGGGAGTTTCGGGATGCCGGAATGTGGGGGCCGGAAGCCCTGTCGGAGGTTTCGCCCGAAGGGAGTGACTCGCGATGCCGGGATTGGGGTGCGAGATCCCGGCTAGAAGGGTAAAGGCCGGAAGCCCTGTCGGAGGTTTCGCCCGAAGGGAGTGCCTCGTGATGCTAGTTGAGATGCGAGATGCCCGGAATGTGGGGGCCGGAAGCCCGGTGGCCATGAGATGGCTAGGATCTTTGGGATCCCCTGTCGGAGGTTTCTGCCCGAAGGGAGGATGATGATGATGGTGAATTTGATGAAGTGAGAAAAGATAATGTGGGATCAATTGCTAAGTAAAAGTGGAAATTGATCTAATGATGATGTAATATGCATGGTGATGCATGGCTGATATGCATGGTGATGATGATGATGATGTGATATGCATGGTGATGCATGGCTGAGATGATGTGATATGCATGGTGATGCAGATGATGTGATATGCATGGTGATGCATGGCTAATGATGAGATATGATGGTGATATGCATGGTGATGCATGGCTAATGATGAGATGATGTGATATGCATGGTGATGCATGGCTAATGATGATGTGATATGCATGGTGATGCATGGTTAATGATGATATGATGGGATATGCATGGTGATGCATGGCTAATGATGATGTGATATGCATGGTGATGCATGGTTAATGATGATGTGATATGCATGGTGATGCATGGCTAATGATGATGTGATATGCATGGTGATGCATGGTTAATGATGATGTGATATGCATGGTGATGCATGGCTGATGATGATGTGATATGCATGGTGATGCATGGTTAATGATGATGTGATGATAATGATATATGAGATGCCATGATGATGATATATATATATATATGCTATGATGATGCATGTATACGCTTGACATCAAAAAGGTAAGCAATGCTTGTATTGTATGATGGTATGCATGGTGCATTGAGTTGTTATTGGATTACCCTATCTGCTGAGTGGTTGTACTCACCCCTTTTGGGGATAACATTTCAAATTAGCACTATGCCGCTACCCGCCTGTTTCGCGTGGGGTATTTTACGGTATTTCGTCTGATGTCGAGGTGGAGTTTACAGAGATAGATTGTCCCTCGGTACCCGGATTGACGTTTATCCGAGTACGATGCTTGGTCATGTATGATATCGGCCTGGCTGGGGGCCCTGTCATACAAGAGTTTTTGTCTGTGCACGTTCGACGGGACGGAGCGATGCGAGGGATGCTGCCGCCGCCACCACCTGACGCACCGGGTTGGGTATGAGACCGCGCGCGAGGAGTAGGAGCTAGATCACTTTTTGGTACAGATAGTTGACGCTTGTGATGGGAGGGTTTTTGTGCTTATGTGATGTTAAAGGTCGGAGTTCCTTTTTGAGATTTTAGGAAGGACATGGCAGAGTCCTTACCTTTTCTGTTTCTTTTATACCGACCCGAGGAAAAACCCCATCTCGCTATATGTATGTAAGCAAAGCGTCAATGCTGTTTATAAAAATCGTGATGTTAGTTGGTGTGTATTTGTATCATGGATTGGTAGGGGGATAGATGGTGATGTTTAATTTGCTTCCGCTAGGAGTCGCGCATGGGACCGCTTTAAAAAAAAAAAAATGCCTGTAATCTGGCAAGGCTAAATTTAGCGCAAGAGATAGAGATGGTGAAAGATGTAACATCGGCACTGTTAACGACCTGCGAAGGGTTCGGGGTGTTACAATCACCATTTTGGGATTCTGTAGGCAAAGAATTCTTTGAATGGGAACATCGTGTGTCCATAGCAATGGATCAGATGAGACCCTTGTCCCATTTTTAGATGGTGATGCCTCATGAGCTGCAATTGCACCTTTATTAGCCTTGGTTTTAGAAATGACAAAAGACTTGATCCTTTCATTGTTAAACCTATGGAGAATTTCCATAGAAAATGAATAACAGACGAAATTAAGGGCCGTATATTAATGAAAGCTAAGAGATAGTTGCCTTGGGTTAGCTAAGTTCAGGACTAGTCTCATCACTGCATAGGCAAGAAGCTCCCCGACAATGCATCTGACAAATGAGCATTGCAGATGTTCAGGCTCGAAGGTAAAAGAGATAAGTCCATCCATTACATGTTGTAAAACCTGTGCTGAAAAAAAAAAAAAAAAAAAAAAAAAAAAAAAAAAAAAAAAAGAAAAAAAGAGGCATGAGAATAGCAAGGAACACAAGTTCGTCTATGGAAAGGAGATTGCAAGAAAGCAACCTTGTGCTCAGCTTCAATGGAAATTAATGCTGGGTGCAATTTATTTTCAGAAGCCAAGATACGTCTTAGTTCACCATCTAGTTGTTGAACAGTGAGATGTTCAAACTGTTGATTTTCAATCTTTGCCCGTGTCATGCGAAAGATCTCCAAATGTGTTCAGATGAGACCAACAATGTCCCTGCACCAATTAATAAGGTCAGTGACCTTGAAAACCAAATTTTTGGAAACAATAATCATATAGAAAAAAGATGAACGATATCATGATGAGAATACCTTGTAAGAAGGTCGATTAGGTTAATGTTCCTCACGCAATCTGAGAATTCTGCAAGAACATCATTGATGATGCGCACCAATTCCTCTGAGCCTTCTCTATCAGGTGTTAAACAAGAGTACCAATGATCCCACTCGGATACTAGATGCCTGGTAAAGCAATCCATTGCATCTTCAACTACAGGAGAACCCACTTTACTTCTCCACTTCGACTATGTAACAACTTTAGGAGTTTGAACAGGTTTCTTAAGAGATGCAGTGGTGCTTGCATGTTTTTTGCTGTTATATACTGCAGCTTTCCTTCACATATCAAAATCCATTGAAAAATAGAGAAGGGCAGTGATTAATGTTGTAGTAGCGGGTAAGTTAACCCACACAAAAGAGATTGTCACTAAAAACAGAGATAAGATCAGTGAATGTCCCATCATAAGCAAGGAGATTAGCAAATAATAAATAATACCATAAAGAATCACAGGACATAAATTTTCAACAAAACCTTTAATCTAACAAATTTTCAAATTATGAGAACCCATCAAAGTTTCGCACAAAATCGCAAGACCTGATTATTCCAAAACTCCACAAAGCTCCATTAGGTTTCAAATTTTGATGCATTAACAGCACCAAGGACGAAAATGCTATCTTTGTTGAAATGGTCGGAAATGAAGATATGAAGCAAAAGATAATTCTAGCAAGATATTTGCTAACTATAATAGTTACTTGAGCTTATCTTTCTTTCTAATGTTATTGGTTGAGGCCCAAGATATTGCTAGGTCTTTGCTCTCTTAATTACTATGCTAATTGGGTAGCTACACAAGTTAGGAAGTGTTTAGTCCTCAAGGATGAATTACTCACATCTCTTTCACTAACAACTTTGTTAGACAAGAATATTAGTTCTGATCTCCGTTGAGAGGTCGTACTCTAAACTCTAAAGCGATAAAGATTAAGTCTCATGCATTTGTGGCCAAAAAAAAAAGAAAAGAATCCTTGCTCTCTTTATTCCCATTGCCACAGAGAAAAAGAGCGTCAATCTCACCCTTTCGTATGATTGACAATGCTAGCGAGTCATCCACCAATATAAAGCAAATTAATAGCTAGGGTTTTATTTCAAAGATCATTACAGATAATCAAGATGGAACTACAAAAGAGTAGAATAGCATAAGTTAGCATCAACAAAACCAAGGACAACAAGAACACCAAATGTTGAAAAAGCACAAGATCTTCAACTCAGAATTCATATTTCTACACTAAACAAGCAAAAAACGACATCTCGCCAGAAACCAACTGTAGCAAGACTGATGAACAAATCATTTAACTTAATTCAATCATCAAAACACAAAGTCCTGGATGCCCCCAGGCCTCACTAATCAAAGTCAAAACTCCAAAGTCAAATTAGCCCATAACAAAATAAAAACATTGAAAGATTGACAACAAATTAAAGTTCGCTAGAAAATAAAAACAGATTGATCCACAGACAACAACAACCAACAAACGTGGAATCACGACCAACACAACCGGAGGAATCAACACTAATCAAATAAGCATTGAACATCAATGGCAGAGATTATAGTGAAAGTGAAGACCTTGCCGATGGCATTGCAGAGAGAGAGGAAGCCGTCGCCATAGACCTCGCGCTTCAGCTTCAACGTCAAATGCTTCGTGAAGGTGACGTTCCATTTCTTCAAAGCTTCCATGGTCATTGAATATGGGATGATAATTTCTAGCATTACTTCAGAGCCTAGGCAAGGGCTCCAAGGTCGCTAGACCCCAAGTGCAATGCGCCAGCGTCCTGCGACCTTGGCAAGCCTTGCAACAACAGAATTGGGCGACAACACGACCATCGACCAGGCAATCGACGGCGACCATCTATCAGGCGATCGCAGGCGACCAGTTGAGCAATGCTCGCGAGGCGAATAAAGACAAGTGAGAGAGCTACGTTTCGTTAGGCAAGCGCGCAAGTGAAGAGAGGCGAAGGAAGAAGCGCGACAGATCTAGAGGGTTTTTATGTTAGAATAGGGGGTAATGTGGAATTATCATTAGTGAGTGAGGGTAAGATTGGAAATTCAAAATAAATATTAAGTGGGGTATTGTTGCATGCCAAGAATGTAGAAAGCCAAGGCAGGGTGGAGGCAGCCTTGAGCTCAATACCTTTACAAGGCCTGGGAAATGTTAGCATTTGGAAAATGTACTCCCAAATATAAATACCAAACACACTTGCATTTGTCTAAGGGCCTTTAGAGGTCCAAAGGGCTTTGTAAACTCAAATGCAACCATAACGTCAGCATCTAATCGACGACACTAGACATCGATGACGTTGGACATTAGATAGCACTAGAATCGGGAGAATTGCCAAAAAAGTCCTAAACCTATTGCAATTGTGCCAATTTAGTCCTAAACTTTTTTTTTGGCCAATTTAGTCCTAAACCTTTTACAATTGTGCCAATTCAGTCCATCCGGCCAAAATTGGTCGGCCGGCGCTGACGTGGACACTAGCCGACCGGAGAACGATTTTTAATAATTTTTTAATAATTTTTTTATTTTTATTTTTTGTTTTCCTTCCTATCTTCTTCTTCCTCTGGTCGGCGCTGGCCGGCCGGCCAGAGGCGAGGGCCGGCGAGGTCAGCCTCGCCGGCCACTGGCGAAGGCGAGCCTCGCCCAGCGACGGCGAGGCCGTCGTCGCCCAACCAAGGCGAGACTCGGCCTCGCCGCCATTGGGCGAGGCTCGCCTTTGCCAGTGGCCGGCGGGGGCGAGCCTCGCCCGGAACGGCAAGGCCGCCGTCGCCCGGCCAAGGCGAGGCTCGGCCTCGCCCGGCCATGGCGAGGTCGAGCCTCGCCTGGTGGCTGGCAAGGCTCGCCCTCGCCGGCCACTAGTGAAGGCGAGCCTCGCCCGGCGACGGCGAGGCCGCCGTCGCCAGTCTGGCGAGGCTCGACCTCGCCATGGCGGGCGAGGCCCAGCCTCGCCTTGGCTGGGCGACGGCGGCCTCATCGTTGCTGGGCGAGGCTCGCCTTCACCAGTGGCCGGCGGGGCCGAGCCTCGCCAGTGGCCGGCGAGGCTGACCTCGCCGTCCCTCGCCTCTGGCCGGCCGGCTAGCGCCGGCTAGAGGAAGAAGAAGATATGAAGGAAAGAAAAATAAAAAAAAAAAAATAAAAAAATCGAAAAAAATAAAGAAAAATTATTAAAAAATCATTCGTCGGCCGGCCGGCGTCCACGTCAGCGCCGGCCAGCCAATTTTGGCCGGATGGACTGAATTAGCACAATTGTAAAAGGTTTAGGACTAAATTGGCCAAAAAAAAAGTTTAGGATTGAATTTGCACAAATGCAATAGGTTTAGGACTTTTTTGGTAATTCTCCCCACTAGAATTAATCAATAGTGCTATCCGAGATATTGATATCCATTGAAATTGAATTAACGAGGGGAATTTGAAGCCACATCTAAGCTAAGATAACTAGGGAATAAGATAAAAGACTTTTGATGTTATTCATGCAAGGGGGTTCTTGTTGTAGGACTCGAGGTATATACAAGGACACCCCATAATGGTTGAGTGGTTATTACTTTGAATTGCTGCCTCAATCTATTGGCATGTTCTCTATTCTTCAATCAACCCATTCTATAGCTGCCTCAATCGTGGCTTTTTCCAGTGATGGTAACTTCTTTGGTCGGGCTTTGAATCATCAACCGCCTTCCTTTCACTCGCTATTTTGGCTCCCTTTTAGAGTGCTTTCAAAAGTCCTACTCTAAAGTTTACTGCCAAAATTGCCCCAAGACTTCCATCATGATGGCTAGGCACATGGCTCCTTCATTGTCGAATATCAAGTCTCCATTGGTGTACCCATTAATAGCCGATCATACCTCATTATTCGTAAGGCATGTGTATAGCCCCCCTTGGGCTTGGAGCGAATTTTTACCCATATGATCGACACATGACAGCATAGCTAATTTTAAGCGTCAATAGGTGGAAAGCCCATTCCACCTATAGAATGTTCGCCCATTCCACCTATAGAATGTTCATACTGGGGGATTAATCGAATATCAATATTTATCATACTGAAAATTTAATTTCTTATTTTTGTTCATCCTCTTTCAATAAAGAAATAATTTGTCAAGCGCGATAAGTAAAAACTAATCTAGTAGTCAATACCTTAAGTAGCAATAACATTGTAATCTTTAATGTACCCTTCTATTGTCCCTTTCACCGGATTTTGCCATGTGTTCACCTTTTTTTACATCCTTACCACGCCCGACTATTTCCCTGAAAAAAAAAAACAAACAACTCGCTCACCTATCACTTGTCCTAATAACATTCCACTCTGATACTATTTCGATTGAAGCGGGTCCATTCAACCTGGGGGTTTACATCTTTTAGATCGGTTCCAGCACAGCTCATATAACGGAAGCATACTTATCACCTCCCAAACCCGTACACAAACTAAATGATACAATGCAATACACACCTCTACAACCTTTCATATATATATGCATTTTAGGGCCAAATCACTTTTATTTACATACTAAGATGGATTTTACAAGTCGGTATAACAAAAGGGCCAAGAATTTAAGTAAGCTCGGCTAAACCCAAAAAGAACCCGACCATACATCAAACGCGTATATCTATCCATCAGCTAGTGTCGGTCATCCCAAAAAGTGTGAACCTCCATCAATCACACGCTCCTATCACGCCCATCTCGGTGCATCAGCCAGTGACGGCGGCAGCATCCCCATCATCCTCCCATCTCAGCGAACATGGACAGACAGAAACTCTTGTACTACGGGGCCATCAAGTAAGCCCACATTGTACATGACCAAAACACAAACGTGGATAAACACCAAGCCGTGAACACCGACACAGGGGTGCTTCGAGCACTCGACCTCTACATCAGACGGTAATCCATAAAACGTACCACACGTGACAGGTGCTAGAGGCATCGGTCAATTTGAAATGTTAATCCCCAAAGGGGTGAGTACAACCACTTAGCAGTAAAGATCCATCAAACTACACAATGCAACAAGCAAGACAATCAAGATATCACGAGTGAAGCACATATCATTCATGCTATCGAGCATACATCACCATGCGGTCGTGTATATATCACCATGCGGTCGTGCATATATCACCATGCAATCATGCATATCTCACCATGCCATCATACATATACCACCATGCAATCATACTTGTATTTCCATGAGGTTCATCCCATGTTATATGCACATACATACGCATGATTCATATCATCCATGCCATCATGTATACATCCCCATGAGATCCATTTAAGCCTTCATGATCGCATTCTCAATGTCAAATAGCATCAATTCACTTTCATAAGCAGATCATGCATCATACCATATATGTATATACACATGCACATGATTCAATTTCTAATATTTATTTTTCACAAGGATCTCATTATTTTTCTTCTAGGGACCAATGTTTGCATCCTACAATTTATCGCTCGCACCCAACCTAGTGTCTCGAGAAACCTCTGGCACAAACCTCTGGGCATCTCGCATCCCAACTAGCATCACGAGGAATCCCCCAGGCACAAACCTCCAGTGCTTCTGGCACAAACCTCCGGGCATCTCGCATCCCAACTAGCATCACGAGGAATCCCCCCAACACAAACCTCCAAGGCTTCCGACACAAACCTCCGGGCATCCCGAAACTCCCGAGGACCTCCGGCACAAACCTCCGGGCATCTCGAAATTCCCAAGGCATCGTCGGCTCACACCTCTGACGGTATCATTATTATCACAATATATAATCACATATATGGCTCATTTTCAACATGGCATTTGATGCAACAATATCAAAGGTCTAAACCAGCTTTTTGATGTCATATGATATGCCAACATCACCATATATGCAGTACACATAACACCCACGCTATCACATTTCATAAAGCAGTTCATTGGTTTTTGAAAATAGAACCAATTTTCGGGTAAAACAGAATGCACCTCTTTAGTAAAAATTCTTGGAAAATTAGTAAAAAATCTTAATAAATTCTGAAAATTTAACATATTGTAAACAAGATCCAAAGGAAGATGTTTCATGAGAACACCATGTCAAGAAATTTTCACATCAGTCACATAGATCCATACATCACAGCAAAAGAAATTCCAACACCACTTTTGCACAGTTTCGGAAATAATTTCGATTAATCCCTTAAATGAACTCCGAAAATTCTGATATTTTAATATGTTATATATGAGATCTAAAGGTAAAAGTATCATGAAGAAATCGAAGTACAATTCCTTCTGGATTAAAATTTATAATTTTTATAACTCTTCCTATCTCTCGGTTCACTGTTCAGATTCATCCTTTTCAAAGAAAATCGTTTTCCCCAATCACTACTTGTCCATTTATCCTCAAATTTTAGTATTTTTCTCCTCAAGATGTCATCTACAACTCTTATCAAGAACACAAGATCAAATTCGTACTGGATACTTACACGAAATTCACAGAATCACAATAGATCATCATAACAGTTTCCAGATCTAGCTTCATCAAAGAAAAATGGTTTCACCAACCTATACTTGTTCGTTTCCTCTCAAATTTTGATACGTTATTCTCCAAGAAGTCCTTTACAACTTTCATCAAGAAGTCAAAGTCGGATTTCAATTAGAACATTGTATTCAACTCATGAAATCACCAAAGGTCGAACTGTTTCTACATGCAACAACTCACTTGGAACACTACCACCATTTATTTGGGTTTCCAGCATTCAACATCATAGCTCAAGCATTTCCATCATTCAGCATCACAATCACAGCAAGCAAAGGGTAGATCAATGAACTCTACTTGCCTCTAATCCAAGCAAAAACACAGCAAGCACACGGCGAGGCAAGGCAGCTCGACAGCGGGACTCGGCGCATGCACAGCAGCGACAGTCCTCCATTTGCAACGGTCCTCCTTCTTCCTTCCTCTCTTCCTCTCTTTCTCTCCTTCTCGTGCACGACAACTCTCTCTCTCTCTCTCTCTCTCTCTCTCTCTCGGACGGTAACCCCCTTCATCAATCCGCCTCTCCTCTCTTTCTTTCCCCCTCATCATTAGCAATCATTTGATTTTGCATGGCTTCTTACACTTGGCTACAATGGACTAACACTTGACAAGCTTCTCTTGCCACTTGTTAATTTTTCCATGCAAGCTTATGGGCCTCCCTTGGGCCGGGCCTTTCCCTCCTTCGGACGACAGCAACCCCTTCTCTTTGGGCTTCACAGGCTAAGCCTTAATGGCCGAACGGTGGGATTCTTGTGGGCTTGTCTTGGCCTAAGAATTTTGGCCCACTTCCTCTTTTAAAATCTACTCTAAGTCCCCACTCATATAAATACCTAATTACACTTATTCACTTGGCCATAAAACTTTGCATCATAAATAAATAAATTCCAACTTATAAAACACGTCGCCAAGAATAGAATTTTCTTTCCTGTTAAATAATTATCCATTGAAAAGCTTGGCCTTAATCTTATTGCAAATCATGGATCAAATGGCTACAACATAACTTGATGGTACTTCCATCACCTATCCATGGTTCATAGCACATCTAGAGGTTGTCATGAAATTCTAGGATGCCACAACAACCACCACCATGCCTTCGACCACAGCAGCCGCCAGTGACGGAGTTTTGCACGAATGATGAACCCCTCCCCCTCAACACCGTCGAGTTGCCATGTTGATAGCCATTGTTCTAAGGCACAGCTCAAGGACTCTCTCTCGTTTGTTATTTCCTTCATCTTTGTGGCCACAAAGCTTAATAGTGTGCACATTGAGCTCGTCATCTATGACGGAGCTCGGTGCTGCATACGTAGAGTGCTCGTCAGCGACGACAAGACTTTATATTTAGAGGTCCTAAGTAGTCTTCGCCATCTTTAAGGCCTTAGAGAAGATGAAGGAGGGCAAGCCGCTTTGGGTGGCGAAGGCTCGAGGGGGAGTTGTAGAGATGAAAAAGGGGTTGTGTTAGGTTGAACTAAATCTAGTGCGGTGAAAATTCAAAGAAAACAAATAATTTGATGTGATCTTGCGAGCAAGACAGCAGATGAGGTGCATACGAGAGACGGTGGATCCACACTTGAATCACTGTCGTAGCAAAATAAAAAGATGCAATTGATATGTGAGTAATGTTTATGTCTTGAACTCATAGCCATGTAATTGCTAATTTGTGACATTCATAGGTTTATTTAGGAGGTAGTCCACTTGGAGGTCATTCTTTATATTTTGTGTTTTATAAATTTTTCATTTCATGTCACTTCTTTTGATTCAGTCCATATTGACGTTATAGCTCACGTCAACAATTCAATACTTTGTTTCACGTACTTCTGCTTATGTGATTCAGTCACTGAATGTTGCCAAATTTGGGTTTATTATCCAGCCCTTTCGTCTTATAGATTCAGACTTTTGACCGTATCCAGCATTTTTGCTAATAAGTCAAGCATACATTGTAAGTAACAAGGGCCAATTCCCTAAAAAAACCCCCAAATTTTAGATCTCATCCTAAACCTATCCCGAACTTTTTTTCTCTTAAAAAATAACCCCAAACTTTAAGTCTAGTCCCAAATCCATCCCGAACTTTTATTTTGTCTAAAAAAACACTAAACTTTAAGTCAAGTCCCAAATCTACCCCAAATTTGTATGGTCTAAAAAAAAAATCAATTTTAATCTAATCTCAAATCTACTCCCTGATCCAGTCCCAACTTAACATGGCATTTCCACATCAATAAAAAATACAAACTAGTAAGGCGACGTGAAAAATTATCTTCAAAGTAAAACCATTCTAGGATATAAAAATTAGGAACGAATCATCGCAGAAAACTAAAGGGGGCAAATTTAGAACTAAAGTAAAAATTGATGATTTTCTTTTCAACAGAAAAAATTTAGGATAGATTTGGGATCAGAACTAAAATTTGGGGTTTTTTCTGAGACAAAAGAAAAGTTTTTGGACTAAATCTAAAGAACTTTGGGGTAAATTTGAGACTAAACTTGTTTTGGGGTTTTTTTTTTTAGATAAAAAAAATCGGAGTAGAATTGCGATTAGATCTAAAGTTTTGGTTTTTTTTTTTTTTTTTTTTTTTTTTTGAGAATTAGCCCAAGTAAACAAATAAATAGAGAGAAAACAAAATAAAATGAAATAAAATGATAAAACTCAAGCTCATCAGATCAGGTCTTCGTCCAATTCGTGCAATCCAATTCGGGCCAAAGTCTATCAAACAGGTAATGCCAAACTCAATTGAAATCCCAAAAAGCTCAAGAAGTGACCTGGGCCCATGATACATCGTTGTATCAAAAAACCGAGCCTTGGCTCACAAGTCTTAAAGCCATCTCGGCGAGCGTGACCACTTTTGGGTTTGTCGCAACTGGCCGAGCACGCCGGAAGGAGGTGCCTTTGAGCCATGACAAGTTCACCGAGATCTCAACCCACTGCGGTCATGTTTGCCAAGATCCCAACCCACGATGATGCTTTATCTTAAGTTATTATTTTACTTTTTTGGGCATATAATCATCTATCCTCCCATTTTAGGAACAATCATTAAAGCTAGATTACTTGCTTTATTTAGATGATTACTACAAATTATTTTTCTTTATTTAGATGAATGTGAGTGATTTTCTTTAAAAGCTCATAGCAGTAAACGAAGCATTTACTGCCTAAAATATGTGAAAATGATTATATAAAAAGGGTTGTGCCCGTGATAACATTTCATATAATTTGCCTCTAACTTTGTTACAAGAAGGATCAGAAACATGAGGAGTAAGTAGCCTTACCCACCTTGCTGCTATCAATTGGACTGCTGCAGTACGGCCCTGTTCCGTTTATTTCTCTTTTCTTAGCTTGCGATCTTGTTAATTTACATCAATTGTTTTCGTAACATGAGCCGCCAATAATTTGGATTTTCGAGCGTATGAAATTTAGTCGGATGATGAGGCATGCGATATTAGCTAGATGTGGCAACATAATCTAAAATCAAGGCTTGTAAATGATTAATCACAGGTGATTTAGACAGCCCTTGGCCTGACTTGGTGGGACAAAATGGAGAGAAAGCAAAGGCAGTGATCGAGAAGGACAGTGGCCTCACTGTCATATTGATATCAGCGGAAGATGGACTTAGGTTTTTTGATCTTTGCAATAACCGAGTATATGTTTGGATCGATGAAAATGGCAATGTCACTATACCACCTGTGGTTGGATAAGGGAGGAAAATGTGATCTTAAATAAAAAATAGCTCACGAAGCTATTCGATATAATAAATAAAACAAGTGATCTTTTGATGTGGCTCTATTCTACATATTGAATTTGGATTTGGGAGAGAGTGAATTTATCCTGTAAGTTTGATCGTTTTGTACTTAATTAGTACATCCATGATGGGGTGTGATGAAAATGCATCGTTTCGTCTTGATACACTATGATGGAAAGAAACATTTTTAAAGGGTGTGAAGGAGTCATATAAAAGACTCTTGAAGATAACCGTTGAGATGGTTGGTAGAACATATGTTCAGAAATTCTTCTCATTTTCTTGTCCTCTTTCCATCAAAAGAAAAAGAAGGCGTTTCATTTCTTCTTTAAAAGAATAATTGGCATTTACGCTATGGAAATCGGATGTTTCCCTCGTGATTACATTCAGATCGACATGAAGTAATATTATTCATGATTCATCCGCAATTCAACGATTGTTTCGGGTAAATTGTTGTTTGCGCATAAAAAAAAGGTAAGTTGTCTTCCGCCGACTTTCTTCCAACATTGGTATTAGAGCTCAGTTGTGATTTATGCCTTGTTTTTTCGTCGAATTTTCTCGTTTACCATTTGATATGAAGATCAAGAGAATGAAATCTACACTGTTTGAAGGTTTATTGCTCAGAATTGCAATATGAATCATCAAAAATGAACCGAAGCGAAGAACGGGTTTGGGGTTGGGTACAACCGTACTGTTTTAACCATTTTTTGAAATATTTTTTCGGCCAAAATAAATTTTAAAATATATAGGGTGAAAGTACTCGTTGAGATAAGTCCGACGGTGGGGCGAGCGTCGCCGGAGGAGGTCGGATGCGCCCACACGCGCGGCTAGAAGCTACGGCGCGTGGGCGCCATGCGCTCAATGCGCTAGGAATGCCAGTGCGTGACCATCACGCGTGCGTCAGCGAACCGACACGTGCTAAGTCATCTCGACTCACTTACCAACCCGAGACCCGACCCGGCCGTTGACTGGTCAACTGGTCGGACCGGTAAGCCGGTTCGGCGGTCAAACCGGTCACCGATTGGACCGGTTGGACCAGTCCGACCAGCCAGGAGTCGTTTGGCTCGTTGGCGCATGAGGCGGTGCATGTGGGCGCGTGGGACGTTGGATTAGAGCGTGGTTGGCGGTGTTTGGTTCGTATGGATGTGCTATACACTGTGGTATAATTATGTTTTATTTTTGAGTTTTTTTAAAGGTATAAAAATGTGTAGGGAACCCTAAGTACTCATAATTTTAGGGTATAAATGCATAGTTTATTCATTTTTAGCTTGTATTTTCTTATGTTTTAGGAAATATAGTAGCTAATCTATATGAAAATGATGTCATATATGCTGTGTAGAGCTTGGTTCAATTGTAGCATGTATATAGTTTAATATACTTGCAATTTTATAGTTCCAAGAAAATTCAAACAATGGTAGAAAATCATTATTTTTTCATTACATGTTGAATTGTGGTTTTGATTGTAGTTGCAACATGATTATTTTTGTACGTTGGTTCACATCATGCTATACTTTTGTGTTAACGGAAAAATGTAAAAATTACATGAGATTATGTAATTATTTTTCTTAATGGGAGTTTGTAGGTTGGTAGAATTCGAAGGAGTTCTCACCTAGAACTTAAAATTTGCGCAAATTAAGCTAATTGATGATAATAGAACAGTTGTACATAAGAGTTGATTGGGAACATAGTGAACTTTTGTTTTTGTGTCTTTTGTTGAATTATTATTAATTTAGTTTGTCTTTACTGCAAATTAAAAATATGTGTTACTCTAAAAGGTGTGCTAGTATTGATTCTGCGTTTATTATGTCAACGTGTTATAGTAATTTATTATGACTTGAGCATCCAAGACCATTGTGGCTGACCTCAATAAATGTGAAAAGCTGAACGATGACAATTATGATATTTGGCACTGAAGTGTTCAATACATCCTTGAGGAGCAAGATGTTTTGAAAACCCTCAACCATATCATGGATGAACATGAGTATGTAACTTCAGCTCAATACATGAGAGATCTAAAAGCTTATCAAGCTTGAAAGAAGAAAAATAATATTGCTCGCATCACGTTATTGGGCTACATGCAAGATGATCTTATGTGTGAGTTTAAAAGTTATGATAAAGCTCAAGTAATGTGAGTTGCCTTGAAAGATAAGTTTGGGGGTACATCTGCCACTAAATTGAGAAGACTTACCAACAAGTTTGACACATACCAAAAGCACCCAAATGTAACGATAAAGTAGCATCTTTGAGAAATGTGAAATATGATTTGTGAACTAAAGTTGGCATGTCACTCCATTACTGATGAATAGCAAGTTCATGTTGTTATAAGGCCTCTTCTTGATAATTGAGAGAATGTGAAGATCAACATGATGCATAATGAGAATATTGTCACTTTTGATGATATAGCGCGTCATTTGGAATAAGACGATAAGCGCCTAGAGGCTGCAAGATCTTCTACCCATGCTTATGTTGTTGAATCAAGTTCGTGCAAAGTTTCGGGCTTCAAGCGCAAAATGAATTCTCAATTCAACAACAAAGAGAAGATAACTGATTAGGCACCTAAGAAGGCTAAGACCTTCGACGTAAGATGCGTGGTGGGAAGAAGGACAATGCCAAGATGAAGTGCTACAATTGTGGCGAGATTGACCATTTTGTTTGTGAATGCACTAAGCTGAAAGAGACTCAGGAGCAAAAAACCACATAGCTAGAGATCAAAAAGCATTTGTGGAGTATCGTTAGATACAGCCTGGAAGAAGATAGATATATGTTGGGAATAACTCAAGAATTGAAGTGAAGGGTATCGGCACATGTAAATTAATTTTACATTGCGGTCAAAACCTATTCCTACATGATGTCCTCTATGCTCTAGATATTCAACAAAACTTGGTCTCCGTAGTTGTTCTTTTTACCCTAGGTTATGTATTGAATTTCCATTGTGATTATATTAACATTTTGTTGAGAACGGTTTATTATGGTTTAGGTCATATTGTCATGCCCTGATCCTCGAGCGTGTGCCCATCCTTCGATGGTCGATAAAATTTCGCGACTTCCCAGGACGAGTCGCCGATCCTTTCGTTTTATTGCACATACCGAAGTGAATAACAAATCCCATGACAGTAATCATCTCGAGATAGAAAAGCAAGACAACAGATTCTCAAACAAAATATGCTTTTGAATACATTGAGTCAAGTATAAAAGTCTACAACTAAAAAGACTTCAACAGACCAGCTCTCAAAAGAAGCTGTCCTATCTGACCTACACTTCAGATCCCCTCAGTTCGATTTCAAGTCCTTCATCCTACGGTCCTGAAAGTTTAAAGCCCACAACGAGGTGAGATATAAATCTCAGCGAATTCACGCTCTAAACCTTGATTAGGAGGGTAATACGCCTAGAGCGTCCTAAGTAATGAATAAATAAATAAATAAATAATCATAGGGGCTTACGTTGCCTCAGTTCCCTCATGCACATCAGTACAATTCGTATAATGCATAAATGCAGTAATAACACTCGATTCGATGAAGTGTCTCAAATCACATCTTCGTCAATCATCACACCTTAGTCAATCATGCATTTCCAGCGATTACAGTCACACAAGCACGACCTAACCGTCACATGGCGGATCTAACTGACGTACAGCGGATCTAACTGACATTCAGCGGATCTATCCGTCACATAGCGGATTTATTCGTCACATAACGAATTTATCCGTCACATAGCGGATCTATCT
This sequence comes from Eucalyptus decipiens, assembly GCA_014182575.1. Classification (NCBI taxonomy): domain Eukaryota; kingdom Viridiplantae; phylum Streptophyta; class Magnoliopsida; order Myrtales; family Myrtaceae; genus Eucalyptus; species Eucalyptus decipiens. Next base: position 24,165,688 of record CM024618.1, on the reverse strand, counting down.
GTCACATAACTAAGCATCGTCTCGCCCCATCAAGCATGACAACATCTACCTTAAGACGGCTTTCCACATAAAAGCATCGTTCACCCAACACATAGCGGGTGACGAATTCTCTTAACCAGCACACAATTATCCACTCTCAACCAAGGACATTGTGCTTCGCACTTAAATTTCTCAATTAAAATAATGTCCTGGCCTATTTCATTCGTGTTAAAAATAGCCAATAAAAGATAATCGTGTACGGGTACACGGTCGGCCTAAGCCAAAAATATAATATATTCATTTTGGAAAATCCCACTATTTAATATAATCTATAAAAATATTTTCGGCATTATAAATCGACGCCCGGTAATTTTCTAATTAATTATCGAAATTACTTAATTTTAGGATAAATACCCAAAATTATAATTTCCACTCAATTTACACAAATCAACCCTCAATTGCAGAAATTAACTACACCATTGCAATTAGCACAAAATTCCTATTACCGACTATCCCGGTCTAATTTTCAGAAAATAATTTAATAATTAATTAATTACCGAAAATTAATTAAATAAAATACATATTAATTCAATAAATACAAAATTAGGCTTAAAATTGCTAATCTAACCACCTATTGAACTAATTAAATTATCCTAACCATGCTAACTATAAGGCCACACAATAAATTAACTAATTACAATTTCTAACCACCTAAATCACTAATCTAACTAACCTAAATTAATTAAACAAACAAATAATTACACTAATCTAATCTTAATTAAATCTCACTCCTTAAACGTCATTAGCTTATTTAGTAGAGTTTTGAGTGCATAAACTCATCGGTTTAACGCAAAAACCGGTTCACCGCGACGACGGTGCAATGGCGGCCGAAACTTGGGTCTACGGCAACGTTGAGGGGAGCTTGGGCCGGGCCAAACAAACCTTGCAAGCCCACAGCAACTGCTGATTTCACGCATGGGCCAGGCTGATTTCACGGGCTGCAGTGGCTGAAATTCACGGGCTGGAAAAGGGCTGGGCCTGACTTCGTGGGCTTGCTGCAGGCGTTGAAGACACTGTTGGGCTGAAGACGTGCTGCTGGAGGACTTCGAATGGGGTGGATCTGTGGGCTGAAGACGCGATGGAAGTTGGCTCAGGAACGTGCGGCTTCGCTGGCTTGCGGTCAACGAGGGGTTAGGGATTCGTGAAGGAGAAGCAGCAAGATTGATGGGTGAAGCGGCAGCTGCAGGGGCACTTCGGTGAGGGCTGAAGCAGGGGATCACGTCGCTGCTTGGGTCAACAAACCGGCAGGAGGCTTCTCGGGTTGACCGAACGTGAGGCAGCTTGGATCGATTCGGTAGGATGCTTCGGTGCTGCTGGATTAACTGGACGCGTGGCCGCTGCGGTTGCTTCGGTTTGCTGCTGGATGAAGGAGGTGGAGATTCGCGGTCAATGATGGTGGGATGGAGCGGCTACGGTTGACTCGGTGGGCTGGCGTTGGGGGCTTCGTGGGTGGAAGTGAAGGGGAGACCAAGGTTGGTGGAGGCGTGTAAGCTGCAGGCGTGATGGCAGAGCAAAATTCGGTGGGGGATGTTGCTTCAGGCGGGTAAAAGAAAATGAAAGGAAATCAGAACCAAGGAAAGACGAAAAAGAAGCCACGGAGAGGAGTCGATGAAGGTGACGCGCACGGGAGAGAGACAACGACGCGAGATACAGCGGTGAGGCTTGTTCAAGAAGCCAAAGAAAAAGGGAAAAAATAAGCAAGGTTATCCACTTAATTGAAGACTTGGTCCCCCTAATACTTTCAAGAAGATAAATCCACAAATTATCCAATTTTAATGCCAAATGTTACACCCCCCATGCCTAGTCCGAATTTCTTCAATTTTGGACCTCAATTTCTTCTCCAATCTCTCAATTTGATGTCCAATTTTGTTGTAGAAAGAGCCCACACAATTTCTACAAATCCCCATCATCAAATAGCTCGGTTTGGAAGTCAAAATTCCCTTCGCTTCGGCCCATCCGAATTTCCGTCATTTTCTAAATCGTCCGAATCAATTTTCCATAAAAATCCCGAACTCGGCGTAATTTCTCCGAAAGAAAATATGACGTCCTATAAATGAACCGTGACACACTCGAACGTCCGAATTCTAAAACCGAATTCAATTACGTGGTTAAAATTGACCGAACGCGATTTTAGTCCAATCCGACCTACCGGGTAGCTTTTAGGGATTTTACCATAGATATGTCCCTTAACGGTTTCACCAAATAAATTGGTTAACTCATGAGTGATTAGCTTAGAGAAAAAGGACCATGGGCGCGTTGACGAAATGCCCATTTCATTTTATTGGGATAGTTTGAAAATTCAGGATGTCACACATGTATTGAATGGTTTTACGGTGTTAGATATTAATTATGATTAGTATAATATTAATGTCAATAGTTGTTTTTCCTTTAATTGCATCTTCTAGTAATGTTGAGATTGATCTAATTACTTGGCATGTTAGATTAGGTCACATTGGATTGCAAAGAATGCAAAGATTAGTTAGAGAATGCCTTTTAGAGTTACTCACTAATGTTAATCTAACCGTATGTGAATATTGTCTAGTGGAAAAAGTAATTAGAAAACCATTCGGTAAATGAATTAGAGTCGAATTTCCATTATAACTCATACATTCTGACATTTTTTCTCCTTTGAACGTGAGGGCGAGGCATGTAGCCTCATATTCATCACTTTCATAGATGATTTCATGCGTTTCAGTTATGTCTTTCTGATCTCTCATAAGTCAGAAGCATTAGATTACTTTAGACGATATATAATGATGGTAGAGAATCAGTTGGATAAAACAATAAAGGCATTGAGAATCGATCGTGGATGTGAGTATCTATCTGAGCAATTCAAGACTCTTTGTGATGAAAATGGAATTTTACAACAATTGATTATTCCTGATACTCCACAACAAAATGAGGTAGCTGAGAAAATGAATAGAACCCTATTAGAAATGGTTAAGTTTATAATAGCACAAATAAATTTACCTATCTCCTATTAGAAACTTAAACAAATGCCCTCAAAATCAGTCATTTCCACCTCTTATGAATTGTGGACTGGTAGGAAATCAGACTTAAGTATTCTATGTCAATGAGGAAGTACAACTTATGTTCATGATTATTTCCATAAATATGGCAAATTAGATCATAGAGGGAAGAAATATATCTTTATAAGATATTATGAACACTGCAAATGGTACGTGTTCATAGGTGAACAAGCTAATGAAAGTGTGATCGAAATGGAGTCACAAGATATCACGTTCTTTGAGAATGATTTTCCTAGTAGATGTGAGATTGATAAGAACTTTCAATTATATGAGATGGAAGATCCTTATAACACACCCACTAATGTTGTAGAGGGAAATAGAGATTTACCTCAACATACAAGACCCAGTGGAAGTGTTGCATCGCTTGATGAACTGAATTCAAGAGAAATTCAATTACGTAAAAGTATTCCTCGTTATCGTTTTGAGATTGAAGGAAAAACATTTATGATTGCTTAGAAATACGATATTGAGCCTAAGACTAGTTAAGAGATTCTCTCATCCTCTGATAAGGAAGAATGGAAAAGAGCTTTAGAAGATGAGATTGAGTCAATGGGGGCAAATCATGTTTGGAACTTGGTTGATCTACCACCCCATCGTAATACCATTGGAAACAAATAGATCGTTAAGATTAAGAGAATGGTGGATGGATCCATTGAAAAGTATAAGGCTCGCTTTGTGGCAAAAGGTTATACTTAACAAGATTGTATAGACTCTAAGGCTCTCTAGTTGTAAGGTTTGTCTCAATACACTTTATTCTAGCCATCGTTGCACATTTGGATATTGAATTACATCAAATGGATGTAAAGATGACATTTCTGAATTGAGAACTAGATGAGGAAATCTATATAAAGCAGCTAATAAGTTTCATAGTTAAAGGTCAAGAGAATAAAGTATGCAAGTTTCATTGCTCAATATATGGCTTTAAGCAATTATCTAGACAGTGGTATCTTCATTTTCATCGAGCCATAATAACTTTTGGTTTCATGATGATCAAAGAAGATCACTGTGTATATGTCAAACGGTCCGAAGATAAATTTATGATTTTATCTCTTTATGTAGACGATATTCTATTAGCTGGAAATGACAAGGTTTTGGTTATTACAATAAAAGAATAGTTGTTCTACGATTTTGAAATGAAGAACATGGGAGAAGCTACTCATATATTATGAGTTAAGATCGAAAGAGATCGATCAAAGAAACTCCTTACTTTATCATAAGAGTCTTATATAATGAAGATGCTTAATCGTTTCAATATGCAACATTGTAATCCCATTGATAACCTTGTCATAAAAGGTGAAGGCCTAAGTACTAAGATGTGTCTTAAGATTCTAGAAGAAATTAAAGTAACAAAAATTGTTCCTTACGCTAGTGTGGTCGAAAATTTGATATATGCTATGATGTATACTCAACTCGACATATGTTATGCCGTGGAATCCGTGGAATTGGTAAGCCGATATCAATCAAATCCTAGTCAAGCACACTAAAAAATAGTGAAAATGATCTTGAGATACTTGAAAGGCACTATGAACTATCGACTTTGTTACCAAGGGAATGATTTACGCATATTAGGCTATTCAGATGTTGATTGGGATGGAGACCTAAATGAGCGTAAATCAACTTCTGGATATGCATTATTACTTAATGGAGTTGCAATTTCTTGGAATAGCAAGAAACAGATATGTACAGCCTTATCTATGACGGAAGCAGAATTTATTGCACACTTTACCGTAGTGCAAAAAGCAGTATGGCTAAAACGTTTCTTGGAAAATTTAGCCATTGTCACTAAAATTCCAAGACCGGTGATAGTTTATTGCGATAGTCAAGTAATCATTGCATATGTGAAGGATCCTAAGTACCATAGAGGACAAAACACATTCACATAAAGAACAACTTCATAATAGATATAATAACGCAGAAAGAAGTGATCCTACAATACATTTCAATCAATAGAATGGCTGCTAATCCATTTACAAAGGTTGTTCCTAGAGATGAGACATTATGTACAAATAAATGTTGAAGAGCAAGTTTAGTACATAAAATAATATGTCGCATTGATTTGAGTCAATATGAGGTCTGTAATTTGTTTATAATACGACTGAACATGATAGTCCTATAATCACGTATGCTTGAAAGACGCCGGATGCGAGTACTTAATTGGGTGCTATAAAAAGCGAGCTGATTTAACACTCGAGTTAAACATGAGTACGTGAGAAGCACGTAAATATGTTTAGGCTAAGATCCGTATAGTGGATATATTTAATAAATAACATACGTTCTTATAGAAAGATAAATCCACTATAGCATGTAATTCATACTATATGTGCATTGTACGATCGATAATTGAAGGTGAGTAAAGTTATCTCTATTTACTCATCGTGTGAGCCCCTACGGTAATTTATAATTTATCTCATTTTGTGTCATATGTTACTTTTGACTATGTTCTTGAAGTGAAAATGTTGCTACTTTAGCATGTTACTAGCAGTCATGAATAAATATGGCTTTATAGGATGTGTCTAGGAAAATAGTTGTTCTGAAATAAAGAGAGACATGAGTGCGAAGAAAAACTATATTTGTTTTACATATATCACATGTATTTACTAGTCAATCAATTATATCATCTTATGTGGTTACGGATATAATTGTAAATACATAGTGTTTTGAGAATAGTTAAATATAGCCTTTAAGAGATATGTATACTTGGATTGATGTAATAAAATATATCTAGGGCACTGTGAGACATTGATTGTTTATCTCTTTTCGAGGTTGCAGCCATTATGTCATTCTAACAAGTGCATAATTTGAGCTCTCAAGTGTAGATGTACTCACTGGTTGCACGGCTTACTTGCCAGTATGAATTATTTTGTAAAGTTAATGACTGTTGAATACCTTATATTCTTGATAGAATGCTATCAAGCCTATCATGTTCAAGTGGGAGATATTGTACTTAATAAGTACGTCCATGATGGGGTGTGATGAGAACGCACTATTTCATCTTGATACGCTATGATGGATATACACCTTTTGAAAGGGTGTGAGGGAGTCATATAAAAGACTCCTGAAGACAACCATTTAGATGGTTGGCAAAACGTATGCTAAAAAACTCACCTCCTTTTCTTGTCCCCTTTCCATCAAAAGAAAAATAAGGCGTTCCATTTATTCTTTATAAGAACAATTGCATTTACATTGTGGAAATCGAATGTTTTTCTCGTGATTACATTCAGACTGACGTGAAGTAATATTATTCGTGATTCATCCGCAATTCAACGATCGTTCAGGGGTAAATTGTTGTTTGCGCATCAGAAAAAGATAAGTCGTTTTCCATCGACTTTCTTCCAACAAATTGGTATAAATAATTCTTCCATGTGAACCCATCCCATTGGTGGTCGTGTGGTTTGTACTCAATTCATCTATTGGAAGGGAGCAAGTTCACCCGCGGTCCGGGGGAGGTGGGTTGCCTCGGGTTTATGCCACCGGCTGCCGGCTGTACGGCGGTTCCCGGGTCACCAAAAAATAAAAAATAAATAAATAATTCTTCCATGTGAAATATGATCTCATATGAGTAAATTGCTGGCAAAGACTTTAGACCAAGTTGCTAAAGAGCCCATATTTGAATAAGATAACTCATCTCCTATACATTCGAGGATAATTCCCTGCATGAGATCTAAATTTACAATAGACATCATGTATCTCATTAAATTAAGCAATCTAGAAGAAGTGAGACAAATATAAAGCATATTGGATTAAATAGACGATTTATCTTCATATAAGGCCTTTTAAACTTTAGTTTCACTCGTCCTTTATTAGGCAGCTTCATTCCACCATGGCCACCACAGCAATTTCTTCTTCTCGCGGACTCTTGTACCGTTCCATCTCAATGCCTTTAAATTCTTAGCGTGTTCTAGACGCTTCAAAAAAACCCTTTTACAAGAACATGAAGATGGCTAGCTTGGTGATTACCAAACTTTGTCACTTAATTCACATCTCTCTCGCTTTTATGGAATATGTTTTGCATTCGGTTCCACATGAAAGTATTGGGGCGTCTCTGCAATTTTCTTTCTTGGTCATTCATGTCACACCCCAAATCTTATAGGGATGAGATGTCACGCCCCGACCCTTGAGTGTGTGCCCATCCCTCGGTGGTTGAATAAATTGTGACGTCCTAGAACGCATCGCTGACCTTTTTTTATTTTTTATTTTTTATTGTGCATGTAGAAGTGAATAATTAAAATCCTCAGACAACAAAAAGATGGGATAGAAAAGTAGGACCACAAATTTTGAAAACCACAACACACTTTTATACACATCATACTAAGTTATGTATACAAGTCTAGTCTATATATACAAGTCTACAAAAGGTAGAGGAGCTACAAATCCTCTAAGCATTCGAATCTCCGACTAAAGGTTCCGGGGTCTCAAGTTCTGAGGAATTAGGGTCTACCATTGAACCACCAAGAAGGCCAGTCGTATCCTAGCCAAAAGCGATCTCTAACACTGACATAGGAATCTCAGACTCTGGTAGGAGACCTTCCCTGGGTCTATCTCGCCCGTAACGATACCATGACCTAAATTGATTGGGTACCTTCCGGGGTAGACCCACATCAACCCAAACAATAGATTTCACAAGTTTGTAGACCCAAGCTCCTTGGCTTCCAAGGAGGGGAATCTAAGAGATATGTTCGGTGACCTTCTTCGGCTGACTAAAGCGCTCAGGAGGAATAGCCATCTAAGAACCTAAAAATGTTGACCCACGACGAGGTGGGACAAGGTCTTAGCAAGTTCACCCCCTAAACTCTGACTAGGAAGGAAATACGCCTAAAGACTACCTATGCACACACAAGACAAAGGTTTTACCTTTGCCTCAGTTCCTTCCTACAAGTCAGTACGATTCAAATATTCAACCAATCACTTCAATTCAAATCAAATCATCGATCCATCAATCCATTCAATTCAATATCATCCATACCATCTATGACATTCGATCAATTCAACCACTGCTCACCCAAGCTAAAAAAAAAAAAAAAAAAAGAAGATGATATAGCTCACCAAAGCTAACAATATATATATATATATATATATATATATATAAAATAATAATAATATATATATAATGCTCACCGAAGCTGCTATATAATATAACTCACCGAAATTGATAGATATTTATAATTGCTCATCAAAACTGCTAGAGTATACTACTCACCGAAGCTAACATATCAAGGCCCTCACGCTTATATAGTATACTGATCTTATCAACTAATAAATTTACCATTTTTATGATACCCGATAAAAATACTTGTGTATGAGTATACGGTTGGCTTATGCCAAAATACAATATTTTCCTTTCCAAAAATCCCATCATTTAATATAGTCCACAAAAAATTATTTTTGGTGTTACATACCGACGCCCAGTGTTTCTCAATTAAATACTTAAATTACTCAATTTTGGGATAAATTTTCAAAATTACAATTATCACTCAAATAGCACAAATTAATATTCAATTAAAAAAACCAAGCACTCCATTGCAATCAACACAAAATCCGGTCACCGACTATTTCGGTCTAATTTCCGGAAAATAATAAATAAGTAAATAAATACCAAAATTAATTAAATAAATACAATTAAATGCCATAAATGCAACCTTAGGCCAAAAAAGCCTAATTAAATACCGAAATGGGTCCGAAAAAATTCCGAACAAATGTAGATAAATAATACAACCTATCTAGTTGCTAATTAAACCGCTCTAACCACCTAACATGCAATAACGAGTAATTAGATTGCAAATCCATTTTAACTAACTACCTAATCCAAGTTTAACCTAAACTAATCAACCCTTAACATCATTAACTTCATAAATGGAGATTAGTGAGTAAACTCACCAGTTTTGAAATTCGATGATGAGTCCATGGTGATGGCAAGGGGGAGACGAGTGACAAACTTCGAAGCAGCGACACCCTACGAGGCCCATAAATGGTCCAAAGTGGGCCTTGAAGCCCACAGTGGCTTGCTAGCTTCAGCTTCTAATCTTGGGCTGAGGGAGGCTAGATGGAGGCTGGCTAGGCTAGAAACGGCATGGGTGGTTGGTAGACGGGCTATAGTGGCTAGGCGGGTTTTCACGGCGACGAATGATAGCTCAGGCGATTAGACAGGGGCTCAATACGGCTTGAGGAAGCTCGAGGGATGGCCTGGGCACGCAGGACAGTGGAACGGTGCATAGGACGAGTGGGCTAGCGTGTGGGGCAGGACGGCGATGTGGCAGGGCTTTGGCAGCTCGGTGAAGTTTGCAATGGCAAGGGGGGATGGTTGCTCGGTTTCTTTGCACTTTTTGGAGCTCCAAAGGGTCTCTAATGGAGAAAGTGAAGCTTGCTGAAGAAGAAAAAGGGTTGAAGGCTTGGAGGGGGCCACATTGGCCTCCAAAGTCCTCCATTGATCATTACTTTGGCCCCACTTGGTTTCAGCTCTATCCTCAGCCATTTTGCAGCCATTGAGCTTACTTAGGAAGCCAAGGAAGTGGTACAAAGGTTGAGGACCAGGGGGGCTACAAATTTGGAACATTTTCCCCTAAATCCACTTCAATTTCCTTATGAATTGATTTGATCCGGCCCCCATAAATCCAACTAAGATGCCTACAATTCACATTTTTCCTCGTCAATAGAACTAGCTTGCATCCCAAAAACGCGATAATAAACGGTCCCCTGAATTGTCCAGTCGAAAATGTCCTTATTTTGAATTTCCCCCAAAAATCTCGGTTTGTAGAAAAATTTCAGGAGGATGACTCAACGTTCCCAAAATGACTCGTGACATGACAGAACTTTCAATTTCTGAAATCGGATTCAAATTCGCGATTAATTTCAATTTGACGCGATTTTAGCATAACCTAGTCTACTATGTAGCTTTTAGAAATTTTTGGTTTAATTGACCCATGGTCGATTTGTGGCATCCCAAAATTCAATGTCAAGCCATAAGGTGTGTTAAAGTCTTTAATTAGGTGATAAAATTTCCCATGGCTTATGCTTTAGCCATTAGTCTTTTAAATAGATGATTTGTGCATGTGCTTGTGAGAATTTAATTTGATAGATTAATAATCTATGTTTGGCCATGTACTTTATAAATTAAATTTCAATAAACAAAATGTCACAAGACTTTGGCCACATTGAAAACTAAAATTTAAAAATATTTATAGAAGAATTTCAAAAAAAAAAAAAGGGAAAAGAGGGTAAAAATTTGATTGGGCATTAAGCCCAAGAGTGGATCTTTAATGGGCCAAGTTGGCCGGCCCATTGAAGCCCACAAGTGGGCTGCTGTCGACCAAGGGGAGGCCCAAGAGTGGCCGGCCCAAGCCCAAGCCCAAAGCCCTTGCATGAGTGGTGACAAGTGGCACAAAGGAGAATGCCATGCATTGGCTAGTTTGAAGGCAAGTAATGATGAGGATTAGGGGGAAATAAAAAGGAAGAGAGAGAGAAGGGTGGTCGGTTTTTCCCCATTCGGCCAAGAGTGAGAGAGAGAGAGAGAGAGAGAGAGAGATTTCGCGAGAGAGAGAGGGAGAGCGGCCGAGAGGGAGGAGGAGCCGAGTAGGAGTCGCCGTCCGTCCGCCGTGCTCGCCGCCTTACGCCGTCGTCCGTCCGGTCTAGAGGCAAGTGGGAGTCCTCTAGCTGCTCTTGAATGTGTGTATGTTACTTGCAGGTTGAATTTTTGGGTGTTTAGGTGAGAAAAACCGAAGTATGGTTGGTTTGTTCTTGAGTGGTGTGGCTGTTCTTGCTCGAACCGTGTGAGTCAGAATGTTGTGTGAGCTTGAATGTGTGTTTAGAGTCCGATTTTGGCTTTTATTTCTTCATGAAAGGTGTAGCTAACATCTTGAAATATAACATACTAAACTTTCGTGGAAAATGATGGAGATTTAAGGGGTTAAAGTCTCCTCCTACGGAGACCTCAGATCTGGAAAGATTTTACTGACCTTTTGTTGGATTTGTGGTTGCATGTTGGTTTTTGTTGATAATATCTCTTAGATTTCTTCATGAAATTTATAGGGGACATCTTAAAATACAACATACTCAAATTTGAAGTGAAATGAACAACTATAGCCTAGTAAATCGACTAGATCTTGAAGACGGTAATTCTGGTGATGTATTTCGAGACACCCGAGACTTCATGGACTTAAATGACGACTATAATCTGGTTATTTGACTTAGATCTCTTCATGAAACTTGTAGAGGACATCTTGATGTATAACATATCCAAATTTCATAGGAAACTAAAGAGAATAGGTAGGTTAAAACTCAATATTTCGGAGAAGCTTGTACTGGACGATGCGGTAATGGATCCAGAAGCTTCGTGAGACTGTGTAAAATAATCTAAAAAGAATCTGGCTTGGAAATTTTTCATGAAAGTTGTGCAAAAATGTCTTGGCTATGACTCAGTAAAATTTAGTAATTTTTGGAGGTCGTATGAATATTTTAATCGAATTTCTTCGGAAACTGTGCATACTGATTTCATCCAAAAATTGTATGCTGTTTTGTGGAAATTGTGAAATTGTGTGAAATTCTATTTGGCCATGTATTTTGCATGTAATTATCATCCTATTGGCTTGTTTGATAATTGCTTTAATTTTTATAATTTTTGGGAATCTATAGATATTAAATTTAATATTTTTGAAAATGACAAAAGCTGGAATTTAAATAAATGAAAAAAGGCATGAAAAATGGATTATTTTATTGGCCATAAATTCCATTAAGTTTATTTCATAACTAATTATATCATGTAGCATGTATGATGAGGTTTTGATGTAAGCATGATATTGAATTGGCATACATGTATAAATTCCATGCCAAGTATGACTTGTTTGATGTCACAATGACATGCCATGCTAAATTAAGATTGAAATTGGTAAACATGGATGATGGTAAATGAGGAGATGGTTGTGGTGGAGGATGATCCTGGAATGTATAGAGATACATTGCCGGATTTCCCTGGGAGATTCAGGATGCCCGGAATGTGGGGGCCGGAAGCCCTGTCGGAGGTTTCTGCCCGAAGGGAATGCCTCGCGATGCCAAGATTAGGGTACGGGATGCCCGGCCAGGGAGTGTAAATGCCGGAAGCCCTGTCGGAGATTTCTGCCCGAAGGGAATGCCTCGTGATGCCAATTGGGATGCGAGATGCCCGGAATGTGGGGGGTCGGATGCCCGGTGGCCTGGGATGGCTAAATGCTGGAAGCCTCAGAGGTCTTTGCCCGAGGGGATGATAAAATTGATGATTTGAGAAATGGGTGATGTGGTGATCAAATGGGAGGTTAAAAGTGGAAATTAAACTATGGCATGATGATATGCATGATGATATGCATGACGATGATGATGATGACATGTATGATATGATGATGCCATGATGATGATGACATGTGTGATGTCATGATGTCATGATGATGATGACATGTATGATATGATGATGCCATGATGATGATGACATGTGTGATGTGGTGATGTCATAATGATGATGACATGTATGATATGATGATGATACACATGTATGTGTTATAATTTGTGATGATGATGCATGATAGTATGCGCATGGCTTCAAGGTAAGTAACGCCTGCAATGCATGTATGACTTGTATGATGCATTGAGTGGTTATTGGATTCCTTATCTGCTAAGTGGTTGTACTCACCCCTTTGGGGACCAACATTTCAGATTAGCAGTATTGCCGCTTCCTGCCATCGCATGGAGTGCATTTTATGGTTTACCATCTGACGTCGAGGTAGAGTGCGAGGAGTTCAGCTGTCCTTCTGTGCCTGGATTGACATATATTCGTGTGCGTTGTTTTGTCACATACGACGTAGGCCTGACTGGGGGCCCGATTGTTCAGGAGTTTGTCTTCATCCACGTTCGTCATGACGGGGTGATGAGAGGGATGCTGCCACCGTCACCGCCTGACGCACCGGACTGGGTGTGAGGCCCGTGCGTGACGAGTAGGAGCTGTGTTTCTTTTTGGATAGTTAGCCGACACTTATGATGGGGGTTGTGCACGTGTGATGCAGAGGGTCGAGGGTTCTTTTTGGGGTTTTAGGCTGGAAATGGCTGAGTCCTAGCTTTTCATTTTTGATGTATCGACCCAAAAGAAGTCACATCTTGAAAGTATATGTAAATAAAGTGTCGTGGCTTGTCTATAAAATTATGGTGATTAGTGGTGTGTATTGGTATCATGGTTGGTAGGGGGAGAGATGGTGATGCTTTATTTTGCTTCCGCTAATAAGTCGCATTGGGACCGCTTTAAAAAAAAAATGTGCCTGTGAATAACGACGCTTCTTCTAAGTGTAGAACAAAAGGGTAATAAGATGTAACATCGGTACTTGTGGCGACTGCCGAAGGGTTCGGAGTGCTACACGATTTATTTCGAGCCACAATGTACATTTTCAACACATTGGTGATTCTCGATGGTCGTGAAAATCTCAAGGTTTCAAATATGGCCATAGGGTATCAAAACAACAACAAAATCGATCTAGTGCCGATCGACAAGAATTTTACAATCTGGTGGAATCACCCACTCTTTGATCACCCATCTAAGTTGAACCGACCTATCTCTGATCTCTGATCAATTTTTAACTATGTTGTAATGATCTCTGCAGATGAGCACGGTTAAGTAGTCTATTCCTAGTCGAATTCTCAAATCTTTTGCATTAAAATCCTTTAATGACTTCCCCAGATATTTTAGTTATCTCATAAATGATCAGCTCAGAGAATAGTACTATAAGCACGTCTATGAAAGGCTTAATTCATTCAATTAAAAACATGACTGGAAATTCAGGATGTCACAACTCTTTCCCTCTTATAAAAATTTCATTCTCGAAATTTAAACCATTACAATTCTTTAAACAAAAATGTGGAGGTACAGTCGTCTCATTAAACCCTCACTTTCCCAAGTTGCTCCTTCAGTGTCGTGGTGTTGACAGACCACTTCAACTAACGGGATCATCTTGGTACACAAAATCTACTCTTTGTGATCCACGATCTAAACTGGGCTTTCCACATACAACACTCTATCGTCCATGTTTACTTCCTCAAAATTAAGCACGCGAGTCGAGTCAAGCTCATATTTCCTCAACATCGACATGTGAAAGACGACATGCACTTACGCCAGCCTCGGCAGCAATGTAATACGATACGCTAGGATCCCAATTCTCTCTAGAATCTCAAAGGGACCTACGTACCTCGAACTCAACTTTCCCTTCTTGTCAAAGCGTGAAGTACCTCTTATTGGTGACACTTTTAGAAAAATGTGATCACTAACTTGGAATTCCGAAGGCCTTCGACGCTAATCTGTTTAGCTTTTTTGGTGGCTCTAAGCAATCTTTAATCTATCCTTATTGACAGCAACTGCATCCACTGACTGTTGACTAACTCGGGGTCTGTAATCTTTTGTTCTCCTACCTCATCCCAACAGACTGGCGTTCTGCATACTCTGCCATATAATGCTTCGAAGAGAGCCATCTGAATGCTCTGCTAGTAGTTGTTGTAGGAAAACTTGATAAGATGAAGCCGTTCCTCCCAACTTCCCTTGAAATTCAACACACAAGCACGCAGCATGTCTTCAAGGATTTGAATCGTCCTCTCAGACTGGCCATCCATTTGAGGATGATATGCCGTACTGTACTGCAACTTCATCCCTAAAGCAGTCTACAGACTTTTCCAAAAAGTAGCTGTAAACCTCGGGTCTCGGTTTAATGTAATCGTCACTGGCATTCCATGTAGACAAACTATTTGACGCATGTACAAATCTGCATGTCTGTCTAAATTAAGGTCCTTTTGTACTGCAATGAAGTAAGCCGATTTTGTCAGTCTGTCGACTACTATCCAAATAGAATCATTACTCTTTTGACTCCTTGGTAAGCTTGTCACAAAATCCATTGTGATGTGCTCCTATTTTCACTCGGGAATCTCGAGAGGTTGTAGAAGTCTTCCCAGCTTACAATGATGTGCCTTCACTTGTTGACACGTTAGATACTTGGCGACATGCTTGGTAATGTCTGCCTTTATATCGAACCAACAATAGTGTTGATGTAGATTTTGATACATCTTTGTATTGCCGGGATGAATACTGTAACTGCTACGATGAGCTTTTGACAAGATTTCTTCCTTAAACGCTGCATCGTCAGGTACACACAATCGTCATCAGAACCTCAATGTTCCATTCTCAGAAACCTAAAAGTCAACCTTTCTCTTATCGGTCTTCTCTTGCAAGATTTTTTGAATCTCTGGGTTTGCCCACTGAAGTGCCTTAATCTTGATCTACACTTTCAGCTCAATTCTGAGGGTGGCCATAAGATTTGAGAGGTGGCCCACCTCAAATTTGAAAACTGAATCCCGAGCTCTTTCGAGTAAAACCCATTCCTTAATAATCATTTGTGCAATTGAAGACTTTCGACTCAAAGCGTTTGCGACCTTATTCGCCTTTTCAGGATGGTACAAAATATCACAATCGTAATCCTTCAAAAGTTCCATCCAGTGACGGTGTCTCATATTCAACTCCTTCTAATAGAATAGATACTTAAGACTTTGATGGTCAGTGAAGATCTGAAATCTTTCCCCACACAAATAATGTCTCCAAATCTTTAGAGCGAAAATAATTATGCCGAGTTCTAAGTCATGCGTTGGGTAATTCAACTCGTGAGGTCTCAACTAACAGGAGGCGCATGTAACAATTCTACCATGTTGCATCAACACACAACCTAGTCCTCTAAATGACGCATCACTATAGATCTCGTATCCTCTAACACTAGATGGAAGGGTCAGTATAGGCGCAATAGTTAGCTTCTACTTAAGCTCTTGGAAACTATGCTCACACTTGTCGGTCCACACAAACTTCTATTCCTTTTTCAGTAGTCGAGTCATTGGCGACGCTAAGGCTGAAAATCCTTCTACAAACCTTCCATAGTAACCTACCAAACCTAAAAAGCTCCTGATCTCTAACACGGTCTTGGCCAGTTGATAACTACTTCTATCTTGGACGGGTCCACGGAGATTCTTTCATCTGAAATCACATGACCTAGAAACGCTACACAAGTCAATCAAAACTCGCACTTGCTAAGCTTAGCATACAACTCATGATTCCTCAGGGTCTGGAGTACCATCCTCAGATGTCCCTCGTGCTCCTCAATACTTTTCAAATACACCAGGATATCGCCGATGAACACGATCACGAACTGATCCAAGTATTCCTTGAACACTCAGTTCACTAGATCCATAAAAGCAATTGGAACGTTCGTCAATCCAAACGGCATTATAGTGAACGTTTGTCGATCCTGGGAGTGGATACTTTTTCTTGATCGTCACCTAATTGAGTTGACAATAGTCGATACACAGGCGCAACGAACCATCTTTCTTCTTCATGAACAGAACTAATGCTCCCCAAGGTGATGCACTGGAACATATGAATCCCTTATCCAACAATTCTTGCATCTGCAACTTTAATTCTTTCAACTCAAACAATGACATCTGGTAAGGAGCCTTAGAAATTGGCTTTGTCCCAAGAGCTAATTCAATCACGAATTCAATCTCTCTCTCTCTCTCTCTCTCTCTCTAGCGGTAAGTCTAGCAATTCTTTCGGAAACACGTCTAGAAATTCTTGCACCACTGAAATATCTTCGATCTTGAGCTCCTCAATTGTCGTATCCACAACAGTTGCCAGGTAACCTTGACAACCTCCGTCTAACAAATGGTTTGCCTTAAGCGATGAGATCAAGGAAATCGAGGGTCCTCCTCGATTCCCTATGAACTCGAAACTTTCACCCCTTAACGAGCTAAACTAAATCACTTTACGATAATAGTCCATCTTAGCTCGTTGCTTGATGAGCCAATCCATGCCAATTATCAAATCAAAATCATACATAGTTAAGACTAACAAATCAATCCTCCCCTTAAAAGGGCTAGTACGCACACCTATAGGGGGTGAATAGGTGTATATAAAAATTTATTCGCAAGACTTCAATAAATTGCCTTTGAAAATGAATGACTAAAGATGTAAACTACTTTTAAATAATTCTATGAGACAATTATAAAAAGCAATGAAATAAGGAGTTAAGGAAAGAGAATTGGAACACAAGATTTATAACAGTTTGGCTTAATCTAAGCCTACGTCCACTCTCCCACGCTGATAGCCCACTAGCTGAATTCCACTAAGAATCAAAAGAGATTATACATAATGTGATCTTCAACTTCCTCAGTGGAGAGTCTCAACTAGTCTCTTCACAAAGTCACACTATGAGCTTCTCTCTTTTGTATACAATTTGAGCTCGATGAATTGAAAGAACAACGAACTAAGAGATTCAAACTTTGAAATTCTTTTTTCACACACTCTCACCTCAAACAACTGAAGAGTTCGCCTTAAATACTCCTCCATGCCTTCACAACCGTTGGCACTTTCTGAGGGAATTCTTCCAATCTTCCCTTTAGACAGAATCAATTAAGGTGATCTCGAGTCATTGAATGATTAGTCATGAAAGCCCGTCAATCTTGTTTGCCAATATAATCAGGATCTTTGGTTTCCATAAGTATAACCTTCCAAGTTTGCTCACATTTCAAAAGATCTTCACATCGGAGTAGATAAGAATAATCAATCTTGCTAATGATTATGTATCTAGCCAGAAAGGTTTTCCAAAACCATATGAATCGAATCTTTGAAGACAATCCGTCATTTGGATAAGTCTTATTTCTTCGTTTGGAAACTATCACTGAGGGCAAACTTTGAGTCTTGAGTCTAGCGGTTTTTAGACTTTGACGACAGAATCTGGAGTTCTTCAAACTAGACTGATGGAAACGTTTTGTCAACTTCAAAACAATAAATGAGTTTTCTCCAACAATCTCCCCCTTTTGGATGGTGATAAAACTTTCTTGCAGATTTGAAAACTGTTGTCCTGCAAAACAATACTTAAGCAATACATGATAACTTATAAAAATAAGCTGATTAGGACTTGGATAGCATTAATTCTGCAACCACAAAAAACATGTTAATCCTGCAAGATAACTATCCATCTACAATCAATATCTCAAGCTAAGTTATTGCGTGCATCAAAGATTCAAATCACAATAACAACCAAGCAGTCAAGATCCAAAGTCAAAAGTTCACAACCAAACAAAAATACCAAAGTCTAAAAAATCATCAAAATAAAAGTCATTAAAATAAAGACAAGACAAAATCTGCACAACTTCTCCCCCTTTTTGTCAACAGAAAAAAGTGGAGAATAAGTAGAAAGAGTTGAGTGAAAAGAGTGGTGTGAAAATCATGGCTGTTTTGGCAAGCAAACAAGCTAGAATTCCCCCATTGAGCTCACTATCTTTTCAAGCTTTCCAAGAGTCTACTTCAGTTGCTGTAAATCTTCACCCTTCGCATGATCTTGCACTTGAGTCTTTATAGCGAGTAGCTATTCTTGCAACAAAACTGAAGTAACCAAAATGGCCTTTTTGAGATCTTTTATCGCATACTCCAAACCATATTGATGTTTCCTTAAATCCAACAGGATATCCATCATTCTTGAAAAGTCCGCTGATTGTGCTAGTGCAGCACTAGGTCCAGCCGAATTTGTTCTTGGAGTCTTGAGATTGGAGGGTTCTTTAGCAGTTCGTCTACCATGACTAGGAGTGGATGCCTCAATGTCTGATTCAGGATAAAGAGAGGCATACACGTTATCTGGATCTGCTGCAGAACGACTAACATCACTAGTTATAACAAATAAAGAAATACCTCATTTTTCAGCAGCTCCCCTTGTTTATGTGCCTTCATGTGGAGAAGTGAATTTTTCTTCCTATTATGCTTCAGCAAGGGAGTGATGTTTTTCTCTTCCTTTCGCTCCGGCAGTTTCAATCCTTGTTTATTCCGAGTTACTTGACAATGATACAACTAAGGTAGGCTTAAAGGAATCATCTCAAGCCTCTTCTTCCTTTTCTTCTCTTCTTCCTTCCTCTTCCTCTTCCTATGTTCTCTTTTCTTCTTCACTTCTTCTTCCTTCATCTCTTTTCTCTGTCTCTTCTCTGGTCTCTCGTTCTTCTGTCTCTTGAAAGCTAACAAAACTCTGTAAATTGCAAAGGGCAAAGGCGGAGATGGTAATGTCATCCTCATCTTCTTCATCTTCCAAGATAAGTGTTCTCCTCTTCTTGATAGGTTTAGTCATTGGTTCTTTGCCTTTTCATTTTGATGCTGTAGAGCTTTACTTTGCCTTGATAGGGGATTTCTCCTTCATTCGCTCTAACACCTTGTTGAGTTCCTTCAAACACATCTTGGTGATCATCTTCAATCCAATTACCATAGGAGCAATGCTTCGCAAGCACAAAGAAGCAGGTAAATGAATGTTGAAATGTCTGAAGATTCTTGTGATAAGAGCAAAGTATGGGAGTTGTCCCTTGTCTTTCACCACTGTCTTGTATATGTGCATCAGGATGGTATGAGGCAAAGAGAACTTGTATCCAACATTGATGATATACATCAACTTTGCTTCATAATGAGACACATCAGTCTTGGATGTTGATTTTAGACGGATGCGGTTGATCACGATTTGAAGTAGCAAGATGTTGGAGGCATTCATCCTAGATTAGGAAATCTTGCCTTCAGCAATGCTTTCTTGTACTAAATTCCATGTAGCGTGAGTAATGGACACACTAATCAATTGGAAGCACACTCTTTCCACCCCAATCAAGTCGGCCAAAATATCCACATCGATCAAAAATTCCTTATCCTTAATAGTAAAAGAGAATCTATTTGCATCCAAAAAGGATAGATTCAAAAAGGATATATTCGAATATAAATAGGCTATAAGTTCTGGATAAGCAATTGTTGTCTCAGAACAAGAACGCTCCAGTTGAAGAAGTGTAAACTTCTCCCTCAGATTTACTTGCACAGAATCAAGAAAATCAAAATCAACGCTTATAGGGTTCATAACCCATCTCTTCATCAATTTTGAATAAACCTTATTGTGGTCCTTAAACCGGAATAGACTCGCTCCATCACCACCAACATTTGCAGCCACTCCCATCCTAGGCTGGAAATGTGTGAACATTCTTTCGTCATCATCATTTCCTTCTGGCTGATTGAAAGTGCCAAAACACAAGTCACTAGGAAAGTTGGCAAAAGTCTTTTCAACCGACCCTTTTGCAGCCACGCCCAACTTCTCCATATCGCACAAGAATAGAGTTTCATTCGTGTAGCCTCTCTGTGGCACCCCTCGAACGGCCCCTGATCCGTCAAGGTTGCCACAGATTACTTAACACTCATTCTACTACATACCAATAAAGTAACTTTTTAATTTAAGTAAAATCATAGTTCATAGGGGTTAATCAGTAGAATACTTTTCTATATATATATATTGTAAAGGTCCCAGCGTAGTTCATCAGCGGAAGCATAAACAAGTCTCACCATCTCTTCCTCCAATAACAATAATGCAATGCACACCAATTACACACCAGAAGAAAAGATAAAGCCGATTCACTTTTATTTATATTTTCATGATGGACATTCAGATCGATACAACAAAAAGGCCAAGATTTTTTAACTATACTTGGCTATAACCAAAAGAGAACTCGACCCTACATGAAAGATGTACATCCCTCCATCGACAAGTGTCAACTATCTCCAAAAAGAAAACGTCAGCTCCCACCAGTCCTACGTGTCATCACACCCAACCCGATGCATCGGGCGGCAGCGGTGGTAACATCCCTAGAATCACCCCATTGCGTCAAACGTGAACGAACAAAAACTCTTGGATGATAGGGCCATCAGCTGAACCCACATCGTACATCACCAATGCTCAAACTCGGACATACTTCAGACTAGGTATACTAATACAGAAAAGCTCGGTGCACTCCACCTCGACGTCAGTAAGTATGCCATAGAAGGTATCACGCACAATTGGTGAAAGAGGTATCTTTCTAATCTGAAATGTTAATCCCCAAAAGGGGTGAGTACAACCACTCAGCAGTAAAGATCTGCTACACTACACAGTGCATCAAACAAAACAATCAAGGTATCATGAATAAAGCACATATCATTCATGCATTCAAGCATACCTTACCTTGCAGCCATACATAAATCACCATGCCATATGTGCATATACCACCATGCACTTATCATCAAACAATCATGCATATATCACCATGCCATATGTGCATATACCACCATGCACTTATCCTTAAGCAGTCATGCATATATCACCATGCCATATGTACACATCTATGCGTATGATACAGCCTCAATTTTTATCTTTCGGAGGACCAATGTTTGCATCCCTCAATTTATCGCTCGGCATCACGAGGAACCTCTGGCACACACCTCCGGGCACCCGGCACACACACTCCGAGCATCTTGTACCCCAACTAGCATCACGAGGTATTCCCCCCAGCACACACCTCCGAGGCTTCCGGCACACACCTCCGGGCATCCCGAAACTCCCGAGGACATCCGGCACACACACTCCGTGCATTCGGCACACACACTCTGGGCATCCCGAAACTCCCGACACATCGTCGGCTCACACCTCCGACGGTCTTGTTATTATCTGAATTTATATTCACACATGTATCTCAATTTCAACATGGCATTTGATGCATCAATGTCAAGAGTCTCAACCAGCTTTTTTTTTTATATACCATATAACATGCCATATGTCATCACATATGTAGCAAGATCAACCACTCAAAGCATTACATCACATGGAAAAATTCATTTATTTTTTATAACACATCAATTTTTAGATAAAACAGAATACACTCATTTGGTTAAAACTCTAGGAAAATTAATAAATGGTATAAATAAATTCTGAAAACTTGACACATTATAGACGAGACCTAAAGGCAGATATCTCATGAAAAACACCATACCAAAAGAATCTTACACAAAACAGTACGGTCCATGCATCACAGTCTTCAAAATTTTTACACTTCAGCTTGCACAGTTTCGGAAGTAATTTAAATGAAATATCCAATTGAACTCAGAAAATTATGAAATTTTTATATGTTATAGAAAAGTCCTAAAGGTAAATATCTCATCAATAAATCGAAATCCAAATCGTTCTAGATTAACAGATATAGATCATTAATTCCCCCTATTCTCGGTGTCATTTTTCCAGATTATCTTCTTTCAAAGGAAACTCGTTTCACCAATATACATATGTCCATTTATTCTAAATTTTCAGTATGTTACACCTCAGAATATTATCTACAACTTTTATTAAGGACACACTATCAAATTTTAACTGTATGAGTTTATAAAAATCATAGAATCATACTAGGTCGAGGTAACATTTTCCTAGATCCAGTTCCTTCAAAGGACAACGATTTCACCAACCTATTTTTGTTCATTTCCTCTAAATTTTTTATATGTTTTACCTTAAGAAGTACACTACAACTTTTATTAATAACTCAAAGTAATATTTTCGAAAGAAAGTTACTTTACAGTCCACGAAATCACTAAAGGTCAGCACAACAAATTCCAGATCTAATCTCTCCAAAGGAAAATCTTTTCATCAGGAAATCCTTGTCCGTTTTGTCTTAAATTTTAGTATGTTATTCCTTAATATTTTTTCTACAACTTTCATGAAGAGATCAAAGCGAGATTCCAACTAAAAAGTCACATGCAGCTCACAAACTAATGAAGGGTCAGACTGGTTTTTCCAGGAAACAGCATGCTAGGCCAACAAATTTCTCCCCATAGCTTCGACCTTTCATCACATCTACCACAACCAAAATTCACCATCTTCTGCACACACATCATAGCAAGCAAAGGGTAGGTTTTAGGACTCTACTTGCCTCGAATTTAAGCACAAAACAGTGACAAACGGCGGGCAAGGCGGCGAACGAATGGCGGCGAGCTAGGCGGACGATCGGCAAACGGCCCTCCTCCTTCTTCTCGCAAGCATGGCCTCTCCTTTCTCTCTTCCTTTCTTCCTTTCCTTTCTCACTTTCTCTCCTCTCTCTCTCGGACGACTCCCTCTTTTTCTCTCCCTTTCCTCGCCTAATCCGCCCCCCTCACTCTCTAATTTCTTCCCCCTCATGATTAACAATCATGATCTTGCATGCCGACGCCACTTGGCAATTGCCATGCAAGATGGGCTTTACTAGCTCGGCTTGGGGCCAGCTTGGTCGACGGCAGCTCCTCCTCTCCCTTTGGGCTTCGTAGGCCAGGCCCATATGGCTGAATGGTGGGTGATTGTGGGCTGGTCTTGGCCTAAGAGTCTTGGCCCACTCTTCGCTAATTTAATCTACTAATATCTTCCACTTAAATAAATTCCTATCTTACAAAAATAATATGGCCATAAAACTTGTAGTCATAAATCCATAAATTCCAATTTATAACACACATGGCCAATGATAGAATTTTATTTCCTATCAAATAATTATCTATTAAAAGCTTGGCCATAAATCTTATTGCAAATTATGGATTAAATGGCTACAATTCAACTTAAGGGTACTTTCATCATATTTCCATGTGGTAATGCCTCCAGGAATTGGCATGAGATTTTGGGATGCCACACTCTCTCTCTCTCTCTCTCATAAACTCATTGATCAAAGACATAGCATTACCTCCTTCTTTCAACTTAGAATAAAGCTTGAAAGCAACTTGAGGTCTCAACATTCTTACAGGTTCGATTTCTTCAATTATTTCTTCTTCTGGTTGAGTCGGTGGAGAAGACTGATTCTGTTAAGAAAGTTGTTAATGACTTGGTTGCTACTAATGAGGAGAGTCTTCTTCCTCGATCAAATCGAAATGCATAGGACCCTCAGGCATGTGCTGTGGTCCCATGCTTGCGATTTTGGAAGACTTTATTGAAGACATTGTCGCTTTATGGGAGAAATCTCGAACTCGATCGCCGAAAAAGGTGAAAACTTTTGAAATAAACTAGCGAGAAAGTGAGAGTAAATGTGATTTTTGCATTCTAGGGTTTGAGAGTAAAAACGAATAAGAAGAATCTCGACAATATAAAAAGCAAATGAAGCGGGGTAAACGAATCATCACAAAGGAAAAAATAAAACTGCCTTTTTGAAAATGAAAATTACCATAAATTCAAAAACTCATAAAGGACAATTTCTAAAAATACAACAATCAATTAGTGATTAAAAAATAACCGTACCTTTTTAAAAATATCATTTGCAAATTAAATTACATGTATAGAAAAATGATAAACTTACAGTCATAACTTGGTTGCTCTGAGTCTGACGAGCTTCAAACTTTAATTAATAGAAGATATAATGTTCAGTCTGGTGCGAATAGACTCAAATACGTTCTTTTCGAGTGGCTTCGTAAATATATCTGCCAACTGATTCTTAGAGTCAATAAATTGAATCTTAACTTCTCCATTGTGAACATGATCTCTGATGAAATGATGTCTAATTTATATGTGCTTTGCTCTAGAATAAAGAATTAGATTCTTGGTGAGATTTATGACACTGGTGTTATCACATTTGGTCTCAGTGCATGAGTTTTCAATTCCAAAATCTCTTAGCTGTTGTTTTATCCACAAAACTTGAGAGCAGCAACTTAACTTTACTTCTTCGAAAATCAGGACACCAGCTTGTTTCTAAGCAATTGACATGTACTAGAAGTACTCTTTCTGTCCACTTTGCATCCTACTAAATCTGCATTTGAATATTCAAGGAGAGTAAAGTCTCCTTATTTAGGAGACCATGGACCTAGTTTTGGAGTTGTTGCAACGTAATTGATGATGTGCTTTGCAGTAGTTAAGTGAGATTCTTTGGGATTTAATTGTAATCTAGCACAAATACAAAATGTCAGGTTTAGATGCAGTAAGGTAAAAAAGTGAAACAATTATGCTCCTGTATAGCTTCTGGTCTATACTCTTTCCTTCTTCATCTTTATCTAGCTTTGAAGAACTTGACATAGGTATCTCGGTCCTTTTACAATTTTCCAAACCGAACTTTTTGATGAGATCTTTCACATATTTCTCTTGATGAATGAAAATTCTCTTCTTCAATTGTTTGACTTGTAATCCAAGAAAAAAGGTTAATTCACTCATCATGCTCATCTCGAATTCATCTTGCATAGACTTAGAAAATTTCTTGCACAGATTTTCATTAGGTGATCCTAAAATAATATCATCAACTTAGATTTGAACGAGTAGAAAATCTTTACCTTCTCTTTTAATGAACAAGGTAGTGTCTACTTTACATTTATCAAAACCATTTTGAATTAGGAATTTACTTAACTTGTCATACCAAACCTAAGGTGCTTGCTTTAATCCATAAAGAGCCTTTTTCAATCTAAAGATTGAGTCTGGCTTTCTTGGATCTTTAAAACCAGGTGGTTGTTCCACATAGACTTCTTCTTAGATAAATCCATTTAGAAATGCACTTTTTACATCCATTTGGAATAACATGAAATTTTTATAGCAAGCAAAAGCAAGTAATAATCTAATTGCTTCTAACCTTGCTACCGGTGCATACATCTCATCATAGTCTATCCCTTCTTCTTGTGTATATCCTTTGGCTACAAGTATTGCTTTGTTCCTGACCACTTTTCCTTTCTCGCTCATCTTGTTTCTAAAAACCCATTTAGTTCCAATAATAGACTTATCTTTAGGTTTAGGAATAAGTTCCCAAACATCATTACTAATGAACTATCTGAGCTCTTCTTGCATAGCTTCAATCCAACTTTCATCAACCAAGCGTTCTTCTACAATTCTAGGTTCAACTTCAGAAACAAGTGCTAAAGCACTAGACTCTTCACGCTTTTTGGATCTGGTACGAATTCCTTCATCAATGTTGCCAATGATGAGTTCCTTGGGATGACTTGACATATGCTTCCAATTGTTGGTTTGTTTGTGAGTTTGCTGATCCTCTGTTTCAGTTGAATCTTCTAGTTCATCTTGTTGTTGAACTTCAAAAGTCTGAACCACTTTGGGGAAAGTAGACTTTGTAGGATTTGGAGTAGGTTCAGATTCTTCAAGTTGAGCCTGATTCAGTTGATTCTGCATTGAGTCTTGAAACTTGACATTCATATATTCTTCCTTAGACTGACCCTTCTTGTTAAATACTCTGTAGGCTTTGCTTGAGGTTGAGTAGCCAAGGAAAATTCCTTCGTCCTATATTTCTTCAAACTTACCAGTTCGATCATTTGCATTCTTTAAAATAAAACACTTACAACTAAACACATGGAAATAAGAAACAATTAGCTTATTTTCTTTAAATAACTTGTAAAGAGTTTTCTCCAAAATATGCCTTAAGAATACTCTGTTAATAATATAACAAGCTGTAGAAACTGTTTCAACCCAAAAACGAGAAGAAATATTACTCTCAATTA
Source organism: Eucalyptus decipiens (assembly GCA_014182575.1). NCBI lineage: Eukaryota > Viridiplantae > Streptophyta > Magnoliopsida > Myrtales > Myrtaceae > Eucalyptus > Eucalyptus decipiens. The sequence continues at coordinate 24,139,339 of CM024618.1, read as the reverse complement.
AGAGTGTTCTAGCCATTTCCTGTATAGATCTATTCTTTCTTTCCACAATCTCATTTTACTCGAGAGTATATGGAGAAGAGAAAACATGCAGAGAACCAGAGTTATCATAGAATTTTGCAAAGTCTTGGTTTTCAAATGCACTTCATGGTCTATCCTAATACTCGAAATAGCATATCATTTATCATTCTAAACTTTTTTTTTGCAAATTTTAAAAAATAAGAAAAGATTTCAAATTTACTTGCCAAGAAGTATACCCATGTAAAGCGAGAATAATCATCCACGATTACTAGGCAGTATCTCTTTCCACCAATACTTTGAGTTCTGGTTGATCCAAAAAAATCCAAATGTAGAAGCTACAAAACTCGATTAGTAGAAACTTTGTTTCTAGGTTTGAAAGAACTTCTAACCTGTTTTCCCAAAACACATGGTGTGCATAAGTCACACTTTTGATACGTCTGGTTGGACAATCCACGAACAAGCTTCTTGGAGGAGATCTTGGCAATTTGCCTCATGTTGACATGGCCAAGTTTTCTATGCTAGAGGTTTGCTTCATCTTAAATGGATATTAGACACTGAGAGCTTTCTGATTTTATATCTAGAAGATAGATATTCCCATATCTTCATCTAGTGAAAGATTGAGACAAATCCTTACTAGTTCTCGAACAAATGCCTTATTAGAAGTTAATTTTGAATCTAGTGTCACACAATTGACTGATGCTAAGTAGATTGTAATTCAAACCTTCCACCAAGAAGACATTGTTGATTGTGAGACTTCCAATTTTTACAGTTCCACGTCCAACAATTCTTCATTTGCTATTTCCACCAAAAGAAACTTTTCATCTTTTTATTTGCATAAGCTTTATAAAACAACTTGAATCTCCTGTCATGTTTCTCGAGCAATCACTATCCAAATATCACTTAATTTTTTTCTTGATAGTGACATGCAATTATAAAAAGAACTCAAGCTTTCTTTGGTACCCACATTTTCTTGGGTCCAAGGGAGTTGGTGCAAAATACAGTCTTTGCCCATTCCTTCTTAACATGTCTCTAAACCATAGGGCATTCTTTCTCAAAATATTATGAGCTATTATACTTTGAACATTTGAGAGCACTTCGACCAACAGGTTTTACAAAAACTCTTTGAAAAATGATTTCTGTAAAATATTTTTGTAGGTCTTTGATTGATTCTTTCCTTTATTTTTGGAAAATCAATTAAAATAATAGTTTCTGGTGTCATACCCAAACCAGATTTGTTGAAATACAGTTTTTGTATTGAAAGAATATTTTTCAACTTCTCAGATCCTATTAAAAACATTTTTGTAATATTTGAAATATCCTCTTTCAAGAATGTGTTTTCCTTTGAAATAGAGTCTGCAGTTTATTTTAGAACAACAAAATTTTTGTCTAGATTTTAAACCTTTTCTTTCCAAGAGATTTCATGTTGCTTTAGTATGGAATTTTCCATTTTTAGTTCAGAGATCCTTTTAAGAGAGGTTTTGAGACTAAGATAAAGTTCATCTATGTACTTCGAGACTTTAAAAGGAATTTTTAAATTACGAATCTCGATTTCATTGTCTGAGTCTGAGTCTGAATCTGTTCCAAAGTCTAAGTTTGATTATGAGTTTCCATTAAATATATGTTAGCATACTCTTCATTACTTTCCTCGCATTCTGTATCACTCCATGTATCTACTTTGAGAGCCTTCTTGAATTTCTCAGTTCTTGCTTTCTTTTTCTTCAACAGAAGGCAATTAGGTCTGATGTGTCCTTTTTTCTTGCATTCAAAACAGACCACATCTTTGTTGACCTCGTCATCCTCAGTTGATTTGTTGTGGAATTTTTGAGTGCCTTACTTCTTCCAACTAAATCTTCTTCCCTTTCTAATCAGTTTCCTAAATCTCCTTATCGTGAGTGCTAGCTCTTCATCATCCATGTCATCTTTAGAATTTGTATCATCAGATTCATCGTTAGATTTTAAAGCAATTGACTTCTTACTTTTAGGATCTTATTCCTCGTTGAGTTGCTTCACTTCATATGACTTGTTGACACCTAAATTTTTGGGGATAATTTTTGCTAAATAAAAAATCAAAAAATCAAAAAAAAAAAAATCATAATCGCATGGCATATAATTTAGGAAAATTTTATTTTTTGTTATATTTCGTTAAGATTTTTCACATATTTAGGTAATATACACTAGGGAGATGCACTTTTGCACAAAGGGGAAATTTTTTTCATGGAATATGCGAAAAATATTTTATCGATATATTTAGGGGTATCATTAGAAATAAAATATACCCTTAAGATATAATTTTTGGGCTTATAAAAAGGGTTAGGTACGGTAAATTGAGGAGGGGGCCACACACATTGAATATACGGCCATATGGTGGGAGGTTTTTCTCTAGATTCGAAGGTTGAAGAAATCCAAACACAAAGGAGAAAATTTTCCTTCATTGGAGGAAAAGCTAGGTTTTTCCCTTACTGTTGAAGAAAGGACAAGGGAGGGGACAGCAACAGTGCAGCAGAGGGGAGAGACGCCTGAGTGTGACTGGCCAGCAGGAAGAAAAGAAAAAAAAAAACAAAACAAGGCCACCGTTCATCTTCTTCGCGAACGCCCTTCGCCGAACTCCCTTGCTGCCCAGAGCCCGACATCGCTGCTGCGCCTGCATCAGCCACGCCATCAGCCACTTGCCACCACGCATCCATTCTTCGCTAGACCAGCCGGACCCGCGCCACCGCGACACCAGCCGCTTCCGCGACCCGAGCGCCCTTGCTCCGCCTCTGCCGTCGCTGATCTGCAGCACCGGAGCCCGCATCGCTGCTGCTCACCTCCGCCTGCGCATCCGTTCGGGACAGCACCTCTGCGCCACCTTACTGGTCGCCGCCCCTCGCCTGAGCGACCACCAACAGCTCGCTCGAGCGCCACCACTGCAGCCACGCCTCACTTCGCCAGCAGCCCAAGCTGATCGCCGCACCTCCGCGCCCCCGCAGCAGCCCGCGACGCCATTGTTCGCTGCCATTGCTGCTGTCCGCGACCCAGCGCTCGACGTCTCGTGCTCCAGCCGTAACCCAACGCCGGTAGATTTGATTCGAGCTCGCCCCCGCTGCAACTCGCGAGATCTGACGCCTCTCCACTGCCACAGCTGCAATCCGAGCGCCTCCTGTAGCAGATCTCTCTCCGTCGTCGCGACCCAGTCCCACCTCGCCCGAGATCCGCAACCCGCAGATCTCGTGCCTGCATCCAGTAGCCAGGCCCGCGATCCTCCTCTGCGCCGACATCTAGTAGGCTCGATTCGCCGCTCTTGCTCCGCTCGCGAAGTCGCCGTCGTTGCCGAACCGAGATCCAGACGCCAGAGCTCCTCGCCGCACAACCCCGCGACGCCTGCTCCCAGATCTGACGTCAACCTTGTGCCGACGTGTGTCTTCATCCTCGCCAGAACCCTCGCCGGAACCCTAGTCGTCGATTTTCCCCCTCGCCAGAGCCCTAAATCCAGCAGCTAGGATTTCCCTTTTTCTTTTTTCTAAAAAAAAAGGAAAAATTTTTATTAGGTATTTTTGGCTTTACTTTTTTAGGCAAGTTTAGGTTTTTCTCTATTTTTTATATTGTTATCTCTTTATAAGTTGTTCTCTTTGGTTGAAATACCTATCTGTGCATAATTGGAAATCCCAATATATCACCTGATTCGCAACCGCGCCAGGTTTTTTTTTTTTTTTATATTTCATCTATAAGGCTTTAGATTAAATAATTAACCAACCGGGAGTAAAATTGATATTTTCATCTTTAAGGCTTAAGATCAATTTATCGAATTTATTAGCAAAATGTTATCTCTTCATCTGAATGATGTGCGATATTTTTGATGATTTTGAATGAATTGTCTCGTCTTGATTGCCTTGTTTATCTCGAGATATGTTTGAGTTAGAATATTGCATGGCTTAGGGTTTACATGTTTAGAATAGGAATTTTATTTCAAATTTAAGAAAAAATCAAAATTCAAATAAATCAATTTGGGTTGCTAGATTTTAATTTAGGTTGCATGTTTAATTAGTTGGCAATTATTAATTTCGAAAATTACTAAAAACTGCACAAAAAAAAAAATCATCATGCATATGTCATGTAGAATTAGGATATATTTTGCACGTCATTGCATATTAGGGTTAAATTGCACTTAGTTTAATTTTAGATAATAGTTTTTTAAGTTTATTATAAGCGTAGTTATTTTATCAAATAGATTGCATTTTAGGATTATTTAGGTTAAGATAATATTTCAGTTCAAATTAGGATTTGGCTCAACCTAATTCCTAATATAAACTAATTAGGATCTTAATCTAATTAGGAAATTTTCACATTTCACCTAATTTCAAATTTCATGAAAAATACAAAAAAATGCCATAGGTTGAATTAGTTTTATTTTCTAGGATAGATTGCATTCTTTTAGGAAAAAGAAAAAAAGAAAAATGTCACATGCACATCATTAGGATTAGATTCATTGAAATGCATGTCATGTGCTAGTTGTTGCTAGGCCAATTCAATTAGAAATTACATGTCATTAGAGTTAGGTTATTTAGTTAATATTGCATCGCATATTGCATAATTTTCATTAAATAAGTGAAAACAAAAAAGAGAAATTGCGTGTTAATTAGAAACCATATCCAAGGTTGTTGATGTGGATTTTGAATTAACATTGCAGATGCTTTCGTTGCTACGAGGTAAGTCATGCATTTTATATTTGTTTTCTTAGGTGTTAAATTGATGGATTGCGCACCCGCATGAACGCCTCACATGTTAGAGAATTAGATTTAAAATCAATTCAAACTGCTTGCCAAACATTTTTCAAAATAAAAGAGAAAGGTACCGAAAGGGCGTTAGAGAATTCTTGCGTAACCAAGTCCCCGAACTCATAAATCTCTGGTTCGTAGGAGTAAAGTAAAACTCCCGTTACTTCACTTGGGTTTCTAATCGACCCACCAAAAAATAGATTAGTGGCGACTCCTAATTAAAAATCAATTGTATGTTAAAAAACTTGAACCTAAAGTCGCGAATTGGTATGGGCTTGGGAGAGCCCGAGTTAAGTCTAGGCTTAACAATCCATTAGCCAAACTCTAGGTGGTTCACATCTGAAAAAATTGGTTGCGACAGCTTGGCGACTCCGCTGAGGAGTTGAGTTAAAACTCTTAGTGGACTTAGGTCAATTTTATATTTTGAAAAATATTTTTGTTTGGCAGCAAGGATTCCAGGTACGTCCCTAACATTTAAGGTGTTAAATGTTTTTGCAAATGGGGAGATATAAGGGGAGTAGTCTTTGCTAACCCTTGTCTTGCAGGTTGGAGGTGGGGATGAATGTTTTAAATTCAAGCTATTGAAGTGTTGTTTGATTTAAATTGTTGTGCATGCCCTGCATTTAGCACTACACTTTTGCACACACAACCTGCCGCCCGACCTGGGCCGCACTAGTATATTTAGGATGGTATTGAGTTGGATACGACTTCGACCGCGAGGCCGCGTAGTAGAGGTTGCCCTACTCAATCCCGAAAGTTTTTCTTAGTGTTAAGAATGTTTAACCCTGCCCGCGAGGCTGCATCGCATTGAGGTATCATTCTTGACTAAGCCGGAGTTAGGAGGACTTGACATAGAATGCGAGGCTGCAACTAAGTCATCCCACCCTTTTAACTCCATTTTGCTAAGCCGTCTAGATAGAAATCGAGCCTCACACTTCATGCGCTTGTCTATGTGATTGCTGTTGATTTTCCTTGGTGAAGTAAGTTTTCTATCCCTATACCATGCAATTTATTTTGGTCCGTCCATGACAATCTAAGGTAGTCATTTGATCTAATTCATTTGTCAATCAGAAATGAAATGAGGGAATTGTCATGTAATGAATCATTTGGAAAATAAAAAAACTTTGGAGAATTTGTTTTCAATTCATGTCTAGAAAATTTGATCTTGCTAAGGTGTCTATTTTTCTAGCTCTCTTTAGGAAATTCTCTTCTTGTAAGAACTTTTCATAAATAAAAAAAAATAAAAAATAATAAAAATAATAAAAATAAAAAAAAGTGGATAGATCATTGTCTTGGATTGATTCGCTATTTGCACCTCATACTTATGCATTTTCATCCATTTGATTCAAGTGATAACGGATCCTCCACGCTCACCTATTATCACGCGATTAAGAGCTAGGATGGCTGAACAAACCGAAATGCGTGATCGTGTCTCCGCTATGGAAGGCCAACTCCAACGGCTAGCTGCCTCTATAGAGCTTATAACAACTCAAATCCAATCCCTCCAAGTGAATCCGACTCCTGCACCCACTCTCCCCGAGATTATTGTCCCGAAGCCGGCAAACAAGCCCCAAATAGGTGAGGATGACATGCCCGAGCCGGAAGATGATCCATTCCCAATCAATGTGGAAAAGGCTAAGCTTGTCAACATCCCTAAGACGGAGCAGGATGAACTCTTTGTGAAATTGGAAGAAAAGTTGAAACAATTGCAGGAGTCACAAAGTTCACTCACGTTCGACTTGTCTGTGTACGAGAAAGTCAAGATGCCAAAGAAATTTAAAATGCCGGATTTTGAGAAATACGATGGTACTTCCTGCCCAAAAGCTCATTTGCAGATGTACCACGTGCGCATGGCCCAATATGTCAAGAAACGAGCCCCTCATGATCCAATCATTCCATGCGAGTTTGACTGGGCCTGCACTAAATTGGTATGTCATGAAGAATGTGAATCTTCTTGATACCTAGAATGAAGTGGCCGACGCATTTCTCAAACAATACAAGTTCAACATGGATATTGCACCTTCCCGAGAGGATCTTGAGAGGATGGAGAAAAAGAAGAGCGAGTCGTTTAAAGAGTATGCCGTGAGATGGCGAAATCTAGCAGCTCAAATTACCCCCGAGCCTACTGACAAGGAGCTGATGAAGTTATTTATCAAAACTCTCCCATCTGAGTTACGTATCCGGATGGCCAGCACATACGTTGAAAACTTTAATCAGCTTATTCCTGTGGGGGAACAAATCGAGATGGGGATAAGAGAAGGATGGTTTACTAAGCCATCTAACAAAATGTTTTCTACCAAGAGGGAGAAGGACCTTGAAGTTGAGATTAATATGACATATACTCAACCGAATCGTGGTCGCACTCCAGTAATTAAGATTTCTACTAAGCAACAAGGTGGAGAACATCAACTCTCTAATCGACGACGTAATGTCAGAAGACGGTTCACACCTCTTCCTGGGCCCCTATCCAAAGTTTTACCTGTCCTCCAAAATAAGGGATTACTTTCTTCGGAGCCAAAGCGACCAAATCCTGAGCAATATCCTGCATATAATCCCTCCGAAAAGTGTGACTATCACACGGGAGAGGTTGGTCACTCCACTGATGATTGCTATGTTTTGAAGCATAAGGTCCAAGATCTCTTGGATACAAAGGCATTCTCTTTCAGCAGTAATCAGAAAAATCCTCTGCCCAACCATGATGAAGGCGCAAATGCTGTCACTGAGTGAAGAAGTTCTTATCTTCTAGGATTTCAAGTTTTGTTTAGGATTCTCTACTTTTTGAAATTTCAATTATCGCTTTCGCTTTTAGAGTTTGGCTTGTTTGCATTTTCCATTCCAATAATGTGATTCATTTGATTCTATTCAATGAAATTACAATTTTATTTTCAATTTTAAGGACATGATGGAGTATACCAAACTAGCCCGGTGACGATATCCAACAATGAAAGGAAAATATCATCCAAGGAGAATTATGAGGACTGGGCTTTTTCATGCTTCCTCATCCAAAAAAAAAAATCATTTTGAAGCCATTTCCAAAAGCATGCATTAGGTTACCTTTGTTTGTTTTTCTAACTCATTTACTTTATGTCTCAGAGCATAAGAGAGAGGCTTTGAAAATAACGCGTCAATTTCCAGTGATAGCGGGCCCATTGATTTGGGAACATACATCCAAAGGAAAATAGGCGTGGGGCAAGGGATCATTTCCTAGCTGATCTTGATGACATCTCCCCAAGAGTAAAGAAGACATTAAGCACTACTTATCCTCTTACTTGTCCCGAGCGATTTCCTTGCACATCAATTCAAAAGAAGATCATCTAGATTCCAAAGTGTGATGTGTGACACATCTCATTACAATTTGTGTGAGATGTCATTCTCGAAAGCCAAATGAAATTTCTCATTTCCATGAGAAAATGATGAAACAAGTCAAAAGAAGATCATCCTTCTTGAATGAAATGGATACATTGCGTTCATGATTATAACTAATTTCAGAATTGACACTTTTGTTCTTTTCCTTGCAGATGAAGAATTGGGGTACTACAGATTCTAGCAGTAACATGACTGAGACAAAATCTCGATTTGAGCCAAAATGGTTGTGTAATTTGAATTTACTTTAATGTTGCATAGTATCCTATTCATGCACATTCTCTTGTGCAGGGGCAAAAGAGGATCTCCACTATTGATGGATAGAGACAATCCAAGGACAGCCATTGCTGAGGCAACTCTTTTGTGGAGCGATTCCCCTGAATGAGTGCTTAAAACCATGTTTTGAGTGCAATAAATTGTTTGCTTTGAAGTCACAAACGATTTTTATGCTTAAAGTTGCTGGATTCTTTTGAAAAGAAAATTTTCATATTGATTTAGCTCACCAATTTCATGTGGAGATTTGTCAAGATAGACAATTTAATGGAGTGACATCAATGCTTAAGAATGCTAAATGAGACGTGTCAGTATGATGGAAGGCAAACCTTATCCTATACACGGTCCCCTACTTATACACTTGTGAGATGAGTGTAGGAAGTTCCATACCCGCAAGGTAAAGAGTTCTCTCGCGAAAGGTACGATAATCGAAATGATGAGGGGCAATTCATTTCTCTATCCCAAACACTACATATGATCCATTGCTTAACCCCTTTGAGCTCCATACACTTATGAAAATTCTGTCAAATTACCCCTGTCAAGAACCACCCCACATTGGGGCAAGTTGGAGGTAAGACAGCATCATGAGGTGAGGAAAATGAAAAGAAATTGCTTGCTCTCACTTGCATTAAATCTTCAAGTCGTGCTATTACATTGAATTCATGTGGTAATTTAAGTGCCCTAGGATGACGAAGAGCATTCCTTTCTCTATCCTAAACACTTATATCCTTTGTGTAGCCCACTTGAGCCTGCAATTTCATTTCTTTAAACCCAGTTGGTGATCATTCTCCCACACTGGGGCAGGGCAAAAGGCAGATGAAGACTCTTGAAAAGTTCAAGCGTCATTTAAAGTGCAATTGCTTGACGCATGCATTGTGCGCAAGAATTGAATTCAAAATAGAACTAAGGGGCATGAAAAAGCAGTGTACCTGGTAAAAGCAAGGCCAATGCCTATAAAAAAAAGTGAAAAAAAAATGAATAAGAACTACGGGCATGAAGAGCAGTGTGCCTGGTAAAAGCAAGGCCAATGCCCAAAGATGAAAAAAGCGAGTCAAGATAAGGTGACTCTCAATTGCGAGAATTGAATCCCATTTGGGTAATACTCAAAGAACTCAAATGCTGAGTTTTTACAATCAATGGGGCATTTTATGAAGACAATCCCCGATGATGAAAAAGAAAACTGGTGGCAATGCCAAGATGATCACCAACTCTCGCCATTCACATTCATTTTATGCCTAATGATCATTTCATTTCTCAACCCATGAACCCAGCCTACATTACCCCATTTACAAAGTCTCTTCAAATTAGGACACTTGAATTAACGTATGGATTCATATGTCATAAGCATCGCTCAAAGGAGTGCGAGCAAGACTATTTCTTTCTCATTTTGCAGGGTTCTTGACTTGTAAACCCGGAGATGATTACAAAATTGTTGTTTCAATTGCCTTGACTCAAAGAGTCCCTTTGTTAAACCGTTGACCAAGCCCACACTACGGTCCCTGTCAAAAACCTCTCAAATTGGTAAGGTTGTACCGCTTGCGAGAATACTCGAACCCTTGTTGGTATGATGATAGTGAGACGGAGTGATTCTCATAAAATAGCCTCTAAATGAGAGTGAGTGAAAGTCATTTCTAACTGAAGGTCCCTCATTTGGTATTCTTAGGAAATCCATGTCATGAGTGAAGATTGTCTTGAATGATAATTCTCTCCAGTGGAAATTTGGGTGATGCAAAGGTCGTTATGCATAAACCCCGATTGAGTTGATGAAAACCTCATTAAATTTTGAAATGTGCATTCTAGAGTAACTCAGATTGTCTATCTCTTTGATGAATGCATATCAGTTTTTGCTCTAAATCATGTCTGACAGGTAATTCAAGTTCCTTTCAGAATGTTTCATGATATTAAGAAAAGAGAAACCTCCACCATGAGGTGAAAGACCTCCACAAGATATCTAAATTTCAAAAGACATATCCCCAAGAATTAGATATATCACCAGGTAAGTATATCTCTACCATACTCTAAAATACTTGTCATTGTGCAGGTATTCTCTCTCAAGTGCATCGACACTTGACTTGGTCTAGCTGTCTAGTTATATCGACATGGCGTGCTTTCGTAACCCAGAGTCATTTTCATCGACTCGGCGTGCTTCCGTAGCCTGATGTCCCTTTCTTGACCTGGCGTGCTTTCGTAGCCCAGTGTCCCTTTTAATAGACTCGGCGTGCTTCCGTAGCCCGGTGTCCTTTTAATCGACCCGGGGTGCTTTCGTAGCCCTGTGTCCTTTATATTGACCTGGCGTGCTTTTGTAGCCCAGAGTACCCTTTCATTGACCCGGCGTGCTTTTGTAGCCCGATGTCCTTTATATCGACCTGGCGTGCTTTCGTAGCCCAAAGTCATTTTCATCGACTCGGCGTGCTTCCGTAGCCCGATGTCTCTTTCTTGACCTGGCGTGCTTTCGTAGCCCAGAGTCCATTTTATCAAACCGGCGTGCTTCCATAGCCCGGATTTCTTTTATCAACCTGGCGTGCTTTCGTAGCCCAGAGTCATTTACATCGACACTCAATAGAGTTGTCCCCCAAAGATTTTTCCTCCAAATTCAATCTGATTAAGGCGACCGAAGAATGGTTCGGGTCTTGGTCAGATGATTTCTATCGCAAAGCTGGGCGACCGAAGAATGGTTTGGGTCCTAGCCAAGCAAAAGTCTAGGCGATCGTAGAATGGTACGGGTCCTAAACAACATTTATTGCTCTAACAAGCGACCGTAAAATGGTACGGGTCCTGGAAGAGCAATTTCCCATTCGGGCGACCGTAGAATGGTACGGGTCCTGAAAAATCAATTTTCTGTCAAGGCGACCGTAGATTGGTACGGGTCCTGAGAAAGCAGCTCATTTCTGCCATACTGGGCGACGGTAGAATGGTACGGGTCCTAAGAAAGCAGTATCTTCACAAAGTCATGTTACTATTTTAAGCGACTGTAGAATGGTATGGGTTCTGGATAGGTAACACCCACTATCTTGAATTACTCTATCCTCCTCGAAGGTAAGTTGTTTCAGGTAGGTTCATCTATCATTTGCATTAGTATTTTCATGCATCATATAAATTGCATTAAAAAAATGGAATTCATGTTCCAACAAAAAATCATTCATTGCATGAGCATGACCAAAATTTAGGTCTCAATATGTCTTTGAAGGCAACATCTGCGAGCTCACCTTCAAAGAGGGGCAGCTGTTGACACCTAAATTTTTGGGGATAATTTTTGCTAAATAAAAAATCAAAAAATCAAAAAAAAAAAAATCATAATCGCATGGCATATAATTTAGGAAAATTTTATTTTTTGTTATATTTCGTTAAGATTTTTCACATATTTAGGTAATATACACTAGGAGATGCACTTTTGCACAAAGGGGAAATTTTTTCATGGAATATGCGAAAAATATTTTATCGATATATTTAGGGGTATCATTAGAAATGAAATATACCCTTAAGATATAATTTTTGGGCTTATAAAAAGGGTTAGGTATGGTAAATTGAGGAGGGGGCCACACACATTGAATATACGGCCATATGGTGGGAGGTTTTTCTCTAGATTCGAAGGTTGAAGAAATCCAAACACAAAGGAGAAAATTTTCCTTCGTTGGAGGAAAAGCTAGGTGTTTCCCTTACCGTTGAAGAAAGTACAAGGGAGGGGACATCAACAGTGCAGCAGAGGGGAGAGACGCATGAGTGTGACCGGCCAGCAGGAAGAAAAGAAAAGAAAAAACAAAACAAGGCCACTGTTCATCTTCTTCGCGAACGCCCTTCGCCAGACTCCCTCGCTGCCTGGAGCCCGACATCGTTGCCGCGCCTGCATCAGCCACGCCTTGGCCGCTCGCCACCGCGCATCCATTCTTTGCTAGCCCAGCCAGAGCCACGCCACCGCGACAACAGCCGCTTCCGCGACCGGAGCACCCCAGCTCCGCCTCTGCCGTCGCTAATCTGCAACACCGGAGCCCGCACCACCACTGCTCACCTCTACCTGCGCATCCGTTCAGGCTAGCACCTCTGCACCACCTTGCTAGTCGCCGCCCCTCGCCTAAGCAACCACCAACAGCTCGCTCGAGCGCCACCACTGTAGCCACGCCTCCCTTCGCCAGCAGCCCGAGCTAATCGCCGCACCTCCGCACCCCTGCAGCAGCCCGCGACGCCATTGTTCGCTGCCATCGCTGGTGTCCGCGACCCAGCGCTCGACGTCTCGTGCTCCAGTCGTAACCCGACGCCAGTAAATCTGATTCGAGCTCGCCCCCACTGCAACTCGCGAGATCTGACGCCTCTCCACTACCGCAGCTGCAACCTGAGCGCCTCCTGTAGCAGATCTCTCTCCGTCGTCGCGACCCAATCCCGCCTCGCCCGAGATCCGCGACCCGCAAATCTCGTGCTCGCATCCAAAGAGCAGCCCGCAATCCTCCTCTGCACCGACGTCCAGTAGGCTCGATTCGCCGCTCTTGCTCCGCTCGCGAAGTCACCGTCGTTGCCGAACGGAGATCCAAACGCAAGAGCTCCTCGCCGCACAGCCCCGCGACGACTGCTCCCAGATCCGACGTCGCTCCGTGTCGATCCGCAACACCCGCACCCGGATCCGACGTCAGCCTTGCGCCGGCGCGTGTCTTCATCCTCGCCGGAACCCTAGCCGCCGATCTTCCCCCTCGTCGAAGCCCTAAATCCAGCAGCCAGGATTTCCCTTTTTCTTTTTTCTAAAAAAAAAAGGAAAAAATTTTATTAGGTATTTTTTGCTTTACTTTTTTAGGCAAGTTTAGGTTTTTCTCTATTTTTTTTATTGTTATCTCTTTATAAGTTGTTCTCTTTGGTTGAAATACCTATCTGTGCATAATTGGAAATCCCAATATATCACCTGATTCGCAACCGCGCCAGGTTTTTTTTTTTATTTCATCTATAAGGCTTTCGATGAAATAATTAATCAAGCGGGAGTAAAATTGATATTTTGATCTTTAAGGCTTAAGATCAATTTATCGATTTTATTAGCGAAATGTTATCTCTTGATCTGAACGATGTGCGATATTTTTGATGATTTTGAATGAATTGTCTCGTCTTGATTGCCTTGTTTATCTCGAGATATGTTTGAGTTAGAATATTGCATGTCTTAGGGTTTACATGTTTAGAATAGGAATTTTACTTCAAATTTAAGAAAAAATCAAAATTCAAATAAATCAATTTGGGTTGCTAGATTTTAATTTAGGTTGCATGTTTAATTAGTTGGCAATTATTAATTTTGAAAATTAATAAAAACAGCAAAAAAAAATCATTATGCATATGTCATGTAGAATTAGGATATATTTTGCACGTCATTGCATATTAGGGTTAAATTGCACTTAGTTTAATTTTAGATAATAGTTTTTTAAATTTATTATAAGTATAGGTATTTTATCAAATAGATTGCATTTTAGGATTATTTAGGTTAAGATAATATTTTAGTTCAAATTAGGATTGGCTCAACCTAATCCCTAATATAAACTAATTAGGATCTTAATCTAATTAGGAAATTTTCACATTTCACCTAATTTCGAATTTCATGAAAAATACAAAAAATGTCATAGGTTGAATTAGTTTTATTTTCTAGGATAGATTGCATTCTTTTAGGAAAAAGAAAGAAAAGAAAAATGTCACATGCACATCATTAGGATTAGATTCATTGAAATGCATGTCATGTGCTAGTTGTTGCTAGGTCAATTCAATTAGAAATTACATGTCATTAGAGTTAGGTTATTTAGTTAATATTGCATCGCATATTGCATAATTTTCATTAAATAAGTGAAAACAAAAAAAGAGAAATTGCGTGTTAATTAGAAACCATATCCAAGGTTGTTGATGTGGATTTTGAATTAACATTGCAGATACTTTCGTTGCTACGAGGTAAGTCCTGCATTTTATATTTGTTTTCTTGGGTGTTAAATTGATGGATTGCGCACCCGCATGAACGCCTCACATGTTAGAGGATTAGATTTAAAATCAATTCAAACTGCTTGCCAAACATTTTTCAAAATAAAAGAGAAAGGTACCGAAAGGGCGTTAGAGAATTCTAGCGTGACCAAGTCCCTGAACTCATAAATCTCTGGTTCGTAGGAGTAAAGTAAAACTCCCGTTACTTTACTTGGGTTTCTAATCGACCCACCAAAAAATAGATTAGTGGCGACTCGTAATTAAAAATCAATTGTATGTTAAAAAACTTGAACCTAAAGTCGCGAATTGGTATGAGCTTTGGAGAGCCTGAATTAAGTCTAGGCTTAACAATCCTTTAGCCAAACCCTAGGTGGTTCACATCCGAAAAAATTGATCGCAACATGACTAAAGTATGCCTACAAGTTCATCAACTATAAAAGGCATAATCCTTTGGGTTTCTCTTATTAAAGTCTTCACGTGATTCCAATCTTTAGAGAGTCCACGCAGCAGTTTATTGACCTTCATTGGTCCTGAGATTGGCTATCCTTAATATGATAGATTGTTTACAATTTCTTGAAATGACTAAACATGGCAGTAATGGATTCTCCTAGTTTCATCTTGAAGGCTTCATACTGTTCGAGTAAGATTTTATTTTTTGTTTCTTTAACTCGATCAGCTCCTTCATAAGTAACATGCAACCTATCACAGACTTCTTTGGCTATTTCACAAGATGAAATTCTATTATACTCAGTAGGAGATAAAGAAAAATATAAAGAGTAGATCGATTTAGCATTAAGAGTTTCTCTCTTGGTTATTTCTTCTAGTGCCATTTCACCAGCATCTACAACTTATTTTCCTCTTTCTGAGACTGATGCAGCTTTAGGAATTATTCATTTTTCTACCACATCCTATTCCAGGGGATCTTTCAATCTTAGGAATGCCTTCATCATGTTTTTCCAAACATTGTATTCATTTCCATCAAAGTAAGGAGGTCTAGTGTTGCTTTGGCTTTCAACCAAACCCGAAGCCAAAATACTAGCCGTAGATCTGTAGCTCATAAGTAAAAACACTTCAATAAAACGAGCACATAGGCTCTGATACCAATTGAAAGGGCTAATACGCACACCTAGAGGGGGGTGAATAGGTGTATATAAAAATTTATTCGCAAAACTTCAATAAATTGCCTTTGAAAATGATTGACTAAAGATGTAAACTGCTTTTAAATAATTCTATGAGACAATTATAAAAATCAATGAAATAAGGAGTTAAGGAAAGAGAATTGAAACATAAGATTTATAGTAATTCGGCTTAATCCAAGCCTACGTCCACTCTCCCACGCTGACAACCCACTAGCTGAATTCCACTAAGAATCAAAAGAGATTATACAACATGTGATCTTCGACTTCCTCAGTGGAGAGTCTCAGCTAGTCTCTTCACAAAGTCACACTATGAACTTCTCTCTTTTGTATACAATTTGAGCTCGATAAATTGAAAGAACAAGGAACTAAGAGATTCAGACTTTGAAATTATTTTTTCACGCACTCTCTCCTCGAACAACTAAAGAGTCTACCTTAAATACTCTTTTATGCCTTCACAACCGTTGGCACTTTCTGAGGGAATTCTTCCAATCTACCCATTGGACAGAATCAATTAAGGTGATCTCAAGTCATTGAGTGATTAGTGATGAAAGCTCATCAATCATGTTCACCCATACAATCAGGATCTTTGGTTTCCATAAGTATAACCTTCCAAGTTTGTTCGCCTTTCAAAAGATCTTCAAATCATAGTAGATAAGAATAATCAATCTTGCTAATAATTATGTATCCAGCCAAAAAGGTCTTCCAAAACCATACGAATCGAATCCTTGAAGATAATTCGTCATCTAGATAAGTCTTCTTTCTTCATTTGGAAATTGTCAGTGAGGGAAAACTTTGAGTCTTGAGTCTGGCGGTTTTCAAACCTTAACGACAATGTCTAGAGTTCTTTAGACTAGATTGATTGAAACTTTTTGTCAACTTCAAAATAATAAAATAGTTTTCTCCAACACCCCTCTCACTCACCAATCACTAACTTGCAGCCAAAACACCCCAACACAGATAACACCTTATCTTTTAACGATGTAGATATGCTAACCACTGACTCCAACAACTCAGGACTCAATCTTATCAACTTAACATATTTCTCAACAATAAAATAATGAGTCATGCCAGGGTCAAATAAAGCATATGTAACATGGTCGTTTAGCGAAACCGAACCTGTAATCACATCAGGCAAGTCCTCTGCCTATCCTCTCGTGATGGTAAAACTTGTCCCTTGCACTAGAGGTCTGATCCATCAGTGGCGGTGGCGATAACTGTTGTTGTCCCCTCGGTCTTCTTGGACAATCCCTGGCCAGGTGATCCTGCTGGTCACATTCAAAACAAGCGCCCATCCTCTGAAAGCACAGGATCGAACCGTGTCATCTTCCACAGAAGCGACACACGCCATCCTGATTTGGCGCTGACTTGCCAACTCCACCCATCCTATTGGGCGGAACATGGAGTCTTCCTTCGGTCATGGGCTTTTTCCCATACCATTTCCTATCTCTCTGAGAACTAAACCTCGACCCAAACGAGGCAGCTTGCTCACTCATACTTCTCTCTAATGCTGGGCCCGACTATATACTTCATTATAGTCCTTTAAGTCATGTGGCACCAACGGATTCTTTAACTCTAGTCGAAGGCCATTCCTGAACCTCTAAGCCTTATCTTCAGGATCCTCTATCAATCTTGGAGCGTACTGTGACAGCTCTGCGAACTTCTTCATATTGATCCACGGTCATCATTCCTTGGTGGAGGCGCTCAAATTCCTCCATCTTTTCTTCTCGGGCATTACCCAAAAAGTACTTGCTGTTGAAAGTTCCAAGGAAAGCGTTCCATAAGAAGACCACGCCTTTCGAGAATACTATGCCTCTAATAGCCCTCCACCAGATATTTGTGTTACCCTACAATTGTATACTGCTAGGACAACCTTCTCTGCCTCAGTGCACATCAGCGATGCAAAGGCATTCTCCAGATCTTGAATCCAAAGCGATGCAATCTTTGGATCTCCAACAATGGTGAACCTCAGCAGGTTCAACTTCAAGAACTATTCTACCAACTTATGAATTGGCCTCTCCCTTTCTACAACTATGTTCCCAGGTGGAACTTTGGCAGGAACGGCAGCGGTTATGGCCTCGGCAGCGGTAGCAACGACAGCTATAATGGCAGTTTAAGAGGCGGTGGCAATGGCGGCAGCTTGATTCTGGCCTACTGTCCTATCATTGCTCCCATCGCTTCAACGGTCTACATGATCCCTTCAATTTTAGGATCATCAGGGGCTACTACCCTAGCACCAACAGAAGGTGGTACCACTCCACTAACGCTAGCTTGAGCTAGTGCTCAACCACCACCTCCTTGGGTACCAACCCTCGTCAACATCCTACCCCAAGTCACATGTACTATGGTACGTTTTCTAGGAGTCCTCTACTCCTGATCACTCATTTTGCAGGATCTTTAAAAAAAAAAAACTCGCTTTCCAATTCCACACAAAATTAGAAGTTGAGCGATCTCAAATGAACAATTTACAAAACAACTATTACAGACATGCACCAGCATAAAATAAATGTCTTTCTTATTAACTACCCATAAACTTATCACACCTTATCACTCCAACTATCGACCAGCTCTGATACCACTCCGAGTGGGGATGTGGGGATGTCACACCCCGACCCTTGAGCGTGTGCCCATCTCTCGGTGGTTGAATAAATTGTGACGTCTTTAATGCGCATGCACGGAAGCGAATAATTAAAATCCCTAGACAACACAAAGATGTAATGGAAAAGCAGGGCCACAAATTTTGAAAATCATAACACACTTTTATACACATCAGACTAAGTTATATATACAAGTCTAGTCTATATATACAAGTCTACAAAAGGTAGAGGGGCTACAGATCCTCTAAGCATTCAAATCTCCGACTAAAGGTTCTGGGGTCTCAGGCTCCGGGAACAAGGGTCTACCACTGAACCACCAGGAGGGTCAGCCGTACCCTAGCCAAAACGATCTCTAACACCAACATAGGAATCTCAGACTCCGGTAGGGGACTTCCTTAGGTCCATCTCATCCATAACGATACCACGACCTGAATTGACTGGGTACCTTCCGGGGTAGACCCGCATGAACCCAGACAATAGATCTCATGAGTTCATAGACCTAAGCTCCTTGGCTCCCAGGGAGGGGAATCTGAGAGATCTATTGGGTGACCTTCTTCGGCTAATCGAAGCACTCAGAAGGAACAGTCATCTAAGGACCTGAAAATGTTAACCCACGACGGGGTGAGATAAGGTCTCAACAAGTTCACCCCATAAACTCCGACTAGGAAGAAAATACGCCTAAAGGCTACCTATGCACACACAAAACAAAGATCTTACCTTTGCCTCAGTTCCTTTCTACAAGTCAGTACGATTCAAATAGTCAACTAATCACTTCAATTCAAATCAAATCATTGATGCATCGATCCATTCGATTCAATATCATCTATACCATCTATGACATTCGATTGATTCAGCCACTGCTCATCCAAGCTGAAAAAAAAAATGATATAGCTCACCAAAGCTGACAATAAATATATATAATAATGCTCACCGAAGCTGCTATATAATATAACTCACCGAAACTGATAAATATCTATAATTGCTCAACGAAGCTGCTAAAGTATACTGTTCACCAAAGCTAACACATCAAGGCCCTTAGGCTGATATAGTATACTGATCTCATCAACTGACAAATTTACCATTTTTATAATACCCGATAAATATAATCGTGTATGAGTACACAATCAGCCTATGCCAAAATACGATATTTTATTTTCCAAAAATCCCACCATTTAATATAGTCCACAAAAATTATTTTTGGCGTTATGAACCGACACCCGGTGTTTCTCAATTAAATGCTTAAATTACTCAATTTTGAGATAAATTGCCAAAATTACAATTATCACTCAAATAGCACAAATTAGCATTTAATTAAATAAACCAAGCATATCATTGCAATCAGCACAAAATTCTAGTCACCAGCTATTTTTGTCTAATTTTCGAAAAATAATAAATAATTAAATAAATACCAAAATTAATCAAATAAATACAATTAAATGCCATAAATGCAACCTTAGGCCGGAAAAGCCTAATTAAATACCGAAATGGGTCCGGAAAAATTCTGAACCTATCTAAATAAATAATACAATATATCTAGTTGCTAATTAAACCAATCTAACCACCTAACATGTAACAACGAGTAATTAAATCGATAATCCATTCCAACTAACCACCTAATCCAAGTTTAACCTAAACTAGTCAACCCTTAAGCATCATTAACTCCATAAGCGGAGATTAGTGAGTAAACTCACCGGTTTTGAAATTTGATGAGTCCACAACGATGGCAAAGCAGAGACGGGCAACAAAAGTTGATTGGGTAAGTACGACGCTCACTTTAGTGCCAAAAGTCTTTTTCGGATCACTTAAGTGTTACTTGTTTTTAAAAAATGATCATTTAAGTGCCAACTCCAGTTCCAGACTGCCAGAAATCCAACGTGGCTATGTTTTATTAATTTCTTAATCCTATGTGGCTCACCAGTGTGCCTAGTCAGCATATAACCCCTAAACAGCATCATCCATAAGTTATAAATAGTGGTCATTTAAGTGCCAAATTTCATTTGAGTACCAAATTTTATTTAAAGTGATCACTTCAATACTAGTCGTTGTTAAAAAACAATCGCTTCGTGTCAAGCATGCCATGTGGAAATGCCACGTGGACTAGATATTTCAAAAAATTTGCCAAGTTGTATTAAAATTTTAATTATAAATGACATGTAATTAGTTTGGTCGGAATTTATCGCTGTTGACACTAAAATGATCATTTTTCCTCCTATTTAGCACTTAAGTGAGCCGACGAAAACTTTTGGCACTAAAGTGAGCATCATACACAACTTTTGACACTTCTAATGTACTTATCCCCTCGTTTTAGCTAGCAAGAAAGGAAGTGACTGCCATAGCTGGCGAATGTCACAAGAGCCGGGACAAGAGATATGGAAAAGCCCAATTTAACTCCAAACAATATCTTGTTCTTGAACATGGGAACCTGGTTAAAATGATTTCCAACACAATGAAATTAAGTCTTACAACTTTAAAAATATAAAATCATGGCAAGCACCGTAACTACAGCGCTTACGGATTTGATTTCAAGGAGACCCAAATCGTCCTCCATCCTACATTCTAAACTCCCCTACCTCAGAAATAGTATCATATGTATGATCTCAAGGAAAGCAATAGTTATAGCATAACTAGAATAGAAACTAACAGACAATCCCATTGAACCTGGAGGCAAAAGCACCCCGGTTCCTAATTATGCTAGGGAATTATCAAAGGCGGCCGATTCGATTGCTTGCGAGAACTCCCGGAAACTAATCCTGCCATCGTCGTCCATGTCGGCCTCCTTGATCATTCCCCTCAGCTCCTCCATGGTGAGCGCGTGGCCGAGCCTCGCCATCAAGTGAGCCAGCTCGGCCGCCATGATGAACCCGTTCCCGTCCCTGTTGAACATCCGGAAGAGCTATTTCAGTTGCTTCTCTGTGTACGGCAACTTGGCCGGCAAGAGCTCCGGTAATACGAGGGCCACGAACTCAGAGAACTCCACCCAGGCCGTTGCTGTTGGTTTCAGCCTTCCGAATGAGCGCCTCAAGCTGTTCAGAGCTCGGTTTCAGGCCGAGCAAGCAAAGGAGTGGAAGATCTCTCGTAGCTCAACGATCTCCTCATCGTCCAACTTCACCGGCTCCTTGTTGCTCATGCTGGAATGTACGCACAGGCTCCAAGTTTAAATCTTTCAATTATATGCTACTTAGACATATGTATATACGTCGAAATTTCAACTAACACGAAAAAGGACGTTCGCAGATCTAGAACTTCGTATCTTAAACAGAACGACGTTTCACTTGGATTCACGCAAAACCCATTTTCTGTCTTAAAGAATCAATCCTACATAGCACCACTCCTCCCCTATTTTCCTCTAATGAAACCAGGAAATCACAGACAAACGATCTTTCCTTCTCCCTCTTGGATCTTAGGACATCTGCTTGAAGGGAAATGCTCCAAAGTAGCATCGACCCACGAAACCAAAACACAGGATGAATCCGAAACGAAGGATACGACCAGCAGAAGCAGCAGGAGGTGTCATCGACTGAGCACGACACTACTAGTGATTTGCTGCTGCAGCACTATAAATCGACGAGTGCGGGCGTAGTATCAGATTGACTGGAGAACAGTCTCGACGCCTCTGAAGATCGGGTGGCGTTTATGGTTTACAATGGATCAAGGTTACGATCGCAAAGAAAACAAGAAATGAAAAGAAGGAAAAAGTAAAAGTCAACAGCATGGGGACTTACCTGCTGGCGTGAGTGTGGTGGCTAGCTTGCGTCAGCCCCAGGGTTTGTCCGCCGGCTGTCGGCTTACGGGTTTCCCTGGGTCATCAAAAAAAAAAAAAAACAGCATGGGGACAGAGAGAGTTCAGAAGATGCAGCAATTGCAATAAGCCATATGAGATTCAAAATGGTTCGTATTCTCTAAGAGGAAAGGGAAAGGGTACCATGCAGGCTAGGAGAGGGAAAGGGAAAAGTTGCCAAATTTTGTGCGGAATGAAAGAGAAAGGAAAGAGAAACGTGCCATACCGTAGTAAATGCATTGCAGAGGAGAGAGTGGGAAGAAGGCTACAGTGCAGGCTAAGAGAGAGGGAGAAAATATTAGGTACCTTAAAAGTGTCATGCAATCCATACTTTGATCCATTCACGCTTCGACACCTGTCTTCGGGGCCCACCATGTCTGCTCTCTCTTCTCTCCATCTTCTGCGATTCTGTATCTCTTCTCTCTCTTCTCACTCTCCGAAATAACTCTCGGCTAGTTGCTTGGCTCGGCTCGGCTGGCAGAAGAAAGGATGACTCCCGCTTAAAATTTCTCTCTCCTCATTTTAATTTTTCAGGTTTTGTCTCTCTCTCCTCGTTGAAGAGCAGACAGAGAATGAGCTGCACTTCCCACCCCCTCCACCTCTGCCTTCGCCTTGCCGATCATCTACCTTTGGCACGTCGCCTCCTCCAAGAGCCCCGCCAGTTGCAGCTAGTTCCCAACCCTCTTCGCCTCCGATTGTTTCGAACGCCGAGATCGAGCATAAGGTTTGTGCTCTCGTTGGTCTCTCGGCAACTTCTGGGCCTCCGCCCGATTGCCTCCCTCCAACGAAGTCTTCATCAACTCCAACTCCAAGCCGCCTCCGCCGATGGCGTCCTCTGTCTGCTCATCCTCCCCTCCCTCAGACCGAATACACCACCGACCTCCACCACGAAGCAGTCGGCCTCCGATAGGAGAGAGGCGGCCTCGGTCTCATTCCCGAGCGACGCCAAGCTCCTTGCCGTCAACCGGGTGCTGTCCCTATCGCTGGCCTGATCAATCGCGAGGGAGATCTCGGTGGACCTACGCACGGCCGATGGCTCGGCGAAGAAGGAGAGGCGCGGGCTAGAGGGCTAAAGAAGGATTCCCGTTCGATGTGGATGAGGTACGTGGACTAGCTACACCAGCACCAGAGCTAGGGCTTTTCCTTGGACGTGAGCCGAATCGCACTCTCTCCCGACATTCGATTTTGCTCGCCTCTCTCCGTCCCCCGACTCGTGACCGAGAAACAATCGCTTCGCCCTCTCATCTAATCTTCCGTCGACGACTTGCTTTCCACTCTGCTCGAAGGGGTCCCTCGAGAAGCCCTTAATCTGCGACCGCAAGTCAGGTTTGATTTTATTTCCTGAGTTGTATGGTCGCATCTTTGTTTTGGGGGAGAAAGTACTTGGAGCTTCTGATTCTAAGCGCATCAACGCGAGAAAGCTCGGCCTCTCCTACATAAGCGAACATTTTACGAATGAAAGTGCATTGTTTGCTGCAATGTTGTTCTTACATAAGTGATCATTTTTCATCTACTTTGATCAAGTCTGAAGGGTTTATGATCAGTTCTGATGCAAATGAGGCCACTAGTTTGTCTACTTATGAAAGCGTTGTGGATTCAAATAACTCTTTCTTTAATGTTGTTATTGAGATGACTGATGTTGTTCACGGTATGTTGTTCTATTCTGGCTATTCTTGCCTCTAGGCATTTCTCTGTTTTTCTTTTAGTTCATTTGCAAAAAACCATTCTCACCAACTTAGGGCTTTGCTTATTCCCTTTGGCAAAAATGCGGTCGTGTAAGAAAGCCCAGATTATGAGGCTTGAAATTCTAATCATGTATTGCACCAAAAGGTAGAGCACATGCAAGATATCATGGGATTGCTCTTTAAATACATTGACATCTTACACCAATCTGGCGTTTATGAGTGGATTTATGACGAGGTATGGATCCAAAATACCTATTTAGGACTATGAGTTGCAAATATGATAAGTTCAGGATACTACCTGCAGCTCATCCTGTGCAAGAGGATAACCAAATGCTCTCCGGACTCTTTGATGGTCGTCTTGCGATGCCTTTACCTGCATTTTCTTTGTGGAATCACTTAGTCAAGAATGAGAGAAGAGATTATTGGGCCAAATTTTGGACTTTCAAAGATTTATTGTAATTGGCAAGAGTTGACCCTCTTCATCTCATACCATTCTTTTAGTGTATTAGGGACTAATGAGCTTCTTCGTGAAAATAACTAAAAAAGACAGCTGAGTATCTGGAGTGCAGATTTAATATGTGCCCAATTTCCTATAAGTTAAGAAATAAGTTGCACGGTTCTCTATTATACTTGTGTCAATTTCCTATCTACGGCCTCATTTTGTCATGCATGATTTCCATCAAAGTAGTTTCATTTTCTATCAATAACTATTGATTCCTGGTTAGTTTTAGCACATTCATCAACTGATGTAAGAGTGGAATGATATACAATGCCTGCATCAACGTATAGATTTTTTGCTTGTGGCTATTGGTTAGTCATTCGTTTTTTCTGTCCCATGCCAGCATATAGATACTTTATCTTGCTACAGAAGGCCTCAGCCCACTACCCATCCAAGGTTTCTTGAGTGTGTTACAAATTATTCTGACTATCTGATTTGCCTGCCTGGGTGAAAGAATCAGCTTCTTTTATGTAGAGAGTTTTGGCCATAGGAAAAAAATACACACACATATATGTACATTTATTTTGTGTGTGTATCTACATACATATACAAATTGGGCATTGATTCGATGCATAAATATTTCCTTTTTCACATCCTTATTCCTCCAGTAAGTGGGGTTCTCCACTTACAACATGCTCACTCTTTTCTGATTTTCTTAAACTGGAAGTCAGTGGCTATTATCACAAGTTGCGGGTATTATTGGATACCATCCTGAAAGCAATGGCAGATTTTACAGTGAAGCCAGAAAGATTTTCTTTGATCAAGGTAATCATGAAATTTATGCTGCAGAAAGAAGCTTATATCAGTTCTTGTGTATCAATAATCTTTCATACGCTTGGTTAAGGAAAGCTAGATAAGTGCAGGCCAGAAGCAGCAACTACTTTTTACATTTTTTGACTTTTGTTATATGATCTACCAAAACATATGCATTAGTTCCTGTAAGGACTACAAAATAATTTTTTTAGGGGGGGGCGTCAGGACTGCAGAACAATAGGAGAAGTGTTATGTGGGTTTTTTATTGGTGGAAATTGTGGATACTTCTGCTAATTGATCTAAAAGCTCAAGCTATTACGTGAAGGAGTATTTTACTGTTTAAATGTTTCAACAACCCCACATGCATAGGCTAAACTTTGACCTAAGACTGAGACGTGGAAATTGACTACGATCGGGGGCTCAGGAAAGGTTTGTCAGGACCTATTATGATACCATGTTGAAATTGTAGGACCATGTAACTTCAAGCTATTAGATGGAGACATAACTTAAAATTTAAAATTCTTACAAGTTTAATGTATTGGAATACTTTAAGAAATGTTGATATTATCTTTGCCTTATTCATACTCTCAAAGTGCATCTTGGCACAAAGTGCCATAAATTTGACAATCCACATTCTCTTAAAGATCAAATAGCTGGGAGAAGACCAATTAATTGTGAACTCTAGTCAATTTTTCTCAAGAAGCTTCCACGACATTAGGCAGAAATGCCAATCATTTTGCAAAGTAATGTTTTTATCTGGTCATATAATAGATTATTATTATTTCGAGTACGCTGAACCTAATCAGGAAATCTCTTCGTACATGACTAAGTATTGAAATGGCAAAGGGTCCAAATACACTTTGCTGATTCAAGCAATACCTCTTAAAAAGAACCGCCACTAGAGCAGTAGCTTCCAGATTGGTTTTGTTATGCTTTGACATAAAATAAAAAAAAAAAGGTCAAGTTTCCTGAGCTATGTGCTGGCTGCACCAATTACTATTAAGAGTCATCTTTTATTGTCTTCCAGGAGAAGTTGACAAAAAGTTATCAGAATTTCAAGTTTGATGAACCAAGATATCATGCCTCATATTATCGCTCTTTAATATTAAATGACCATTCATTCCTGAGGAAGATCTAGAAATACTTGAGACTCTTCAACCTGAAGACCTCTCTCGGTTTGCACCTACAATGCTCTCGAGAGCATTCTTAGAGTGTTATATAGCAGTTTCAGTGATTTTAGAAGTTATCCCTTTCTTTTTTAAGTTAACTCTCTCATATTTGAATCTTGATCTACTTTTATTTTGTCATCACTCACTAGGGAATATAGAGCGTGATGAAGCAGAGTCAATTTTTCATCATGTCAAAGATGTTTTCTTCAATGGTTCTCATCCTATATGCAAGCCTGTGCTCCAATCTAGCTCATGATAAGCAGACTCGTCACACTTGACAAGGGTGTAAGTTAAGTGTACTTAACTGAAGGCCTAAACCCAAATAATGAGAATTCTGCATTGCTTCACTATATTTAGGTACTTTTACTCAACAATATTAATGAAAAGAACAAATTTTTGTCCGCATAACTTTTTCATGAAATCTTCTGGCCTGTCTTTTGCCTGAATAGACGTTCAAGATGACTCCCGGCTCCAATGAACTTAATTGGCCTAGGCCACCTTTGATCTGCTAGTATGTTTCTCTAGGTACATGAGGCTGTGATTTGCTTGTAATTTCGGCCAAAAATCTATCTGGTGAGACATTGCGCATGGTTTACCCCCTTGGGGGTAGGTTCAACAATTAGAATTGCGCATGGTTTACCCCCTTGGGATGGTTGATTTCTGACACACCAATTCACTTTGAGAAAGTATATGTTTGTACATTAGCAAAGACAAAAAGTTCATCAGATTACAAGCATTAAATATCACGGAGTAACTCATTTTGGTAGGTCTACTTAGTCTTTTTCTGTATGTATTTGATTACAATCCCCATGGATAATTGCAGATCCATCAAGATGGCATTACTTTGAACGTACAACTTCAGCTTTTGGCTTTTATTGCAAGGCATGAAGCCTTCCAGCACCTCAGAATAGTTGAGCAACTTGGTTATGTCTGTTTGCTCACACATCGGTAAAACCATTTCATTTCTCATTTCTTCTCCCCAGATGTGTGTTCTGCTAATTATTCTAAGGGTTTCGTGCAGATATGACCTCAGTGTGCATGGCCTGCAGTTCACTGTTCTGTCTGCTGTGAAGGTATACCACTAGTTTCTCTGTGTTTTGACTGCCTCATCACCTTTAACTCATTCACTTTGTTAGTCTTAACAGGGTCCAAGGTACATCGACACATGGGTCTAGAGCTTTCTTGAGTCTTTCTAAAGTAAACTCCTCTAGATGAGTGAGGTTGATTTCAAGGTGAGTTGTTTCTCCCGTGTTCCATCATGAAAATCATGTCATCTTGTCAAATAATCTTTAAATGATTACATTGAACCTATGGAATTTCTACCTTTGACAGAGCCATTTAAACACACTAATTGAATCAAAGATGGAGAAGGACAAGAATTTGTGGGAAGAATCTGAGCGTCACTGGGAAGAGATAACTGATAGAACTTTCCTATTTGATCGAATAGAAACTGAGGTACAAGATATTGCCTCTCTCTCTCTCTCTCTCTCTCTCTCTCTCTCTCTCTCTCTCTCTCTCTCTCTCTCTCTCTCTCTCTCTCTCTCTTGCAGACATCAAATCCTAGTCTTCTCAGTAGGGACTAAGCAAATCTACACTATTTTTCATCTACTGTTGGTTTCGCCTACATTCATCTTCTGCTTGATCTCTTTTTATGGAACTAAAGTTAAAGTTACCTGTATACAATTGGCAGTATGCCCTTTCCCTCCTCTCAGCTAAAACTGCCTAATTTATATCTTCATAAAGCCAGACATGCAAAGCAACTCACAAAAATTCACTTCGTTTGCATTGGACCAGGTCGTAGCATTAAGGAAGCTGGCAAAACAAGAATTGATAGCTTTCTCAACGAGCACATACAAATTGGAGCGCCCAAGAGAGAGGTGCTTTACGAGTTTATGGGAGCAAGCACTCAACAAATTTTGAAGTGGATAACAATGAAGCAGTTGGACCAAACTCAGTACGAATAGATGACATTTTTGGCTTCAAGGCATCACAACCTCTTTACGGTTCACATAGAAGAGGGTATGAACATATGGAAGTTCACAGCAGTTATGAATAAGCTAGAAATGAGGATCTTGGATAATGTACTCCTGAAACATTTCTCCAAAATCTATACTACCATGCCACACTTGCCCTGTGGCATTTGTACCTTATAGCGTTTTAGTAGTATTTGGTGTGTGTAAATGACTAAAGGTATTACTTGGGATTTTACTAAACAGCGGAACACAAGAATAGGTTTTTGCTACAGCTCAATGTTCCTAACCGAGTGAGCAAAACTGCTGGTGCTGGATTTAGGGTGTAATGCATATACGGATCTATACCATTGAGAGTTTCATAGCAAAACAATCTCATAAATTATGAGAATTTTCAAATTAAAGAATGTCCTAGTTGCCAATTCTCCATAAAAGCATACTTGCTCTGCAGTGAAATGCTGGCTCTTCCCACAATTAAGTAGCAGAGGCATCTGGAAATACCGAGAGCTTGGCCCCTCGACTCCGAAAAACATTATCTGATTCATGTTGATGACGTCTGCTAAGAGGCTGCATAACCTCGAAGCATGGTAAATGCTAGCAAAAGGCCGTGAATTGATGAGACATAGCCTAGATCGCAGTGCAAAATGCGACGAATGATGTAGTTTTGGTGCCACGCAATATTGTTCCATTTTCCTCTGCGGTCAATTTGTGGATGCTATAGAGCACATTCTTGTTCTCAAATTAAACAATAGTGCTTGTTTTTTAGATCTTGTATTCTAGGAACATTTAGGACACAACACCATAGCGCTTGGGGACAACAATTATTGATTTGGACATTGTCAAACCGTTAACAAAAGATTAATCGAGATCAACTATCGATATACTGATTGAGAAAAATGAACTGAGAACAAAATTCATTCAAAAGAATGAATCACTACTACATGAATTATCGATTTAAGCTATCTAGGGACCAAATTGAACCAATTGAATGAAGACACAATTTATGTGAAAAAATATGTGAGAAGACAGGAAACAACTTGATTTTTTGGCTTGATGTCTAGGGACAAAATTGACAATGGAGACACAATTCATGTCTAAAAAAACATGCGGGAAGACAGGAAACAGCTCAATTTTTTGGCTGGATGTCTTCCCCATAAACGCTCAAACACATTCCAAATAGAGAAATCTAAACTCTTCCTCACACAACAGAAAAAGCATGAGTTCAGTAGAGTCTATTCTGAGCTTGTGGTCCGGAAGAGGGCCATTGCCTATGCCGCCGCTCAAGGAGTGGTGGTGGTGGTGGTGGTCATCGTCGTCATGGTTGAAGGGAGGATGGTAATACAAACGTGCGGTTTGTGAGCAGTGAGAGTGGAACCTTGCAGCCATCCGCACCCCTAGAACCAGCAATTCCACGTACTTCCCCATGCAATTACCATAAAGGAAGAGATGCAATTTGTAATCAGGGCTTTTAAGACGTCAAACCTTTGAGAAATTGCAATATCAGCAAGCATCTGGAGACTGGGAAATAATTGCACAACTTAAATAAGAGAGAAACAGACTACAAGAGTGACAAGCTGTTCAGTGATGCAAGAGCAAAGGATCTTAAGTCAAAAACACTAACCCTTTCCAGTACATCAAAAGCTTTCTTCCTTAGCACAGCATCTGATGTGCACATGATGACGTTGTCAATCCCAAGATTTTGTACTCTAATGATAAGAAGAATATACAAAATGAAATGGCATAAAATCAACATCTTTAACTATAATACTTGCAAGGCAGCAAAATGGCTAGGAATAAATGATGAGAAATCTAGAGTTTCACTCTCACTCTCCCGTGAGATATCTCCTTCTGTGGTGCAAAGCAAGAAGTCAATGGCATGTTTCTTTAATCTCCAAGGTACAGTAGCCGAACAGAACATGCCTTAGGATGCCAATTGCTTGCCACCTTCTGGTTTGACTACCCCGAATTTCATTCTTGACAGCATTAAATCCTCCTCAGCATTATGAGCAACAGTTGGTTTGACTACCAACCGTTATGGTGCTGGTCATCATGTCAATAGCAGACCCTGTTATCAAGCCAATGTAAGATAAACGGCAACATCTCAAGAAGTGTGAAAGTTCAATCACTGGATACATGACCTGATCCAATGTTATGAATGTCAAGATGGTGGATTAGTTCAAAAAGCACACCAAATGGACCTAAGATTGATCAGACCACCTTGTCAGTCTTCTTGAGGGACAAGTCAGTGGTAATAAACTGATTAGCCAATGGCAAACGAAGATGTTCACTCGGAGCTCGCTGCACCCACTCCTGATATATAATAAGGAATCAAAAGCGAACACCAAAATGCATTCTTTGGAAGATGACTATACAGTAACAAACAGTTAAGGTCTATGAGGACTACATCTTTTGATACCTGGATTGTCGAATCAGTAAGTATATCTACGCAATATGCAGTTGCATACCATGGCTCGACACCCAAAAAAATTCTGTTGGTCACATGAAAGAACGTGATGAAAGTTCTCCAGGCTCAAGCATATGAACACAATTAGGCTAATGGAAGTATTTCAGATAGTCACGACAATGAAATCTAACTCTTTTGAACTGCGTTCATTAAGAGGGAAGCTTAGGAAGATTAAAAAAAAAAAAAAAAGATTGACAATGCAATCCTATGTCACTCAGAGTAAAAATTAGCGTTTTATCCTTTTCCTGAATGCAGTAACTTTCATAAATACGGAAGTAAATAAATGATGAAAATTTGATGGTGTACGAGCAAATCCATTATGTCGATGTATTTGAAACATTCACGATGCTTTCTAGTTGCTATGGTATATATTCAGAAACAAAAATAACTGAGGACTGTTATAGCCTCT
Organism: Eucalyptus decipiens; assembly: GCA_014182575.1. NCBI lineage: Eukaryota > Viridiplantae > Streptophyta > Magnoliopsida > Myrtales > Myrtaceae > Eucalyptus > Eucalyptus decipiens. Next base: position 24,108,540 of record CM024618.1, on the reverse strand, counting down.
TTCTCCAAGATGCCCATAAGAGGAAAGGACATATCTAATATAGGCATATCAACGGATGCAGGATGAGACGATCTTACTGGAAGTTTCTTGAAGAAAGCTTCTCGAGTACTGCATGGATGATGCTGGGATTAAATTTAGAAGGCAAGGATGATTCACAAGCCAAACTTTTGGTGGGTACAACTGACAAAAAATTGATATTAAAGTAAATATTCCAATGCTTTATGGAGTTATTTTTTTTACTGAAATAGTTATCATATGCCACTTTTCTTGATTCATATGCCAAAAATCAAATTTGGCAGGAAAAAAGAGAGCTGTAAATAAGTAGACGAAAGTAATGGAGTGAGTGGAGAAAGGGGCAAAAAATTTGTAGGAGCTATATGCTAAAGTATTTGCCATTGCTACAGAAATTGGCACACGAACTAACCCCTGTATTGTGAACTTATAGCAAATTTGGAATGTCTATACTGATGACTTGCTTAGTACATTAGCTTGACAAAGGAAATTAGTGTCTATAAAAAACAACACGTCAAACAACCATCAAGTAATCAAAAGACTTGTATTAGAAGCATCCTGACTTGTTCTAAGTCCACTATACCTTCAACTTGAGGAAATACAACCAATAGATGAAGATACAGCAATTCAAAAATATCACTGTACACCAGAGTTATATGAACAAATTGAATGGCATCATTTGCCCCTGTTAAATCTGGTCCGCCACCTCAAAATGTTCTGATGGGATCTATTAACCCAAAAAATTGAAAGCTGAAAATGTCAACATTCCAACCAAATCATCAAAGAATCTGAAAATCTTAAGCAATCACCATTATTATCTTCAAAAGGTCAAAGAATGTATATGAAAGCAGCACACCTTAAACTCAACACCATAGTCTAGACGCGAGCGCACACCAACAATGGAGTGTTCAATGCTACATTCTTGCAAGAAGCAACCGTGAGAGATTATTGCATATACAATCTGCAGAAACAGTCCAAATAAGAGACAGAGTTTAGACCATAACAAAAACAGAGACTTATCGTGTTGACAAGCTTACCCTGCATTTATCAACTTTACTGAGGGGTAAGAATCTTGGAGACGTGTAGAAAGGTGTTTGCGGATCATAAAATTCGAACTTTGGAGGCTGCATTACAGGAAATTAACCCACTATTAGAAAAGCCACAGTCTCCTCAAAGGACAAACAATATCGCTTTATGACAGCCAAAGTTTGAACTCGAAGCTTCTATGATTTTTCTGAGAACGTGATTGAGATGAGGCCCCAGATTGACATAGAAATTGTAGCCAAAAAGATCTAAAGAGTAAGTATTTTTCCAGCCATAAGGTTAAGCCAGCATATCAAGTGATTAATGACTATATAAGGTGATGACTAAATTAGCAGATGACATTGACATCTCCAATTTTGAGTTATCGAGCAGAAGATGCGATACCACACCCACACCTGCTCTGTTAGGGCCAAATTAGTGTCAAAGAATGACTTGATTGTTCCAATGTCCTCCCAGTAGTCATTAAACAGATATGCCTGACAAATCAATGCACCCAGATAAGTCAGCATTTCTGTTAAGGTAGCTTGCGAGTACAAGTAACATATAAACACACATCTCTAATGAAGGGGAGAGAGAGACAGAGAGAGACAGAGAGAAAGCCCACAGCTTAGTCTATGTTAAAGAAAAGGTCCTGACATGGACATTATGTTCTGCAACAGCTGATGGAATTATTTCAGAGCCAAAATCATCGCATGAGGGGTAGCTCCATCTCAGAAGCTTTAGTAACACGTTGATTTTAAATACATAGACGCCCATTGAGGCAATGTATGGCAAGTTCACTGTATCTTGCTTTGATAGCCCAAGATGAGTATTGTCAACTTGCTGTGGGCAGAGGTTTGTGCAGAAGACGAGAATCCAAATAAGATTAGTAACTAGTTGATGCATTACATGATGTGCAGAGATGATGTCTGCCAAGGAAACAACCAAAGCAGTCATGTCAAATGATAGGAAGTGTTTATTGCATTAATGATACCATTGCTTTCAGCTCGTTGCCCTTCGGTTTTCCGGCAAATTGGATAATCCATCTAGTTCTGTCAATCTTCTCAGTCCATAACCCGAAGCACGACTACAGCAACAAAATCCAGAAAGGGTTAGTTGCAAAACTCATCAATAGCTCTAAATTTAGTGCAACTAAAAACGGACGTGAGAAACAATATAATCACAAAAATTTGGTTCTTTCCAACCATAAGTGGAATGTCAAGGAGAACTGAGCTTTATATGTTCTTAAATATTTTAAGGCAATATATTTAACCACGATAACAACCTATCATCCATTGGAACACATGAAACTGTGATATCGGCATTTGTATCAATATGCTTCTGCAATCAAGCCACAACTGGTCAGTTTAAACTCACAAATAAATTAGATGAAGGAGTTTACGATGAAATCTTCAAAGTACCTGCACAAAATTCATGTAATTCATCCGGTACAGGTGGGCACCAGACAAAATCAAGATATTCTCCACGTTCTTGTTCTTGGCATCCTGCGGAAATAATTTGAAACCAACATTCAACTTCGAGAGAAACTCCAAAAAACTTTGCACAAGTAATTGCCAAAACCCTAAGCACTTGCCTCAAAGACCCATATGAATTGCTTAACAGCATCAGCAGTCCCCTGGAACCACCATTTTCCAGCTTCACCCAGAGTTTGAGTTGCCGCAAGGACCTATATGTGTTACCAAATTTTTTTCATATTAACTTCAGTCGTTTCTTGAGTTAAGTCATCAGGAATCCAAAATAATAAACCGGAAAAAAATTATACCTCCACAAATCCATCACCAAAACTAACGCCATTATCAAAGTTGTATGTCCAGGAAAGGTGGTGATTGAGGGAAAAGGAATTAAACTGCGTTAAGATGAATATTTTTCTGACACCACTGTTAATGCAATTGCTCATTGGGATATCAATCAACCGCTAGCATTCTCCTATAGGAACCTGCAAATTTTAAAAAAATAAAAAATAAAAAAATAAAATAAAAAAACCACATAATTGATTATATAGTTGAGAGAGTGCTATGTGGGTAAACAATTGGCATATACAAATAATTACTAATTGCCGGTGTTGTACTTTAGCTGGTACATCCATGATGGGGTGCGACTGGAACGCACCGTTTTGTCTTGATGCATTACGATGGAAAGACACTAATGGAGGGGTACGAAAGGAGACATATAAAAGCCTCCCGAACACAACCGTTGGACTAGTTGGCAAACATACGCACCAAATTTCTCTCCATTTCCATCAAAGAAGAAGAAGGCATTTCAATTTCAGTTTTGCAAGAACAATTGATATTTACGCCATGAAAATCATGTGTTTTCCTTGTGATTGCATCCAGACTAACGTGAGGAAGTGTTGTTCATGTTTTATCGGCAATTCAACGTTCGTTCCGGAGCTATTTGTTGTTTGCGCATCGGAATCCGGTAAATCGTCTTCCACAGACTTGAATTCCAACATTGGTATCAAAGCCAGGTCGTGATTTCTGCCTTGTTTTTCATCGAGTTTTCTCATTTACCATTTGATATTGAGATCAAGAGATTGTATTCTACACTTTTTTTGATATCTAATGGTCGGAATTGCAATCTGAAAACTCAAAATCGAATTGAAGCGAAGAACGGGTTCGGGATCACGTGCATCCGTGAGGTTTTGGCCATTTTTCGAAATAATTTTTTGGCCAAAATTAATTTTTGAATATACAAGATGAAAGAGCTTGTCGAGACAAGTCCGGCAGTGGGTCGAGCGCCACAGGACGACGCCGAACGCACCCACACGCACGGCCAGAAGCCGGTGCACGTGGGAGCCATGCCTAGCCAAAAGCCATTGTGCGTGGGAGCCACATGTCTGAAGTGCTAGCAAAGCCAGCGTGTGTGCCCCACAGGCTAGCCAGCGAACCGGCAGGTGCGCGTCACGCACCGATCGGCGAACCGGCGCGTGATGATGTCACCGTGACATTACCCAATAGTCGGTAACCGTTGGGATGACGTCATCAATGACATCATCGCCGACGACAGTTGGCCGGCCGACGACCCGACCCATGACCCGACCCAAGATCCGACCTAGGTTGACCAGACCCGACCCGATCGTTGACTGGTCAATGGTCGGACCGATCAACCAGCTTGGCGGTCAAACTGGTCGGATCGGTCACCGGTCGAACCGATTGCACTAGTCACCGGTTGGACCGGTCGGACCGGCCAGGAGCCGTTTGGCTCACTGGCGCGTGCGCCACACGCACCGTGCACTCAGGCGGCACGTGGGGGCGCGTGCAAGCTCTAATTGGAGCGTGGTCAGAGGCGTTGAGTTCGTATGGATGTGCTCTACACTATGGTATAATTATTTTTTAAATTTTTAATTTTATAAATGTATGAAAATGCATAGGAAACCCTATGTACGCGTATTTTTTGGGGTTTAATGCATAGTTTATTCATTTGTAGCTTGTATTTTCTTATGGTTTAGGAAATACAATAGCTAGCTTGTGTGCAAATGATCTCATATATGTTGTGTAGAGCTTGATTCGATGATATCATGTATATAGTTTAATATACTTGCAATTTTCTAGTTGATAGAAAATTTGAACAATGGTAGGAAATCCATTACACGTTGAATTGCGATTTTGATTATAGTTGAAGCATGATTATTGTTTATGCATTGGTTTACACCATGCTGTGCATTTAATGTTATGGAAAAATGTAGAAATTACATAAGGTCATGTAATTATTTTTCCTAGTGGGAGTTCGTAGGTTGGTAGAATTTGAAAGGGTTCTCACCTAGGACTTAAAATTTGCGCAAATTAAACTAATTAATGATAATAGAACAATTATACATAGAAGTTAATTGGGAACATAATGAACTTTTGTTTTTGTGTCTTTTTGTTGAATTATCATTAATTTAGTTTGTTTTTGCTACAAATTAAATATGTGTTTTACCCTGTAAAGTGTGCTAGTATTGATTGTGCGTTTATTATGTCAATGTGATATAGAAATTGATTATGGCATCGGCATCCAAGACCATTGTGGCTAACCTTAATAAGGGTGAGAAGCTGAACAGTGACAATTATGATATTTGGCACCGAAAGGTTCAGTACATCATTGAGGAGCAAGAGGTTTTGGAAACCCTCAACCATACCATGGATGAACCTGAGCATGGAACTTCAGCTTAACACATGAGAGATCTAGAAGCTTATCAAGCTTGGAAAAAGAAAAATAGCATTGCTCGCATCACGTTACTGAGTTGTATGCAAAATGATCTCATGTATGAGTTTGAAAGTTATGATAAAGCTCAAGCTATGTGGGTTGCCTTGAAAGATAAGTTTAGGAGTACATCTACCACTAAGCTGAGGAGACTCACCATCAAGTTTGACACATTCTGAAAGCGCCCAGATGTAACAATGAGGCAGCATCTTCGGGAGATGTCAAACATAATCCGTAAGCTGAAGTCGGCAGGTCACTCCCTTACTGATGAACAGCAAGTTTAGGCTGTTATAAGGTCTCTTCCTGACAATTAGGAGCATATGAAGATCAAGATGACGCATAATGAGAATATTGTCACTTTTGATGATATTGCGCGTCATTTGGAATTAGAGGATGAGCGCCTAGAGGCTGCAAGATCCTCTACCCATGCTTATGTTACTGAATTGAGTTCGCACAAGGCTTCGGGCTTCAAGTGCAAAAGGAATTCTCAATTCAACAACAAAGGGAAGAAGACTGATCAGGCACCCAAGAAGACTAAGACCTTCCAACACAAGAAGCGTGGTGGGAAGAAGGACAAGGTCAAGATGAAGTGCTATCATTGTGGCAAGATGGGTCACTTTGCTCGTGAATGCACTGAGCCGAAAAAGGTACCCTATTACTCCATTTTTGAGTAATGCTTTTGTTTAAAGTACTGTAATGCTTACTGAATCTCATCCAATGTGAACTGCAGACTCAGGAGCAACAGACCACGTAGCTAGAGACCGAGAAGCATTTGTAGAGTATCGTTGGATACTGCCTTGAAGAAGATGGATATATATTGGGAATAACTCAAGAGTTGAAGTGAAGGGTATCAGCACATGTAAATTAATCTTACGTGGTGATCGAAACCTGTTCCTACATGATGTCCTTTATGCTCCAAATATTCAACGAAACTTGGTCTCTGTAGTTGTTCTTATTAGCTTAGGTTATGTATTGAATTTCCATGGTGATTGTGTTGACATTTTGTATGGAACAGTTTATTATGGTTCAGGTCATGTATCGAATGGTTTTATGGTGTTAGACATTGATTATGATCAATACAATGTTAATGTTGATGGTTGTTTTTCTTTAATTGCATCTTCTAATAACGTTGAGATTGATGCAAGTACTTGGCATACTAAATTAGGTCACACTGAATTGCAAAGAATGCAAAGATTAGCTAGAGAATACCTTTTAGGGTCACTCACTAATGTTAGTCTATCCGTATATGAACATTGTCTAGTGGGAAAAGCAACTAGAAAACCATTCGATAAAGGGACTAGAGCTGAATTTCCATTGCATCTCATACATTTTGACATTTGTGGTCCTTTGAATGTGAGGGCAAAGCATGGAGCCTCATATTTCATCACTTTCATAGATGACTTCACACATTTCGGTTATGTCTTTCTGATCTCCCATAAGTCAGAAGCATTAAACTGCTTTAGATGATATATAGCGATGGTAGAGAATCAGTTGAACAAAACAATAAAGGTAGTGAGAACCAATCGTGGACGTGAATATCTGTCGGAGCAATTCAAGGCTCTTTGTGATGAAAAGAGAATTGTACGACAATTGACTATTCCTAGTACTCCACAACAAAATGGGATAGCTGAGAGAAGGAATAGAACCCTATTGAAAATAGTTAGGTCTATGATGGCGCAAGCAAATTTACCTATCTCCTATTGGGGAGATGCGTTATTGACTGCTGCCTATATACTTAACCGAGTGCCCTCAAAATTGGTCACTTCTACTCCTTATGAATTATGGACTGATAGGAAATTAGACTTGAGTAGTCTACGTCCATGGGGATGTGCAGCTTATGTTCATGATTCTTCCCATAAATATGGCAAATTAGGTCCTAGAGGGAAGAAATGTATCTTTATAAGATATTCCGAACACTCCAAAGGGTACGTGTTCATAGGTGAACAAGCTGATGGAAGTGTGACCGAAATGGAGTCACGAGATGTCATGTTCTTGGAGAACGATTTTCCTAATGGAGGTGAGATTGATAAGGACTTCAAATTATATGATATGGAAGATCCTGATAACACATCCACTGATATTGTAGAGGGAAACGAAAATTTACCTCAACATGCAAGATCTAGTGGGAGTGTTGCATCGCCTAACGAATTGAATTCAAAAGAAATTCAATTGCGTAAAAGTAATCATAAAAGTATTCATCATCGTCGTTTTGAGATTGAAGGGGAAGTATTTATGATTGCTCAGAATGACGATGCCAAGCCTAAGACTGTTCAAGAGGCTCTCTCATCCTCTGATAAGGAAGAATGGAGAAAAGCTTTGGAAGATGAGATGGAGTTAATGAGGGCAAACCATGTCTGGGACTTGGTTGATCTACCATCCAATCATAAAGCCATTGGAAACAAATGGGTCTTCAAGATTAAACGAATGGCGGATGGATCCATTGAAAAGTATAAGGCTCACCTTGTGACGAAAGGTTATACTCAATAAGAGGGTATAGACTATGAGGAAACATTTTCACTAGTTGTAAAGTTTGCCTCAATACGCCTTATTCTAGCCATCCTTGCACATTTTGACCTTGAATTACATCAGATGGATGTAAAGACGGCATTTCTCAATGGTGACCTAGATGAGGAAATTTATATGAAACAACCAATAGGTTTCGTAGCTAAAGGTCAAGAGTATAAAGTTTGCAAACTTCATCGCTCAATATATGGCCTTAAACAATCATCTAGACAACGGTATCTTCGTTTTCATCGAGCCATAACCACTTTTGGTTTCATGATGATCGAGGAAGATCACTGTATATATGTCAAGCGGTCCGAAGATAAATTTGTGATTTTATCACTTTATATGGACGATATTCTATTGGCTGGAAATGACAAGGTTTTGGTTATCACCATAAAAGAATGGTTGTCCTCTAATTTTGAAATGAATGACTTGGGAGAAACTGCTTATATATTAGGAGTTAAGATCGAAAAAAATCGATCAAGGAAACTCCTTGCTTTATCACAAGAGTCTTATATTATAAAGATTCTTGAGCGTTTCAATATGCAGTATTGTAATCCCATTGATACCCCTGTCATGCAAGGTGAAGGCCTAAGTACTGAGATGTGTCCTAAGACTCCAGAAGAAATTAAAATGATGGAAACTGTTCCTTACGCTAATACGGTCGGAAGTTTGATGTATGCTATGATGTGTACTCGACCCGACATATGTTATGCCGTGGGATTTGTGAGTCGATATCAATCAAATCTTGGTCAAGCACACTAGAAAGCAGTGAAGAGGATCCTGAGATACTTGAAGGGCACCATGGACTATCGACTTTGTTACCAAGGGAATGATTTACGCTTATTGGGTTATTTAGATGCCGAATGGGGTGGAGACCTGGATGAGCGTAAATCGACTTCTGGATATGCGTTCTTGCTCAATGGAGGTGCGATTTCTTGGAATAGCAAGAAACAGACATGCACGGCCTTATCTACGACGGAGGCAGAATTTATTGCATGTTCTGCCGCAGTGCAAGAAGCAGTATGGCTAAAGCGTTTCTTGAAAAATTTAACCACTGTCACTGAAGTTCCAAAACCGGTGACAGTTTATTGCGATAGTCAAGCAACCATTGCCTATATGAAAAATCCCAAGTATCATGGAAGGACAAAGCACATTGACATAAAGAATAACTTCATCAGAGATATATAGCGCAGAAAGAAGTGATCCTGCAATACATTTCAACCAATAAAATGGTTGCTGATCCATTTACGAAGGCTATTCCTAGAGACATATTCTTGGCCCATAGGATGTCACTAGGATTGTGTAGAATGCGATATCTGTTATTGTAGAGAATCATTGGGTTATGTATTTGTGGACAGATATATTGTACTTGTTTATTTATTAGTGATTTGATGTTTTATCAATGAGTACAAATCTACTATGAGACTAGCACAAACACACATATATTATTGAAAAGTATGCCGGCAGGCAATGATTGGCTAACTCACACGAGTGATCGCCTCAAGTGCTTTAGAAAGCACGTTAGGATGAGACGTTATGTACATATAAATACTGAAGAGCAAGTCTGGTACATAAAATATGTCGCATTGATTGGAGTTAAGATGAGGTCTGTGATTTATTTATAATAAGTCCGAACATGATAGTCCCATAATCATGTATGCCTGTAAGATGCCGGATGCGAGTACTTAATTGGGCGCTATAGAAAGTGAATTGATATAGCACTCGAGCTAAACATGAGTATGTGAGAAGCACGTGACTATGTTTAGGCTAAGATCTGTATAGTGGATATGATTAATAAATGACATATGCTCTTATAGAAAGAGAAATCCACTATAGCATGTATTCATACGACATGTGCATTGTACGACCGAGAATGGGAGGTGAGTAAAATTATCCCTATTTACTCATCGTGTAAGTCCTTGAGGTAATTTATAATTTACCTTAATTTTGTGCCCTATGTTACTTCTGACTATGTTCTCGAAGTGAAAGATCAATGTTGCTATTTTAGCATGTTACGAGCGATCATGAATAGATATGGCTTATGGGATGTGTCTAGGAAAGCAGTTGTTCTGAAATTGAGAGAGGCATGAGTGCGAAGGAAGACTATTGTTGTTTTACATCTATCACATGTATTTATTGGTCGACCAATTACATCGCCCTCTGTGATTGCGTATGTAATTGTAAATACATGGTGTTTCTTTAGAATAATCAAGTATAGCCTTTAAGGGATAGGTATACTTGGACTGATGTAACAAAATATGTCTGAGGCACTGTAAGACATCGATTGTTTATTTCTTTTGGCCAATTGTAGCCTAGGAAGCACGGACACGTTGTCGATGCTTCCGTGTCGTGTCCGACACGTGTCGGAGCGTGTCGGACACGTCGACACGCTCGGACACGGTCGGACACGCAGTCAACGCGTGTCGGATTTTCGGATACGCGGTCAACTTTTCTCGACACGCGTGTCGACGCGTGTCCGGAAGACTGATGGAGGGTGGAGGCGAGGGAAGGCAAGGGAGCAGAGGCCGCGAGCGCCGGCGAGACGAAGCCACGAACGGACCACCGCGACGGCGAGAGACGGCTAGAGAAAGAGCCGAACAGAGAGAAAGAAGAGAGAAGGCAAACTCCCGCCGGCGAGACGAAGCCACGAACGGACCACCGCGACGGCGAGAGACGGCCAGAGAGAGCGGCGAGGGCGCCACTGTTGCAATGGATCGGCAATGAGAGGAAGAGGAGAGGAGGGAAGGGGGTCGTGCGGCGAGCGGCAAGGAGGAAAAGGAAAGGAGGGCTCGCGGCTCGCTAGGGTTTTTCATAAAGAAACCCAAAAAAAATAAGAAAGGCGTGAGGGGGAGGGGAAGTGACAGCTTACCTGTCACTATCAAGTGGTGGGGAGGAAAAAAAGTAAAATAAACTTGAGGTGGAGGGAAAAGGACGAACGGAAGGAGGGATGAATTTTGGGGATTGTTTTTTGAACTGGAAAATTAAATAAATGAGATTAAAAAAATAATTTCGAAAGATAAAAGTATTGAATTTTGAATAATGATAAATTTTGATCACCGTAGAAAATCATGAATTTATTTAAATAAATTGATTCTAATTTCTTATTAATTATTAGTTTCATTGATAACTTCTGTTAAAATTAAAAAAATGTTTCGCATTAACTATGAATATATCTTTCGAATTTCAAATGAATTGATTTGTTAATATTATTAGTGTAAATTTATTATAAGCTCTTTTTTTAATTATTTATTTATTTATAAATTTGAATCAAATTAATTAAAAATAAAAATATTTATTTAATATACAACGTCTCACAACGTGTCGGAATTCTTTATTTTTTAGAAATGACGTGTCGACGTGTCGTGTCGTGTCGGACACTCGTGTCATGTCGCGTGTCAGTGCTACCTAGGTTGTAGCCATTATGTCATCCCTAACAGGTGCATAATTTGAGCTCCCAATTCACTGGTCGCACGACTTATTTGCCAATATGAATTATTTTTGTAAAGTTGATGAATGTTGAATGCCTTGTATTCTTGATAAAGCGATATCAAGCCCATCAGTCCAAGTGGGAGATGTTGTACTTTAGCTGGTACGTCCATGATGGGGTGCAATTGGAACGCACCGTTTCGTCTTGATGCATTACGATGGAAAGACACTAATGGATGGGTATGAAGGGAGACATATAAAAGCCTCCCAAACACAACCGTTGGACTGGTTGGCAAACATACGCACCAGATTTCTCTCCATTTCCATCAAAGAAGAAGAAGGCATTTCAATTTCAGTTTTGCAAGAACAATCGGCATTTACGCCGTGGAAATCGAGTGTTTTCCTTGTGATTGCATCCACACTAATGTGAGGAAATGTTGTTCCTGTTTCATCGGCAATTCAACGTTCGTTACGGGACTATTTGCTATTTGCACATCGGAATCCGGTAAGTCGTCTTCCACTAACTTGAATTCCAACAGCCGGCTTGGCCCTTCTGCTAGTAAGTGGAAATAGTCATGTTCTAGCACCTCCTCCCAGTATAATTGAAGCAACACTCTTCAGGTCTGCTCTTGGAGTTTCCAACATTGGAGCTTGAAGAGTTTGAAATCATAGTTCAAGGACATTAACAAGTAACCCACATTAGGGAACAGCATATTGGGATCAAAAGTAAATCTCAGATAAGAGGACAGAGAGGAGAGCATCTTCAACTCAGAACTTCCCCATTTTTAGACGACTAAATTATCTCAATCAAGTACAATAAGACAAATGACAGCAATTAACACATCGAACTCAAGGCAAGACCCCTCAAATAACTATGAACTACCTTGAGAGGAGGATCAAGGCACTCAATATGAAAGGTCTGGGGAGCTATCACAACATAACAAGTTGCCTCCAAGATCACAAATAACGCCTTCATAGTAATACTGCAAGACAAAATGTTACAAAAACCACCAGTCCGAGAACAATAGATGGTCCTCAAAAAGTCCTCAACATCGAAATGATACGAATCCTCAAGACATCCAATTGACACAAAAGAGGATTAAATTTTATCCTGTAGACAAAATTTTGCCTATGGTCACTGTTATGATTCAACAAGGGTTTAGTGTAAATATAAAGAAAAACTAGAAGGTGCCTCACGAATTAAGAAACAGCATAGTTACGAATAAACAGAAGTGGCATGTGATGCCAAAGCAATTAACAATAAATTACCCCATCAATTCCTTTCTTCTTCGATGAATACCAATTCTGAGAAATTTCAGATTTTGGCTTGTTCCTGGCAGAAGTCGTAGTCTCTGGGACCTCCAAAGCTACTGAATTCTATTCTTTATCATATTTCTGAGTGTCAGGATTGTTCTTAAGTACTCGGGGCAAAAGCCTTGAGCTACAGCTTGCCATGTAAGCTCGAGACTGAAAAACTTCTACGAACTCCAGAAATCAACAGCTGATTCATCTCGATCCAAGAGCAAATAATATATTCCTCAAGGATATCTATGAGCTCAAGACAAGGGATGAGTAAGAGAAGATGACAGCGAGAGAGAAAGCAATCCACGGGAGAAGTAGGAAGGGGCTTAATCTACAAATTAAGCATCAAACATTATCAAGTCAATCAATCCGTCCATGTCCGGTGCAATCAGCGAAGCACACTAAAAGAAAACCAACGATCAATAACCGAATTTCATGCTGACATTAATCGGAAAGCCTGAAGAAAATTTTGAAATTACTGTGTCTTAGAGTAGGAAATCTCCATACATGGTCATTTCAAGTGAATAATAAGTAAACAAGCTCTCCATCTCTTCAACTAGAAACCAATTCAATTTATCCCCAGCTTCCGCTACCCCGAGCTACTAAGAGAATGCTGGCATTTACCAGAAAACTAACACAGGCATCTACGACAGCAAATCGATTCCCAAGAAAAAAAAAAAAAAAAGAACGCAGGGAACTACAGAGTCTCTTACCACACGGAGAGCAACAACGACTAGAATTCCAAAACTGACCTCACTGCTGACCACATCGGCAACAAAATTGCAGGTGGCATCAAGCGTGCTCTCAATTTGTGCCTTCAAGAATTGGGCCGACACGAGTTCTGACTTCCTCAACTAGTAGTGCCCGACCATGCGACCCTCGTCCAAGCTGGGTTCACGATCGCGCCCTTCTCCAGCTCCTCCATCGCCTTGAACGCGGCTTGGAACCGAGGCTCCATCTTCTCCACGAACTCGTCCGTGAACCCAATTCGGCTCACGTCCAAGGAAAAGCCCTAGCTCCTGTGCTAGTGCAGCCAGTCCACGTACCTCATCCACAGCAAACAGGAATCCCTCTCCAGCCCTCTGGCTTGCGCCTCTCCTTCTTCGCCACGCCGTCGGCCCTGCCCAGGTCCACCAAGATCTCCCTCGCGACCGATCGGGCCAGCAACACGGACAACACCCGGTCGACGGCAAGGAGCCTGGCGCCGCTCGGGAACGAGATTGAGGCCGCCTCCTTCCTGTCGGAGGCCGATGGCTTCGCAACGGCGGCTCGAAGTCGGAGTTGATGACGACTTCGTTGGAGGGAGGCAATCGGCGAAGGCCTAGAAGTTGCCGAGAGACCAATGCGAGCACAAACCTTATGCTCGATCTCGGCGTTGGAAACAATCGGAGGTGAAGGGGGTCGAGAACCAGCTGCAACTGGTGGGGCTCTTGGAGGAGGTGATGTGCTAGAGGTAGATGACCAGCGAGGCGGAGGCGAAGGCGGAGGGGGTGGGAAGTGCAGCTCATTCTCTGTCTCTCTTCCACGAGTAGAGAGAGACAAAACCCAAAAAATTAAAATGAGGAGAGAAATTTTAAGCGGGATTCTTCCTTTCTTCTACCAGCTGAGCCGAGCCAAGCCACCAGCCAAGAGTTATTTCGGAGAGAGTGAGAAGAGAGAGGAGAGAGACAGAAGTGCAGAAGATGGAGAGAAGAGAGAGCAGACGTGGCGGGCCCCGAGGACAAGTGTTGAAGCGTGAATGGATCAGAGCACGGATTGCGTGGCACTTTTAAGGTACCTAATATTTTCTTGAGAGAGAGTGAGATGGCTAGGGAGAGGAGAGAGAGGGAGAAAAAGCCTACTTTTGTGCAGGAGCTCCAGTGGGGCCACGCCTCTCCACGTGGCGCTTCGTGAGTGGTCAGAGACCACTAAGCCGCCACTCCGGACTATAAATCCCTTCTCCTCGACACCACCAAGCCGCCACGGCAACATCCATATTCTAAGGCACAACTCAAGGACTCTCTCATTTGTTATGTCCTTCGTCTTTGTGGCCCCCGAGCTTAGCAGTGCCGACTTTAAGCTTGCCGTTTGCAGCAAATTATGGTGGTGCGTGTGTCAAGTGCTCATCTGGTGAAAAGCCCCCATATTTAGCGGTCTTGAGCAACCTTCGCCGTCTTTGAGGCGTTGGAGACGATGCCAAGACCTTGACAGTGAAGAAGTGGCCAAAGATGGAGAGGGATCATGTTTGTGTTAGTTTAGTATAGCGTAGCGAGGGTTAAGAGAAAATGGATATGTGACATGATCTTGCAAATGAGATGATAGATAAGCATATAGAGTAGACCAGTGGATCTCCACTTGAATCACGATTGTTTTTATAATGCAATTATGGAATCATGAATCATAGCAAAATCAAAAAGATGCTATCGACATGTGAGTAACGTTTGTGTCTTAGACTCTTAGCCATGCAGTCGTTACTTTGTGGCATTTGTAGGTTTATTTATGAGGTGGTCAATTCACAAGTCACTCTCTATTCTTGTGTTGTATGAATTTTCTATTTCACGTCACTTTTTTTGGTTCGGTCGCTTGTAAGCCATGTTAGCGCTTCAATATTTATTTTAACAAGGATCAACATGGATAAAGAAAACCATAATTTAAGGATAAATTAGAATGTTGATTAACATTAATTAAATTTTGAAGGGTAACTTGCAACTTTAACTCTATTTTTTATCTATTTTTTCCTTCAATCCCTCTAATAATTTGGCTTTCATTTATTATAAATTTTTTTAGACATACAAATACATTTTCAAACCACATTTTATTTTAACAATTGTTTAAAACTTGAGAACAAATCTTTTTTTTTTCATGTAGAACGACATTTAATTTTATAAAACGTAATTTCTGAGAAGGGGAAAATGAAAAGAATTTATCTATTTTTTTTCTTTTTGGTCAAATAAAAAATGAAATATATACCCCCGGCAGCGCCCAAGAAAAAGGAATAAATTAATAATTCGGAGATTCTCGCCTCTGCAGAAGTCCTGAAGAACTGGACAAGGGACTTTCCCACCCGAAGATGGTGAAGTTGCAGACTCCATCAACGACTGTCGCCACCGCTACGAAGCTTAACAAGGATGACGTGATCGCCAGGCTCAAGGACAATGGCGATTTCGATCACCTTCGCCTCAAGGTCATCCGCAAACTCAAGGACAACATGTGTGTGTGTGTGTGTGTGTGTGTGTGTGTGTGTGTGTGTGTGTGTCTCTCTCTCTCTCTCTCTCTCTCTCTGTGGTATGTTTGTTTTTAATCTAGTCGAGTGTTCGCTTCAAGTGATTGTATCTATGATCATAGTTTACCTGAAATTACGGAGGAAAGATACAGTTCTCAGATTGCCCAATGTAGAGGTTCACAAGCTTCGCAGTAATGGATATTTAGTCGCGCTTTGTCTGTTCTACTAATTCGTTTGGCTTTCCTTTGTTGCCTTCTTAATTATCCTTCAAGCCCTTAAAGAAGAGTGAGAAATCCATCTTAACCAAAATCTTTGGCCATTTTTCTTTCTCAATAACTCACTCTTGGGCTTCTAACGCTGCCATTGTACAATCTTTGGCTATTTTTCTTTCTCGATAACTCACCCTCGAGCTTCTAATGCTGCCATTGTCTCTAACTCCTTAGGACAATTTGTTATGTCAACCTCGTTCTTTCCGCCTATCTATAGCCCAAGGTCCATTACTATCTCACCCTGTTCCATCTTGACTTCACTTCACTTCCGCTGCCCCATCATTATCCGACTTTAAATTATTCAGTTCGAAGTGATTCTTGTTCCGCCGACTGAGCATCCGTGTTCATTCTCACTAACTACTTCTTAAGTCTCACAACTCCGTCACCTGGTAAGTTCTCCCTATCATTCCTTCAGGTACTGGTTGTTGCTGTCTAAGAGTAGCTCCAATTTGTATCTTCCATTTAAATTATATTGTATAAACCAACTTTCTCAAGAATTCTTCTCTTGCTTCCTTCATAAATTGGTTCCTTTCTAAAGGTTGGGCCACTCATCTATCGTTTGAAGAGACTACCTGAATCTATTTTCAACACCACTATTTCAAATCATACGCATGAAACTCAATTAGGTGGCAAAAACTTATGCTTGGCAGTCTTGTTGTTCTCAAAAAGTGCATTGCGGACTGTCAGTCAATACTTTTTATCATTGGTTTCTCCTTGTGGCTATGGCATTAATAAAGACTCCAAAGATAGTGTTTCCGTTTTATCAATTTTTGGTTTGGGGTTAGGGTGCGTGAGGGGTATGCATATGCCACCATTCTGATGAGTAGAACAAGGTCCCTTCATATGTTTTATCTCCGCTTTCTCCTTGACACGACAATAGCCAACTTTGCAGGTATATTTTCCACTTTAGCGAAAGGTTAAAGGTCAAACATACCTATTTGTTGAAATTAACTATATCTCCAGAGGCCAAGCAATTCCTTTCAAATCCTGCTTGTTGGAAAAATATTAGAATACATAAAATAATAATAATTATTATTATTAAAAATATATTGTAAAAGATTAGAAAATAAAACAAATGTCTAAGGCGTGTAAGTATTGTCCTTAAAGATAATTCCACCCCTCGGAATACAAAATTCGGTGTGTAAAGCTTCCACGGCTATCCTCCTGAGATACAACAAACCTTCTTCTATACTCCACACTAGATATTAGAATGAAACAAAACAACTTATGTATTTAACTCAGCAAAAGGAAACAGAAAGATATGAGAACATATTATATCATCTAAATGCTTTGAAGTTTAATTTATATTTAAGGGAAAAGACTACCAAAAACCCCAAACTTTGCTTGAAATAACATATTTACCCCAAACTTTTTTTGTGATGTGAAAAAACCCAAACTTTTGAAACTGAGACACATTTACCCCATCAAGAGCATTTTTGTCTTATTTTTCTGTTTTTCCTTTTTCTTTTTATTTCTTTTTTTCTTCTTCTTCTCTCCACTGACCATGGCGAAGGGAAGCCGGCGTCAGGCGAGGGCTGTCCTCACTGGCGTCGGGTGTGGCATCCCAAAATTTCATGGCAATTTCTGAAGGCATTACGACCTATGGAAAAAGAGAATGGTTGTGTCATTAAAGTATGTTATGGCCTCTAGACCGAAAAATTGTAATAGATTAAGGCCGAGCACTTTAATGGAAAGATATCTTATGTTCTTGGGTTATCAAAGTTGGTACTATAGGATAATTTGATAATGAGAATTTTGTGGCTATGCACCTTATCGATTTTTTTTTTTATTTATTTATTTATGTTGCAAGCTTTATGGCCAAGTGAATAAGTGTAATTAGGTAATTATATGATGGGTAATTAGGTGATGATTAAAAGGAAAAAAATTAGAGAAGTGTGGGTTAAATTTTTGGCTCAAGACCAGCCCCACCATTTGGCCCCCTTGGCCTAGCCCGCGAAGCCCAAAGGAAAGGGTTGCCGTCCGACTGGCCCAAGGAGCCCAATGGGCTGTCGACCGAAGGGGAGAGGCCGGCCCAACAAGGCCCAACCTCTTGCATGGCAATTACCAAGTGTCATCTTGCATGCAAAGTGATGATTACATGCTAATCATGAGAGGGAAGAAAAGAGGAATGGGCGGACTGAACAAGGGAGGGGGAGGCGTCGCACGAGAGAGAGAGAGAGAGAGAGTGACTGTCCGAGAGAAAGAAAGGGAGAGAGTGAGCAAGCGAGAGAAGAAGGGGAAGAGGGAGGCCGTTCGCTGCCGATCGTCGCTGTCGTCGAGCCACTGAGTCCCGCCTTGCCCCGCCATTTTTGCTTGCTGTGTTGTGCTCGGATTAGAGGCAAGTAGAGTCCAAAATCCTACCATTTGCTTGCTGTGATATGTGTTGTAAGGGATGATAAACTTTGGTTGCGGTAGAAGTGAAGAAATTCGAAGTTCTAGGGAAAAACATGGTAGCCTTGCATTCTGTTTTCTAGAAAAGCAGTCTGACATTTGATGAATTTGTGAGCTGCATGCAACTTTTTAGTTGGAACTTCATTTCAAATTCTTAATGAAAGTTGTATAGAACTTCTTGGAGAGTAACATATCAAAATTTCAGAATAAATGAACGAGTATAGACCGGTGAAACTATTTTACTTTGAAGAGGTCAGATCTGGAAATCGTAATACTGACCTAGTGTGATTCTGTGAATTTTATAAAATTCTCCAGTTGAAATTTGATCTCATGTTCTGAATGAAAGTTGAATATGACATATTAATTAATAACACACTAAAATTTTAGAGGAAATTGATGAGTTTAGGTTCATGAAACTCTTTATCCAAAACAGTTAGAACTAGAATTCGGTGCCGAGGGTTATGGACGGTTATGGTTATTATAGTTTTTAATCTATCACAAATATGTTTTTTAGTTCTTCATGAAATATTTACTTATGGATTTTTTCTATAACATATAAAAATTTCAGAATTTTTGGAGCTGATTTAGGATTTTTACCGAATTTTTGAATGAAACTGTGTATGGCAATATTCCGAAATTATAAAGACTGTGATGCGTGGACTGTACCGAATTGTATGATGTTCTTTTGATATGGTGTCCTTGACGGAATATTTTCCTCTAGATCTTTTATATAACATGTCAAATTTTTAAAATTTATTAAGACTGTTTACTAATTTTTCAAGAATTATGACCAAAGGAGTGCAATCTGTTTTTATCCAATTTGCTGTATTTTCAAAAATAAATGAAATTGCTCCATGTGATATAATGTTTTGAGTGGTTGATTATGTTGCATATGTAGTGACATATGGCATGTTATATGACATCAAAAGCTGGTTGAGACCCTTGATATTGTTGCATCAAATGCCATGTAGAAATTGAGATAAGTATGTGAATATAAACTAAAATAATAACAAAACCGTCGAAGGTGTGAGCTGACGATGCCTCGGGAGTTTCGAAATGCCCGAAGTGTGTGTGTCAGATGCCCAGAGTGTGTGTGCCGGATGTCCTCGAGAGTTTTGAGATGCTCGGAGGTGTGTGCCGGAAGCCCTGGAGGTGTGTGCCGGGGGGATACCTCATGATGCTAGTTGGGGTACGAGATGCCCAGAGTGTGTGTGTCGGAGGTTCCTCGCAATACCAGGTTGGATGCGAGCGATAAATTGTGGGATGCAAACATTGGTCCCTGGAAAGAAAAATGATGTGATCTAATTAGAAGATAAAGATCGAAAATTGAATCATGGTGATATATGTTTGGCTGCTTGATGATATAGGTACAAGTGCATGGTGATATATGTACGTCGTATGATGATATATGCATGGCTGCAAGGTGAGGTGTGCTTGAATACATGAATAATATGTGTTTTATTCATGATACTTTGATTGTTCTGTTTGATGCATTGAGTAGTTTGGTAGATCTTTACTGCTAAGTGGTTGTACTCACCCCTTTTGGGGATTAACATTTCAAATTAGAAAGATGCCTCTTTCACCAGTTGTACGTGGTACCTTCTATGACATACCTACTGACGTTGAGGTGGAGTGCACAGAGCATTCTTGTATTAGTATACCTAGTCTGGAGTATGTCCGAGTCCGTGTCTTGGTGATGTACAATGTGGGTTTCGTTGATGGCCCTATTATCCAAGAGATTTTTTTGTCCATTCACGTCACGTTCAACGCAATTGGGTGATGCTAGGGATGCTACCGCCACCGCCGCCTGATGCACCAGGTTGGGTGTGATGGCACGTATGACTGGTGGGAGCTGACACTTTTTGGGGATAGCCGATGCTTGTTGATTGAGGGATGTACATGTTTCATATAGGGTCGAGTTCTCTTTTGGGTTATAGCATAGTTAAAAATCTTTGGCATTTTTGTTGTACCGACCCGAGATGTCCATCGTGAAAATATAAATAAAAGTGACTCGGCTTTGTCTTTTCTTTTGGTGCATAGTTGGTTGCATTGCATTGCATTATTGTTATTGGAGTGAGAGATGGTGAGACTCGTTTATGCTTCCACTAATGAACTGCGCTGGGACCTTAAAATATATATAGACCCCTCAGGTTTTATGGACATAAGTGATAAGTACCTGTGGTGACCCTACCGAATCAGGGGCCATGTCGAGGGGGTGCCACGGCGATTAGTATCAGAGCAAAATGGTTATAGGTGGAGTGATAAGGAGCCTCATTTGGAAATTGAGGAATATGATGGCAATGCACACCATAGGGTATTAAATGGAATAATTTGTTAGCCTTGAATAACGGGTGATGGGTATTCACTTGTAGATCCCTAGTAGTTTATTATGAGTTGTCTTTAGGTGCCAGTAACATGTTTATGTTACTTATATAGTAGTAGTTGCTTTTGAATGGAGACAATGAGTCTCAGATTATTCCTGAGGCAAATGCTTGGAAACTGCAAGAAAGTCATGGTGCGAGCTGGAAGTGCTCATCCATCGAGGGCTGAAGCCTCTGCTGCAAGGGCTGAACCCCGAATGGAAGATATCCTATAGGCATTAGCCAATATTTGCAATCTAATGGAGAGGCAACCGCAGCAACAACCCGAAGTGGAACGTCACCCTCAAGGACTGGTGGAGCAATTTCTGAAGTTGAAACCACCTAAGTTTAGTGGAATGGGAAGTCCTGAGGAGGCGGAACATTGGATTGACGGAATAGAACAGATTTTCCGATTGTTGGACTATAGTGATGCAGAGAAAATAGTTTTGGCAGAGTACCAGTTGGAGGGAAATGCAAAGTTTTGGTGGAGAGCTTTGAGGGATACGATCTTTTCACCAGGTACCGATGTGAACTGGGATGAGTTTGTTAGAGGTTTTAATAGGAAGCATTTCTCTGACTGTGCTAAGGATAAGAAGATCACTGAGTTTGTTCAGTTGGAACAAAGGGAGCTGACAGTGGATCAGTATGAGGCAAAAAAATTTGAATTGTCTAGGTATGCTCCCAGATTGATTGAGGATCATGATGAAAAAGCTAAGAGATTTCTAAAATGGTTGAAGACTGATATTAGGAAACAACTGATGCCTTCAAATAGAAGGGATTATCATGAGATTTATGAAATGGCACAGTTAGTGGAGCAAGAGCTGGTGAGAGAGCAATCAGAGTTTAAGAGACAACTGAGCTTTAGTGATATCAGGAGGGGTAAGAGACCCCATCCTGGTCAAGGTCAAACTTGGGAGGCTAAAAAAAAGAGTAATTTTGGAAATTTTGGAAGAGCTAGGGATGGCCTAAAGATAGGGAAAGCACCCTATCAGTCTGATGTTTGTCGAAGGTGTGATGGGTGGCATGGCCCAGAACCTTGCAATGGACGGCTGAGATGTTATGATTATGGACGAGTAGGTCACCTTAAGAGAGACTGCCCACAAGAGAGGTTGCAAATGAGTGTTGGCTCGGTGCAACAAGCACAATAGAGTACTGTTAGACCAAACCTACCAAGAAATCCTCAGAGGCCACCAGCACAAGGAAGGGTGTATACGGTCACCCAAGAGGAAGCGAAAGCTTCCAGAAATGTTATATCAGGTACGATTTTCATAAATGGCAAGAAGGCATATGCATTGTTTGACACGGGTGCTACGTATTCATTTATATCTGAAAAATATAGAAATTGAGTGAAGTAGAAGCTACGCCTCTTGAGACGCCTATTTGTGTTTCCACGCCTTTAAAGAATATGGTATTATCTACGATGATATGTGCAAAATGTAAGATAACAATAGGAGGAAGGGATATGGAAATAAACCTAGTCGTAATGGCTATGTATGATTTTGATATTATCATAGGAATGGATTGGCTTCGTGAGTATCAGGCCAAAATGGATTGTTATAAGAAAGTGATCCAATTTGTTTTACTGAACCAGTCTAGTTGTGAATTTTTCGGAGGTCAGACCAACCTATCTATAGCACTTATTTCAGCAATAGAGGCTCATGCATTACTTGACGAAGGATGCCAAGGGTACCTGGCAATGGCTAAGGATTTTACTAAGGAAGAACCTAAGCTTGATGAAATTCGAGTAGTCAATGAATTTCCAGATGTATTTCCTAAGGAGTTATCTGGTTTACCACTGGAGCGAGAAATTGAATTTGAAATTGAACTAATGCCTAGAACATGACCAATATCGAAAGCCCCATATAGGATGGCCTTAGTGGAACTGAAGGAATTGAAGGTGCAACTACAAGAGTTGCTTGATAAAGGATTCATTAGGCCAAGTGCTTCTCCTTGGGGTGCACCAATCTTGTTTGTGAAAAAGAAGGATGGGCCGATGCGTTTATGTATTGATTATAGGCAACTGAATCAAGTGACCATTAAGAATAAATATCCTTTGCCTAGAATTGATGATCTATTCGACCAACTACAAGGAAGTTCGGTCTTTTCTAAGATTGACGTGAGATCGGGATACCATCAGTTAAGGATAAAGAAAGAAGACATTCTTAAGACTGCATTTAGGACTCGTTATGGGCATTATGAGTTCTTAGTTATGCCTTTTGGATTGAAAAATGCACCAGCCGCATTCATGGATATAATGAATAGGGTATTTAAGCCTTATTTGGATCAGTTTGTGATTGTCTTCATTGATGATATCCTGGTATATTCTAGAGGACCTGAAGAGCACGAGCAATACTTTAGCATAGTTTTGCAAACTCTAAGAGATCATAAGTTGTATGCCAAATTCAGCAAGTGTGAATTTTGGCTGGACCGAATAATATTTTTGGGACACATGGTGTCAGAATGAGGAATTGCAGTGGACCTGGCAAAAGTTGAGATGGTTTTAAATTGGCCGAGACCGACAACACCCACTGAAATACGGAGTTTCTTAGGATTGGCTGGTTATTATAGAAGATTTATTAAAGGGTTTTCATGACTAGCAGGCCCCTTAACAAAATTAACGCAGAAGAATGTAAAGTTTGAATGGAATGGAGAATGTGAAATGAGCTTTCAGGAACTTAAAAGAAAATTGACCACGACTCCAATCCTAACTATACCATCTAGTTCTAATGATTTTACAGTATATAGTGATGCATCTCACAAAGGACTAGGATATGTTTTGATGCAACATGGCAAGGTCATAGCCTATGCATCAAGGCAGTTGAAACCTCAAGAACTGAATTACCCGACGCATGATTTGGAATTGGCAGCTATAGTGTTTGCTTTGAAAATATGGAGACACTACTACATGTATGGAGAGAAGTTTGAAATCTATACAAATCATAAGAGCTTGAAGTATTTGTTTTTGCAAAAAGAGTTGAACATGAGACAGAGAAGGTCAATGGAGTTATTGAAAGATTATGATTGTGAGATACAATACCATCCAGGAAAGGCAAATAAGGTGGCAAATGCCCTTAGTCGAAAGTCGGCCATGGACATGGCTAGTCTAAGAATAACAGAGTGGAATCTGTTAAAGTCTATTGTGGATTCAGACTTCAAGTTGGAAATGGACCACCTTACTGGTATGCTTACTACATTAAGGATTGAGCCTAAAATCATTCAGAAAGTTAAGATTTTACAAAAATCTGACCCGGAGATTTTGAAGATACTAGACGCTGTGTTTTTAGGAAAAAGACCAGAATTTCAAGTCTCTGAAGATGGAGTGGTGAGATGCCAAGGACGACTTTGTGTTCCCGACAATGAAGAAGTGAAGAGGGAAATTCTGTCGAGGGCACATAGGAGTAATTATAGTATTCATCCGGGTAGTATAAAGATGTACAGGAATTTACGTCAGCAATTTTGGTGGAATGGCATGAAAGTAGATATAACTAAGCACGTTTCTCAATGTTTAACATGCCAACAAGTGAAGGCGGAACATCACAAACCTGCAGGACTATTGAGACCGTTAGACATACCAAAGTGGAAATGGGAGATATAACGATGGACTTTGTGCAAGGACTGCCAAGGACATCAAATGGTCATGATTCAATTTGGGTGATAGTGGATCGCTTGACTAAATCTACCCATTTCCTAGCTATCCGCATAAACTATTCAATGAATAAACTTGTTGAAATGTATGTAAGCCAAGTAATACGCTTACATGGTATTCCTGTAACGATCACATCTGATCGAGACTCTAGGTTTATTTCAAATTTTTGGCGAAGTCTCCAAAAGTCTCCAAAATGCTTTTCATTCTCAAACAGATGGACAAATAGAAAGAGTGATCCAAACTCTAGAAGATATGCTAAGAGCCTGTGTTATTGACTTTAGAGGAAATTGGAATGAAAATTTGCACCTGATAGAGTTCGCCTATAACAATAGTTTTCAGAAAAGTATAAGCATGGCTCCATATGAAGCATTATATGGAAGAAGGTGCAGAACCCCTATCTATTGGAATGAAGTAGGTGAAGGAAAATTGACAGGACCCGAGCTAGTGCAAGTTACTACAAAAGCGGTCGAGATAATCAGGAAAAGACTTAAGACGGCCTAGAACCGACAAGGAGACTATGCTAATAGCCGTAGAAGGCCTCTAGAGTTTAATGTGGGAAATCATGTATTCCTTAAGGTATCCCCTATGAAAGGAATATCTTGATTT
This sequence comes from Eucalyptus decipiens, assembly GCA_014182575.1. Classification (NCBI taxonomy): domain Eukaryota; kingdom Viridiplantae; phylum Streptophyta; class Magnoliopsida; order Myrtales; family Myrtaceae; genus Eucalyptus; species Eucalyptus decipiens. The sequence continues at coordinate 24,083,592 of CM024618.1, read as the reverse complement.
GGAATGAAGGGTAAGTTAAGCCCTAGATTTGTTGGACCTTTTGAGATACTTGAAAGAATAGGAGATATAGCTTATCATTTGACGTTGCCTCCTAAATTGGGAAATTTACATGATGTGTTTCATGTGTCGATGCTGAGAAAGTACCAGCCGGATCCTGGTCACATACTCGACCATGAAGCCATCAAAGTGGATGAGAAAGTGAGATATATCGAAGAGCCTGTGCAAGTACTGGATCGAAAGGAGCAAATTCTTAGGACCAAGAAAATCTCGTTGGTAAAGATATTATGGCGACATCACAATGTGGAGGAAGCCACATGGGAGAGTGAGAAATCGATGAAGGAAAAGTACCCTTACTTATTTCAAAAGGCATAAGTGATGTCTAAGTTCGAGGACGAAATTCTCTAAGGAAGGGAGAACTGTGGCATCCCAAAATTTCATGACAATTTCTAAAGGCATTACGACCTATGGAAAAAGAGAATGGTTGTGTCGTTGAAGTATGTTATGGTCTTTAGACCGAAAAATTGTAATTTGATAATGAGAATTTTGTTCTTGGCTATGCATCTTATGGATTTGATTTTTTTTTTATTTATGTTGCAAGCTTTATGGCCAAGTGAATAAGTGTAATTAGGTAATTATATGATAGGTAATTAGGTGTTGATTAAAAGGAAAAAATTAGAGAAGTGTGGGTTAAATTTTTGGCCCAAGACCAACCCCATCATTTGGCCCTCTTGGCCCGGCCCACGAAGCCCAAAGGAAAGGGCTGCCGTCCGATCGGCCCAAGGAGCCCAATGGGCTATCGACCGAAGGAGAGAGGTCGGCCCAACCAGGCCCAACCTCTTGCATGGCAATTACCAAGTGTCATCTTGCATGCAAAGTGATGATTACATGCTAATCATGAGGGGGAAGAAAAGAGGAATGGGCGGACTGAACAAGGGAGGGCGAGGCGTTGCAGAGAGAGAGAGAGAGAGAGAGTGACCATTCGAGAGAAAGAAAGGAAGAGAGAAAGGGAGAGAGCGAGCGAGCGAGAGAAGAAGGGGAAGAGGGAGGCCGTTCGCCGCCGATCATCACTGCCGTCGAGCCGCCGAGTCCCGCCTTGCCCCACCATTTTTGCTTGCTGTGTTGTGCTCGGATTAGAGGCAAGTAGAGTCCAAAATCCTACCACTCCACACTTGTATAGGTGATTTCATCAAGTTTATTCTATAGTTTAATACACCAACGATAATAGGTATGGAATTTCATTAAGAGCTTACCTCAATCTTTTTTTCCTTGAAATTTTGCATTATTTTCACCTGAGGAGGGACAACAATTTTTAATAGTACACTAGATCAACAAATGACTTGCTATTCATTAGATTGCCAAACACATAGGTTGGGTTACCATCATCATTGATTTTCTTCAATCGGCTTGTCCCATTTCCCTCAATGTATAGTCAAAGGAAAATCCATTTTTGACTTCATATAGTTAATGGATAATTCCATCACTAAGCAACTGCTTTACCATGTCATCCCTCAATTGAAGGTATCAATTTTTACCATTGAAAGTTTTATCTTTGCATGGCTATTGCCTGGCAATCACGATGTATAAACACAAAATGTGTCATTTATTCTCAAAGGAATATCACTTAAGAGTCTCTCAACTATTTAGCCTCATATTTTTTTTTTTTGATGACCTGGGAACCGCCGTCGGCCAGCAGCCTAGACGTAAACCTGGGGCAGACTGAGCCACCACCACAGACCCAGCCGCGTTTGAGTCGCGCGAACAGACCCCTCTGAGATTCAAACTCCTCCCATTCGTGAGGGGAAGAGAGCCCCAAGCCAGCTGTGCCACTACGGCGATGGTATTTAGCCTCATGTTCATTTATGAGCTTAAGAAGAATTTTTTCTTTTTCTTAAGAACTTGAATAGTTCTCAATTTACCAAAAAATAGTAAATATTTTCTTCTCCCTCCCCCATTGGAACTTAAGAGGATAAGGCATTTTGTTTACACATATATGCCTTGTAGCACTTGAGTCTACCACCCATAATTTTGATTAGCCACAATATTGGCATGAAAATGACCATGGCAATTACTTCATCAAATCATTAGCTTCAACCAAGTCGACTTTTGGTTTAATAGGATTGTCATTTCCCCCACAATTTCATTCGACTGCTTTTTATGTTATCACACTTCTACTAGTGAACACATATTCGTTAGTGGATTTTTTCTCATCTGAATCCATGATCCAGTTAACATCACCATATCATTCTAATATAATGGGAAATCCACTATGTAAAATATCATAAACTTGACAATAGTCTCGCTTTAACAAAGTATTTCACAAAAGACATCAATCTTAGTCAATATAAATTTATGTTGGCTACGGGTGCAAAGGCCAACCAAGTCTCTAATTATCATCGTGCATGAATGGACATTTAACATAAATTGGCAAAGTAAATATTCTTACAATGAACTTTTTTTCACATAATTACTACTATCAATGGTACATGCTGCTCCAAAAAATGTTAACTAGAACTCAGAGATTAGTAGAAATCCAATTTGAATTAATAAATTCGCAAAATAACTATAAGACTTCCTATGAGTGTTACATGTGAATTACCAACAACGTTTCAACAATGCATACTCTATACAAAACATGTAATCAATTTAATTATGCAATAAAATGCTATTTAATAATTCTAACAAAAGTTATGCGTGAAAAAATCAATCATTGCAAAGGAGACATTACAATCTTTAACACATAAATTTTATGGCTATTAGAAAATATAAACCTCTTTTGCTGTTTAAATGATAAGTGTCACAACCCAAATCCTAAAGGGATGAGGGTGACACGACCGTCCTTCCTCCTGAAGGACGCAGCCTCAAACCACCCAAAATCCATCTCTCAAAAGCCCCCCTAATGACGCTCTTGCTCTAATGGCCACTAATTGAGGGACCTGAAAAACATAATAAGAAGAAAGGAATGAGCTACCCAGCCCAGTAAGTAATACATTTCTTCTAAGCGGATCGAGCAATCACTATGCACATTTAAAAAACACAATATAACTCACTTCACCAAACCCAGAAATCTAACAAACATTCAAGGCCAAAATGTAACATTTCTTACTTTAACTCAATATGTTCAAAGCAAAAATATTCAAGATAATAATAGGCAAACACCAACGGTCTAACCCATTGGTCAATCTCATAAAACATGTATTAATAGTCTATTCCATTGATTAATCTCATCAAACCATACATCGATGGTCAATTCCATTGACTAAACTCAAATCACAAGTCAATGGTCCACTCCATTGACCAAACTCATATCACACGTCAGTGGTCCACTCCATTAACCAATCAATTGCTCAATATCAAACCATGATCACGGTACAATGCCTAGTGACGAGGCGACCAAGATTCCCCCTTTGGCAAGGTCTCCACTTATTATTAGCCGATAGCTCGGCCCATAAGGATATCCTTGAATAGTATTCGCATACCCACAAGCCTCTCACTAGGCTCACAGCAATATTGAGCATCAATACCAATCCATAACAATTCCATCCACAATCTACAAAACCAAGTCCATAAATCATTTCATATATCACCAAAAGATTTCGCAACTCAACTTATTCGCCAAAAATACTTTTCATAAAACATTCTCAAATAATTTCAAGACTCTTACCAAATCAAATAAAATGCATGTCATAAGACATTTCAGAAATCGATATACATAATATTCCATAACCCGTGCTCAAAAAGATTTCGTAAAAAGGTTTTACAAACCCAAAATATATAATATTTCTCAACTTCGTTTCCCAAACAAAATATATATTTCCATCAAAAAGTTCTCACACTATTTATATATATCAAAATGTAGTAAATGCCCGATCCAATTTTATGCAATAAACATGCTTATTCATAACTCATAAAATGTCAAATCTTTATAATTTTGAAGACGTGATTTTATAAATTCTCAGAAGAAATAGTATCACTCACCTGGGAAAGCACAAACCAGCCTACTACAGTTACTCAAGCCCACATACTCGAATTCCTAACAAATAACCAAAGAACACTTATCAAAAGACCGAGTAAAACGATATTTTTTTATAAATGACTCGATTACAATATGTCTATTCATTGATAAATGACATCTATGTGCCAACCAACGCTTGCCCATAGCACAAATCTATGGTTGTCCCATCGCACTCTAAACTTGTTCGGGCCATAATTTCCTCCACATATGTTCTTTTCATACGAACATACAGTCCATAGAAAGCCACTTCGATGTATTACAAAAACCCCAACTCAGCCACCCCAAAAACTCACTGAAAACAGCTGAAATCCTGTGGCATCCCAAAATTCAAGGCAACCTTTAGATGTATTAAAGTCTATGATTAGGTAACAAAATTTGCCTTTGGTTTATGCCTTGGCTATTGACTTACTTTTAAGACCGAGTGTTATATGGATGGAAATGTACCTTGTGTTCATGGATTATTAAAATTAGTATTATATGATAAGTTGATAAGAAGAATTTATTCTTGGCTATGCACCTCATAGATTTGATTCTTATAGTTTAAGGATACAAGTTTTATGGCCATATGAAATTGTAAATTTGAAATTTATAAAAGAGGGAATTAAGATGAATTAATAAAAAGTAAAATTGGGATTTATTAAGTTTGGACTTTAGGCCCAAGAGTATTGGACTTAAAGTGGGCCAAATTGGCTTGGCCCATGAAGCCCATGAAGGGGCTGCCGTCGACCACAATGGGGGGAGAGCCGGCCCATCTTCAAGCCCATCATGCATGGGGTTTGCCAAGTGGCAAAAAGGGAGTTACACCCATTGGTCACTTTGGGCGGCTCTAAATGATTACAAATGATGGAATAAAAGGAAATAGAGAGAGAGAGAGAGAGAGAGAGAGAGAGAGAGAGTGACCGGTTTTGAGAGAGGGAGAGAGAGCTATCGAGAGAGCGAGGGAACCGAGAGTGAGGAGGAAGAGGCCGCGCGAAGGAGGAAGCCGCTCAAAGTCACTGCAGCCGCCGTCATGCTTGCCATAGCTCGGTTTGGAGGCAAGTTAGATCCATTGATCTGCTCTTGCATGTTGTGTCTAGGATGTACTAGTGAAAGGTGATAAATTTCAGATGTCTAAGGTGTGAAAAACCTAAGTTTTGAGGGTGTTGTTTTGAAATAGCAATCTGTTTTCGAGTAAACAGCCTGACCCAGAATGTTGTAGTGGCTTGCATGCAGGGTTGGAGTCAGATTTTGGTTTTGACTTCTTCACGAAAGTTGTAGAAAACATCTTAAAGTATAACATACTAAAATTTGAGACAAAATTTCTGAGTTTTGAAGGGTGAAACCCTCCCTCTACGAAAATGTTAGATCTGAAACTGTTTTGTTGACCTCTTGGTGATTTTGTGTGTTGCATGTAACTTTTTACTGAGACTTTCACTTCGACCCTTCATGAAAGTTGTAGAGAACATCTTAAAGACTAACATACTCAAATTTGAGGTAAAACGAACAAGTATAGCCTAGTGAAACGATTTTTCCTTTGAGGACGATAGATCTGGAAATGTTGTACTGAACTCCAGCGACTTCGTGGACTATAAAGTGACTTTTCTTTGAGAATCTCACCTGGATCCCTAAACAAAAGTTATAGTGGACCTCTTGAGGCAAAACATATCAAAAATTCAGAGGAAATGAAGGAAGATAAGTAGGTGAAATCTTGATTTTTTGGAGACGGCTAAAACTGGAATGTTCGGTGCTAGGAACAGGGGCTTCGACCATCGATAGTTAATTATATAGGACGAATCTGGCCTTGATGTCTTCTTGAAAAATATACCTTAGGGTCTTGAATATCATCTAGTAAAATTTCATAATTTTTTAAGGTCATTTGGGTATTTAAATTGAAATATTTCAAGAACCGCACAATCTGATGTGTCCGAATTTTGCAAGCTGTAATGAGCGAGCTATATCTTTTTGTGTGAAGTTCTTTTGGGCATGTGTTCTTCATGGAGTTGCTACCTTTATGTCTTGACTATCACATGTTCAGATTCCATAATTTTTTAAGATCATATGGATATTTAATTAATATTTTTTTTGAAATTGTGCAAGCTGAATTTTGTAGATTTCAAAAAGTCATGATGTATGGATTATTCTAAATTGTATGAACCCCATGGATTATGTGTCTTAAGTGATTGAATCTTGCTGCACATGTGATGATATTTGGCACTACATATAAGAATTAAAATGCTGAAAATGATCTTGTTGCCATCATATCATATGCCATGTTGAAATTGAGCCATAATTGTGAATGTGAACTATGATAAATGAGAATGCCGTCGGAGGTGTGAGCCGACGATGCCCCGGGAGTGTCGGGATGCCCGGCCAGGGAGTGTAAATGCCGGATGCCCAGAGGGTGTGTGCCGGATGTCCTCGGGAGTTTCGAGATGCCCGGGATGTGAGGGTGCCGGAAGCCCGGAGGTGTGAGCCAAGGGATACCTCGTGATGCCAGTTGGGATACGAGATGCCCGGAGTTTGGGTGCCGGATGCCCGGAGGTGTGTGCCGGAGGTTTCTCGCGATGCCAGGTTGGATGCGAGCGATAAATGTGGGATGCAAATACTGGTCTTGGGAAAGAGAAATGTAGCGGTCCAATTGGAAGAATAAAAATTGAGAAATTGAAATTGAGTCGTGCATGGTATCGTGAGATGTATGCATGTATGCTTGATGATGAGTGCATGGATGTATGTGCACCTATGGCATGATGGTATATGTATGACATGATGGTGATGATTACATGAGGATGTATGTACATGTGGTATGATGACATATGCATGGCTTCAAGGTAAGTTATGCTTGGATGCATGAATGACATGTACTATGCTATTATTGTTATGATTGTATTGTGTGATGCATTGAGTGGTTTATTAAATCTTTTACCTGCTAAGTGATTGTACTCACCCCTTTAGGGACCAACATTTCAAATTAGAAGGATGCCGCTCCCAACTATCACGAGGGGTACCTTCTATGGCCTCCCACATCTGACGTGGAGGCAGAGTGTTCAGAGATCGACTGAGTTACCATCCCTGGTCTGACGTTTATGCGAGTTCGAGTGCTGGTCATGTACGATGTGGGCCTGCCTGAGGGCCCGGTCATAAAAGAGTTTTTGTCGGTCCACGTCTGCCAAGACGGAGTTATGCGGGGGATGTTGCTGCCGCCACCGCCCGACGCGCCGGGATGGGTTTGACGACCCGCGTGAGGAGTAGGAGCTGCTACTTTTTGGACATAGCCGACACTTGTAGATGGAGGATTTTGCATGATCGACATAGAGGGTCGAGTTGTCTCTTTTTGAGTTGTGGCCAAGTCTAGCCAAGAGTCTTGGTTTTCCTTTTGATTGTACCGACCCGTGAAACCCATCTTGAAAATATGTAAATAAAGAGTGGCTCGGCTTTATTTTCTTATGGTCCTTAGTGGTGTGCATTGTATCATCATTGTTGGAGGGAGAATTCGTAAGACTTGATTATGCTTCCACAAATAAGATGCGCTGGGACCGTTATATAAATCAATTATTCCCCTCTCTTTCTAGCAAGCATGATTCCACATCATCAAGAAGGCAAGAATCCACCACCATGCTAATGCTAAAGAAGTTTTATATGTACATGGATGAGAGAGAATTATCACATCTTCATGTATTTATCAAACATACACATTGTCATGAAGTAAATACCAACATATGTATGAGCATACACAGATAGAGGCCCACGCTGCACTCTCAAGCAAGCATGAATAAAGACATGCCACTGGATACCAACACATGCTCATGTCTACACTTACTTGAGAATATCGGCAAGGACATCACCAATTGACTAATGGTTGTATGCACTCTAGCATATTCCAAGAATGACGAGACAACACTATGAGGAATACTATAGAATTTTGTTCCAAAGTCAAATGACACCTATTTTCAAAATCTATGAGCACAATGATATAAGATAAAGAGAGTGTAATTTTAGTGGTAAAACACAGAATTCCCCCATGACAGCATCCATTGTTTCGCTTAAAACAATTATATATAACCTAGTCCAACATAGGCAAGCTCGATAAGATTCTTTGGAGGTGGAGTCAAAGACAAATTAAATAGCAAATAAAAACAGTTATAAATTAATTGGCTTCATCAATGTGCATTAAACAAATTTTAGCAAGAGAATTGGAAGAATTAGAAGAAATAGAAACTATTTTGAGTAATAGAGAAGCGCTCCAATTTCCAATCCTAAATGGGTGATTACTAAAATAATCACGAACTTAAGAGAAAAAAGAACACCTACACATGTCCAACTTTCTATTGGAAAAACAAGCATAGATATCGAAGCCCCAAAATAAAAAATAAAAAACTAATATATTAAAAAAAATATTAGCCCTATTTCTTTCCGTTTCTTTTATGGTTTTCCTTTTCTATTTTTCTTTAAGTGGCCAAACAGAATCATTTTAAAGATTTTCTAAATAGTTAATTTTGAAAATCTGTAAGCATCTTTCGTAAAAATATAAAAGCACAAATTCATGAAATGTATCTAACAAGATCAAATCAAATCTAAAGAGAACACACAAGCTCGTGACATCAAATTTCAAATATTAGAATGAAAGGATCTTGACCTATGTGATGATGATTCCTCAAGATGTCAAAATAGCATGCCAATATGGCAATTACGCCCTTCAGGCATTAATTTAGAGTTTCCAAAAAACGATTTTACCTTAAACTCAATAACCTTACCAAAATGACTAAAAGCTATTTTGTGTTGATGCTCGATAATGTCCCATGACAAACCACCCAAGAATATGCAATACTTGTCATTTACCATCTCCAAATCCTTGTTCAATTCCAATGTCGGTGGTAGCACTAGCAATTCCAATTTTGGAAGCTATAAGGCATTTATTCTTAAAATTGTTGGAAAAATATTAGAACACATAAAATAATAATAGCTATTGGAAATATATTGCAAAAAAATAGAAAATAAAACAAATGTCCGAGGCATGCAAGTATTGCCCTTAAAGATAATTTCGTCCCTTGGATTATGAAACTCAATGTGTAAGGCTTCAACGGCTATTCTTCTAAAAAAAAATAGATCTTCTTCTATATTCCGCATTGAATATTAGAAGGAAACGGAACAATCTATGTGTATAACCCAGCAAAAGGAAAAGGAAAGATATGAGAACATCTTGTATCATCAAAAGATTGCGGGCTGGAGTTTAATTTATATTTAAATAAGAGAAAGAGAGGGCCGTTAGGAAATCGTCATAAATCAATTGATAATTAAAAGAATGACTATTATAAAATAATGAATAATTTACGAAGTAATAAATCAAAAGTTATAAAGCCATTAGACAAACATCATATGTAAAATCATTACAAAATGATGACTTGGATTATGGTCATAATTTCTAATAAATATTTCAAATTTGCTGAAAGATCCGAAGCCGCTTCCATTTTTGGGCATTAGCCTTGGTTGCTACAAAGAAAAAGAGTGAATCACCTGCAAATAAAAAGTGTGAGGGTGTAGCCTATCGTAAGCTAATTGTAGAGCCCATTCTTCTTTTTTGACCTCTCTTCTTACAGCCTCAACTAATGAAAGGTCTCATGCATAACGATAATGCCATCTTCGATAAGCCTTCCTGAGATGAAAGCACTTTGATAAGGGGGTATCAATTCAGACAGGAATGCTTTGTCTCCTTGCAAGAATTTTGAAACTATTTTATATAAGAAGCACAACTTGATGGCTGTAAATTATATGGGTTCTCAGGATGAGGTTCTATGGGGACCAGATATTTCCCTATTGTTGAAAATATGCGTGAATGTAAACTATAAGCCTTTGAATCATAGTAAGGTAGAATTTAGTATCCCTTTTAATTGTGATCGCTTCTAGCCATATTTGGTAGCATTCTGTCATGGAGGTGCCGTGATTGGTGACTAAATCACCCTAAATCATATGCTTGCAATAGAAAGAAGAGTAGGAAGAAGAAAACTGACGAGTGTAGATATTATGGAAACCTCAACCTTGATATAAGCTTTTGAAATCATGGATCATGACTTCGAGTTAGAATCAAAGTTAGCTCGCTGGTTAGTCCACACAACCATATACATGTTTTTCCCAGTTCTGAGCATTGCATGAACCTTGGTTAGGGAACTTTCCTCCGAGGTACTGGCAAGCAAATTTTGCTTATATATGTAAAATCGTTGAAATTATTCTGAGCTCGATTATGTAATATTCTTTTTTCAATTTTAGAAGCAAAGTTATGGGCCAGATTTCTGAAAGTGGATGGGAGATAATCAGATTGGCTGATGGCATAAAAAGTGAAATAGAAGATACAGTGCAATCTATGTGCAGCAAGTTATCGAACCCTTCTGGCAAAGACATGCAGACGCCGACGCAAAGAATGGGCTACTGCAGATCCTATGCTGTACCATCCAGCGAGACCAATGCAGTATTCAATAATGAATAAAAGGAAACACTAGGTTTTCTGAAGGTTTGAGGAACAAGTAGAACCCTTCAGACAAAGTTTTGACTCCAAACGATGTGGATATTGGTATCCCACCTGGTTTTCCTGGCAATGTTGAAAATGATATATGCCATTAGGGTCTGTTTGTTAAAAAGTGTTTCTGTTCCCTTGAACAAAAATTTCTGTTCTTTTGTTCCAAGGAAAAAAAAAAAAACGTGTTTGGTAAAACTTTTGAAGTAAAAAAAAGTAGCTTCTTATTTCTAGAAACAATTCGAGAATCAATTTTTGTAAAAGAACTGAGGAATTTTGGAATGAGAATTATGTCCTTCATTACCACAGAAAACGTAACATATATACAAAAAGATACAACTATCAAACAATCTCCTAATTAGGCTAAACTACCCAAAATACAAGGACAAAGCAATAAATGAATAAAAAAGATATGCACACAAAACTTCCTAAGTAAACGGCCTAAATAAAAGCTTATCATAGCTGCCTTTCTTCCAATATATTTTCCTTTTCAATACCCCCTTCAAGTTGGAGCATGGAGATCTCGAATGCCCAACTTGCAAAGAAGAAAGTTAAATTGATCCCTTCCCAATGCCTTCGTGAAGATATCAGCTAGCAGCATTGAACTACGTACATAATCTATTTGAATGTTACCATTAAGTATTTCATTACAAATAAAATGACAATCCACTTCATTATGCTCAGTACGCTCATGATAAACAGGATTAGCAGCTATATGTAAAGCTGCCCAACTGTCGCAATACAGGTGCATAGGTTGAGAATGTGCCACACCAAGAGAATCCAATAATCCTTTCAACCACTTAAGTTCACAAACTGTAGTACTCATAAACCTGTATTCAACTTCAGCAGATGAGCGAGACACTGTCTGTTGCTTCTAAGTCTTCCACGAGATAGGCGATTCTCCTAAAAGAACAAAGTAACCAGTCAAAGATCATCTCATCAAAGGACAACTAGCCCAATCAGGATCGCAGTAAGTAGACAATTTGAGGTCACAATTGGCACGCAACATAATACCCTGACTTGGATTTCCTTTCAAATAATGCAAAACTCTCACAGCTGCCTCCCAATGAGCTTTCTTTGGCCGCTGCATGAACTGTGCAAGAATATACACATAGTAAGACAATTCAGGTCGAGTTATTGTTAGATAAATAAGCTGACCCACTAGGCGCCTATACTGAGCAGGGTTGTCTACATCATCACTCTCAGTAAGGGATAGCTTGTGATTTTGTTCAAGAGGAGTTTTAGCCGGCTTGGAACCCAACAATCCGACCTCAAAAATCATATCCAACGCATACTTACGTTGACATAAGAAAATACCATCTAAATTTCTTGCCACTTCAATCCCCTAGAAAAATTTCAGCTTCCCCAAGTCTTTCATATAAAAACAACAACTTAAATAGTTCTTGAACTTTTGCACAACAGAAATATCATTACCTGAGATAATGAGATCATCAACATAAATAAGCACATTCAATTGAGCAGTCCCAACTCGAAAAGTGAACAAGGAGTAATCTGAATATGATTGTTGAAATCCATAAGCTTTCAAATATGCAGCCAATTTCGCAAACGAACATCTAGGTGCTTGCCGCAAACCGTATAGAGATTTCCGAAGTCTATATACCTTCCTTGATGATTGAGAGGCAAATCCATGTGGCATCTTCATGTAAACCTCTTCCTCTAAATTCGCCATGTAAGAAAGCATTTTGAACGTCCATCTGATGAAGTTCCCAATTCTTTGCAGTCGCAATGGCAAGAAAGGTGCGTACAGTGCACATTTTTGCCGTAGGAGCAAAAGTCTCTTGATAATCTATGCCTTCAACTTGTTTATTTCCTAGTATCACCAACCGCGCTTTGTATCGTTCAACGCTTCCATCAGAATTGTACTTAATTTTATACACCCACTTGCTCCCAATTGCTTTCTTCCCAGGCGGCAAATTTTCGACTGTCCATGTGCCATTATCTTCTAAAGCTTGTATTTCTTTACTCATGGCCTCTCTCCACCGTTCATCTTTAATTGCTTCCGCATAAGAGTTTGGTTCATGTCCTGCAGTAATTGTTGCCAAGAAACACCGGTGTTGTGCAGAAAATTTTTCATAACTCACATAATGTGCTATAGAATAAGGTGTACCTGAGGAATCGGATTGGGCAGATGAGCATGTCGAGGGGTTTGTTCTGATGGCATTTGTCACATAATCTTTCAAATGAACAAACGGTTGCTTGACCCTTTGTCCCCTGCTAACTACTCTTTGACAACTTCACTTCTTTCCACGTCCTCATTGTTTGTGTGGATCAATTCCTCCATTTCATGATTCACCTCATTTTCTCTATCTACACTTTCGGTGTGCTCCTCTCTCAAGTCACTTTCTAAATCATCAACTTCATCACCCAACTCCATAACTCTATTTTTAATGAGTCCATCACTTGCAGTTTTCTCATCAGCATATGGAAATTTTGTTTCAGTAAACACTACATCTCTTGATACAAAGTATTCACCAGCTTCTAAATCATACAATCTCCACCCCTTCTTTCCCAGCGGATAACCAACAAAAACACACCGATGACTTCTTCTAGCAAATTTATCGTTATCCCGATTCTGATTATGCGCATAGCACAAACAACCTAAAATCCGAATATGTTTGTAAGAAGGAGGTTGGCCAAAAATAATCTCATATGGGGTTTTACCATTCAATAATATAGATGGAGTCCTGTTTATCAAATAACCAGCTGCAAGTACACATTCTCCCCAAAATTCTATGGGTAAATTTGCTTGGAAACGCAAAATTCTATGGGTAAATTTTGTTGAGGTGTTCCAACACAAGAAGTCTGATGCAAAATCCCATGTTCATCAAAATATTCTTTCAAACACAAAATTCACTTCCGTTATCACTTCTAACGATTTTCACATTTTTCTCGAATTGGCATCTAACCATCGCAATAAACTTCCTAAGAACACAAGTCACTTCCTTTTTTCCATTCAGCAAATATATCCACATAGCACGAGAGTAATCATCAACAATTGTCAAGAAATTAATTGCTCCACATGAAGCTGGAACTCTATAAGGTCCCCACAAATCACAATGTATCAATTCAAAACAATCTTTAGCTTTATTGTCACTAGAAAAGAAGATCTCTCTTGTTTGTTTTGCTCTAAAACAAACCTCACAAGTTTTATTGGTTTTCCTAACCATTTTGGCAGCTTCTGGAATTGACTCCACCACCTTAGAAGAATGATGACCCATTCTTTTATGCCAAAGCTCAAAGGATTCCATTTAAGCCACCGTGCAAGCATGTACTGAAGTCACTCCCTTGAGAAAGTAAAGCCCCTCGCGTTGCTCACCCGCTCCAATCAGGTTCCTCGAATTTAGGTCCTATATAGCACATATTTTGTTAGTGAGTTGAATAACCAAATTTGAATCATTAAGAAGTTGTGATACAGAAATTATATTGCATTTCAAATTTGGCACAAAGCGAACTCGTCGCAATTTTAAGTCTCCTCCAAGCAACACAGTTCCTTCTTTCATTGCCATGGTCTTTTCTCCATCAAGTAACTCGACTGAGCATGGCACAATATCACGCAATTCTCTCAAAAACGCCAACGTTCCTAACATATGGTGGGAAGCTCCTGTGTCAATAATCCAAGGAAAAATACTCTGCTTACCTATCAGCCTCTCATGGCCACCATTCTGATGAGAACTTAACATTCCCAATAAAGTTGCCCACTGCTCATCATTCAATCCACTAAGACCCTTTCAATCTGAATCCGTCACAACTCCTCGTCCACCATCAACTCCAGTTGCCTATGAGATGTTGGCATGAGCACCTCCTCCGTTGTTACGTCCACCTCTATTATTACGCTTTTGACAACTATTTTGTCCAGCAAAGGTTCCACGTGGTCTATTACCCCACCATTCTGGATATTTTATTAGCTGGAAACAACTTTCAACATCATGTCCCTCTCGGTTGCAATTAAAACAAAACTGGATTTTATCTTCCCCCCCCCCCTGAATTTTGACCACCTGCTGGGATTGCAAAACTCATGGATTGCCTCTTTCATCCTCGGTTCGTGTCATAGTTCGCACTCGCTCTTGCTGAACAACCATAGCATAGGCACGATTCAGATTAGGCAAAGGTTCAGTGCTCAAAATATTAGCGCGCACTGTTCCATATCCTTCTTCATCTAAGCCCATCAAAAATTGATGAACTCTCTTCTTCACGCTTTCTTTCCAATTCAATGGTAAAATTGCATCTGCAACCTATACAAACACACACTGGTATCTGATCATAGTTATTTATTTCATCCCACAAGATTTTGAGTTTACCGAAATGGGACACGATGGGTTGACCATTCTGCCTACAATTGGCCAAATCCGATCTCAGTTGCTGCATCCATGGACCATTCCCAATTGAGAAGATAGTCGAGCAAAGTGTCGGTTCAATGGTATTAAACACCCAAGAAATCAACATGGAATTAACCATCCACCAATCTTCAAGTTCTAGCGAATCATCTGCCGATTGCTTGACAGATCCATCAATAAAACCATATTTCTTCTTGGCTCGTAATGCAGTCCGCATAGCTCACAGCCATTCTTCATAGTTCTCACCCTTCAACTAAACTTGGGTAATCAAGTTACCCGGGTTGTCATTCGGATTCAGTGTGTAAGGGCCAGAGGTTTTCTTTTCCGTTCCAAAACTCTCCTCACTTTTTTTTTCATTAGCCATGGCTTTGATACCATGTAAAAGAACTGAGGAATTTTGGAATGAGAATTCTGTCATTTATTACCACAGAAACGTAACATATATACAAGAAGATACGACTATCAAACAATCTCTTAATTATGCTAAACTACCAAAAATACAAGGACAACGCAATAAATGAATAAAAAAGATATGCACACAAAACTTCCTAAGTAAACGGCCTAAATAAAAGCATATCATAGCTTCCTTTCTTCCAATATATTTTCCTTTCCAATAATTTCTCTCTCTCTTCTTTTTTCTTCTCCTCTTTTCTTTTCTTCTTCCTCCATTGTTGGCCAGTTGCCAGCCTCGGCCATGGCCGGCAACTAGCCAACGAGGGCTGGTGATCTCACCGTGGCTAGGCGAGGCTCAGCCTCACGGGCCTCGCTAGGCAACAAGCCTTACTAGTGGCTAGGTGAGCTTGGCCTCGCCAGCCAACGCAAGGCGAGGCCCACCTTGCACCACCTTGGTGAGGTCGAGCCTCGCTAGTGGCTTGGTAAGGCTCCGGTGAGCTCGTCGGACCTCGCACAATCGGTCGCCGGCCGCTACTATGGCCATTGACCGACCACAAAGGAGAAAGAAGGAAAAAAAAAGAAAATATAATAAAAATATTGAAAAATTAAAAGAAACAACAAAATTATTCAAGTTTACCAAACGCATTTCTATTCTTGAAATATAAATTTTTTAAAATTACCAAGCTCATTCTTATACTCAGAAATTGTTATTGGGAAAAAAAAAAAACTATTTCTATTCAAAAATTGTTTCCCGAAACAGAATGGTTACCAAATGTGCCCTTAGTCTTTTCATTTTTGTTTTTCATGTCCAAGCTGTGAATGAAGCCAAAACTATGCAGCCTTAGCCACCATCAGTTTCTGCAGGAGATGAAGCTGTGAGAAGCTGGGATTGCAAATGTATTCATAGGTTGGCACTAGAATATTATGGGATAAGTACACTAAAAGTGCTCAAAGTTATGTACGGCGATTACTTTAATAACAAAAATTTTCGCTAGCTCACTTAAATGCCAAATCAGAGAAAAAACGATCACTTAAGTGTCTCCGATGAAAAATTCTGGCAATTCGTCTGACATGGCATTTTTTTATAAAACTTTAACCTCTATATGGCTTTTCTTATTAAAAAAAAAATGAATTCCAACTTGGACAGTGACCTGGCCCTTCTTGACAATATAGCATCGTTTTGAGTCTTCATCTCATTCTTTCATTCTGGTTCTCGTGTTTTTCTTCTCTCTCGATTCCAATGGCGTTATGAAGCTCCTTCAATGGACAGCACAAAAATCACATGATTTTCTACCGAGCAAAAAGCAACCATCCCGCAAACAAAAGCAAAATATATAAATGAGGGTTTTGCTTCAGTGGGGTGCGATATTGAAGAGGAAATAAGCAGAAAGGGGAAAACGTGAGATAGGGAGGTTTTTTTCCAATTTTTAGCTCCATTTTTAATTTTTTTTTTTTTTAGGATAAAGTGCGATTATGGAATGTTGTTGACTCCCTCGCCTCGTGCCTCTCCGCCATGGGCATCTGGAAGGGTGACTGTCCTCCTCCTCCTCCTCTCCTTTCGTTGTCTACCTCGCTGTCGTGTCCCTCAATGCTGCCATCATAGTTCTGCTAATGCAAACTTGTTCTTCAGTATTATTCGTTTCTCAGCATCCGAAGCGTCGTCAGGGCTCTTTGTTTTCTCTCATCATGAAGACTTTTAGCCACTACTTTTGCACCAAATCCTCTATCATCAAATTAGGGTTTGAAACCACTGGGGTTCGCCCCAGTGGCCACCCTTTCAACATGAAAGGGGGAGGTGAGGGATTCAAATCTCCACCTTCTCAGGGGGGGATGGAGTGGGGACACGTAAATTTCAGGAGTGGGTTTCAACTCCCACGCCCTGCAAGAGGCAGGGCAAAAGTCTGAGAGTGAGTGTAGAGTAGAAATAGAGTAGGACTGACCAAAAAAAAAATTAGGGTTTGAAAAAAAAACAAAAAGGCTAAAGTTTTCCCCAAATCACAAATTATGAGATTAGGGTTTGAAAAAATGCTGAATTTGGGACAAATATGTGGTAAACGACCTTGTTTGGGTTAATATTTGCCAACTCACTGTACCGACAAGCCACATTGGCTTCAAAAATTAATAATAAAAAAAATACAACGTCGGATTTTCGGCCAATTAGATCAGCGTTAATACTGAAATAATTGTTTTTCAAAATTTTTGACATTTAAGTGATTCAAAATAAGTTTTTGGTATCAAAATGAGCACTATACACAAGTTTTAACATTTCTAGTGTACTTTCTAGAATATCGTTGTGTGTTGAAAGTTAACCATAAGCTATTCACGTTTTAGATATCCTCATTCTGCATGTACAGATATCCTCATTCTGCATGTACTCTCTCTCTCTCTCTCTCTCTCTCCGGACTTAAAGTATGGTTTGAATAGTTCAGAAGCCTCTGTTTGGGTTTCGTCAAAGTTTCATCCGTCTAAATGAAAAGTTCGACATTACTGTGAAGGTCATGGACAAATTAAGAGAGAAAAAGGTCTTGAATCACAGATGTGCTTCTGGTGCATCTACCTAACCCGGAAGTCTCTTAAAGGAGGCAATGGTCTTCTTGTCGGAGAGCTTCTGAACCTATCAGAGGAATTATAACTATGAAAAGTTTGAGCTTTTCAAAATACTGAGACTTTTAATAGAAGGAAAACCATGTCAAACATGTCTATTTCTGGTTTCCAGTTCATCCTCCGAAACTGCCTAGGAATCCTCTTGTAAAACATCATCCTAAAAGAATCCTCCTCGTCTTCGATTGAGGCACTTAAAATTAATCCAATACTCATTAAAACAATTCTAAAACTGAAGAAAAAAAAAAGTATACATTATAAGAAACCATCAAGCGAAAGGATGATAAGTATTGAAAACTAAAAATTTATTTCAATTTCTACATATGATATGTACATTATGCATAAAGTGAGCAATTGTTTTATTTTATCATTTTCAATTCTTGAGATTTGAATTGTTTTTATTAATTGGGGATCATTAGCTGTAGAAGTTTTCAATTCAAGAAAGTTTTTTTTTTTTTGTCAGTCCTACTATATTCCTATACTACACTCACTCTCAAACTTTTGTCCTGCCTCTTGCAGGGCATGGGAGTCGAAACTCACTCCTGAAACTTACGCGTCCCCATCACATCCCTCCCTGAGAAGATGGAGATTTGAACCCCTCACCTCCCTCTTCCATGTTGGAAGAGTGGCCACTGGAGCGAATCCCAGTGGTCAAGAAAGTTTGGATCGGTACATCCTGAATGCTTTTTCTTTCTATCTTTCCTTTTTTTCCGTTTCTTTTAATTAAGAGGACTTAAATTCGCATTGAATGTGCCTTACTAGTCCACAAGTTTCGCAGGAGGTATCATTGCAAATCTATTTCAATTTCATTAAAATATGGAATTTCTATAGGTGTCTTTAAAAGACTATAAATAAAAAGCAAATTAAGTATATAGTAAGTACGAAAAATAAGAATCAATTACAAATGAAGAGTTAAAGCTAATGAATAAGAAATAAAATGTAATATGGAAACAAGAAAATAAAGATAAATATATTAGGAATTTAATATAACGAATATTCCTTAAGTTCTCATTTTGCTCAACATGTAATATCCTCTTTCTTTCCTCGTTAATTAAACGATGTTCTGATTTATTAACATGCAAACAATTAATTCACCATAGATATTCACTTGAAAAACTTTAGGGTACGAATCGAATTTACAATTCGGTTCATGAATTGGAAATATAGGAATATTCTTGCCACTGAACAGGATGAAAAGTGAAGGAAAAAAAAGGTAGTACCACAACCAAAAAAAAAAAAAAGACCATGCTTTTGTGAAATGAGAAAGCCCATGCATCTCCTCCAAACTTATTTGTCTTTTGATCGAACAAATATGTTCAAGAGACGTCGGCAAGGAACATAATAAAGGCTTTGATTTTCTTAATCATCTATATCAATCAGGAGTCAAGTAGAGATGACAAGCATGTCTCACACCTCAAAATCCAACCCTTTGATTAGGTGTCTAGATATCTTGAATAGATTTTCTCGACAACTCCAGAGAATTTGATTAGGTCTTTAATTTAGTCTTTTAAACTATGTGAATTTGACTTGATTGGATGACCACTCCATCCAATCTTGTTTTGGTTAGGAAAATTATGGCGGAAAGCCCATCCCACCTATAGAATGTTCCCGCTAGGGCTGATAAATGACGATAAAAATTGCTAATTGGAAGTGCAAACTTTAGCTGAATAGTACATATCAGTAAGGATAGACGATTGATTCAGCAGTAGTCATCGTTGCTTTCCCTCACTTGCCAAATTTGAATGGTATGTCACGGTGAGAAAGAATGAACTGTGGCCGGTAGAGACCAGACAATGAATAGACTGCTGAGAACGAAGCATCACTTTTTCATTACAATTGAAGACTCAAATAAAACCCAGTTTCCATTGAGAGGATGGTCTTGTTTTAATCTTCTTTATAGTCTCACTGGTCTTCGAGTCTCCAGTAGACGTAAGCGACATCTGTTTTAGGTCCACAATGGAAACGATATCATGCTAGTCTTAAAGTAGCAGTAATGCAAGAGAACCATTTCCATCAATTTTCACACGGACAAAGGGGAATTAGATAATAATATCGATGCTCTTTTTTTTATTTAATTACATCATGGGATTATGGTAAGACGGAAGTACATGCCAACGAGCTAATATTCCTGCTCGCAACTGCTTCTCAGGTGAACTTAACCGAAATCGGACTCTTAACAGAGTACTTCTTGGAAGCCCACATCAAATATCCTTCGGTAAAATTGGCGACCTTGTGTGTGGGATTGGTACGGTGGAGTGTGATTGAATACGTCGCCTTCTGGTTCGATTTTGAGAAGTTGAGTTTGTCAGGTTTCACACTGACATACACTCCCTGCGGAGGAACAATCCTCACAACGTGGCGTAGTTCAGCTCTCCCTCGGGAATGAGGGGTAGTTCAGCTCTCCCTCGGGAATGCTAGATTCTCCCGAACATCTGACTGGTTTGTGAGCAATTACAGACACCTGCTTGTCCGTGTATCCCAGACCACATAGATAAGGAATGTAATCGTCGGGCTGAATGTCATAAACCAATCCAGGGTCAATGGCCCTCGCAGGATCAACATGGCCTGCCCCGATGGCAAAGGGATCCGCCGGTTGAAGCCTCTCGTCCACAATCACTTTTCGATTGATGTTCAGCCACTCAGGCGAAGTCATAATAGCAGACTTGATCGCTGCTGGAGACCAGTCTGGATGAGCTTCCTTTATTAAAGCCGCTATGCCGCTAATGTGAGGGCATGACATGGAAGTGCCAGAAATGATGTTGAAGTAGTGCTTCGCTTCTGTGTCATTTCCGATGGGAAATGGCCAGGCTGCCAACACGTTCACTCCGGGACTGATGATGTCCGGCTTCAGGATTCCTGGGCTAGCGAAGCCCGGCCCTCTCGAAGAGAAAGAGGCAACCGCCGGAGCAGTTGGGTTTCCAAACACGGTTCCTCTGAACATGATAGTAGCGGTGGGACTTTTGGTCGCATTGATATACCCTTTGATCTTCTCACCAGCGGCATAACTGACATGAGATGCAGGGAGGCCATGATCCTCCAGCCAGATAGTGTAACCATCTTTTTGTTCGTTCATCAGGATCATAGCGGCCCCACGGGCCCTTTTCACTTCTTTCGCCATTTTGAAGGCTTCGACCGACCCTTTTTCACACAAGACAATTTTACCTTTCACTCCGCTGACTTTTAAATGTCCTGGGACACACGACTCAGGATACACGAGGGGCAGTAAGGTTGAAGAGAAGGAAGGTTGGTATAGAGCCTCACCATCGTATTTGGCTCCATTCCCAAGTTTTACCGTGGCGACCAAGTTCCTATCTATAGTGCTCGCTCCAACGGTGAGAATCCATGGAGCCGTATTCGATACCAAGCCAGAGTGAGGACCCTTATTCCCAGCAGCACAGATCACGAGAATCCCTCTCTGAATGGCTGCAAAGGCGGCTACCGCTATAGCATCCTTATGATATGGTAGTGATGAAATCCCTCCTATCGACATGGATATAATGTCGACGCCGTCCAAGAGAGCAGCATGGACTCCAGCCCACACGTCGGCATTTGAACACTGCCTTGTAGAGCAGACTTTATAGATCGCCAAATGAGCAAATGGAGCCATGCCACATGCTGTGCCTTTGGCCATCCCAAGCACATTGGCTAGCTGCACAGAAGCGCCAGCTGCCGTGCTGGCCGTGTGAGTGCCGTGTCCCGTTTCGTCAATTGGTGGCATGGTCACATTTTGTTTAGCCGATCTGTCGAAGGTCCTGGCGCCTGTCAACTTATTATTACACTGGTAAGGCCCGAAGTCACATCCCCCTTTCCATTTGGCTGGCGGAGGCGGCATTCCATCTCCGTTGAATGAGGGGTGGTCCAGTGTCACACCGCTATCCAGGACACCAATAATAATTCCCTTGCCTCCCTGAAGCAGTGGTAAGCCCAAGAACTCGGGGCTGTGCGTCGTTTGGAGGATAGGGACAAAAGTGAATAGGACATTGAAAAACAGAACACTGCAGAGGAGATGAACGAAAGCCATGGGTGGTCTTATAGTCTTGAAGGCGGATTCAACTATTGGAAATGGTGTGGTTTTTGTTCAGCGACTAACCGAAGCGTCTATTTATACAGGAGCTGGGATGGAGATGAGGCCAGCTTGTGCATATCAAATTAGCCGTGAGAGATACGTCGTCTCGGGCCCATAGAATCAATAGTTGGAAAAGGCTTATGCATGCAATTACAGGAATTGCTTTACGACCATTTTCCCTATCTACTATCTAAACATGGAAGTTGCAGCAAAAGCAAAGTTGAATTTACTTTTAATAGCAGATTATTTAATTCTCCGTGTTTTCCTAAGTTTGCTTTTGGAGGTTTGATGAGTATATATCGCACTACACATATTTACTTTTTATAGCGGATGATTTAATTCTCCGCGTTTTCCTACCCTGGATTGTTTGCAAATTGAGGGGTGATGAGAATATGGGGATCGGGAGCCTCGTACCAATTGAAGCATTGACTTGACAGAATTAGATGATTCTCCGCGTTTTCCTAATCTTGATAAGGAAACTTATAGAAGTTAAACATGAGTTACTGACGACTCTCAGCCGCGAAGGCACTGCACGAGGCTGGCAAGGGCCCTCACGGCCTCGTCGTAACCAGCAAGGTTGCAATTCCCTCGCTTGATCTTTGACAAAATCCTTGCCATTTATGCTTTGCAATATGAGTTGCCTCTTTTCTATTGATGCCGTCATTTGTAGGTAGCAGTTCAGATGCAAGCAAGATAATTATACCTCATTTAATTCCTCATTGACCAGGTTTAATTGACATTGCTATGACCGCATGAAATGCACAAGAAAATTAGACTAATTATAGTTAACATATTGAGAACATATTTCTTTAGTCTGTTCTACTTTGTTCTTCTGTTTTGAGTTTTTTATTTTTTTGCTGAGTGATTTTATTTAGTTTTACTAATGTAGACTTCTAGAAAAAATAATATAATTTCAACATATTATAACTACTTTATTTTATCTACTTTTTTCCAAGTTTTAAATCAAATGTTTCACCTTCCATAATGTCTCTGTGTGTGTATGTGTATGTGTGTGTGTGTGTGTGTGTGTGTGTAATTTGCTTTACAAAATTAAAACTCATGAACGTTATCTTTATCCGTTACTTAGAATATTAAATTATAGTTTCCTTATGCATTGTTTGTTTATTAAGAAAATGAATCTTTAGTTCCTGCTACTATTATTTAGCTTTTCCTAATATATTTAAATATCGTAAGTGTAGATCGAAAAAGAAACTTTTGTACTACAAAAATTAAAGCTCATAAACTCTCTTCTCATCTATATTAATTAATTAAAACGCTAAATAAATTTGTTTGTTCATTGTAATTTTTGTGATGTATTTAATCAAATTATTTGACTGAAATAAATTATACTTTAAATTAACAATAGTTCATTCGTTGTGATCATGTGTCTTACTTTTGTTTTATTTCTTATTAAAAAAATCTATTAGGTTTTTTTCAAGATTTTTTATTTAGGTTATATTATTCTTTTCTCGGTTCAATATATTTTCCTGAAGAAAAGAGTTATGTCCATTGAACTAAAATTATATCATTCAATAACATATTGGTGAAACCATATTCAAAGTAAGTCATATCATTCTCCAAATTATCTTTTTTGTTAAATTTAACTCAATATGAGATAAAATATTGATAAACTTTCTCCTTTCATATTTAGAAGTTTAAATCCAATAAGAAAGAGAAATTGGATGATGACGAATCACTCTACTATAAGTTTATTGCTCAAAGATGGACCACATCTAAAATGTATGCCATATATCCTCCCACGTGATAACCATAGGGATAAAGTGAAGTGTCACATGGAGAATCCACGAAAAACTTATATTGTAAACTATACTTCAATTACATATAATAAATAATAAACAGTATCGTCAGAATCACCCAACTTAAACTAATTATTTTTAATGCGGGCTACCGAGTCTGAATTTTTAGTCTTTTTGCTGGGGCTAGTTAAAGGTTCAAAACTCCCAAGACTGAAATTTTATCATTGCTCGAGCTACTTCAAGTCATTGAGCTTGAGATTTTAAACCTTGAATTGACATTGGACAAATAAAAAAATCTAAAAACTACAAATACAATGAAGTTAGAAAATAATTTATTAATTATTTTCAAACATATTACTAAAGCCATAAAAATATCTAAAATTGGCAAAGAATATCAAATAGATAAAAGAAAAGGTAACGTGATGTCAAATTAGGGGAAAATGGGAGTAAATTTGCGCATTTTCTGGGTTGAAAACAACAGCAAACTGAGTTTTCCATTTTGGTGGAGCACACACCATGACAAAAGTGTAATGCGGGCTTGGAACTCCACCCAAAATCAAGAGTTAGGCCCATCAATCGCACCTTTTTTTAACTCTTGAATAGGTCACACTCTATATATAGTAATCACACGTTTGAGTCGTAATACGTAATGATCAACAACTAGAGATTTGGTCTAACAAGCCCGGATCAATATCAAAAATTTAATTCGAGGCAAGAACGCCCTTAATTAAGGTCAAAATTACAAGCTAATCTGGAAAAAGCCAGGGCCCAACCTATTCGAGCAAAGCCAAAAAAATGTTATCTTTCGAACCTTCACTTGCTTATCACATGTTTATGCTCTTCATTAAATGCATATGAAATTCACTCCACATCTCACCTTACAAGCATGGCATGATCAGCGAAACGGAATTCGGGATGATGCTGAGCCAGCAAAGCCACACCATACATCGGCCACACACCACCACCAGCACGCCACGTCACGACACGACACGGTGGCCCAGTTCGCTCGGCTCTGGGGCCGTCCCAATGCTCGAGAAACCTCTCGTTTAATTCATGTGATGAACAGTCCATTATTTGAGTCGAACGGTGCCGTGTGATCTCGGTCACTCAACCAAAAAGCATGCGATGCTCGCCTTTATTGCTAAGAGAAGGGCAAAAAGAGAGAGAGGAAAAGGGAAATAAAAATGACTGGCAGATGTCCAAACAAAACCCACAAGCCGGTAGCCACCCCGAGCAAGCGACCGAGCTTTGACCGCCACAGTGCATCTTGATTTGACGTCTGCACATCCCCGAGCCATGCGCTACTCGCTCCCACGTGCGCTTTTTGCCCGTGGCTCCCACGGCCCATCCTTACGTACTTCACGTTCGAATTTTTCTCGCCCTTCGCCCAGTCCGAAAGCGATTATGCGCGACCCGTTCGAACGCGATCGTGCGGCCCATGTCGTACCTCGAATCACGACGTGTTCCGTTCGATGGGGAATTGAAGGACATGTCCGGTACTTCCGAAGATAGAGCGCTGCCCGTGGGGAGCGATTTGGATTCCGTAGAGATTAAGCCGGTTTAGTACTCCCGGAATCGAAATCTCAAATGCACCAGATCGATGTGGAGGACTACGCCTTCGACGCATCGTAAGAAATGCCCGGTATCTAATTCGAACATCACGGAAAATAAAAAGAAAAATGAATGGATGGATGAATGAATGCAACTTGGGGAAGAAGGATAAGGAGTTGGGCAAGCAAGAGGCGAGCGCACGCACGCGCCAGTCCACTCCGAGCTGTGAAGGGGGGACGCACTCTTTGACCATTACTTTGTCCGTTTGTGACCCGACCGAACTTGATTGAAGACAGACAGAAAGAGAAAGAAAGAGAACAAATCCAAAGATTCGCCAACAGCTCCCCCACAGTTTCTCGCTCGTCCATCCGTCCATCCGTCCGTCCATCACGTTCCTCCCTGGACTCCACCAGCCTCTGCTCCCCGATCCAATTCATCGCCACCGTCCATCACCGCGACCCGATTCGCGAGGCGATTGGTGCATATGATTAGACGATCCACGTCGTCGCTTCACTGCGAAGCTTGGTCATGCACGCACTGTGCGCCCGTCTCCTTCTCATCATCCTTTTGGCTTCCCAGTTAGGGCATTATAAGGGTTTTCAAAATGAATATTATACAGATCTACAGATTGGGAGAAGTGTATTTTATGTCCCCATCCACCCCATTTGATCTGGCGCGGATTCATGTTGACCACAACTGGGGTCTTTTTGACCGGAGAGATCAGCTTTGTCTTTGCCTAATACCAGAACAGAACAGGACAGATAGGGAAAAGTACTGGGACCAGGCAAGAATTTATGTTTTGTTTTGTACATCTCACACTTTCAGATCGCATCATGCTTATATGATGTTTCAAAATGAACCTTAAGTGCGAATATGTATGTAGCATTGATGCATTTTACCCAGATCGAAACATTTTTTCAGATTGGTGGCGTCGGCTCTTTGTCAATATTAAATCGGCATCGTCTTCGCTAAAACCCAGGTTTTCTCGATCATATAAATGGTCCCCAGTCCTTGAATCCACTCCAAGGCATAGCTAATGATCCATGTGATGGTGTAATGTTCTAACAATCATTATTTTATGGAAATGACGTTGAACTCAAGACCAGATCTAGTGCTGGCCTTGACCTCCTGTAGGTTACGCTCGCGAAAACCCAGAAATTGAATCATTATCGTCATCTGAAAACTGAAAACTGAATTGCAACTAGGTTTGAGCAAGAGAGAGATCCAAACCAACACGTACGGATTGCATGCTTTTATTTTGTATTCATTCATGTAAAATTTTTATGAACAAGGCTCTACAAAGTGCGTCTGTTTTCTTTGTCTCTTCTAGTCTCTAATCAAAAGCCAAAATCTAATAAAATGACTAGCATCATTTTCTCGATCTAATTTTGATCTTAGCTCTGTAAGAAGGTTTCGTCGAGGCTGCCGTCGCCGCCGTCGCCGCGTGTACGTGACTCTCCGACGATTTCTGGATCTTGTGATTCGGCGCGGAGACTGTGGATGGAGGCGATGGCGTTTTCTTCCTCCTCTTCATCCCGAAGGAAGAGGAAGACCTGCTCTTGTCGCTCTCCCTTATCATCTCGAGCTTCGGCTCCCACCGCCTCGACAACACCACCAGCTGCGAGTAATCCTTCTCCAGCTGGGGCGTCGTGCACAGTCTACTGATGGGTTTCTGCTCGCCGTCGCCGCCGCTATCGCGACTCGCTTCCTTTTCGACTCCCCTTCCTTGCTCCATCAGCTGCGATATGAACTCGTCGGACACGCGTATCCGGAGGCACCCGGAGGGCGTCCTCTGGATGTCGAAGGGCTGGCACCCGGCAGCTTTCCTCAGGAACGCGTTCCGGCAGCTATTGAGGTCCCGCGGGACCGGGTCCGGGCTCGGACCCTGCGCCTTTTGCGACGCGACGAAGGAGGCGATGGTAACGAAGGTGAGGACGGACTGAAAGAACTGCTGCGGCAAGAGGAAGTACTTGTGGCCGAGCTGGAGGAGGTCGTGCTCGGACAGGGCCGGGATCTTCTGGCCGATGTAGAACGAGTCGGAGCGGCAGACGAGGTGCTTGGGGAACTGCGCCATGAGCTCGGAGGCCGGGACCGGCCGGTGGTAGGTCTCGACGAGGCCGTCGGAGTGGATGAGCTTGACAGTGCGGGCATCGTCGTCAGCTGCAGCGGAGGGCGGGGGAGGAGAGGGCTCGGGCTGGAGCTGGACGCAGGAGATGTGGTTGCCCATCAGCTGGAAGCACCAGTGGATCATCTGGAGGTTCAAGAACTTGTAGATGCCCATCTCTTCTTACGGTATCTTGCTGATGCGCTCTCAGTTCATAAGATGGGTCCAAAACATACAGCCGGACGGGGAGATAATGATGGTGGTGGTGCGTGGCTTGGGTCTTTGACTGCAACTAAACAATGGCATAAAAGCTTCTTTCCTGAGTTTTTCACTTTGCACACAGAGAGAGAGAGAGAGAGGAGAAAATATTGGAGACGGGATGAGGTTGGAGATGGGGATGACTTTATACGGGGACAAAGGCTGAATCTCGAGAGACAGAAGAGTGAGTGTGTGACTGTTGCATGAAGATGGTGACTCTATAAAGACAAGAGAGAGAAAAGGAAAGAGGGAGAGAGAGAGAGAGAGGCGTGAGACCCGGGTAAAGCTTTTCTCTCTCGCATACTACTTTGCAATTATTATAATTATTATTATGGGATTGGTTTTTGGCTTGGGGTTGGGGTTGGGGTTTGAAAGTCTGACAACTTGGTTTGACTGGGATTCATCTTTTTTCTCGCCCCTCTTTTTCCCTCCTTTCTCTTTTCTTTTTCCCCCGCCCGACGCCAACCGAGGCCAACGCCACATTCTTTTGAATCCCATCATCATCATCATCATCCCATCCCACCGCGCACCACCCTTTACGACTCCTATCTGGCAATCCATGTGTGTATGCAAATTCCGCCATGTGATACATACGAGCTCGGAGATCCTTTCCCTCTCTCTTCTTTCTCTCTCTTCTGCGGGAGAGATTCTTGAAGCTAGCTGGGGTCGTCGTCTACAGATGGGTGGTGGGCCAATCGTCGAACATGCTCGTTCACGCACCAGTCGTAACTCGAGGAGAAGCATCGTCAGTGGGGGCCGCGCCTCGCGCATCTGCTGCTCGTGCGGTGGTCAGTTTGACTGGGCGTGGGGATTGGCCCCTGAGACGGGGAAAAAACGTGGGAAGCGTATAGGCTCGCTTGCCTGGTCGTGCGTACTTTTGTCTTGGGTGAATAAAAAGGAAAGCTCCCGTGTAGGAAATGCTTTTCTTACCTTAGCGCAGACAGCATTTATCGTCCCGTGAGTTTCGTTTTTATTCGGGAAGTTTCTTTGACCCATTAATTGGGGCAATTTCTCAGCTTAATATTTGCTACAATGTTGAATCATAGGAGTTTTGAGAAATTCGGATTTGTCTTATCAGTCGGTGAAATCCACTATGGCGATTCGAGTCGTATTGCATTTTCTATGATAACAACCACTACTGTCCGTATATAAATTGTAAAGATGAGGTTGTTGGTACATTCTTTGTGCTGATGCAATAGTAAGTACATTCTAAAAAAAGAGAATTGGGACCACAAACTCAAAATGTTTGGATTCGAATAAAGTAAGTGAAATGCTTATGGAAAGATGATTTAGTTGTAATTAGTATTTCTTTTCGTAAGTTGGGTGGGTATTTTAGGTACGCTTTTTGGGGGCCAGTAGGTACAGGTACACTGTTTCTCTGTTTTTGGCTGAGGTAGGTATATTATTTTATGATAAATGATTCCACGACAGTTTTTAATTTATTATGAAAATAATAGTCTATTTCAAATCATAAAAAATTAAATCATAAATAATTATAAATTATTATAGGACTCACTTCTTTAAGAATTTGTAACTCACAACAAACTATTATTCTCACGGTATCTCAAAAATTATTATGCTAACAAGACTCATATTTTATCGAGTATGTTTTGTTTCTATTATGTATGAATACCCTATTTTGGTTAATTTCTTCTTCTTCTTTTTTCCATTTCACTTAATTATTGAGTCAATTTTGTTTGAGATACTGATTACTGTTGGAAACTATTTAACACATTAGATGCAATATAGTGAAAATTCCGCCCCCTTCAATGGTTCCTAGCTTTGTCACTGTAAAAAAGGTTAGAAAATCAAACCCCAAAAGCTTAAGCAATATGGGGTTGTCTACTCTCCATTCAAAGTACTATCAAAACTATTTATTAGACATGACAAAAGTTCAATTATTAAAAGATGAATAAAATTTTCCTAGATCTTGCTTGTGCTTATGACATGATATGTGAGAGGGTTCTCTATTAATAGCAATGGTATGCGGCTTCTGGTGAATCCCTAATTTTTTCCACTCACGGAACTTCAAAGGCGCTACAATCTCCCCTCGATGTTGTGGTGAAGTGTTGAAGAAGACATTTTATTAATTTAGAAGAGATATGCAATCGCTTTTCTCCATTGTTCTAGAAATCAGAGATACTTGTAATCACTTGGATTATATTGTTTATAAATAGAAAAATTGCACACTTAGCATACTTGCACAAATTTTCCAACGTGCTCCTCAACTTATGAATCATACAATTAAATCCTTGAACTCATAAGATTTTAACAAACTAATGCCACCATAGACAGTTCATGCTAAACAAACTGAAAATACAACTCCTCCTGATACATTGGAGCAAATTTTTAATATCTTTTCATTCCATAACAACATCGATCATCTCACCAAACTTCTCGACACTGACCGACATGTCAATGTTCAACTTGTTGGAATTGACTGTACGGATACTTGAGTCCATCGAAAGGATTCTACAAGTTCAAAGAACTTCACTACAAATTAGAAATTCGAGAACCTTGTCAGACAACAATGCAAGTTCAAGGACTGGCCATTCACGCTTTCCTACGAAGATTGTCACATCGAGGATTTTTGGACAAGTCTTCTCGAGAAGGTTGTCGTGTAATCGAGTGCATTTTTTAATGCATTTCTCAATATATGTTACTTTTCCTGTTTGATGTTCACTTATTATTCCGGACACCTTAACTAAAAAATGTGCTAAACGAGTACACTTTACCAAAGAGCTTGAATAATAATTAATGAAAGTGTGTTTTGCGGGGGATTGGCATATTCACAGAAAATGGCATCAAAATAAAGGAATATTTCTTCCTTTGGTCTATGAAAGGGGTGACAACTGCCTACAATTCCCAAAGATCGATTTTTTTTTTTTTTTAAGACCATTCTTAATAAGGCCGACCTCAATGTCGGACCATATAATATAAATTGAATTATTTTCTTTCCAGTGGTCCCCACGTTTCTCTTCCTTCGAAAACTTTATCCTCTATCAATTCTAATCTTTGCATGGATAAAAGCAGGAAGATTCCCTATTCTCTTTGATCGATTCAGGTTCATTGCTTAAGCTGACCGAACGAGAAGGATTTAATTAAACTAATACATCTCATAGAAAAATGTTGCCCATTCTACCACCAATTAAAATCGATCGCAAAAGATCATTTTTAATTTAGTTGCAAATATTTCTCAATCCAGAAAAAAGTTATTTTGGTTTAGCTAAAGAACTAGGGGATGAATTATGCGACATGTGCCATATGAATTGGATAATCTCTTGATTTAAAATTTGAAAAAGCACATTAAGGGCCTGTTTTTTTATAATATAAAATTATGAATAAAGCATTGTTTTTTTTCTTTTTGCTTTGCTTCTCAAAATTTAATTGATTATTCATGTTTCATGAAAAGTTGAAAATTTTGAAAAACGATATACAAATCTACGTATTAACATTTGACCATCATGAAAGTTCCGACAGTTTCGAATCTAAGATAAAAAGTCGAAGTGCGTGATTTTTAAGGTCTAAATCAAGTAAAAAGTAACATTGATTCAGTTATGTCAAGTAAATGGAGATAAGTTAACTTCGAATGGGAGTTATAGTTTATACACGTTAACTGGAATATGCCATGATACCCAGAAGAATCAATTTCATCATAAAAAATTGCCAGATAATTTGTAATTTTTTTATAGTGAAATTAAATGTATGCAGTGGATTTTAAAATGGATTTAGATATAACTCCAATTATTTTTGGCCCTACCCCTTTCCAACTGCCCACTCACATCGAGACTGCAGAAGTGATGCCTTCCTTCTAAGCTACTCCGAGAATTAAAGATAGCGTGCCGCTGGGGTTTATGTCTGCGACCGGTTGACCCATGAAAGACCCGTCGATAAATTTTCCATTTAAAAAAAAAAAGAATTACATTTATTATAATTTCGAGGAATATTGGCTTTTATTATAATCTCTTGGGGCATTAATTTAATAACTTCGTGGAAAAGTCTATGTAGCGTACGCTTTGTAGAGCCGCTGACGGTTCCGAGAAAAGCACCGGCGCTTCCAAGTTTGACCCGATTTATGATGAACGTTTTTTTCGGCAGAAATAAGGAGGCATTAGTTTATTATAAAGTAAAGGGCAATATGGTCAATACGGTGCAATTTTGTGACCTAGTGTTAGTCATGGGAAGTAGGGGACCATGGAAGATAGGAAATTAAGGATTAGCGAATGATTTGAGGAACATTTTTTTAGTAGTATACATTGATTTTTCCTTGGTTTTCATTCTACTGTTTGGTTATATGTTAGGAGTATGCAATATAAATTTAAAGATATAATATCGAATAAGTCCATCAATTAGATGGATTTATTTTCATTCTTAATGTCAAAGAGAATCGTTTATATAAAGACTAAGATAAATATGAAAATCAGGATTCAAGAAAATAGAAGGCGAGCAAGAATTTCACAACACCTAACTTAGGAGTAGCCTGGCAGAAATAATCCAACCTTGATAGGTGGGTTATTTTCCAACACATCCTCTGACCTTTTAGCTTTGTCATAACCCGGAAGCATCATGTCGCGTCCAGACAAGTCTCGGGCTCAATGGAAAAGGGCAGGTTCCGAACATAATCACGGGGCAATTTTCTCCAAAACCAAGTCATCTCCAGGAGTGGGAAGCGATCAGAGGATTCACGGGGCACATTACGTAGGGATAAACAGTTGGAATCTCGACACCCTATCTTCCATTCGTCATGTCCGCCTTCCCGCTTATAACGTGTTCTACCACATGGGCGATTCCGTGCTCCGAATCGAAACTTCGATTCAGCAAACCAAACAAAGAAGAAAAGCGTGACGAATATGCCTTTCGAATCCAACCGGCGATGACCTAATCTTCTAGAGCCTTGGGCAAATAAAGAATGACTAAGTTGGCGTTCAGCGGTGGCCGGTGGTCTTGGATCCGGATGGAACCGCACGAGCCCGTGTCAAAGTAGGCGTCTGATGACGGGAGATCATGGGGCCAGATTGATCCATCCACGCGAATACGACGGCGATGACGACGACGCCCGCAGCAGGGCAGTGACGGCAACACTCACGAAGAAACCAACAGCTCTTGCCCTTGCTCGTGCTCCGTCTCCAGGACTGCCCGACGACCCGTTCGTCGCCGCGGACCCACGTGGGGAATATTTTGCTCAGTAGATAGCCTAATCTTTTGACTCCCGGACGCACGTGCACGGATGTTTGGAATTGGAAGGGGAAGGAAGGAAGGGAAAGGAAAATTGGGTCACCGACGGGAAGGACAAATTCGGGCCTTGACTAGCGCACGAGTTTTGAATTTTTTGTCCTATTTTTTAAGATTGGACCTGTTCATCTTTTGAATATGCTTACCCGGTCGAATGGGCAACGACGCCTTGATTTTGATGGTACGTAGTTGTTGCCTCGAATCTCAACTCATTCGTCGAGAATTTGTGCACCTCCTTATCATCCTCGGACGCATTTGCAAATTGGAATAGTTGTTCAGAATAAGACAGAAAAGTTCACATGCTGTTTTTGAGATCGTCCACTCGACTAATTCGAAGATTGCACGCAACCCGTCCCGTCGTTGCTAAGTGACCCATCTTTTAAGAGTGCGAAAGATAACCATTCTAACCCGAAATTGATTTTTGAAAGAAAAATAGATTTTTTTTTTATTTCTATTTCTAAATGAGTTTCTAAGTAAAAATACCTGTCTAATAATAACACAAAATTTCTACTTTAAAAATAGAAATCCGTTTGATAATGACATAAAACTTCTCTCTTTCGAACGGCGGTTACCAGTGGATGGCGACAGCTAGTGACCGGCGACCGATGACTAGCAGACGGCAAACAGCGGACTGCGGACGGCGGCGGCCGGTGAATAGCAGTTGGCAGCGACGGATGGACGACCTATTTGTAACAAAGAGAAACGATAAGAAGAATTTTTATTTCTCAGAAATAGAAACGTAGAAATTTTTTTACTTCTGATTTCTATTCCAAATCTATTTCTGGAACAAAAATTTATT
Organism: Eucalyptus decipiens; assembly: GCA_014182575.1. NCBI lineage: Eukaryota > Viridiplantae > Streptophyta > Magnoliopsida > Myrtales > Myrtaceae > Eucalyptus > Eucalyptus decipiens. The sequence goes on along the minus strand of CM024618.1, from coordinate 24,049,980 downwards.
TTGAAAATAAAAAAAAAAAAATGAAATAATTTTATCAAACATTTTTATTTGAAACAAAGTCGGAATAGAAAAGTTGTTTCTAGAACAGAAATTTTAATTTGTCATGCACCCTTAAGCAACCGTGAGGCACTCGGATCCAAAGGCTTTTCGAGGGAAGTCACCGGGACTGAGGTCGAAGTCGAGGAACTAGATACGGGAGCTTACTGAACATTGAATTGTGCAGTGGAGATTAAAGGGGCTATTTTCACTGAACCGGGAAGTGAACCTGTGAACTCCCTCCGAGCTGTTGTTTTGCTAGCTAAAGGCGAAGACGTCTTGTCCTAAACACAATACGATTACATGGTGCTGCCGCGGAGTGAATTCTCCAGCGAGATCGACTTCAAAATAGAGGACCCGGGTTTTTTAGACCCGGGATCCGATCTCGGGTCCCGTCCGAGGCCGCCGGGCCGTTGCGTGGAGGCCTCAAGAAACGCAGCTGGCGAAATAGGCCTTGCCAATTTCGGGAAACGGTCCAAAACGGTTGACTTTGATGGCATTTAGTCAAATGGGCCGAGAGGCCCATCAAACTCTATCGACCGGAGAGTCTAGACTAGATAAGAGAACTTGAACTCTTCTGTCCATCAAACCCGTCGCAAAAATTCGATAATCACTCGATATGCTTTGAATGGGAAATTGCTATAATTTAAAGAGGACCAATTATGTGCTGAATTTGGTGTGCCCTTGACATAGCTAAGACTATGATGTAGCTGTGTTTTGCACCGTAGCTATGTGTTTTTGGCGATACCTAATTTAAAGTTGCGGAATTTAAAAACTAGGCAAGATAGTTTCTCAAAACAAACTGATTATAACTTTGAAGAATTTCTCAATAAAATAAGCTTATCTAATCAAATAAAAGTTCGACTTAGTCTAGTTGATAAAGAAAGGGCTAAATTTGACGCTATAAAGAACTGCACCTTGTTGAAACCTTACCAATAAAGATCAGTTATTTTTAGAACTGAATTGGTAAAATTAAAAAAATTTCTAAAAATTTACAAATCACATTAAACAAATTTGAAATTTATGAATTGCATTACACATTGAGTTAAAGTCTAAAAACTACATTAAACAAATTTAAAATTAAGGGATTATATAACACATTGAATCAAAGTTGAGAAATTATTTGTGTCATTTACCATTTCCATTATCAACATTTAAGATTATAAAAAAGCAAAAATTTGTGTTTAACTTTTTAACTCTTACTTTTACATCTTATCAGGCAAGCTTTACGTCTCATATATTATAAATTTCCTGTCAAGACGCTATCACCTACGCCTAATGACCATGTTATTTCCCTCAACAAATTCTAATTTTTAGTTCATGTGCTTAGTAATTGACCTTCAACGATTGTCATTTACTTTAAGACGTAATCCTACGGCTCAAAACGGGTCCCATATAAACACGTAAGCGAAGCTTCGATTTCTTCTCGTTTCCAAAACAAGAAGTACGCCGCCCTCTGCCGCCGTCTCGGGTTGCAGAATTCCGGTGATCGGAGAAGGAGGCTCGGGAGGGGGACGGCGATGGGGGGCAAATGGTGGAAGATCGCCGTCGCGGTGGTGGTGATCGGCGCGATGAGGGAAGCGAACAAGCGATACGGGTATGACAAGGAGAGCGTGCTCCGGGCGTTCGGAGAATGGTCCGACCGGCTGGGCGTGTGGGCGATCCCGGCGTACGTCGGGATCCACACCCTCTCGCTCGCCCTCTGTCTCCCTTCCGCCGTCTTCTTGGAGGCCGGAGCTTCCCTCCTCTTCGGCTTCTCCGCTGCCGTCCTCAGCGTTTTCGCCGCCAAGATTCTCGGCGCCTCGCTGTCGTTCTGGATCGGCAGGTACGGGCTCTCTCGTTCTATCGCCGTCGTGTGTGACGGAGTTCGCGCTCGTTATTGCGTGGGTGGGTAGCATTTGGCACTTGGGTTTTGTGCGAATTTGCATCTTGCTAGTTTCCCCGAGCTCCATTGTGCTAGTGCTTTCCTTTTGGGTGGGTTGATTTGATGAAAGGTTTCATTTTTGCTAAGCCATAATGTGAGGGAAGGTAAATTTGTGACTGTGATCGTGTTTTCAGAGATGGGATGATTTTATTTGCGTAAACCGACCTTCTTTCGAGGGATCGCGCGTGCAACAGGGAGTTGCCAGCTAACGAATTCGCATCGCATTTCTCGTTATTGTACTCTTTTGGGTCTTTCTTAGGTTCCTATGTGTTGTTTAGTCTTCTCTTAATTCATCAGCCCATAGAATCTCAATTTCCGTATGATATTTCGGTCTTGTCGTGACCATAATTGCAATAGGTAAAAGTGTAGATTCGTTATTCTTTTCATTGGGATAATGGTTACTCTATTAGCAAGCAATTGTAATTGTAATTGTAATTGTATATATGATAAATGATTATATCTTTCTAATCCAACCTAATGAAAATGTGGGAGATGTGATATGATATCATAAACTTAAGAAGAGATACTTCTTTTCTTATCTAAGAAGCCTGAGTTATTTCACAAAGATGATGATAGTGATGTTGTGCCTATGAGCAACAATTTCAGACATGTTCCAAATATTTTTTTGTTTGTTTTCATTGGAATCCCCATATGTTTGTATATAGATGCTGAACGCCTTATCTGCTGTATGTCAATATTTACTCTTGCCTGCTTGTAATTCTGGCCTAACTGACCAAGCACCCAAGGTGCCAATATGTGAGAGATTATCTGAGAATCCAAATGTAGTTTGACTCTTATATTAGTATTCGGCACCATAAGAAGATATCAAATGTTAAAATTAAATGGAGGAAGAATTTTGATCTATGCAAGCAGATCCAGCGCATCGTGTATTTCAGGATTCCTGGGCTTAGAGATGGGTTTAGGGTGCATTACATCAGATACAGATCTCCGCAAAGAATTTCCCATGGTTGGCCTTATTTTCATTGATATAATGACTAAGGAGACATCAACCCTGTAGTATGCTAAGCACAGGAGAATGTTCTTTTGCTGATACGGTTACCACCATCCGGTATTGGGTTAATCATAGTATTAATATACCTTCCCTATTACTGTAGCTAGATTTGTTGAAGTCCTGCAAAATGTTTTCCTCGAGCTTTAGTGACGTTCTCTAATCGAACAAGAAATCTGATGCAGTTCTTGAGGGCATACTTATCTTATCTGTTAAAGATACTTTAATTTTTCCCTTTAGTGCTTCCGGATTTACAGACTTGTTGTTATGCTTTTGCTTAATATAGTTTGTTCTTCTTCCTCCCCTTTTTATGTGCTCAGCGGAAGCCTTCAACTTCCAAGTTTCTCTACATCAATTTGTATACTCTTGCTTTGTTTCATTATGCAAAACAATCTTGTCGGAAGAAAGCGTACCTGGAGAATGATTCCTTGATTGTGCACAGTAAACTTGTTCGTCATTATTATTAAAGTATAGCTTCGATGCGTGCATATTACTATAAGAAACTCCTAGATCACCTGATGTCCTCACTCAACTCTCTCAAGGTTACAATAACTCTCGATGAACAACTTATGAAGAGTAACTTATATACATCCATGTGGCACTTCAACAACCAACACCTTTTTTGTTCTAATACTTAACAACCCACCAAAGTAACTATGATTCATGCTTTGGTTGAACTATCTTTTCCTCATACTGCTTTTTTAATTGTCTCCATTGCTGCATTTAGAATCTATCTAAGCTGACAAATCATATGTGTCCCTGAAATTTTCTTTACGCTATGCCTCTTCTACATTTCCCCAATATGATTCAGGTTTCCTTCATTAACGAGTCATTATTACACTTTGGTTTGCTCAGGCTAGTTTTCAGGAGTTCAAATTCGGCAATGGAATGGGCTCAAAGCAACAAATACTTTCATCTGCTTTCTAGGGGAGTTGAACGAGATGGTTGGAAATTTGTTCTTCTTGCTCGGTTCTCACCCATACCATCATACATAATTAACTATGCCCTGGCAGCTACCAATGTTGGGTTTGTATTGGATTTCCTCCTTCCCACGGTCATTGGTTGTGTGCCAATGATCCTACAGAATACCTCCATCGGCAGCCTCGCTGGTGCTGCCATGGCCACAGCTTCTGGAGCTAACAAATCTAGGGTCTGGTCGTTCTTGTTTCCCATGCTTGGGATTTTATCAAGCATTCTTATATCCTTGAGGATCAAAAGTTATTCCTCTGCGATGATGGTGGATGAATCTTCTGTTAACAAGGGTAGTGATAATCAGGGTAGTACTACGGATTCAGCCCAAGGTTCATCCAGCAGAAGAGAGAGTAAGGACATCAAGAGAAGGCGGTGATAAATCTAGAAAGCCTCCTCAGTCTACATTTCTCACAATTCTCTTGGTTTAGAAGATGTTTGCCATTCTGGAGATGTGTTCTCTCATCCAGGGGGGGCTCTTTCATGCATTGTTGACTGACATGTTAAGGCTTTGTAAGTTTGTTGCAGGGATAAGTCATAGCATTTAACAAATTGCGCAGGGAAAGCTTTAGACCTCTGCTCTTACTTACATGGTAGATTGTAACTTTGGTTCTCTAGATCCTGAGATTTTATTGGTAACCTTTTTAACCGGTTCCTTGCTTTTGGACTTGAGTTCAGATACATATCGTTACAGTGTCAGCTGCTGAATTTGAAGTCTGCAGAGCCTTTGGCTTTCAGATTCTATCACTGTTTCTTCTGCTTTTCTCTCTTCATTTTTACCTTGATTTCCTCAAAAAGCTGTGCCTTTCCATTATGCTGATCATCCGTAGTATTTGGCTAAAAGAAAGAGGACCAGTCATATCATTTACTGCGAAGTTCCCATTGGCATCTAGCATCTATCCAGTGTCCAACGTATTAAGGAGGAAGAGATTTCAGAAAACGGACAATCTCATGAAAATCACGTGCATGTTCATAGTAACACCAGCATCGGCACAGAGGTGAATGAGCTACTCTCATCATGCTTCCTGCATTACCTCTTGGTTGTTTCCCATCCCCAACATTTTATGTCAGCGGTCGCCAATTTATTCCTATCACTAGTTTCCAAAAATGTTTCGACCTACATCTGTTTAAAACCTGGCCATTAGACTGAATAGCCAGATACTCAAGAAGGTCATTTCTCTTGTGCCCAAATATTACTATGCACATCTCTCATATAACTGTGGCATCACTTGGTCTGAAGCTTATATTACCTGTCAGAGAGGGAGGCAGTGTTATCTGACTGCCTATTAACAGAGTGGTACAAAGCACCAAAAATACTATTTAGAAGTGATTCAGGACTGCATTAATTCACACTTGCACTCGTCTTCTATTAAGGTCGATTCCCAGTCCCTGCTTTCTGCAGCATATTGGTCCAAATTGGTTTGGCGCATTGTGTTCTTGTAAGAAGTGAGCATAAGGCCTTTTACTCATGTTGAGAGATCCCACTTAATGAGCTGAGCCATATCCACCTATTCGAATAGGCCTCTGTTTTAGGCTTCTCTACAACAGTAAACGCAGCATTTTGAAGTTTAACGACAATGGAATTTGTTTTAGGCTTCTCTGCATTCAGATTCACTTAATCTGACCCATTTTTGAAAATTTGATTACGAATTCCTCCTTATGACTTGTATTGTGGGCGATTTTGAAGTTCAGCGACAATGAGTACTTGTCAAACACTCTTAGTGTGGCAAATTCAATGGTGAAATGGTCATTCCGATTTGTCAAACATCCTTTTAACGGCTTCTCAGGCAACTCTTAAAGATTGACCTATAATTTCAATTCAATGGATCGATGCGATGCTTGCCCTTCTCGCGAGTTGAAACTCGCCCGATCAACGAGTCATCCAAACTTAATCCTCGAATCCTGCGGGATCCGGTAGACGAAAAGTTTGTCCTAGCAGGCCAAGAGCCACCTTTCTTCGATAGTCCTACCCATAATTTCATCGTGAATGACTTGGTCTCTGAAGACTAATAATAGGCAATTGAAGCCTCACGCCAGAAGAGAGAATCAAGGGAAAAAAAGGGGGTTTGAGTACTCGAGACAGCCTGCCACTTTCCAAAACATGCAGCGGATTCTGTGGGCAAAAGAGAGCACTGGGTCCATGTTTTTTTTACAGTCGTCTGGAATTGTCGATGTTGAAGCATTCCTTCCTAACATGTTGCGGGAGTCAATTTCGAACCACAAAGCGGGAGTAGGCGAGCGCTTAGGCATTGGAAGTTTCGAAGGTTGTTGGTGAGACGTCGTTGGTGACCAAGAGATGAAATCGCGCACGCCTCGACTTTCTACAAGTCTAGATCTGCTCTTTGACTCATGTCAATTCCTACATTTTTTTTCTTTCTTTCTGGTATTTTCATATGGGGAAAAATGCGTTTCATTGTTGGATGGCGAAGCACGCGGTACGCGTTTTAGATAATTTTACAAAGTCAATAGTGGCTTTTTGGGGGTGTGAATGTGATACCAAATTCAACTGTCCCCTTTATGTAGCAGGAAGGACTAAGTGATTTCTTGTCACGGAGAAAATTTACTTTAGTAAAACAAAAGCCGCCCGTCATGCATAGGATCTTAAACTATTGTCCATGCACAAAGCTATTGTTGCGTGATGCTATGAAAGGATCTAGAAACTCATTGACATCGACCTCGTAGATTGATCATTGTTGATCGTGATGCCTTTTTTATTTATTTATTTATTGATTTATTGATATTTCTCATTGTTAGACTAGATGAGATTCCAGGAAAACTAAAGACATTTTAAAAAAGGAAATTGTCCGGTTAGTCATAAACATATTGAATGGATGCAAATTTAGTTCTAAACTATTCAATTTTATCAATTTAATCCTAAATCTTTGTGCAAAATTTCAATATAGTTATTAAAGTCAATTTTTACTAAAGGATGCTAATGGAGAAGCATGCAGTACGTATTTAGATAATTTTACAAAGTCAGTAGTGTCTTTTTGGGAGGTGTGATACCAAACTCAGACTAAGTGATTTCTTGTCATGGAGAAAATTTACTCTAGTGTCTGAACTTGCAAAAGAAAAAGAAATCAAAAGCCGCCCATGTCATGCATGTGATCTAAAATTACTTTTCGTAAACAGAACTATTGTAGCGTGGTGCTATGAAAGGATCTGAAAACTAGTCAATATCAACCTTGTAGATATTGATCGTTGTTGATCATAATGGCTCATTTATTGATTTCTTGATACATATCACTGTTGGATTAGATGAGGGTTGGGGATTTGGCTCGAGGAAAAATGAAGATACTTTTAAAATGGGATATTGTCCAATTAGTCATTAACATATTAAATGGATGTGAATTCAATTTTAAGTTATGTAATTTTGGCAATTTAATCTTAAATATTTACACGAAATTCCAATGCAGCCCTTCAAGTCAATTTTTACCAAAGGCCGTTGATGAAGGAGCACGCAATGTGCGTATAGATGATTTTACAAAATCAATAGTGTATTTTTGGGGGTGAGATACCATACTCGATTGCCCCCTTTTGTATTCTAGGAAGGACTAAGTGATTTCTTATTATGGAGAAAATTTACATTAGTATTTGACTTTTGAAAAAGAGAACGAAATCAAAAGCCGCCCATGTCATGCATGGGATCTAAAATTATTGTTCGTACACAAAACTATTGTTGCGTGATGTCATGAAGGGATCTAAAAACTAATCAATATCGACCTTGTAGATATTGATCATTATTGATCGTTATGGCTTATTTATTTATTTATTGATATCTCTTAGTGTTGGATTAGATGAGGGTTGGGGATTTGGTTCGAGAAAATCGAAGATATCTTGAAAAGGATACAAATATATTGAAAATCTGCAAATTTAGTTTTAAATTGTTGAATTATGTAAATTTAAACTTAAATTTGTATGTAAATTTTTAATATAATAATTTAAATTAATTTTAACCAAAGGCTGCTAAATGCAAAAGCACTCTGTACGCTTTTTAAGAATTTTACAAAGTCATAATATCTTTTTGAGGGTGTGATGCCAAACTCAGCTGTCCACTTTATACAGATGGAAGGGCCAGGTGATCTCTTGTTATGGAGAAAATTTACTTTATTACTTGAACTTTGAAAATGGAAGAAAAGGTCAAAAGCCGCCCCTGTCATTTATACTATAAATGATACGAAGACGTATCAATATCGACCTCGTATGTATCGATCATCGTTGATCGTAATGACTTATTTGTCTATTTCTTGATGTTTCTCATTGTTGAATCAGGTGAGGATTGGAAGATTTGGCTTTAGGAAAATTGAAGATATTTTCAAACGATTAATATTATTAAAAATCCCCAAATTGATATATTTATAATAAATTTATTCAAATTAATTTTTTGATTATAAGAAATTCTAAATTTTTTATTATAAAGAATTCTAGATTGATGTATTTATAATAAATTTACCCTAAACTAATTTTTTAATCACAAAAATCATAAACTTGTACACTAGTTATTAGTTTATGTAATTTTTTTCCGTTAAATTTGCTAACATGGATGACACATTGTGACGTTTTATGGTGATGTGGCAAATTCAAGTGAAACTTTATAGGGTGTACAATTAAATTTATTACAAAGTACCATTAAATATATCACAAGTATATCAATTTAGGGTTTTTCATTATATTTACTCTATGGTTTCCATGTGGACTTGCCACATCACCATACCACATCACCATGTGTCATTGAGGTCAAACAAATTTAATAAATAAATTTGACTGAAGTTAACGAATGAATTTGTCACAATCATATCAATTTATAATTATTTGTGCTCAACAAATTAGTTTATGGTAAAATTGTCATTGGTGTACCGGTTTAGAATTTTTCGTGGTCAAAAAATTAATTTTTGGTAAATTTGTCACAACCGTACCGGTTTAGATTATGGTATGAATTAGGGGTGAGAATGGTCCCGGTGGATAGTTCCCAACCTAGAATCGAAGTGCCCATTAATGACCAGTTTCAAAAAATTAGAACTGAGAATCGCCCATCAGTCCCACGAATCCACCTGGGAATTGGATTGTCCATAGAATTGGTCCCATCAAGCTTCATGCATTTAGTGCAACATTTTCTAGCAAGCCAAAGTAAAGCAAAAAATAAAGAATTTCCATATTCTTAGTTGTAATATTAGTAAAAAGATTGAACTCATGACACCCGAACCCCTAGAGTGTCAAAAGTTGGCACAAAAGGACACTTAAGTGCAAAGAGTTACGGAAGTGACACTTAAGTGTTAAAATCGAAGCAAAATGGATCACTTAAGTGCCACCGGCGATAAAATCTGGCCAAAACACCGACATGTTAATTTTCCGGCAAGCTGCGCCCAAAACGACGTCGTTTTGCATGCTAATATGGCTAAACAGTGTCAAAACAACGTCGTTTTTGTGTGTGGTTTGCTGAGTTAGCTTTCTGGCGAGCCACGTAAGCGAAAAAATTAATAAAAAAATGCCACGTAAGATTCCGGCAAGTTTCGCTGGATGTGGCACTCAAGTGTCTCATTTTTTATTAAAAGTAGCACTTAAGTGTCATTTTCGTAACTTTTGGTACTTAAGTATCCATTTGTACCAACTTTAGGTACTTGAAGCGATCTTTTACCTTGAACTCATATTAAAAGTTGATAGTTGAGATCGTAAGTTAATGGATGTTGAACTTGAAAGTGGAGGCTGTGAGTGAAAGATAGAGAGACAATTCAGATGAGATAATAGTGAGACAAGATGAACACTCAATTAATGGGTGTTGAGCTCCAAATTAGAGGTTTTACGGTTCACTTTTCTTAAATTGTTTTTTGGTTGGAATTTTTTCTTAAAAATTCAATATATATATATATATATATATTTATAAATTACTGGTCTGGTCTAGGTAGGTAGGTCAATAGTTCCATATGTAGAATTGAGAACCGGATCACTACTCACCGATCTTAATAAATTAGAACTAAGAACCGAACCGGCTCTCTTGGGAAACATTAATTCTAGTATGGCCTGGTCCGAAATTGTCCAGTTAGTTACAAACATATTAAATGGATGCGAATTTAGTTCTAAATTGTTCAATTTTGCCAATTTAATGCTAAGTATTTGCGCGAAATTTTAATGCAATCCTCCCAATTATTTTTTTTTTTCAAAACTCACTGAAGTGGCAACGTATCACGCTGGACGGCTAGTGGTAATTAGGCCACCATGTCAAATATTGTTAGTGAAAATTGATCAAAAGACCTACATTGGAATCATTCACATAGTTTATAATAAAATTGATAAAATTGAAAATTTTTAAATTAATTGGCTCTTCCAATTCACACGAGTGAGGCTCGTGAAGATGTCAATCATTTTCATGATTCTTGAATGCCTAAGAGGGGGTCCCCTCGGCATCACACTAACGACGGTGAACAACTGGTGGCATGCCTTTGTTGTTTTGTCAATTAGCATAGTTTCCCCAGTACCCATGTGCACGTGGAAAATATAGTTGGCGGAAAGTTTAAAACCAATTAAATAAAACCAAAATAAAGTAGGGGAAAAAAAAAAAGAAGGGCTCCCGAAAATTCAACGATTGACGGGCGTAATGTCCGAAAAGAGCCGCCCTTTACGCATTGGATTAAGTGTGATTATCCGTGTTAGTGGCGTAGCATAGTGGATTTCCCACTACAAAAGAAGATCTTTCTTTCTTCTAGCAATTAAAGAAACAATATATTCATCAACTTTCCTATGTTCAGACTTGAGTGTTTCCAGAACCAATTCTAGGGCTTCGCCACTCTAAAAGTCGATTAGCTTTGGTCTTGCCTATACGATGATGATGCTTGTTTCCTCGTGTCATTAAATTACTCAGAAAGAGATTAAGTGGATTTACCGAAATATCTTCCTATCGTGCTAATGGAACGAAAATGAATATAATAGTAAAGTGACTTTCGATTGATCTGAAAAAGCGTTAAATGATCATAATCTTATAGTTCTGAACAATGGATTGTATATGGACTGTCCTGCTGTATATCGCTTTCATCTGACTAGGAACTCGAACAAAGAACCAACTTTGCCACTAGATGCTGCATTTCGATGCAAGAAATTATAATAATTCGAACTCTTCATTAATAATCAAGTCGTGATTCAAAGAGCTTTTCGTGAAATCATATGTTGCAAGGTATATACATATCCCATTAGCGGATGATAATCTAGAGTGTTTCCAAGGTGTCTAATTGACGAACGAATCGAAAGTAGAAAAATGAACTAAGAAATGATATTATAAACTTTGGGTATACACATCTGATCAATATTACATGATGAAATAACTTCCTATACCTAACTCTACATTTGCAATAAGGCTTTTGGGTCAGCTTAAATTTAATATGAAGATGCATCATCCCAATCCCAAATGGGGACAAATGAATCCCTGAACTAGTATGTGCTTACGCAAAAAATTACGTTACGATTCTCTATAGGAACGACGTTGCTGTACAGGAATTGATTGTAGTTAACCGATATATCCTTCACTTTTGACTTTATTTATACAATTTTTCCTGCCATATCTCTTTGCTCCTAAGTCTTCAAAAGCTTCTTCAAAAGTTCTCCTTATGGAAGTCGAACTTGGTGTTAGACTTGCGAGAGAAATCCAGAGCCAAGTGATTTAACTCCTTTGTCAACGCCGGCGCCCCACAATAGAAGACTCCTGCAAAATTGTTCATCGTGGCCAAATCAACAACGCATGCATAACGAAAATAGATGTGACAAATCGTCCGAATCAAGCAGAATCACTAAAGTCACGGCGGGCGCGGGGGTTAGGTTAAGCGGGGACCCACCAACTCGCTTGTTGGGGTGGTGCAGCGCGATCTTCTTGTAGACCTGGCGCCAGTTGGGCTTGGCGAAGTGAGACATGACCCGGGTCCCGGACACGATGTCGACCCCGTGCTTCGCGTGGTTGAGGGTCTGGAGCATCGCGATGAGGGCCGACCGGGCGTCGCCCTCCTCGAACACGCTGGTGCAGTAGTTGTGGAGCTCGATGACCTGCCGCTCGTCCATCCCGGCCACCTCATCCATGATGCCCTTGAACCACTCGAACGAGCCCTGCTCCCGGGTCACCCAGTAGAAGTAGGCCTTCCTGGTCTTGAACGCTCCTCTGCCGTGGCTGCTCTTGTGGCCCGCCTTGGGATAGTGGCTGTTGCTGTCGTCCGGGGTTAGTGGCGAGACGGGTCGTCCTCCACTCTCCAACGAGCCCAAGTGGTCTTGCTCGTTTTCTTTGACTTTGATGTTGTTGATGATGTCCTTCACGATGCTCACCATGGGCGTGGCGCCGATCCCTAGCCCCACCAGGAGCACTACCTCATACTTTTGGTAGTCTTGTGCTGGGGCTCCGTATGGACCGTCTATCAGTATCTTTGGGAAGCTGTAACGCATTGGGAAAAGGACAATCAATCATTGGATCTACTAAGCATTCAATAATACATGTTCGAAATTGATGATGCGACATTCAATAATGCATGTTTTAAATTGATAATGCAACTATCTTCTCCAACAATGATTGGTGGCGCCTTAAAGGAAAAATCGGATAAAACCAACCGGGACTTTAGGGTCTTGTTCATCCCGTCTTGTTCTATGTCTTTTTAATCTATCACAGATTTGGTATGTTTTTTCTTTATGGAATTTCGCTAGACCACGCGTTGTTTCCTATTGTTCGGAGGCTTGACTTTTGTAAACCTTAACTACCATCTACAGAGTAACTCTAGCAAGAACTGAAAAATTCAATTTTCAATTCCATCATTGGCAAATTTCTCACCGTGTGATCACCGTATATCTCGGAAAATCGGTTGATTATTTCAAGATCAAAATGTTTGTTTTCTTTGAAGCTAGTGCAACCGAGGAAAAAAGTCTTACCGTGGGATGCTTCCTCCTGGAACGCAATCAGCTCTCAGCAGTCCGCTTTTCCCAGCGGTTGGAGGTTGGCATACCTACCAATCCATAAAATGGAGAACAAATCAATAAATAAATGGCTCGCAGAAATTCTGGAACTATGAATCCCACTAGCCATGATTAATCAATCGATCCAACCAACCTGCGAGAATACGTTTTTCAGTTGCCCTGTCCAATCTCCCAATGTCCGAATGTGGACGCTGAGGTAGTCGTCTCCCGGGGACGAAGTGATCGAGAAAGGGTGCCTGCTCATAATTAAACATTAGCATCTTCTCTAGCAATGATTGCTCAAACATCGTGGATCATCACAAATGTCATATGAGAGAGAGAGAGAGAGAGAGAGAGAGAGAGAGAGAGAGAGAGAGAGAGAGAGAGATATACCATTCAAAGGGAGAAACAGCCGAGCAGTTTACGAACATGTACTGCCCACTTCTGTACCTGAAGCCATGGGGCTTCGACATGTGCAGTGCCAGTACATTCCCTGGGTAAACCGCCACCTGCATGCATGCCCATCAAATTTTAATTCAACATCCATGACATCTTCATCGGCTGATGAATAGATTATTCGTTAATTATATGCTCCAGATGACAATGATCAGAAATATGCAGATTAAATAAGGCCGTTTGGTTCAGGGTTTATATTATAATAACCTTGAGAATCTTCACCGGCTTGATGCTGGACCTGAAAGCCCGGATCAACCTTTCACATGCATAGAGGGTCACCGGCACTGCCAAGTACATCCATGTCTGCGATTATAGTTAAAAGAAACAGTGATTAAAGAGAGAGGAATAGCATTGGAAGCAACAACTGTGGCTAGATTTGTAGTAATTGGAAGGAGGGAGGAGGAAGCTTACCGTCTTCTTGTACCATTCGTGGGCGAGGTAGAGCTTGATCCCGTGGACGATGAGCAGCGTGTAGACGATGACGAAGAGGTGGTGCGAGTACCAGAAGGCGTTGAAGCCCGTGAGCTTCTTCAAGGGCCCGGGCACGTTGATCCTGCTCCGCCTGAACCACGGCATGGCCAGCGTGAAGGCGATCGCCATCAGAACCAGCATCACGATCCCCGTCACACCCTCCACTCCTTTCACGAACCACCAGTAGTTCGGGGGCTGCTCCTCGCCGAAGTAGGGCTTCATGGGCTCGTACGCCTCGGGGCTCGCGTGTAGGAGCCTTGGGAAGTCGCACGTCACATGCGAGATTACATGCAACCCGACCCCGACAGCTATCCCTGCCGCGATCACCTGGAATTGTACACATATAGGGAATATGATATTAGATCAAGCTATTCATCAAGATCTCGGAGTCGAGATTATTTGGAGCAACAAAAGTCAGATGAAGTTAGCAAGATATAGTAATTTACAATTAGCAAAATGTGAGTATGAATTGCAAGTAAAATCTTGACATTTCATTGTATACTTCATCACACACAATAGTAGATAATACCCAAAATATTTCCATTGCTTTAATTATATAAGTATTCTTATGTGGAGTCTCTCATTTCATTAGATTAATGATATTCTCAGTAATAAAAACAATGGAAATAAAAGCATCTCGCTGCCGTATTACCTTGTGAAAGTTAAGGTTGTCGTCGAAGGGGACCGCAACGCTCAACCGGGTCTTGTTCCTAAGCCATGTGATGGTGTTTCGACAAACGGGCAACAGGATGAGGGCCATGTTGAACTTGGCTGTCTCGGCTCCACCCTTGGCGACGCAGACGCAGTAGCCCATCACGCCGAATACCGCCCTGTCCCGGTACTGGATGAACTTGTAGGTGAAGAGGCCAGCCATGATCGCGATCCACAGCACCATGACCCACAGCCTCTTCCAGTTGTCCATCAGGAAGTACTTGGCGTGCTCAAACCATCGGTGGACCGGGTTGTCGTCGATGGTCGGTTTGAGCTTCTGGCTCAGTAGCTGGCTCAGGACTTTGCTGTCTCCGACTCTCACGGACTGGTTCGGAGCTTGCAAGAGCAGTGTTTCCAGGTCCTCAACCTGTGTAGGGCAAATCAAGAACGTGTTACATATGGATGGCTATTTCATAGACGTGGCTAGTGAAAGAGCTCATTTTACATTAGCGATCCTAATTTATTACCGGTGATGACTACGTTAAATTTCGTAAAAAGTGCAAATTTTTGTCCAAATTACGTAACGAGAGTGTTTATGGATATATATACCATGATGTATCCCTTATTATCCGGGTCCAATTCCTCCATGATGAGAGCTGCATATTCGTCGGCTTGCTTCTGGATATTTGACAGCTTATTCGCCGATGCGCTCAGGCCGATGATCTACGAAACCAAGTATTTATTCTCTTTCAACACAATTAAACAATTCCCCGTCCAAACAAAAAATAAAAATAATAATAATAATCCTTCAACATTTTTCAAAGAACGGTACAAAAAAAAAATTATATACCTCTCTGACTTCTTCCTCCGCGATTCTCCCATCCGCGTCTTTGTCCACCCTAACATTTTATTGCACCACCAACCATTTCGTTTTTAATAATCAAGAAAACTTTTTATAATAACATTAACTTGTTCAATACCTACACGGAAATAAAATCTAAGACGAGCCGAGAGCGCTTTGCTTGCTTACATGTCGAAGAAAGTTTGCAGCCTCGAGTCGAAGCTCTCGTCGCTAATTTGTTCCCAGAATTCCTTGAGCTGAGCCTTGGTGATGGAGTCGCCAGATATGTGGCGCCTCTGCGCGAGTGCTCGAAAGAGCTCGGTCGCAAATTCCTTAGACTCTTTGTTCATTCCTAATTGCAATTATTTACAGACGTAATAGACATTATTGAGCTGTAAAGGAGGTACCAAATTATAGTGCAATAACCCGAAAAATAAAACAAAATGGGAGTAATTTTCAGGATTTTTAATTTACCTATGCATTCACAGAACTGGGAACAATGCAAGAGGCCGCCGGACGAAGCGGTCAACTTTTCGAATTTCTTCTCGACCGACGGCCACCCAGAGGCGGCGGAGCCAGCGCTGCCGCCGCCGCCGCCCGTCTTGGCGGCTATGAACTTGAGGCCCTTGAGCGCGTGCGCCGCTGCCGACCTCGTCCGGTCGAAGCGGCTCGCCGGTGGTGCCGTCGGCCGCCGCGTGAGCGAGGCGATGCGCTTCAGCTCCTGCGAGACGTGCCGGAAACGGGACGAGGTGCTCCGGAAGACCGACGACCCAAACGACGACGACCTCTGGGTCTCGAACGTCCTCTTCGCGAGCAGCGCCAGCTCGGGGTCCTCGAGGTTGGTCGCCCCGCCGGCGGCCTGCACGCTGTGGACGGCGACGCCGTCGTCCCGTATGTCGAGGGTGATCTCGACGTACCGGTCGCCGTCTTCCTGCTCGGCTTTCGAGGTGGCGCCCGCACTCCGGAGCCCCGCCGTCTCCGCAGGGATGTTGAATCTCGCGCTCTTTCTTGAGCCTCGCTTGGAGCTGCGAAGGGCCGATCCGAGCGGCCCGCTGAAGGCTGCGCGGCCGTCGCTGCCGACGCTTTCCGTGTCGGAACTATTGTTGTTATCCGATGAATAGTTAAAAGTTCCCATCCCAATCTCTTCGTTCCTCATCTTGAAAATCGAAAATACACAAAATCTCAGGAGCAGAAAGAATGATGAATGGATCGAACTGCGGAATACAAACAAAACCCAGAAACAAAGAGAGTCTGAACTAACTTGCGGAATCGAAGAAAGAGAAAGAAAGGATCATTTGACCCAGTTCGG
Organism: Eucalyptus decipiens; assembly: GCA_014182575.1. NCBI lineage: Eukaryota > Viridiplantae > Streptophyta > Magnoliopsida > Myrtales > Myrtaceae > Eucalyptus > Eucalyptus decipiens. Next base: position 24,033,398 of record CM024618.1, on the reverse strand, counting down.
CGTCAGTAAAAATCCGGGAAAATGACAAGACTTTTACCGGAAGAAAGAATCGAATGAGATCAAGAATCCCAGAGAAATCAGGAGGGTTCTTTTCCCTCGCCCTCCTTTTCTGGGTTTCGCGAGGATTGAACTGAAAACGAAGAAGGCGGTGGATATTCCTTCTTCTTCTTCTTTCTTCTTCTTCTTCTTCTTTTCTTGTAAACGAAAGAGTTCTTGGGTTTGTGCTAAGTGCCCGGAGAGGGTTCTTCTTCTTCTTCTTTTCTTGTAAACGAAAGAGTTCTTGGGTTTGTGCTAAGTGCCCGGAGAGGGTTCTTCTTCTTCTTCTTTTCTTGTAAACGAAAGAGTTCTTGCGTTTGTGCTAAGTGCCGGGAGAGGGTCCATATATATATATATATATATATCATATTACCTAATATAACATATGTATATATGTAAATATATAAATGAATTTTGGAAGCGGGTCGGCATGGGCTACAGTATGAAACGAATGTGATGGCGGTCAATGGGCACGTTATGGTTGGAACAGAAAATGAGTAATTTTCAAGTTACATAGATATATAAAAATGGAAAATACGAGGGAGAGCGGAAGTTTCTGTGCTGGGGCTGTGGGTGGGATGGAATCATATGGTGCTGTGGTAGTAATTAATATTAAAGTTTCTGGAAAATTGGGACGAAGAGTTTTTCTTTATTTTGGAATATGTCACAGCGGGGACCGCGACAGAAATAGCTGAGGAGAGTCAAACAAAAACACCATATAATATCAAGAATAGATCTTAGCCTCCTCCAAGTCGAAGGTAAAACTTGCTTTTAGTTAATTTAGCCTCTTGAAAAGTCAAGCTCAAGATTCGGGGCATTGATTCAGAAAAATTATACAGAAAGTCATAAACCTATTATATTTTTACTACTTAGCTTTTAAGCCTTTTAATTATATCAATTGAGTCATAAAAATTTTCATATTTTGCCAATTGAGTACATCATGTCATTTCATTATGATACATGGCACGGCCGGAGGATAATTTTTAATAATATCTTGATATTCTTTTCTTTTCTTTTATTTTTCATTTCATCGGCCATAGGCGAGGGCTAACAACCCTACTCTCGGTTGGGCGAGGGCATCATGGCTCTTGCCAGCCACAGGCAATGGCCTGCATGCCTTGGCCGGCCACAAGAAAGGGCGTCGAGCCCTCACCCAAATCTAAGCAAGGGTCAACACCCTTGCCGGCCTTGGGCAAGGGCCTCTACACCCTAACCAAGATCCAGGGAAGGGCGTTGTGGCCCTCGCCTATGGCTAATGATGGTTGGAAGCGACCTCGTTGACCGTAGTTGTAAAAAAAAAAAAAGGAAAGAAAATTTTGAAAAATTAATTAAAATATCATTAAAAATTGTCAACGTTAGTAATTTCCAACCAAAAATATACTAGATAAATTCAATTGGTAAAATGTGAAAATGTTTATAATTCAATTAGCACAATTTAAAATTTTAAGATTGAATTGATAAAAAGGCAATTGGTTTGTGAATTTTTGAACAATTTTCCTACATTCATTCCAATTCTACTTTGCACCTTATTTCCAAAACCACAAACTTACGTTGAGAACAACAGATTCCGCGTCACGATAACTTAAAGGGTCAACATATTTGCTAAAAAACCATTATCAAGAAATTATTTTCGAACTTCCCCGCTTTTGTATGATGGGAAACTAGTTGACCGATGGAAAATAACAAGCTTAAGTCAGAAAAAAAAATGATTTTCTCTTCTGTCGAGATTTTAATAGTTTTCCTTGATTTCTTGTTGCGTGTCAACGTGAGAAAGATAAATCTCTCTATATCTATTTCCTATCTCTCGCCGATTTCTTTTCCTTTTCTTTTTCAATAATTATGATCTATTTTCTTTTTCTCATAAATCTTGTCTACCATCTCCTGGATATACTTCATTAATGCTCAAATTTTTCTAATAACTCCAAAAGACACCATTATATATAATGTGTTGCAAATATGATTTCATAATCTTGTTATTTTGATAAATTACAAAAGAAACAAAGAAGATGTTGATTCAAATTTGTTGGTCATTACATGCCATTTTTTTTATGAAAACAATTTTTTAAAAGTTGTTTTCAGTGCAAACAAACACCAGATAATTTTCACTTATGCAATGGCCAGTGAGGAGCTGATCAAGCATGTTAAAAAAAATTGCAGCAACTATCTTTTAAGGAATAAAGAAATTTGTCTCGTGTTTGATGAGGTGAGGAGATAGCATAATGTCACCTGCACCAAATACTTCTAATAATGTTCTTGTATTAAAACACATGAAAAAAAATAATTCCAGATATCAATTTAATTAAATAAGTTTTGAAATCACATGATTACAGTTATAGATCATTATGTCCTATATAATTTTAGAACTCTCAATAATGACCACCTTGCAGTTAGCACATGCTGGTCAAAGGCCATATCTTATACTAGTATACTCTAATAAAGTTCCAGAAGATAATCACGAGCAAAACATCGACAAAATAGGTTTCAAGAGCAAACGGCTAAAGTTGAAGATCATCGATGTTCGCGTAATTTTCTAAAGTACCCTTAATAATGTGACTACTGGGTAGCTAGCACATACTTGTCGAAAGATTATATTTTATGTTCCAAATTTAAGGATTTCAACCCTATTTGCATCATGTCCCGCCGTTAAGAAATCATTTTATGTATGTGTTGGTTGACTTGACTTCGTGCTACTGATCGACATCCTAATCACGCAATATCAATTTGATTCGATTTGGTTTGCATTTCACAGACCCTATCCTCCGAATGACTTTGATTTTTCATGACGCTTTCACATAGGCACTAATAAGCAGATTAAATAACAAAGGTGGCAAATTATAAGTTGGCAAGTTGACCGTTTGACGACGAGAACCATGGCCTATGCAATTACTCTCTCTCTCTCTCTCTCACTCTCTCTCCAGGTCGAATTTATTTCTCGAGATCCGACCGACAAAAATTAAAAATTTATTTTTTGAGTAAGTCGAAGGAAATTACGTCCCGATCGAGTCCAACATATCGGCACGTTTTCGTGTGGACAGGATTACTTACTCAAAATAGAAATTAAATGCCACGCTGTCAAATTTATTGAATCGGGTCGAATTATTATAATATTATATAGCACATTCATTTAACCATTTAAATTAACATTTAGTATAGTTAGTGTTGGTTTTACAAAGTTTATGTAGTCTCAGAGTAGAAGACCTAAATCTAAATCTCTTCAAACCTTTATTTGCCTTAATTAAGTAAGATATCAACCATAGCTAGCTCATTACACAATTCAACATTGTAATTTTCTCGTCGATAATTTTCGCCCCCTTTCTCTTAAATCGAATCCTATCTATGTCACAATCTGTCAATCTAGAACTTACGAGTTGCATGTGATGTAAAGTAATTATGATTTAAATCGAATATTTTATAGCGAGTGAGAAATATTTATTACATTTTACAAAAGGGTTGCCGAGAAATATTGTCCCTACAAGTGAAGTTGTACAAATTCTACTCTTCCTTCAGTCCAACAAACTGCAATGAGGAATTCAGGCACCTAGTGGAAACGGGCAAGTGCCGATTAATCTTAAATAAGATGGTCGCGGAACCGGTGAGAAACGATGGGAAAGCATTTTTCCTCAGGGAGGATGAACGGGCAAGTTGCGAAGACATTTTTCCACAAGGAGGATGGACCATCTAAAGGTACGACGTTCGTATGACATCGCCCGTGACCCTGCGACTACTGTCGGCAAGATATCTTATCGCGCATCTCCAAAAGCCAAAAAGCAAGATCCGATTTTCCAATTTCCTGTTTCATTTTTTTTTTAATTTTATTCTTTTGGGCACTTTTCCCGAGATGCCAGGAATATGTACGTCACAGCATTGAAGGTCAAAAACCTAGGAAAGGGGAAGGAACACCATCTTCGAGGAGAGAGGAATTATTTTTTTTTTTTTTTTTATTTATTTTTTTTTTTGGTGACAGGAACCTCCGAACGCGCCGCTTCGCGGAGAGTAAAAAAGCCCCGAGGGGCCCTCACCGCCGACCCCCAAGCGCAGGTAAGACGCGTTATGCACGCTTCCACTGGAGGCTCGAACCCTTCCCGTTTGGGTTCGGGGGCAACTGCCCCTAACCAACGCTTTCCACCGCGGTGGTGGGAGAGAGGAATTATTTGTAGGGAAAAAATCACAAAAAATCCTAAACTTTATCAAAAGTGATAAATTTATCCCAAATTTTTTTTTATGACATAAAAAACCATGAAATTTGCTAACCGTGACACATTTACCCTGAACTTTCATTTGTGACACAAAAGACCATGAACTTTCATTTTTGTGACATATTTACCATAAATCATAGGGATATTTTTGTCTTTTTACTTTTAATTTTTTTTCTTCTTTCTTCCCTCCACCGGCTGGAGGCCGGTGTCCGGCGAGGGAGGCCCTCGCCCGACGCCGATGAGGGCCTGCGTCGAGCGAGGGCACCCCTCGCCGGCGTCGGCCCAGGCGAGGGCGACCCTCGCCGGGGAGGCCCTCGCCCGACGCCAACGAGGCCCGCCCTCGCCGTGTCGGGCGAGGTCACCCCTCATCGGCGTCGGCCCAGGCGAGGGCGACCCTCGCCAGGGAGGCCCTCGCCCGACGCCGATGAGGGCGGCCCTCGCCTGCGTCGAGCTAGGGCACCCCTTGCCGGCGTCGGCCCAGGCGAGGGCGACCCTCTCGGGGAGGCCCTCGCTCGACGCCGACGAGGGCCGCCCTCGCCTGCGTCGATCGAGGGCACCCCTCGCCTGCGTCGGGCGAGGGCACCCCTCGCCGGCGTCCGGCGAGGGTAGCCCTTGCCGGCGCCGACTTCCCTCTGCCGGGGTGGCGGAGAGAAGAAGAAAAAAATAAAAAATAAAAAGAAATAAAAGAAAAAATAGAAAGAATAAGACGAAAATGCCCTTAATGGGATAAATGTGTCACAATTTGCAAAGTTTGGGGTTTTCATGTCACAAAAAAAAAGTTTGGGGTAAATCTGTCACTTTAGGCAAAGTTTGGGGTTTTTGGTGGTCTTTTCCCTTATTTATAATATGTTTTCTTTCTTTTGCATGGAGTATTTGCTTCGTCGGACCTCTTTCTTGGATATTTCGAGCAATAGAATATAGCATCTAGATGAGGTAATTATCCAAAAAATTTGTAAATTTATAGAATGAAGATTAATTTTGTTATAAACTTTTCAATTATACTAATTTAATTCTAAATATTTTCACAATTTATAAATTTAGTCTTAAACCATTCAATTATACCAATTTAATTTTAAAATTTTTAATAGTTTATCAATTTAGTCCTAAACTTATTATTTGGATATTTGGCTGAAAAGACTACACAGACATATCATCAAAAGATTTAAGACTAAATTGAAAAATTCATACAAAGATTTAGCACTATATTGAACAATGAAAAATGTAAGACTAGATTAGCAAATCGTGAAAAGGTTTAGGATTATATTAGCTCAATCGAAATGTTAATGATTCAATAATTATAGGTTTATGACTTTTTGAACAATTTTCCTACAACTTGACCATCGGACATTCTCCATAACAATATGGGTATAATGATGTGTAAATAATGATAATATTAAGCAATGTGGCCATATATATATATAGACATTAAATAAGTGTGTTTTTTCAATAATGACTAAGAATTTGCCACACATTATTTAGCATATCAATTTTTGTGAATCAATTTAGTAATAGGTTATCCTAGAATCTTAGCAATGAGCAAATAGATGCTCAGATGTAAAACATAGCAGTTAACAGTTTTATTTTTACTTCAATAGATCACAAACTTCTTAGGGTTTTATAACAGTCATCATGTAGGAATTTCAAGTTCTTGTCCAAAAAAAAAAAATGTAGGAATTTCAAGTGCAAATATTACTTATTAGGCTAGATAGCCGAGCACGAACTTAGAAGTCACTTATTTTCTTTAAAATAAATCGATATTTGAACTTTCAAAAACCATGAAAAATTTCTACAGGATTGCAAACTGTTGAGTTTCCCTTTTTATTCAAAAATCGAATTTTAAATTCTAAATACAAGAAGTCGAAAAGATGACCTTTCGATTCAAACGCACACGTCTTATCCGAACATGGCTAGATACATGATTCATTGAATGTCGCAAAGCCGGTTTCAAATGAAATTCATATGATGAACGGTTTTGACAAGTGGATACGAAAAATAGAAAAAGTCAAAAAAGGGCATGATTTTGTCTTTGATATCTGCTCCTTTCGGCCTTCAGGAAACGCGGATTCTTCAAGCAGACAGGCAATGTCAAAGGTAATAAACTAATAACGAAAACGTGTTGGCTAAAAGAGATCCAGCTACTCTTTTCTTTGACTTTGACCGCACGGCCGACTATTCTCCACTGGCCTGGATCAGTCAAACTTAGTTTTACCTGTTCTCGTTCTTTTCTTTTTCAATTTTTTGAGGGTTTTGGCAGAGGGATTTGGAGTAATTTCGATTTTTTATTTTCTATTTATCCTTATTCAGGCACGGACAACCTTGGGAGCAAGTGGTGCCCGCCATTCCACGAGCCGCTAGATGTACGGCATTGTTCTTGACTATGAATTGTGACATTTGCCATATTTTCATCGAAGTTTTCATGCATCATTCATATGTCTCGCCTTAAACTCTATATCATTCATTGAATTATAAGGACGTTTTGAGTATACGCATCATATGGTTTGATGACAAAAATAATGTATTTACTGAGAAATAAGAACTTTTCTTAGATTCGTTTGTATTGTACCATATGACAAGCATATAACAATTTATGGATTTCATGAACTGGAAATTAGAACTTTTAATGTACTTACACCATATGCATTTCTATGCTATCTACACATATAATTTAGTAACTATTTTGAATATTTATTACAAGTCGCATTGATATCTACGGTTTGATAATTTTGTCTTAGGTTTATCACATCGTAATTGAGTCCATCGAGATTGGTTAACTTTTTTACGAGGCCTGATTTATCTAAGTTGACGACAAATATAGAGTAAATATTACTCCGGATTGTCAAGCATTATTAAATTACAGGTACAGCGAGGATGGAAGGCTAGAGATATGGAACACTTTGATTTTTATATTGCAGAAAATATAGATTATATAGGAAACGAGCCACTATTATCCTACAGACACGTGGATAATTTTCTTCTTTTCCGATATAACTGGTCGAGTCCGAAACATGTTTAGTTCAAACGGGAGATAACCTTAGTTGTAGGGAAGAGATCTTGTCTATCCTTCTTTCCTCTCTAACAAGTGGGAAAGGTGGACTATAAAATAATGTGGAATAAAAAATTGGGCAGGGCTATTTGGGCAAAGCTATTTCCAAACTTCTATCTAAAACACGTCCGTGGTAAAGGCGATTGACCAAATTAGTTTTTTATGAAGACTAAAAGAAGATAACAAAAAAATCATTATTGTCCACACTTTCGTAATTCTGGATAATTACATATATGTGGAGAGTAATTGATTTTCCAATGAAATAGAAATTTGAATATAGAGGAATTGTAATTAGGTTTGACCCTCCATTTAAATCATATAAACTCTTAGATGAAAATACCAACAGCTAAAGCTAATAGCATTATATACCGCCGACAAATCAATGAATTCGTGATGAATAGAGAAAATTTGTTTTCCAATCTTGTACATCATTTTTCTTAGAGAGGCATTTTTCATCGAGACTAACTCAAATGCTGACTTTGTGAGCAATTTTAAAAAAAATTTATCCTACTATTGTAATTTAAAGAGTTCATATCCAAAAAAGTTCCAAATTGGTACACGTACAACAAATTTACCCCAAATTATTTCTTTAATCATGAAAATCCTCAAACTAGTACACTTGTGATAAATTTACCCCAATTAACCATAAAAAACCATAAACTGGTATACTCGTAATAAATTTATCCCAAATTAATTTATTCGATTGCCAAAAACCCAAAATTGATACATTTATGACAAATATACCGTCCGTTAAGTTGGATTCATATCACAAAAAATATATATAATTGTGACAAACAGAGAGTATAATCACAAACCGATGCACTGAGTAACCGTCACGTGCCATTCAATTTAATAATTTGACAGTAAAATTTAACGGAAATTAACAAAGGGTATATTTGTCACAAATGTACCAGTTTAGGGTTTTTTGTAGTCAAAAAATTAATTTGAGGTAAATTTATCACATATGTATCAATTTGGGGTTTTTAAGGATATTAACCATAATTTAAAAGGAAAGTGGAAATAATTTAATAATTAATTTTTTTTCGGAAACTTAGTCGGTGTGTGGACTCGAATATTGTGATTTATGGTTAACTTGGTCGAAGTATGTTTTAGAAATAAATAAATAAAAGAGACATGGAGATGGCTGCAACCGATTTTGATTTTTGAAAAGGAACACTTTTTTGGGTGGGGGAAGTTGGATTTTTCGTAAGTCACGGGGAAGGTGACATAAGCAGTGACCTGGATCCCGAATGCCAAATGTCAACTCTGGAAAGTCAACACGCTGGATTGTTGAAATCTGTAAAGTCTGCCAATAGAAATATATCTTGTGAAAATGAAAATGTCTAAACGGGGCCCGAATTTGTGCCAAGCAGAGAGCAATATAATTTTTTTTTTCCCCAAAGATTAAGGAAATAAAAGGATGTGCAGAGACACATATTCGGACTTTCATGGGAAAATCATGTTATATGAGCGATCGAATGTGCACTTTTTCCATAGAGAACGCACGCGGAGAGCATTTTAAAGGAGGAAAAAGCTATCTCGATAACTTAATGTGCAAAAATAAGAGGAATTAATACAGGAAAATTATCCAAAAAATCCTAAATCTATTACCTAATTATCAATTTAATATTAAACATTTCAATTCTGTCAAGTGAATCAAAACATTTTCAAATTTTGACAATTGAGTCAATCCAATCAATTTTAGCTAGAAATTGCTAACTCGAACATCAAAAGTTCTATGTAGCATGAGTGGTGTTAATGTGGACAATTTAAATATTTTTTTAACTTTTGATTTTTCCTTTTTTCTTTTCTTCTATTTTCCTTCTTTACTTTTTCTTTTTATTTTTTGCTTTTTCCTTTTCTCTTTTTTTTTTTCTTTTTCCATTTTTCCCTCCGCCAACCATTGTGGGGCCTCATCGATAGCTAGCAAAGATCATAGATGGGTTGCCCTCGCTGGCCTCGAGCAATGGATGCCCAAGCTGGGGTTGGCGAGGGCAACTCTCGTTGGGTTGGTGAGGGCAATTTTTCTCCAAATCGGGCAAGGATGACCCTCGCTTGAGGCTAATGAGGATGTCCCTTGCCAAGCTAGCGAGGGTCATTCCTCACTTGAGGCTAGTGGAGGGAAAATGAAAAGAAAAAAAAGAGAAGAGAAGTGGAAAAAAAAAAGAGTAAAGAAGGAAAAGAAAAAAAAAAATTAGAAAATATTAAAATATTATTAAAAATTGTCTAAATTAGCAATCGTGCTATATAGGACAGTTAACATCCACATCGGTGATTTTCTACTTAAAATTGGGTGGATGGATTCAATTGGCAAAATTAAAATGTTTATGATTGAATTAAAAAAATTGCAATAGATTTAAAGCTTTTTGGACATGTTTCCCATATATAAAACTAGTACAAAGGCTTAATAAAACTGAATCAAAGTTGAAGGACTGAATTGAATATTGATCAAGAGAGTATGTGATCGTTTGGCACTTTTTTTTTCCTTCAAGTTAGAAGAACAAAGAGGGGATTAAAAGAACAAGGAGGGGAAAAACTTTCGAAAACTCTATTAGGATTGGTCCATTTAAATTAGGGGTGAGCAAGGTCTAAATGAGTGGTTCCCAACTTGGAATTGGGAATCGCCTACTACGGATTGGTTTCAAAAAATTGAAATCAGAAACGACCCATTGGTTCCATGGAAGTGCACTGTTTGATGTGGTTCAATTTCAAGCAAAACTAAACTATTACTAGCTAATTTGGTTTGGAAAACAAAATAAAGCATGAGTAAGTACATTCCACACCATTAATACCAAGGAAAGTTTACAAGAGCAGGTTTATACACCATGGATTTTTGTTAGATAATGAGTAGTCATAATCCTCAAATCAAAGGTAGTTAAGGGCACTTGTATAAAATTTCATGTTTACACTGGTGAGATATATTCTCTTATTCAAAGTTAGGTTGGACCAATCATGTCACCTCCTAAATTTAATGGACCAAACTTAGAGTGACTAAGGTGCCTCCCTCCTAGTCAAACGACCGCCAAAATGTGCTTGCCCCTTTTCTTGGACAAGTGATCATGCACCATCTCTGCACATCTCCTTAAGAGCCCATCCATCACTACCAAAATTTCTCCACCTAAGTGAGACTCCAACGTTGACTCCACCACTGCCGGTACCATCTTTGCCACTCTCTCCTGGTGAGACGCGAGTAGGACTGTAGGGTAAATGACAAAAGCATTTTCATGAGTCAGAATTTTTTTAAGAAATAAAGTACATATATTGGTCCGATCTGGGTGGACGGTTCCGCACCTGAAAGCAAGAACTAGATCGGTCTTTTCTGGTTCTAATTTATTGGAATTGGGAACCTGACCAGTCCCCATGACAACCGTTGGCCCGGTTTGGTTTTGGGCGATTTCCGGTTCCTTTGTGTATCCCTAGTTTAAATGAACTAGAAAAAAGAAGTGAAATTTATGACCTAACTAACAACGTGTTGAAATAAATATTTATTTCCTGTTCTATATGGTTGCCGTCTATAGAAATAGAATGTAAATAGGGAATTTGGTATCTGCACATCTTTTTATTTACTTTTAATTTCTCTATTGTATTTATACTTCCGTTTTATACCCTTACTGTTCCACAATACATCAGTGTTTTGCAATGAAAAAGTAGATATTTCCAAATTATGCTAAATGGTGTCGAATTTGAGCTTGGAGAACGAAATCGGACCCGAACTGAAATGTTCTTGAGATTCGCTTATGTTCACTAAACAAAAAGGGTTATTTGTAAGTCCCTCACCAACTAGAAAGATAGGTTTTATTTCTTAAATTTTAATACAAATATTCCAACTAGCCTGTTCTTTTGGATTGCTCTTTGCAAACCTTTTGAGTGTTTATGTTTCGGATCGTGAGTTTCTTCTAGGAGAAAAACGCCGTGAGAGATTTGATCGGGACTTGAGATTGAGAGACTCAATTGAGGTTGGAATCTTCTTAATTTGTTGCTACTACTCTCCCCGTGATTGAGACCAAAACCCGGACCGTAGTATGTAAGTCCAGTGTGTTTGTTATCTATTTCTTGTCTATTTCTACGTTAATCTCTCTTTTGCGGTGGATCGTGCGATCCTTTTTTCCGTATCATTTAACATTCGAAGCTTCAACAGACAGATTTAAATGACTCTTCTCTCCATGGCGATCTTTGTGAAGAAGTGCATCCAAAGTTCTTCCATCCTCTGTCACGTCGTTCTACCAACGGATTCATCACGTTTCTCAATCATTCTCCTATTTCCTATAAGTCTAACGAAGCGATCGGCGGTTGCTCGTTCTTCTGTCAAAGCTGCATATCGCGCCATGTCTGTCGCCACTTGCGAACCGTCGTGGCCTTGAGCTGTTTTTCAAGCAGTTTTCGTGTCCCTTTTCTTCTTCCTACATAATTGTTTTGTGATCAGGAAGCCGCTATGCATCGAGATTGACTCTTATTTTCTTCAAGAGAAGATTCAGAAGAAAGATATTGTTCTTGCTCATGTCCCCTCCTCAGACAACTTGTCGAAAGCTCTAGGTTTGCAGAAGCTCTCCTCGTCTTTTGCTCGTGTTCCGTCCGCTGTGGAGAGCCCCGCATTTTCCTCGAAACCCACCAAGTTTCGGGTTGGATTGGAGAAACGAAAGTATGGTCCAATTTGGTGATCGAAACCCCAACAAGTGAACACGACACGAGTCGAAAGACATCGTGATTTGCGACTCCGTCTCGTTTGAGGATTCGGGTCATGGAGAACCCATTTGAGATCGAGAACATTAGGAGAAGTTTAGTTTAGGGAGTAGATCCACCTTCCCATTTTCACGGTGTTCTCCAAAACTCAATCACCAATCTTGGGTTCCAAATCGTGGTTTTCGTTTGTATTCGGGTCATCTTCTTGCGGTCTTGGGCCACAGAGCAAAGCTTGCACCTTGTAATTTTAGTGTTGTTCCCTTTTGTCGGAGTGTGGACCGGGTTGGGCCCCTCCGACGAGGCGATTAGCCCGGGCAATCGTCTAGTAAAAGAAAACGGCCCACTCTATCTGTTTTGACAAGTTCTTCCAAAAGGGGTAATCGACGTGGACATCTCATATGCATGTCTGGTTAAGTTTACATGTGGGCAACGTTGTATGATTGGTGGGTGTTGAACTATAGGCTAATCTTTCAAATGTTCATCTCTTATGCGTGCCAGACTTTTTTAATGAAAATGTAAGTTATGCGAGTGTAGGATCATGTAGATATTAGGTACAAGATATAGGATTACATATCCAATATTCTTAGAAGAGAATAAAATAGAAAAAGTGGAGTCAAAAATTTAAAGGATAATTAAGAAAGATAAAAACAAGGAGTGGCCTATTCTTGGCTGGATAACACATTCTCTGTAGCTTTCTTTTCAATCGGTACTATAAAATAAGTAAAATGGTATAAAATATTATGCTTGACCAGAATAAAAAATTTATGGAATAAGGTGGTGAGAGCACGTATATACGAGTACTTCTCTTCATGACAGAAGAAACGAGAGTAAACCAAACTTAGGGGTATAGCTTGGTTTATCATAATTTTCAATTTTTTTTTTTTTTTTAAAAACTGTTCTAGAATTTGGCATGTATTATAAATCCTATCTGGCGTGTTAGATTTCATCACAATAGAGAATCCACGTTAAATTTTTGTTTCTCTGTGTTAACTTCGGTGTCATAGTGCACATCATTAACTAAATCTAGTACGTTTTCTTGTATGTTTGAAGGAGCGTAAAATTCTAAACTTTATTCTCTGTATAATTTGATGAGGAAGTAATTGCTTTCCAACTTTCGTCTTTTAAAGAAAATAGATTCAGATAAATTAAGTAACATTCAACGGGAAAAGTATCTAACGAAAATTAGAATATATTGTTAAAACCCATTAGGGCCATTACCCATGTTTATTAAGAACTGACAATACTCCACACTAAGTTTCCAGCAACTATCAAAAACCTTTTTATTCCTTATTTCAGCATTTAACATCGCTAGCGGTTCGGTATCTAAATCTTGACCGCATTTTTTTTTTAAGTCCCACTAGTCTTTTATGCGAAAGCTAATTTAATTCACCCCTGTTGCAACATATAGAAAAAGTAATCTTTAGGACATACACGACGGAAATAAAAGTTTTTAACTATTAGTGCAATTATTATTAATGTAATATAAATTAGTCGGCAGGATTGTCGCTTTTCGAAAGCTGGAGGATCACAAGGACTCAGGAGAGGTCATTTTCCACTTTCGAGTTGCGTCGTCACCCATGAATGCGAGGTTATCTTCTTGTGACAGGGCTATCAAACCATCCATTCGATCGATTCGTCGCATGTGGGGCTGTGCTTTTGAGCTTTTTCTGCTGTCTCCAGACGAGACATTTGTCGAGCAAGTTCAAGTGGCCACAATTTGATTCTGGCAAGACGACGGATTTCACTCCCGAAAACGTGCTGATTTCACGAGGAAAAAAAAAAATACGACGCCCATGCCAAAAGTTCCTGTCTTTGCGCAGCTGTCGTCAGCGAGCTATACGTTGTATTGCAAAGCTTTCGTCGAAATCGGGATCCATGAGAAGTCTTAAAATTTGTGCAATTAGTATATCCGGGTCCTAAAAACTTTACTAAAGTTCATTTGTGCTTCAAAACTTACAAAGAAAATTCTTACCTAAAGGTAAATTTCGCATGGCAAATGCAACGGTAAGATTCCCTTGGTTTCGTCGGTTCTCAATTGACGGGATATCCTAGCCGACCATTTCTTTTATTGATTTTTCCATCTTGTTTAGTACCATAATTAGAGGAAGTCTATAATTTGCGAGCAGGCCACCGACAAGGGCCCATGGGCCTCACTGTCCCCCTCCCACCCACCCGCTCTTTTCTCTTTTTCAACTTTTTTTTTGTCATCTTATGATGTGATGTTTACTTGTCGCCATGTCAACGTCTCGTTTCTTCGGAGGAAAGTTCCGTCGCCGTGAAAATGATCACGTAAGACGGGAAATTTGAGAATAAAACACCACCCAGAATTTTCCGTGTAGTAAATACAGGCAGAGCTTACGGAATGCAATTTTCAGCACTCGAATTAACGAAACCCTATTCATTTGGGAAAAATTAGATATTAGTAATAAGGATGAATGGTTTCAAGTTTTAAGTAGAATTTAGAATTTATATATCAAAATAGATAGAACTTAGAATCTATTATGTATATTTAGAATCTGGAATTATCCCATCACAAGTTTGGGAGTCTATTCTAGTGTCAGCCAATTTCTTCTTCTTCTTCTTCTTTTTGTTTTATTTTTAATTAAGCCTAATTTTTTGTTTTTCTTTTCAAACAAGGATTGAAGGTACCTAGTTTTCTAGATTTTTTAAGTGTGTCACAACCAAAAGAGTACTCAATGGCTATATGCTGATGTCGATAGTCCATAGCTTTGCTTTGGCTTCAACAAATCAATTCAAGTTTAGATAGCAAAAGGATATTTATAAATAAGGGATAAGTAGTTTTCAGGTTCTAGTTAGTTTCTACCTATAACTTATAACCTACTCATCGAAATGTTTCCTTATTTTTTAAAACTTAAAATCTATCATGTATATCTTGAAATCGGACTAATTTCTAGTTTTATCCTAAAATCATACTCACCCCTAATTAGTGAATTTCACAATTAAGTTATTGAACTTTGATTTCGATTGTTGAAAACACTGGACTTTCATTTCTTTTCCAAAGAACACACGTTGACCAGAACTTGATTTCGATCAAATTCCTACACACCAGCTACCAATTGCAGAAAATTTGGCCGGCTCATAATTAACGTGCACATGTCGAAGAACCGGAATGTGGGCACCATCGAAAATAAAGTTCAACAATCAAATTGTAAAATCCGTCGAGAACCGGACACACACTAATAAATTTATCCACGTGAAGAGCAACAGATATGCTGATTGGATTTGTCCAGAGCACCACAGGCAACAGCACGAGGGGCACAAGCGTTCTTCGCTAATGTACAGCTCGAGGATGATGTGAACCCCAAACTAACGTAAGCTGGGCGCATTGACGCTGCATGGACAATTCATCAAACACCTAATGTGCATGCAAGTGCTCTGAGTTTTCTGCAAATCGGCGTCATCTCCGATTCCCAGATTTTGCCGCGTCAACAACCAGCAATATCCCTCCCCCGCGACTGGACAGCTAAACCCAACGAGAGAGGACAATAAAGAAAGCAAGCCACGGGTGGGGGCAGGAGAGAGATGTGGTGGAGCCTTTGCGATTCCAAGAACCAGAACTCACGTCACGAACCCTGCCAAAGTAAACATTAATACGCCCACATGTCTCGGCCGAATCATCGGACACCCTCTGCTGTTTCCTGAGGGTCGTGGTCGGGAATGAGCTGCCAAATTCGTGACATGGACGACGGACCCCCAATCGAGCATCGGGATTTTCCAAGTTCCAGCGTTTGTTGAAGTGATTGATCGAACGGATTCGGCAAGCCTGCAAGGTGGTTAAAGATTTGATACCAAACCCGTATCTTGCCATGTTACTTATTCCTTTTTCCGGCCTTTGTTTAATGGAATTGAACCGAACTTACCCACTGTATTTTGCAAAAGTCCGGTCCTGAAAAAGAAGACTTTCCTAGAATTTTCCGGGGCTTGTTGTCTTGCTAGTTATCATATCGATTTGGTCTTCCAACGCCCAAAAGACATTTGTTAAATAGCCAATTAAGGAATTGAGCAAAATTCACGCGCACTTCATTCTGGCCTACGCGTATGCGTCATCAATGCTTTGCAAGTTGAATCCTTTTGAATCAATAGTACGCTTGAACATCGTTTCTGGACATTCATCGACCCGACTCTTCACCAATCCCGTGAGAAAAGTGTCGCGGTTCAACGGGATTAGTCGGGTATTCCACCACCCAAAGTTGGCAAGAGCCAACTTGACTGATGAGATTATTTGGATTACAAGAAATTGAAAAAAGAGGAAATGTTGGGCTTTCCACATGAAGGCCATTATGGGATGGAGAGTCATCCTCAAAAAGTCTTAGTTGGACATGTGGTAAGCGTTTGAGGGGCGAGAGAAGTTGACCTGAAATTGATGACTAGCTTCTGTTATAATAATATAACATGAAATGGATTGAGATTGGGGATTGAGTGGGGGGTGGAGTGATTCTTCTTCAATTTGAGACTTTAAGGAAGGAGGAATCATCTGGTTCAGGTGATACCTGATGCTTGCTAGCTTTGGAGGGGCTGACTCGCCATCACACGCACGGGCCATGATTACGCTTGAAATAAAGAAACCCCGTTCACGTTGGGTCATGAACTCAAACCCCCAAAAGAAAGGGGGAAAGATAAAATAAAATAAAAATTCCAGATTGGGATTGTTTGAAAAGAAAAAATGAAAAATGGAATATAAAGGCCGAGGAGACGCGGCGAGAATGTTGGCAAACGTTGGAGGAGAATGAGGAAGTTCAAACATACTCGCTGACTTTAGAAAAAATTGTCAAAAAAAAAAAAACTTATTGCACAAATCTTTCAATTTTATTAATTGAGTTTCAAACTTTTTAATGTTTTGACAATTAAATTTATCGGATCGAATTGAAAATCGCTAATGTTGACATCAATTGTCCTACACATACGCACTACCAGTATTGACGTGAATAATTTTTATATTTTTAAAAAGTCTCTAAAATTTTTATTATGGTATTATTTTCTTTCATTCTTTTCCTTTTTCTTTTTTTTTCCTTTCAAAGTCTGAGCCTAACTTGGTGAGGGCCATGACCCTTGCCTTCGATCGGTGAGGGCTTTGTGACCCTCGCCTAGTGACCAATAAGGGTTAGCTGGCCCTTGTTGGACTTGGTAGAGAAAAAAAAAAAAAGGAAAAGAAAATATAAAAATATAAAAAAATAATAATTTTTAAAAATTGTAAAAAAATTTCAATATCAATGCTAACCATCTTACATGACACCATTGACATCCACGTCAACGATTTCTAATTCAAATTGACTAGATATACTCAATTGACAAAGCATGAAAAAGTTTATGATTCAATTGATATAATTGTAATAGATCTAGAACTTTTTAAATAATTTTCCCGATAAATCTGGATTGTTTAAGGGAAAGTCTAGTGATGCCTAGAAGCATTTAAGTCTTTTTGCATGTGAGGATGGAGGATTCAACGTAGTATGATCAAATTTAGCAATGTTTAGCAATGATTGACACGTCGTGTAATCGTGTGATTGAAGAATATATATTAAAATGAGCTAAATATTGAACTACTTTTTGTTAAAGCAAAGGGTACTTCTACTTATGTGTTGATGAAACGTGGTACTAAAGAAAAAGAAAAGAGAGCTCTACCATTCCTTTTTTGGTCGGCAGTCCACCCGACTAGCGAGAAACGAAAGTTCCATTTGAAAATTCATGTTTGTACGTGGTATGAAAGTACGAGCCTTTAAATAAATAAAGGTGACCATATGCTGAGACATGCATGGCAACTTTACCTACAAAAAATTGAATTGGAACGTACGACTAGACGGTTTAGCCTATGACCAGTTGGCAACTTTTAAGGATGGATGCCCTTTGTAGAAGCTTTTGGCTCCCATGTTTTCAGACGATAAACAATGGTTGGAGACCGCAGAAAGTGCACGATTTAGCTGGGTCATACATGTTCATGCCAAAGGACAGAGACTGTGTGATGCCATGGATGAGTCTCCGTTTAGTTTCTTTAAAAAATTATCGTGTTAGAGATAAATAATCTCTTAATTATTTCTAACATATCACTTGACTAATCCTCCCGAGAATTTATACGGACTTTGTATCAGATATAGAAATCAGCATAGCAGACTCGCGAGGCGGGACATGGCTAGGGAGATAATGTTAAAGTGCATAGCTATATGATATGTAATTTGGAATCCTATCCAAGGAAAACACAAGGGTTCAACGGTCACGTTTCTGAGTTTATGCCCCTCGATTTGAAAACCAAATGATATGTCTATTCACATTATCTTCTTCAGAATTACCGTATATTTCGTGAAGTGTTTGTTTTGTGCACACTTTTCTTTTCGCTCTCAATTATCTACTCTTTTCTCGCACCACCTTCTAAAACAAGCCATCGTGAGGAATTCCAGAAGTTGCTGCGTTAATTTTATTGTGTTTTTGTTAATCCCGAGACCGCATTCTTCTCTCGGCATCACTTTTCATCATAATTTGTATAAATGTTTTAGTCAAGTTTAGTGCATGTAGTGACCATACAACAAAACTACGATTTGTAGATGGAAAAATGGTGATAAAAATAGAGTTAAAAAACAGAGTTTTGCCTGTATATTTCAACTAGACCCAGGTCAGTGACCCATTTCTTAACCATAATGAGTATTAAATGATTCATAATATTCGACTCATTTATATGACTTTCTATTCACTTAACCTTGTGCTCGCTCATTCCATATTCTCATCTCAATTTAGGTATGACTTTTCTTAGATTGGGTTAAAATGAAAGTTTTTTGATGATACGGGTTGATTTGAGTATGAGTCATTATATGAAAATATGTCAAAACGGGTTTAAAAGATCTATTTAGGTTAATCCATTTTTGACCCAATTTGATCCAGTCGTTTGTTAGATCTAATTTCAACCGGTCAAAGAGAGGGGACACGGATGTCTTTGTTCACATTAGGCTTGGGGGGCAATCGGAGACCCCGGTAGGCAAGTTTCTTAGGACAAGTTCGAGACAAAACCAAGTGGGTACAGTTCCATTTGGGTGCTAGCATGCTCAAACAGGTTTCCTAACAATAGCCATTGATAAGACACTGATAACTACCCAAACTTATTTTTACAAAACTAATTATACAATTCTAAAAAAAGAAAGTAAGAAATAGTACTATGTATATGAATAAAGGGCTGCCTTTAGGCTATCAAGGACGAGTAGATCTGCCTTTGCCAAAGCCAACAAAGGGAAATCGATGCCCTTTTGCAGCGATTTTGTGATGCAACATAGAGAATTAGGTCAGCTAAATTATCAAATGATTAGAAATTAAGCTGATGGTGTTCTGATGGGCATTAAACTAAAACAAAGGAAAAAAGGGAATTATGATTTGTTGGGGGCGTTCACTATATCAATCTTTCTATACACAAATTCAAATAATTTAATTTGATTATTCGGCAACGACAAAAAATGATTGGATTAAGTTGTGCAACACTAGAGTTAAAAGTTGGTCCTACCGTAAAAGAGGTATGCATGCTACTATATCAATTCGTTAGGTATCCATAGAATCTACCCGTGAATGGAGATTCTTTTTTAAGGAGTTAAAAAAGTCAAGAATCCTTTCATTTGGTGTAGCTGTGGTTGGACTATAGTTGTGTTGATTTTTCATGTTTATTTGATTTACTTATTTAAAATATTTTTAAAGAAATTCAAAGTAGAGAAAAAGTCAAATTGGGCTAGAAAATTGGACCGCTCAGGTGGTCTCTAATTTCGAGGCAACCCGATTTGGGTTTTGCATCCTTACTTGTTAACACATCCCTAATTATCATTCTTACTAAGTTTTCATAGCAAATACTTCAACGTTCAGGAGTTGCTGGGATCTTAATAACGAATGGTCTCAAAGCATTGATTAAACATATTTTATAAAGATATGTTTTGATTTTAATAACATTGATTACACGTAATAAAATGAGAAAACAAGTCCCCTAGAATTTGTAAATTGTCTTTCTTTGACAATCTAAGATACACCTATGATCATTCTTTGATACAGTCTACATATTGTTATTTTCTATCATCTGCCAAATATCTCCTGAGCCAGTGTGGGAACAGTGGTCGAGGAAATGACGTGTTTGAGAAGACTCTGTCATCGTTTTGTATTTGAATCTTTCACCCTGAGCCAGTGTGGGGACAGTGATCGAGAAAATGACATGATTAAGAAGACTCTGTCATCGTTTTGTATTTGAATCTTTCACCCCTTGATCATGGCCTCATATTGCTGCATGACTTTGGTGACTTGCGAAAAGGAGTCCAAGAAGTCAACCTTCTTTTCTCTTGTCTTCTTGGGATAAATGCCGATCGTTCAATTTCCATTAGTAGTAGTTAATAATTAGTTAAAGAAAGTAAATGCAGCTGTTGAGATTGGCTGTGCTTCATCATTAAACGCGGCTACGCGGATATAGGGCTGGAAAGCATTGATGTTCCCGACCCAGACCCTACCTTCTATTTTTTGAGCTCAAACCGTAGATTTTGCAAGTTCAGATAATCACGCAATCTTTCTTTCCCAATAGCGACAATTCTTGAAGGACTACTCAGAAAATTAATTGATGGGAGCATTATATTTCGAAATAAATGTACTGAAAGTCCTAAAATATATTATGAAAATACAATTGAGTTGTAAAGCTTTTAAAAAGTTTAATCGAGTTCTAAATTTATTAATAAGTGAAATTGAGTTCCAAAATTTTTAAAAAAATGCAATCAATGGAAAGACTTAATTGAATAAATTTGATAAATTTTAGAACTTGATTGTACTTTTGTGAAGTTTTATTACTCAACTACACTTTCATGATAAGTTTTAGGATTTTCAATACACTTATTCCCTATATTTTCATCATGTATGACTTCTAAATGAAGGGTCCATTAGAATTCCTTGTGGGTCAATTCTTCATTTCAATCAAGTTACACCTAAATTAGTATAATGCACAAATTAATATCAAAGCAAGCAATGATATCTCTTTTTATTTTATTTGTCAAAGTCGGCCACATGGGTTAGGCACTTTAGGTATATAAAGTTATTATAAATTAATAAAAAAGTGGATCTCCTTTTACATAGATTCACGTGGGAAACACCAACATTTGTCTACCCATAAAAATAAGCAAAAAAGTTTAATCGAAGGCACCGAAGATCATCCATCATTTTACCTCCATTACCATACCATGATATCAACAAAAAAAGGTACAAAATGATTCCATCCATTAAAGTTATTAATTTTTTTTTCTTGACATAAAAACCTAAAGTTGCCATGAAGTAAAGAAGTATTAATTTGGTTTTTTTTTTTTTTAATGTAAATCTCTTTGAGCATTTGACTAATCTTCATTGGATATGGCAATATCTCATCTTACGTACATAGGTAATTACTAGAAAATACATGGGTTTGCACTTGTATAAGTAGTTTTAAAAGAATGTGCAAATGTGACAATTAAAATTAAGACCTTGGACAAGGAAGACATTCATGCTTATTGCGCTCGAGTAATCCATTGCACTTGCATTAGACACCATGCATTAGAAAGCTCCCTGAAACAAATACGACTCACGGTTTAGTTGATTGAAAGGTGAGGAAAAATAGTAGCATAATAATACATTGAGTATTATTAGAATATACCTGGGTTAATTATTTATTTTTGTTTAATATTAATCTCTCAACTCGCGTATCTTTTCAATTTCTTTACTCAAAATATCTGAAATGAAAAATCATATAAATATCAGCTTGAGGATACCCATATATACATAAGTATATTTGCATTTTTAAAATCTAACTAATACCTAGATTTCAAGGGAGGAAAAGATTTTGCTCCTACTTGATCTAAACAAACATGTGTTAAATCACGAGTTTAACCGAGTGATTAAGGGATGATTTGCGCGCGAATTAGGCACAAACCCATGCATTAGTAATAACATCTCGACGCTCATTTTGGTTCGAAGTATTCCTCAGTTGAATTATGAAAATAGCGAAATATTTATTACGTCACAGCTTTAATTTGGTACACGAAAGACGCTGCATGGATGAATCGGCGTGTCAGTCTATCAATGGACCGAAACAGGAAATCGGGAGCACGCGCTAGTGGGGGCCCCACACGGCACACACACGTGGATGGTCTGAAACATTGACTGTTGACAACCTCACCCGCGTTTAATCAAAAGTCTAATCGACAATGTTATGTTCTTCTTCGAATCCTGTTATCTCATAAAAAATAATGGTTTGAAAATACTTTTAAAATAATAATTGCTTATAAAAATAAATGATTAAAAATATTTTTATTATTCATGAGAATATTTAGATATAAATTATTATAGATAATGAAAATAATTTTATCAATTATTTATTTCAAGCATACAACTCATTAATTAAAAAAAAATTAAATTATTTATTTTGCATGCAACAACTTTCTTCTCAAAATCAAGTGAGACAAAAGATCTCACAGGCTTCTTCCAGCTACGCCTGAGCTGCCCCTCCTGCCTAATGCTACATGGTTGGTTGGATATCATATGTCACCATTAAAACTCTCTTTTGTTTCCTTCCTCCCCATGCATGAACCCTAGCTCTACTACCCCTTTTCCTTATTTTCATGCAGTGGCCCCAAAGATTTGCTCATCGTCACTCGTGGATTTTATCGTTCTTTACAGCAGAAAATGCTGACGCGATCAATGCATCACTCACAAAATAATAACTCGAACAGAAACTTTGATATATAGGCCTGAGTACTGATGTGTAGTTTTCGGAATGGAGCACTACGTGAATGTGTGCATTTCATGTGAGGCTGTCTCACGATAATCACTTAATCTAAAGGTGCATGGAGGACTCAATTGCCTATGGTCCTTCGGATTAATTGGGTCTTATCATGTGAAGTTTTTCAATAGCAATTAGGGTTTTGGGTGCCCTTATTTTCTTCCCTTATGTCATCAACATGATCAAATGATCCAGAAGGTTATTTCTATGCTTCTCTTTAATATGCCGATTTTAAAAGGACATGAATCTTTTTAAAACCTGACAAAAAGCTCTAACAAACATCTGAAAGTTGATAAATACTTTGCGTGAATTTTTTAAGTCGAAATTAGATCGATTTTGGCTTGACGGATAACCAAACTAAACTAAATAATTTCTTTTTTTCATCTTACTAACTTGACATTCTTTTCCAGGTCAGAAACAAACAGATACACCCACAATTTTAATATAAGTAATGATGGACACAAAATCATTTCGTTTGAATGAGAAAAATGCCAACGCGAAAAAGTTATTTTAAAAACCGAAAGCGCATTGCGAAGCCCTAGACATGGGAGATTGGGAAAATTTGTCCCCTTTATACCGGGAGGAAGACAGTAATAACCCATGCCAATCACTTTGCAGGTTGACAGAATAAAGATATGTCGAAATTATATCATATGTTTTTCTTTTCCTGGTTTTTCACCCCGAAATGCCACCAAAAAGAATAAAAGGACATTTTAACGTTGGCAGGCCGTGGCCCATGCTGTGTGGTCGCTCTTAGCAGTTCAATATGAATGAATGAAGCAATAGGTGCATTGCATTTGCATTATGATGTTAGATAAGGTCCACAAAAAATGAGTCGTATTAGGTCTGTTGATACATAAATGTACCCAATTAGTACGTCCAAAACGATGTGACAGATGACGGGCTTTTAAGTAGATAAGTCATATTTAACATTTAATAATAATTCATCGTCAAGTATTCTTACTTGTGAAATATGTTTGGGAACAAACATTTTCGACATACCAACATAAAAAGAAAAAAAAAGATTGAAAATCACGAAGCTTCTTCTATGATTGATCCACATATGCAAAGGAAGTGCTTGTTAAGAAAAAAAAAGTAAGAAAAAGAAGAAGAAGAAGAAAAAGAACATAACAAAAGGGCCCGAATGGTACTGCCTTCACCGATGTTACAGAAGTTTGCATTTTCTCGTCAATTGGCAAAGATTTAGTCATATCCTTATTTGAATTGAAATAAGATAAATTCTTAATCTATCTTTTGAGGAAATGGTCTCGTTTTAAGGATTTATCTGAAAGTCCTCCTAATTTTTTTTTTTTTTTTTGTCCTTCTCTCTCTCGCTGGAGTCTCTGTACATGGCCGACGCTCTTAATTGTCCACGGCCACACGAGTACCAAAGACTGAAAGAAAATGGAAAAAACTCAAAATGAGATGGAAAAGGGAGAGAGAGAAAGTATTCGTTTACGCCTTTCCTCGAATCTCTCCCCAAGGTCCAAGCAATTTCTTCGCAGTGCCAAAGGGGAAGGAAGGAGGAAAAATAAAAAAGAAAAAATAATTGCTGTGCCACCTGACATGCACACTGAACATTTTAGCTGTATTGCCACTATAGCATTATTGACCATAAATTATTGGAATCAAGCCATTTTTCAAACTTCAAGTGGCCCAAGAAAATCTTGAAATTGATTAAAGAAAAAAAAAAACCCTGAATGTCCCTGCACACCCTTCAATAATACTCATTCTCTCCTCTCCCTCTGGATTGGAAGGATTCTGACCCCTACATATACACCTCCCCACCCTGCCATTTTTCTCTCATCTCTCTCTCCCCCTCTCTCTGTCTCTGTGTTGAAGGGTATTGCTCTTGAGCTCCATTGTTTCTACTATGTTGTTTCTCTTGCTAGAAGCCTATGAAGGAAGAGCATTTCGTTTTGATTTCCATAGCTGAAGTTGTTTGTTTGTTGCTGTTCTTTTTTTAGCAGAATCAGAGAAATGGCTGCACACGCATGGGCTCTGGTTCTGGGTCTTGTTCTGATGGCTTCTGGGGCAATGGGGGCTGCTCCAAGAAAGCCTGTGGCAGTGCCATTCGGTAGAAACTACATGCCCACATGGGCTTTCGATCACATCAAGTACTTCAATGGTGGCTCCGATATACAGCTCTCCTTGGACAAATACACAGGTGAATATTATATGGACGCAGAGAGCGTGTGATTCAGAAGTTGGAAGAAAGATCCCACCTTGAACATTTCGAGAGAATAACTCCCTCTTTGGCTTTGATTCCTTCTCAGTTCTTGGCTGGTTATAACTTCTTCTTTTTTTCTATTCTTTGGGTAAATAAAGGTACTGGCTTTCAATCCAAGGGTCTTACCTGTTCGGGCATTTCAGCATGGACATCAAGTTGGTTGCTGGAGATTCTGCAGGGACAGTCACTGCATTCTACGTGAGTATTTCTTGCCTCTTCTGTCGACCATTTCGTGGCATTTAAAGCCAGGATGTCTCATCCATGAATGATCTGGTTATAGAAATGGGGTTTACAAAAATGGATTTTTGTTTTCTAAAGTGATCATCATCTTGATTTCTTCTTGAAATTGCTTCCTTTGGGGCTTTTCTTGTTGCTCTGTTTTTTTCTTCTTCCTTCTTTCCTCTTTTTTCATCACGGGATCATTCATTACGCGAGATGTGATCTTCTGTTGCAGCTCTCATCTCAAAACTCAGAGCACGACGAAATAGACTTTGAGTTCTTGGGTAACAGGAGTGGGCAGCCGTACATAGTGCAGACCAATGTGTTCACGGGAGGAAAAGGAGACAGAGAACAGAGGATTTATCTTTGGTTCGATCCCACCGCCGCCTACCACTCCTACTCTGTTCTCTGGAACATGTACCAGATTGTGTAAGTCCCCAGTTTCCTCCCTTCTCTCTTCTATTTCTACGTTCAATTTCAACACCACACAATGACCCTGTTCTTGCCTTTACCAGATATGAATTTGAGGATAGTATTAACGAAAAATTTACGTGTGAGAAATGTTATCCACAGGGTAATCATCAATTATAAATATAATCCACGCTTAACGGTCAATTAGTGTTCCTTTTTAAGCTCAACGTTGTTTTTCGTACTCTGTCAAACCAAGCATGACTTGATAGCGAGACGGGGACATGAGCCTTTCTAATCAGAAGTCTCGATTTCAAGAACCGGTCAAAATGGTTTCTTGTTCTCTCTCTCTCTCTCTCTCCCCCCTCTCTGTCAATGGCAAGTGGGAATTGTCAATATAATTATTTACTACTTTACCAAGGAATAATGTCAGAGAGAAAGAACAGAACCAGGTACTGTCGTGGCGAGCAGCTGATCCTCTTACTGGCAACCGGGTTGATTCGCATAAAACAGATCTTAGATCAAATCTTCACTCTGATGTGCGTTGTTTTTTTCCTGAGCTGTGGTTACCAGCTTTAAGTAATTGCAACTGCACTGTCTCATCAAATTTATTGAATTTATTTTAACTTAAAAGCAGCACCTCCCCAGGATGAACTTTCCCAGTAATGAATTAATAGCACTACCTCCTTCCCTTAAAAAAAGAAAAGGAAAAGAAAAAGGAACTCTTCCCTTTGGTTTCATCTCTCTCTCCAGACAATCTTTTCTTGGGATTTCTTTAAAATTTGCTTGTGCCCAAGTGTCGCAATCACCGAATTACATGCGAAGTCCCCTGGATACAGCTCACACATCTCACTCTCGAGAACTAGTCCCCGACAAAGGACAAAGCCCCTAATGTCAAACAGATGAGACGAATCAAAGAGAGATTCACGCTATTATTTGGTCTGCTTTGGTCATTGGGGGGTTGTTAGGACTTAACTTTTTCGTGGCCCTCCTTTTTCAATGTTATAGATTCCGACAGGACTTGGCCAAAAAGATTGCCAACCAATCACTTTTTCTTGGTTTCGTTCCCTGTTTTTTCAAAATGTGAGCAAATTGGGGGGGAGCGAATCAACAGTGATGTCCATCTTGGTCTCTTGGGATGTGATTGCTGCTTTGCTAATCACAGCTCAAAAGCACATGGACCTACTCTTTGAGCATTGAAAAAATTGAAAATGAACTCAAGATTTTCACACTAGGTAAAAAGATCTTTGAGTAGTTGAAAACTTCCCATTCATAGAAAGAGTCTGTTTAACAATCACTAATTTATGTTTTCTTCAATAGAGATTTAGAATAGGTTCTCGCAGATGGCTGAACTTATGATTCAATGGTTGAATTGGGGTTATTCGGTATTGATTTCAATCTGCTTTCGTGCAGATTCTTCGTGGATGACGTGCCGATCCGGGTGTTCAAGAACAGCAAGGACCTTGGGGTGAAATTCCCCTTCAACCAGCCGATGAAATTGTACTCCAGCCTGTGGAATGCGGATGACTGGGCCACTCGGGGAGGGCTTGAGAAGACCGACTGGTCCAAGGCGCCGTTCGTGGCCTCTTACCGGGGGTTCCACATCGACGGGTGCGAAGCGTCGGTTGAGGCCAAGTTCTGCGCTACCCAGGGCCAGAGGTGGTGGGACCAGAAGGAGTTCCAGGACCTCGATGCCTTCCAGTACCGGAGGCTCCGGTGGGTGCGCTCGAAATACACCATCTACAACTACTGCACCGATCGGAAGAGGTATCCCGCGATGTCCCCGGAGTGCAGGAGGGACAGGGACGTCTGATCAAATTCTGAATTCGGTGGTCATGAGAGATTAAGAAGCTAAGCATGAAAGATGAGCCTAAGAAGATGGATATTGGATGCTATATTGTTGTTGCTTAAGTTATGTTTTACCACTATTCGTTCATCTATTTCCGTGTCTTTGATAAAAGATGGGTGTGGGACTGGGTGTATACCGTCGTAAAAGTAAAACTCATACCTTGTGAGCTTCTAGATGTACTTGATTCATCTGCTGGGAAATAACAAGATTGATTGCTATTTTTGTCGTGTTTTGCTGCTGGAGTGAACAATGTGAAATTATGTATGGTAACAGAAGCTGGACGTTCCAGGTTCGTCTCTGATAGCTTGAGGAGCTCTTGGTTGCTAAGAGGTTTTTTAACTCCAGTTAATTGAAGAAATGGTGAAACCTTTATGATTGCTAGGAGGGGCAATACAGCTTTGACCGAACTACGGAAATATTTCACTTTCAAGTTAAGGAAAGTGTTGCCTAAAGCCAGACTGCATGTTCTAAATCTCGCCAATCCATGAACAGCTCATAAACAAATCAGATGCTCCTGACACGGTCGATGTTCCTGTGATATAATGTTAATCCTTGCTGGGACACCACTCTGTAACAACCGTGACATAGATGGACCCGCAGATTGCCACGAGCTCAGTGCTGAACTGTGCTTAATGTTTTCAGCTTGCATGAAGTGTGGTCGGAAGAGGAAGTTCAAGAAAGTTAGTTGTCCATTGAGAGAATTTACTCCCCCAAGTAATCATTGTGATCACAGTGACCAATCCTGTTCTAAATTAGGAGACTGCATGCTTCCATTTTGAGATTTAGATATGTCCGGAAGACAAGGATCTAGGATTTTAAGGTATGCTTTGACGGAAAGAAAAGAACTTTTCCAAGCTCTGCTAAATAGCTCATCAGTTAGCAGATTAAGCCAGGAAACTTCAGGAAACTCTTACATTCAGACAATTGCAATGTTACTAAACCTAAGTGTGTTGAATGTCGTTCCACTGAGAAGCCAAAGCTGACGACACAGTCAGTTTATGTTGCCAATCCATCTGCAAAGTTTATTCCTTGAATACTTGGTGGAGCATGGAGAATCTCTGTCTGCATCTATGTTTACTGGGTTACATCAATGCAAGTTAACAGGGTTGATCGTTGGAGCTTCAGGAACTTGGATTTTACACCAGAACTTTGGTATTTCTTCATCATGATCGGATCTAGACAGTGTCCTTTAGCTTTTTCATAAGAATTGTAACTATTAGAAGTATACAGGAAACTTGAAGGGCAGTCAAATAAAAATGTCCATGAAAGTGTCGGTCTTTGAAGTTTGATCAAGCAAAAGAAGGGTGCTTCAGCCGACTGAAAATTGTACAGGACCACTGAAATTACTTAATCTCAAAGGTGAGTGAATAGAAACAACTGCTAGATTGGTCATAACATTTGCGCACAGCCAGTATTGCTGCTGTAGATATCCGTTCTCGTGCATCTCTCAAAATTTCTATAAAATTTATTTGAGAAAAGAGCTGAAGTACGTTTAGTTTGGTCACTCTAGGAGAAGATAGGAATTTAAGTACGTGATTAATAAGAATCTTGAATGTCACTGAAGTTCTTGGCCTGGTCTGAATGAGGACTTTTAATGATTTCAAGAATTGAAATACTCTCGCTCCACATGAAAGTTTGGGGCTTAAAAAATGTAAACCAATAATATGAAATCACGTAACATGAGATGTAGCAATTAACCAAGATCTCAGATTATCTGAAAAAGAAGATGAAGGAACGTGAGCACCAATTCTAGGGATCAACATGCTAAAATGAAAACTTGCAGTATCAGGACAGTTAAATGCAACATAAATTTTAGAAAAAACTAGACATGAATTTCAAGAGTCACAATAACAATCCAGCTGGAGGAGGGAGCAAAAGACCTAGATATCTTTAGCATCAAACTGTTTCATCCCGAAGGTGCTGAAACAAGAAGCCCATTACACTAATTCTTGATCTCAGTTTCACTAACTAGTTACCTTAATGCAAAAGAAAACCATTGTCAAACTTTGCTAAGGGGTGCGCATGATAAAATTTTTTATTTCTTTATTTCTTTATTTCTCTATTCCTCGGAACAAATTTGGAATAGAAATTCGTTTGGTAACGTAATTTGATTTTTCTATTTCTGGAACAAATTTTTATTTCATAATAGATTTAAAAAAGAAACCAGAAACTAAAATTTTTAACTTTTCAATTTCTGGCTAAAAATCAGTTTATGTTCCAGAAATTTTGTCATGCGCACCCTAAATAGCTCAATAGTATTCAATTAGTCAGACGACACTTTAGGGAACTCCTCATCCAGTTGTTAGCAACGATGATAAACCTACATCTATGTCATTCCAATTCTGAGGCCATAGATGATGACGAAAGGTCTGTTTCTAACGTCCATAAATTCATGGGTAGTCTATCAATACTTCAGTTTCCATCAGTGCAAGTAAATGGGTTTAACCATCTAGGCTTCAAAAAATCAAACTATCCACGCGTAACATTCAGAATTTCAGTACTTCATCATGATCGATTGCACAGTTTTCTTGTCTTCACTGTGATCTATTGTCATAAGATCAATAAATGTATAGGACATTTTTAGGAAAATCATGATGTAAAAGAAGAATCAGTCTGTAAGTTTGCTCGAAGGTGAATGAATAGTAACGACAATTTGGTTGACAATAAAGTTCAAGCACTGCTGGTATCAGTTCAGAAGAGCTTGTGTATCAGTTCTTGCTCACCTCTGTCAACTCCATAGTGGAAGAGCATAACCACCTCAGAAAGTTCTTAAATCTGTTTTGCCAGAGAGCTGGACCATGTTTCTATTTCTTACTCTCACCTAGAAGAAGCTCAGGATTGAAGTACATAATTCATAGCAATCTTGAATATTTCTGAAGTTCTTGGCCTCGTTTTGATGGCGAAAAGTACAGGTCCTTCTCATTAAAACAAACTAAATTTTGTTGTTCAGAGAATGAGGACCCTTCATGATCCTCAAGAATTGACTTACTCCTGTGCAGCACTCAAGGCTGGGACGTTGAAACATGTGCACAAGCATAATTGATGGACATCACAATTCACAAAGATGTACCATATGATTGCAAAAAAAAAATAACCATATGATTCCAAAAAAAAATCAGAAAGCTCAGCTCTAGCACAATTTGTTGCATCAAATTGGGGACAGGCTAACGCTCAGCCCATGAAATACTTTCTAATGATCTCTACGT
The DNA here is from genome assembly GCA_014182575.1 of Eucalyptus decipiens. Taxonomy (NCBI): domain Eukaryota; kingdom Viridiplantae; phylum Streptophyta; class Magnoliopsida; order Myrtales; family Myrtaceae; genus Eucalyptus; species Eucalyptus decipiens. The sequence continues at coordinate 24,002,763 of CM024618.1, read as the reverse complement.
ATAGAGACTATGAACAGTATCTTGAGAAATCTCAATGGCCTAAAGCCAAATCACTTGTTGGTTCATCCTTTATTCATTATTTGGACAAGATGAGAAGAGGGTATGATGGTTGCTACAGGGATGTTGATGCAGTAGATGTCCGCTGTTTATTGCCGAGGATGATTACTATAACTGTCACATCATCGTGATACTTCCTTCTCCGTCCCACAGGAACATTCAAGAGCTCATCAGCACTAAAACCTACAATAGGAACAAGAACTATTCACTAGAAAAAACAGATGCTATCACTAAATATCTGGTTCTTGTAACATCTATAGAAGTTGCCATTCCAAGTCAGACAGATGGGTCAAATTAATTAATCTTTATGCAGGTTCTGCTTTCTTTTTTCAGTGCTTAAATAGCGGAAACCAGAGGATACCGATCCAATTGGTGATCACTAGCTTGCTAACATTACCTTGCACATCCATAACATGACAGATTTGATGTGAGAGAGAGAGAGAGAGAGAGAGAGAGAGAGAGAGCATCCTGGTTGCAAAGAGACATTATCTCAGAAGCAATTAACCTGCTTTTTTGGCCGCTGCTTGGACAAGCTCTTCAATGAGGTGCTTGGCAGGATCACCGGCAGGATTTTGCTGGATGAAGAGATGAACAAGCTGCACAACCACATCATTACTGAAGAAGTCAAACAGTCCATCACTTCCCAGAACAACAAAGTGATCATTCTCTGACACTTTGTGGCTCATTGTGAAGGGATGGGGATGAACATAAGGAGGGCTCTGTAAGTTCTCAATACGGAGTATGCCCATCAACATATCATTCATTTTGCTCTGCAAGGATTAAAATAGTTTGGAACAAAATCAATTCAAATTTCATAAATATATTAGTGGATTCAAACTTCCTCTTCAATTAGAGCACACAAACAATTGGCTACCTCTTTGAGGTAACCGACTCCAAATGCTCTAGTAACCTTTAGTTTCCCTTTCACTCTTCCATTTACAATAGGACAAGGATCGTCAGGGTGATCCTCCAAAAGCTTCTTCTTCTCCAACTCATTATCCACAGTATGAGTTTCCGTCAGCTGAATTGTCTTCAAGGCACCATCCCGCGTGCCATCACTTGTCGCCAATATAGCCCTGCTGTCTCCTAAATTTAGAAGATAAATGTCATTCATGTGGAGAAGCACCACCAACACACATGATCCGACAGATACCAGGTCAGGCCGGTCTTCCATTTCTCGTTCAACCATGCACAGGAAATCGCTTTCTGCTTGAGCAACAGCACCATTGAGACATTTTATCACCCCACAGCGAAAAGTGTCACGTGTGGATGCATCATCAGAAGACTGAAAAAGGTCAATTTCTCTATCCTCCATACTTGAAGTGTATGGATCAGTGGTCGAGGAAATGTCACTATTGACATTGCCATGAGTACTTTCAGAAAGTTGATGCAGTGAATTACTTTCACATGACCTATGTAGCTTCATTGTCCGCCACTCCAGATTATGCAGAGAAGAAGCAATTCTGTTATAAAGTGTCCCAGCTAAGAAATCGGCAGCATCACGCCCATTAAATCCATCATATATTCCACAAAAAAGCCACCCATTTTCTTCTGGGCACACAGCCTGGACTCTATCCTCACCTGCAGCCCCTCCTGCCATTTGTACATCCATCGCATTAAGAAAGCTGGAGGACTCTGTTCTAGTGGGAGAACTATTAGATGGACAAAGGTTCCTCTCATTCTCGACAATCTCAGAGTCTGTTGATCCACTCCCGACCAAGGAAGCAATGCTATTAGTGAAGGACAATGATACAAGGTCCAACTGAGATAGGGAAGAAGAAGAGGGCAATCTTCTAAATGATTTTGGAGAGTCAATGCTGGGCAAGATTTCCTCTCCTATGATGCCATTACAGATTCTTGTGTTGGCTAAAGTTGCATTGGCACTCAGAGCAGCACCAGACAAACAAGAAAAGGAGCCATTCCTCATCTTCATGGTGGAACTCCAAGTCATGACACTATCCGAATCATCAAATTCATCTTTGATGCTCATTGAGCTGGTGTAGCCAGTGGCATTGCATTGATAGCCAAAACTGACACTTAGTTTACTCGCAGGCATGGGGACATCAACGTTTAATTGTTCCACCATGTTTCTCACAGAAGAGAGATGTTGCTGATGAGTCAAATTCCTCTAGCAGGACATGTCCGATCTCAGAGCAGTAATTCCTTCCCATGAAAGTTGACCAAAGGCAAAGTTTCAAACATTTGGATATTGACAGAAGTTGTGCCTGCAGAATTCAGAGGAAGCAAGCAAGATTTAAGGGCTTAATATAAGTGACTTGTGCTAAAGGCATCAAGACAACACTTGCTTTTCATACATGAACAAGCAAAAAAGTACTGAGTGTCTTACCAAGACAAATAGGTAATTATCAATATTAAAGGCATTTTCTGATGATCGAAGGCAAATGCCACCCGGTGCAGCTGTTTCTTACTAATTCTTCCGAATGATTAAAATTTACGTCATTCACACACCAGCAGCCAACATAAATCAAACAATGAATATTTCTCTGGAAATAACCTCGTTAATTGTTCCTTGGATTGACCATATGTAAAGTCACCCATAAAATTTGGCGCTATTGCACATAGGTAATATGAAAATCAATTAAACAAGAAAACCATGTGTTTTGCATGCTTTGCAAGAGCATGATGACGTTTCTGTTTCATTTAATTCAGTAAAGGCATTATTGTGCAAACAAATGTTTTTCTTTTAAATCTTTATTGCATTTCCTCTTACCATATGATTTATAATTTATTGACAGTCAAGATTAGAAACCTACTGCTGGCATTTGGAAGTCTATGTTGAAGGTAAAAGAAACCATACTTGAAGATGTAAATTTGGGAATTCGCAATTGTGAAGGCTAACTATTGAAATTTTACTGGTTTCAGATACTTCTACAGAATCTGAATTAAGAAGATTACTGCATCTATATGCTATGTCGCTAAATTGTTCCATTGAATCAGTTTATTGTCATATTTTTGGAAACCAACAACAACACTAAGTATCTTTGATTTTTCCCTCAAGGCTCTAGATATCACCAGAGTGGTACATAGACATGGGTGGATTCTGACTTGAGCAATCGAGTACCGCGATTAGTTGGCTGACAAATCACTCTAGGGAAAAGTGCCTTTCACTTTAACTAAAAAAGTTAATCCACCACAATGGGTATCTACGAAAAAGGTACTCAGAGAAGTAATCAAAAGTTCAACCACAAGATCTTTCACGTAGGATTCGACCAAATACCAGCACAGTATAAACTGGAGTTACTAGCAAAAGGACAGGAAAGAGGGGGTAATAAGGGGTGAAATTTGAAATTCTTTCTCAGTTCCCACAAGCAAATTTTATTGGGTGAACAAAGGAGTTAATCAAGATTGACTCCATCCAGATGAACTTATTCAGAGATGCCATTTCAACTGAATAACTAAACATTCACGTCCATATAAACCCAAGTCCAACACGAACGCCGAAGACAAGTACAAACCTGATCGGAAAATGGTTTTGCTCTCAATAGATGAGCCCAGGGCTGCCAATTGATTAAAGTGCCTTGGAAATCCTGGGCACGACGATAAAAAAGGAAATTAAAAAAAGGCAAAGAAGAAGACACGAAACAGAGAGAGTTTTGAGGCACGCCACTACACTAATCAATCACTGATCACAAAGACGAAGGAAAATAAAATCACCGCTTGTTTCATTCTTTCAAAGGAGTAACTGGGCCAGTGCGATTTGCAGTCCAAACATCCCCATCTGATACCGATCTCTATTCTCACCTGAACTTCCAACAACACCAAAACTTTTGATGACCAAAGAGAATGACGAATGAATTGCTGGGAAATTCATGAACATCAGAGAGCACAAGAGAGGGAGATTCCAATCCTCCCCCCAAAAAAAAATAAAAATTGAAAATGGAAATCATGAACATAAGAGAACAAAATCTGAAGACCTGAATGGTAAGATAAAAGGAATGCACAATGTTCCATGTGGAGTAGTTTCTTCCTTTTTTTTTCCCCCTTTCTTATTCTGGGTTCGAGCTAAAAGACTCCCAGAAAGCAGTTAAGTAAGAGAGGAGGCAGATTCAAACCTGAATTGTAGGATTACAGATGTCAGAAGCGGAAACGAGGCCGACCCACGATGGAAAGAATCACATTCTCTCAGGAATCAGCAAGAAGATCTTCAGACCGAGGGACACGAAAGAGAGAGAGAGAGAGAGATAAGAGAATTACATGCAATGGAAGAATAACAAGCAGAATCTAAGGCTATTGGATGGGGGAGGGAGCTAATGGGCAGAGAGAGGAGCAGGGGACGTATGCATAAAATAAACGAGCACGCTTTTAGTAAGCAAGATGAATATAAAAAGTTCACCTCCCCGCAGAAAACGACAACAACATTTTTAAGTTCGAATTGTTTAGGAAGTGAAGAGAGAGAGAGAGAGACAGGTGGGGACCAATGAGAACAGTGCGAGGAGAGATTTACGAGGCGATTCGACCTTAGAAGAGGAGAGAGAGAGAGAGTGCACGAGCGGGAGGAGAAGAGAAGAGCCAAGAAGGGGCGTTCGGCCCTTCTCTGCGCTAGGGGCCAACCGGCCGGTCCCCATCCGAGTTTCTCCGGATGGGGTCTCCCCTGTCGCGTCGTTCCGCAGCTGAACCTTCTTCGGCATGTGAGAATGATCTGATCGCGACGACGACGACGACTCGCCGTGTCGAAAACCCTCTTTTGCCTTTTGCGCTTGATCATAAGCCAGTTGACAGAAACTTTTGGGTCGTCATTGATAGTGAAGCGCCATAAAAGAAATGAAAGAAATTAAAAATACTAACAAATCTATATTTCCTTAAATTCAATTCATGGTACAGATTTTTTTTTTTTTTTTCTGGTGGCTGAAAAATGGTAATATATTAGGCATGGGAATACAAATTTTATTACTTCTAGCTGATTTCATTTCTCAATAGTCTCTTGATTTTAAGCATAATCTCGTGGTAAAATCTGCATTAATATTGACAAGATGAGAGGTTTTTATTTTTGGATGATTAGTGGAGGAGCCTGAAACTTGTCAATTTAAAGTCCTATTTTTTTTTTTTTTCAATTTTAGTGGTAAAACTTATCATGGTTGCCTACTTTAGCCGTTCCGCTAACTCTGTTAGGTTTAGTAGACAAAATCTACATGGCATTTTATATTGACAGCCACATGAGATTCAAAATATAATTTTATAAAGTCATATATAGCATTTTTTTGTCAACTTGAAATCAACGAAGTTATAAAATGACTCAAGTGCATCCAACTTGCAAGTTTTAACATCTAACTTAGGAAATGAAAATGCAAGAACTTAAATGTATTCTCATGACAAGTTTTAGTACTTATCTGTAGTTTTTTTTTTGCCAAAATATCATCATTACTTTTCTTAAATCTGTTTGTTTACACTTGTGCTGATATTTGAAACAAATAATTTTACTAGATGATTTATGAAAAATAAATATATTATCTAACATATTATAAAAATCATGAAAAAACTTATACATGAATTTACGCGTTAGCATTTCAGTATTGAGAAAGTTTCAAGAGTTTTGGATTTAAGAAAAACCAAAGTGGATAACATAAGTCATTCCCATTGAATACAACAAAATCCCATCGTGAAAATATTTGAAAATATAGTCTAACAAAAGTCCAAAAGGAGGAGGAGGAGGATAAACCAACCACCAATTTAGGCAAATTCCTTTTGTCTTTGCAATTGCCACCCATTTTTTTTTTTTTTTGGCCAAATTGCCAACCAAACTAGCTAGTCATTCGCCATGTTGATTTTTCCTTCTTCTATGAAATCTTGAATTTTTTGCTTCTTCTATGAAATCATGGATTTTTTTGCTTCAAAGTCTAGCTTGCATCCGTTGCATGACCTACTCGCACTTATAGGCTCCTTCCTCGCCTACTGGATCACTCTAGTGCTTTGGGTACTACGGACCCTCTACCATCTTTTTCCTTTTGGGAGGGTACTCCGAGTAGTGGGTACCTTGTAGGACCTCGACCCGCCTACTCGGGTCATGTATGGATATGTAGGAAGGGGTGCTCCTAGGTGTGTATAGGAGAGAAAAGCATATTGACTAGTGATTGGGAGGCCCCAATTCTTGACTGGAGGGGACACCAAAGGCCTCCAATGGACTTCTGCAACCATGACATATTTGCTACTTGAACTTAAACATAATTTTATTTTTCTCTTGACACATTACCAATTCTCCTGGTGTAGATCTACTTCCTTGAGGAGGTTCTACCTAGTGGAAACATATGCAGCACTTGTAGGGAGGTGCAGGCTTAAAGGTTTGGAACTCTTTTTTTTTATCAGAATCTTTAGAAATATGAAAATAGAAAACTATTTGAGATCACTCCACTCTCTCTAGACAATGGATTCCCCCTTTGTACTACCAAAAAATGAGATTCTTGCTTGTTTTGGTTTTCACAGGAAAGGGTCAAGAGCTTTAGCCGGCGACTCATAGCCAGTGGCTTGGTTAAGGGACACCCAATTTAGCAGCTGCATTTGCACTTCGTATCAAAACAACATCAAAACTTCACAAATTTCATGAGTCACAGCAGCAATCTTCCTTACAATGCTCTCACCCTTCTTTAACAAAGCTTCATGAACATTCTTTGAATCAGTCTCAGTCACACAATCTTCCCAATTCATTCCTTGAGAGCCTCAGCCTCAGCAATTTCGACATAGCAAAATGTCTCGAGCCCTTCCTGGCCTACAACACTTCCATAAGCCAACAAACCCAAGAAGTTATCTTATGGATGAGAGAATAAGAGTTCAAAAGGGTGATAAGCCCATATAATTTTATCATTTACTGAATATTTTTTTAATGTGACATGAACAGATAGCCAATTTAGATAGAAATAATTTATTGTATTTAAGTAAGGACAATATCTGGCTGCTCAAGGGAGATTTCGCTAAATTAACAAACATCAACGAAGACATATTATGACAATTTGACTAACTTATTATCAGATTTGAAATTTTGAAGCGACTTTTGCACTGTGTCACCTTGAAAGTAATTCTTTGCTGCTTGAGTTTAACCCCAACAAAAGGATAATGATCTGATCAAGAAATTGGAACATATTTAATTGTGAAAATAGGATCCTATCTCAATGAAAAAAATTTGGGATCAAAATATAGTATTTGCAACATCAGAATTTTACCTTCACATCAGTGTTTAGACTTTGAAGTGACATCTTGAAGACTATATAGCTAAACTCTTTTATTGTCTCTACTCGAGACTCGAATCTTAAATGAATTACTTGAGTAGGGTTAATTTACATCTTATGCTCCACTTTCTATTCGCTTCCTTTGCTCTCCCAAACAATGTGTAATTAAATATTTTCTCCTAATTTTTACCTCCATCCTTTTCTTTCCTTTCCTTTTCTTTCACTTTGCACTCCCAAACAAAGCCGTAATGCCTCTTGAAGAGTAACAAAGGTCATGTAAGAACGTCCAAAGCCTGATATCATTCATTTTTAAAGCACATAAACTATCATTCGTTAAGGACAAGAAAGAACCCTAAACCCAATATTAAAAAGAATTTCTTCTACGATACAAGTGGTAAAGATGCTGTTTGGAAGCGGGCTCGCTCATCGCCATCTGCCAAAGAACGGACAAAATGCAATTGCAAGTAGAGACAGACTGCCCTAGATAGAACCAACTAATTAATGAAAGCTAAGTTTAATGAAAACCCCCATTTATTTTAATCATTTTCTCAGAAGAAGACAGGTCCATGCAAGATAAACCCCTCTCCTCTCTCTCTCTCTCTCTCTCTCTCTCTCGTGGACGATGACGAAACGCTACGTAGAATGACAGCGAGGTTTGGCATAATAAAATGGTGTTTATAGGAGCAATAATTGGCGTATTGAAAGAGGAAAACTAAGCGATGTGGATCTTGCTCGACGTTGAGAATCCAGTGGCGTGGTCTGTTAGCTGCATCACAACGTTTGTTTATACATGGAAAATGGAGACGGATGTGACAGAAGAGAGAGAGAGAGAGAGAGTGGGCGAGAGGGAGGACTGGGTATGGAGGGCCTCCTACGTCTCTACATCATTCGTTTGGGTTGCCTAAGGATTTGATGTCGGAAAATGACAGTACGCGACCAATTCCTTCAACATATTCGCGGCCGTAGCTGGTCTTGAAGGGCCAAAATCCACAGCCACCTCCATAGCCATAGCTGAATACATATACTTTTGAGAGGGTACTGTATCTTTTCTTTTCTTTATTTTCCTTTTCGTGTTTGTGTTTCTCGTTCTTAATCATTAAGAAGCACATTCGATGCACATTGTATTACGAGCTTCCTTTTCTAAAAGTACTCGAGAAGGTCGATGATATTAAAATACTAATCAAGAGTTTGAATATCTATCCCTATAAAAAAATTTCAAGTAATTTAGTTAAGAAAATTGTCGACAGAGCCATGACAAGCAACTATGCCCATAAGAATTGTTGTGGCCGGCATGATATCAACTTATCTTAAATGCGACTTTTGCCTTAGATCGATTTAGGTGAAATTTTTCTTTCCTAAGTCGTGTCACATGAAAAAGGGGTGATCCATCATTGCATGTGCTCATGCGTCTCTCTCTCTCTCTCTCTCATAAATATGTTTTATGTTATCAAATTTTCGACATTTTTTTACAATGAAGTGTAGATATTTTTACATTAAGTCTGCATGTAAGTATACTATAATGAATATATATATATATATTTTGAAGCATGTTAAATACTGATGAATCACAAGTGGTGATTGAAAAATTTAAGTGTACAAATCAAGCATATTGAAGGAGTTTATTCATTAAAAAGTTTGATAAGTGGAATTGCAAATAAATATTAGTAAAAAGACTAAATTGGTCTTAACGTGACATGATTTTGAAAAGTAGTGGGAGTTGAGTTTGGCAAAACCCTTGAGCACTGTTCTTGGTACTATCAAGAAAAGAAGAAGAAGAATTTGGGAGTACCCAATTTAAGATTTAATAAAGCCGGCTTGGGTTGTAAGGATCATCTGATGGGCCTCTAAGTCTTGGGAGGACTTGAGTTATACTTCTAGTAGAGTGGCCCAATCCAATTTAAGATTTAATAAAGCCGGCTTGGGTTGTGAAGTCGTCAAGGCGGGTTTGGGCAGGTCAGCTCTTTGCAAATGACATGGATACTCTTTAACGTATAGTGCTCCCCTCAATGGCATAAATAAACCTCAAGAATGGTTGAGATTTGCTGAGAAATTAAGAGAAAACACACGGTAGGAATAAAGGAACTTTGCATCTTCTGAAATTCTTTGGCCCATCTAAAATTGTGAAAATTCTCCACATAAAAACTTTTAATCGCACATACACATTCATGTATTGGTAGGCCTAGAAGCTTTTGGACACGCCTTGCTCCGAGGAGAATTTTTGTCTGAACTCAGATTTTAGAGCAAAAGTAGTGAATAATAACCTTTAATCAAACAGACTGAAGCACTTTCTCACTTTGCAAGATAAGAATGTCCTAACAGTTGGTTTACTTGGGATTAAGTTTGAATGGGTCGTCCGTGATGATTAATACATATATAATATATACGCATATAACCATATAAGCTATACTTGCTTATGGGATTAGTTTTTTTTTGGGAGTAAATCCAAGTACTTCTCAAATGGAGCTCATAAACCATTATAATGGATCCAAATTCTCCTTGATTTGGAGCTCATAAATGTTGGCGGCGCATTAAACTTTGTGATTTGAAACCAAAAATAATAATAAAAAAAGAAGATAAAATCCACGCTAATGATTAATTTAATGTAGAAACTTGACTTTCCCAGCATAATTTGACTTTGATTTGAATTCTAATTTACTTGAGTTAATTTTTTTCTTCGTAGGAAACGATTGGAAGTTCTGGAATTTCACATGAGGTGGTTACAACTTCTCTTGTGGCAATCTGAAGTTAATTTATAATGAGTCTCGTGTAAACTATGGGAAGTCCATACCTAAATTGACATTACATATTATCTATTCATACCTGGAATTCATGTAGATTGCGTGCCATGCAATTCGATTCGTACGTCATGGGACCCGCTAAAGCACGGTCTCTCTTTACCTCGGATAACAAAAAGTGAGACACGCATCCAAAGTTTGTCCCGGAATACCTCTTCGACTTGAAGCAATGAGCCCACCCCTCTCCACTCTTCTCCTTCCCCTGGGACCACGCTGACGTGGCGCTCCCGGACCACCCAAATTTTCTCAAGACGAGACACTCCGGAACAGAAATTTGCTGAACCTGTGAAACTTGCGCAAATATCATGAATCCTTCACCGCCCCCGCCGGACCCGAACGACACCGACTGGATCGTCCAAGTCGAGGACAGCCTCAAGCGAAAGGCCTCCAATGACCAACGGTACTGGAACAAGCGGTCCATCTACAGGGTCCGCACCTGCATCGCTGGCCCCAACAGCAAGGCCTGCCAGCCGCAGGTTGTGTCCTTCGGCCCCTACCACCATGGCGAGAAGCACCTTCTTCCCATGGAGGAACACAAGTGCCGCGCGCTTTTCGAATTCCTCAAGCGGTCCAGGAAGCCCCTCAAGCCCTTCCTCGAGTCCCTGAGGGAGGTGGCGCTGGACCTTGAGGAGAGCTACGATGCACTGGACCCCGAGTGGAAGGGGGGCGGCAGCGAGGGCATGGCGGTCCGGTTCCTGGAGCTTATGATCACTGACGGCTGCTTCATGCTTGAGATTCTCCGTGTTGGGACCCAGGAGGTGACACCACCGAATGACTATGCCGTCAACGACCCCATCTTCAGCAACCATGGGAAGCTCCACGTAATGCCGTACATCAGGCGAGACATGCTGATGCTGGAGAATCAGCTGCCAATGCTAGTGCTGTTTCGGCTGGTGGCCGTCAAGAGTGACGGCAAGGAGGTTAGTTTCTTAGATTTCACTCCATTCGTAAGAGAGGTTATTGCATGCTTGCAAACCGCCGTACTATGTTAACCAAACCGTATAGCTTGGTGATTTCAGATGTACTCCACGTGAGATAGATTCGAGACCAACCGACAATTCCATTATCACATCTATCTATCGGAAACTTCTTTTTAAACCTCTTATGCAAGTAGAATCCATACGACAACAATCTCGCATTCAGTGCAATGACTTTATACTCCAACAACGCAGGGCGACGAATTCATCAACGGACTCATCGTCAACTTCTTCAGCTCCCCCAGCAAGGTCACTGGCAAATGCCTACACGTCCTGGACGTCTATAGGAAGAGCCTGCTGCTACATGAGGAGAAGCCGGAAAAAAAGAAGTTCAAGAAGCAGAAGTCCGATGAGGTCTTACCCAGGCTGCGTGGGGAGACAATCCGGTCGGCCACCAAGCTCCACGAGCATGGGATCTGGTTCAGGAAGAGTGAGACCAGCAGCCTCAAGGACATCTCCTTTGCCAGAGGGGTCCTGAGGCTCCCCACGATCCAAGTGGACGACACCACGGAGTCTGTATACCTCAACCTTATCGCGTTCGAGCACTTACATGTCGGGGCTGGGAATGAGGTAACGTCCTACATCTTCCTCATGGACAAAATCATCGACAAAGAGGGGGATGTCGCACTGCTCGAGGCCCAGGGCATCATCCAGAATGCCCTCGGGAGCGACAAGGCAGTCGCCGAGCTGTTCAATTCGCTGTGCAAGGAAGTGACGCTTGAACCCGAGAGTAGCCTCAATACCGTGCACAAAGAGGTCAGCGACTACTACAAGAGCACCTGGTACACGTGGATGGCTACTCTCTACCACACCTACTTCAGGAGTCCTTGGTCTATACTGTCTGTCATCGCCGCCATCCTCCTCTTCGCACTCGCTATAATTCAGACCGTATATACCATGCTCTACCCTTGAACCCTCCGTTTGCCTCTCTCTACAATAATTTTTTTCTTCTATCTTTTGGTTTTTCTCCTGATGTTGATACTCGATGATTACCTCTTGATTGGTTGTTAATTGTTGTTATAAATCATTTTCTTCCTGTTTTCAGTCTTGTTCATTGTCTCTCTTTAAATGTTTTGAATGATGGACGTTTGGCTGCTTATTTATCATTATCATATGATGATTCTCTTGCTTCATTCTTCATGTTTGTCCAATTTGGCTAGGTAGCATGAAGGATAATCTAGTTTTAGGCAGATGAATCTTCCATCGTACCATTTTCCTCTTGATTTATATTTATTTACAACTTGCACCGAATTTGATTGAAAAACAAGTATGGCTTCAAAGTGATCTATTTATTTTCCAGTCGTCAAGCAATCTGCCATTAACCAAGGGAACTTACTTTTATGCTTGAGAAAGAGAGAGATTTTGACACTTCCAATATCCTTCCTGAAATAAAGAGAGCAAAAGATATTCACTGTTGTAGAGCTCCTATATCGATGTAAGCTAACAGAGAACTGCTAATGTACAAAGAAAAACACATTTATTAGAAAATGCAATTCTCTAACCTTAATGAACAATACTCATATTTTCTTTATGAACTGCTGAAATAATAATGAAGCAAGCGATCCGATAAAACAGATGAAAAGAAAAAAATAAATTGGACAAGGAATTTATGTAGTTCGATTGATATAACCTACCTCCATGGGAAAGCAACACATTATCCCACTATGGAACAAGTAATACAATCATATTCGAACAATCAAACACTATCAGTGTTTCCCAACTCCTAAGTACATCCAATAACTCAGTTAGTATTTAGCCTCCCACAGTTTTTAATGAAATAATCTCTCAATCTTATAAAAAGAATAAACAAATTGTTAACACAATAATTTAAGTGGTTAAATCACTTATGTGTAATTGAAACGAAAATTTCCCTCTGCCGAGAGCTTCTACCTTTTGCTTCAGGAAAGCTCTTAAGTCTTCGACATCCTTTCTGCGTCTTTATATAATGCTGAAGAAGGCCCTCATGATTAAAATTATAAAAACTCCACATTCTTTATCTTTCTTTGGGCACAAGCCTCCATCATGATGCAGGTTGCAGCTTGTGAGAGTTCCCTCGATTTCCGCTGAAGGAGTCACGTGTGTCTAGCAAAAGGAGTCTATGCCTTCTTGCTTTTATCCTCATGACCAGATTAATTTCCCCGAACAAGTTCATCTTCCGCCACTACAAAACTAACTCCATTATCAATAAGCAAATAGAAATAGTAAGCTCATATTACAAGTTGACCGACCATGTGTTATGAAATCGTACGTCGATTCCAGAAAAAATAACACTCGCAAACAATTCACCAGATATAATATAGTAATAAAAGAGCAGAATTAGATGAACACGCCAGAAAATTTGTTATTAAAATTCACCCAAACCTGGGCTATGTCTCCGCGCAGAGGCACTCTACGAATCCACTAGACTTAGAAAAAGTTGGAATACAACGACGATCTTCTCTCAAGATCAGGGCACAAAGAAATTGAGAACCCTCATCAAGAAAAAACTCACTTTTTTCTTCTCACTTTTTCTTGCCTCTCTATTTCCTTTTTCAGTGTCTTGACGGCTAGGGTCTTGCCATCGCTAATATAAAGATACCACTTTTAACCTAAAAGGAAATATAATAGAAAAGACAAAAAAGCCCCTAAAAACAAATATTTGGCTTCATCTATAACAATCTCCCACTTGAAGACAAATATACCCAAACACCAAGCAACTTTGTATCCATCTTCTTCAAAAAATAGTAGTTGAAAAACTTGTACCTCTGCGATACTCCTCATCAATCAACATGGAGTAATACCAATGGTAGTAGTACAGAAAATATGCTTCTCTCTGTCTACTACCTTGGTCATCATGTCAGCTGGATTCTTCGAGCCAGCAATCTTCTTTAACTTTAACTCATTATCTTTCCATGCTGATCTAATAAAGTGATAATGCTTCTTGATATGTCTAGTCCTTGAGTGATAAGCTGCATTCTTTGCTAAGTGCACTGTATTTTGACTATCACTCCACGGTATCGACCGTTTGTTTTCGATGTAACTCCTCCGTATAATCTTGTAACCACATGATTTCCTTGGAGGCTTCTGTAATCGCTACATATTCTGCCTCTGTCATCGATAAAGCCACTACCTTTTGTAGTTGAGATACCCAACTCACTGTTGTACCTGCAACTGTAAAGACATATCCAGTGGTACTCTTACCACTATCTCGATCACCCGAATGATCTGCATCTACATAACCCTACAATTCTAGAGATGTACCACCATAACAAAGTGAGTAATTAGAAGTACCTGCTAGATATCTCAATATCCATTTAATTGCATTCCAATGCTCTCTGCCTTGGTTCTGCATATATCGACTCACAACTCCCACTGCTTATGCAATGTCTGGTCTTATGCTCACTATGGCATACATCAAACTCCCCACTGCTGATGCATATGGAACTACTGCCATCTCATCTTTCAAAGCCCGAGTGCTTGGACACATATCCTTGGAAAGTTTGAAGTGATTTGCTAGAGGAGTTGCAACCGGTTTTGCCTTATCCATGTTAAATCTCTTTAACACCCTATGCACATAGTCTTCCTGCGACAACCATAATTTCTTATTTTTCCTATCTCGATGATTTTCATGTCTAAAATATTCTTGGCCTCTCCCAAGTCTTTTATAGAAAATTGTGATGATAACATCTTCTTCACTTCTACGATTCTCTTCATATTAGAACTAGCCACAAGCATGTCATCCACATATAAAGATAGATACACAATGTCACCATCATCATATTTGCGAAAATAAACACAAGGTGATCAGACTCACAAAGTGTGCAAATCCTTTTCTTGCATGAAACCATCAAATTTTAGGTACCATTCTTTGCGGAGCTTGTTTCAAGCCATACAAGCTTTTCTTCAAGCGACATACCATGTGCTCCTTACCTTTGACTTCAAAGCCCTTAGGTTGTGCCATGTATAATTCTTCATCTAAGTCACCATATAAAAACGCTGTTTTTACGTCTAACTGCTCAAGATGAAGATCTTCCACTGCAACTATACTCAGCAGAACTCTAATTGATGTCATTTTCACTACAGGTGAAAATATCTTGGAGTAGTCGATTCTTTCTTTTTGAGAAAAGCTCTTGACTACAAGTCTCGCCTTGTATCTAATACTACCATCTGCTTCATTCTTAACCTTGTACACCAATTTGTTTAATAAAGCCTTTTTACTTGTGGGCAACTTAGTCAACTCCCAAGTTTTGTTCTGAAGTAACGAGCTCATCTCGTCTTTCATAGCACACTCCCACTGCAAGTGAGACGTGTCTGCCTTTGCCTCATTGTAAGTCTTCGGTTCTCCCGAATCCGTATATAAAATATGGCTCAGAACAGTATTAGCTAATGGATCAAAAATTACCTTTGGCTTTCTCACACATGTAGACCTTCTCAAGACAGGTACTTCAGGGTCATTCGTTTGCTCCGAATCATTGCATTCTTCTTAAACTACCTCTTCACTGATAATGGACTCATCTTGAACCTCTCTTTCAGGTGAACTTTGATCTACTGGAAACATCTTCACGGTCATTGTGTCTAATTCAACATATTCTGGTTGTACTACCTTCTCATGCTCTGTCTCTATCTGACGATCCTTGTACATCTTTTCTTCATGGAATACCACATTGCGATTGTGGATGACTTTGTTATTCTCATAATCCCAAAGCCTATAGCCATACTCGTTGCCACCGTATCCGATAAAGACGCACTTCTGGGACTTAGCATCAAGCTTTTTCCTATCCTCCCTATCAATCAAAGCATATGCAATACAACCAAACACCTTTAGATGTGAATAATTCATCTTTTTACCTGACCACCGTTCTTGTGGTATTTCTCCATCCAACGCACTAGATGGACTTCGTTGATAAGATAAACAATGCATCAACGTGGCAGCCCATAAGTGTAGCGGGAGACCCGCGTGTAGTCTCATGCATCTCGCATGTTCTAGAATAGTCCTGTTCATTCTTTCAGCTACACCGTTCTCTTGAGGAGTTCTAGGAACAATCATTAGCCCGTGTATGCCTTCTTGACTCAGATATTCTGCAAATTTCTTACTTGTGTATTTTCCACCATTATCAGATTTCAAAGCTTTAATCTGATAACTTGTTTCTTTTTCTACCATGGTCTTCCACATTCTGAACATCCCGAATACTTCTGATTTTTCTTTAAGAGCATAGACCCAAGTCTTCCTTGTTGCATCATCAATGAATGCGACAAAATATCTCTTACCACCATAAGAGAGTTCCTGAGTAGGTCCCCACACATCAGTATGAACCAACTCTAGCTTCTGGCTTTTATTTTGTCGCCTATTCAATTGAAAACTAATAGACTTCTGTTTTCCATAAATGCAACTCTCACAAAAATCTAACTCAACTTTTTGTAAACTCGGAAGTAATTTCCTCGAGTGTAACTGCTTTACACCTTTTTCACCAAGATGTCCCAAACGATAATGCCAAAGAGTAGATAAATTACCTGTAGTCATTGTAGCTGCAACCATATCACTGATATTGTCTCCTTGGAGAAGGTAAAGTGTACCCGTACGCTTTCTCTTTGCTACTACTCTTACCCCTGAGGTTATCTTCCACTCTCCGTAGCCAAAGGTTATTACCAAACCTTCTTGGTCAAGTTTACTAGTTGAAATCGGATTTTTCTTTAAATTCCGGAATATGCCTAGTTTCACGCAAAACTAGACGTCCTCCACCTGAGATGTTCACAGTCATGGTTCCTTTCCCAACAATTGGACACATGTGGCCGTTTCCCACAACCACTTGTCCAAAATCTCCACTAGCATAATCATCAAATATGTCTTTTTGCGAGGTGCAATGAAAAGAAGTGCCAGAATCAATAAACCATTTATCTGTTGTCAAGTCAAACCCTGCAGACAAACACAAGTTATCTAGCAAAGATTCATTGCTAACTACATTAGCACCTTGATTCTCATCTTGCTGCTTCTTTTTGTAGGCTTCACATTGAAACCTCCGGTGTCCGGTTTTGTGACAAAACCAACACTCATCTTTTGCAACCTGTCTCTTACCCCTTGATTGTGATCTGCCACGATCGCTGAAATTTCCTCTACTTTTACTTCTTCCACGGTTCTCCACTGCAAGTGCCGTTGAAGATGTAGATGCAGAAAAATTATTATCTCCACCTGAGACTTTCATTCGCATCTCTTCATCCATGATACTACTCACAGCATCATCAAGAATTAAATCATCCTTCATGGTGCTGGAAATTCCCTGCATTGCGGTATTGTAGCTTTCTGGAAGAGAACATAAAAATAATAAAGCTTGAAGCTTCATGTCTAAATTTATGCCTGCGGATTCCAATTGACCCGTGACCTGCGTGAAACTATTAATATGCTCTGCCACAGAACCTCTATTAGATAACTTCATATTAACCAGTTTCTTTAGCAAAAATACCCGATTTGATGCGGACGGCTTCTAAAAAATATTTGTTAGAATATCCATGGCTTCTTTTGCAGTTTTTGCTTTCGCGATGTGGTACCCTGTCTTTTTCGTCAACCCTAGACGAATCGCACCTAATGCCTTTCGATCAAGAATTTTCCATCCGGCTTCTGCTGTTGGATCCACTTCCGCCATCTCGAGTTTCCAACCCTCAAGTGGTGCATAGAGATCTTTTTGATAAAGATAATCCTCTATTTGTAATTTCCACCATCCGAAATCCTCTCCATGGAACTTATCGATTTTGATTTTATCTTTCGCCATCTTGTTTGCTTTCAATCGAACGTCACCGAAAAACCCTCAATGTTCTCGATTAGCCAACCCAGGCTCTGATACCAGTTGTTACGAAATTGCACGTCGATTCTAGAAAAAATAACGCTCGCAAACAATTCACCAGACATAATATAGTAATAAAAGAGCAGAATTAGATAAACACGCCAGAAAATTTGTTATCGAAGTCCACCCAAACCTGGGCTACGTCTCCGCGCAGAGGCACTCTGCGAATCCACTAGATTTCGAAAAAGTTGGAATACAATGATGATCTTCTTTCAAGATCAGGGCATAAAGAGATTGAGAACCCTCATCAAGAAAAAACTCATTTTTTTCTTCTCACTTTTTCTTGCCTCTCTATTTCCTTTTTCAGCGTCTTGACGGCTAGGGTCTTGCCATCGCTAATATAAAGATACCACTTTTAACCTAAAATGAAATCTAATAGAAAAGACAAAAAAGCCCCTAAAAACAAATATTTAGCTTCATCTATAACACCATGTGTGCATGTGCGGCCATAATTCTCCATTTATTCCATTACCATTGCAATTGTCATTAACACTGATGGGAACAACTCAGAAGTACCTCATTGACAACTTCAAAATTACATGGCCGAGCATCAAAACATCTTCATATGTTGGGTTTGGTTTGGCTCAAAATGGAGACATATTTTCAACAACTGCGATGAACAACAATTTAAAAGACAAGATTAATTGCTTCGATAAATATTTAGGAATTGAGAGCGTCCTTGCAAAATAGCAATAGCTCAATTTTAGGCTTCCTATCATCTTCCAGTTCCAATTAAGCTCGGCTGCAATTAGAATATTTATCAATTTTGCGCCATCGTCAGACAAATAATTATTCTAATGTTTCGTTGGAAATAAGGAAATGGAAGGAGAAAGCAAACGTACAATGTAGAGTATTCCGGGTCCAATCTCTTCCAAGACGCATCAATCCTTAATTATAGAAGTCTTCAATCTAACCGTGGAAGACCTTTAAAGATATCAAGCTAGCTGTTTGAGGGTTGATGGAGTCGTATGTCAAAATTGGGACTACTTATATGACTCCTTCTTCTGACTTTTGCAGGTTTCTAAAAATGGAGTCTATTGTAGTTCTCACTTGGTTGATACTAAAACTTGTTAGCTGCTTCTTAGATATCTTTCCCGATTTCTCAACTACGGAACTCAGTCTTGCAATGACTATATTATGTACCATCAATGGCATCAATGGTCATTTTCATATGCATATTTCACCATCATAAGTGATAACTCACCATTTATTTAGAACTGACAATCGGCTCGTGTAGATTACCAGTGACATTATCAATACAATGACGTGTAACAAGAAGATCGACTATTCTTCCATTTTTATCAGGGGTAAAGATGCTGTTTGGAAGCGAGCGCTTATCGCCATCTGCCAATGGAGAACGGACAAAATGCAATTGCAAGTGGAGACAGACTGCCCTAGATAGAACCAGCTAATTAATGACGGCTAAGTTTAATGAAAACCCCCCTTTATTTTAATCATTGCAAGATAAACCCATCTCCTCTCTCTCTATCTCTCTCGTGAACGATGACGAAACGCTAAGTAGTTTGACAGCGAGGTTTAGCGTAATAAAATGGTGTTTATAGGAGCAATAATTGGCGTATTGAAAGAGAAAAACCAAGCGATGTGGATCTTGCTTGACATTGAGAAACCAGTGGCGTGGTCTGTTAGCTGCATCACAATTCACAACGTTTTTTATAAGCGGAAAATGGAGACGGATGTGACGGAAGGAGAGAGCGGGCGAGAGGGAGGACTGGGTCAAAAGAGAGATGGCGGTGGGGCTGCGTATGGAGGGCCTCCTACGACTCCACATCATTCGTTTGGGTTGCCTGAGGATTTGATGTTTGGGATTAACAGTACGCGACGAGTTCGTCAACATATTCGCGACCGTAGCGGATCTTGAAGGGCCAAAATCAACAGCCACCTCCATAGCCATAGCTGAATACATATACTTTTGAGAGAGTAATGCATTTTTTCTCTTTTCTTCTTGGTATTTTTCGTGTTTAACCATTGGTAGATTGAGTTTAATGGGAAGGATACTTAAGTCAAAATTACACATTGCATAGCAGTTTAAAGAGAAATATTCTTTATTATTCAGGATTTGTCCAAAATTTACGTAAATGGATGTAACTATTATTTCAAGTCCCCCCATAGACTCAGCCAACCCCACCCCAATAGCAAAAGAACAGGCATGTTTCTTGTTGTTAATCATTAAGAGGCACAGTTGATGCGCATTACATTGCACGCTGTGACCATTTTCTAAAAGTACTTGAGAAGGTTGATGATATTAAAATACTAGTCGAGAGTTTAATTATTTACTCCTCTAAATTTTTTCAAGTAATTTAGTTTAAAAAATTGTTGACAAGGCCATGACAAGCAGCTACGCCTATAAAAATTGTTACGGCCAACATGACCTCAACCTATGTCAAAATGCACTTTTGCGTTGGATTCATCTAGGTGAGTGGTAGTCACATGAAAAAGGGGTGATCCATCATTGCACGCATTTGTGCAGCTCTCTCTCTCTCTCTCTCTCTCTCTCTCTCTCTCTCTCATAAAGCATGTTTTATGTTATCATATCTTCGATGTTTCTTTACAATGATGTGTAGATCTTTTTACATTAAGTCTGCATGTGCAAGTATACTTCAATACATAGATTCCGTTTTTTCTTTGAAGGATGTTAAGTGTTGACGATTGAAAGATTTGAGTGTACAAATCAAGCATATTAAAGGAGTTTATTGCATTAAAATGTCTGATAAGAGGAATTCAAAATAAATATTAGTAAAAAGACTAAATTGGTCTTAACGAGACATGTTTTTGGAAAGTAGTGGGAGTTGAGTTTGGCATAACCCTTGAGCATTGTTCTTGGTATTATCTAGAAAAAGAAGAAGAAAATCAGTATCAAAATGGACCATCTGATGGGCCTGAAAGTCTTGGGAGGACTTGAGTTATACTTCTAGTAGAGTGGCCCAACCCAATTTTAGATTCAATAAAGTGGGCTTGGATTGGGAAGGTAATCAAGAGGCAGGTTTAAGCATTTACAAATTATATGTATTCTCCTTATCGTACAGTGCTCCCTCAACGGGATAAATAAGTCTCAATAACGGTTGAGATTTGCTGAGAAATTAAGAGAAACACGATAGGAATAAACGAACCTTGCATCTTTTGAAATTCTTTGGCCCATCTAAAATCGTGAAAGCCCCATATAAACACTTTTGATTGCACATATGCATTCATGTATTGAGAGGCTTAGAAGCTTTTAGACTTGCCTTATTCGAATAGAATTTTTTGTCCAGACTCATGTCCAAAGGCAAAAGTAGTGAATAGCCTTTAATCAAACAAACCGAGGAACTTTCTCATTGAGTGAGAAAAGAATGTCCTACAGTCGGTTTGCTTGGGATTAAATCCAAGTACTTCTAGAGCTCAGCTGCCATTAGAATAATTATCAATTTTGCGCCATCGTTAGACAAATAGTAGTTCTAATGTTTCGTTGAAAATAGGGAAATGGAAGGAGAAAGCAAACATACAATGTGGAGTATTCCGTGTCTGATCTAGGTGCACCAATCCTTAATTATGAAAGTCTTCAATCTAACCGTGGAAGACCTTCAAAGAGATCAAGCTAGCCGTTTGAGGGTAGGCGGAGTCATATGTCAAAATTGGGACTACTTATATGACTGCTTCTTTTGACTTTCACAGGTTTCTAAAAATGGAATCTACTGCAGTTCCTAAAACTTATTAGTTGCTTTTTAGATATCTTTCCCAATTTCTTAACTATGGAACTCAGTCTTGCAACGGCTATATTTTGTACCATCAACGGAGTCAACGGTCATCTTCATACACATAACTCACCATCATTAGTGGTAACTCACCATTTATTCAGAATTGACAATCAGCTCGTGCAGATTATGAGTGAGTTGATTGACGATCACCAATAACAATATTGACAAAATGACGTGTAACAACAGGTCGACGGTTCTTCACTTTTATTAGTCTCAAATATTGTCAAGAACACTAGCTTGACTTAGGTCCATCCGAGCCACCATGAAATACCATTCACATTGATGCTTGTTCACTAGGTCGTCGCAGCCTAGTTTCTTAGCATTACCGATACAAGAAATCATTGACATTTGCAAAGTTAATTCACCATTTGCACTTATCATAGTAAGTATTAGTACCAAAGATAGTTTTGGTACCATCAAAATTCCATAAGGATGTTTTCCCAACGATCTCCATCTTTTTTATGATGATAAAATTGTCTCGCACATGTATAATAAAAGGAATATGAGATAGTCGCAATAAGACGCTTCTCAATAAATTTTTCATCATAACGATCAGGCATGATTATAAGTCACTTGAGATCTTCAGTAAGCATAGTGAGACCATTAAGAGAATCAATCATCACTGAAATTCAAGAAATTAGTAAGAATCAAGAGATCTGTAACGATCAAGCAATCAATGACATTCTGGCTACACCAAAGAAGGAACATTGGAACAATCAAGCAAAGAAGGAAACCCACAACACACTCTCCACCAAAGAAAGAAACCAATTGACAGAATCAAATCCCCACAAATCAAGCATCAACAAATCACTACATCAATTCCCGATTAGTGAATTACATTTCCTTTCAAAACCCCCTTCATTGTAGACATTGATCTTCTTGTAAAAGTCTATAAATAGAGCCTTCGTAATTGTACAAAGACACGGCTAAAAAAATCCAAACATATTCCTTCCTCTGTGAGATACACACACACACACACACCAAGTAATTTAATTTCATTGGAAAATGCATTTATGATGTCAAATAGGTACTTTTGATGTTAAATTTACATGAACAAGTATCCTACAATGAATTTATATTTTAGCTCATTAGATGCTGTTGACTGATAGATTTGATTATACAAATCAAGCATATTAGAAAATTTGATTGCAATAAAAATTTAGAAGAGCGGAATAAAAAAATGATATTGGTAAAAAACTTAAGATGTCTTAAACTGACATGTTTTAAAAAGCAGTGGGAGTTGAGTTTGGTAAAGCCCTTGAACGCTGATTTTTATATTGCCTCGGAGAAGAAGAAAAGGAGGAACAGTATCAAAATGAACCATCTGATGGGCCTGAAAGTTTTTGAAGGGTCTGACTTGTACTTCTAGTGGAGTGACCTAGCCCAATTTTAAATCTAATGAAGCTGGCTTGGGTTATGAAGTCAAGAGGTAGGTTCGGACAACGTTGCCCAGCTCTTTTGAAATGACATGAATCATCTATACTCCCCTCAATTTTACACATAAATCTCAACGGTTGCTCTACCTAAATTAGGCTCATAGCAACGGTTGAGATTTGCTGAGAAACCACGAGAAACACCATAGGAATAAAAGACTTTTGCCTCTTTCAAAATCTCTGGGTCCGTCTAAAATCGTGAAAGTTCCCCATATAAATTTTTTTAATTGAACATACTATTTGAGTATCAACGGACCTAGAAGCTTCGGACATGCCTTGCTCTGAGGAGAATTTCTTTGTCTGGACTTGGGCACAAAAGCGAAAGTAGTGAATAGCCTCTAAAAAGAACAGACCGATGTACTTTCTCATTGAGTAAGAAAGGAATGTCCTGTAGTTGGCTTACTTGGGATTAAAATATAATGGTTTGTATGTGATGATATATACACACACACATGTTCATATAGGTTATACTTGCTTATGGAATTAGTCGCTTTCGGATTAAATCCAAGAACTTCTCAATTGGAGCTCATAAACTGCGATAATAAATCCAAGTTCTTCTCGATTTGGAGCTCATAAATGCTGGCACCCCTTATGCTTATGTGATTTGAAGCCAAAATAATAATAATAATAATAATAATAATAATAATAATAACAGATAAAATCCGTGCTTATTATTAGTTTAATGTAGAAACTTGACTTTCCCGGTATAGTTTGACTTTGATATCCATTTACTTAAGTTAATTTTTCTCCGTATGAAACAAGTAAAAGTCGGTGAATTTCGCACAAGATGGTCACAACTTGCCTTGTGTGCTATTTGAAGTTAAATTATTACGAGGAATGTCATGTTAAAAATGAGAAGTTCAAACCTAAATTGACATTATCCGTAGAAAAGTGATTGAGTGGTAGTCTTTAATCTATTGTATGAATAACAATTTTTTGATCACAAAAATTAGATAATAAATAATTATAAATTGTTATGAGATCTATTTTTGTAAGAATTTGTGATTCGCAATAAGTTATAATTCCCACAATAACTAAAAAACTGTTATGTTAGCAAAATTCTTGCGTATAATCTATTCATACAAGCCTTTTAATTTGGGCAGACAGTCATGAGGTACGTCGAATTCACGTAAATTGCGTGCCATGCACTTCGATTCGTACGGCTTTCGTGGGACACGCAGAAGCACATTCTCTCTTAACCTCGGGCGCAAAAAGCGAGTCACCCGTACATGGTTTGTGCCCGTTATACCAAATTCACCCCTTCTCTCACCCCTTTCAGCTTAAGGAAAAAAAAGAAAACACAAGAACACGAGTCCCTCCCGAGCAGTAACTTGCGGAACCATGGCTCTTCTGGACCCGGACGAGACCAGCTATATCATCAAATTCAAGGAGAGCCTCAGCCTTGAGCTCATGCCCTCCGACGAGCAACGGAACTGGGAGAAGCGGTCCATCTACAAGGTCCGCTCCTGCATTGCCGGCCTCAACAGCAAGGCCTACGAGCCGCAGGTTGTCTCCTTCGGCCCCTACCACCACGGTAAGGACCGCCTCCTCCCCATGGAGGAACACAAGCGCCGTGCGCTCCGCCACTTTGTCAAACGGTCCGGGAAGCCCCTTGAGTGTTTCTTCAAGTCCTTGAGGGAGGTGGCGCACGTCCTCGAGGAAAGCTACGATGAACTGGATCCAAAGTGGAAGGGGGGCAGCAGCGGGGGCGCAGCCTGCCAGTTCCTGGAGCTGATGATCACTGACGGCTGCTTCATGCTCGAGATCCTCCGGGCCACACAGAAGGACGACTATGCGGTCAACGATCCCATCTTCAGCCACCATGGGAAGCTCCAAGTAATGCCGTACATCAGGCGAGACATGCTCATGCTGGAGAATCAGCTGCCAATGCTAGCGCTGGATCGGCTGGTGGCCGTTGAGAGCGACGGCAAGGAGGTTAGTTTCTTAGATTTCACTCCATTCGCAAGAGAGGTTATTGCATGCTGGCAAACCGCCGTACAATGTTAACCTAACCGTATGGCTTGGTGATTTCAGATGTCCTCCACGTGAGATCCAAGAGATCGATTTTAGACCAACCGACAATTTCATTATTACATCTATCTATCGGAAACTTCTTTTTACACTTCCTTATGCAAGTAGTATCCGCACGACAACAATCTCGTTTTCAGTGCACTGACTTTATATTCCAATAACGCAGGGCGACGAATTCATCAACGATCTCATCGTCCACTTCTTCAGCTCCCCCAGCAACGTCACTAGCAGATGCCTACACGTCCTGGCCGTCTATAGGAAGAGCCTGCTGATCCCCGAGCCCATGGTCCAGTATGAGCTACCCATACCGCGCCAGGGGTTAATCCGGTCGGCCACCGAGCTCCATGAGCATGGGATCCAGTTCAAGAAGAGCGGGACCACCAGCCTCATGGACATCTCCTTTGAGAAGGGGGTCCTGAAACTCCCTACCATCTTCGTGGACAACACCACCGAGTCTGTATACCTCAACCTTATCGCGTTCGAGCACTGCCATGTCGGGGTCGGGAATGAGGTCCAGTCTTACATCTACCTCATGGACAAAATCATCGACAAGGAGGGGGACGTCGCACTGCTCCATGCCCAGAACATCATCAAGAATGCCATTGGGAGCGACAAGGCGGTCGCCGAGCTGTTCAATTCGCTGTGCAAGGAAGTGACGCTTGAAGACGCAAGCAGCCTCGACGCCGTGCACACGGAAGTCAGCGACTACTGCAGATATGGCTGGTCCACGTGGAGGGCTAAACTCAACCACATTCTCAGCAACATCTACTATAACAATATTTATGTTACATTGTCTATCATGGCTGCCATCTTCCTCTTCGCGCTCGCCATAATTCAGACCGTATATACCGTGCTCAGCTACTTCAAGTGAACCCTCCATTTGCCTCTCAGTACACAAATTTTTAATTTCTGTTTTTTGGTTTTTCTCCTGATGGCTGATGCTCGATCCTTGTGTTGTTGATTGTTGCAGAAACAATCGATCAAAGAATAATATAAAGTAAACATAATAAGAAAATAAATCGAATACTAAATTTATGTGGTTCGGTTTATGTGACCAACGTTTATGGGGAGAACAACACAGAATTTCATTTTAAATCAATCGATACAATGTAGATCAATTGCATTAAGTCTTTCAAATATTCTTAATATTTCTCAACCTTCAATTACACCAAATATCTTATATAGTATTTAGCTCTACAATTCTTCACAAAATAATCTCTCAATCTTACAAAGGAATTATACAAAATCTTGCCACAAAATTAATCGGTTTCAACACATAAATTCTTGTTGTAGTCCTACAACGAAAAACTTTCACTGCGAAGAACTTCCCAAAGATCCACTCTGCAACTTTCACGGTGTCACTTGGCAGGACACATGCAAGCCAGACTACAATGAAATCTCCTCGAATATACAATACCACCATCGGAAACAAAGTCCAAAATGGGACTTTCCGTCCCCATCCAAGTTCTCTCGATTGGGCCTCAGTCGTGTCGTTTCGCAACTGAACCTTCTTTGGCATGTAAGTAAGAATGATCTGATCGCGCCGACGATTCTGTGTTAAAACCTCGTCTTTTGTGCATGATCATGAGCGAGTGGAAGGACTTTTGTGTGTTATTTATTTGGTGATCCCACATTTCCAGATCCATATTTTCTCTTAAAGTGGTGACTATTCGACATGTATTTTTTCCACGCTTTGTACCCTTTTGTGACAACCGCCCATTTGGTAATTGTCTTGATGGGAGACGGTGTATAAAAGGAACGTACGTTCATTTCTGACGAGTAATCACAAGGTCTAACACAAAATCCTCACATTTAGAACACACCATTAGTATGTGAGAAAATTTGGTTAGTAGAGTGTGCCCAATATTTCTTGTTTTTCAGGATATTTTCGACGAACGTGAATACAAATAATGGCTGGAGGTTTGTCAATAAATGATCTTGGTTTCCATAGCATGTGCCAGAATTCGCCGCAAGCGCGTGCCCCGCACGCACGCATCCAACGAGCAAGCACGTGCGTTGCACACGCGTGGCAACTACCGCGCGCGTGAGATCCACGCACCAGTGGTTGCCACGCGCGTGGGCTCCACGCGCCTTCTTCCTTGCGTGACAGAACGCGTTTCGTCGCTGTTTTTCGCTGTTCCGCCGCAGTTTCGCCTACCGTTTCATCTCCGGTAGCCCATTCCAAACCGAAATAAATAATGGGTTTTGAAGAGCATGCCGGCACGACCACATGGGTTCAAATTTCGGCGAAAATGACGAAGACATTAGCTTCAAATCATAAGAAAATTTCCCAAAACACAATTTCTCAACCACCGCGACTTCCG
This sequence comes from Eucalyptus decipiens, assembly GCA_014182575.1. NCBI lineage: Eukaryota > Viridiplantae > Streptophyta > Magnoliopsida > Myrtales > Myrtaceae > Eucalyptus > Eucalyptus decipiens. The sequence continues at coordinate 23,975,401 of CM024618.1, read as the reverse complement.
CCGCCCGATTAGCCTCCGGCGAACATCGATATGCCGAAATAACTCATGGCTAATGTTCCTCATGGCGGTGTAACCGTACGGGTCCGAATTCAAGGGGTGGGTCGCCAAATTTTGCCCGGAATCAGCGAATCTCTCTTGGCCTCAAAACTTCGAGTTGCTGTTCATCCTCAAAAAATGCCCGAAAATACACCAAAAATTCAACAAAAACAAGGCAGAGGCACTAAAGATGCTCTAATACAAATGGTTGATTTTACCTTTTTGCCCCAAACTTTTCACATTTTTACAATCATGCCCTTGGCCAATTTATTTATTTACCGTTTTGCCCTTTGATGTATTTATTTACTATTTTGTGCATGAAATTAAATGTCCAATGATCCATATAATTAATTAATTAGAGAGTGGCCACAACATCTTTAATTAATTAAATTATATATTAAAAGCTTCAGGATCATATTTAGAAATGGACATTGATTGTAATTAATTATATTAATATGATGAATTTTATCCCATAGGAATTTTCATTATATTAATATGATTAATTAGGATGAACTATTATCTTATTTTTCTTAATTTACCCACATGGATTAAGAAAATGTATATAATGTGGTAGTTTCTTTATGATATAATTTTGAATCTATTTAAATTAAAAACTTAGCCCACAAGCAGTTTTTATGTTATGTGATTCATATTCGTGACATGTTTACATTGGTAAAACATGATTTATGTATATTATGTCTCAAATTTTGTGACATAAGTATGATTATTTGATATGCAGCTTACAACTTGTGAATTTTTCTGAATTTAAGTTTGATGTTCCCATACTGAATGGTGAGAACTATAAAGTTTAGAAGGAGTCAGTTCTTCTTCAATTGGGGTGGATGGACATTGACTATGCTATAAGGAAAGACGAACCACCTATTTCTACTAATTCAAGCACTCCAGCTGAGATAGTTCTTTATAACCAATGGGAGCGGTCCAACCGCGTTTGTGCCATGTTTATAAGAGCTAAGATATCTCATAGTATTTGTGGTTCGGTTGCTCAGCATAGCAATGCTAAGGCTTTATTGGAGGCCATACATGCGCAGTTTGCAAGTTTTGAGAAGACGTATGCCATGACCCTGATTATGAAGTTTTCATCATTGAAGCTCACTAGTGTTAAAGGTGTGCGTGAACACATCATGCAAATGAGGGACATTATAGCTTAGCTTAAGAACCTTGAGGTTGAGATATCTGAATCCGTCATTGTGTATTATATTTTGAACACTCTCTCACAATAATATGCACCTTTCAAGATCTCTTACAACACACATAAGAATAAATGGTCAATTAATGAACTCATGACCATGTGTGCTCAAGAGGAGGAAAGACTGATTATGGAATTAGGAGAAAATGCTCATTTGGCAACACAAGGAAAGAATAAGGGTCATGGCAAGTATAAAGGTAAAGGTAAAATACTTCCCCAAGCTGACATTAAGAAAGAATCCAAATGTTTTTTCTGTAAATAGAAAGGGCATATAAAGAAGGATTGTGTCCAATTTAAGGCCTGGCTTGAGAAGAAAGGTAATCCAATCTCTTGTGTTTGTTATGAATCTAATATGACTGATGTAAGTCACAACACTTGGTAGATTGATTTTGGATCTACAATCCACATTTTGAATTCCTTGCAGGATTTTCAAAACCACAGGAAGCCAATGGAAAGTGAAAAAAGTATTTATTCAGGAAACAAGATGCGTTCGCATGTAGAAGCTATTGGAACATGTAGACTAGTTCTCAATAGTGGCTTTGTTTTGAATTTGGAAATGACTTTTTATGTTCATAATTTTTCTAGAAATTTAATTTCAGTTTCAAGACTTGTACCTTTTGTTGGAAAAATATGGCTTCGAATTGGGTAGAACAATGAAGTCGGATTTTTAGAGTACTCAAGTCGGACTTTGAGGCGTGATATCACTTTCTTTAAGGATTTATTTGCCCCACTACGTTGCTAATGGTCACCGGCAAATTTCCTCCAGGATACAACAAAGTCTCAAGTGAGAATGCTAGATAGCAATTCTAGTATTTCTCCAAGATCTCTCATGGGAAACAATTAAAAACAATGGCTGTAGTTTCTTTTGAAAGAAAACGAAAAAAATGAAAGAAGATATTGTTTGATCTAAAAAAATGTACTTATATATGTTTTTCGAATAGAGGCAACCCTTCAAAATGTTACAAAAGAACAAAGACAACCTTTTGTGAACAAGTACGTCTTAAAGGTTACATTAAAAAAGACATAAAAAAATTGATCGTCGGTTAGTGCCAAATCTCGTCCACGTGTGCACTCACATCTTTTCGTTGTGGGACAAGGCACCTCTTCATTTTTTTTATAAACAAATTACCAACAATCCCCCACTTTTGTTTGTAAAACAAAACAAGAAATAAAACATTAGAAGTATACAGTCAAAATTTCCGTAAGATTAATATACATACATAAAGGTCTCTTTCGAGTTAAACCTTTACTTAGTGCAAGTATCTCAAAGCCCTATCAAAGTGACAAGTAGCTCGGCTTTAAACTTGTACTTTTATATAATAGAACCGGACATACCACACATACACTAACCTCTTGTTTCAGCGAGAAGTTCTATATTACTCCGCACTATTATGGTCTTGTGCTTGATCCTGTTTCATGAGCTCTCTAGAAAGCAACCCTAACTTTCGTAAAAAGCGGCACCACTTCTAAGCTCATATATGTGAAGTATCTACCATGTGTTTCTGTTACTATCAACACATTACAAATTTGTATCATACTTCATTAAGAATTCAATTTAGCCTGCAAAACGTAACAGATGATACTGACTTCTCATATTAGGGCTACGTCAGTATCAAACAATCACATTCAATAACTTGTTCTTACCCATTAAACCTTGTAACTAGTGATGTTCTAGAAAAATGTCGGGTTACCATTGTTGGTGATTTCAATTAAAGGGTTTCAGCCCAATTTCTTGTGAGGTCATTATTACCATATGTTTTGGTAAAGCCTTTGTCGAGGGATCATCTAGATTATTACTTGACCTCATGTAGACAATTGTTATGGTACCACCTTTAATCAATTGTCTCACATATTCATGTCTTAGACTAGTATGTCTAGACTTATCATTATAGGTGCTATTATAGGCTCTTACTAAAGTAGCCTAACTATCACAGTGGATAGAAATAGGAGACATAGGACTAGGCCATAATTTGATATTTAACAACAAATTCATAGTCCATTTAGCCTCTTTCTCAAATTCTGCTAAAGCAACGATTCAAGTTTCATAGTTGAGTGAATCATGCACATTTGTTTCTTGCTCACCCAAGAAACAACACATTCACATAATGTGAAAATCCATCCAGAAGTTTCATCTCCCATACTTATAATCCAACTAGTATTGGTGTATCTTTATAATACAACCAAATAATTATTATAGAACAATCACAAATTTTAGGTTCTCTTAAAATAACCAAAAAATTCTAATAATAGCCTTTCAATGTTCTATAATTGGATTACTAGTATAACTACTCAACTTGCATATATAAAAAGTAATATCGGGTCTAGTATAATGCATCGCATACATTAAAAACCAATATCACTCACATTAAAAACTCTCCACTAGGAATCAAATGGAGTACTCATATATTTGAAAACAAGATGTTTAAATCTATGCAACATCTTCTCCATGTAATCACTTTAGCTCAAAGAATAACCCCCACTATTTTTTAATTTTAATACTTAAGATAGTATTTGCTTCTCCTAAATATTTCATTTTGAAAATGAAAGCTAGATACTTCTTAGTCTCAATGACTTCAAGTCCCCTTCGGATACCCCCACCACAAGAATATTTCATGAGGCATCCAATCAAAACTATGCATTGTCAAATTTCATGCTCAATGAAATACATACATCAAAATAGAAAACCAATGCAATTCTACTCTCTTGGCTCATTTATGCTATTCCTTAGAATCAAATCTATGAGGGGCAAGGATAGCAAATAGAACACATTAGAACCAGGCAAGGGACACCCAAAAAACCCATTCAGTATCTCCAGATTGCCTCCATAAATAGAGCACTACATATCATCCCATGCATGTAAGAACATTCTCTAAAAATTCAGTAAATACGAGCGAATCGAGTATCGAGGTATCAAAAGTGCATAAATTGGAATTGAGAAAGGTGAAAAGAAGATACTGACAATTTTAGGAATGGAATCAACAACATCATATAATTCGAAACCTTCTAAAAGGTATAATCAGAACCATACCTCATTTCTTCATCAAATTGCACGCAAGGGCAAAATCATAAATTTAACATTTTTAGGCTTGATACCATTAGATAATATGATTGAATTGAATTTTCATGCCACTGCTTATGTGCTTGCATAAGCCCATAATAACATAAACATTTGTGCACATATTAATCCAGGACATCAAGCAATCAAGCCGATTCCAATTAATCTTGTGCTTGAATGCATGGCTCAAAAATACTAAAGCATGAAACAAATCAAGGCCAAAAGTCTAGCTCAATCACACGATACCAAAATTCTATAGACATTTTCCAGTTCTAGTTCAAAATTCACACGCTTGTGTCAATCTCGTAATGCATTGCGATTGAACTCACTTTTCTTGGTCAACCGTAACAGCTCAAGCAAACACATGCGTACCATTTCTTGTTACTGAAGTCTTAAATTGGGGCATATCGCATCTCTTCAATTGTATCATTATCCCACACATGGAATTGAACACACACGCCAAAATGACTAAAGACTAAGAGTAAGTATGAAACCCTCAATGACAAATAGTGTAGCAGTTTACATGCTAAACATGGAGATAAAAATATCGCATACCTTAGCATATAAGCCGATTAGCAAAAAGCAACACCTCGGTACATTCTCAAGTAATCCTCCAAGACATCCATGAATGACCCAACATTTGCCTTCACTTTCACACAATTGTCCTATCTGTGGGTGCAGTGACCCCCACTATTCCCGAGTTTGATCAGTGCCATTAATGTGACACCGATTGGCAAACATAGGAACATTTCGGTCACATCTACTTGTGTCATCCACAAAAAAGTGAAGCAATACTAGCCAACGAAAAGTTTCGACGGAGATGCAGTCGCTTCAGGCTCTCAACCAAGCAGAGCATGCTTTGTGCTGTTTCAAAATACAGCCAATGGCAATGAGTGATAATCATCAGCGTCCGTGGAAGCCATCGAGGGACAGACCAAATTCTGCTTTGGCATTTTCTCAACTTCTCCCTGGATGAACTTATCTCTTCTTTTGTTTGTTTGTTTGTTTTTTTTAAATTCTAAGCTCATCTCTTTTCAAATTCTCTCCCCTGCCGATGACTAAGTCTATTTTTTACCGTACTCACAACGACATCCTTAATCCTCCTTATTTATTGAGGAAGCTTGTTCGCTTGAAGGTAAGCAGAAACCTGAAAACATATAAAGAGCTTTGACCGCGCACAATAAGTGCAGCAATCCCAACGAGATCATGCTTCCCTGCTCGACTTACATAGGACCAAACCGAAGTGTAGGACCTCGATCTTCTGTCATACCACGATTGCAGAGAAATAACACCTCTTCTCAAATGCCTTTTGGTCAATCTCCTATCATCCGAGACCCTCTTTGTAACATTCCACCGTGTCGAGTACTTCCATGTCCTCGTTCATCGAGACCGTCCGTTAATACATGCCGCAGAAACGCTTCTCTCGAGAGGAGTTCATGATTTTCGTGACTCGAATGCGAGACCCACGTGAGCAAAAAAGGAGAAGCAGAAGTCTATGGGAGTGGGCAGAAAGTACAAACGTGGAGGCGGGCGAACTCCTCGGCGCCTGCGAAGGCGAGATAGGAGTGGGGGGACTTGTCCATGATGAGCCTGGCCAGGGAGATCGGGTTCTTCACCATCGTCACACCAGAAAACGTGCTGCACCTCCTCCCCACCCCGTCCATTATGCTCGCCTCCATCTCCACCATGCCCTTCTCCGTTAGGGCCGACCCCCACCCCGAGTTGAACACCAGATCGGTGATTCTCGTGCAAACCAGCGACCATGGCGCGCACTCTGCACAACAATCGAGACTCTTCGACAAAAACCAAGCACCGCACCAATCGGTTCACCGAGGCAGGCACGCTAGCGAAAAGACACGACCCGCCGGGTCAGAGGTTCATGCACTATTTAAAGCACGTGGATGGCTAAAAGTAGAAAGAGCCACGCCATTGACGTCCTTTCGTCCCTCGTGACTGGCGTTGGGTCCCAACCGCCATCCATGCCAATACGTTTCATTCACCATTCGTTCGAGAAAAGATGGTTTTGCTTTCGAATTCTCGCGACTAAATATTTCAACGGGTGAGATCGTCCATCGATTCCACCATCATCCACGAACCAGCACGAGGATCGAAAAGCTCCACTGTCGCCACCATTTTAGATCCATCGTAGCCTCCTACATCATATAACTTTTGGTTCAAGACGACCAAAGAATGACCCCCCTTTTCGTGCTCATGTCCTTTATCGGTCTCCATGAGCGTTCTCGAGGATCAAATCTTTCTGCTGACTCCAAGTAGTCTTCTCCAACGTTCTATACTTATTGTCGAACATCACGCCCTCATGGAGCAGATCAACATGCAAGAAGTCATGGCATGTGATCACTCGATATATTTGCCAAAGAGTTTGAAGTCTCCTCTGTATGCACATCTTCTTTTTGTATCAACTGATATCCATTAGGATTTCCTTCATTTTGCTTCCTCCAAAACACAATCATCCTTGTTCTAAGAGTTCCATAATGTCCTCAATGTTGTCCTCCGCTTGCAAAATATTCTTCACCCCCTCTGGTGATGCTATATCATCTGTGCATAAGATATATCTATGTGATTGTCATGAGATTTGCCAGAAATAACTGAACTGTCCCACCACATCAATACGCTCTGAAGTTCCACCAAAACCCTCTCCCGCCACATCAATACGCTATGAAGTTCCACCAAAGCCCTCTGCCCTGGTTCTCGATTCGAGCAAAATTGCATTGGCGGCAAAGCAAACGAATGTGCTCGACAAAACTTGACTTCGATTAACTCCAACTTCATTGTTGCAGAAAAATAAATCCTTAAAATTGTTGGAAAAATATGGCTTCGAATTGGGTAGAACAATGAAGTCGGATCTTTAGAGTACTCAAGTTGGACTTTGAGGCGTGATATCACTTTCTTTAAGGATTTATTTGCCCCACTACGTTGCTAATGGTCACCGGCAAATTTCCTCCAAGATACAACAAAGTCTCTAGTGAGAATACTAGATATCGATTCTAGTATTTCTCCAAGATCTCTCATGGGAAACAATTAGAAATAATGCCTGTAGTTTCTTTTGAAAGAAAACGAAAAAATGAAAGAAGATATTGTTTGATCTAAAAAAAAATATACTTATATATGTCTTTCGAATAGAGGCAACCCTTCAAAATGTTACAAAAGAACAAAGACAACCTTTCGTGAACAAAAGACAACATTTCGTGAACAAGTAGTCTTAAAGGTTACATTAAAAAGACATAAAAAATTGATCGTCGGTTAGTGCCAAATCTTGTCCACGTGCGCACTCACATCTTTTCGATGTGGGACAAGGCACCTCTTCATTTGTTTTATAAACAAATTACCAACACCTTTGGGTTACTCTTTTAACTTTTCAGACTTAACCTTTTGTTTATCGTTTAAATCTAAAATTGTTGGGAGTGGTACTTTGTCTGATAGTCTTTTTTGAATTAATTTGTAAGACAATGCCTATTATGATGCGATGCATGTTCATGATAACGCTGGTATAAAACGATGTGTTGTGAAAGAACATTCCTCTATGTTGTGGCACTGGAGATTGAGACATATCTCCATAGAAAGAATTAAGTGATTGGTAAATGATGGAGTACTTAGTACTTTAGATTTACTGATTGTGATATTTGTGTGGACTGCATAAAGGGAAAGCAGACTAACAAAACAAAAAAAGGTGCCAAGAGGAGTGCAAAAATATTAGAAATTATACATACGAATATTTGCAGTCCAGATATGGACTCATGTGGTCAAAAATGCTTCATCTCTTTTATAGATGATTACTTACGTTATATGTATCTCTACTTGATTCATAATAAGTACGAAGCATTAGATGCCTTTAAGGTATTTAAGGCGGAAGTAGAGAAACAATGCGGTAAGCAAATTAAGATCGTGAGATCAGATAGAGGTGGAGAATTCTATGGTAGATACACTGAAGATGGACAAGCACCTGGTCCATTTGCAAAGTTTCTTCAAGAGTATGGGATCGTTGCCCAATATACTATGACTGGTTCTCCGGACCAAAATGGTGTAGCGAAAAGAAGAAACCGGACCTTATTAGACATGATGCGTAGTATGCTTAACGGCTCCAAACTTCCTAAGTCCTTGTAAACTGAAGCACTTAAGACGGCAGTGTATATATTAAACCGAGTTCCGATCTAGGCTGTCCCAAAGATACATTTTGAGTTATTTAAATGTTGGAAACCGAGTTTGTAACATGTACGCGTTTGGGGATGCCCGTCTGAAGTGAGAGTTTACAATCCACAAGAAAAGAAGTTGAACCCAAGGACCATAAGTGGGTAAGGAATACAGGTTTTATTGTTCATTTCACACCATTAGGATTGTGGAATCAAGAAATGCAAAATTTCTTGAAAATGACTTGATTAGTGGGAGCGATCAATCGAAGGACCTTATTCCTAAGAAAGATCATTCATACACTCAACCTTCCACCTCAAGTTTAAGGTTGGTTGTTACTCATAATGCCTATTCAGTTCAGCCGGCTATTGAACAACCAATCATTAAAGTTCCACAACCTACCGATATTGATCTAGTAGATCCAATTATTCAGCAATTACCAGAAACTGTTGAACAACCGGTTGAGCAACACCCTTCTCAAGAGAATGTTGATGCAACATTAAGAAGATCTACTAGAATAAGGAGATTGGCTATTCCTAGTGATTATATTGTGTATTTACAAGAGTTTGACTACAATATTGAAACTGAGAATGATTCTGAAACGTTTTTACAAGTCATGGATAGTGATAAATTCAATTTGTGGTATAATGCCATAAAGAAAGAGATGAGTTCTACGGCATCTAACGAAGTCTGGGATTTGGTTGAGTTACCTGATGATGCGAAAGCCATTGGTTGTAAATGGGTCTTCAAAAGTAAGAAGGATTCATTAGGTAACATTGAAAGATATAAAGCTAGACTCGTTGCCAAATGATTCACTCAAAAGGAAGGAATCGATTACACGGAGATCTTTTCTTTTGTATCTAAGAAAGATTCTCTTCGTATTGTTTTGGCATTGGTTGCCCATTTTGATATAGAATTACATCATATGGATGTGAAAACGGCATTCCTCAATGGAGAACTAGAGGAGAAGGTTTACATGAAACAACTTGAAGGATTCCCTTCTAGTAAAGGTGAGCATTTGGTGTGCAAGCTTAAGAAATCTATATATGGCCTGAAACAAGCATCCCGCCAATGGTACTTAAGGTTCCATGATGTCATCTCTTCATTCGATTTTGTGGAAAATGTCATGGATCAATGTATATACCAGAAGGTTAGTAGGAGCAAAATTTGTTTCATTGTGCTGTATGTGGATGATATTCTACTTGCAACCAATGATAAGGAGTTGCTACATGAGGTGAAATAATTTCTCTCTAAGAGTTTTGATATGAAGGATATGGGTGAGGCATCTTATTCATTGGCATTAAGATCCATAGAGATAGACCTCAAGGAATTTTAGGAGTATCTCAAGAAACCTATATCAATAAGGTCCTAGAGAGATTTTGGATGAAAGATTGTTCACCAAGTATAGCACCCATTGTGAAGGGTGACAGGTTCAATTTGAACAAATACCCGAAGAATGATTTAGAAATGGAACAAATATACAACATTTCATATGCTTTTGCTGGTGGAAGCTTGATGTATGCTCAGGTTTGCACTCGACCTGACATCGCTTTTGCTGTGGGAATGTTGGGAAGATATTAGAGTAATCCAGGTTTAGACTACTGGAGAGCTGCAAAGAAAGTGATGAGATACTTTCAAGGTACCGAAGACTACATGCTTATATATAAACGGACTGACAACTTGGAAGTAGTCAGTTATTCGGATGTGGACTTTGCGAGTTGCGTTGATTCACAAAAATCAATATCATGATACATTTTTATGTTAGCTGGCGGAGCCGTGTCATGGAGAAGTGCCAAGCAGACTTTGACTGCTACTTCCACTATGGAGGCTGAGTTCATTTTTTGTTTTGAGGCTACCTCACATGGTGTATGGTTGAAGAGTTTCATTACTGGGCTTAGAATTGTTGATTTTATTTCTAAGCCATTAAGAATATATTGTGACAATTCAGCTGCAGTTTTTATGGCTAAAAATGCCAAAAGTGGCAGTCGAAATAAGCATATCGACATTAAGTATTTAGCCATAAGGAAACGTGTTAAGGAGAATAAAGTAGTTATAGAACACGTTAGCACTGAATTGATGATAGCTTATCCTTTAACTAAAGGCATGTCACCGATGAAGTATAAGGATCATGTGACTAGTATGGGAATAGGTCCCATTATGTGATTTGTTGTCATATAGACGATTTTGTCATATGAAACTCTTATTCAGTTGTAATGTTGATTCTCAATTTTTGTATACACATTTTGTTGTTTATGAGAATAACATTTACTCTTGGTTCTGGAATAAACATGGGGTTTATTTATTAAGATTTGTTGTCACATATAAGTTGACATTAAAAAAATAAGATGCATTGTGATACATGGAAGATATTACTCACTCTTAGATAACATGTCGCCATGATCCATGTCTTTTGTTTCTTTTCTTTAAGCATAAAGTTTTCGTGGAATTAGTTGGATAATCCGTATGATGAAAATGATGGGATCAAGTGGGAGAATGTTATTTATTTTGTGATCCCATATTTCCAGACCCATATTTTCTCTTAAAGTGGTGACTATTCGACATGTATTTTTTCCACGCTTTGTACCCTTTCGTGACAATCGCCCATTTGGTCTGTCTTGATGGGAGACGGTGTATAAAAGGAACGTACGTTCATTTCTGACGAGTGATCACAAGGTCTAACACAAAATCCTCACATTTAGAATACACCATCAGTACGTGAGGGAATTTGGTTAGTAGAATGTGCCCAATATTTCTTGTTTTTCAAGATATTTTTTATGAACACGAATACAAACAATGGCTGGAGGTTTGTTAATAAATGATCCTGGCTTCCACATCATGAATTTTATGTCTTACATTGTGACCATTGATAAATGAAGCACCCAAAAAAAAAAAAAAGAGATGAAAGAAGTGAAAAAAACTAACAAATCTTGATTTCCTTAAATTAAATTCATGGTATGGATTTTACTTGTGGCTGAAAAATCGCAATGTACAAGGCATGAGGATACACTAGGCACTGATTTTATGTCTCAATAGACTCTTGATTTTGAGTATAATGTCATGGTAAAATCCGTGGTAATATTTGACTGAATGAGTGGTTTTATTTTTGGATGATTAGTGGAGAAGCCTAAAAATTGTCTCCTTATAGTCCTAAAATTTCATTTTTCTTATTTTAGTTGCAAAACTTATCACGGTTGTCTACTTTAGTCATTCAATTACTTTAGTCGGTCGTTGACTCTATTGTTTTTGTAGATGAAAAATCTACATAACATTTTTTATTAACAGCCGAGTAAGATTGAAAAAAATAATTAAAAAAAAAAAGTCATGTGGCATTTTCCGGCCACTTAAAATTGATGAAGTTACAAAATGACTCAAGTGCGCTCAACTTGCAAGTTTTAAGATCTAATTTATGAAATGAAAATGTGAGGACTTAAGTGCATTATCGTGATTAGTCAGTAGGACTTGCCTATTTTTTATTTATTTTTTGCCAAAATATCATCAACACTTTTCTTATATATATTTGCTTACACTTACATGAAGTTTGAAAAAAAAAAAGAGACAAAATATTATGAGTTGCGCTTTTTCCACTATTTATTTGGATCAAATACTCCATTTTACAATATATTGACCATATTACCCCTCACTTTTTCCTTCTTTAAATGTTGTGCCCCAAATAGTCAAATGTGGGGCCCCCATGGGGTCCTTTTTTGCATATGTTCTTTTTCTTTCACTTTCCTTCTTCTTGTTCTCTTGTGTTGAAGCATCCCTTCTTCATCCTCCTCCTCGAACACCTCCATGCACACCAACAACTAGGTGGTCTCACCAAGCCTCATGAGCCCCCTTTCTACCTTACTGTCACCCCTCACAAACCCTTAACATGTCTGGCAGAACCATCCCTATGCCGACACTGTCTTCCTCAAGATGTAATTCTTTGTGGCAATCATTTAATTCTTGTGATGATTTCTGAGAATCGGAATAGAATGATCAAGGTGCTTGAGCCCACGGGCAACGTGAGTAAAGACCTAAACACGAAGAAGATAACTTTGATCCATCTTCAAGTGGCCACTCGGGAGGATAAAGAGCTTGACACTCTCATCAAAGAATCATCGTGGGAGATGGCAACATCATCAAACTCATGAGTTCCTAATCAACAAAATCACCAAGATGAAAAAGGAAAGTGGAAGAAAAAGAAGAAACAAATTAAAAGCAAATCCCTAATAGGCCCCGCTTTTGACTTTTTGTGGGTACAACATGGAAAAAATGAGGGGCAATATAGTTAGTACACTGTAAAAGGGAGTGTCAAAGCCAAATGAGAAGTGGAAAAAGAGCGACCTAAAATTATTTGACCAACTGAATTCTGAAAATTAAAAAATTATCAACAATATCATTTAATGAAAAAATTATCAACAATATCATTTAATGAAAAAATTATACCTGGATTTACGTGCCCGTATTTTAGTATTGTGAAAGTTTCAAGAGTTTTAAATTTACGAAAAAACCAAAGTGTGTGAGCTGCCAATTTTTATATTAAGTTAAAAGTCAAAATCATTCCCACTAAATACAACAAAATCCCATTGTGGAAATGTTTGAAATCATTTTCTAACAAAAGTCCTAAAGAAGGAAGAGGATGAACCAGTCGATACTAGGGCAGATTCCTTTTGTCTTTGCAATTGCCACCCTATTTGCAGCTTCATTTGCACTTCCTGTTAAAACAACATCAAAACTTCATAAATTTCACGAGCACCAGGAGCAATCTTCCATACAATGCTCCTACCCTTCTTTGACAATGATTCATTAACATTCTTTAAATCAGTCTCAATCACACAATCTTCCCAATTCATTCCTTTAAGAGCCTCAGCCTCAGCAATTCCGACGCAGTAAAAATGTCTTGAGCCCTTCCTTGGCGTGCAGCATTTCCATCAGCCATATAACCAAAGAAGTTATCTTATCGAAGAGAGAATAAGAGTTCAAATGGGTGATAAGTCCATATAATTTTATCAATTCCTGAATATTTTTTTAACGTGATACAAACATCAATGAAGACATATTATAACCATTTGACTAACTTCTCATCAAATGTGAGATCTCGAATCAACTTTCACACCTCGTCGCCTAGAAAGTATTTCTTTGCAAATATTGTGATCTCTACTTTGAGGGCTTGGTTTTGACCCCACCAAAGAGATAATGACCAAACCATGGAATTGGAATTAATTCCATTGCAAATTATATGATCCTATCTCAATGAAAGGAAATTTGGGATAAAAGTATGGTATTCACAACATCGAATTTTTACCATCACAATAGTGGTTAGACTTAAAGTGATATCTTGTAGACTATATAACTAATTTCTTCAGAGAAGAATACCCTAAGTGCCACAACTTGGCATGGAAGGACATAGAAGTGTCACAAAAAGTATACTTTTATGAAAATCGGACATTTAGATGCCAACTCTGGTGAGGCTTATCGGAAATCCGATATGGCATTTTTTAATAATAAAATCGGTCTACGTGGTTTGCTGGAATGTCTACTCAACAATCCTCGTCTAAAACGATGTCATCCTTCATGTTCCCTCAAATTAAAACCCTAAAACGACATCGTCCACTTTCACCACCACCGCTGCCCATCGCCGGCCCTAGGCGAAGGTTGGCGACCCTCGCTAGGCTTGGGCGATGGCAAAGCCGGCGAGGCCTCTTTCTGGTAGGGTGATGGTCAGTAGCCTTAGAGGAGGGTCGGCGTCGCCCAGATTTGGATGCCCTAACTTGAGACTGGCGAGGGTTGCTGGCCTTTGCCTGGGGCCGGTAGGTCTAGACACCCTCGCTCAGGGCTAGCGATAGTCATTGGCCCCTTCGACGATGGGCGATGGCGAAAGTGCCCACAAGTGAGTCCTGCCTTTTTTTTTTTTTTTTTTTTACAGTTTTGTTTCTTAAATAAATTTTAGCTTCTCTTTTTATTTTTTAATTTGATTTAAAGCAAATTGAATAAAAATGCCACACGGATTTTAAAAAAAAGAAATGCCACATCATTTAAGATTCTCGTCAGAAAAAGTGAAGTCAGTTGTTTGGTCGAAAATTATAGCCGTTGGCACTTAAGTGTTTATTTCTTCTCCGATTTTGACATTTATGTAGACATTTTGGAAGTTTTACCATCTATGTGCCTCCCATGTCAAGTTGGCACTTGGGTTGTTCTTCATCCCTAAATTCTTCTATTGTCTCTACTCGAGACCCGGAGTTTAATTGGATTTCTTGAGAAGGGCCAATTTTCATATAATCCAACGCAAGATTAAGTATTTTCTCTTTATATTTTTCCTTTATCCTTTCCTTTCCTTTCCTTTCACTTATTACTTCCCGAACAAAGCTGTAATGCCTCTTGAAGAGTAACAAAGGTCATGTAAGAACGTCCAAAGCATGATATCACCAATTCTTAAAAGAACATAATGTTAGACTAAATCTAAAGAAAAATCGGTAATCCCAATTTATCATTCACGGATATATTAATATAAAATTCGGGATCAATTTGTGGAAACGTAAAGATTAGTACATACCTCCAGCTATTAATGAAATTCTACAAACATGGAAATTGCAAACCTTGGACAGATGCACGAAGCTCATGTTGATTGATTTGCGAATAAGGAATCACCAAATCTGAACGTTCTATTCCACTAGCCAATACCCCTCAAAACTCAATGGTGCATTTTCTATACTAATAGGGTTTGGTCTAGATAGCCTGACATCTTTTATTCTATTTCTTAGGTTACCAACGTCTTCAATCAAGACAGTTATGGTAACAATTAAAATGGACAATTATCATGCAATCAACATGGGCAATAAATCGGAATTAATTTGGGAAATACTAATTTCGGATCACATTTTATCAATAAGTATTATAACATTCTTTCACTTGATCCCAACATTTCTCAAAGGAAATATTAACCCAAACCTACATGAACTTCATTCTGAAATAAAACATATGAAGCAGAGTGATGAGTCCTCTTAGAGCGAGAATTATCTTTCATGTATCACAATGCATTTCATCAGTCCATATATGATAACATAACTTAATAAATAAACCTTATGTTCATCCATGTCAAATATGATTGTTTTTCACAGAATAACTGAATGTATATAATTATATTGAGAAAAACATTGTAAATGAACAAAAGTCTCACAAATTCTTCCATATAAAGAAAAATTTACATAATTGGATCAATACCCATTCTGACTACACTGTCCTTATAACTCATCAGTAGCATGCCTTTAGTTAAAGAATTAGTTATCATTAATTCAATGCTCACGTGTTTTAGGACCAATTTCTTCTCTTTGACACGTTCCCCGATAGCTAAATATTTGATGTCGATGTGCTTGCTTCGACTATCACTTTTGTGGTTCTTAGCCATGAAAATTGTAGCTGAATTGTCACAAAAAATTCTTAATGGCCTAGCAATGGACTTCACAACGTTAAGCCTCGATATGAAACTTTTCAACCATACACTGTATGAGGTGGCCTCAAAATAGGAAATGAACCCAGCCTCCATCGTAGAAGTGGCAACCAAGGTTTGCTCGCACTCCTCCCGGACATGCTTTATCAACAGACATAAAAATGTATCTCGATATTGATATACGAGAATCAACACAGCCAGTGAAGTTTGAATCCGAGTAGCCAACTATCTCCAGGCTGTCAACCTGTCTATACATAAGTATGTCGCCTTTTGTACCTTCTTTGCTACTCTTCAATGGTCCATTCCTGGATTGCTCTAATATATTCTCAACATTTCCACGACAAAAGCAATGTCAAGTCGAGTGCAAACCTAAGCATACATCAAGCTTCCGACAACAGAAGCATATGGGATGTTACTTTCAAAATCGTTCTTCAGACACTGATTCAAATTACACTTGTCACCTTTCACAATGGGTGCTATACTTGGCGAATAATTTTTTTTTATCAAAAATCTCTCTAAAAAAAGGAGCCACTCCTAATCCTCATGGTGGAACTACAAGTCATGACACTATCCGAATCATCAGATTCATCTTTGATGCTCACCGAGCTAGTGTAGCCAGTGGCATTGCATTGATAGCCAAAACTGACACTTAGTTCCCTTGCAGGCATGGGGACATCAATGTTTAATTTTTCCACCATGTCTCTCATAGAAGAGAGATGTTGCTGATGAGTCAAATTCCTCCAGCAGGACATGTTCGATCTCAGAGCAGTAATTCCTTCCCATGAAAGTTGACCAAAGGCAAAGTTTCAAACATTTGGATATCGATAGAAGTTGTGCCTAGAGGTGTTAAAATGAGTCACTTGTTTATAACAAAAGATAGTTAAATGGGTTTCACAATCAAAGGTTTAAGTGGGTCTTAAGTGGGTTTTTAAATGGGTTGGACTGAAAACTCATTTTTAACAAAAACATTATAATTCCTCTCTTCTCTCTTTAACTTTATTAAAATTGAAATTATAATTTTTTTATTTTTATTTTCTCTTTTCTTTTTCTTCCTTTTTATTTTTTTTTTTCTTTCTCCTTCCTCCTTCCGGTCGCCCAAGGCACGGCAACGGTGGCGACCGACCAAGCGAGCCTCGAGCTCGCCGGCGTCGGGCAAGCTCGAGCTCGCTGGATCCGGGCGAGGCGGAGGCCTCGCCGACGCCCGGCGAGGGGCGAGCTTGAGCTCTCCCGACACCGGTGAGCCTCGAGCTCGTCGGATCTAGCGAGGCGGAGGCCTTGCCGGCGTCGGTGAGCTCGAGGCTCGCCGGATCCGGCGAGACTCGAGCTCGCCGGCGTCGGCGAGGCTCGAGCCTCGCCCGATCCGCGAGCCTCGAGCTCGCCGACACCGGTGAGCTCGAGGCTCGCCTGTGGATCGCCGGCCGTCGTCGTGGCCGGCGGCCAGCCAAAGAAGAAGAAGAAGGAGAAGAAAAAAAGAAAAAAAAAAAAAAAAAGAAAAAAGAAAAAGAAAAGAGAAAAAGAAAAGAAAAAGAAAAAGAAAAAGAAAAAGAAAAGAAAAAGAAAAAAAAAAAGAAAAAGAAAAAGAAAAAGAAAAAGAATTATATTTTAAAAATAATTAAAAATTTAATTTTTTTAAAAAATAATTAAATTTCGATTTTTTAAAATAATTATTTTAAAATTTATAAAAATTTTCCATTAAATTTATATTGTATAAAACTATTTTAGCAATACAATTTTTTAAAAAATAATATATATAAAAGCTTGGAAGTATTTTAATAATATAATCTTTTAAAAAAAATAGGAATAAGTTTTTCTAAATTTGTTAAATATGAAAATATTTTATTAATATGAGTTGGGTCGGGTCGGGTATGTGTTGGGTATGGGTTGGGTCGGGTTTGGGTCGAAAAATTTACAATAAACATAAAGGAGTCATAAATTGGTTAATTGGTCAATTTGGATCGGACCATTAATGACCCGACCCAAATCTGACTCGACCCACCTGTTTAACGACTCTAGTTGTTCCTGCAGAATTCAGAGGAAGCAAGCAAGATATAAGTGACTTATGCTTAAGGCATCAAGACAACACTTGCTTTTGATACATGAGCAAGAAAAAAAGTACTGAGTGTCTTACCAAGACAAAGAGGTAATTATCAATATTGAAGGCATTTTCTGATAATCAAAGGCAAATGCCATCCAGTGCAGCTGTCTCTTACTAATTCTTCTGAATGATTAAAAGTTACGTGATTCACATGCCAGAAGCCAACATAAATCAAACAATTAATATTTCTCCGGAACGAACCTCATTAATTGTTCCTTGGATTGACATATGTAAAGCACCCATAAAATTTGGCGCGATTGCACATAGGTAATATGAAAATCAATTAAACGAGAAATCCATGTGTTTTGCGTGCTTTGCAAGAGCATGACGATGTTTCTGTTTCATTTAATTCAGTAAGAGCATTATTGTGCAAACAAGTGTTTTCCTTTTAAATCTTTATTGCATTTCCTCTTACCATATGATTTGTAATTTTTTGAAAGTCAAGATTAGAAACCTACTGCTGGCATTTGGAAGTTTTTGTTGAAGGTAAAAGAAACCATACTCGAAGATGTAAATTTGGGAAATCGCAATTGTGAAGGGTAACCATTGAAATTTTACTGGTTTCAGATACTTCTACAGAATCTGAATTAAGAAGATTACTGCATATATATGCTATGTTGCTAAATTGTTCCATTGAATCAGTTTATTATCATATTTTTGGAAACCAACAACAACACAAAGTATCTTTGATTTTTCCCTCAAGGCTCTAGATATCACCAAACTGGTAATCGACATGGGTGGCTTCCAACTTAAGCAATCGAGTACTGCGATTAGTTGGCTCAGAAATCACTAGAGGGAAAAGTGCATCTCACTTTAACTAACAAAGTTAATCCACCACAATGGGTATCTACAAAAAAGGTACTCAGAGAAGTAATCAAAAGTTCAACCGCAACATCTTTCACGTAGGATTCCACCAAACACCAGCACAGTACAAACTGAAGAGTTACCAGCAAAAGGACAGGAGAAGGGGGTAATAAGGGGTGAAACTTGAAATTCTTTCTTAGTTCCCACAATCAAATTTTATTGAGAGAAAAAAGGAGTTAATCAAGATTGACTCCACCCAGATGAACTTATTCAGAGATGCCGTTTTCAATTGAATAACTAAACATTCACGTCCATGTAAACCCAAGTCCAACTCGAACGCCAAGCACAAGTACAAACCTGTTCGGAAAATGGTTTTGCTCTCCGTAGATGAGCCCAGGGCTGCCAATTGATTAAAGTGCCTTGAAAATCCTGGGCACGACGATAAAAAAGGAAATTAAAAAAAGGCAAAGAAGAAGACACGAAACAGAGAGAGTTTTGAGGCACGCCACTACACTAATCAATCACTGATCACAAAGACGAAGGAAAATAAAATCACCGCTTGTTTCATTCTTTCAAAGGACCAACTGGGCCAGTGCGATTTGCAGTCCAAACATCCCCATCTGATACCAATCTCTATTCTCACCTGAACTTCCAACAACTCCAAAACTTTTGATGACCAAAGAGAATGACGAATGAATTGCTGGGAAATTCATGAACATCAGAGAGCACAAGAAAGAGAGATTCCAATCCTCCCAAAAAAAAATTGAAAATGGAAATCATGAACATAAGAGAACAAAATCTGAAGACCTGAATGGTAAGATAAAAGGAATGCACATGAAGGTTTTATTAGTATTGGGCTTAAGGCGATGGAAAGAATCACATTCTCTCGAATCAGCAAGAAGATCTTCAGACCGAGGGCCGAAGAGAGAGAGAGAGAGAGAAGATAAGAGAATTACATGCAATGGAAAATAGGGCCTATTGGGTGGGGAGGGAGCTAAAAGATGGAAAGAAGGGGGTATAAAAAAAAGGGCTTTTAGTAAGAAGATGAGAGAGATTGCACAGCATTTTTAAGTTGAATTGGAAAGAGAGAAGTAGGTGGGGACCGTACGTGCGACGAGAGATTTCTCCGCGCGCCCACTCTCCCTCTCCAAAAAGAAAACAGAAAATAGTAAGCACACGGCGCGTTTTTTCTTCCCTTCAAGGCTTCATTGGATCGAATTGCTCGTTTTCTTCCTCCATCAACGTTTTTCTTCCTCCATTGGCGGTGTTTAACTCGTGGCTAAAAGGTACGCTCGAATCCGTGGTGTGCTTTAGGATCGGTGATGTGTGTTGTTTTCTCGGGCTTTGTCTTCCGCATTGATTTAGGGGTTCGATTTAGTGTCAAATCCGCGTTTTCGGGGATCCGTTATTCCCAACATTGGTATCAGAGCCCGCTTTCACGTTTTCCCGATCTGTTTATCATGTTTCCGATTGATTTTTCGCAAAAAACTTTCGGCCGTACGGATCGGGGCAAAAATCCCGACACCCGAGCGTTGTTCGGCCATTTTTCTGATTTTTCGTAAGTCGAAATAAAATTCTGATGGCATAGGAAGAAAGGCGACGTTGAGACGAGTCTGGCGATACCTCGAGCGCCGCCGGGCGACGCCGCACGCGCCCACACGCGTGGCCGGAAGGCGCTGCGCGTGGGCGCGACGCGCCCGGAAGCGCTGGATCGCCAGGCGCGTGCGCGCCGCCGGCCGGCGAACCGGCACGCGCCGGTCCACAGACCGATGCGTGCTGACGTCACCCAACGGTCGGTAACCGCTGGGGTGACATCATCGATGACGTCAGCAGTGACGTCGGTTGGCCGTGCGCCACCCCGGCGACCCGACGGCGACCCGACCCGACCCGACCCAGCGACGATGGCACGCGCGCGGCACGTGCTGCTGACGTCTGCGTGACGTCATCCCTGGCACGCGCGCGGCACGTGCATCGGTTCGTCCGACGCGGTTCAATCTGCCGACCGGTTCGACCGGTCCAATCGGGCGACCGGCGACCGTTGTCCGACGACCGTTGACCGACGACCGTTGACCGTTGTTGACCGACCGTTGACCGTTGATCAAAAAAATAAAAATAAAAAAAAAAAAAAAAAATGTGTTTCTTTTTCAATTAAGTCTATGTGGATTATAAGTAATCCCTTATTTTTGTTTTGCATTTGTTGTGAACAATGCCTCCCCCGAGGTTGCGCACACCTATTCGCGCGATTAGCTACCGATGAATAAAAGGATAGGCCGTCTAAGCCGATAGGCCGAGGCGGATCGATCATCGATGGGAGAGAGGTGACTTAATTGATCACGTCCTTGAAGTCAACGGGAAAATTCAACAGGTCATATGGAATGGTCGTCCTATGTCACGTCGAGAGATGGTGCGATTTTTCATAAGCACTCTTTCACCCGAATGGCAAGATGTGTTGAATCGCATATGGGATGTCAACGGAGCTGCTTCCTATAAGAAAATTGTAATAGATTTTGTAAATGAATATTACTGTATTATGACAAGGGAAAAGATCAAGAAATTGAACAAAAGAGGATCTTTCCCGGTTCGTGTGCTGACTTTGTGTTAGTTGTATTGGCTCTTTTTATTTTTGTTAAGTGTGTTTATGGACATATTATGTAATATTAACTACCTGATTGTTTTTGATGAAGCAACATATATGTTAGTTGTGTTAAATTGAAAGCATTATTGTTTTATTTGATATCAATTATATGTTGCTTTCTGTTACTACTGGTTGCTGTGGGTAATTAGCTGTGGGTAGTTATAGGAGTTTTTGTAACTTCATAAAATTGATTTTGCATATGACAATCATATTAATGATAGTTTTAAGTTAGGATTTTTGGAGGATGATTGGAAACGTAATGACCTTTTGATTCTAAAGCCTTACTTGAAATTATTCATTAATATGATGGGTCTATATAAATAGGGATGCATAAATGATAGGCATTAATAATTCGTGCATATTTTTCTGATGTGTTCAGATCAATGGCTTCAGCCACAAAGAGCGTAGTTGCCGAGCTGAACAAAGGTGAAAAGCTCAATGGTGACAACTATGAGATTTGGCACATGAAAATCCAATATGTCTTTGGAAGAGCAAGAGGCACTTGAAGCTCTTAACCCGACCACGGTTGAACCTAAAGATGGAAATACTGCGCAGCACAAAAGAGATAAAGAAGCTTTTGCTGCTTGGAAACGAAAGAACTCTATCGCTCGCATCACGTTGCTGAGCAGCATGGAAAATGATGTCATGCGGGAGTTTAGGCGTTTTGACAATGCCAAAGAAATGTGGGAGGCATTGGCAGCTAGATTTGGTCATACTTCGGTGACAGATTGAGACAGACTTACTATTAGGTTTGACTCCTATAAGAAGCCTCATGGTCAGACCATGAAGCAACATCTTAGAAAGATGTCAAACATGATAATTGAGCTGAAAGATGCTGGCCATGTCCTCACAGATGAGCATGAGCAGCAGGTGCAAGCAGTGATTCGTTCCTTGCCTCAGAGTTGGGAGCATATGAAGGTGCACTTGACCCATAATGAGTCTATCAAAACTTTTGAGGATGTTGTGCGCCATCTTGAGTTGGAAGAGGACCGCCTCTTGGCGGCTAAGCCGGATGCTGAACTCTACCATGCTAGTTCTAGCTCAAATGGAGCTTTGAGCTCCAAGCGCAAGCGCCCTAGCTGGTTTGATAAGGGGAAAGGCAAGGAAGAAGCTGGTCCATCAGGAAAGAAACCCAAGTTTAACCAACATGATAGAGGAAAGCGTCCTCGCATGAAGAAGCTTGCAAGGGTGAAATGCTACAACTGTGACAAAAAGGGTCACTATGCTCGCGATTGTCGTGAGCCAAAGAAGGTATGCACCCCTTGTACTTTTCAGAACTTTACTTTTGTGTCGAGTTCTGTGTTCTTAACTGAGTCTAATCCTTTGTGGACTATGGATTCAGGAGCGACGGACCATGTAGCGAAGGATAAAGGATCATTCGTGGAATTCCGACGGGTACCTACTGGAACTAAGTGGATCTACGTGGAAAACAACTCTAGAGCTGAAGTAAAAGAAATTGGCACATGCCAACTGAACATGCGTGGTGGACGCACTTTGTTCCTTCATGTTGTGCTGTATGCTCCGGAGATTTGTCGGAATTTAGTGTTTGTTTTAATGTTGGTTAGACTAGATTTTAATGTGAACTTCTGTAATAGAGGTGTGAATTTGTTTTTGAATATAAATTACTATGGTTGTGGTTATTTTCTTGATGGTTTCATTGTATTAGATATTGATTATGTTAATGCAAATGTTTGTTATTCCCTTATCACGTCTTCTAATACCTATGATAATGATGTGAATGTGTGGCATGCTAGGCTTGGTCACATTAGCCAACAACGTATGAATAGACTAGCCAAAGAGGGCTTGTTGGGCAACATTGAAAAAGTCGATTTGCATATATGTAAGCATTGCCTAGAAAGGAAAACAACACGGAAACCATTTGGGAAAGGGAAAAGAGCTGAATTTCCTCTGCATTTAATTCATTCGATGTCGTGGTCCAATGAATGTGAGAGGAAGGCATTGGGCTATTTATTTCATCACTTTTATAAATGATTACACTCGATTTGGATATGTCTATTTGATTTCTCACAAATCTGAAGCGATAAGTTGTTTCAAAAGGTTTATGAACCTGGTAGAAAATCAATTAGACAAGAAAATAAAAGCATTGAGATCCGATCGAGGTCGAGAATATTTATCTGATGAGTTCAGAAAATTATGTGATGAAAAAGGAATAGAAAGACAGTTGTCTATTCCGTATACTCCTCAACAAAATGGTGTTGCGGAGAGAAGAAACAGAACCCTACTGGAAATGGTTAGGTCCATGATGGCGCATGCTAACTTACCTATCATTTTTTGGAGTGATTCGTTGTTAACTGCTGCCTATATACTTAACCGTGTGCCTTCCAAATCAGTTACTTCCACATCATATGAGTTATGGACAGGTAGAAAACCGGACTTAAGCTTTCTTAAGACATGGGGTTGTGCTGCCTATACACATGAGTCCTCTCACAAGTTTGGGAAATTGGGTCCCAGAGGAAAGAAGAGTATTTTCATAAGGTACTCAGAACACTCGAAAGGGTATGTGTTCATAGGTGAGAAGGAAAGTGGGAGTATAACTGAGTTTGAATCACGAGATGTCGGATGAGTTTCCTAAGAAGGGCGAAATAGGGGAAGATTGTTCCCTATTTGAGACTTTGGATCAGGATAATGATGTTAGTGGAGTTCATCAGAGTGGGAGTAATATGAGAAGTGATAAATTGAATTCAACTCATTCTCAATTACAACCACATGATGAGACGACATCATCATTACCTAATCCAAGTGGGAGCATGATGGGAAATGATGTGCAAAGTGTGCAATCTCCCATACGGCGAACAAGTCGCCAAAGTATTCCCCGTCGACGTTTTGACATTGAAGGGGAAACTTTTATGGTTGCTCCACAAGATGAGGATGAGCCAAGAAATATTAATGAGGCTGAAATTGCCCTAGTAAAGAAAAATGGATTAATGCAATGGAAGAGAAAATGGAGTCAATGAAATCAAACCAAGTCGGGAACCGGTTGATCTTCCAAAAGGACACAGAGCTATTGGGAACAAGTGGGTTCTCAAAATAAAGCGAAAGGCTGATGGCTCGATAGAAAGGCATAAGGCTCTCCTTATGGTGAAGGGGTATAATCAACAGGAATGAATTGATTATGAAGATACGTTTTCTCCCGTAGTGAGATTTACCTCGATTCGCATTATTCTGGCAATAGTGGCTAGTCTGGATCTTGAGTTACATCAAATGGATGTAAAGACTGCTTTCCTCAATGGAGAATTAGAGGAAGAAATATTTATGGAACAACCTGTTGGTTTCATAGTGAAAGGCCAAGAAGAAAAGGTATGTCGACTTTTGAGGTCGATATATGGCCTTAAGCAGTCATCGAGACAATTGTATATACGTTTTCATAATGCCATAATGGCATATGATTTTACAATGATTGATGATGATCATTATGTATATATCAAAAGATCCAAGGATCAATTTGTGATTATATTATTATATGTTGATGATATACTAATTGCCGGAAGCAATATGGAGTTTGTTAAGACTGTCAAGAGTTGGTTGTCTTCCAACTTTGAGATGAAGGATATGGGTGAAGCTGCATACATTCTTGGAGTTAAGATTTCAAGAGATCGTTCGAAGAGATCGTTGTCTCTTTCGCAAGAAACTTATATAAATAAGGTTCTTGAACGATTTCGTATGCAAGATTGTAAACCCATAGACACTCCTATTGCAAAAGGTGAAGGATTGAGCCATAGGCTGTGTCCAGGGACTCCACAAGAGAAGGAACAAATGAAGCATGTTCCTTATGCAAGTGCTATTGGGAGCTTGATGTACGCTATGATGTGTACAAGACTCGACATATGTTTTGCAGTTGGAATGGTGAGTAGATACCAATCCAATCCAGGTCCAGCACATTGGAAAGCCATCAAGAGAATACTGAGATATCCGAAGGGAACTGCTGATTTCAAGTTGAATTATCAAGGAAATGATCTGCGACTTGAAGGCTATTCAGATGCTGATTGGGGAGGAGATTTAGATGAAAGGAAATCTACCTTAGGATTTGCTTTCTTATTGAGCAATGGCGCCATATCATGGAGCAATAAGAAGCAAACGTGCATAGCCTTGTCCACGATGGAAGCTGAGTTCGTGGCATTATCGCAAGCAAAGTACAAGAAGGAGTTTGGCTTAAGAGATTCTTCGATCATTTAGGTGTTATTGAGAAAGCTGCAAATCCATTATTGGTTAACTGTGATAGCCAAGCAGCTATAGCATACACCAAAGATCCAAAGTATCATGGCAAGACCAAACATATAGATACCAAGTATAACTTTGTAAAAGATATGGTTGCACGAAAGGATGTGAACTTGCAGTACATATCTACGCATAGAATGGTAGCAGATCCTATGACAAAGCCAATACCTAGAGATGTGTTTTATGGTCATGTAAAATCTCTAGGATTGCGTAGAGTCTGATGTACTGAATTTGTATTTTCCCTGAATTGTTCACATTTAATGAAATTTTGTCTTTCATTGATTAATGTCTATGAATCTTTATGTGATCTTTATGCATCTTAATGCTCAGTGCATTACTTTAAGTTAAGAGAAGTATGTCGGACAGATATAAGATTAGCCCACTCACACGGGTAATCGCCTCTATTTATTGTGTGATAAATAGAGATGAGACTGTATTTAAGCTTATTATCTAGGTGATAATCGAGAGCTCAAGCTTAAAATACACATGTCGCCTTAACTAAGTGTTAAGATGATGACATAATACTTATGATGTCCGAAAGTAAAATACCTCACATATTTTACTTTATCTGTCTAAGATGCCAAATGTGAGTTCTGATGAATTTTGTGAATGAGTAGATACGTGAACTCAAGTTAGACATTGGATATGTCTGAACTATCATCTGTACGGTATTAAAAAAAGAGTAGACATACGCTCCATGGGAAAGGAGTTAATACCGTAATACGTATTTCATACTACGTATGCATGAGACGACCAAAAAGAGTGGCAAAAAGTTTGATCTCAACTTTTATGACATGTGAGACTCTTGAGGAAAAGAGTTCCTCAATTTTTTGTCCCCTCATAACTCTTACTTATTCTCAAAATTTCTATTTAGTGTTTGCTATCTTAGGATGTTGCCAATGGTCAAGAGTTTGATTCGATCTAATGGGACATTTCTAGAAAAGCAAGCTAAACTGAAATTGAGAGTTTGAAGGAAAGAGGAAGATCGATTTTGGAGAATCACATTGTAGTTTTGTGTTCACTGGTTGACCAATTATGATTGTCTTTGTGATAATTGTAATTGTGAATACAATATATATATCATGTTTAAAAGAGATCAAGAGAGATATTAATATAATCGATCGATCTAGGGTACTGCATACTAAATCTACTCGGAGTGTGACGCCCATTATGAGCTGCTATATATTCCTAACAGATGTATAGCAATGAGCTCTCAAAGTATGCTGGTCGCACGGATTATTCACCAGCATGAATGTTGAAGAGAGGTAAGAGAAATGATGGAATTCTCTCGATCTGTTCATGTTGGCCCACCTTGTGCGAGTGGGAGATGAAGGTTTTATTAGTATTGGGCTTAAGGCCCGTCCGCCCAAGCTGGGCCCAGAAAGCCCGGCCCACGGAAATAGGGCCCGTGGAAAGAAGTGGGTATAAAAGGGAGGGAGAGAGAGAGAGATTAAAGGTACCGTTGGAAAGAAAAGTAACGTACGTATTCTCCTGCGCGCTCTCTCCCTCTCCAAAAAGAAAAAGGAAAAACAGTAAGCATACGGCGCGTTTTTTTCTTCCCTTCAAGGCTTCATCGGATCGAATTGCTCAGTTTCTCTTCCTCCATCAACGTCGGTGTTTAATCTGTGGTTAAAAGGTACGCTCGAATCCGTGGTGTGCTTTAGGATCGGTGATGCGTGTTGTTTTCCCGGGCTTTGTCTTCCGCATTGATTTAGAGGTTCGATTTATTGTTGAATCTGCGTTTTCGGGGATCCGTTATTCCCTACACGTCATTAATGGTGAAGCGCCAAAAAAGAAATGAAAGAAATGAAAAAAACTAACAAATCTATATTTCCTTAAATTCAATTCATGGTACATATTTTTTTTATGGTAATATATTAGGCATGAGAATACAAATTTTATTACTTCTAGCTGATTTCATTTCTCAATAGTCTCTTGATTTTAAGCATAATCTCGTGGTAAAATCCGCATTAATATTGACAAGGTTAGATTTAAAAAAAAAAAAAACCAAAGTGGATAACATAAGCCATTCCCACTTAATACAACAAAATCCCATTGTGAAAAGATTTGAAAATATAGTCTAACAAAAGTCCTAAAGGAGGAGGAGGATAAACCAACCACCAATGGAGGCAAATTCCTTTTGTCTTTGCAATTGCCAACCAAATTTTTTTTTTTGGTCGAATTGCCAACCAAACTAGCTAGTCGTCCGCCACGTTGATTTTTCCTTCTTCTATGAAATCTTGGATTTTTTTGCTTCAAAGTCTAGCTTGCATCCGTTGCATGACCCGGTTGCACTTCTAGGCCCCTTCCCGGATACTGGATCACTCCGGTGCTTTGGGTACTACGGACCCTCTGCCATATTTTTCCTTTTGGGAGGGTACTCTGAGTAGTGGGTACCTTGTAGGACCTCGACCTACCTACTCGGGTCTTGTATGGATATGCAGGAAGGGGTGCTCTTAGGTGTGTATAGGAGAGAAGCATATTGACTAGTGATTGGGAGGCCCCAATTCTTGACTAGAGGGGACACCAAAGGCCTCCAATAGACTCCTACAACCATAACGTATTTGCTACTTGAACTTAAACATAATTTTATTTTTCTCTTGACACATTACTAATTCTCCTGGTGTAGATCTACTTCCTTGAGGAGGCTCTACCCAGTGGAAATGTATGCAGCACTTGTATGGAGGTGCATGCATAAAGGTTTGCACTTGTACGGAGGTGCAGGCATAAAGGTTTGGAACTCTTTTTTATTTGAATCTTTAGAAATATGAAAATAGAAAACTATTTGAGATCACTCCACTCTCTCTAGACAATGGATTCCCCCTTCGTACTACCAAAAAATGAGATTCTTGCCTGCTTTGGTTTTTGCAGGAAAGGGTCAGGAGCTTTAGCCGGCGACTCATAGGCAATAGCTTGGTTAAGAGACACCCAATTTAGTAGCTGCATTTGCACTTCATATCGAAACAACATCAAAAATTCACAAATTTCATGAGTAACAGGAGCAATCTTCCTTACAATGCTCTCACCCTTCTTTAGCAAAGCTTCATGAACATTCTTTTTTTTTTTTTGGTCATAAAAGAGAAACTTTCATTCAAGAGATAGCAACATTACAACCTGCGCAGCCATAGCATCCGTAACAAGAAGATCAAGCAAACAAGAGGGGGCTCTTTGCCCAATTAGCAAGCCTAGGGTTCCATCCCGATGGGCCTTTGCGGCCTGGGGCCGGCTGCAAAGTTGGCTGCTCGCTTACGGTGCCGCACGCAAAGACAGGAAAAGTCACGCAAGAGGACGGCGATTTCAGCAAGCGGAGGGCGCACCTCCCATGGTGTCAATCGATCGTTGTGGATGGCGTTAACCAGCAGAACAAAGTCCGATTCAAGCACGATCGGATCATGCGTTCTACCTTGGCCGGATCAAGTACTTCGAGTGATCGAGAGAGCTCGAGTTTCGGCTTGCGCGCCGAAGATGCCGCAAAGCTACGGGTAAGTCCCCGCAATCACTTTTCCGCCGTGATCCCGCATAAACAAGCCATTGATCCTTCCTTACTTCCAATTTGAAAAGCCCCGTCGATATTACACTTGAGGACACTGGATCGGGGTCGCCAAACTTCGAAGTTGGGATCGGGCTTGTCCCGTTGGTGTAGATCGATCGTTGAAAATCTTGGCCGTATGAACTTGCGCCGAGACAACATTCAGCAGATGAATCGGATCTGGGCGATGTCGACGGAAGACAAAGTTGTTCCTCGCCTTCCAGATTTGCCAGAGGATCGCAGCTATAGTTTCAAAGTTAGGTAAGAGCTTCTTCTGAGCTACCCTGTCTGCTAACCATTGATCTAAACGAGGAACGGCCTTGAGGTGAGATAAATACCAATGGTTGGGTGAGACCATATCAATTTTGTCCATGGACGTAATGGTAAATAGGTGTTCAATGGTTTCTGGGCTGTTGTTGGTGCATAGAGTACAAACCAGATCTCGATTTATATGACGTCGAAAGAGATTTTCTTTAGTAGCTAAAGCATTATGGCAAAGGGACCAAAGAAAGGTCCGGATTTTTGGTGCAAGCTTGAGACACCAAAGACTTTTCCATAGATTCTGGGGTACCTGATATGAGGACGATGGCCTCGTCCGCATGACTACTTGAATCTGCCTGTCTTGATTGCTCTATAACCGCTCCGCACGTGTATTGGCCGTGAGTAGTGTCTCGTCCATATTTGTTTGTCTTCCGTATGGTTGGATCTTACCGGAATGCTTGTTATTTCTTGGATTGTCTGGGCATCATAGTGTTGATTTAATAGGTTAACATTCCAGTTTTGCTGTTGTGAATCTAGTAAATCAAAGCAACTGGATGAGGTTCCGTTGGATGTGCAGACCACCTAGGATGCCTTTAGGAAGCCATCTATCCCGCCTTATTCTAATATTTCGTCCATTTCCGACTGGACCACTTTGAAGTTTAGTGGAAATTGAATCTCTCGCCCAATAATAAACTCGCCATCCCCAGGATGGTCGCGCACCTTTTTCCGCATATATGAAATCCTTTTTTTGATGAAAGTAAATACCCTTCAAGAATGTGCTGCATAGTGATGATGGATTTTGAAATAATCGCCAGGCCTGTTTACCGAGCAATGCCTTGTTAAAAGCTAAAAGATCACGAAATCCCAATCCGCCCTCGTTTTACTACTCTTCAAAACATCCCAAAGATGTCCAATGAATACCGATCTCATTTGCCGCGCAGGTTTGCCACCAAAAGCGAGCAATCTTCTTTTCAATGGTTTTGCAAATTGAAACTGGAAGTTTGAAAATAGACATGGCATATTGTGGTATTGCCAGACAACAATGACTTTAATTAGAACCTCTTTACCACCCTTTGATAGAAAATGTGCTTTCCATCCTTCTAATTTAGCAAAGATACTCGGCTAAGATCCAGGCGAACATATCCCGTCTTGATCGCCCCCAAATGTCGGAAAAAGGGATGCCTAAATATTTACCTTTTTTTGTGCAAACACGGGACCCTTAATTCATTTGCCAAGTTGGCCCTTAAACTATCAGGCAATCCCGGCCAAAGAAAATGCCCGATTTGTTTCTATTGATCATCTCGACCCGTAGCCAAACAATATTGATTTAGAATATTGGCTAGGTTCGACACTCGTAGTGTGGCATTTATGAAAAATATGGCGTCATCAAAAAAATAAATGAGAAAGGGTTGGACACCACCTATTTAGCTTTAGGCCTTTGAGATGTCCCATGTCGATAGCTTCATGTATAAGAATGGATAACACATTTGCTAGCAAAATGAATAAGTAAGGCGAGAGTGGATCTCCTTGCCGAAGTCCCCGAGATGGATGGAAAGATGGTAGTTGTTCGCCATTATAATTGATCTTTGAAGGATGTTGTGACACATTGCATTACCCATTGAACCCAAGTGGCATGGAAACCCAATTTGAGTAGATAATCTGAAGAAAGTCCCATTCCACCCTATCATATGCCTTTTGCATGTCCACCTTCAAAATTGCTTGAAAATTTCTTTTCGTTTCCGTATCCTTAGCCGATGAAGTACTTCTGGACAATAAGGATATTGTCTTGGATTTGGCGACCACTAACAAAGGCAGATTGCTCGACAGATATTAAATCAGGTAGGAAAGGCTTTAGACGATTTGCCAACACCTTGGAAACGATTTTATAGATATAATTGCAAAGACTGATTGGGCGATATTGGTCAAGACTCTCCGGTTGAGGAACCTTAGGGATCAGAGTAATATTGGTTTTGTTTAGAGGAGCAGGTAGAATTCCAGATCTGAAAAAATCCTGAACTGCTGTAAAAATATCTTCCTGTAAAATATGCCGTTCTTCGGTAAAACAAGACCATTCATACCATCGTGTCCTGGTGCCTTAGTAGCCCCCATTTGGAAAGTGGCTCGGCGGACCTCTTCTCCGGTGAGCTGGGCGTTAACATAGTATTCATTTCCATAGTGACGTAGTGGGGCATTTAGCAAGGATAGGATCATAATTCCGAGTTCCAGAGATTTGTATAGTTCTGAAAAGTAACGCCTTGTCATACTTTGCAAAAGGCCATCATCCCTAACCCAGTTAAAATTGTCATCTCTCAACATGCGTATTCTATTCCGAAGTCGTCGTTGTAGCGTTGTCGCATGGAAAAATTTGGTATTTTTATCTCCCAGGTTAAGCCGGTTGATCCGGATCTCATTGCCCAATGTTGTTCCTCTTGTTGCCATAAACGTTGGATGTCTAACTTCAAATTTGTAATTAGTCGCTTTGTCGCCACGTTGTTGGAAGAATTGATATATGTTTGAAGTTGCTATTGCGGTGCAAGATTTGCTTTGTGGGGCCTCGTGAGAATTTCGAATGACTCCATTTGGTGAGGGCTGTAGCTACGCCCGTAGTCTTTGGGTAGATTATAATTGATAGCACGTGGAGAATGCCAAGATCTTTGAATCACCTCGCCGCATTCTTGTTCTAAAGCCAATAGGATTCAAATATGAATCTTTTATGGCGCCCGCCCGGTAATGCATCGTAGTCAATAAAAGAGGGCTATGATCAGAGCCACGGGAGGAAGAGCATAGACCTCGGCCTCGGGGTAAGCAATACGCCATTCCATATTACACAACATTCTATCTAAACATTCTTTTACTAGATCATCCCCAACTCGATTATTCATCCGGTGAAGGCGCAGCCCTTCTTGTCCATGTTCATGAGAGAACAATCGTGTAATACATCTCGAAAGGAATGCATGCGATGCGGTTCGGCACCCGTCGCCCACCTTTTCCCAAGGAAATAAAACTTCATTGAAGTCACCGGCGCACACCCAAGGTAGAATATTTGAAAGTGCTATTAGGCGAAGATCCGTCCATAGTTGTTGTCTAGGCGATAAGTTCTTGGAGCATGGACACAAGTAAGGCGCATAGGAGTCCCCAAACGAGTATCTGTACAGGTAGTGTCAAAAAAGTGCTGAGAGACTCGCTCTATATGGATTACAATGTTATCATGCCAAAGCATAGCAAGTCCACCAAAGCGAGTCCAACAGGATCGAGCACATGGTAATTAATGAATTTCAAGCGTTTAAGCCGAATGATAACCGTCTCTTGATTCTTGGTCTCCATCAAAAATAGTAAATCAGGCTTCTCCTTGGCCACTAAGGCCTTTAGAGCTCGAACTATCGAGGGGAGCCCAATCCCCGCAGGTTCTAAAGCAAGTAGCTTCATTTGTCCTTTGGTGGCCGTTGAGGGCCAGCCACCAAAGCCCATATCGTGTCCTTTACAAAGAGGGTAAAAAGGGGAGTATCCAAGAGCTGCGATTCATCAAGAGTTTCTGAACTGTTTATCCTTGAGTCATAAGTATGATATCTTCTGATTTGCTTTGCTGTTCCCACTTTTGCTAAGCCTCCGGTGATACTCATTGTCTTGCGGCAGAAAGTGCGTGGTTCCCGATGCCGAAGCTCATGGTGTTGGACAGCACGGGATCTCCACATCGAGGAAAGGGAGTAGGTTGGGGAAGGGCTCTATGAAGTTGTTGATCGCGGTTGTATCTCTAGGGTTGATAAGTTTTTATGATGTTCGATACAAGTCTAAGCTGGATTGTGGTCCTTGCGAGGCTCTTTCGACTTTGCATGTGGCAAGATGAAAGCACCAAATGAAAATCCCCTTGTATAAATACTTCTGAAGGGTCTCGTTTGTTGGGGATGGCTGTGGATGGATTGGTGGAAGAGCTAGTTGCTGAAGATGGGTGGAGGAGGGTGGGGTCTTTGGTATGACTACATCCACATCTATGTCCGGTGTCGAATAGAAGGATTGCCAATACGGACTGTGTTCTTTTACCTCAGCTCGCAACCATTGGCCAAAAGCCATTTTCTCTTTACCTTCCATCTTTGCCTCAGTAAAAGGAATAGCCTGGCAGTACATAGCATAGTGTCCGATGATACCACAAGAATAACAGAAATGTGGTAGACATTCATAACAGAAGTCAAACCATATGGCTTTATTTGATATTCGTATTAGCTGTCCCATTTTCAAGGGATCCTTTATATTTAGCTCAACCCGAGCACGACGTGCTCTAAGAGTCGTCCCATCTTTGTTTTCTAGCTTAACCTCAATGACACAACCCACATGTCACACAGCCTTTGCAATCATGTCCTCTGAACACCATTCTAGTAGTAAACCAAATACTTGCACCTAAAACACACTTGGAGAAATCATAGCAATGTAAAGGCGTGTTGGCTTCCCAAGGTTTAAAAATAACTAAATGATGAGAGAACAGCCAAGGACCCCCTTCTAATATTCTCTCGTTTATCTGTTTCATTTTGAAATTTCGCTACATATAAACCCTCCTCACGTTGAGAAATAGCAACATTGTCAGTTCGCCATGCACGCTTCAATGTATTTTGAAAAGCCCGAAAGTTGATTGAGGGGTTCGAAGGGATTTTACCAACTAAAGTCAGTCTGCATTCTTCAATTTTTTCCAGAGGCGGAGCTTCATCCCAATTTTCGATTTGTTGAGAAGACCAGAGACGCCCCATTCTGTTACAAAGAGCCGCAAGCCGCGGCTGGTCTTCCTGTTGGTTTGGTTCCATGCTAAAGCAAATTCAGGGTAATCAACCTTCCAAAATGAGATATGAAAGAAAGGCATCCTTCGAATATACTGGCGCCCATTAAAAGATGTGGAACCATCATCAGCTTCGCCATGCAAATGAAGGAAAGGGAAGGAAACTCAACTCAATTTAGAGGAATTTGGGGTGGATGGATTGGTCGTTGGAAATCTGGGATTCTCTATATCCTTTACTCAGCGCGCCCTAGACCAAAGGAACTACGAAAGACTCTGTTCGTTGAGGACGGAAAGGAAGAAAGTATGGGGACGTATGGAAAGACATTCGAGATCAACCGAGAAGTAGAAGAAGGAAGAAATTGGGAATTGATGGGAGGATAGGGAAGTGCGAAAACCCACGGATTAGGGTTTAAAGAGTGAAAAGTCTACCATGGCGGTAGGATGAAACTCTGCATATCGAGATTAGGGTTTAGGGTTTGAGCTACCATAACGGTAGAAGATGACTCTTCATGTCGAGAGAAATGATTCGCTTCATGAACATTCTTTGAATCAGTCTCGTCACACAATCTTCCCAATTCATTCCTTGAGAGCCTCAGCCTCAGCAATTTCGACATAGCAAAATGTCTCGAGCCCTTCCTTGGCCTACAACACTTCCATAAGTCAACAAACCAAAGAAGTTATCTTATGGATGAGAGAATAAGAGTCCAAAAGGGTGATAAGCCCATATAATTTTATCATTTACTAAATATTTTTTTAATGTGACATGAACAGATAGCCAATTTAGATAGAAATAGTTTATTGTATTTAAGTAAGGACAATATCTGGCTGCTCAAGGGGATTTCGCTAAATTAACAAACATCAACGAAGACATATTATGACAATTTGACTAACTTATTATCAGATTTGAAATTTTGAAGCGACTTTTGCACTGTGTCACCTTGAAAGTAATTCTCTGCAAATTTTGTGATCTCAACTTTGAGGCCTTGAGTTCAACCCCACCAAATGGATAATGATCCAATCAAGAAATTGGAACATATTCAATTGTGAAAATAGGATCCTATCTCAATGAAAGAAATTTGGGATCAAAATATAGTTTTTGCAACATCAGAATTTTACCTTCACAGCAGTGTTTAGACTTTGAAGTGACATCTTGAAGACTATATAGCTAAACTCTTTTATTGTCTCTACTCGAGACTCGAAGCTTAAATGAATTACTTGAGTAGGGTTAATGTACATCTCATGCTCCACTTTCTATTCGCTTCCTTTGCTCTCCCAAACAATGCGTAATTAAGTATTTTCTCCTAATTTTTACCTCCATCCTTTTCTTTGCTTTCCTTTTCTTTCACTTTGCACTCCCAAACAAAGCCGTAATGCCTCTTGAAGAGTAACAAAGGTCATGTAAGAACGTCCAAAGCATGATATCATCAATTTTTAAAGCACATAAACTATCATTCGTTAAGGACAAGAAAGAACCCTAAACCCAATATTAAAAAGAATTTCTTCTACGAGACAAGTGGTAAAGATGCTGTTTGGAAGCGAGCTCGCTCATCGCCATCTGCCAACGGAGAACGGACAAAATGTAATTGCAAGTAGAGACAGACTGCCCTAGATAGAACCAACTAATTAATGAAAGCTAAGTTTAATGAAAACCCCCATTTATTTTAATCATTTTCTCAGAAGAAGACAGGTCCATGCAAGATAAACCCCTCTCCTCTCTCTCTCTCTCTCTCTTTCTCTCTCTCTCTCTCGTGGACGATGACGAAACGCTACGTAGAATGACAGCGAGGTTTGGCATAATAAAATGGTGTTTATAGG
This sequence comes from Eucalyptus decipiens, assembly GCA_014182575.1. Classification (NCBI taxonomy): domain Eukaryota; kingdom Viridiplantae; phylum Streptophyta; class Magnoliopsida; order Myrtales; family Myrtaceae; genus Eucalyptus; species Eucalyptus decipiens. Next base: position 23,939,388 of record CM024618.1, on the reverse strand, counting down.
AGCAATAATTGGCGTATTGAAAGAGGAAAACTAAGCGATGTGGATCTTGCTCGACGTTGAGAAACAAGTGGCGTGGTCTGTTAGCTGCATCACAACGTTTGTTTATACATGGAAAATGGAGACGCATGTGACAGAAGGAGAGAGAGAGAGAGAGTGGGCGAGAGGGAGGACTGGGTGTGGAGGGCCTCCTACGTCTCTACATCATTCGTTTGGGTTGCCTAAGGATTTGATGTCGGAAAATGACAGTACGCGACCAATTCCTTCAACATATTCGCGGCCGTAGCTGGTCTTGAAGGGCCAAAATCCACAGCCACCTCCATAGCCATAGCTGAATACATATACTTTTGAGAGGGTACTGTATCTTTTCTTTATTTTCCTATTCGTGTTTGTGTTTCTCGTTCTTAATCATTAAGAAGCACATTCAATGCACATTATATTACGAGCTTCCTTTTCTAAAAGTACTTGAGAAGGTCGATGATATTAAAATACTAATCGAGAGTTCGAATATCTATCCCTATAAAAAAATTTCAAGTAATTTAGTTAAGAAAATTGTTGACAGAGCCATGGCAAGCAACTATGCCCATAAGAATTGTTGTGGCCGGCATGATATCAACTTATCTTAAATGCGACTTTTGCCTTAGATCGATTTAGGTGAAATTTTTCTTTCCTAAGTCGTGTCACATGAAAAGGGGTGATCCATCATTGCATGTGCTCATGCGTCTCTCTCTCTCTCTCTCATAAATATGTTTTATGTTATCAAATTTTCGACATTTTTTTACAATGAAGTGTAGATATTTTTACATTAAGTCTGCATGTAAGTATACTATAATGAATATATATATATATATATATATATATATATATATATATATATATATATATTTTGAAGCATGTTAAATACTGATGAATCACCAGTGGTGATTGAAAAATTTAAGTGTACAAATCAAGCATATTGAAGGAGTTTATTCATTAAAAAGTTTGATAAGTGGAATTGCAAATAAATATTAGTAAAAAGACTAAATTGGTGTTAACGTGACATGATTTTGAAAAGTAGTGGGAGTTGAGTTTGGCAAAACCCTTGAGCACTGTTCTTGGTACTATCAAGAAAAGAAGAAGAAGAATTTGGGAGTACCCAATTTAAGATTTAATAAAGCCGGCTTGGGTTGTAAGGATCATCTGATGGGCCTCTAAGTCTTGGGAGGACTTGAGTTATACTTCTAGTAGAGTGGCCCAATCCAATTTAAGATTTAATAAAGCCGGCTTGGGTTGTAAAGTCGTCAGGGCGGGTTTGGGCAGGTCAGCTCTTTGCAAATGACATGGATACTCTTTAACGTATAGTGCTCCCCTCAATGGCATAAATAAACCTCAAGAATGGTTGAGATTTGCTGAGAAATTAAGAGAAAACACACGGTAGGAATAAAGGAACTTTGCATCTTCTTAAATTCTTTGGCCCATCTAAAATCGTGAAAATTCTCCACATAAAAACTTTTAATCGCACATACACATTCGTGTATTGGTAGGCCTAGAAGCTTTCGGACACGCCTTGCTCCGAGGAGAATTTTTGTCTGACCTCAGATTTTAGAGCAAAAGTAGTGAATAATAGCCTTTAATCAAACAGACCGAAGCACTTTCTCATTTTGCAAGATAAGAATGTCCTAACAGTTGGTTTACTTTGAATGTGTCGTCCGTGATGATATATACATATATAATATATACGCATATAACCATATAAGCTATACTTGCTTATGGGATTAGTCTTTTTTGGAGTAAATCCAAGTACTTCTCAATTGGAGCTCATAAACTATTATAATGGATCCAAATTCTTCTTGATTTGGAGCTCATAAATGTTGGCGGCGCATTAAACTTTGTGATTTGAAACCAAAAATAATAAAAAAAAGAAGATAAAATCCACGCTAATGATTAATTTAATGTAGAAACTTGACTTTCCCAGCATAATTTGACTTTGATTTGAATTCTAATTTACTTGAGTTAATTTTTTTCTTAGTAGGAAACGATTGGAAGTTCTGGAATTTCACATGAGGTGGTTACAACTTCTCTTGTGGCAATCTGAAGTTAATTTATAATGAGTCTCGTGTAAACTATGGGAAGTCCATACCTAAATTGACATTACATATTATCTATTCATACCTGGAATTCATGTAGATTGCGTGCCATGCAATTCGATTCGTACGTCATGGGACCCGCTAAAGCACGTTCTCTCTTTACCTCGGACAACAAAAAGTGAGACACGCATCCAAAGTTTGTCCCGGAATACCTCTTCGACTCTTGAAGCAATGAGCCCACCCCTCTCCACTCTTCTCCTTCCCCCGGACCACGCTGATATGGCGCTCCTGGACCACCAATATTTTCTCAAGATAAGACACTTTGGAACAGAAATTTACTGGACCTGTGAAACTTGCGCAAATATCATGAATCCTTCACCGCCACCGCCGGACCCGAACGACACCGACTGGATCGTCCAAGTCGAGGACAGCCTCAAGCGAAAGGCCTCCGATGACCAACGGTACTGGAACAAGCGGTCCATCTACAGGGTCCGCACCTGCATCGCTGACCTCAACAGCAAGGCCTGCAAGCCGCAGGTTGTGTCCTTCGGCCCCTACCACCACGGCGAGAAGCACCTTCTTCCCATGGAGGAGCACAAGTGCCGCGCGCTTTTCAAATTCCTCAAGCGGTCCAGGAAGCCCCTCAAGCCCTTCCTCGAGTCCCTGAGGGAGGTGGCGCTGGACCTTGAGGAGAGCTACGATGCACTGGACCCCGAGTGGAAGGGGGCGGCAGTGAGGGCATGGCGGTCCGGTTCCTGGAGCTTATGATCACTGACGGCTGCTTCATGCTTGAGATTCTCCGTGTCGCGACCCAGGAGGTGACACCACCGAATGACTATGCCGTCAACGACCCCATCTTCAGCAACCATGGGAAGCTCCACGTAATGCCGTACATCAGGCGAGACATGCTGATGCTGGAGAATCAGCTGCCAATGCTAGTGCTGTTTCGGCTGGTGGCCGTCAAGAGTGACGGCAAGGAGGTTAGTTTCTTAGATTTCACTCCATTCGTAAGAGAGGTTATTGCATCCTTGCAAACCGCCGTACTATGTTAACCAAACCGTATAGCTTGGTGATTTCAGATGTACTCCACGTGAGATAGATTCGAGACCAACCGACAATTCCATTATCACATCTATCTATCGGAAACTTCTTTTTAAACCTCTTATGCAAGTAGAATCCATACGACAACAATCTCGTATTCAGTGCAATGACTTTATACTCCAACAACGCAGGGCGACGAATTCATCAACGGACTCATCGTCAACTTCTTCAGCTCCCCAGCAAGGTCACTGGCAAATGCCTACACGTCCTGGACGTCTATAGGAAGAGCCTGCTGCTACATGAGGAGAAGCCGGAAAAAAAGAAGTTCAAGAAGCAGAAGTCCGATGAGGTCTTACCCAGGCTGCGTGGGGAGACAATCCGGTCGGCCACCAAGCTCCACGATCATGGGATCTGGTTCAGGAAGAGTGAGACCAGCAGCCTCAAGGACATCTCCTTTGCCAGAGGGGTCCTGAGGCTCCCACGATCCAAGTGGACGACACCACGGAGTCTGTATACCTCAACCTTATCGCGTTCGAGCACTTACATGTCGGGGCTGGGAATGAGGTAACTTCCTACATCTTCCTCATGGACAAAATCATCGACAAAGAGGGGGATGTCGCACTGCTCGAGGCCCAGGGCATCATCCAGAATGCCCTCGGGAGCGACAAGGCAGTCGCCGAGCTGTTCAATTCGCTGTGCAAGGAAGTGACGCTTGAACCCGAGAGTAGCCTCAATACCGTGCACAAAGAGGTCAGCGACTACTACAAGAGCACCTGGTACACGTGGATGGCTACTCTCTACCACACCTACTTCAGGAGTCCTTGGTCTATATTGTCTGTCATCGCCGCCATCCTCCTCTTCGCACTCGCTATAATTCAGACCGTATATACCATGCTCTACCCTTGAACGCTCCGTTTGCCTCTCTCTACAATAATTGTTTTCTTCTATCTTTTGGTTTTTCTCCTGATGTTGATACTCGATGATTACCTCTTGATTGGTTGTTAATTGTTGTTATAAATCATTTTCTTCCTGTTTTCAGTCTTGTTCATTGTCTCTCTTTAAATGTTTTGAATGATGGACGTTTGGCTGCTTATTTATCATTATCATATGATGATTCTCTTGCTTCAGTCTTCACGTTTGTCCAATTTGGCTAGGTAGCATGAAGGGTAATCTAGTTTTAGGCAGATGAATCTTCCATCGTACCATTTTCCTCTTGATTTATATTTATTTACAAATTGCACCGAATTTGATTGAAAAACAAGTATGGCTTCAAAGTCATCTCTATTCCCCACCGGCTTCAAAATTCAAAGTCATCTATTTATTTTCCAGTCGTCAAGCAATCTGCCATTAACCAAGGGAACTTACTTTTATGCTTGAGAAAGAGAGAGATTTTGACACTTCCAATATCCTTCCTCAAATAAAGAGAGCAAAAGATATTCACTGTTGTAGAGCTCCTATATCGATGTAAGCTAACAGAGAGCTGCTAATGTACAAAGAAAAACACACATTTATTAGAAAATGCAATTCTCTAACCTTAATGAACAATACTCATATTTTCTTTATGAACTGCTGAAATAATAATGAGGCAAGCGATCCAATAAAACAGATGAAAAGAAAGAAATAAATTGGACAAGGAATTTATGTAGTTCAATTGATATAACCTACCTCCATGGGAAAGCAACACATTATTCCATTATGGAACAAGTAATACAATCATATTCGAACAGTCAAACACTATCGGTGTTTCCCAACTCCTAAGTACATCCAATAACTCAGTTAGTATTAGCCTCCCATAGTTTTTAATGAAATAATCTCTCAATCTTATAAAAAGAATAAACAAATTGTTAACACAATAATTTAAGTGGTTAAATCACTTATGTGTAATTGAAACGAAAATTTCTCTCTGCCGAGAGCTCCTACCTTTTGCTTCAGGAAAGCTCTTAAGTCTTCGACATCCTTTCTGCGTCTTTATATAATGCTGAAGAAGGCCCTCATGATTAAAATTATAAAAACTCCACATTCTTTATCTTTCTTTGGGCACAAGCCTCCATCATGATGCAGGTTGCAGCTTGTGAGAGTTCCCTCGATTTCCGCTGAAGGGAGTCACGTGTGTCTAGCAAAAGGAGTCTATGCCTTCTTGCTTTTATCCTCTTGACCAGATTAATTTCCCCGAACAAGTTCATCTTCCGCCACTACAAAACTAACTCCATTATCAATAAGCAAATAGAAATAGTAAGCCCATATTACAAGTTGACCGACCTTGTGTGCATGTGCGGCCATAATTCTCCATTTATTCCATTACCGTTGCAATTGTCATTAACACTAATGGGAACAACTCAGAAGTACCTGATTGACAACTTCAGAATTACATGGCCGAGCATCAAAACATCCTCATATGTCGGGTTTGGTTTGGCTCAAAATGGAGACATATTTTCAACAACTACGATGAACGACAATTTAAAAGACAAGGTTAATTGCTTCGATAAATATTTAGGAATTGAGAGCGTCCTTGCAAAATAGCAATTGCTCAATTTTAGGCTTCCTATCATCTTCCAGTTCCAATTAAGCTCGGCTGCAATTAGAATATTTATCAATTTTGCGCCATCGTCAGACAAATAATTATTCTAATGTTTCGTTGGAAATAGGGAAATGGAAGGAGAAAGCAAACGTACAATGTAGAGTATTCCGGGTCCAATCTCTTCCAAGACGCATCAATCCTTAATTAGAGAAGTCTTCAATCTAACCGTGGAAGACCTATAAAGATATCAAGCTAGCTGTTTGAGGGTTGATGGAGTCGTATGTCAAAATTGGGACTACTTATATGACTCCTTCTTCTGACTTTTGCAGGTTTCTAAAAATGGAGTCTATTGTAGTTCTCACTTGGTTGATGCTAAAACTTGTTAGCTGCTTCTTAGATATCTTTCCCGATTTCTCAACTACGGAACTCAGTCTTGCGATGACTATATTATGTACCATCAATGGCATCAATGGTCATTTTCATATGCATATTTCACCATCATAAGTGATAATTCACCATTTATTTAGAACTGACAATCGGCTCGTGTAGATTACCAGTGACATTATCAAGACAATGACGTGTAACAACAAGATTGACTATCGTTCCATTTTTATCAGTGGTAAAGATGCTGTTTGGAAGCGAGCGAGCTTATCGCCATCTGCCAATGGAGAACGGACAAAATGCAATTGCAAGTAGAGACAGACTGCCCTAGATAGAACCAGCTAATTAATGACGGCTAAGTTTAATGAAAACCCCCCTTTATTTTAATCATTGCAAGATAAACCCCTCTCCTCTCTCTCTCTCTCTCTCTCTCTCTCTCTCTCTCTCTCTCTCGTGAACGATGACGAAACGCTAAGTAGATTGACAGCGAGGTTTAGCGTAATAAAATGGGGTTTATAGGAGCAATAATTGGCGTATCGAAAGAGAAAAACCAAGCGATGTGGATCTTGCTTGACATTGAGAAACCAGTGGCGTGGTCTGTTAGCTGCATCACAATTCACAACGTTTTTTTATAAGCGGAAAATGGAGACGGATGTGACGGAAGGAGAGAGCGGGCGAGAGGGAGGACTGGGTCAAAAGAGAGATGGCGGTGGGGCTGCGTATGGAGGGCCTCCTACGACTACACATCATATGTTTGGGTTGCCTGAGGATTTGATGTTTGGGATTAACAGTACGCGACCCGTTCGTCAACATATTCGCGACCGTAGCGGATCTTGAAGGGCCAAAATCCACAGCCACCTCCATAGCCATAGCTGAATACATATGCTTTTGAGAGAGTAATGCATTTTTTCTCTTTTCTTCTTGGTATTTTTCGTGTTTAACCATTGGTAGATTGAGTTTAATGGGAAGGATACTTAAGTCAAAATTACACATTGCATAGCAGTTTAAAGAGAAATATCCTTTATTATTCAGGATTTGTCCAAAATTTACGTAAATGGATGTAACTATTATTTCAAGTCCCGCCATAGACTCAGCCAACCCCACCCCAATAGCAAAAGAACAGGCATGTTTCTTGTTCTTAATCATTAAGAGGCACAGTTGATGCGCACTGCATTGCACGTTGTGACCATTTTCTAAAAGTACTTGAGAAGGTTGATGATATTAAAATACTAGTTGAGAGTTCAATTTTTTACCCCTCTAATTTTTTTTTTTTCAAGTAATTTAGTTTCAAAAATTGTTGACAAGGCCATGACAAGCAGCTACGCCTATAAAAATTGTTACGGCTCCCCTCCAGTCAAGAATTGGGGCCTCCCAATCACTAGTCAAAATGCTTTCTCTCATGCCGTGACCTCAACCTATGTCAAAATGCAACTTTTCCGTTGGATTCATCTAGGTGAGTTTTTTTTTCCTAGGTTGTGTCACATGAAAAAGGGGTGATCCATCATTGCACGCATTTGTGCAGCTCTCTCTCTCTCTCTCTCTCTCTCTCTCTCAAGGATGTTAAGTGTTGACGATTGAAAGATTTGAGTGTACAAATCAAGCATATTAAAGGGAGTTTATTGCATTAAAAAGTCTGATAAGAGGAATTTAAAATAAATATTAGTAAAAAGACTAAATTTGTCGTTTTTTTTTTTTTTTTTAGGTTGAGACTAAATTGGTCTTAACGAGACATGTTTTTGGAAAGTAGTGGGAGCTGAGTTTGGCATAAACCTTGAGCATTGTTCTTGGTATTATCTAGAAAAAGATGAAGAAAATCAGTATCAAAATGGACCATCTGATGGGCCTGAAAGTCTTGGGAGGACTTGAGTTATACTTCTAGTAGAGTGGCCCAACCCAATTTAAGATTCAATAAAGCGGGCTTGGGTTGTGAAGGTAATCAAGAGGCGGGTTAAGCATTTACAAATTATAGGTATTTCCTTTATCGTACAGTGCTCCCTCAACGGGATAAATAAATCTCAATAACGGTTGAGATTTGCTGAGAAATTAAGAGAAACACGATAGGAATAAAAGAACTTTGCATCTTTTGAAATTCTTTGGCCCATCTAAAATTGTGAAAGCCCCACCATATAAACACTTTTGATTGCACATGTGCATTCATGTATCGATAGGCTTAGAAGCTTTCAGACTTGCCTTATTCGAATAGAATTTTTTGTTCAGATTTGTGTCCAAAGGCAAAAGTAGTGAATAGCCTTTAATCAAACAAAATCGAGGAACTTTCTCATTGAGTGAGAAAGGAATGTCCTACAGTTGGTTTACTTGGGATTAAATCCAAGTACTTCTAGAACTCAGCTGCCATTAGAATAATTATCAATTTTGCGCCATCATCAGACAAATAATAATTCTAATGTTTCGTTGAAAATAGGGAAATGGAAGGAGAAGCAAACATACAATGTGGAGTATTCCATGTCTGATCTAGGTACACCAATCCTTAATTATGAAAGTCTTCAATCTAACCGTGGAAGACCTTCAAAGAGATCAAGCTAGCCGTTTGAGGGTAGGCAGAGTCGTATGTCAAAATTGGGACTACTTATATGACTGCTTCTTTTGACTTTCACAGGTTTTTAAAAATGGAGTCTACTATAGTTCTTACTTTACTAAAGCTAAACCTTGTTAGTTGCTTTTTAGATATCTTTCCGAATTTCTTAACTATGGAACTCAGTTTTGCAACTGCTATATTTTGTACCATCAATGGAGTCAACGGTCATCTTCATACACATAACTCACCATCATCATTGATAACTCACCATTTATTCAAAATTGACAATCAGCTCAAGCAGATTATGAGTGAGTTGACTGACGATCACCAATGACAATATTGACAAAATGACGTGTAACATCAGGTCGACGGTTCTTCACTTTTATTAGTCTCAAATATTGTCAAGAACACTAGCTTGACTTAGGTCCATCCGAGCCACCATGAAATACCATTCACATTGATGCTTGTTCACTAGTTCGTCGCAGCCTAGTTTCTTAGCTTTACCGATGCAAGAAATCATTGACATTTGCAAAGTTAATTCACCATCTGCACTTATCATAGTAGGTATTAGTACCAAAGATAGTTTTGGTACCATCAAAATTCCATAGGATGTTTTCCCAACAATCTCCATCTTTTTTATGATGATAAAACTGTCTCGCACATGTATAATAAAAAGAATATGAGAATAGTCGCAATAAGATGCTTCTCAATAAATTTTTCATCATAACAATCAGGCATGATTATAAGTCACTTGAGATCTTCAGTAAGCATAGTGAGACCATTAAGAGAATCAATCATCACTGAAATTCAAGAAATTAGTAAGAATAAAAAAATCTGTAACGATCAAGCAATCAACGACATTCTGGCTACACCAAAGATGGTAACACCAAAGAAGGAACATTGGAAGAATCAAGCAAAGAAGGAAACACACAACACACTCTCCACCAAAGAAAGAAACCAATTGACAGAATCAAATCCCCACAAATCAAGCATCAACAAATCACTACATCAACTCCCGATTAGTGAATTACATTTCCTTTCAAAACCCCCTTAATTGTAGACATTGATCTTCTTGTAAAAGTCTATAAATAGAGCCTTTGTAATTGTACAAAGACACGGCTAAAAAAAATACAAACATATTCCTTCTTCTGTGAGATACATACACACACACACACACACACAAACACACACACACCAAGTAATTTAATTTCATTGCAAAATGCATTTATGATGTCAAATAGGTATTTTTGATGTTAAATGTACATGAACAAGTATCCTGCAATGAATTTATTTTTTTAGCTCATTAGATGCTGTTCACTGATAGATTTGATTGTACAAATCAAGCATATTAGAAAATTTGATTGCAATAAAAATTTAGAAGAGCGGAATAAAAAAATGATATTGGTATAAAACTTAAGATGTCTTAAACTGACATGTTTTAAAAAGCGGCGGGAGTTGAGTTTGGTAAAGCCCTTCAACGCTGATTTTTATATTGCCTCGGAGAAGAAGAAAAGGAGGAACAGTATCAAAATGAACCATCTGATGGGCCTGAAAGTTTTTGAAGGGTCTGACTTGTACTTCTAGTGGAGTGACCTAACCCAATTTTTAATCTAATGAAGCTGGCTTGGGTTATGAAGGTAATCAAGAGGTAGCTGGCTTGGGTTATGAAGGTAATTAAGAGGTAGGTTCGGACAACGTTGCCCAGCTCTTTTGAAATGACATGAATCATCTATACTCCCCTCAATTCTACACATTAATCTCAACGGCTGCTCTACCTAGATTAGGCTCATAACAACGGTTGAGATTTGCTGAGAAACCACGATAAACACCATAGAAATAAAAGATTTTTGCCTCTTTCAAAATCTATGGGTCCGTCTAAAATCGTGAAAGTTCCCCATATAAAAACTTTTAATTGAACATACTATTTGAGTATCAATTGACGTAGAAGCTTTCGGACATGCCTTGCTCTGAGGAGAATTTCTTTTGTCTGAACTTGGGTATAAAAGCGAAAGTAGTGAATAGCCTCTAAACAAACGGACCCATATACTTTCTCATTGAGTAAGAAAGGAATGTCCTGTACTTGGTTTACTTGGGCTTATGGAATTAGTCGCTTTCGGATTAAATCCAAGAACTTCTCATTTAGATCCCATAAACTGTGATAATGGATCCAAATTCTTCTCGATTTGGAGCTCATACTGGCGTCCATTATGCTTATGTGATTTGAAACCATAATAATAATAATTATAATTATAAAAAATCCATGCTTATTATTAGTTTAATGTAGAAACTTGACTTTCCCGGTATAGTTTGACTTTGATATCAATTTACTTGAATTAATTTTTCTCCATATGAAACAAGTAAAAGTTGGTGAATTTCACACAAGATGGTCACAATTTGCCTTGTGCGCTATCAGACGTTAACTTATTATGAGGAATGTCATGTTAAAAATGAGAAGTTTAAACCTAAATTGACATTATCTATAGAAAAATGATTAAGTGGTAACACTTTTTAATTTATTGTGAAAATAAACAGTTTTCTTGATTACAAAAAATCAAATAACAAATAATTATAAATTGTTGTGAGACTTACTTTTTCAAAAATTTATGGCTTACAATGAGTTATTATTCTCATAATAGTTAAAAAACTGTTATGTTAGCAAAACACTTATATATAATCTATTCATACGAGCCTTTTAATTTGGGCAGATAGCCATGAGGTACATCGAATCAACGTAAATTGCGTGCCAGGCACTTCGATTCGTACGGCTTTCATGGACATGCAGAAACATCGTTCTCTCACAAAAAGTGAGTCACCCGGACATGGTTTGTCCCGTAATACCTCTTCAACTAGAAGCATTGGGCTTGGACACCCCAAAAACTTTATCCTCCCACACACTTCCCATCTCTCTCTCTCCCCCTATAAATTCACCTCTTCTCTCACTGCATTCAGCTTAACCACAGCCCCCCCTCCACATGAGTCCCTCCAGAAGAGAAACTTGCGGAACCATGGCTTCTTCGGGCCCGAACGAGACCAGCTGTATCCTCCAATTCGAGGAGAGTGAACTCATGTCCTCCGACGAGCAACGGAACTGGGAGAAGCGGTCCATCTACAAGGTCCGCCCCAGCCTTGCCGAATACCACAAAAAGGCCTACCAGCCGCAGTTTGTCTCCTTCGGCCCCTACCACCACGATAATGACCGCCTCCTCCCCATGGAGGAACACAAGCGCCGCGCACTCCGCCACTTTGTCAAGCGGTCCGGGAAGCCCCTCGAGCGCTTCCGCATGTCCCTAAGGGAGTCGGCACAGGATATCGAGGAAAGCTACGATGAACTGTGTTGACACCTCAATTTTAATTAGGTTAATTTTATTTTAAGTTTTTATTTTTATTTTGTCTTTTTCGGATAAAATAATAAATTAGATAATTCGAAAAAAAAAAAAAAAAGAAAAATCAAATAAAAACATAAAAAAACAAAGAAAAACAAAAATTGGCAGCCCCCTCTTTTTCTCCTTTGGGCCCAAGCCCGGTTTTCTTTTCCCCCCCCCTCTCTTCCTTCTTCTTCCTTCTTCTTCTTCCTTCTTCTTCTTCCTTAGTCGCTCGCATCTCACGCGCGGTGGGCGGCGACGCGCGCAAAGGATGGCCTACGGCCGAGGGGAGTAGGCCGACGTTGGCCGGAGAAGATAAGATCGCGAGCGCCATTAATGTTGAGCATGCTTTGCTGGATGAGCTCGGATGGGACGCCGGTTCAGCCGAGGAGGACCGTTCGATGCGCGGGACCGGCGGTCGAAGCTCCGTCGACCGCCGCCCCTCGCCTATAAAAGGGCACCACCTTCGTCGGAACAATGGTGGCGAGCTTCCGAGATCCTTCACCGAGAGACATCGGGAAGGATCGAAGGTGAGCTCCGAGAGAAGCTCGAGTCGTAAGCTCGGCCCACCCTCCATCGAGACATCGGGAAGGCCGGCGGCGAGTGACTTCGAGAGGGTCGGATCCGGCCGGTGGAGGCTCAGATCTAGCCTGAGTGAGAGAGAATCGAGGCTGAGGAAACTCCGGCCGAGATCTATGCCACGGATCTAGGGTTCTTGCTGCTGTTGTTCCCCCGAAGCTCTCCGGTGCGCCGTGACCGATCCTTGCTATTCCCGCCACGCCGATCCGTGACCGATTCGCCCAAGCCGCACGCCCCGTTGCCGCCACCGTTCACCGTCCTTTGCCGTCGTTGTTACCATCATCGTTCGCCACCACCGCCCCGCCTCCGGTCGCTTCGTCGCCGTTGCGTCTCCCTCCCGCCTCCCCTACCCGTGCCGCCACGTGAAACCCCCATCATAGACCCATTGTCGGCCCCGTCCCGATCTGTCCTCATGAGCGGATTGTCGTCGTCGTCTCCATCGTAGCCGCCGAAGCCGTATGCCACCGTCGTCGCCGTCGCCGCCATTATCGCCGTCTCAGTCCTTTCCTCCTCGCCGTCTACCCGGATGACGCCTCTAGGGTTTGCGATTTTCTCACCGAGTCGGATCGCGAGCAAACGGGTAGGGAGCGAGATTCGGGGCGGCGGGAGTCGGGTCCTTTCGGGTTCCTCGGATCGGGTAGGGTTTCCGGGGAGTCGGACGCGGAACAGTTGTTCGGGTCGGGTTTCGAACTCGGGCCGGGCATCCTTTTTTAAAGGCCCAATTTCCGTGTGTGTGTTTCATAAAATAAAAAAAAAAAAAAGCCGAGTCGGGCCCGTCCTCGTTTTGGGTCGTCGACCCGGGTTGGACCCAACTCGCGGATCCGACCCGGGTCGGTTTTATTTTATTATTTTAATATAAAATAATATTCTATAAATAATAAAAAATGGTTTATTTTCAAAAAAAATAAAAAATGTTTTAATTTAGAAAAATAAAAAAATCAAAAAATGTTTTTACTGAAAAAAAAATGTTAAAAAATGTTTTATTTTCAAAAAAAAATCGAGGAAAATCAAAAATAATTTATTTTCAAAAAAATCGAGGAAAATAAAAAATAATTTATTTTAAAAAATATTTTGAAAAATATTAAAAAAATATTTTATTTTCCAAAAAATCAAAAAAATCAAAAATATTTCATATTTTCCAAAAAATGCCAAAAATCCAAAAAAAAAGTCAAAAATTCATGAAAAAGACAAAAAAATTCAGAAAAAGCCAAAAAAGACTTGTATTTTTCCAAAATACCTAAAAAAAAAAATCCCTTTTGTGTCCAAAAATTAGAAAAAGACTCAAAAAATGTTTTTCCTCCCAAAAATGCATGGAAAATCCCTCGAACATCCAAAAACCTCGGGTTTAAAGGGCATTAGTGATTAATTAGTGTAATCAAGTCCCCGATCCTAATTTCTCTGGTTGCGCGGGAGCGAGTATTCTCCCGATACTTTGGGTTTCTAATCGACCCACCCCAAACCGATTAGTGGCGACTCCATTTTAAAATTGATTTACGGGTTAAAAATTTAGATTATTAAAGTCGTGAATTGGTGGACTTGGGAGAGTCCGGGCATAATAAATTCAGCCGAGCCATTAGCCTCTTTAGGCGCTCGTACCCGATTGCGGGCGCCGAAAAAAAAGAGGTCTCGACAGCTTGGCGACTCATTTGGGGACTTTGAGGACTTAGGCCATTTTATTTTGTTTAAATGCTTTTTGACTTGGATTTTTTTCTTTTGTGCAGGGTAATAGCTTAAAGTTTTTTTATTCTGTTAAAATAAAATGTTTTGTGATTATAAATTGTTGTGCATGCTTTACTGTTTTAAACACTACACAAGGCACACACAACCCGGCCGCCGGACCTGGGCTGCCATAGGATTTCTAGGATGGTGTTAAGAAAGATACGACCTCGAACGCGAGACTGCGATGTAGAGGTTGCCTTTCTTTCCCGAATTTCTTAGCCGAGGTTAGGGGGTATGCGCTAACGCGAGACGGCGACGGGCGGATATCCTTTTTAATCTCATCAAGCCTTCGAGTTAGAAATCGAGCCGCACGTCCCATGCGCATGTCTTTGTGCTTGCCATTTTGCTTTAAAAGCAAAGTGATTTCTTTACTTTTACTCAGTCTTTCTATTTTGGCCCATGGCAATTTAGGATAAACTTTTCAAGTCCCAGTTTATATGCGATGGGGAAAGATGATATCCAGTTCATCCCTACTCCCAAGGCGGAGCTCTTCAGATGGTGGGGTCAATTAGATCAATTTGCCCAAGAGCGTGTGAAGGCCAAAGTCGGTCATCTCCTATCGTTGATCCAAATCACTGTTCGTCCTGAAGTCATACAAGCCATGGCACATTTTTGGTGCCCGAAGACATTTACTTTTATATTCGGTAGGTTTGAACTAACCCCAACCCTGGAAGAATACATCATCATCACTGGAATGCCTCTTGAGAAAAAGCTTGTCGGGCCATCGACAGGCATTATCCCAATACGTGGGTTAGTGCGGCTTTTAAGAACTGAAGTCCATACTATGATACAAATTCTTGAAGATAACCATAAAACTTGCCAATTTGAATTTATAAATGCCTGTTTTCAAAATCAGCCTATGACCCAAAAAAGTGAGATTTTCCTCCTGGCCTTTTTCGGACTCATCATCTTCCCCCCATCAAAGAAATGCCATAAGTCCTAAGATCGCATAAATAGTTGATCAGATCTTAAGAGGGGGGAATTACGTCAACATGATTTTAACTGAAACATTCTTGTCATTTAATCGTTTTAAAGACAACACAGAGAAAATCATGCGAGCCTCTCCTGAAATTTTACAAGTCTAGTTCTTTTCTCACCTAAGCGAATTCCGAGACTTCATGCGATCGGTGAAACAAATGCTTTTGAAAATCCGTTACAAAAATTTATGGTTTTAGGACCGTATATTCCCAATCAAAGTTGTTTAAATTGGGTTGACTTCCTAAGAGATCCAGCTCCCGAGGCATTCCAATGGTGTCTTTGGTTGGTTCCATGAAAAGAGAGCTCGCTTCGCTTACAAACGCAACCGCCCAATTCCGTTGCTCGGCCTCACCGGCGCCATTCCCTATTATCCATATCGGGTGGCACGACAATATGGAGCCCTTCAGGAGATTCCACCGCCTTTCAAGGGGATGATTCCTCCAGTTCTTTTCAACACAAGCCGTGACTATGCGGTCGAAATTTCTATCGCTGAGGAAACTTGGGACAAGTGCCATCGCAAAAGGATCGTGGTACCTGAAGGGCTTGAGGGAGAAGAAAAAGCCCACCACGCCTCTGCGGCCTATATCCACAATCATCACATCCCGACAAGGTGGAAACCATCGGTCCCTCGCTCAATCAGACAGAGCAGCCCGCGCGAGCAAGCAGAACTCATGGAGAGGGATTTGGGAGTGGACTGGATGCACACCTCAGAGCCAGTTCAAGGAAGCAGGCGTTCGCGCAAGCGCAAGACTCCCCATCGCATATAAATTGGCAATCATGTGCCCCTTAGTGTTAATAGTGTGAAAGTTTTGTCCCATTGTTTAGGGACTCTTGTTTAATATCTAGTATTTCATCCTGTCTTTTCAATTTCAAGTTCTAGATGTTAGGAGTTGGCAGTCTATAAATCCTCTTTTGATAAATAAAAAAGCAGTTAGACCATTGCCATGGGTCAATCTTTGTTTACTCTCGTGCTCATTCATTGTCTTCGCAACAAACAGGTAATTATGAATCGACGGCCAACAATCGCCCGCGATTGGCCTCATGCAATAGGACCCAATCAGGATGATGTACAAAATCGTCTCATTAACATTGAAGACGGCGTGGGA
Organism: Eucalyptus decipiens; assembly: GCA_014182575.1. Classification (NCBI taxonomy): domain Eukaryota; kingdom Viridiplantae; phylum Streptophyta; class Magnoliopsida; order Myrtales; family Myrtaceae; genus Eucalyptus; species Eucalyptus decipiens. The sequence goes on along the minus strand of CM024618.1, from coordinate 23,923,105 downwards.
CAGATGTCCATTGTCCTTCAACAACTCTCGAGACAAATGAAAGTCGAACCCAATTCTGTAGTTGCCTTAAACACCGTTATGACACCCGTAAATATGCCAGAAAATAGCCAGTACCATAGATAGTTTGAAAGGATCATGAAAAAGTTAAGCCAGCTGCAGGAGCAGAATCCCATGGACCTGTCCAATTACGCCAGCATTGAGATCCCTGAAAAACTCAAAGCACCTGAATGTGAAAGGTATACTGATACCTCTCGCCCAGAAACCTACTTGCAAGCCTACCTGGTTCGAAGGATGATTCAATCGTACCAATCGAGCTTGACTGGCCCTACCTTGCGATGGTACATTGTCAGGAAGATTAGTCCCCTTAAAACCTGGAGGGAACTAATTTATGTTTTTCACCAAGAGTACAATATTGACATCACCCCTGACATCACCTTGCCCTACGAAGAGCCGATGATCGCGGAGCACGAGGAGCCATTAGTCGCTGAGATAAGAGAAGAGCATGTCAATGAAGCCTTGCATAATAAATGGGCAGCTGAGCAACATTCTGTTACTGGAAAATTTCCCACTAGGAAAGGCAAAGAGCCTTTGTACGAGATTACAGACTTAGAGCCTGTTCAAGACTGGGGCACGACTGGACAATTCCCCAAACTTACTCCAAGAGCTAGGATCCAAAGAATACCAACCCCTATCAATTTGGAAAGTGAATCAGACAATGAAACTCTAATGTCCCTCACTTCCCTTGACAAAATCAAGCTGGCAAAGCGAAGGGCCTTACTCAAAAGGTGCGGATCGGAGCCAAGAAAAGAAAGCCTAAGCGAGATCAATTCAGCATCTACCGACGAGCCACCGCACCAAAGCTTCGAGCATTCCCAAGAATACAACTTTGAAGGCTACCATCCCCTAGAGTAGACTTCCCGGCCCTAGAATACAATCCCAAGGACTTCCAGCGTTATTTTGACAATGAGCGACGATTCATCGTATAACTGTTTCCTACTCTCATTCGGGGATGAAGGCCCGTCAGAAGAGGAAGCATACGTTTTTATCCGTTACGATCCTAACGAAGTACTAAGCTCGTCCTCTGACCATGAGAATAGCTTCAATACTTCATCCTCATTCGGAAATTTTGACCAAGAAGAAAGCAATGGGGTAATCTCGGTAGAAGTCCAACTTCCCGAAGTAGAAAAATTCACCACTACAACAAATATGCAGTGGGAAAACCAGTGGCCTAACTAAGATACATCAAGCCCGTCTTGCGCTCATAGGATCATGACCCTGGAGAGATGTGGATACCTAATCTCCATAAGTATAATGGCACAACTTGCCCCGTGGCTCATTTGCAGTACCTCCACTGAAATGAGTCGGTACTATGGCCCGATGTCATTCGCAACTCGGGCCTTCCAAGAAAGTCTTACGGGGTCTGCATTACAATGGTTCATCACAGCGAGATATCTACCTCATGAGAGATTGGAATGAGCTGTCTTCTACATTCTGTTTGAGTATCAAAGCCGGATTGGGACTGAAGTGTCTTGTCGAACTTTGTTCACTTCGAAGAAGACCAATGGAGGATTTCCGAGCATATGCAAGGAGGTGGGAGGCTTTATGATGCAAACTTACCCTCAGTTGGCGGAAGAAGAAATGATAAAGCTGTTCATAGGGGCTTTACCTCGCAAGCATTGCTGTTGGCTGCATGGGTTACACTTCCATAGCTTCAACGAGGTAGTCGTCGCATGCGGATACTTCGAGTCTACTGGAGGCAAGGAATTCAAAGACACTTAGCTTCAAGACCAGCACTATCATAGCACTCCTTTACACAGGGGTTTTCATGAGTTTTACTTGTTTTTATAATTTCATGTTTCTCATCTTGTCTAGTGTGCTACTGTTGTATTTTCCATTCAAGTACTCTAATGTACAGTTCTAATATTTTGTTTTGAAAGCATGAGGCGGTACTCCAAACCGGCCCGGTGATGTTATCCAACCATGAAAAAAAATATTATCCAAGGAGAATATTGAGGGCTGGACTTCCTCATGCTTTTTCTCCCCCAAAGACGTATTTTGAAAATAAAAAATATTTCATCACCCAAAAGCTTTTGTTAAAACAAGATGATTAATCATGTTTGTCTTTCTGACTCACTCACTTCATGTTGAGAAGATCATTCCCGTCCCTTTTGATTTAGTGTGACAAAGGCATTTGGAACAAGCGCATCATGTGAGCTCGCCAAATTCAAAAACACCATTTCAAGAAGGCGGTGGGGCAAGAAGGATCCTACACCAAAAGCGAGTAAGTCCTATGATATAATTTGGAAATGATGTCCCTCTCTTCTATTTACGGGAAACGGAAGATAGGACGTAATAGGCCCGACAGCGGTTGAAATGGATCTTTCCCAAGAGCTTTCTTCCACCTTGGCCCAACTCCTTCACACGGAAGCAATATCCTTTCCCCACAATATGCCTGAGCAACCAGATGCTACGGTTTCATCAATAGGATTTCCGGCTTCGACAAGCCAAGAAGTGCAGAAAAGGAATTTCTTTTCTTCCTTTGAATTGGCTACTGTCAACAGGGAAGAAATGCCCGAGAATTTGAGGTTTTAATTCTAGCCCTTATTCAAAATGAGGATAGAAGCTTCCTAGGTACATACTTTTGCCCAATGCAAGAATTAAAGACGAAGGAGAAATTCCACAGAAGGAAGGCGTTGAAGATAAATCAACAACCATCAATCATGTATACATGGCCATGAGTGAGGAAGGCCAATCGAAAGAAACGTCAAACTGTGCCGAGGCGAAAAGGCTGTCATCGACATTCAAACATCCTTAGGAGTCAGCAAATACAAACTTTGGAGAAGAGTAATTTGGTATCGTTTCCAATACTCCCCCCCACTTTGAATTTTCACTTTTGACATTTCCCCCTATTGGCAGGAAGCACCAGGATTCAAGAGCCAAATTTGATGGTTAGGCAAATCAATATTAGCCAAGCTAGTACATGGAAATGACCCACATCAAATTTATCTGGCTTATTGTAAAAAGACATGTCATCTAGGAGCCAATTCAAAGAATAATTAACCTAATGAAACAAGGGACATAGGACTTCGTATCCCCCTTCTCACTTCAGGTTCACCCAATCATCTGCAAACCAGTGAAGGGTAAAGTTGTATCGATTCCAATTATTCAACTCTTGAAAGAGTCCATGACTAATACATTCCCTCTTGTTTGTTGCAGGATCACATGACTATCAAAAGCAAGGATAACAAATCAGTGAGAAGCATGTTTTGTTTGTTGCAGGATTACTTGACTGTCAAAAACAAAGATAATAAATCAATGAGAGGCATGACAAACTCTCTCATGCAAAATGACGTCTCAAGTATTGCCAAAGCAAATGATAGAGATCCTTCAGGCCTCAACTCACATTTGATTTTGGCCAGACTAATTGATCTACTTGTACATCTTCTCTTCTGCAGGGGCAAAAGAGAGATGCCCGTCAAATCAATGATCCCCAACCTCGGCTGATCCTTCATATGTCATATCCTAACTAATAGGATAACTATCGACCCCATTTGCGAATAACCCTTTTGATGTTCAAAATTTAACATGTTTGGAAACATCATTATGTTAACTCCTAAAGTTGTCAATAGGGTCTTTTTCGAGTCAAAACCATTCACTTGTTTTGAAGAGTTCAAACTCCATCATATTCAAAATGTTGCATGTCATTTCCAGATGAATTATGCATGATGATTTTGTCTGTCTAAATCTTTGATTCCATTGAGAATTATTAGAATAGACAACTAAGTGAAGAATACAAGATTAATCGAGCATGCTGGATGAGGTGCGTCAGAATGATGAAAGGCAAGTCATATCCTACACACAGTCCCCCATCTATACACTTGTGAGATTAGTGCAGAAGATTCCATGACTGCAGGATAAAGAGTTCTCTCGCGAATGGTACGATAACCAAAACAGTGAGAGGCATTCCATCGCTCACCCCATTGAGCCCCATACATTAGTGAAGCTTCTCTCATACCCTCGTCAAGAACCACCCCACACTGGGGCAGAGTGGAGGCAAAGCAACATCACAAGGTGAGAAGAGAGATAGAAATTTTCTTGCTCGCACTTGCATTAATCTTCGGGTGTCTTTATTGCATATGAACACTCGCGTTAATTTAAGTGCCCTAGAATGACGAAGAGCAATTCTTTCTCTATGCACTTGTATTCATTGTACAACTCAAGTGAGTCTGTAATTTTACCCTCACATTGAGACAATAGAAGCTACTGCCATTTGAGCAGCATAATCAGAAGCGTCGGCAAAAGATGAAGACTCAATGGTCTAACAAAGGCGTTTGCTTGAACTTGTCAAGATCAGCTCTCAAGCAACAAGAATGAAAAAAAATGAAAAAACAGGGGCATAAAAAAGCAGTGTACCTGGTAAGAGCAAGGTCAATGCCCATAAAAGAAGAACTGGAATAAAAATAGGGGCATGAAAAAAAGCGGTGTGCTGGTAAAAGCAAGGCCAATGCCCCCCGGTCAAAAATACAGCCAAAAAAAGTTGTTGTTGTGGTCCATAGAACCTCAATCTGACAAGAAAGATTAGTGACAAATGCCAAGACAGTCACCAATTCTCACCCTCTTACATGTGAGCCAAGTCTACGTTACATCCCATTGTAAAAGTCTCTTTAGACTAGGGGCACTTCAATTAACGTAGGATTTCATATGTTCATAAACATCGCTCGAAGAAGTACGAGCAAGATTACTCTATCTCTTTTCACAGGATTCTTGACTTGCAAACCTGGAGATAATCGTACGGCACTCCATTCATAAGCCTTGACCTTGATGGCCCCCTTCGATGAGCCGCTGACCAAGACTTCATCACAGTTTCAACAAAGACCTCTCACATTGGTAAAATCGTACTATTTGCGAGAATACTCGGACCCCTGCTGACATGATGATAGTGAGATAGTGTGGTCCTTATAAATCCTGCATCAATGGTCAGGATAGCTTTTTCCAAGAGAGTGAGTGGAAAGTCCTTTCAGACTGAAAGTCCCTCATCTGGCATGCTCAAGACATCTACATTCTAAATGAAGGTTGTCTTTCAAAATCTCCCCCAGTGGAAATCAAAAGATGCAGAACTGACAAAATTATCATGCATAAATCTCAGTTGAACTCATGAATTTACAGCATATACAATCATGTGTGCATATTGTGCAAATAGCAAACATACTCTTAGAGATCAGAGACATTGCCAGGTAAGCATATCTCTATCCCCATTTGTCTTAAGGTACCTATCCTTTGTCAGGTACTCTCTTCTTGACACTCGACCTATTCGAGTCGTCCTTTGAGTTTGGATGCTTGCAACTGTATTAGCATCTCATTGTCTTTGAGTACCAGCCACCGTTCGGATACTCCCTTTTCCTGACACTCGACCTGTTCGGGTTGTCCCAAGAGTATTGATACTTGTGACTGACCAAGTATCCCTTTATCGTTGAATACCTACTGTTGTCTAGGTATCCCCATTGTCTTTGAGTACCGGCCACCGTTTGGATACTCCCTTTTCCTGACACTCGACCTGTTCGAGTTGTCCCCAGAGTATTGATACTTGTGACTGACCAAGTATCCATTTATCATCAAGTATCCCTAATTTCTTTGAGTACCGGCCACCGTTTGGATACTCCCTTTTTCCTGACACTCGACCTATTCGAGTTGTCTCCAGAGTATTGATACTTGTGATTGATTAAGTATCTACTTCCTTTTCATGACACTCAACCTGCCCGAGTTGTCCCCAAATAATATAGCAGCTATTCAAGCATTCCATTGCTTTGCTTGGCACCGCCGCCCAGGTATGCTTCCTTACAATTGGACCAGCTGAGTGGTCCCAGGTCGTATCATTAAATACTCGTGTTCATCCAAGTATCCCAGTACTTTGTACACCTGTGGCTATCCAGGTGTTCCACCCCTTTTAAGTGCTTGCGGCAATCCAGGTAAGCCTCGTGCTACATTCAATTTCCCTTTACCAGGAGGTGAGAGACCTTCATGAATATGCAAGGCACGCCCTCGATATTCCCAATTACCAGGAGGTGAGAGACCTTCATGAATATGCGAGGCACTTCATGAATATGCGAGGCACGCCCTCGATATTCCCAATTACCAGGAGGTGAGATACCTTCACGAATATACGGGGCACGCCCTCGATATCCCCTTTACCAGGAGGTGAGAGACCTTCACGAATATACGGGGCACGCTCTCGATATTCCCTTTACCAGGAGGTGAGAGATCTTCACGAGTATTCGAGGCACGTCCTCGATATTCCCCATACTAGGAGGTGAGAGACCTTCACGAATATCTCAGGTACGCCCTCGATATTCCCCTTTACCAGGAGGTGAGAGACCTTCATAAATATGCGAGGTACGCCCTCGATATTCCCCTTTACCAGGAGGTGAGAGACCTTCATGAATATGCGAGGCACGCCCTCGGTATTCCCAATTACCAGGAGGTGAGAGACCTTTACGAATATGGGGCACGCCCTCGATATTCCAATTACCGGGAGGTGAGAGACCTTCACGAATATTCGGGGCACGTCCTCGATATTCCTCATACCAGGAGGTGAGAGACCTTCACGAATATCTCAGGTACGCCCTCGATATTCCCATTTACCAGGAGGTGAGAGACCTTCATGAATATGCGAGGCACATCCTCAATATTCCCAATTACCAGGAGGTGAGAGTCCTTCATAAATATCCAAGGTACGTCCTCGATATTCCAACTACCAGGAGGAGAGAGACCTTCATGAATATCCAAGGTACGTCCTCGATATTCCAACTACCAGGAGGTGAGAGACCTTCACGAATATCCCATGTACGTCCCTGATATTTCCACTACCAGGAGGTGAGAGACCTTCATGAATATATGAGGCACGTCCTCGATATTCCAACTACCAGAAGGTGAGAGACCTTCATGAATATGCGAGGCACGTCCTCAATATTCCCACTTACCAAGAGGTGAGAGACCTTCATGAATATCCAAGGTACGTCCTCGATATTCCCAACTACCAGGAGGTGAGAGACCTTCACGAATATCTCAGGTACGCCCTAGATATTCCCATTTACCAGGAGGTGAGAGACCTTCATGAATATGCGAGGCACATCCTCAATATTCCCATCATTATCCCCAGAGGTGAGAGACATTCATGATCATCGAGGTACATCCTCAATATTGTGATCATTACCGGAGGTGAGAGACCTTCATGAATATCCAAGGTACGTCCTCGATATTCCAACTACCAGGAGGTGAGTTCATGAATATCCAAGGTACGTCCTCGATATTCCAACTACCGGGAGGTGAGACCCCTTCACGAATATCCGGTATCCCCCCGATATTCCCACTACCTGTGAGGTGAGAGACCTTCATGAATATTGTGATCATCCTCGATATCCAACCCGGGAGGTGAGAGACCTTCACGAATATGCAAGATCCATCCTCGATATTCCCACTACCGAGGTGAGAGACTTGTGATCATCAAATATCCAAGTATCCCTCAATATTTCCAATTATCAAGTACCCCTCCGATACTTGTGATCATCCAGGTATCCCCCAAGAGTTTGTACCTATGATCATCCAGGTACCCCTTCGATACTTGTGATCATCCAGGTATCCCCAAAGAGTTTGTACTTGTGATCATCCAAGTACCCCCTTGATATCTGTGATCATCCAGGTATCCTCCAAGAGTTTGTACTTGTGATCGTCCAGGTACTATCTCCCAACAAACAGATGCCCTAAGAAAGGTCAGCGCATCTCACGTCAAGGCGACCGAAGAAAGGTTCGGGTCCTAGACAAACAACTTATTGCTCTAACAGGCGACCGAAGAAAGGTTCGAGTCCTGGAAAAGCAATTCCCCGTCAAGGCGATCGAAGAAAGATTTGAGTCCTAGACAACCAACTTATTGCTCTAACAGGCAACCGAAGAAAGGTTTGGGTCCTGGAAAAGCAATTCCCCGTCAAGGCGATCGAAGAAAGATTCGAGTCCTAGACAAACCAACTTATTGCTCTAACAAGGCGATCAAGAAAGGTTCGGGTCCTGAAAAGCGATTCCCCGTCAAGGCGACCGAAGAAAGGTTCGGGTCCTAGACAACCAACTTATTGCTCTAACAGGCAACCGAAGAAAGGTTCGGGTCCTGGAAAGGCGATTCCCCGTCAAGGCGACCGAAGAAAGGTTCGGGTCCTAGACAAATCACTAATTGTTTTAACAGGCGACCGAAGAATGGTTCGGGTCCTGGAGAAGCAATTTCCCGTCACGGTGACTGAAGAATGGTTCGGGTCCGAGACAAACCACTGATTACTCCAACGGGCGACCGAAGAATGGTTCGGGTCTGGAGGAGCAAGCGATCGAAGAAAGGTTCGGGTCCTAGACAAATCATTGATTGTTTTAACAGGCGACCAGAAGAATGGTTCGGGTCTGGAGAAGCAATTTCCGTCACGGCGACCAGAAGAATGGTTCGGGTCCGAGACAAACCACTAATTACTCCAACAGGGAGACCGAAGAATGGTTCGGGTCCGGAGGAGCAATTTCTCCCGTTAAGGCGACCGAAGAAAGGTTCGGGTCCTAGACAAATCATTGATTGTTTTAACAGGCAACCGAAGAATGGTTCGAGCCACGGAAAAGCAACCTCCTCATATCACCAGGTAAGATGACGCCTTGATACTTGCCAAAACTCGGGGTTCACACCCTATCTCATTCACTCTCGGTAAGTAACTACATGTATCTTCTTATCTGTCTTAGTATGTGTAATGTTATATTGCTCCTTTTTCGCATAGAATAATAGGTCCCGAATAAAATATAATCTACTACGCATGTATGGATAAAATTGAGGCATCAGTCTATCTTTGAATGCAACCTCTACGAGCTCACCTTCAAAGAGGGGCAGCTGTTGACACCTCAATTTTAATTAGGTTAATTTTATTTTAAGTTTTTATTTTTATTTTGTCATTTCGGATAAATTAGATAATGAAAAAAAAAACCAAAAACAAATAAAAACAAAACAAAGCAAAAACAAAAAATTGGCAGCCCCCTCTTTTTCTCCCTTTCGGCCCAAGCCCGGTTTTTCTTTTTCTCGGCCCCCCCTCTCTTCCTTCTTCTTCCTTCTTCTTCTTCCTTGTGCCTTCCCCCTACGCCTCCGCAACTCACGTGCGATGGTCGGCGACGCGCGCAATGATGGCCTATGGCCGAGGGGAGTAGGCCGACGTCGGCCGGAGAAGATAAGATCTCAAGCGCCATCAATGCCGAGCATGCTTCGCTGGATGAGCTCGGATGGGACGCCGGTTCAACTGAGGAGAACCGCTCGACGCACGAAGGGGACCGATGGTTGAAGCTCCGTCGACCGGATCCCCTTGCCTATAAAAAGGGCACCACCTTCGTCGAAGAACAATCACGAGCGAGTTCCGAGATCTTCCCACTGAGAGACTTCGGGGGAGGAATCGACGATCGAGCTCCGAGAGAACTCGAGTCACGAGCTCAGCCCACCCTCCACCGAGAGACATCGGGGAAGGCCGGCGGCGAGTGACTTCGAGAGGGTCAGATCCGGCCGGTGGAGGCTTGGATCTAGCCTGAGTGAGAGAGAATCGAGGCTGAGGAAACTCCGGCCGAGATCTATGCCACGGATCTAGGGTTCTTGCTGCTGTTGTTCCCCCTCGAAGCGGTTGCCGTGACCGATCCGCCAACGCCACGCCGGATCCGAGAGTCGAGAAGCCGCCACCGCTCCCCGTTGCCGCCACCGTTCACCGCCTCGTCGCGCCGCCGCCTCAAAAATACGTTGCCGCCGCCACCGCCCCCGAACGCATGCCGCCGTTGCTCGAAACCCCGCCTCCTACCCATTGTCGGTCGTCACCATCGTCCGCGCCGTGGAGCCCGTCACCGATCCGGTTGAGTGGCCGCCATCGTCTCCGCCGTCGCCGTAGCCCGCCGCCGCCGTTCGTCCAGTCCTGCCCGTCGCCGCCGCGCACCTTAGCCTTTCCCCCTCGGCACGCGGGATTCGCAAACCCTAGGGTTTGCGATTTTCCTCTCGAGTCGGATCCGGTCTCGAGCAAACCGGGTAGGGTTTCGCGAGATTCGGGGGCGGCGGGAGTCGGGTCACGATTCGGGCCGGATCCGGGTAGGGTTCCGGGTAGGGAGTCGGGTCGGAGTGGGCGTTCGGGCCGGGTTGTCGGGTCGGGCCGGGTGTCCCTAAACACCCGGCCACGACGTCGTTTCATAAAAAAAAAAAAAAAAAAAAAGGGTCAAAAAATCCGAGTTGGGCCGCGTTGCGGGTTTTGGGTCGTCGACCCAGTCGACCCAACCCGCGAGATCCGACCCGGTCGGTTTTATTTTATTATTTTAATATAAAATAATATTATATAAATAATAAATAAATGGTTTATTTTAAAAAAATCAAAAATGTTTTAATTTCCAGAAAAATCAAAAAATCAAAAAATGTTTTTAAAAAATGTTAAAAAATGTTTTATTTTAAAAAAAAATCGAGGAAAATCAAAAAAATTTATTTTCAAAAATATTTTGAAAAATATTAAAAAAATATTTTATTTTCCGAAAAATCAAAAAAATAAAAAATATTTCATATTTTCCAAAAATGCCAAAAATCCAAAAAAATTCAAAAATTCTTGAAAAAGCCAAAAAAATTCAGAAAAAGCCAAAAAGACTTGTATTTTTCCAAAAATACCAAAAAATCCCTTTTGTGTCCAAAAATTAGAAAAAGACTCAAAAAATATTTTTCCTCCCAAAAATGCATGGAAAATCCCTCGAACATCCAAAAAGCCTCAGGGTTTAAACAAGATTAGGTACCGAAAGGGCATTAGTGATTAACTAGCGTAATCAAGTCCCCGATCCTAATTTCTCTGGTTGCGCAGGAGCGAGTATTTCTCCCGATACTTCGCTTGGGTTTCTAATCGACCCACCTCAAACTGATTAGTGGCGACTCCATTTTAAAATTGATTTACAGGTTAAAAACTCAGATTATTAAAGTCGTGAATTGGTGGACTTGGGAGAGTCCGGGCATAATAAATTCAGCCGAGCCATTAGCCTCTTTAGGCGCTCGTACCCGATTGCGGGCGCCGAAAAAAAAGAGGTCGCGACAAACTGGACTCGAAGTGGAAGGCAGGTGGCAGCGAGGGCGCAGCCAGCCAGTTCCTTGATTTGATGATCACTGACGGCTGCTTCATGCTCGAGATCCTCCGGGTTGCGACTCAGGAGGTGACACAGGCGAAACAGGAGAAGGACGACTATGCAGTCAACGACCCCATCTTCAGCAACCATGGGAAGCTCCACGTAATGCCGTACGTCAGGCGAGACATGCTGATGCTGGAGAATCAGCTGCCTATGCTAGTGCTGGATCGGCTGGTCGCCGTTGAGAGCGACGGCAGGAAGGTTAGTTTCTTAGATTTTACTCCATCGTAAGAGAGGTTATCGTATGTTCGCAAGCCGCCGTACTATATTAACCTAACAGTACATCTCAGTGATTTCAGATGGACTCCACGTGGGATCCATGAGATCGATTCGAGACCAACCGACAATTTCATTATTACATCTATCCGTCGGAAACTTCTTTTCACACCTCTTATGCAAGTAGTATCCATATGACGACAATCTCGTATTCAGCTCACTGACTATATACTCCAACAACGCAGGGCGACGAATTCATCAACAGTCTCATCCTCAAGTTCTGCTGCCCCTCCCTCCACAAGGTCACTAGCTTCTCCTCCCCCCCCAAGGTCACTAGCAAATGCCTACACGTCCTGGACGTCTTTAGGAAGAGACTGCTGCTCCCTGAGATCAAGGACCGGCATAAGCAGGCCAAGCCGCGCCAGGGGTTAATCCGGTCTGCCACCGAGCTCCGTGGGCATGGGATCCAGTTCAAGCCCGGGACCACCAACCTCAAGGACATCTGTTTTGACAAGAGGTTCCTGGGGTTCCCGGGGGTCCTGAAGCTCCCTAGGATCGTGGTGGACGACACCACTGAGTCTGCATACCTCAACCTTATCGCGTTCGAGCGCTGCCGTGTCGGGGCTGGAAATGAGGTCACGTCTTACATCTACCTCATGGACAAAATCATCGACAAAGAGGGGGACGTCGCACTGCTCCATGACCAGGGCATCGTCCAGAATGCCATCGGGAGCGACAAGGCAGCCGCCGATCTGTTCAATTCGCTGTGCAAGGAAGTGACGCTTGAACCCGTGACCAGCCTCGACGCCGTGCACACGGAGGTCAGCGAGTACTGCAAGAGCACCTGGTACACGTGGGCGGCTTATCTCTTGCACAACCACTTCAAGAGTCCTTGGTCTATAGTGTCTTTCATCGCCGCCATCCTCCTCTTCGGACTTACTATAATTCAGACCGTATATACCGTGCACCAACCTTGAACCATCCCTTTGCCTCTCTCTATCTTTTGGTTTTTCTCCTGATGGTTGATGCTCAATAATTACCTCTTGGTCGGTTGTTGATTGTTGTTATGAACTATTTTCTTCCTGTTTCCAGTCTTGATCATTGTCTCTCTTTAAATGTTTTGAATAATGGGCGTTTGGCTGTTTATTTATCATTATCAAATGATGATCCTTTTGCTTCACTCTTCATGTTTGTCCAATTTGGCCAGGTAGTATGAAAAATGGTCTACTTTTAGGCAAATAGAATCTTCCGTTGCACCATTCTTCTTGATTAAACTTTATCTATAAATTGCAGCTAATCTAAGTGAAAAACAAATGTGGCCTTCAAAGTCATCTCTATTCCCCACCAGCTTCAAAATTCAAAGTCTTCTATATATTTTCCAGTCGTCAAGCAATCAATCTTTAACACAGAACTTACTATGCCATATATATATAGAGAGAGAGAGAGAGAGAGAGAGATTTAACAGCAAACTGCTAATTGTCTACAGAGAAAAACCCACAAATTTATAAAAACTGCAGTTCTCCAACCTCAATGAACAAAATTCGTATTTTCTGTAAAACTGTTGTAAATAAAGTGAAGCAAGCGATTAGATAAAACAGATGGAAATAAGGACATAAACCGGACACCCAATTTATGTGGTTCAATTGGTATTCTCCACTTAATTCAAGAGAGATTACAATAATATTCAAGCACTCAAACACTTTTGATGTTTCCCAACTCCTAAGTACACATAATAACTTGGTCGGTGTTTTAACCCCTCACAGTTTTTTGAGAAATAATCTCTCAATCTTATGAAAAGAATGAACCAATTCTTAACACAATAATTTAACTGGTTAAATCACACGTGTTTAATTACAACGAAAATTTCCCTCTTTTGCTTTAGGAAAGCTCTAAGTCTTTCACATCCTCTTTCCCACTTTATATAATGCTGAAAAGGCCCTCCTCGTGATTAAAAAAATGGAAACGCCTCATTCTTTATGTTTCTTTGGGCATGGGTCTCCAATCTCCATCATGATGCAAATTGCAGCTTCTGAGAGTTCCCTCAATTTCCGCTTAAGGGAGTCACGTGTGTAGCAAAAGGAGTCTATGCCTTCTCGCTTCTATCCTTTTGACCTGTTTAATTTCCACCAACAACTTCATCTCCCGCCACTACAAAACTAACTCCATTATCAATAAACAAATAGAAATTGTGAGCCCATATTACAAGTTTGACCGACCATGTGTGCATGTGTGGCCATAATTCTCCAATTATTCCATTACTCTTGCAGTCATTATCAACAGTAATGGGAAAAACTCAGAAGTACCTCGTCCTCGACTTTAAAATTGGATGGCCGAGCCTCCACACATCCTCATATATTAGGTTTCGCTCGGCTAAAAATTGAGATATATTTTCAACAACTGCAACGAACCACAATTTAAAAGACGAGATTAGTTGCTTCAATTAATATTTAGGAATTAGGAGCCGTCCTTGCAAAGTGGCAATAGCTTGATATCAGGCTTCCTATCGTCTTCCACTTCCGATTAAGCTCAGCTGCCATTAGAATACTTATCAATTTTGCGCTGTCGTCAGACAAATAATAATTCTAATGTTACGTTGTTGAAATAGGGAAATGGAAGGAGAAAGGCAACATACAACGTGATTCTCAGGACTCCTCCAGTAGAAGCCCAGGAGAAAAAGGGGCAAGACATTCGTCACGCCAAGGACAATTATAGTCAACACGTTCTTCCCTGTCCGCTCCAGAACCGTGGTAGTACGCCTAAGCGCACCGAAATCAACCTGTTGAGGGAAAAATCAAAATATGTGGAACATGAGATAAGACTTGACAGGGACAAGATCCTCACCATAGCGAGAAATGAGTGCATCAAATTGTAAAAATTTGACAATCAATACGTGATCGAGGGAATCGACAATGTATTACGATCAGGTAATAGAAAGGTGAAGAGCCCAGCTACACCAGCAGCAACAGCCATGTAACTGCATGTGTAGAGAGCCTTATTCACATGCATGCCTGTTATGACAAAGCAAACCACAAAAAAGATTGATAATTCATATGACTGTCCTCAGAACTGATACGTGATTGTGATAAATAATCAAGATCGAAAGTAAATCACCAAAACGATTTAATGCCGGGCCTTGAGCCACAAGAAAAGAAGATGAAATCATTGAGTGGAAAGTTCTATCCCCATGATCCTGAAAGCTATATGCCAAAAGAAGAAAATGGTAAAAGTTGTAATCTCCATTGGGTAAAAATAAAATCTCCAGGATACACAATGCCCTCACCTTGAAATTGACAATCGCATATCCAGAGTGAAAGCCAGCCAAGCATGTAACCATAGCTGCACTGAGCTGCATCCATAAAGCATACACATTGTTGGAATACAGAAACCAGTAACAAATCAACAGTTGTCCTTCTCTACATAGAAAGGCCACCACCTTGTATTTCATCCAGTGCGAGTTGTGTAATTACATTACTAACATAATCACAGAAACGAGAAAAATAATGAATAAACTGCGTAGCTTTGGCCTTTTTACGGCGAACTACTTTTGATGTAGCCCTTAACATGGCAAAATCTGCACCCTCCACCCTCTTTTCCTTTCCATCTTTCCACACCCCCCCACACCAACCCAACCCTTCCCTTCCCCGAGGAGCAATTCTTAAAAAGAGATGAAAGAATGAAGATTAGAATCTCGAGAAATCACCTTAAGGGGCCGTCAGTATCAAAGGGCGTTTGGCACCATGATGGAGCATTAGCAGGCAAAGGACCAGAAATTTGGAGAGTTAGTGAAAGAGAACGAATTATCAGCACAGAACTACAGAAAGCCGAGAAAGGATTACCATAGACACAGGAGACAGATTGAATCGAAAAGTCCACCAAAATTCTTTCTTGCGAGAGGGAGGGGGGATTAGTTGGGCATGTATAAGCCATATGATAAGGAAATATATACAGTGGTAAGCATTAGTACCACAGCCCTGGAAGAAGGACATGGCATCAGCTAAGGAAGTTAACATGCTACAAGAATGATGCAGTCTGAGGGAATATTACCACAAATGCGGTCGACTAAGGGGAAAGACTTTTAAATTGATGACTCCAGACGATTAATGGGCAAATGGCTTTTCATTACTCACGAAAAAATAAGGTCTTTCTTATAGAGAATGCCGGATTTCCAGTGGTTTTTCATAGACACGGCAATGAGGTGGAATTTTGTTCCATTAGTCGATAAAACTCCAGAGCGAAGTTCTTTCCATCAGGCATCGATGAGGACACGCAACTCCCATTCAAGTGCAAGTGGTTTTTAATAAGCACAATGCGTGGCTGCTCAAAGGAAGTTTCTGATAAAGTAACAAATATTAACCAAGACATAATATGACCATTTGACCAACTTCTAATCAAATGTGAGATCTTAAATGGACTTTTGTATTACGCTGCCCAGAAAGTAATATTTTGCATATTTTGTTATCTCGACTTTAAGGGCTTGATTTGATCCCACCGAAAAGATAATGACCAGACCAGGGAGATGGAATTAATTCGAATGCGAAAAAGCTTATCCAAAATAAAATCTGATCAGAGTGCAAAAGGACCCTTTGCTTTCGCCGTTCACCCCTCTTATAAACAAATTTACTGCTAGATACCATCAGAAACGATGTACTACTATCTTTGTTCGTCATTGGAAAAGAAAAAGTGGCAGTCTTCGCTTTCCAATTAGATTTTGTTTCCCCTAAGGACAAATTTGACTCAAGGATTGAAGCTTTGTTATCTTTATCCAAACCACCGTTCCCTCTTTTAGTTTTTTCCCCTCTTGTTGTGACCCTCTAGAGATGAACCTTGGGATGAGCTATCCTCTTGCGAGGTGACTATAATCCTCTTCCGAGGTGACTCCCACGATTTGCATGAGCTATCCTAAGCAATTCCGATTGCATTTAGTGTCTCATATGAATGAAACTAGAGTCGTCACTAATCAATTCTAGGTCAATTGTTGATACTTAATTTATAGTCGATGCATCACAAAAGACAAAACTTTGTGATTATGGTTTCCAATTGTGATGAAACCCACTTTTCGAACAAAAAGTGTCATTTTTCATTTCTTTTCCTTTGGCCTTTCATTTGTGGATAATTTTCTCGCCATTTTAATAAAAACCCAAAAAATCAAAGAGTTGACTTTTGAGTTGACTTGTTGGTCAACGATTTGACAAAAAGTCAACCAAGTCAAAATTTGATTTTTTTCATCAAAAGCTTCCAATTGTTCTAATTTCACCTCGGCCACAATAGTTAAAAGAAAAAATTGAAATTTTGATCATAAAATCAACATTTTAATAATAAGTCACTAAAAGGGCTTACCATTTGACCAAAGAAATTGAAAAATATAAAAACTCAAAAATCATCTCATTTTAGTTTCAATTTGACTTTGACATAAATTTTTTTGCTAAGATCAATTAAGAACCTCATATTCCGGATTTTTCAGAGTTAGTTTCAAAATCAAATAAAAGTAAAATTACTTTATTTCTATTGCATTTTGACTTAGCTTCTTTTGCAGCATTTGATCTAGAGGCCATTCAAGATCACTTGTGTGACCATTTTGTGATTTGGCATATCTAAGCAACAATTGCTGTTTTTAGCCTAATCAGGAGTCTCGATCGGTTCTTCATGGTTTAAGAGCAATCATCCTAAATTAACTCATTTTCTTAAACTAGATCCAAATCCGGGGTTAATTTTGGCATATTCGGTAGGGAAATTTCCAATTTGATGGATTTAGGTTACTTAAACTTTAGAAAGTTAGGCTAATGAGCTTCAATTAGTGCAATTCAAGTTAGGCAAGCTTGCCGGGAGGCTCGCCGACCACCGGCCGGGCTCACCTAGCTTGACCGGTGGCGGGTGGGCCTCGCCCGGCCTTGGCGAGGCCCGCTCATCCACCGGCGAGGCTCGGCCACGCCGGATCTAGCGAGGCCGAGCCTCGCCGGGGTTGGGCGAGGCCGAGCCTCGGCGGGGCTGGGCGAGCCTCACCCAGCTGTCGACGAGGCTCAGTCGACGAGGGCCAGCCTCGCCGAGGGTCGGCGACGCTGCGGGTGAGGTCGCCGGTCCGACGACCGGCCACAAGAAGAAGAAGAAAAATAAGAGAAAAAAGAAAAATGAAAAAGAAAAGGAAAAAAAGGAAACAAGGAAAAAAAAAAAGAAAAGAAAAGAAAATAAAAAAGTAGAAAAAATTATTTAAAAATTAAAAAAAAATAATTTGGAATAGAATCAATGAACACGTTATCAAACGCAATTTTATTCCAGAATAAGAAATTTTAGACAGTTACCAAACATGTTCTTTTACTCAGAATCAGTTCTCGGGAACAGAATCGTTACCAAATGCGCCCTAATGGATTGGCCCAACCCAATGTAAGATTCAATAAGAACTGGCTTGGATTGTGGAGCTACTTAGGGCGCATTTGATAACGATTCTGTTCCCGAGAGTAGATTCTGATCAGAAATGATTCTTTTTATTCTATTCTCGGGAACCGATTCTAAGCATTTTAATTTGTTTGGTAAGCGTCCAAAATTTCTGATTACGGAATAGAAGCTGCGTTGATGTACCGTGCTCACTAAGCATTTTAAGCCGTTTGGTAACTATCCAAAATTTCTGATTTTGGAATAGAATTGCGTTTGGTACCGTGCTCATTAATTCTGTTCCAAATCAATTTATTTTAATTTTTTACTTTTTTTTCTTTTCTTTTTTTTTTTCCTTTTTCTCCTCTTCTTCTTGTGGTTGGTCGCCGGATCTGCGACCAGGCCGGATGAGGGCTTGTGGCTGGTCGCCGGATCGGCCGATCGGCCGGGGACGAGGGCCGGCGGCCTCACCGGAGTGTCATCGACCCTCGGTGAGGCCGGCCCTTGTCGCGGGGGCTGGGTGAGCCCCGCCCGGCCATCGGCGGGGTTGGGCGAGCCTCGTCGGTGGCTAGGCGAGCCTTGCGGGGCCGGGCGAGGCTCGCTTGGCCACCGGCGGGGTTGGGCATCGCGAGGCTGAGCCTTGCCGGTGGCTGGGCTTGCCTCTAGCGAGCTTGTTGGACTGGCAGACGGCGACCGGTGGCGGCGGCGAACAGCGGCAAGTAGCGACGGACAGCGGCGGTGGCGGTAGCAGATGGTGGCGGGCGGTGGTGGACGGCGGTCGCGAGATGGCGGAGGGAAGAAGAAGAGTTGTTGGTTTTGATTCTCAATTCGATTTTGGAACAAGAATCAACTTTTTTTTTTTTAATTCTTGATTCCACTCCCAATTTGTTCTCGGGAATAAATTATTTCCGGAACAAAAATTTTACCAAACGCGATTCGAGCCCAAACGGATTCGGGAATAAAAAATCAGAATTTGTTCATGTTTGGATGGTTACCAAACAGGGCCTTAAGAAGCGGGCTTGGGTGGGTATGCCGGGTCTTTTGAAATGACTTGAATTATTTATCTCGTGCAAGTACTCCCCTCAATTTCTCAATAAATCACAACAGTTGATTTAGACAAATAAGGCCTATATTGAGATATCAAAAGAAGTATCGTAAGAATAAACAATCCTGGATCCATCGAAATTTTTGGCCCATCTAAAACCCTTAAAGTTCCTCACATAAAAACTTTATGTGTCACTTGGGCTAGAAGCTTTCGGGACATGCCTTGGTCGACGGGATTTTCTTGTCCGGATCCGGGTCCCCATGGACCGGATCAATTGCCACCGTCGGTCGTGTTGTTTCTCGAAAAATGATCAATTTATAAAATATATTTATAAAAATAATTCATATCGCTAATAAAAATAAATGAATAAAATATATTTTCATCATTAATTAATTAATTATCTCAAGCGATATAAGTGATCATTTTTTGGAAGATATTTCCAAAATCATTTATTTTCAGTGAAGAAAAAAAGACCTCAAGTTTGGCCTTTTAAGCTAAAAAGTTTAATGGTACGCGCTTTATGTGTATCCTTAATTAAAATCCGCCCTTTCTTTGTAGGGTGGATCGCTTTATATGGTAATAAATGCGCCATAAACTAAATTTTAAGGGTGGGTTGGTGGACAGGGTCATTTATAATACATGATGGGCATGTAAGGGTGCGTTTGGTAATATTTCTGTTTAAAAATTGTTTCAAGAAACAGAAATAGAAAAATGTGTTTCTGTTCCGGGGAACAATTTTTGAATAAAAAAACGCGTTTGGTAAACTTGTTCGGGAATAAAAAATGAACAGAAACACGTTTGGTAAATTTGTATAATTATTTTATTTTTTTATTTTTTCGATTTTCTTTTTTATTTTCTTATTTATTTTTCATTTTTTCCTTTTTTTTTTCTTCTTTTGGCCGGTCACCGGCCTTGGCCATGGCCGGCGACTGGCCGACGAGGGCCAGCGGCCTCACCTAGCCACAGCGAGGCTCGCCGGCCCCCGGTGAGGCCGAGCCCTCGTAGTTGGGCGAGGCCGAGCTTCGCCAGGGGCCGGCGATGCTCGGCCTCGCCGAGGGCTAGCGACACTCCGGCGAGGGTCGGCGGCCCTCGCCAGCCCTCGATGGCTGGTCGCCGGCCCTGGCCGAGGTCGGCGACCGGCCAAAGAAAAAAGAAAGAAAAAAGAAGAAGAAAAGAAGAAGAAAAAAGAATTAAGAAAATGGAAAGTGTTTCTAAATTTTGTTCCACAAACAAAAAACAACTTTTTTGTTCCAAATGTGTTTCTGGGAACAAAAAAATAATTTTGGAACAAAAACGTAAACAAACGTGTTTTATTCCTTTTTGTTCCCAGGAACAAAAAAAACAAAAAAAGTGTTTAGAAACAGAAAAAGAAATAAAAACAAACGCAGCCTTAATTACCTTATATTTATGTAAGAATTGACCTATGTAAAAATTGACTTAATAATTGAAGGCTGTCATGATAAACTGATAATGGGCTATGGTTTCTTTTATCCAAGCCCGCATGATCACGAGGATTCTTTCTTCTAAGAGCAAAAGTAGGGAACAGCCTTTAATCAGTCTAAGGGAGAGGAACCGATGGCACTTTCTCTGGGAGCAAGAAAGGAATGTTGTATAGAACATTTGGTTCATCTGGTTGAAAGTGTTGTACGGACAATAGGGGACCCAAAATGGGGGTCATCAATATTCTTAATTAGAGCTTTAAAGCCTAAGATACATGCGCTGTAGTTTATCTCGAAAGGGTGAATAAGAAGAGTTGCATGACATGAGAAGTGAGTATGAAGTTAAAAAAGTGATGTTAGGATGCAAAAACTGATATGGATCCAAGTACTTCCTGATTGGAGCTCATAAACACCTACAGTGGAGAAAATTATCTAGTCAATCCTAAATTTGTTATATAGATGCCAATACAATTCTAAATTTTTTAATTTTGTCAATTAAATTCTAAACCTTTGTACAAAATGTAGACATTTTGATTATTTTTTATTGGAAATTGCTGAAATAGCAACGATAACTACATTGCCACATCAGCAATTTTCAACAAAAATTGCTGATGTATATTAATAGAATTTGAGATGAAAGTTTAAGATCTATTTGACAAAATTAGAAAGTTTAGAATTGAATTGGTATTTGTACATAGATTTAGGATAGATTGGGTAATTTTCCCAATTGTAATGGATCCAAGTTCTTCTCCCTTGGACACATTAATGCTCACGGCTGATTACACATGTGATTTGAAACCAAAAAAAGAAAAGAAAAAAACCTTTTTAATATTCAGTTTAACTTGACTTTGTCGATATAGTCTAATTTCGATTTGAGTGTAACATATCTTTTCTGTTGAATTAATTATTCTCCACACGAAAATAATGGAAATATCTGAATTTCATATGACATCATTATAGCTCGTCTTGTGCGCCATCTAAAGTCAATTTACAAAAAGTAATATGACAGTCACGAGCTAATCCACGCACAGATGACATTGAAACACCACTATTGCGATGTATGCATCGAAGAAGGGCATGGAGCACTGAAAATATGAGACCTCATGTAAGAATTTCGGAATACCTCAATCATTACGAGGTAAAAATTATCATCAAATGAAACAAAAAGAAATGCCGTCTTAAATTTAGCGCCGCGTCTAATATACGAAGATCCTACCTAAATTGAAATCACGTGTACTCAGTGACACGACTGGAAGATCTCGTGCAACGCGTGGATGCGATTCGATTCCCGTGGCTTCCATGGAACGTTAGCCACTTTTTTCTCTTTACCTCTGTGCGCAAGTGACTCCCACATTCATGGCTTGTCCGGTAACACCTCTTCAGCTTGAAGCATTGGGGCCTTGGACAATCTCAAACTCTATTCCCCCGACACTCTTTCCCATCTCCATCTCTATAGCTTCATAATTTCACCTCTTTTCTTACTCCTTCCAGCATAAAATAGAGAGAGAGAGAGAGAGAGAGAGAGAGAGAGAGACTACAGAACATACGTTTTTGGAACCTGCGAAACTTGCGGAGCCATGGCTCCAGAACCGTGAGCGCTGGTCGGGAACCGCATGGAATGGACCGTCTACGTCAACGAGAAACTCAAGCAAATGCCCCTCGACGAGCAACCGACCTGCAAGAAGTGGTGCGTCTACAGGGTCCCCGCCCGCGTCGTCACCAACCTCAACAGCAAGCCCTACTGGCCGCAGGTTGTCTCCTTCGGGCCATACCACTACGGCGAAGAACACCTCCTCCCCATGGAGGAACACAAGGAGCGCGCGCTCTTCCGCATTCTCAAGCGGTCCAAGAAGCCCATCGAGTGCTTCCTCGAGTCCCCCAGGGAGGTGGCGCGGGACCTTGCGGAGAGCTATGAGGCGCTAGACCCAAAGTGGAAGGAGGGCAGCGGTGATGGCGTGGCAGACCGGTTCATGAAGCTGATGATCACTAACGGTTGCTTCATACTCGAGATCTTGAGGACAGGAACAAAAAGGGTGGAAGACTACGTGCTTAATGATTGATGGGAGAACAGTAACAATTCGAACAATATCGAATTAACGCAGCGGAATAAAATAATCTCCCCTCTTATGTAAACCTAATATGAATTGATATAGTAGAGTAAAATAAATACCAATCACGCGAACACAAGATGATTTTTTTACGTGAAAAACTCATCGATGTGAGGAGATAAAAAACCATGGGACAGGAGTCCACCTGAAATTCTTTACTATCAACAAAAATTGTTCTTCTCTAGCAAATACTACGGGTATATAGTAGCAAAGACCTCAAGAACATAATTCTTGGCAATACACATGAATTTTACAAGAGATCAAGGATAAATCTGACAAAAAATGCAGGTTTTGATTAATCCACGAAAAACTTGATGTAGGGAGCTTCAAACAAAAATCAAATCGTTCATATTTAATAAAATTGCGCCATGAACATGCTGACAAAATTTCAACTCAATCGGACCACGAATCGACCTCTGACGCCAGCTTAATGTAAATCATATATTGCCAAAAACACTAGATTTTCTGCTTTCTCTTTTTCTCTTATTACTATTTCCTTTTGTGACTATCACTTTATATAGATAGTGAGAAACCATATTTCCTCATATAACTTATCATATGGGCTCAAGCCCTTTTTGGGCTTGCAACTCATTGGGCCTCCTTCACATAGGAGTGAACCTAGCTAACAAATCTCCCTCTCACGACAATGTGGAGGGATTCACCATCCTTGCTATCAATTGGCAATGTTCAAGCTTTTCTCTTGGTAGAGTCTTCGTCATCATATCAGAGTTATTATGATCCGTATGAATTTTCTCAAGTTCCAACAACTTTTCATTTAGAACATCTCTTATTCAATGATATCTAACGTCAATATGTTTCGATATAGAATGAAAAGATGAATTCTTACCAAGATGAATTGCGCTTTGATTATCACAAAATAGCACATACCTCTTTTGCTTGAACTCAAATTCTTCTAAGAACTTCTTCATCCATAGCATCTCTTTACTAGCTTCAGTCGCTACAATAAATTCAGCTTCGATTGTAGAAAGTGCAACACACTTCTGCAATCTTGACTTTCATGACACAGCTCCACCCGCAAAAGAAATCAAATAACTAGAAGTAGATTTACGAGTATCAATATCTCCTGCCAAGTCGGAATCTGTGTATCCAATTAACTCAAGTTTCCCGATCCCGAAATTGAATTTTAAATTTGAAGTTTTCCGAAGATATCTCATAATCCACTTTACTGCATTCCAGTGCTCTTTGCTTGGATTTGACAAATAGCGACTAACAACACCAATTGCGTGCGCCAAGTCTGGGCGTGTACATACCATTGCATATATTAAGCTTCCTACAGCTGAAACATATGGAACACTTTCCATATCTTTTTTCTCTTTATCAGTCATAGGACTTTACTTCATATTTAACTTAAAGTGAGTAATAAGAGGAGTACTAACCACTTTAGCATGTCCATGTAAAATTTCTGAAGGATTTTCTTGATATATTTCTCTTGCGACAAAAACAACTTCTTAGCATCTTTGTCTCGGGTAATTCTAATGCAAAGAATCTGCTTCGCCAAGCCTAAGTCTTTCATGGCAAAAGACTTGCTCAACTGTTTCTTCAATAACTCAATTCTTGAAACATTCCTGCCAATAATCAGCATATTATCAACATAAAATAAGAGAATAATAAAATCATCATCAGAAATTTTTTGGACAAACACACAGTTATCCGAGGAAGTCTTCTTATAATCCTGTTATGTCATAACTGACACAAACTTTTTGTACCACTACCTTGGTGCTTGTTTTAGGCCATAGAGATTTTTCTTCAATTTGCACACATAATCCTCTTTCCCTTTCACTTTGAAACCCTCAGGTTGTTCCATGTATATCTCTTCCTCCAAGTCACCATGTAGGAAGGCTGTCTTAACATCCATTTGCTTAATTTTCAAATCTAGGCTAGTTGCCAAGCCTAGTACCGCACGGATAGAAAATATTTTCATTACCGGAGAAAATATATAATCAAAATCAATACCCTTTCTCTGACTGAATCCCTTAACAACCAATATAGCTTTATACCGTGGTTGTGAAGTATGTTCATCTTGCTTCAACCTAAATACTCACTTGTTCTTCAAAGCTCTTTTACCTTTAGGTAACTTCACTAACTCAAAAGTATGATTATCATAAAGTGATTGCATCTCATCTCGTATAGCATCAAACCAATTGCTTTTGTACTCATCTTCTATTGCTTCTGCATAGCACTCTGGGTCACCTGCATCAATCAATAATACATACTCATCTTCAGAATACCTGGTAGAAGGTCGTCGGTCTCTAACGGATCTCCGGATTGGAATATCCAGTGGAACATCTAATTGAGCTTTTGGTTCGGGAATAGTATTATATATTTCAACATGTTCAGGAACATGTGTGTTATTTGGAACATTGACTTCCGGCTGCTCTTTATCAACCTGTGTAGGAATATTTGTAAGAGGAACTGGATCCAAATCAACCAGATTATCACTAACCTGTGGTGCTGAAATTATCTATGCTTTCTTAATATCCTCTATTGTTTGATCTTCCATAAACACAACGTCTCCGCTTCTTACAATTTTCATTTCAACCGGATCATAAAATTTGTAGCCAAACATATCCTGTCCATAACAAATAAATATGCACTGTCGTATTTTCACATCATGTTTAGACCTCTCATCTTTGGGAATATGCACAAATGCTTTGCACCCAAAGACACACAAATAATCATAAGAAACATCTTTACCTGTCTATACTCTATTAGGAACGTCAAATTCTAAAAGAACACATGGAGTAAGATTTAATACATGCATAACTGTACTTAAAGTCTCACCTCAAAAGGATTCAGGTAGTTTTGACTATAAAAGTAAGCATCTTACCATTTCAACCAATGTTCTGTTCATTCTCTCAGCTAAGCCATTTAACCGAGGCGTCTTGGGAGGTGTCTTTTGATATCAAATACTTTGTTGTCTGCAATATTCATCAAAAGGTCCAATATACTATCTCCTGTTATCAGTTCTAATGCATTTTAATTTCTTTCCAGTCTGTCTCTCAATTGAAGCCTAAAATTGCTTAAAAGCATATAATACTTGATTTTTAGTTTTCAAGGTATGAATCCAAATTTTCCTTGAAAAATCATCTATGGAGGTAACAAAATAAAAAGAGCCATCAAGTGATTTTGTTTTCATAAGACTGCAAACATCAGAATACACTAATTCCAGTATACCTGACTTTCTTGAAGGATGTGAGCTTTTAAATGCAACTCTATTATGTTTTCCCGCTAAACAGTGAGCATACTTCTTTAGTGCTGAACTTTTCAATCTTGAAAGGAGCTTTTTCTTGGCCAATATTGACAAACCCTTCTCATTGATATGACCGAGCCTCGTATGCCATAATTCAGCTGCATCTTCGCTGTTTACTACATTAATTTTGTTTGTGGACAACTTTGCCTGTATAATGTATAACGAAGAATATTTTTCACCTTTAGCCACAACAAAAGAACCTTTGGTGAGCTTCCATTGACCATTATTGAAGGTGCTGTAATACCCCTCATCATCCAATTTGCCTATAGAAATCAAATTCAAGCGGATATCAAGTATATATTTAATATTATTCAATACTAACCTTGTGTTGAGCTAGTCCATTGTCTCCCATCTTCACAGAAGTCACATAACCTGTATGATGTAAAGAAATCCCTACGAGACGTAGCATGAACAGATGCACCACTATCAATTACCCAACTGGTCTCATGAGATTTAAAATTCACCACATCACCATAAAAAAATAGTGAGAAAGTCTTCGTTAAGTGTAGCAACATAATTGTCATCACTGTCATTATCACTTTTTTTCTCTTTACCTTTCTTCTTTTGTTTCTCCCTTTTGAACTGGCGACAAAACTTCCGAATATGTCCCTTCTGATGACAATAATGGCACTCAACATTAGCAAATTTATTATACTTATCTGTACTCTTATCTCTATTTCTTGGACGTCAAGACTCACTTCTTTCCCTTTTCTCAACAACCAAGGCATCAGAATGTGAAGAGGACGGTCCTTGTGTCTTCCTTCTCATCTCTTCATTCAAAATACTACTCTTGGCCAAATCCATGGTAATCGTACCATCTGGGGTAGAATTAGACAAAGATGTTCGAAATGTCTCTCAAGAGTCCGGCAAAGTACCAAACAACCATAATGTTTGTATCTTATCATCAAACTTGATTCCCATCGCGGCCAACTGATTTATAATTCCTTGAAAAGAATTTAAATGATCAGTAAAACGAGTACTATCTCAATATCTCAGAGCCATAATTTATTTTATCAAAAATAACTTATTATTCACCGTCTTTCGAGCATATAACTGTTCGAGCTTGTCTCATAAACTGCATGCATGTGTTTTCTCAATAATATGGTTCAAAATATTATCATCCACCCACTGCCTAATATAACCACACACTTAACGATAAAAGATAGTCCATTCAGTATCAATTTTATTTTCTAGTTTCTCCTTGGCAAATACGGACAAATAAAAATCTTTCACATATAAAAGGTCTTCCATCTTTCCTTTCTAAATATGATAATTCGAACCATTCAGAGTAACCATTCTACTCGTATTCGTTTTCATTGTTTAACACAAGGCAGGAAAATCAAGCAATAACCAAAAGCTCTAATACCACTCTGATGGGAGAACGGTAACAATTCGAATAATATTAAATTAATGCAATAGAATAAAATAATCTCCCCTCTTGTGTAAACCTAATAGAAATTGATATAGTATAGTAAAATAAATACCAATCATACGAACACAAGACGACTTTTTACGTGGAAAACCTCCTCGATGTGAGGAGATCAAAAACCACGGGACCGGAGTCCACCCAAAATTCTTCACTATCAATAAAAATTGTTATTCTCTAACAAATACTAGAGGTACATAGCAGCAAAGAACTCAAGAACATAATTCTTGGTAATACACATGAATTTCACAAGAGATCAAGGATAAATTTGACAAAAAACGCAAGTTTTGATCAATCCACGAAAAACCTGATGTTGGGAGCTTCAAACGAAAATCAAACCATTGAGATTTGATAAAATTGCGCCACAAAATTTCAGCTCAATCGGACCACGAATCGACCTCCGACGCCAACTTGATGTAAATTGGATATTGCCCAAAACCCTAAATTTTCTGCTTTCTCTTTTTCTCT
This sequence comes from Eucalyptus decipiens, assembly GCA_014182575.1. Lineage (NCBI taxonomy): Eukaryota > Viridiplantae > Streptophyta > Magnoliopsida > Myrtales > Myrtaceae > Eucalyptus > Eucalyptus decipiens. The sequence continues at coordinate 23,895,573 of CM024618.1, read as the reverse complement.
TGTTACTATTTCCTTTTGCGGCTATCATTTTATATAGATAGTGAGAAACCATATTTTCTCATATAACTTATCATATAGGTTCAAGCATTTTTTGGACTTGCAACTCATTGGGCCTCCTCCACATAGGAGTGAACCCAGCTAACAATAACCCCATCTTCAGCAACCACAGAAGCACCACATACTGCCGTACATTAGGCGGGATATGTTGAGGTTGGAGAATCAGCTTCCGATGCAAGTGCTGGATCAGCTGGCCGTTGTCGAGAACGATAGCAAGAAGGTTACTTTCTTAGCTTTCGGTTCGTTGTAAGAGCGGCTATTGCACCTATGCTAACCGCCGTACTATGTGCACCTGAGAGTACATCTTAATGATCTCACATGGACCTACGACTGGTCCTCCCAATCTGATGCTCCAAACGCATCATTGGATGCACGGTTCAAGATCAACCGACAATTTCTTTATTAAATCTTTTACCGCTACCGGAAATTTCATTTTTCCTCTTCTGTGCAAGTAGTATCGATACGATTAAAATTTTGGATTCAATGTACTGACTTTACTCCAACAACACAGGACGGCGAACTCATCAACAGGCTCATCCTCACGAACTATCTATCGGAAACTTCTTTTTATACTTCTTTATGCAAGTAGTATCCGCACGACAACAATCTCGTATTCAGTGCACTGAATTTATACTCCAATAACGCAGGGCAACGAATTCATCAACAATCTCATCGTCAACTTCTTCGGCTCCCCCAGCAACGTCACTAGCAAATGCCTTCACGTCCTGGATGTCTATAGGAAGAGCCTGCTTGCTCCCCGAGATCGAGGACTGGCATGAGCAGCCCAAGCAGCGCCAGGGGTTAATCCGGTCGGCCACCGAGCTCCATGAGCATGGGATCCAGTTCAAAAAGAGCGAGACCCCCAGCCTCAAGGACATCTCCTTTGAGAGGGGGGTCCTGAGGCTCCCTAAGATCTTGGTGGACGACACCACCGAGTCTGCATACCTCAACCTTACTGAGTTCGAGCACTGCCATGTTGGGGCCGGGAATGAGGTCACGTCTTACATCTACCTCATGGACACAATCATCGACAAAGAGGGGGACGTCGCACTGCTCCATGCCCAGAACATCATCGAGAATGCCATTGGGAGCGACAAGGCAGTCGCCGAGCTGTTCAATTCGCTGTGCAAGGAAGTGACGCTTAAAGACGCGAGCAGCCTCGACGCCGTGCACACGGAAGTCAGCAACTACTGCAAGAAGCACTGGAATGTGTGGAGGGCTTATTTCGTCCGCACCTGCTTCAGTAATCCATGGGCTATACCGTCTTTCCTCGCCGCCCTATTCGCCTTTGTGTTCACTGTAATTCAGACTGTCTATACCGTGCTCAGCTACTACCCCTGAACCCTCCCTTTGCCTCTCCGTACAATATATAGTTTTCCTCCTGATGGCTGATGCTCGATAATTATCTCTCGATTGACCGTTCGTTGTTGTTATGAATTATTTCCTCTTGTTTTCAGTCATGTTCATAATGGACATTTGACTGTTTGTTCATCATCATCATCATATGATGATTCTCTTGATTGGCTGTTCGACTAATGTAGTCGGGAAGTTCCTTGTCAAAAGTTTTACAGGCTAAGCTCTAGAAGCTTAGAACTCCTCTGCATCTTTAGTATCAGAAGATGAAATTTCTTTATGGATTAGCACATAGCCGCTGCTCTTTCTTAGAGAACCGATACTAATCATTTTGAGGCTAATGTTGGCTTAGAAGGTAAAAAGTGTAATCGTAAGTGCCCCATGTAATTCCATCGCCTAAAACTTGCCGCTTCTTTCTAAAATACATCGCCTTAATATAATTGGGAAAAGTATTAAAAAAAGTTTTAGACCTATTACCAATTCAGTTTTAAACTTTTCAGTTTGACCAATTTAGTCTTTCAACATTTTCACATTTGTACCAATTTAGTCCATCCGATCAATTTAGGTTGGAAATTGCTGATGTGAATGCTAATAGTCCTATGTAGCATGATCGGCCATGATGTAGACATTTTTCATAATTTTTCAATAATTTTCTATTTTTTTTCTTTCTTTTTCTTACCCTTCTTTCCACTATTGGTTGGCACAGCCCATGCTCAACAAGGGTTGGCCTTACTAGATTTGGTGAGGCCGACCTTCAACCAAGCTAGGACAATCTCGTTGGGCTTCACTTGGGCATGGGTTGGCCTCGCCAACTAGGGCTTGTGCTGACCACTGGTGGAAAGAATAAAAAGAAAGAAAGGTAAAAACAAGGAAAAAGTAAAATAATAATAATAATAATAATAATAAAATGTTCACATTAATACTGGCCGTATCATGTAAGACTGTCAACGTCCACATTAGCAATTTGACCTAAATTGATCTGATGGATTGAATTTATACTAATATGAAAATGTTTAGTATTTAATTATTTCAATTGAATGATTTATAATTGAATTAGTACTAACGCAATACGTTTATGAATTTTTTGGTACTTTTTCCTAATATAATTCCGATAACCAAAAAAGTCATATAAAGTAAATTTTGTGGATTACATGGTGGACGGAGTCATTTATAATTACATGATAGTTGTGTAAAAATTACATTATTTTGATATGATATTGACTAAATATAATAAAATGAGTGGCAGCTACAACTAAGATAGACAAATCGACGATGCATTAGACGCATGCTCCTAAAGTTTGCTACCGTGTGCTTACTATTAGATACTTGAATATATCGGCGTTCTTCATTTGAAAAAAAAGGGGCAAAAGCAGTGAACAGCCTCTTATCGGTTTTTCCCCCCTTCCATTAGAACGCGCATAATCTGTTTATTAGGTTCTTATGAAAGAGAAACCGAGGCACTTTCTCCCTAAGCAAGAAAGGAATGTCCACCAGTGGCCTAATTTGGGATTAACGATTGAATGTATGGGCAAAAGGGACCCGACATGGTGTCATCAATATCCTTAATATAACTTAAGCCTTAAATGCATGTCATGCATTCATCTCAAAAGAGAGATTTAGAAGAGTTGCCTAATATAAAAAAGTTAGGAAACGTATATGGACACATAAATTTTAGCTATTCATTTAAGGTTTAATTACAAAAAAAAGGGTTAACCCCTAAATAAAAGTACTTTTCATTTAAATTGCACATCATATAGAAATTAGGAGTATCTACATTAATATTAATATAATTCATTAAAACTTGTTAAATAAAATTATTATTATTATTATTTAAAAAAAAAAAAAGAAAACAGAGAAAAGAAGAAAAACGAAACGTAGCTAGACCGACCTGGCCCCTTCTTCCTTTATTTTCTTTTTGCGCCTCGGCCCGGCCTCCTCCTCTCTTTCCTTCTTTCTTCTCTCCCCTAGGCCCAGCCTCTTTCTTCCCTCTTTCTTTCCCTCACGCCTCCCACGCTCGCTGCAGAAAGGAGGCTCGTTCGAGATTTGAGCACAGGAGGCAGGGACAGAGCAGAGAGTCGGGAGCGGGATTTGTGGGTCGGAAATCGGGCCGGCCGGCAAGGCGCGGGTGAGGGGGCGGCTGAGAGGAAGGAAAAAGGAAAATAAAAAAACGGAGCAGAGAAAGAAACCGTGACAGAGAGAAAGAGAGAGACAGAGAGAGCTGTGAGTGACAGTTCGAACGAGTGAAAAGAGTTAGGGATAGAGACAGCCAGCCACCGTGCCCGAATCGTGGCCGACGACCCGCTGTGGTGCCCCCCTTTCCTGGGCCGAAGCCCCTGTAGGTCTCGGCTCTTTTTGTTCTCGATTTTTTCCGGTTTGGAGTCGATTTCCTAAGGATCGTGGCTCGGAGCCGTGTGAGGCGACTGGACGCAGTCCGATTTATCGAGTTCGCCTCCGTTCGCCACCGCCGAGCCGGGTAGGGAACGCCGTTCGCAGGTACCCCTGTTTTCCTTCCCCCCCTTCCCCTTTGCCTTGTTTTGAATGACGCTGCCCCGGCACTTGCGGCCGTCCGGCTCACGTGAGCTCCGGCCCACGTCGCTCTTGCGTTTTGTTTCCGTATCGTATCATCTTATTGTATCTCGAGTGAGTTCACGGAACTGGCCTCATAAAGTTTCACGCACTCAGTAGTGCAACATTTTCCTCAAGCCAAAATAAAGCAAAGTTGACGTATGAGTCAATGGACGTTAAACTTGAGAGTCAAGATTGTATGTGAGAGATAAAGAGACAACTCACACAAGGTGAGAGTAAGACAGGACAAGCACTTAATTAATGAGTGTTGAGCTTTATATTAGAGGTTTTAGAAATTTCTCTTTTTTTAAACTTTTTTTATGGTTGAAATTTTTCTTAAAAATTATATATATATATACATATATGGTCTGACTGAGTGCATGGGCAGACGATTGCACACCTAGAATTGAGAATCAGACTGATACTTAGATTGAAACCAAGAATTGGACTCATTCCTTTGGAACAGTCAATTTCGATTTGGTCAAGTTCAATTTCGGGTGGTTCTCGATTCTTTTTGCACACCGTTAAATGTGGCAGAAGGAGAAGGTGGGGGCAAGAGGGGGGTCTAGGTCAAAAGGGCGATGGTAGAGGGGTTGCAACTGGAGGGGCTCCTCCGACTCCACATCATTCGTTTGGATTCTCTGAGGATTGATGCTTGGGATGAATACTCCGCGACCAGTTCCTTCAACATATTCGCGCCCACAAAGATTCTCTGAGGATTGATGCTTGGGATGAAAATACTACGCGACCAGTTCCTTCAACATATTCGCGCCCATAAAGATTCTCTTGAGGATTGATGCTTGGGACGAATACTGCGCGACCAGTTCCTTCAACATATTTGCGCCCATAAAGATTGTTGCCGCTATCGTGACCTCAACCTATATTAAAATGCGACTTTTACCTTCAATTTAGGTGAGTTTTTTTTTCCTAGGTCTTGTCGTGTGAAAAAGAGATGGTCCATCATTGCGCGCACTCGTGCGGCTCTCTCTCTCTCTCACATAAAGCATGTTTTATGTTATCAAATCTTCGACCTTTTTTTTTACAATAATGCGTGGATATTTTTACATTAAATTTGCATGTGCAAGTATACTATAATGAGTAGATTCCGTGTTATCTTTTAACCACGTTAGATTATGATAATTACAAGATTTGAGGTACGAATCAAGCATATTAAAGGAATTTATTGCATTAAAAAGTTTGACATGTGGAATTGAAAATAAATATTACTAAAAAGACTAAATTAGTCTTAACGTGACATGTTTTTTTAAAGGAGTGGGAGTTGAGTTTGGCGAAACCTTGAGCACTGTTCTTGGTATTATCTAGAAAAGAAAGAAGAAAATCAGTGTCAAAATGGACCATCCGGTGGGCCTGAACTTGGGAGGACTTGAGTTATACTTCTAGTATAGTGGCGCAACCCAATTTAAGATTCAATAAAGCGGGCTTGGGTTGTGAAGGTAATCAAGAGGCGGGTTTAAGCAAGTTTGTCCAGTTCGTGGCAAATGATAGGGGTGAGCATGGTCCGAGTTCGGCCAGTCTACCCCCTAACCCTAGGACCAATCCGCATAGTGTTAGTCCTCAATTTTTGAGATTAAGGATGGACCCTATTGAGCTTGGGACCAAGGATCTGACCGATCCAATGGGTTCGGTCTGGCTCTAGGGTCAACCCGGGACCAACCGATAATTATTTTATTTCATTGTTAACACTTCTTGAAAAAGCAATTGAGGACTGGATTGACCCAATGTGTTTGGTCCTATTCCAGGGTCAATCCGAAACCAATCAATAATTTTTTATTTCATTTTTTGTACTATTTGAAATGGCGACCGAGGATCGAACTGACCCGATGGGTTTGATGATGAGCGAGGTCAGCTAAGAAAGGCAAGCGATGAGGGTTGAGTGGGTTGAGCATCGAGTGTCGAGTGGGGAGCAAGCCAAGCGAGCATCGAGCGGCCAGCGGTACGAGTTACCCAAAGCGAGTGAGGTGAGTGTTGAGTGGCGAGTAGAGAAGTTGTTTCTCTCGATTTTGGCAAATTGAAGACTAAGAAAATAAATAAGATAGAAGAGAACGAATACTAGAGAATGATGTCATAAGAAGCTGTTTATACCCTTTTGGACACCGTGAGGACTCCTCACAAAAACATTGTCCTCACTCGTAAATTATGACTGTTGACGCCGTAAAAGACATTAAAAATCTAAGTTATTAAATAATAATGTAAAATTACTTGAACTACTCACTAAATAATTGTTTAATGTTGTTGATATCGTATATTTTAAGGTTTTCTCTATATAAAAAAATTATAAATAATATATTATATGTAATATATATAGTCGGGGTTGGTCTCGAGTTGGACCAACCCCGAATTTTCGAGACCGGTGACCAACCCACATAGTCTTTGGTCCAGGAATCTTAGGACCAATAACCGACTCGGTCTCCCTAGGAACCGGACTAGGACCGATAGGGTTGGCCCGGTTTAGGGTCGATCTAGGGTTAACCTTGGACCAATACTCACCCCTAGCAAATGATATGGATCCTCTTTATCGTACCATACCCCCCCCAAAAAAAAAAAAAAACAAATTCTTTTGGATTTGGAGCTCCTAAATGCTTGCGGCGCAGTAGACTTATGTGATTCTGAACCAAAAAAGAAAATTAAAAATTAAAGATAAAATCCACGCTAATATTTATTTTAATGTAGAAACTTGACTTTTCTAATATAATTTGACTTTGATTTGAGTTCTAATATATCTTTTTAATTGAAATAATTTTTCTCTATACGAAACAAGTGAAAGTTCTGAAATTTCATACAAGATGGTTATAAATTGTCTTGTGCACCATCTTATGTTAATTTATTACGGGAAATGTCATGTTAATTATGCGAGTTCATGTCTAAATTGACATTGAATATAATTTATTCATACAAGGAATTCGCGTGGATCGCGTGCCATGCAATTCGATTCGTAAGGCTTTCATGGGACACGCTAAAGCACGTTCGCTCTTTACCTCGGACAACAAAAAGCGAGACACACGTATACACGGTTTGTTCCGGAGTACCTCTTCAACCTGAAGCAATGGGCTCAACCCTCTTCACTCTTCCCATCTCTCTCTCCATAGATGCACCCCTTCTCTCACTCCTTTCAGCTTAAAAAAAGACACAGAACATAAGACACCCCACAACAGAAATTTGCTCAACTTGCTCAACTTGCAGAACTATCATGAGTCCTTCACCGCCACGGCCGGACTGGAACAAGACCGACTGGATCGTCCAAGTCGAGGACAACCTCAAGCGCAAGGCCTCCAACAACCAACAGTGCTGGAACAAGCAGTCCATCTACAGGGTCCGTGCCTGCATCACCGACCTCAACAGCAAGGCCTATCAGCCGCAGGTTGTCTCCTTCGGCCCCTACCACTATGGCAAGAAGCACCTTCTCCCTATGGAGGAACACAAGTGCCGTGCGCTTTTCAAATTCCTCGAGCGGTCGGGGAAGCCCCTCAAGCCCTTCCTCGAGTCCCTGAGGGAGGTGGCGCAGGACCTGGAGGAGAGCTACGATGCACTGGACCTGGAGTGGAAGGTGGGCGGTGGCGAGGGCGTGGCGGTACGGTTCCTGGAGCTCATGATCACTGACGGCTGCTTCATGCTTGAGATCCTCCGAGTTGCAAACCAGGAGCTGACACCGGCCTATGAGGTCAACGACCCCATCTTCAGCAACCACGGGAAGCTCCATGTAATGCCGTACATAAGGCGGGACATGCTGATGCTGGAGAATCAACTGCCAATGCTAGTGCTGGATCGGCTGGTGGCTGTCGAGAGTGACGGCAAGAAGGTTAGTTTCTTAGATTTCACTCCATCGTAAGAGAGATTTCACAAACCGTCGTCCTATGCTAACAGCATATCTTGGTGATTTCAGATGGACTCCATGTGGGATCCATGAGATTGATTCAAGACTAACCGACAATTTCATTATTACATCAATCCATCGGAAACCTTTTTTTACACCTCTGACGCAAGTAGTATCCATGCGACAGCCCAATTTTATCTTGTCCATATTACCATATATCTAGAGTCGATTATTCCTTGCATCATAAGAGTTGCTGCATCTTGAGACAAGTAAGCCTCCCCAGATCATATAAGGGCTCGACGAACCCATACAGCACTGACTTTATACTCCAACAACGCAGGGTCACGAATTCATCAACCGTCTCATTCTCCACTTCTTCTACTGCCACAGCAAGGACGTTGGCAAATGCCTACACGTCCTGGACGTCTATAGGAAGAGCCTGCTGTTCCAAGAGGAGGAGCCCAAGAATGAGAAGTCCGAGAAGAAGGACAAGTCCAATAAGGTCCAATTCAAGCTGCGCCGGGAGACAATCCGGTCAGCCACCAAGCTCCACGAGCACGGGATCTGGTTCAGCAAGAGCAAGAGCAGCAGCCTCAAGGACATCTCCTTTGCCAGAGGGGTCCTGAGTCTCCCCGCGATCCAAGTGGACGACACCACCGAATCTTTATACCTAAACCTCATCGCGTTCGAGCACTTACATGTTGGGGCCGGGAATGAGGTCACGTCCTACATCTTCCTCATGGACAAAATCATCGACAAAGAGGGGGATGTAGTTCTGCTCGATGCCCAGGGCATCATCCAGAATGCCATCGGGAGCGACAAGGCAGTCGCCGAGCTGTTCAATTCGCTGTGCAAGGACGTGACGCTTGAACCCGAGAGTAGCCTCGATACCGTGCACACGGAGGTCAGCGACTACTACAAGAATACCTGGTACACGTGGATGGCTACTCTCTACCACACCTACTTCAAGAGTCCTTGGACTATATTGTCTGTCATCGCCGCCATCCTCCTCTTCGCACTTGCTATAATTCAGACCGTATATACCGTGCTCTACCCTTGAACCCCCCCTTCGCCTCTCTCTACAATAATTATTTTATCTATCTTTCGGTTTTTCTCCTGATGGTTGATGCTCGATAATTACCTCTTGATTGGTTGTTGATCGTTGTGATGAACCATTTTCATCCTGTTTTCAGTCTTGTTCACTGTCTCTCTTTAAATGTTTTGAATGATGGACGTTTGGCTGTTTATTTATCATTATCTAATAGCGGTTCTCTTGCTTCAGTCTTCATGTTTGTCTAATTTGGCTGGGAAGTATGAAGGATGATCTAGCTTTAGGCAAATAAAATCTTCCATCGCACCATTTCTTTTTTTTATTAAAATTTGTTCAAATTTTTTTTTTTTTTAAATTTCCCTCTAATAAAAAATTATCTTCTATTTCTAAAAGATGAGTTTAAAGGATAAGCTTGATCCTAAACTAGGCGTCAACAGTGTTGTAGGGACAAAACCAGACCCAAAATGGAGGTCATCAATATTCTTAATTAGACCTTTAAGGCCTAAGATACATGCGCCGCAGTTTATCTTGAAAGAGTGAATAAGAAGAGTTGCATGACATGAGAAGTGAGTATGAAGTTAAAAAAGTGATGTTAGGATGCAAAAACTGATATGGGTCTAGGTACTTCCCGATTGGAGCTCATAAACGCTTACAATGGAGGATATTATCTAGTCAATCCTAAATTTATTATATAGATGCCAGTATAGTTTTGAACTTTTTAAATTTTGTCAATTAAGTCCTAAATCTTTATACAAAATATAGACATTTTAATCAATTTTTGCTAGAATTCGCTGAAATAGCAGTGATAATTAGATTGTCACATCAGCAATTTTCAACAAAATTGATTGAATGGATCATGTTGGAATTTCCGATGAAGGTTTAAGATCTACTTGACAAAATTAGAAAGTTTAGAACTGAATTAATATTCGTCCATAAGTTTAGGATAGATTTGGTAATTTTCCCAATTGTAATGGATCCAAGTTCTTCTCCCTTGGAGCTCATTAATGCTCCCAGCTGATTACGCTTCTGTGATTTGAAACCAAAAAAAGAAAAAAAGAAAAAACCTTGTTAATATTTAGTTTAACTTGACTTTGTAGGTAGTCTAATTTCGATTTGAGTGTAACATATCTTTTCCATTAAATTAATTTTTCTCCACACCAAACCAATGGAAGTATCTGAATTTCATACGGCATGATTACGGCTCGTCTTGTGCGTCATCTAAAGTCAATTCACGAGAAGTGATATGACAGTCATGAGCAAATTCACTCACAGATAACATCGAAACGCCACTATTGCGATGTATGCATCGAAGAAGGGCATGGAGCACTAAAAAAGTGAGACCTCAAGTAAGAATTTCAGAATACCCCAATCATTACGAGGTAACAATTATCATCAAATGAAACAAAAGAAATGCCATCTTAAATTTAGCACCGCGTCTAATATACGAAGATCCTACCTAAATTGAAATCACCTGTACTCAGTTACACGATTGGAAGATCTCGTGCAACGCGTGCATGCGATTCGATTCCCGTGGCTTCCATGGAAAGTTAGTCACTTTTTCTCTTTACCTCTGTGCGCAAGTGCCCTGTACCACGCCCCTGTGTTTCAAGTGACTCCCACATTCATGGCTTGTCCGGTGACAACTCTTCAGCTTGAAGCATTGGGGCCTTGGACAATCTCAAACTCTCTCCCCCCGACACTCTTTCCATCTCCGCTTTATAGCTTCATAATTTCACCTCTTCTCTTACTCCTTCCAGCATAAAATAAAGATAGAGAGAGAGAGAGAGAGAGAGAGAGAGAGAGAGAGAGAGAGCATGTTGAAAAATAAGTGGATGTGCAAGTAAAATAATCACTTTATTTTATATAAACAATATTGCAAACTCTTTACACACCACTCGCATACACCTCTCACACCTCACACGAACACAATTCTTGCACACACACCCACTCACTTACTTCACTCTACACTCACGTCACCTACTCCACCCACTCACACACACTCACGTACACACTCCACTCACATCACACACTCCTCACACTTTTCACACACAACACACAAGGGGCAAGGTCCCCTATTTATAGGGGGAAAAAGGCGGTGAGAAAAATCTGGAGAGAGGGGGGAGAGAAAATTCTGGAGAAAGGGAGAAAAATCTGGTGCGGCAGAGAAAGGGAGAAATCTGGAAAAATCCAGAGAGAGAGAGAGAGAGAGAGAGAGAGGCGGTGCTCCATTTTTTTCTGACACTCCCCCTCACCGACTACTCTCTCTTAGCATGGACATCGTGGTCATACCAAGTTGCCTTCGAAACTCTTCGAATTTTACAGCTCCAAGACCTTTGGTGAAGATATCTGCAACTTGATCATCTGTTTTTGCATACTCCATCTTTATCTCGTCTTGTAATACTTTTTTTCTCGTAGGAAATGATAGTGCACTTCTACATGCTTGGTCCTTGCATGGAAAACTGGATTCTCCGCTAAGCTTATGGCTGACAGATTATCACAATATATCCGTGTAGGTTGATTTATTGGTTGATGGAGATCCTCCATCAGCTGTACCAGCCATGTACTTTCTTGTGCTGCCATTGCTGCTGCTCTATACTCAGCTTCGTCGTAGATAGTGACACGGTTGCCTGTCTTTTGCTGCACCATGACACTACCGCTGATCCGAGGCTAAACATATATCCAGTAGTTGATCGTCACGTGTCACGATCTCCAGCAAAGTCAGCATCGCAATGGCCTACAACTTCACATGATGCTTCTTTCCTATACGAAGCCCAAAATCAAATGTACCCTTTACATACCTTAGTATGCGTCGATCGCATCTAAATGGGGCCTTCGCGGCTTCTCCATAAATCGGCTTGCTACTCCCCTTTGCAAAGGCAATATCAGGCCGTGTTATGGTTAAGTAAATAAGGCTACCCACCAATTGCCTGTACATAGTTGAGTCTTCCAATTCTTGTCCTTCAATTGCACATAACTTTACATTTCCATCAATTGGAGTAGAAATAGGTTTGCAATCAAGCATCCCGAACTTGTCTAGGAGGTCTCGTGCATACTTCTGCTGACATAGGAATAATCCTTCATTGGTCTTCTCAATCTCGAGTCCCAGGAAATGTTTTAATTCTCCAAGCTCTTTCATCTGGAACCGCACTGAGAGGTTGGTTCCGATTTGGCATATTTCCTTTTCATTATCTCCAGTGATGATTAGATCATCCACGTAGATTAATACTATTGCAAGCTTGCCATCTTCGCCTTTACAAACAAGCTCGAGTCTCTTTGGGGCTACAAAGTAGCCACTTTGCACCAGAAATTCAGCAATCTTCCCATACCATGCTCTCGGGGCTTGTTTTAAGCCATAGAGGGCTTTCTTTAACTTACAAACATAATCTGGATGAAACTTACTTTTGAAACCATCTGGTTGCTCCATGTATATATCTCGATCTAGTTCTCCATGTAAAAAAGCATTATTCACATCCATTTGCCATAGTTTCCACGACTTGTTTGCTGCAAGTGCTAGTAAGACTCGAACCGTGGTAATCTTTGCCTTTGGACTAAAGGTCTCATCATAATCTAAGCCATACTTTTGAGAGAATCCTCGAGCAACTAGTCGTGCCTTATATCTTTCTATCGACCCATCCGGTCGAGTTTTAAGTTTATAGACCCATTTGCAAGATATAGGACGTACCTCTTTAGGTCTCGGTACTAGGTCCCATGTTTCATTTTTCTTAGTGCTTGTATCTCTTCCTCCATGGCTTTCCTCCATTCCATGTCTTGCGAAGCTTCCTCATATGTGGACGGCTCGACTACTCCGACATCTTGATCGGCGCTACATTTGCATATTTGGGATTTGGTCTTCTTTGTCTTGTTGATCTCCTTAGTTGAGATTCCTCCTCTTGAGTTCTTCCATCGACTTGGTCGGAACTCTTCTGTAGTTCTTGGATGTACACCAGTTCGCCATGGGCTATTTGATTTTTCTGGTGACTGTGCTCCGACTTCTCTTCTTCCAATTTCATTATCATTTCCTTCTTCAATTGGCTGGCCCTTATCAATCTTGTCATTTTCTTCCATTCCTTCACGAATCTCTTCTTCAACTTGTTTTGAATTAGGTTGTGATGTCCACCAAGATGATAGTTCGTCGAACACCACATTTCTGGAAGTGTAACACTTCCCTGTTTTAGGGTCACAACACTTCCATCCTTTTCTTTGATCATCGTAGCCCACGAATATGCAGCGAACTGCCTTCTTATCGAACTTGTTACGAAGATGGTCTGGCACGAATGCATAACATACACACCCAAATATTCTAAAGTGACCTACCGTGGGCTTGCGATTCCACAACTTCTCATAAGGTGACATAAAGCCAAGCCTTGCTTGAGGTAGTCTGTTGATCACGTGCGCTGCCGTCTTCATACACTCAGCCCAAAACTTGGGTGGAACACTCTTTGCATGCAACATACTCCTGCATGTCTCCGCCAAATGCCAATTCTTTCTTTCGGCAACTCCATTTTGTTGTGGCGTATATGGGCAAGTAAATTGTCGACGTATCTTCCATTCTTGAAGAAATTTTGTAAAGTCATCTGATGTGTATTCTCCCCCATTATCCGTACGAAGGCATAGTATTTTCTTGCCTACTTCATTTTCTACTTTTGCTTTAAACTCCTTAAATTTGTTTAATGCTTCGGATTTTTCTTTCATGAAGTCGACCCAGACGTACCTGGAGAAATCGTCGATGAATGTTATCATGTACTTTGATCCTCGGATCGACGGTTGCTTCACCGGTCCAAATACATCGAGTGGACAAGCTCGAGAGGCATATTAGCTCTGAATTTGGACTCTTCATATGGAAGCTGATGTGCCTTCCCATACTGGCATCCGGCACAGATGGCATCTTCTTGGACTTCCAAGTGGGGGAGACCTTTTAGCATACCTTTCTTCATCATTACCTTTAATTTATGGTAGCTCACGTGCCCAAGCCGTGCATGCCACAAATCAGATGTTTCACTCTTTCGAGTTTTGTCCACGTATGCCGTCCGAGCCGACATCACGTAGACGGACTCTAATCGATGCCCTCCATGATTGGTGTACCAATTGGTTTCAAATTGCGGTACACCCTAACGTCTCTAGGACCAAACACCACATAATTGCCTCGAGTCCGTAAGTTGTGCCACAGACAATAGATTCTTCTTCATTCCTGGCACATGGTACACATTTTTCAGTTCGATTTGATGCGAACTGAATCGGGGTGTCATCATCGTTTGGCCCACATGGGTAATCGGCAACCTTGAATTGTCTGCGGTGACAACTACTCGTCCACCTTTGTACTCGCACATGTTTGATAGCTTGCCTTGATCTCCGGTCATGTGATTTGAGCACCCGAGTCGACTATCCAATCTTCTTCATAATCAATCAATTTATCATTTACCGTGATGAGGGCCATCGCATCTTCTCGTTCCTCCATTGCAAAGGATGCTTGGAAATCCCACTCTTCTTCGCTATCATTTTCCTTGGATGCTGCGACATTTCCTTCAACTCTTTTGAATCGACAATCCCTGGCAAAGTGACCTACTTTGCCGCACATGTAACACCGTCCATTACGCCTTCTATTCTTCTTTTCTTCATTTTCGTCCTTATCGTGGTCTCGACGAGCTCCCCCTGGCCGAGGTCGAGTTCCTCCTATTCGCTTTTGCCATTCTCCATTACTTTTCCATGGTTTGCCATCTCTTGCACTTGCTCTATTTCTATTTTGGCCCTTGAACCCTCTTTTATTACTAAAGAGGGCATTTTCATCCTCCTTAATTGAGACCTTAGAAATTTGTTTATCTAAGGCTTCTTGGTTGGCCAATATATTCTCCAACTCTGTTAGAGTTGGCTCATTTGCCCATCCACGAGTGGCCGTAACAATACCGTTATACTCCGGCCTTAACCCATGAATTATTATTCTTCTCATTCTTGTCTCTGAGATGGCATTTTCAGGATCTAATTTTGAAATTTCTTCGCAAATAGATTTAACTTTAGAAAAGTATTGACTTACCGTCATACTTTGTTGCGAGATTGAGAGGAGCTCGTTCTCCAGGCATTGTAACTTGGCATCGTTTGTCCTTGCAAACAGCGTCGCCAAGTTATCCCAGGCCTCCTTTGGGGTCGTCGCACTCTTTATGTGTTGCAGTAATTCATCTTCAACAGTTACGGCAAGCACATAAAGAGCCTTACCCGATTTTATATTCCATTTTCTTAATTCGCTATCATTCGTGGGTGGGGTGGTGTTGCTCCCGCCAACAATATCCCACAAATCTTGACCTAGCAAGTAATATTGCATGCGGGTACTCCAATTATTATAATTTGAGTTGTTGAGCTTCTCGACGCCACTTACCGAACTTGAGAAATCCGCCATCGTGACTTGAGTATAATGCCCTGCACTATACCAAGTAAGCCTGGTCCCAGACCAACCGACTTCACAATCCCAAATTGTGCACTGGCAGAACTCCGACGTACTCCACTCCTTGGCTCAACGAACTTGACCGCCTTGCTCACTTACAATGGTCCCCGACCACTGTCTTCGCACGGCCTCCGACGACCTGCTCTGATACCACTTGTTGAAAAATAAGTGGATGTGCAAGTAAAATAATCACTTTATTTTATATAAACAATATTGCAAACTCTTTACACACCACTCGCATACACCTCTCACACCTCACACGAACACAATTCTTGCACACACACCCACTCACTTACTTCACTCTACACTCACGTCACCTACTCCACCCACTCACACACACTCACGTACACACTCCACTCACATCACACACTCCTCACACTTTTCACACACAACACACAAGGGGCAAGGTCCCTATTTATAGGGGGAAAAAGGCGGTGAGAAAAATCTGGAGAGAGGGGGGAGAGAAAATTCTGGAGAAAGGGAGAAAAATCTGGTGCGGCAGAGAAAGGGAGAAATCTGGAAAAATCCAGAGAGAGAGAGAGAGAGAGAGAGAGGCGGTGCTCCATTTTTTTCTGACAGAGCATACGTTTTTGGAACCTGCGAAACTTGCGGAACCATGGCTCCAGAACCGCTAGTGGTGGTCGAGAACCCCATGGAGTGGACCTTCTACGTCAACGAGAAACTCAAGCAAATGCCCCTCGACGAGCAACCGACCTGGAAGAAGTGGTGCGTCTACAGGGTCCCCGCCTGCGTCGTCACCGACCTCAACAGCAAGCCCTACTGGCCGCAGGTTGTCTCCTTCGGGCCATACAACTACGGCGAAGAACACCTCCTCCCCATGGAGGAACACAAGGAGCGCGTGCTCTTCCGCATCCTCAAGCGGTCCAAGAAGCCCATCGAGTGCTTCCTCGAGTCCCTGAGGGAGGTGGCGCGGGACCTTGCGGAGAGCTATGAGGCGCTGGACCCAAAGTGGAAGGAGGGCAGCGGTGACGGCGTGGCAGACCAGTTACTGGAGCTGATGATCACTGACGGTTGCTTCATGCTCGAGATCTTGAGGACCGGAACAAAAAGGGTGGAAGACTACGCGCTCAATGACCCCATCTTCAGCAACCACGGGAAGCACCACATACTGCCATACATTAGGCGGGATGTGCTGAGGCTGGAGAATCAGCTTCCGATCCAAGTGCTGAATCGGCTGGCCGCTGTCGAGAACGACAGCAAGAAGGTTACTTTCTTAGCTTTCGGTCCGTTGTAAGATCGGCTATTGCACCTACGCTAACCGCCGTACTATGTGCGCCTGAGAGTACATCTTAATGATCTCACATGGACCTACGACTGGTCCTCCCAATCTGATGCTCCAAACGCATCATTGGATGCACGGTTCAAGATCAACCGACAATTTCTTTATTAAATCTTTCACCGCTACCGGAAACTTCATTTTTCCCCTTCTGTGCAAGTAGTATCGACAGGATTAAAATTTCGGATTCAATGTACTGACTTTACTCCAACAACACAGGACGATGAACTCATCAACAGGCTCATCCTCACGAACTATCTATCGGAAACTTCTTTTTACACTTCCTTATGCAAGTAGTATCCGCACGACAACAATCTCGTATTCAGTGCAATGACTTTATACTCCAACAACGCAGGGCGACGAATTCATCAACGGACTCATCGTCAACTTCTTCAGCTCCCCCAGCAAGGTCACTGGCAAATGCCTACACGTCCTGGACGTCTATAGGAAGAGCCTGCTGCTCCCCGAGATCGAGGACTGGCATGAGCAGCCCAAGCAGCGCCAGGGGTTAATCCGGTTGGCCACCGAGCTCCATGAACATGGGATCCAGTTCAAGAAGAGCAGGACCCCCAGCCTCAAGGACATCTCCTTTAAGAGGGGGGTCCTGAGGCTTCCTAAGATCTTGGTGGACGACGCCACCGAGTCTGCATTCCTCAACCTTACCACGTTCGAGCACTGCCATGTTGGGGCCGGGAATGCGGTCACGTCTTACATCTACCTCATGGACAAAATCATCGACAAAGAGGGGGACGTCGCACTGCTCCATGCCCAGAACATCATGGAGAATGCCATTGGGAGCGACAAGGCGGTTGCGGAGCTGTTCAGTTCGCTGCGCAAGGAAGTGACGCTTAAAGACGCGAGCAGCCTCGACGGCATGCACACGGAAGTCAGCAACAACTGCAAGAAGCCCTGGAATGTGTGGAGGGCTTATTTCGTCCGCACCTACTTCAGTAATCCATGGGCTATACCGTCTTTCCACACCGCCTTCTTCGCCTTTTTGTTCACTGTAATTCAGACTGTCTATACCGTGCTCAGCTACTACCCCTGAACCCTCCCTTTGCCTCTCCGTACAATATATAGTTTTCCTCCTGATGGCTGATGCTCGATAATTATCTCTCGATTGACCGTTCGTTGTTGTTATGAATTATTTCCTCCTGTTTTCAGTCATGCTCAACCTATGTCAAAATGCAACTTTTGCGTTGGATTCATCTAGGTGAGTTTTTTTTCCTAGGTTGTGTCACATGAAAAAGGGGTGATCCATCATTGCAAGGATTTGTGCAGCTCTCTCTCTCTCTCTCATGAAGCATGTTTTATGTTATCATATCTTCGACGTTTTTTTTACAATGATGTGTAGATCTTTTTACATTAAGTCTGCATGTGCAAGTATACTTCAATACATAGATTTCGTTTTTTTCTTTGAGGGATGTTAAGTGTTGATGATTGAAAGATTTGAGTGTACAAATCAAGCATATTAAAGGAGTTTATTGCATTAAAAAGTCTGATAAGAGGAATTTAGAATAAATATTAGTAAAAAGACTAAATTGGTCTTAACGAGACATGCTTTTGGAAAGTAGTGGGAGTTGAGTTTGGCATAACCCTTGAGCATTGTTCTTGGTATTATCTAGAAAAAGAAGAAGAAAATCAGTATCAAAACGGACCATCTGATGGGCCTGAAAGTCTTGGGAGGACTTGAGTTATACTTTAGTAGAGTGGCCCAACCCAATTTTAGATTCAATAAAGCGGGCTTGGTTGTAAAGGTAATCAAGAGGCGGGTTTAAGCATTTGCAAATTATATGTATTCTCTTTATCGTACAGTGCTCCCTCAACGGGATAAATAAATCTCGATAACGGTTGAGATTTGCTGAGAAATTAAGAGAAACAGGATAGGAATAAAAGAACTTTGCATCTTTTGAAATTCTTTGGCCCATCTAAAATCGTGAAAGCCCCATATAAACACTTTTGATTGCACATATGCATTCATGTATCGATAGGCTTAGAAGCTTTCAGACTTGTCTTATTCGAATATAATTTTTTGTTCAGACGCGTGTCCAAAGGCAAAAGTAGTGAATAGCCTTTAATCAAACAAACCGAGGAACTTTCTCATTGAGTGAGAAAGGAATGTCCTACAGCTGGTTTACTTGGGATTAAATCCAAGTACTTCTAGAACTTAGCTGCCATTAGAATAATTATCAATTTTGCGCCATCGTCAGACAAATAATAGTTCTAATGTTTCGTTGAAAATAGGGAATTGGAAGGAGAAGCAAACATACAATGTGGAGTATTCCGTGTCTGATCTAGGTACACCAATCCTTAATTATGAAAGTCTTCAATCTAACCGTGGAAGCCCTTCAAAGAGATCAAGCTAGCTGTTTGAGGGTAGGCGGAGTCGTATGTCAAAATTGGGACTACTTATATGACTGCTTCTTTTGACTTTCACAGGTTTCTAAAAATGGAGTCTACTGTAGTTCTCACTTTACTAAAGCTAAAACTTGTTAGTTGCTTTTTAGATATCTTTCCCAATTTCTTAACTATGGAACTCAGTTTTGCAAAGGCTATATTTTGTACCATCAATGGAGTCAACGGTCATTCATACACATAACTCACCATCATCAGTGATAACTCACCATTTATTCAGAATTGACAATCAGCTCAAGCAGATTATGAGTGAGTTGACTGATGATCACCAATGACAATATTGACAAAATGACGTGTAATATCAGGTCGACGGTTCTTCACTTTTATTTTTATTTTTTTGGTAAAGGTTCTTCACTTTTATTAGTCTCAAATATTGTCAAGAACACTAGCTTGACTTAGGTCCATCCGAGCCACCATGAAATACCATTCACATTGATGCTTGTTCACTAGTTCGTCGCAGCCTAGTTTCTTAGCTTTACCGATACAAGAAATCATTGACATTTGCAAAGTTAATTCATCATCTGCACTTAGCATAGTAGGTATTAGTACCAAAGATAGTTTTGGTACTATAAAAATTCCATAGGGATGTTTTCCCAAAAATCTCCAACTTTTTTATGATGATAAAATTGTCTCACACATGTATAATAAAAAGAATATGAGAATAGCCGCAATAAGATGCTTCTCAATAAATTTTTCATCATAACAATCATGTATGATTATAGTTCACTTGAGATCTTCAATAAGCATAGTGAGACTGTTAAGAGAATCAATCATCACTGAAATTCAAGAAATTAGTAAGAATCAAGAAATCTATGACGATCAAGCAATCAACAACATTCGGGCTACACCACCGGCCGCGGTGGCTCCACTGGATAAGGCTATGCCGATCAAGCAATGGTTCATGACTCGGGGTGGTGGGTCCTCTTGCTTAAGTGTCACGAGGGTTTACGGCGCGGCTGTCGGCTGCAAGCCGGTTCCTCCAGTACCAAAAAAAAAAAAAAAAATTCTGGTTACACCAAAGAAGGAACATTGAAAGAATCAAGCAAAGAAGGAAACCCACAACACACTCTCCACCAAAGAAAGAAACCAATTGACAAAATCAAATCCCCACAAATCGAGCATCAACAAATCACTACATCAATTCCCGATTAGTGAATTACATTTCCTTTCAAAACCCCCTTCATTGTAGACATTGATCTTCTTGTAAAAGTCTATAAATAGAGCCTTTGTAATTGTACAAAGACACGGCTAAAAAAAATACAAACATATTCCTTCCTCTGTGAGATACACACACACACCAAGTAATTCAGTTTCATTGCAAATTGCATTTATGATGTCAGATATGTATTTTTGATGTTAAATTTACATGAACAAGTATCCTACAATGAATTTATTTTTTAGCTCATTAGATGCTGTTGACTGATAGATTTGATTGTACAAATCAAGCATATTAGAAAATTTGATTGCAATAAAATTTAGAAGAGCGGAATAAAAAAATGATATTGGTAAAAAACTTAAGATGTCTTAAACTGATATGTTTTAAAAAGCAGTGGGAGTTGAGTTCGGTAAAGCCATTGAACGCTGATTTTTTATATTGCCTCGGAGAAGAAGAAAAGGAGGAACAGTATCAAAATGAACCATCTGATGGGCCTGAAAGTTTTTGAAGGGTCTGACTTGTACTTCTAGTTGAGTGACCTAACCCAATTTTTAATCTAATGAAGCTGGCTTGGGTTATGAAGGTAATTAAGAGGTAGGTTCGGACAACGTTGCCCAGCTTTTTGAAATGACATGACTCATCTATACTCCCCTCAATTTTACACATAAATCTCAACGGTTGCTTTACCTAGATTAGGCTCATAGCAACGGTTGAGATTTGCTGAAAAACCACGATAAACATCATAGAAATAAAAGATTTTTGCCTCTTTCAAAATCTTTGGGTCCATCTAAAATCATGAAAGTTCCCCATATAAAAAGTTTTAATTGGACATACTATTCGAATATCGATCGACCTAGAAGCTTTCGGACATGCCTTGCTCTGAGGAGAATTTCTTTGTCTGAACTTGGGAACAAAAGCGAAAGTAGTGAATAGCCTTTAAACAAACAGACCGATATACTTTCTCATTGAGTAAGAAAGGAATGTCCTATACTTGGTTTACTTGGGCTTATGGAATTAGTCGCTTTCAGATTAAATCCAAGAACTTCTCAATTGGAGCCCATAAACTGTGATTATGAATCCAAATTCTTCTCGATTTGGAGCTCATACTGGCGCCCATTATGCTTATGTGATTTGAAACCATAATAATAATAATAATAATAATTATAATAATAATTATAATAAAATCCATGCTTATTATTAGTTTAATGTAGAAACTTGACTTTCCCGGTATAGTTTGACTTTGATATCAATTTACTTGAATTAATTTTTCTCCATATGGAACAAGTAAAGTTGGTGAATTTCACACAAGATGGTCACAATTTGCCTTGTGCGCTATCAGAAGTTAACTTATTATGAGGAATGTCATGTTAAAAATGAGAAGTTTAAACCTAAATTGACATTATCTATAGAAAAATGATTAAGTGGTAACTTTTAAATTATTGTGAAAATAATAGTTTTCTCGATTATAAAAATCAAATAATAAATAATTATAAATTGTTGTGAGACCTTTTTTTTTTAAAAAAAATTTATGACTCACAATAAGTTGTTATTTTCATAATAGTTAAAACGCTTATGTATAATATGTTCATACAAACCTTCTAATTTGGGCAGATAGCCATGAGGTACATCGAATCAACGTAAATTGCGTAAAGGCACTTCGATTCGTACGGCTTTCATGGGACATGGAGAAACACGTTCTCTCACAAAAAGTGAGTCACCCGGACATGGTTTGTCCCACCTCTTCAACGGACTTGGTTTGTCCCGTGGTCCCGGACCACCTCTTCAACATAGAAGCAAAAGAGAGAGAGAGAGAGAGAGCGTCAGAGAAGTGGGCCCGGTTTTGGGTCTTGGACACCCCAAAAACTTTATCCTCCCGGACCACCCACAGGCTGGACATCCCCAAAACTTTATCCTCCCACACACTTCCCATCTCTCTCTCTCTTTCTCTCTCCCCCTATAAATTCACCTCTTCTCTCACTCCATTCAGCTTAAAACCTAGAAAAAAAGAAAAAAGAAAAAAAAGAAAACAAACAAGAACATCGGTCCCTCTAGAAAAGAAACTTGCGGAACCATGTCTCCTTCGGCCCCGAACGAGACCAGCTGTATCCTCCAATTCAAGGAGAGTGAACTTGACGAGCTCATGGCCTCCGACGAGCAACGGAACTGGGAGAAGCGGTCCATCTACAAGGTCCGCCCCTGCATTGCCGACCACCACAAAACGGCCTACCAGCCGCAGTTTGTCTCCTTCGGCCCCTACCACCACGATAATGACCGCCTCCTCCCCATGGAGGTACACAAGCTCCGTGCGCTCCGCCACTTTGTCAAGCGGTCCAGGAAGCCCCTCGAGCGCTTCCGCGAGTCCCTAAGGGAGGTGGCGCAGGTTATCCAGGAAAGCTACGATGAACTGGATCCAAAGTGGAAGGTGGGCAGCAGCGGGGGCGCAGCCTGCCAGTTCCTGGAGCTGATGATCATTGACGGCTGCTTCATGCTCGAGATCCTCCGGCTTGCGACTCATGGGGTGACACAGGAGGACGACTATGAGGTCAACGACCCCATCTTCAGCAAGCATGGGAAGCTCCACGTAATGCCGTACATCAGGCGAGACATGCTGATGCTGGAGAATCAGCTGCCAATGCTAGTGCTGGATCAGCTGGTCGCCGTTGAGAGAGGCGGCAGGAAGGTTAGTTTCTTAGATTTTACTCCATCGTAAGAGAGGTTTCGAATGTTCGCAAACCGCCGTACTATATTAGCCTAACAGTACATCTCAGTGATTTCAGATGGACTCCACGTGGGATCCATGAGACCGATTCAAGACCTACGGACAATTTCATTATTACATCTATCCGTCGGAAACTTCTTTTCACACCTCTTATGCAAGTAGTATCCATATGACGACAATCTCGTATTCAGCGCACTGACTATATACTCCAACAACGCAGGGCGACGAATTCATCAACAGTCTCATCCTCAAGTTCTGCTACTCCCCCCCCCCCCACAGTCTCCCCAGGAAGGTCACTAGCAAATGCCTACACGTCCTGGACGTCTTTAGGAAGAGCCTGCTGTTCCAGGAGCCCGAGAAAAAGAAGTTCAAGAAGGACGAGTCCAATAAGGTCCAGTTCAATTCTCGCCAGGAGATAATCCGGTCGGCCACCGAGCTCCATGGGCATGGGATCTGGTTCAAGACCGGGACCACCAACCTCAAGGACATCTCCTTTGACAAGACGTTCCTGGGGTTCCCGGGGGTCCTGAAGCTCCCTATGATCTTGGTGGACGACACCACCGAGTCTGTATACCTCAACCTTATCGCGTTCGAGCACCGCCACGTTGGGGCTGGGAACGACGTCACGTCCTACATCTTCCTCATGGACAAGATCATCGACAACGAGCGAGACGTCTCACTGCTCCATGCCCCGGGCATCATCCAGAATTCCATCGGGAGCGACAAGGCGGTCGCCAAGATGTTCAATTCCCTGTCCAAGGAAGTGACGCTTGAACCCGTGAGCAGCCTCGACGCCGTGCACACGGAGGTCAGCGAGTACTGCAAGAACGCCTGGTACACGTCGGTGGCTAATCTCTTGCACACCCACTTCAAGAGTCCTTGGTCTGTAGTGTCTTTCATCGCCGCCATCCTCCTCTTCGGACTCACTATAATTCAGACCGTTTACACCGTGCGCTACCCTTGAACCATTCCTTTGTCTCTCTCTCACAATAACTTATTTTTCTGTCTTTTAGTTTTCTCCTGATGGTTGATGCTCGATGATTTCCTCTTGATTGGTTGTTGATTCTTATGAATTATTTTCTTCCCGTTTTCAGTCTTGTTCATTCTCTCTTTAAACGTTTGGAATAATGGACGTTTGGCTGTTTATTTATCATTATCAAATGATGATCCTCTTGCTTCACTCTTCATGTTTGTCCAAATTGGCCAGGTAGTATGAAAAATGGTCTACTTTTAGGCATATAGAATCTTCCGTTGCACCATTTTCTTCTTGATTAAACTTTATCTACAAGTTGCAGTTAATCTAAGTGAAAAACAAATGTGGCCTTCAAAGTCATCTCTATTCCCCACCAGCTTCAAAATTCAAAGTCTTCTATATATTTTTCAGTCGTCAAGCAATTAATCCTTAACACTGAGAACTTACTTTTATGCCTGAGAGAGAGAGAGAGAGAGATTTTGAAACTTCCACCATTCTTCCTAAAAAAAGAAAAAAGAAAAAAAAGAGAGAGCAAAAGATATTCACTGTTGTAGACCTCTTATATCGATGTCAGCTAACAGCGAACTGCTAATTGTGTACAGAGAAAAACCCACAAATTTATAGAAACTGCAGTTCTCCAACCTTAATGAATAAAATTCGTATTTTCTGTATGAATTGCTGTAATAAAAATGAAGCAAGCAATTAGATAAAACAGATGGAAAGAATGAAATAAACTGGACACCTAATTTATGTGGTTATAACTTTTCTTCACTTAATTCAATAGAGATTACAATAATATTTGAGCACTCAAACACTTTTGATGTTTATCTCTCAATCTTATGAAAAGAATGAACAAATTCTCAACACAATAATTTAACTGGTTAAATCACACGTGTTTAATTACAACGAAAATTTCCATCTTTTGCTTCAGGAAAGCTCTAAGTCTTTCACATCCTCTCTGCCTCTTTATATAATGCTGAAAAGGCCCTCCTCGTGATTAAAATAATGGAAACTCCTCATTCTTTATATTTCTTTGAGCACGGGTCTCCAATCTCCATCCATCATGATGCAGCTTGCAGCCTGTGAAAGTTCCCTCAATTTCCGCTTGAGGGAGTCACGTGTGTCTAGCGAAAGGAGTCACTGCCTTCTCGCTTTTATCCTTTTGACCTGTTTAATTTCCACCAACAACTTCATCTCCCGCCACTACAAAACTAACTCCATTATCAATAAACAAATAGAAATTGTGAGCCCATATTACAAGTTTGACCGACCATGTGTGCATATGTGGCCATAATTTTCCATTTATTCCATTACTCTTGCAGTCATTATCAACAGTAATGGGAAAAACTCAGAAGTACCTCGTCCTCGACTTTATAATTGGATGGCCGAGCATCCACACATCCTCACGTCAGGTTTCGCTTGGCTAAAAATTGAGATATATTTTCAACAACTGCAACGAACCACAATTTAAAAGACGAGATTAGTTGCTTCAATTAATATTTAGGAATTAGGAGCCGTCCTTGCGAAGTGGCAATAGCTCGATATCAGGCTTCCTATCGTCTTCCAGTTCCGATTAAGCTCAGCTGCCATTAGAATACTTATCAATTTTGCGCTGTCGTCAGACAAATAATAATTCTAATGTTTCGTTGTTGAAATAGGGAAATGGAAGGAGAAAGGCAACATACAACGTGATTCTCAGGACTCCTCTAGTAGAAGCCCAGGAGAAAAAGGGGCAAGACGTTCGTCACGCCAAGGACAATTATAGTCAACACGTTCTTCCCTGTCCGCTCCAGAACCGTGGTAGTACGCCTAAGCGCACCGAAATCAACCTGTTGAGGAAAATATCAAAATATGTGGAACATGAGATAAGACTTGACAGGGACAAGATCCTCACCATAGCGAGAAATGAGTGCATCAAATTGTAAAAATTTGACAATCAATACGTGATCGAGGGAATCGACAATGTATTACGATCAGGTAATAGAAAGGTGAAGAGCCCAGCTACACCAGCAGCAACAGCCATGTAACTGCATGTGTAGAGAGCCTTATTCACATGCATGCCTGTTATGACAAAGCAATCACAAAAAAAGATTGATAATTCATATGACTGTCCTCAGAACTGATACGTGATTGTGATAAATAATCAAGATCGAAAGTAAATCACCAAAACGATTTAATGCCGGGCCTTGAGCCACAAGAAAAGAAGATGAAATCATCGAGTGGAAAGTTTTATCCCCATGATCCTGAGAGCCATATGCCAAAAGAAGAAAATGGTAAAAGTTGTAATCTCCATTGGGTAAAAATAAAATCTCCAGGATACACAATGCCCTCACCTTGAAATTGACAATCGCATATCCAGAGTAAAAGCCAGCCAAGCATGTAACCATAGCTGCACTGAGCTGCATCCATAAAGCATACACATTGTTGGAATACAGAAACCAGTAACAAATCAACAGTTGTCCTTCTCTACATACAAAGGCCACCACCTTGTATTTCATCCAGTGCGAGTTGTGTAATTACATTACTAACATAATCACAGAAACAAGAAAAATAATGAATAAACTGCGTAGCTTTGGCCTTTTTACGGTGAACTACTTTTGATGTAGCCCTTAACATGGCAAAATCTGCACCGTCCACCCTCTTTTCCTTTCCATCTTGCCACCCCACAACCCTTAAAAAAAAAAAAAAAAAAAAAAACTTTTCCCTTCCCCGAGGAGCAATTCTTAAAAAGAGATGAAAGAAGGAAGATTAGAATCTCGAGAAATCACCTTAAAGGGCCGTCAGTATCAAAGGGCGTTTGGCACCATGATGGAGCATTAGCAGGCAAAGGACCAGAAATCTGGAGAGTTAGTGAAAGAGAATGAATTATCAGCACAGAACTACAGAAAGCCGAGAAATGATTACCATAGACACAGGAGACAGATTGAATCGAAAAGTCCACCAAAATTCTTTCTTGCGAGAGGGAGGGGGGTTTAGTTGGGCATGTATAAGCCATATGATAAGGAAATATATACAGTGGTAAGCATTAGTACCACAGCCCTGGAAGGACATGGCATCAGCTAAGGAAGTTAACATGCTACAAGAATGATGCAGTCTGAGGGAATATTATAACAAATGCGGTCGACTAAGGGGAAAGACTTTTAAATTGACGACTCCAGACGATTAATGGGCAAAAGGCTTTTCATTACTCACGAAAAAATAAGGTCTTTCTTAAAAAGAATGCCGGATTTCCAGTGGTTTTTCATAGACACGGCAATGAGGTGGAATTTTGTTCCATTAGTCGATAAAACTCCAGAGCGAAGTTCTTTCCATCAGGCAGACACGCAAGTCCCATTCAAGTGGAAGTGGTTTTTAATAAGCACAATGCGTGGCTGCTCAAAGGAAGTTTCTGATAAAGTAACAAATATTAACCAAGACATAATATGACCATTTGACCAACTTCTAATCAAATGTGAGATCTTAAATCGACTTTTGTATTACGCTGCCCAGAAAGTAATATTTTGTAAATTTTGTTATCTCGACTTTAAGGGCTTGATTTGATCCCACCAAAAA
The DNA here is from genome assembly GCA_014182575.1 of Eucalyptus decipiens. Lineage (NCBI taxonomy): Eukaryota > Viridiplantae > Streptophyta > Magnoliopsida > Myrtales > Myrtaceae > Eucalyptus > Eucalyptus decipiens. The sequence continues at coordinate 23,868,170 of CM024618.1, read as the reverse complement.
AAAAAAAAAAAAAAGATAATGACCAGACCAAAGAGTGGAATTAATTCGAATGCGAAAAAGCTTATCCAAAATAAAATCTGATCAGAGTGCAAAAGGACCCTTTGCTTTCACCGTTCACCCCCTTATAAACAAATTTACTGCTAGATACCATCAGAAACGATGTACTACTATCTTTGTTCGTCATTGGAAAAAGAAAAAATGGCAGTCTTCGATTTCAAATTAGATTTTGTTTCCCCGAAGGACAAATTTGACTCAAGGATTGAAGCTTTGTTATCTTTATTTAAACCACCGTTCCCTCTTTTAGTTTTTCCCCCTCTTGTCGTGACCCTCTCTAGATGAACCTTGGGATGAGTTTAACAAATCGTTAGGCGGGCGGATATAATCCTCTTGCGAGGTGATTCCCATGATTAGTGTGACGTCCCAAAATTTGGTCTCTATTTCAAATATATGAAATAGTTGTTTTATCGACGCGCTTATAGTTATTTTACTCGGAACTAATCAACTTAGGAGTTAACTAATCTATTAGGTGAGGCCGTTAAGGAATATAAACGCGACCGATTAGAGAATTCGATCAGAAATCGATCGCTCGACCATACTAATTGGCAATGGTCAATATGACACTATTATAAATCGATTAGCGAACAGATATAAGTCAATTCGATAGAAGTATGTAGTCGAATTGCGGGTGGTTCCGCATGATTACGATATTCATGTCGAATGATAATAAACCGATTTTCTATTGATATTATATTCAGGATACGTAATTGAATCCTCGCGATTACATGACAACCGAGCGTCATCTATGATTCGGAGATGCACAAACGTGGATTGAAAATTATCAACCACGGGTCAAACGTGCTAAAACTCTTAAAAACTACCCAATATATTAAGTCGTACTAAAGTCATGTTCGATCGATTTTAACCATAAAATTTAATTCGGTTTTGGAAATCGGACGTTCGAGTATGTCACGATTTATTTATTGGACGTCGTCTCATCTTTCATTGAATTTTGACGAGTCCGAAATTTTGTGAAAAAATGATTTCGGACAAAAAAGAAAATGGAAAATGAAATTCGGATGGGGAAGCAAATTGGGAATTTGCTGCCCAAAAAGCTTTAACTTTGGAAAATTAAAGTTAAGAAAGTATTTGGGAGACTATAGATATTATTAGAAGACTTTTGAGGCATGGTGATGATTGAATTCTAGGATATTTTTCCCTTAAAGTCTTTGTTTGCTTTAATTCATTTCTCTCTCTCCCACTCCTTCTCTCTTGCCTCTCCTTCTCTCTTGCGTGAAACAGCCCCTTCTCCCCCACGCTGCTTCTTCTTTCTCTTATGCTCATTCCTTCCTTTTCTTTCCCCTCCATTCTCCTTCCTTTCTCAGCCACCAGCTCCATTTCTGATGGATTTTTTCTTTATTGATGGGCCTGAGTTGGCCCGTCCGCCCATGTTGGGCCCAAAAAGCCCGGCCCACGGGAATAGGGCCCGTGGATGGAGGGACATATAAAAAGGAGGAGAGAGAGAGAGAACGTACCGTTTGGAAAACAAAAAACGCACGTACGTTTCCTCTCCCTCTCTCCCTCCAAAAAGTAAGAAAAACGCTGAAGGCGTCCCGTCTTCCCTTCAAGGCGAATTGACATCATCGGATCAGAATTTCTTTCTCGATCTTCAGCATTGGTGTTTAATCTGTGGCTAACAAGGTACGCTCAATTCCGTAGTGTGCTTTAGGATCGGTGATACGTGATTTTCCCGGGCTTCGCTTCCGCATTCGTTTTAGGGGTTCGATTTAGTGTCGAATCCGGTTTTCGGGGATCCGTTATTCTCAACATTGGTATCAGAGCCCTAGTTCATGTTTTTCCCGATCTGTTTGATGTTTTTGATTGATTTTTCGCGAAAATTTTCGGTCGTACGGATTGGGGCGAGAAATCCTGACAATCCAGCACTGTTCGTCCCTTTTTCTGAGTTTTCGAAAGTCTAAATAAAATTCTGAAAGCACTGGGTGAAAGAGGTCGTTGAGGCGAGTTCGGCGACATGTCACGCATCGCCGGGAGACGCCGCACGCGCCTGGAAGCGCTGGCTCGCCCAGCGCATGCGCCACACGCGCTGGTGGCAAACCGGCACGTGCGCGCCGGCGGCCGGCGAACCGGCACGCGCCGGTCGGCGAACCGGCACGCGCCGGTCGGCGAACCGGCGCGTGCTGACGTCACCATGATGTCACGGTAACCGTCGGGATGACGTCATCGGTGACGTCATCGCCGACGACCTTTGGCCGGCCGGTCACCGGCCGGCGACTCAACCTGACGGCGACCCGACCCGACTAGCGCGGAGGCCTGGCACGCACGCGGCACGTGCCGGCTGACGTCTGCGTGACGTCAGCCCGTGCATGCGCGCGGCACATGCCGGCTGACGTCTGCGTGACGTCAGCCTACGCACGAGCGCGGCACGTGCCGGTCGGTTCGTCCGATCGGCCCGACCGGTCCAACCGGTCCGGCCCACTCGCCCGTCGACCCGACCCGTTGACCCGCTGACTGACGATCGTTGACCGACGACCGTTGACTTTGACCGTTGACCGTTGACCGTTGACCCGATTAATAAAAAAAAAGAAGGAATTTGTTTCTTTTTCAATAAAGATCTATATGGGTTATGAGTAATCCATTATTTATTTTGCATTTGTTGCATTAATCATGGAAAATTATGTATTTTCCTTATGTACATTATGGATTATAAGTAATCCATTTATAGTTCCGCATTTGTTGCGGGAACTATGATGCGTTATGCACGGATACCGCAATCCCGAGAACGGACGAGGGAAATGCAAGACTTAAAAGATCGATGTCGATTTAGCTAATTATCGGTGGCATGACGGTGATTTAGTATCACATGTGGTCGGGGTCAATCGGATGATACAAGAAATCATCCGGAATGGTTATCTTATGCCGGATTTTGAGAAGGTGCTGGCTTTAATGAACACTCTTCCATCTGAATGGCAAGCAGTGTTAGATCGGCTATGGGAGGTCAACGTGGTCCTGGGTTAAAGGAGGCTATTGGTAGCTTTTGTTAGAGAGTACTATAGGATTGAGTTAACCAAAACTTCAACCCTTAGATTGAGTGCCACATGGCGTAGAGTAAATGAGCCTTGGTGGCGACATGAAAGCTCTCCAAAAGTTTTTCCATGGTTGGGAAATGTGCCTTCAGTTTTCTAAGATGTTTTGACTAATAGATTAGAAGGGACATTCCCCATTTATTTCTTAGATTAGTTTTGAGATGTTTTTTGAATGTGAATATCTCTTTCTATGTTGATAATTTTCTTTGAATATATTGTTTAGTGTAATGGATAGTTGTATTAGATGAAAGCATTGTTATTTTATTGGATGTTAGATATTGTTGCTTTCTATTATTGCTGGTTGCTGTGGGTAATTAGCTGTGGGTAGTTTTAGAAGCTTTTGTAGCTTCATAGAATTGATTTTGCATATGACAATCATATTAATGATAGTTTTAAGTTAGGATTTTTGGAGGATGATTGGAAACATAGTAACCTTTTGATTCAAGCCTTACTTGAAATTATTCATTAATATGATGGGTCTATGTAAATAGGGATGCATAAATGATAGGCATTAATTATTCGTGCATGTATGTCTGATGTGTTTAGATCGATGCTTTCAGCAACTAAGAACGTAATTGCTGATATAAATAGCAACAATTGTGAAATATTGAATATACATATTCAATATGTGCTGGAAAAGCAAGAAGCACTAGAAGCTCTTGACCATATTATGGAAGATCTTGAGGTTGCTGTGCGCCACCTTGAGCTAGTAGAGGACCACCTAACGGCATTTGAGCCGAAAATGGACATTTGCAATGCTAGTTCTAGCTTAGAAAGGGCTTTGAGCTCTAAGCGCAATCGTATTGATTCGTTCAATATGTAGGAATGCAAAGGATCAAGTCCTTATTGCAAGAAATCAAGAGTTAACTAACACAAGAGAGGAAAACGTCCTCAAGTGAAGAAAATGTCAAGGGTGAGGTGTTACAATTGTGACAAAAAGAGCCACTATGCTCGCGACTGTCGTGAGCCAAAGAAAGTAAACACCTCTTGTACATTTGAGAACTTTGCTTATGTGTCAAGTTCTGCATTATTGGCTGAATCCAATCCTTTGTGGATTGTAGATTCAGGAGAGACAGACTATGTAAGGAAGGATAGAGGATCCTTCGTGGAATTCCGACGATACCAACTAGAACTATGTGGATCTATGTGGGAAATAACTTCAGAACTGAAGTTAAAGGGATTGCAACTGCCAATCAAACATGCGTGGTGGACGCTTTTTGTTCATACATGATGTTCTATATGCTCCGGAGATTCGTCGAAATTTAAGTGTTTGTTTTTGGTGTTGGTTAAGCTTGGTTTTAATATGAACTTCCATAATAGAGGTGTAGATTTGTATTTGGATACAAACTACTATGGTTGTGGTCACTTTCTGGATGGTTTCATTGTACTATATGTTGACTGTAGTGATGTCAATATTTGTTATTCTCTTGTTTCACGTCTTCTACTTAATATGATAATAATGTGATTATGTAGCATGCTAGACTTGGTCATATTGGCCAACAACATATGAATAGACTAGCCAAATATGGCTTGTTAGGCAACATTGAAAAAGTCGATTTGCCTAGATGTGAGCATTGCCTAGTAGGGAAAATGACAAGGAAACCATTTGAAAAGATAGAAGAGCTGAATTTCCTCTGCATTTAATCCATTCTGACATCTGTGGTTCAATGAATGTGAGAGGAAGGCAATGGACTGTTTATTTCATCACTTTTATAGATGATATACTCGATTCGGATATGTCTATTTGATTTCTCATAAATCTGAAGCATAAGTTGTTTAAAAAAGGTTTATGAACTTGATAGAAAATCAATTAGACAAGAAAATAAAAGCATTGAGATTTGATCGAGGTCGAAAATATTTTTCTGATGAGCTCAGAAAATTATGTGATGAAAAAGGGAATAGAAAGATAGTTGTCTATTCCATATACTCCTCAACAAAATGGTGTTGCAGAGAGGAGAAACAGAACCCTACTGAAAATGGTTAGGTCCATAATGACGCATGCTAACTTACCTATCACTTTTTGGAGTGGTGCGTTGTTAACTGCTGCCCATATACTTAACCGGGTGCCTTCCAAATCAGTTACTTTTACTCCATATGAGTTATGGACAGGTAGAAAACCGGACTTAAGTTTTCTTAAGCCATGTGGTTGTGCTGCCTATACTCATAAGTCCTGTCACAATTTGGGAAATTGGATCCAAAAGGAAATAAGAGTATTTTAATGAGATACTCCGAACACTCGAAAGGGTATGTGTTTGAAGGTGAGCAGGAAAGTGGGAGTATAACTGAATTTGAATCACGGGATGTCACATTCTTAGAGGATGAATTTCCTAAGAAGGGCGAAATAGGGGAAGATAACTCCCTATTTGAAACCTTGAAGATAATGATATTAGTGTAGTTCGTCCAAGTGGGAGTAATATGAGAAGTGATGAATTGAATTCAACTCATTCTCAATTGCAACCACATGATGAGACGACGTCATCATTATCTAATCCTAGTGGGAGCATAATGGGTAATGATGTGCTAAGTGTACAATCTCCTATACGACGAACAAGATGCCAAAGTATTCCCCGTCGACGTTTTGACATTGAAGGGGAAACTTTTATGGTTGCTCCACAAGATGAGGATGAGCCAAGAAATATTAATGAGGCTCTGAATTGCCCTAATAAGGAAAAATGGATTCATGTAATGGAAGAGGAAATTGAGTCAATGAAGTCAAACCATGTTTGGGAACTGGTTGATCTTCCAAAAGGACACAAAGCTATTGGGAACAAGTGGGTTCTCAAAATAAAGCGAAAGGCTGATGGCTCGATAGAAAGGCATAAGGCTTGCCTTGTAGCGAAGGGGTATAATCAACAGGAAGGAATTGATTATGAAGAAACATTTTCTCCTATAGTGAGATTTACCTCGATTCGCATTATTCTGGCAATAGTGGTTAGTATGGATCTTGAGTTACATCAAATGGATGTAAAGACTGCTTTCCTCAATGGAGAATTAGAGGAAGAAATATATATGGAACAACCTGCTGGTTTCATAGTGAATGACAAGAAGAAAATGTATGTCGACTTTGGGGGTCGATATATGGCCTTAAGCAGTCGTCAAGACAATGGTTTATACGTTTTTCATAATGCCATAATGGCATATGACTTTACAATGATAGATGAGGATCATTGTGTATATATCAAAAGATCCAAAGATCAATTTGTGATCCTATCATTATATGTTGATGATATACTAATTGTCGGAAGTAATATGGAGTTATGTTAATGCTGTGAAGAATTAGTTATTATCCAACTTTAAGATGAAAGACATGGGTGATGTTGCATACATTCTTGAAGTTAAGATTTCAAGATTGTAAACCTATAGATACTCCTATTGCAAAAAGGTGAAGGATTGAGCCATAGACTGTGTCCAAGGACTCCACAAGAGAAGGAACAAATGTAACATGTTCCTTATGCTAGTCTTTGTTGGAAGCTTGATGTATACTATGATGTGTACAAGACCCGACATATGTTTTGCGGTTGGAATGGTGAGTAGTTACCAATCCAATCTAGGTCAAGCACATTGAAAAGCTGTTAAAAGAATACCGAGGTATCTAAAGGGAACCGCGATTATATGCTGAGTTATTAAGGAAAGGATCCGCAACTCTAAGGCTATTTCGATGTTGATTGGGGAGGAGATTTAAATGAAAGGAAATCTACCTCTGGCTTTGTTTTCTTACCGAATAATGGCACCATATGTTGGAGCAGTAAGAAACAAAAGTGTATAACCTTGTCCACGATGGAAATTGAGTTCGTGGCATTATCAGCAGTAGTATAAGAAGATGTTTGGCTTAAGAGATTTTTTGGATCATTTAGGTGTTATTGGAAGTGCTGCAGATTAATTGTTAGTTAACTGTGATAGCCAAGCAGCAAAAGTGTACACCAAATATCCAAAATATCATGGCAAGACCAAACCTATAGATACCAAGTATAACTTTTGTTAAAGATATGGTTGCACGAAAGGATGTGAACTTACAGTACATATTTACGCATAGAATGGTAGCAGATCCTATGACAAAGTCAATACCTAGAGATGTGTTTTGTGGCCATATGAAATCTCTAGGACTGTGTAGAGGCTGATGTACTGAATATTGCAATTTCCCTAAGTGTTCACAATTTGATGAATTTGTGTTTTCATCATTAATGCCTATGAATTTTTGTTTGATCTTTATGCATCTTAATGCTCGGTGCATTATTTTAAGTTGAGAAGTATGTCGGACAGATATAAGATTAGCCCACTCACACGGGTAATCGCCTCCATTTCTTGTGTGATAAATAGAGATGAGACTGTTTTTAAGCTTATTATCTAGGTGATAATCGAGAGCTCAAGCTTAAAATACGTATGTCGCCTTAACTGGGTGTTAAGATGATGACATAATACTTACTGTGTCCGAAAGTAAAATAACCCACATATTTTACTTTATCGTCTATGATGCCGGATGTGAGTTCGATGAATTTTGTGAATGAGTAGATACGTGAACTCAAGTTAGACATTGGGTATGTCCGAACTATCATCTGTACGGTATTGAAGGTGTAGACATACGCTCCATGGGAAATGAGTTAATACCGTAATACATATTTCATACTACGTATGCATGAAATGATCAATAAGAGTGGCAAAAGTTTTGATCTCAACTTTTATGTCGTGTGAGACTCTTGAGGAAAAGAGTTCCTCAATTTTTAGTCCCCTTATGACTCTTACTTATTCTCAAGATTTCTATTTAGTGTTTGATATCTTAGGATGTTGCCAATGGTCATGAGTTTGATTCGATCTAATGGGGCATTTCTAGAAAAGCAAGCTGAACTGAAATTGAGAGTTTGAAGGAAAGAGGAAGATCGATTTTGGAGAATCACATTGTAGTTTTGTATTAACCGGTTAACCAATTATGACTGTCTTTGGGATAATCATAATTGTGAATACAATATATATATATATATCATTGTTTGAAAGAGATCAAGAGAGATATAAATGTGATCTATCGATTTAGGGTACTGCATACTAAATCTACTCAGGATGTGATGCCCATTATAAGCTGCTATATATTCCTAATAGATGTATAGCAACGAGCTCTCAAAGTATGCTGGTCGCACGGATTATTCACCGGTATGAATGTTGAAGAGAGGAAAAGATGATTCTGTTCGGCCCACCATATTAAGTGAGAGTTTATGATGGATTTTTCTCTGATGGGGCTGAGTAGGGCCTGTCCGCCCATGTTGGTTTTGGATCACCATGTGCGAGTGAGAGATGATGGATTTTTTCTTTATTGATGGGCCTGAGTTAGCCCGTCCGCCCATGTTAGGCCCAAAAAGCCCGGCCCACGGGAATAGGGCCCGTGGATGGAGGGACATATAAAAAGGAGGAGAGAGAGAGAGAGAACGTACCGTTTGGAAAACAAAAAACGCACGTACGTTTCCTCTCCCTCTCTCCCTCCAAAAAGTAAGAAAAACGCTTAAGGCGTCCCGTCTTCCCTTCAAGGCGAATTGACATCATCGGATCAGAATTTCTTCCTTGATCTTCAGCATTGGTGTTTAATCTGTGGCTAATAAGGTACGCTCGATTCCGTGGTGTGCTTTAGGATCGGTGATACGTGATTTTCCCCGGCTTCGCTTCCGCATTCGTTTTAAGGGTTCGATTTAATGTCGAATTCGGTTTTCGGGGATCCGTTATTCCCAACAATTTCTCTTCACCTGGTGCTAGTTCTTCTTTTCTTTTTATTCTGCTGCATCCACCACATCGCCACTCCACTGCCAGCATCCCATCTTCACGTCGCCACCGCACCACCGCCAGCATCTCACCCTCACGCCCGTAACTCCACATCACCGCCTCACCATTGCCACACTAGCTGCACCTCCACCGCGTCCAGCCACCACCTATGTGACATCCCAATTTTCCTATTCTATTTTCAGTAAAATGGGACGGGCATTTCATTTGCGCACGTATAGTTCTTTTCTTTGAGTTGGCCACTCACAAGAAGACTAGTCTATTAGGTGAAGCCGTTAAGGAATTCTAATGTATCAGACTCAAGAATTTGACCAGGAAGCGATCTTTCGACCGAACTAATTTGCAAGAGTCATTACGGTACCGTTAAAAATCGATTAGAGACCGAAGATAGGTCGATTCGACAAAGACATGTGATCAAGTGTGGGTGATTCCATTAGATTGCACAATTCTTGTCGATCGGCATTTGATCGACTTTTCTGTTGTTTTGGTACCCTGTGTCCGTATTTGAAACCTTGAGATTACCCCGACAACCAAGAGTCGCCAATGTGTCAAAGATACACATTGTGGTTTGATCAACCACAAGTCAAATGCATAAAAATTTCTAAAAATTACCCGGTAGATTAAGATGCGTTAAAATCGCGCCAGAGTGAAATTAATTGTGAATTGAGACTGAATTCAGAAATTGGAAGTCTTGTTGTGTCACAAATCTTATTAGGAACATTGAATTAATTTATGGACTTCAATTGGTCTCATGTGGAAGAGAATTGAAGGGGATTGAAGAATTTTATATACAAAATTTCATGCCACGGTGGAAAAATAAATTGCACCAATTGGAATACGGTTGTGGGAGATTGGGATAGTGGAGGATGACACCTAGTGATGTCATGGTGGTTGGGGCCAAGTGAGGAAGAAATTGACAAGTGGAGGGTGGAGATGGACTCTAAAAAAGGTGGGATGTGACTTCCCTCTATCTCCATCATCTTCTTCATTTGAACTTGGGAAGAGAGAGAAAGAGGAGAGAGAGAGAGCTCCGCCGGTTCAGCTAGCCCGATGCCCCCCTCCGCCCGCTCGGTCGTCCGCTCGTCGCCGGAGCCGCTCACCGGTGCCGTCGCCGCTTGTCCGCGCATGCCTCGCCCGCTCGCCTCTCCGCCGCTTCTTCCTTCGTCCATCGCCCAGCAGTGCAGTCGTGTTCGTCGTCTAGCAGCCTTGTTTGACGCCCCTTAGCCGCTCGCTCGCCGCTCGGTCGCTAGCTTGCTCATCGCGGAGCTGTTCGCTGCCGCCGTCCGTTCATGTGCACGCCATCTCGAGCGCAAGCTACTTTGCCTTCCCGTCCCTGCTTCGTTTGTGTGCTAGCAGCCATCATCCGTCGTCCCGAGCTGCCAGTTGTCACCGGAGATCTCGCATGGCCGTTGGAGCCTCCACCGGCAACCGCCCGAGCTGCCGTCGCCGTTTTCGCCGGTCCCGTGCCCAATCGATGACCGAAGCTCCTCCGACCGGCCTTGAGAGTAGCCGGATTTCCAGCAAGATCCGGACCTTCAAGTTCCGTTTCGGGTGTCGCCCCAAGGAGATTTGTCGACGGCCTCGCCGTCCTCTTCGTCGGAGAATCGTCGAAAAGCGATCCCGGTGAGTTTAGCTCATTAAATCTTGATTAGAGGGTTAATGATGCCTTAAGTGTGTTTAGCCTAGGTTGATTGAGATTAGGTTGGTAGATAGATTTAACTAAATATAGATTGGATTAGGGGGTGTGATTTAATTAAAGTATGTTTAATTAGGGTTAAATGGTTGTTTACATTAGAATAACTCGTGATTAGACATAAATGTTTTACTTTTGATTTAATTAAATATTTCGAAATTTTTTATTAATTTAATAATATATTAATGTTCAAAATTATTAAAATATTATTAATTAATTAAATTCGGAATAAAAATAATTATTTAATAAATTCCGAAAATTATTTAGGGGCCTTATTTCCTCAGAATTTCGTGCCGATCGCTACTGTGTGCTCAAATTTTGACATGATGATTGTATAATGCAAATTGAATGTTGATTGTGGAAAATAGGGATTATTATTTTAATGGGAGCATTTGAGTGAAATGCAAAGTGTCCGGAGGTCAGTATTGAATTGTTGTGTGCGGGTTGAAAGACTCGGTCGCAATAATGGCTAGGCCAACTTGACCTTTATTCCTTTAGAAACACCGTCAACATAGTGACGAGGCTCGGGTTGCAGTAGAGGCTAGGCCAACTGGACCCATGCACTTTCGAGAATGCCGTTGACGTAGTGACGAAGCTGCGCTCCAAGGGGGGAGGCGATGCCTGGCATTAATGTTAATAGATAGCTAAACTGCGAGTAGGCTATGCCCTTGTGTGGCAATGAATAACAATTGGATCGTATGCTGAATGTTATTGACGGGTCGGATTATGGGACGAAATCGTGTGGCATGATATGAGACGTGTCATAACGATTTGGTTTTATAATCCGGACTCCTATGGTTGTTTGAAATTATATTGTTAGCGTTCCAGTTGTTTAAGTTTTTATTACTACCTATAATCGAGTGATATGAATTGTATTAACCTGCAGGAAGAAAATAAGACGAGGTAAGTCTTCTATGTGGTGTGGTTAGGCCATCATTGGGCGTATTTTCTTTCTAATAGGGGTTTAGGGGGTTGAACTTGCTAAGACAATGTCTCACCTTGTTGTGGGCCAAAATTTCAGGACCGTAGATGGTGGAACCCCCGGAGGCTGATCAATTAGAAGGGGGATCGAAGAACGAGTCTGACTAGTGGTCATAAGACTGTTCCTTCTTTTTGGTGGACTGATCCCTTTTTGTAGATTGCCCATTTTTGGTATATATGTAATCTCTGGAGTGAATATTTATGAAAGCATGTTTATTTATGAATGAGTTGGTTTCCTGTTTTTCCTATCCCGTGAGTTTTGCGCAATAATAAATGAATGGGGTCGGCGACGTGTCCTAGGATGTCGCATTTCTATTGACCAGAGTGGGATGTTTGCACGCTTGGGATTCGGGGCGTGACAACCTACCAAAACTCAACATGTTGCAACACCACTAGCAGCACTTCACGCCTGCAACCCCATCACCGCCAGCAGCACCATCAAGTCGAGCCCTTCCTCCTTAGCCGAGGGCTTGAAGGACCGCCACCGCCACCGTTGAGCCCCGTTTGATCCACGAGTGGCACGTCCTTGACATTGTTGCGTCACCGTCGCCGTGAACCCGCCGCCATTGTAAAGCCGTGAGTTAACTCCATAATAGTTGATTAGGCTATTAATTGCACTTAGGGGTGATTAGATTAGCACTAATAGTGATTAGTCTTAATTAAGCTTGATTTAGTTTAATTGAGATTAAGAATGAATTAGATTAATTTTAATTGTGATTAGTTTAAGTAATTACGATTAGATTAATTAATTGAGTTTAGTTGAATTAATCATAATTTATTTATTTAATCGTAATTTATTTAATTAATCGCAATTAGCGTAATTAGTGACGGACTAGTTGTTACGTAGAATTTTACACTCGTTTTCTTGGATGGAATTATGCGTGATTTTGATGGTTTGCACGTACGATATTATGTGTTTGATTGTTCTATGGCAAGTTTCGATTTCATTACAAAAAATGGCTTTATAGGCTATTGAATAAAAAAAAGAGAGAAGGTGTCGGGTTTGGATGCCAAATTTTATGTGCTCAATAAAACAATGAGATTTTAAAATAGATGCGTGCAAAGTTTGACGGGTTGATTCCAAATACATGACCCTGTACGAATTTTTTTCCGAAAGTTTTAAAAAAAAAAAAAGGGTTGTCAAGTTTATTATTTGAAAAGGGAAGTGTTATGTTTTCGGTTAAATAACGGCAATAAGAGTCGGCTTGATTGATGATGTGCTTGAGTGGTCATGTAATTGAACCCGTTACCCAACAAGAGTTTGGGGGTGATGCCCAATTTTATCGGATGCCCGGCGGGGGTCTGGAAGCCGAGTTGTGGTTGAGGCCAAACCGATACTCCTTTATGGAATGCCATCTAGGTGAGGGTTCTAGATGTTACCGTGCCTGATTAGGCGGGACAATGCCGGTTTTGCCGGAAGACCGCTGACACTTGTGTTGGCTGTGACTTGAGGGTTCATAATAATTGGAACACGTGTGTCGACAGTATGCGTAAAAATTCTCGTATGTGTTCTAATTATTATTTATGCACATTACACTATTATTGTTATGCGAGATGTGCTAATATGCAAGGGTGAGCCGATGCGAGATGAGTTTATGATTGGCACATGCTTAGGTCGTCTTCGAGGCGAATTTGCGTTCTAATCGAGGCTTAGGGATTTGACTCGTTGAGATTTTATCTCACCTCGTCATTGTCCAAATATTTTCAAGTCTGTAGAATCGAGATCCACCTGGTCCGTTTCAGGGTTCCTTGGGATATGGAGGTAGAGACTATCCTCTACCCTATCCTCGAGACCAACCGATTCTGTGAGTTGGTAGTGACGATGGTGTGGGTAGATGAGGGTTTTGTGAATGTGGTGCCCCACCGCTTCAAGGCTTGGTTTATTACGGAACCAAATGGTGGTTGAGAGGTTCCCTTGCACGGTTTTGACGGGCTGCCCGTAGGAAATGAGGTTGAGCAAGACACTAATTCTATGGATATCGACATCCTTGACGGTGTCGTAATAGATCCAGATTCCAAGCCAGAACGGCCCGAGGAGCCGTGCTCACCTGGTGATGTGCCCGACTTCTTGGCTAGGCCTGGGTATGGGTATTATAGCAGATGTTAAGTTTGCACAGTTGGAAGTTAACCCTGAACTTGACCCTTTTTGTTAGTAGGTCGTGTAGGAGTCCATTTTGTAGCGGGCTTGTATATATTAAACTCCTCGAGTTAACCTATTGGTATATTAAACCTGTCGTGTTTTTACTATCCATTTTATTGTTGATTAACTAGGTGTTTAAATTAATTCGTTTCCGCATGCGTATAATCGAAAGATAAAAAAAATGGGTTGGCGACGCGTTCTGGGGTGTCGCACTGTTAATCGACCTCTGAGGGATGTTCGCGTACTCGGAGTTCGAGGTGTGACAATTTGCATGAGCTATCTTAAGCAATTCCGATTGCATTTAGTGTCTCATATGAATGGAACTAGAGTCGTTACTAACCAATTCTAGGTCAATTGTTGATACCTGATTTTTAATCGATACATCACAAAAGACAAAACTTTGTGATTAAGGTTTCCAATTACGAGAAACCCGCTTTTCAAACAAAAAGTGTCATTTTTCATTTCTTTTCATTTGGCCTTTTGTTTGTGGATAATTTTCTAGCCATTTTTAATAAAAACCCAAAAAATTAAAGAGTTGACTTTTGATTTCACTTGTTGGTCAATCATTTGATCAAAAGTCAATCATTTGATCAAAAGTCAACTCAAGTCAAAATTTGACTTTTTGCATGAAAAGCTTCCAATTGGTCCTAATTTCACCTCGGCCACAATAGTTTTAAAAAAAAAATCGAATTTTTGATCATAAAATCAACATTTTAATAATTAGTCACTAAAGGGTTTACCATTTGACCAAAGAAATTGAAAAATATGAAAACTCAAAAATCATCTCATTTTAGTTTCAACTTGACTTTGACATAAATTTTTTTGCAAAGATCAATTAAGAACTTCATATTACGGATTTTTTAGATTTAGGTTCAAAATCGAATAATAAAATTACTTTATTTCTATTTGCATTTTGACTTAGCTTCTTTTGCAACATGTGATCTAGAGGCCATTTCAAGATCACTTGTGTGACCATTTTGGTGATTTGGCATATCTAAGCAAAAGTTGCTGTTTTTAGCCTAATCGAGAGTCTCGATCAGTTCTTCATGGTTTAAAAGCAATCATCCTAAATTAACTCATTTTCTTAAACTAGATCCAAATCCAAGGTGAATTTTGACATATTCACTAGGGAAATTTCCAATTTGATGGATTTAGGTTACTTAAACTTTGGAAAGTTAGGCTAATGAGCTTCAATTAGTGCAATTCAAGTTGACCCATTTTAGATTAAGATTTAATTTGATGGGTTAAGGGTTTAATTTCATCGTTGGCCCTCAATTGAATTTTGACATAAAATCCATACCATCACTCTAGTGTCAATTTGGATGCATTATGCCATCATGAACATGGGTAATTAAAGCAAATGATATCTTGCTATATCAATTAGAGTCGATTTCGACTAACTTGTTTTTGAGGATGGTAATTGCACAAATTATGCTAATCAGCTAGAAATGCGAAATTCGCATACCCATTGAATTTAAGCATGATTTTCAATATTTGTGGAATGATTAATCTAATTAAAATCAATTGAGACATTTTTGAGAGTCTTGATTGGTTTAATTTCAGCGAATTTGGATTATTTTCCTTCAAATTAGCCCATTTTAATTCTAATTGGACAAAAAATTTTCACAATTAGGTCCTTACATAATTTTTTTTAAAGAACTGGCCAAAACTAATCTAGACCAACCGAATCGGTCAGAACCTATTTAGATTGGTTTGATTAGCCCGACCTGCTTTTGGAGGGAAATGACTGGTTTAGCCATTTTGCGATGGCGCTCCAGCGGTTGGTGATTACCCCTGATTGGCCCAAGCCATGGTCGACTCTCCCATGCCCCTCTTGCAAGAAAATTACGGAATTACCCTTGGCGAATTTACTCAATTGCCCCCCAAAGTGCCATGTCACTAATCCTTGTCATTAAGATTAAGCCAATTAGGAGACTTGCTTAGGGATTGAGCATTATTTTTTAGCCATTCATCAATGATTAATTCTAACCATTCATCTAGACATGTCATTGATCCATGTGATCAACTTTAAACCAATAGGATTAAGCCTTCATCAAGAAGGAATAATGTGAGCCTTTGGATCAACTCAAGGGCCCAAATTTGATCTTGATTGGGGTATGAATCTTTCCTTTCAAAATTGGGAAGGGGGGTTGGATCTTTTTTTGCAAATCAATCTCTCTCTTCACACACACACAGACACACGAACACTCTCTCTCTGTCTCTGTCTCTCTCTCGACCATGCGTTCCTTGCCGTCCCATTGCCGCTTGTCGGCACCCATTTAATGGTCCACTGGTGCTCCGACCACCATAGTGTGACTCTCAGCCTAGTTGCAAGCCTCGCCAAAGAGCCTCAATTGGACTCCATCTTCCTCACCATCTGAAGACCAGCTTGCACGTCAGTAGCTCATCCGATCGGTTTGAGCGGTGAATTTGATAGCCAGTGTTCTCCTCCGGTGGTCCAAGCCTTGCAACACTCTTGGCGGACCTATCCTTCAGCCCTTAGTGGCTGATGTGTTCATCTAGTTAGTCACCACATTCTATCTCATTTTAATCTTCCTTGGGTTACTTGTTTGAGCTTAATCGATCACATGTTCACTTTATATTTCTTGTGATCATCATCTAGACCTTATAAGGAGCTTGGATCAGTCATCCCTCAAAGTTTATAGGTGGTTGGCCTAGCTCATTTGAGCTCGAAGAACAATCATAACAAGATAAACTTCATCAAATCATGAATCCAATGAAGCGAGGTTGCGATGGACAACTGGGGTTATGATTCGTCCGAGTCCATGTTTCTCAACCTCATCTCATTTGAACGCTCCCACATCAATGCCGGGAAGGAGGTCACGTCCTACATGATGAAAGTAATTTGAAGGTGAAGCGCTTACAACTCACACAAGGAAGAGAAGAAGATAGATAGGCTTCTAGATTTATTTCACCTTCACAAAAAACAATTACAAGACTCTTGAATTTATAAACTCGTTACATGACCTTTACTCTTCCTAATGGATAAAGCTAGCTTTCCGAATAAGATCTAGAAACTAACAAAACAATTACCATATCTCACCTTAGCTTTGAAAACAATCAATATCTCTAAAAACAATTACCACACCTAAAAATACGAATAGACTCATTAAAGATAATGATGAACAGACTTATTAAAGATCAGGCTGTAATTATGTTTCTTCTTCAATGCGGATGAATTTGGTTTATTTCTAACACTACATCTTCTTCATGGACAACCTCATCGACAAGGGGCAGGACGTGGTGCTACTCCACACCAAGGGCATCATAAATAATGCCATGGAGAGCGACGAGGCGGCAGCCAAGCTGTTCAACTCTCTGGCCATGGGCGTGGTGCTGGACCCCAACGGCAGTCTCCATGACGTGATCAACAAGGTCAGAGAGTACTGCAGCAATAAGAGGCACAAGTGGAGGGCCAATCTCATCCTCACCTACTTCAGGAATCCTTGGGTTATATGGTCTCTCATCGCTGCCGTCCTCCTCTTCGTGCTCACCATAATTCAGACCATATATACCGTGCTCAGCTACAACACAAAAACCTAGCATTTGCTTCTCTGTACATATTTTTTTCTTCTCCATTTTTTTGTTTTTTTCTCCTGATGGCTCTCTTGATTTAGTTGTTATTGTTAAATACTCTCTCTAGAATAGTCTACAATACTCTCTGTGTGTCTATCTCTCAGTGATAGGTGAATTTTGTGGCAGAAAAACGCTTGGGAAGTCGGTAATGTTTGTAATAAAAGAAGAGTCCACGTTGAAGCTCTTGGAGGAGACTTTCTTGTACCGCGTCGGTCGTAGGAGGACTATAAAAAGCATACCCATCTTCATCGGGAAGCATAGCAGAAAGCTAAGAAAGAAGCATCCCTTGTATTTAAAGCCTCTGTAATACAAAATCCATAATTTTCCTATTGCTCTCTCTTTTTGCTTTAAAATTAGCCGCCCACTAACCTGACATTTTCTCACCCTTTTTCAGTATATCAAGCTAACTGTTATAAATGAATCCTTTTTTCAGTCATGTTCATTTCCCTCTTCAAGCGTCTTGAATGGTCGACATTTTATCATCATCAGATGATTATTCTCTTGTTTTAGTCCTCTTCATGTGTTTCCATTGCCTCTTTTCCATGTCATTCCTCAATGGCTTCAAAATCCAAAGTCATCTATATATTTGCCAATTGCCAAGCAATCAATATTAACATAGTTTTTTGTCTAGGAGAGAAAAATATTTTGAAATTTCCAACATCCTTCCTGAAATAAAAATTATTCATGTTTCATAGGCCCCCATTGTAAATCTTCTATCGAAATGAACTGACGGTGTTGACACCTATTTTAAATTTAGAAAATAGGAATAGAAGATAATCTTTGATTAGTGGGAAATTTTTTAAAAAAAATTTTGAATTCAAAAACTCAACAATCAGATTTTGGAGCCACTTTTTTGTTGAAGAAGTTGAGTGAATATCGCAAGATCTTTAACAACTTCGAGTCTTTCCTCTATAAAAGGAAGGCGAGGTTTCAAAACCGATGGGGGCGACTTCTCTTCGTCGAGAAAAAATGAAAACAAAAAAAGGAAAAGTCAAGAGAAGCTTTTGCTTCTGCAGAGAGAGTGCAGGGAATGTAGAGAGAGAAGAGAAGGGGAGAAAAGTCAAAAGGTAAAGTGAAAAGTGAAAAGGAAGAGAGCAGAGGGAGAAGACATGAGAATGACGGAGAGAGAGAGAAAAGTCAAAAAAGGTCAAAAAAGCTATTGTTCAATCTTCTCCAGAGCTTCCCCCTGCGCTACTGCTCATCAACCCCCCCCGGCCGCTCCACCAGTCCCTGCTGCTCGAATGTTGCCTTTGTTTCGCCTGACGAAGCTGCTGCTGTGCCGATCTGAGTCTCACCTGAGCGACCACCCGAGCTGCTTCAACCGCTCCAGATTCGGTCACTGGTAGCCCAACACCACCGGAGTCCATACCGCTGGTCTGCTCTGTTGCTGTGCTACTCTGCCTCCGACGTGCCCTTCGCCAGCGACGCCCACGGCCCGACGCCGATCCAAGCGATTCCCCACTTTGAGTGCTGCAACCAAGCAACACCGCTCGACCGACTGCAGCAACACCAGAATTCGCCGCCTCTGCTTGAGCACCGATGCCCTTGTCTCCACTCAGCCGACGCCCGCAGCCGGAATCCTCTGCCCGCGACGCCCATCGCCGGTGGTCCGAGCTACTGCGTGCCCGACGCCCGCAGCGCACCTCACCGCTCCACTCACCGTCCGCCGACACTTGCCGCGCCACCGCCTGCCTTCACCGGAGTCTCGACGCCAACTTGAAGCTCCGCCGAGCCGCAACCCGCTCCGCTCACGCCACAGACCTGTGCCTGACGTTGCTGCTCCTTTACTCGTTGCTACACGCCCGAACAGAGCCACCTGCTGCCTCCCCTGTTTTTGTTGCAGGTCCGGTTATCACCCGAGCCTCGCCGGAGTTCCGACAAACAGCCCCTGTTCCGAACGGTGATCCATCACCAAATCACCATCACAGCCTGGTCACTGCTGCTTCCTTGCCATTCTCAAGTCAGCCGTGAGTTAAACTAGGTAAATTTTTAGATTAAATTCAGTCCAAATATTCGGTTTCATAGTTTTTATTCTAACTTGATTTGTTCTAATTTATTTTTATGATTATATGATTTGGAAATTTGTCATATTAAGTCATGATAATCAAAAATATTGTTCGGGTTAGATTTTTGATTATTTCGACTTTTCATGGTAAATTCATGAATTGCTTTGCATCATTGATTTACATAAAGATAATATGTCATTGATTCATGTTGGTAGATTATCAATAGGACGTATGTTTTGATGCATCATCGTTATTTGCACATCACATATCATATCATATGTCATATCTAGAATTTAAGTACTTAGGTCCATATGCATTTCATATTTAAAGCTTTGCATTTTGATTCATATAAGATTAGGTTAATTTTCCTTTAATAAAACAAAAAAGAACAAAAAAATGTTATTTAGGTTATATAGATTTCATAATGTGCACACCACATGTTGCGCTTTAGTTAGTGGGTCATAGGTTAATGTTTTAATATTCTCGTCGTGCAATTTTTTAATAAAAAAAGCCGAAGATTAGTATTGCATCATTATTTTCTTTTTTTAATAAGAATTATTAAGTCATTTAAAAAAGAAAACACAAAAGGTCATTTACTTGGTTAGTTAATAAATTAGTTAATAATTAATCCTATTTCATGTCATCATTGTTTAGTGTAGGTTGCATATATGTAATAAAAAAATCATTAAAAAAATCATAAAAAGAACATGCATATAGAATTACCATGTCATTCATCCCATATCATATAGCACATGCATATTTAGGGTTATGTAAATTAGATTGCACACATATTGTAATGATTTAAATTATGTCACATGAATTGCATCTCATATGTCATTAAAGTAAAACTCATGCATATCAAATTTAGATTAAGATTGCATATAATTAACATTTTCTTTTTAAAGAAAAAGAAAAATTAGGTGTCATGTCATTTAGAAATCATGTTTAGGGCATGCATTTTGTTAGCATTGTTGTAAATTTTTTTAGAGGATAGACATTAATAAAGTTGTAGTTTATAATTTCTTATGAATCTAGCATTTCGGTTTATTGAATGTTATTTCATTGATTGTGCACCCGCATGACCATCCTTTGCATGTTAGTAGCTTAGGTTAAAATTAATCAAGATTGCTTGCAAAATATTTTTTAAATTAAAATGACAATGTACCGAAAGAGCGTTAAATTTTTCTAGCATAACCATGTCTCAGAACCTATTGAATCTTTGGATTCTTCCATACTTTACTTGGGTTTCTAACCAACCCTAATTGGTTAGTGGCGGCTCTAAATTGAGTATAATTGCATGTTTAAATGGGTTAATTTCTTAATAACAAGTTGCGATTGGTAGAACTTGAGAGGGTCCGTGCCAAGTCTTTGGACTTAGTAATCCATTAGCCTTCTTTAGGTAATTCATCTTCGAAAATTAGGTTTCAACAGACGGTGAACTACTATTATGCACAGACAAAAGCCAGCAAATTGTTGAGAACTGCAACTTTTTAACCTTACTGAACAAAATTCATATTTTCTGTGTGAACTGCAAATGAACCACAATTTAAAAGATGAAGTTCATTGCTTCATTAAATATTTAGCAATCTGGGGTATCCTTCCAGAGTGGCAATAGCTCGATATCCAGCTTCCTATTGTCTTCCACTTCTGATTAAGCTCAGCTGCCATAAGAAGAGTTATCAATTTTGCAACATGGTCTGACAAATGATAATTCTAACGTTTTGTAGTTAAAATAGGGAACTGGAAGGAGAAAGCAAACATACAATGTTTTCCTCATGACGTGGCCAATAGAAGCTCTGGAGATAAATGGGCAACACATTCGAAGCAGCAATGACATAAATAGTCAACGCGTTCTCGCCTATCCGCTCCAGAACCAACGTAGTACGCCTAGGTCCCCTGAAGCCGACCTGTCGAGGAAAAGCCCATTTGGAAAATCCAGAATACGTGGAACATAAGGTAAGGCTTGACAAGGACTAGATCCTCACTGTCACTATAGCATTAAGGCAAGTCAATCAGATTGTGAAATTGTCAGTATGTTATCGAGGGAATCCACAATGCATTACCATCGGGTAGATTAGGGTGAAGAGAACACGAGCTACAACAGCAGTGATACCCATTTAACTGCATGTATAGAGAACCTTGCTCACATACACGCCGGTTGCGACAAAGCAAATGATAGATAAATCCTCAGAAGTGATAGTTGATTTTGATAATATTCAAGATCGAAAGTAAATAACCAAAAAGGTCTAGCCAATAATCAAGATTGAAAGTAAATCTCTGTTGGGTATAATTAAATCTACGGAATACCAATTCTATGACTTTAAAATGGACAATTACACGTCCAAAGTGATAGCCAACAAAGCTTATAACCACAGCCATCACTGAACTGCATACATAAAGCATACAGATCATTGGAATCACGAAATGGGTAACAAATTAACAATTGTCCTTCTCCACATAGAAGGCCACCACATTCTATGTCATTTATTGCGACCTATGTAATGAAATCACTAACATAACCACAAAAACAAGAAAAATAATGAAAAAACTACATAGTTCTGGCCTTTTACTGATGAAACCACTTTTGATTTAACTCCTAACATAGCAAAATCTGCAACCCCACCCTCTTTTTCTTTCCTTCTTTCCATCCCCCATCCTAGTCCCTCCACTCTTCCCGGATGAGCAGGTCTTAAAATGAGACGAAAGAATGAAGATCCGAATCTCAGGAAATCACCTTAAGAGGCCTTCAGGATCAAAGGGGCTCTGGCACTGTGATGGAACATTTGCAGGCAACGGACCAGAATCTGGAGAATTATAACTCTATTGTTGTGAAAGAGACTAAATTATCAGAATAGAATTACACATATCTGACGAGCGAAAACCAGACATAGAAGACAAATATAATGAAGAGACCTTTGTCCGTGCATAAGTTGGCTTTCTGTACAAATGTCGAATTCCCAACACTTCACAATTAATCATTGCGGCAGCATTAAAAGCTGGTCCGGTATTAATCTTGCACTCCACGTATCTTGAACTAGTTAATCACAAAGCATACCGATGTGATCAATCCAGGAAAAGATTGAGCGATGAATCAAAAATGTTTATGAAAATTATTCCTTGTGAAGGGTAGGGGAATGCAGTTGGAGTCCAATACTCCCTGTCAGGCTACGTATCAACCATATAATTATGAAATATATGCAGTGGTAAGCACCAGTACCACGGCCCTGGAAGAAGACATGGACTTGGCATCGGCTGGGGAAGTTTACATCCTACAAGAATAATGCAGTCTGAGGGAATAGAATCACAAATGCCGTCAACTAATGGAAAATACATTTATTGATAAGTGGACAGGGACTGGGTTAAAGGCCAATCGTTAATCTAGGAAAACATGAGGTCTTTCTCACAGAGAATGTCGGATATCCAGAGGTTTTTCATAGACACGGCAATGAGGTGGAATTTTGTAACATTACTTAGTTGACGAAACTCTAGAGGGGAATTGTCCCCATCAAGGAAGACACGCAAGTCCCATTCAAGTGCAACTGGTTCTAAATTAAAGATCCTGCGCGGCTGCTCAAGGTGGATCTTGATTAATTAACAAATGTCATTGAAGACATATTATGACCTTTCGAACAACTTCTTATCAGATGTGAGAATTTTGTGATCCAGACTTTTGAGGGCTTGACTTGACCCCGCCGAAAAGAAAATGATCAGAACAGGACTTAGAATTAATTCAAATGTGAGAAAAAGTGTCCAGAATAATATCTTATCACAATGCAAAAGAAATGATTCCATTTTGTGCTTGTGTTTCTCGTTCATTATCCTTAAGATGCATAATTGATGTGTATTATATTGTGAGCTTTGATCTTTTTAAAAGTATATGAGAAGGTCGATGATATTAAAACACAAATTGAGAGCTGGAATTTTTTGCCCCTCTTAAAAGTTGTCTACACATTGCGAAATTTGCTGCAATGTAGGGGTAAGATGGAGATTGTTGGTTGTTGCCACTGTTGCCTCAGGCGAGGTCTATGAAGGCATAGTCAGGATTGGATATATATATATATATGGCAAGCAACTATGGCCGTCGATATTGTTGCCACTTGTATGACGACGACCTATCTTAAATCTCACTTTTGCCTCAGATTGACTTGGTGAGTTTCTCTTTCTTGGACGTCCTCTCTTGATGACATAGAGATATTTTAATATTAAATCTGCATGATGAACAAGCATACTACAAAGAAAAGATTCTGTTTTATCTTTAAAGCTCATCATATGTTGGTGGTCAGAAGATTTATTGTACAAATCAAGTGTATTAGAGAATTTGATTGCATTAAAAGATTTGAAGAGTGGAATTTAAAAACTATGTTATTAAAAAGACTAAATTAATCTTAATCTAACATGATTTTAGAAAATTTTGGGAAATGAATTTGGTAAAGCCATTGAACATTTTCTTAATATCGTTTTAAAAATAGGTCCGGAGTCAAAATGGGCCATCTGATGGGCCTCAAACTTTTCGGAGGGTTTGACTTGTACTTCTAATGGAGTGGCCCAACCCAATGTAAGATTCAATAAAAGCTGGCTCGGATTGTCGAGCTACTTAAAGAGGCGGGTTTGGGTGGGTATGTTTTGATCGTGTAGAGCGATAGATATATAGAGAGAGAATTCTGCATGTTTATATTGGTGAATATATTGATTCAATTATTTAATACTTTGTAGCGTCATGTTGAGCCCCTAAACGCTGAATCGTTGAGTTGATACGTGGTCTTTTTTTTGTAAATGGAGAGGAAAGACACGGGAAGCGGAGAAGAGATTAGCAAGCAATTGTGGCCAAACCGGAGATCTCAGTATCTCATGCTCGCAAGTACCCAAGCTTTCTCTGGAGTTGCAGAGGCAAAGAAACGTCTCACCTTCTTGACTATTGATGACTGATTATTGGAAGCCAATGATGCATCATTAGATAATCAATCTCCAACTTTGGCTGCGAAAATGTAGTTTGTGTCTCATGTTTCTATTTTATGGGTGTTTTTGGCTTCAAATTTTTGAGCAGGTTGGACGTACCTTTCAGGTGAAGGTTAGAATGTACAAATTAAATGACAAGAGTGGGAATGGCGGGCTTAAAGAAACAAGCCGTTTTCTTTCATGTAAAGTGCTAATAACAAGAGATCTTTTTACATGCTTCAATTTTTCCTTCAGTTTTTCCTCAAGTTCCCTTCTACTTATACTCATGCTTCTACTAATATCTACTCCATTCAAGCGTTGCTCATTTCCTCACGTATCTTTCATCCTTAATCCTCAATCCTTTTTTGGAAAAGCCCCGAGTAAGTCAAAATCTGGCGTTCAACATTTTAGGCAAAAAAATCATCAGCTCCTTATTTGATGCCTTCCATCCCACAATTGCAACCATTCACGAAGAATTAAAACTATCCAAAGTATGCCATCTACGTCCGTCACGGCGGTAAGCTAATGTTGCATAAGGTCAGAAAATGAAAATCAAAATGCAGGTTCAACATTTTAGGCAAAAAATCATCGCCGCAGTTTCTTCATGAAGCTTCCACCTTCTCTTTCCAGTTTCCAGCTCCATGAAGATGAAAACCCTCCTCCACGCTTTCCTCCTTGACCTCTCCAGGCTTGCCATCTCCAAGCCCTTGCTTCTTTAGATATTTCCAAGGAAAGAGCTTTATCTAAACGTCATGATGAAGATGCCAGCTTCACTCTCCAAAGCCTTGATCAATATCAACACCGTCATGCGCACTCGCATCTTCCCATACGTGTTAGGATCTTGCACAAGTAAAACACACCCATTAAAAAAAAAAAAAAAAAAATGCATGCACATTGTGGGTGTTTGAATGAAGGGAAAAAAATGTTTGCAAATAAGGTGTTTTTGAGCTCGAAATCAAAACCGGGCGAAGAAAATGGGAAAGAAAAAGAGTATTTGTACAGTGTCGAGAGAAATGAACTTCAACAGAGAATAAAACACCAAGAGGATTTTGAGCTTAACAACGACAAAGGAGCTTTTCAAATGGCGGTGTCGAAACAAGGATACGGCGAAAAACAAGAATTGTCTCCAAGAAAAAGCAGAAAAATGGGGAAGCTTCTTCTTCGCTGATTTCCCAAAACCCAGGCGAGAGAGAGGAGCGAAGCGCGTGCAAGGTTTACTCGAGCTCGTTAGATCCACCGATGGCGCTCCGAGAGGCAAGCGGAGGCGAAGGCAGGAAAGAGTTGCGACCGACGGAGCTCTTGGGGGAAGCGACAACCGGCGAGGCTGGAGAGGCGGAGGCAAAGTGGACTCGCTGGAGAAAGAAAGAGGAGAAGTGTCCGGGCTGTTCTTCTTCAAGAAAGAACGTAAAGAGCCTAGGTCCTTTTGAAATGACTTGAATCATCCATCTCGTGCAGTACTCCTCTCAATTTCTCAATAAATCTCAACTGTTGATCTAGACAGATAAAAAGAAGTATCTTAAGAATAAGTGATCTTGCATCTGTCGAAATTTTTGCCCCATGTAAAATCGCTTAAATTTCCTCACATAGCTTTCGGGACATGCCTTGCCCTAACGGGATTTTGTTGTCCGGATCCTGGTCCCCATAGACCGGCTCAATCGCCACCGTCGGTTGCGTGGGTCCTAGATGGTGTCCACTTACATATTTCATTTGATCGACGACTGCGGTTACATTCGTTTCATGGATATAGTTCTACAAAAAGATGTTTTTACGCAGGTTCGCCAAAAGGATGGGCACATCTCTTGAGCTTGTTGGGTCAGTGGCTCATGATCAGCTAGCTATATGGGAGTGGTGGGTAAGCCAACTGTCAACCTGGCCTAATGTGGTCGGAAAGTTCTGCCTCAAGAGTTTGTCAGGCTAAGCTCTAGAAGCCTAAAACTACTTAGTATCCTTAGCATCGGAAGATATAAAATTTTTGTGGGTTTGCACATCATCGCTCCTCTCTCTTAGCAAGCCGATGCCTATTATTTTGAGGCTAAGGGTGCAATTGTTTCTCGAAAAATGATCAATTTGAAAAATATTTTCATAAAAATAATTCATATCACTGATAAAAATAAATGAACGAAATATATTTTCATCATTCGTTGATTAATTATCTCAAACGATATAAGTGATCATTTTTTAGATAATATTTCTCAAATTATTTATTTTCTGTGAAGAAAAAACAGACCTTAAGTTTGGCTTTTTAAGCTAAAAAGTGTAATGGTACGCGCCTTATGTGTATCCTTAGTTAAAATCCGCCATTTTTTGTAGGGTGGATTGTCTTTATATGGTGCCGACAACAAAGAAAAATCCCCTATAAAATAAATTTTAAGGATGGCTCGGTGGACAGGGTCATTTATAATACATGATAGGCGTGTAAATTACCTTATTTTTATGTAACAACTGACCTAAGTGAAAAATTGACTTAATAATTGAAGGCTATCATGATAAATCGATAATGGGCTATGGTTTCTTTTATCCAAGCCCGCATGATCACGAGGATTCTTTCTTCTAAGAGCAAAAGCAGGGAACAGCCTTTAATCAGTTCAAGGAAGATGAACCGAGGGCACTTTCTCTGGGAGCAAGAAAGGAATCATTTGATTCATTTGGGATTAAAAAAATTGAAAGTGTTGTACGGACAAAAGCGGACCCAAAATGGGGGTCATCAATATTCTTAATTAGACCTTTAAGGCCTAAGATACATGCGCCGCAGTTTATCTCGAAAGAGTGAATAAGAAGAGTTGGATGACATGAGAAGTGAGTATGAAGTTAAAAAAGTGATGTTAGGATGCAAAAACTGATATGGGTCTAGGTACTTCCCGATTGGAGCTCATAAACGCCTATAATGGAGGAAAATATCTAGTCAATCCTAAATTTATTATATAGATGCCAGTATAATTTTAAACTTTTTAATTTTGTCAATTAAGTCATAAATCTTCATACAAAATATAGACATTTTAATCAATTTTTGCTAGAAATCGCTGAAATAGCAGCGATAATTAGATTGCCACATCAACAATTTTCGACAAAAATCGATTGAATGGATCATGTTGGAATTTCCGATGAAGGTTTAAGATGTACTTGGCAAAATTAGAAAGTTTAGAACATAATTAATATTCGTTCATAAGTTTAGGATAGATTTGGTAATTTTCCCAATTGTAATGGATCCAAGTTCTTCTCCCTTGGAGCTCATTAATGCTCGCGGCCGATTACGCTTATGTGATTTGAAACAAAAAAAAAAAGAAAAAAAAAACCTTGTTAATATTCAGTTTAACTTGACTTTGTAGATATAGTCTAATTTCGATTTGAGTGTAACATATCTTTTCCATTGAATTATTTTTTCTTCACATCAAACCAATGGAAGTATCTGAATTTCATATGGCATGATTACGGCTCGTCTTGTGCTTCATCTAAAGTCAATTCACGAGAAGTGATATGATAGTCATGAGCTAATTCACGCACAGATAACATCGAAACGCCATTGTTGCGATGTATGCATCGAAGAAGGGCATGGAGCACTAAAAAAGTGAGACCTCAGGTAAGAATTTCAGAATACCCCAATCATTACGAGGTAACAATTATCATAAAAAAGAAATGCCATCTTAAATTTAGCGCCGCGTCTAATATACGAAGATCCTACCTAAATTGAAATCACCTGTACTCAGTTACACGATTGGAAGATCTCGTGCAACGCGTGCCTGCGATTCGATTCCCGTGGCTTCCAGCCTTCCATGGAACGTTACACTTTTTTCTCTTTACCTCTGTGCGCAAGTGACTCCCACATTCATGGCTTGTCCGGTGACAACTCTTCAGCTTGAAGCATTGGGGCCTTGGACAATCTCAAACTCTATCCCCCCGACACTCTTTCCCATCTCCGCTCATAGCTTCTTAATTTCACCTCTTCTCTTACTCCTTCCAGCATAAAATAAAGATAGAGAGAGAGAGAGAGAGAGAGAGAGAGAGAGCATAAGACACTCCAGAACATACGTTTTTGGAACCTGCGAAACTTGCGGAACCATGGCTCCAGAACCGCGACCGCTGGACCGGAACTGCATGGAATGGACCGTCTACGTCAACAAGAAACTCGAGCAAATGCCCCTCGGCGAGCAACCGACCTGGAAGAAGCGGTGCGTCTACAAAGTCCCCGCCTGCGTCGTCACCGACCTCAACAGCAAGGCCTACCGGCCGCAGGTTGTCTCCTTCGGGCCCTACCACCACGACAAAGAACACCTCCGCCCCATGGAGGAACACAAGGAGCGCGCGCTCCTCCGCATCCTCAAGCGGTCCCAGAAGCCCATCGAGTGCTTCCTCGAGTCCCTGAGGGAGGTGGCGGGGGACCTTGCGGAGAGCTATGAGTCGCTGGACCCGGAGTGGAAGGAAGGCAGCTGTGAGGGCGCAACAGACCGGTTCCTGGAGCTGATGATCACTGACGGCTGCTTCATGCTCGAGATCTTGAGGACCGGAACAAAAAGGGTGGAAGACTACGCGCCCAATGACCCCATCTTCGGCAACCACGGGAAGTACCACATACTGCCGTACATTAGGCGGGATATGCTGATGCTGGAGAATCAGCTTCCGATACAAGTGCTGGAACGGCTGGTCACTCTCGAGAACGATGATGGCAAGAAGGTTACTTTCTTAGCCTTCGGTCCGTTGTAAGAGCGGCTATTGCACCTACGCTAACCGCCGTACTATGTGCGCCTGAGAGTACATCTTGATAATCTCACATGGACCTACGACTGATCCTCCGAATCTGATGCTCCAAACGCATTGAATGCATAGTTCAAGATCAACCGACAATTTCTTTATTAAATCTATCACCGCTATCGGAAACTTCATTTTTTCCCCTTCTGCGCAAGTAGTATTGATAAGATTAAAATTTCGGATTCAATGTACTGACTTTACTCCAACAACACAGGACGACGAACTCATCAACAGGCTCATCCTCAACTTCTACTCCCCCGGCATGCGCATCACGAGTATGGGCAAATGCCTGCACGTCCTGGACGTCTTTAGGAAGAGCATGCTAAGGGATTTCAAGAGTACCCCGCCAGAGCTGGACAAGATGGGGCACGATGGCAGCGAGGAGATAATCCGGTCGGCCACCGAGCTCCACGACGCCGGGATCCGTTTCGAGAAGAGCAAGACCGAAAGCCTCAAGGACATCTCCTATTCCTGGGGGGTCCTGAGGCTCCCCAAGATCGTGGTGGACGACACCACTGAGTCCACGTTCCTCAACCTCATAGCCTTCGAGCGCTTCCATGTTGGGGCCGGGAGCGAGGTCACTTCCTACATCTACTTCATGAACAGCATCATCAACAATGAGCAGGATGTCGCTCTGCTCCACGCCCGGGGCATCATCCAGAATGCCATCGGGAGCAACAAGGCGGTCGCCAAGCTGTTCAACTCGTTGTCCAAGGATGTGACATTCGATTGCGACGGCAGCCTCGACGCCGTGCACAGGAAAGTCAGCGGGCACTGCAAGAGGCCCTTGAACAGGTGGAGGGCTCGTCTCAACCGCTCCTACTTCAGGAATCCATGGGCTAGATTGTCTCTCATCGCCGCCATCGTCCTCCTCACGCTCGTCATAATTCAGACCGTATATATCGCGGGCGGCTAAAACGGTTCAACCCTCCCCTCGCCTCTGTGCAATACACTTTTCCACAGTTTTTGGGTTTTTCTCCGGATGGCTGATGCTCGATCATTATCTTTTGATTGATTGTTGATTCTTGTTCAGGATGATCTTCCTCCTGTTTTTGTTCATGTTAATTTTTCCCTTCCGG
Organism: Eucalyptus decipiens; assembly: GCA_014182575.1. Lineage (NCBI taxonomy): Eukaryota > Viridiplantae > Streptophyta > Magnoliopsida > Myrtales > Myrtaceae > Eucalyptus > Eucalyptus decipiens. Next base: position 23,838,135 of record CM024618.1, on the reverse strand, counting down.
TATTCAAATGATGGATTTGATGGTTTAAGAGGGTGAGAGACTAGAGATGAGCTGGCGAATTATGTTCTTGATATATTCTTTCATGAAATTATTAGCTTCCATATGCTCCAAAAGAAAATCCACTATGGAGAATGCCATTGTGTGCATATGCGATGACCGTCATCGGGGTATTCCTGAAATTTGTATATTGTAAAAATAATCATAATTAGCTACAATAGTAATTTTGTTTACTTTGAATGTGTAAGATTTATTTATTTTTTCTAATTTCAAGAAGAAAAAAAATGGAAATGCATAGAAAATTAGAAACAGTAAAGCAAGCATAGGGAAAAAAAAAAAAAAGTAGCTAAGAACGTATATGCATCATGAATGTAGGTTTTAATGGGCTATAAATTAGTAGCCACATGGTTTCATGGGTTGGGTTAAGTATAAATGTGTTTTAGTAATGTGAATCCGACATATGTAGCCAAATTGTATTTTATATAAATAAGTCATTTGGATCGAACTATCTTTCAACTTGATCCACTCATTTGATGACTTCTAGCCACTATCGCGATAGTTAGGCTGATTTTGAGTGGGAAATCCGTCTTGACTTTGCCGCCACCAATGACATAAGCATCATCGGCGCATGAAAACCTCATCTTAGGATCTGGAGAAGCCTTCCCAACATCGCCACTGCCGTCCTCCGTCTTCACCCGACTGCACATCCCCATCGCATTGTGGAACCGTGCGAGGTCACCTCGTCAAGAGTTCTTTCTCCCCCTTCCCTCCGAGAATAGGAAAAGAAATCGAAAGGACAAAGAAAAGAGACCTACCAGACCAGACCCAAAGTCCAAAGAAATAAAGAAAGGAAGAAAGGCTAAAAATTAGATTAAAATATATAAAAGGCAAAAAAAAATTTGAAAAACACAAAATAAAAAGAAAAGAAAAAAAAAAAAAACCCCACAAATGGAAGGCCCTCCTCCGCCTGTGGGCCACCGCCTGATTGCCGGAAAAAAATTGATTCGATAATCGAAGGTCATCAAGATAATGGGCTATGGTTTCTTCATCCAAGCTACCATGGGTGCATTTGGCAAAAGCCCTCCCAAAGCCCCTTGAGTGTCCAAAGGCCTTTGGGCCAAATAAAGTGTGTTTGGCAAATCTTTTTAATCCTATTTCTCAAATACACTCTTTCATAAGGTTGAAAGCCCAAGGCAGCTTAAGGGGTGCCTTGGGTTTTTGCCTTCTCGGCATACTAACCTAGGGGTTAGTACAAATAATTCCGAAACTATCTTTGCTAATTTTTCTTTTTTCGGGCCCTTGATGACTGTTCATATTCTTCTTCTCCGTTAAACAGGACCAACATGGCTGCAAGTGGTTGTCGATGAGGGGCAAGTAGTCACTAGTGAGGGGCAAGCAGTTGGGCGATCCTCAGCAAGAGTTGTGCAATCCTCTAACAACAGTCACCGCAATCCAAATTTGGGTTGCATGACCTTCATGAAGGGTTGCCTAAGGTCGCGCAACTAGGTGGCACTCATCGGGGTCTCGGGACCTCCAACAACCCAGATTTGGGTCACGCGACCTCCAGTGACCTAGATTTAGCTTGTGTGACATCCCATGGAGGTCATCCTGGTCACACCCTCATCAAGGCTCACCCGACCCTAGGTGGCCCTCGCCGGTGGTCTCTAAGGGTCGCCCAACGTGAGGCGGCCATCACCAATTGTCTCCGTGGACCACTTGAGGTCTTACAACCTTAAATGTCAGCCGTTGGCAACGGATTTCAATCACCGGTTGCCACTCTCACCGGCCAACTTTTTTATTTTTCTTTTGACAATTTTTTTTTCTTTTTTTTTTAATCACAAAAGTCTTTTGTAAATATAATATCTTCAAACACAATTTCGCCTAAAGAGGTACTTTACAATGGACTTTCAAATTACAATTTAATAAACACAATTTAACTCACATTTCCCTAAAAGATTTTTTCAAAAGTCCAACTAAACGCACCTCATATACCCTCTTTCATTTTATTTATTTTCTTGTTTTCCTTACAATACGTGTGCCCCCGTACTAATGAAATTAATTTAAACCTTATGCCATCCCAGCTCCACAAGGATTCTTCCTAAGAGCAAAAGCGGTGAACAGCCTCAAATCGGCTCCTTTTTGTTTCTTGCGGTTAGAGCCTTTGATCAGTTTATTAGTTTCCGAAAGAGAAACTGAGGCACTTTCTCTTTGAGCAAGATAAGAATGCTCGACAGTTGTTTTGCTAGGATTGAAAATTGAATGGTCGTACCGGCAAAAGTTTTCCCCAAGTGGGGTCATCAATAATTATTTAGAACTTAAAAGGCTTAAGATGCCCGCCATGTAATCTTAAAAAGATTAAATTAAAGAGTTGTCCGATGTAAAAAGTTGCAGAACGTAAGAATCAGGCAACTTGATTAAGAGTACCACATACAAGTCATGTTACAGACGCAACAACTGATCGAAAATTGATTTGCGAAGATGGTCGGTTTATGGAATTAGTCATTTGGAACTAAATCTACATTTTTTCACAGGGATATTTGTGTTTACTGTTTACTAATTATAGCAGTTATAATGGGTCCAAGTACTTTCTGGTTGTAGCTCATAAGAAGTCATAATGGATCCGAGAACAAACTTGACTTTGTTGGTATAGTTTGACTTTGATTTGAGTTCAGATATATATTTTTGCTTGGATTAATTTTTCTCCGTAAGAGACTAATGGAAGCATTTCAATTTCACACAAGATAGATTGCAACCGGCCTTGTGGGCCACGCAAAATTAATTCATGAGAAAGTTCTATGATTGGGATGAGTTAAATGTGCATGCGCATAATCGAAACTTTGCTCCTTGTGAAAATCAATTTTTATTTTTCCTATATGCGATGTATGCGTGGAAAAAGGGCGTTGAGCGGTAAAGAGTGAGAAATCTAGAATTTCTCAAACGTACCAAGAAAAAATAAGGAAGAATATAAGAAGCTCCAAAACAGGAACTTGTGGAACCTATGAAACTTGCAAAATCATGGATCCTTTGCCGCCACCGTCGAACCCAAACGAGACCAACCGGATCCGCCAAGTCAACGAGAGTGACAGGTTCATGCCCTTCGACGAGCGACAATACTGGAAGAAGCAATCCATCTACAGGGTCCACACCTGCGTCACCGACCTCAACCGTAAGGCCTACCGCCTGCAGGCTGTCTCCTTCAATTATTGAGTCAATTTTTTTTTCCAGTGATCTGACTGCGGCCACAAGCAGAGGGCCTCCCATTTCTGGGTCTCTTCTTTGTGTGTGTTTTAATATATATATATGTATGTATAGCTTTTTTCTTATTATAATCTAATTTAACTAAAACTTAGGCTTAAAAAATAGGATCTAGATTAGAAGGATGTTGTTTTAGTCTTATATTCATGTTTTAATAACGTTAACATCATGTAAGAGAGAAAAAAAAAAAAGGCAGCGTCAATATTTTTTGTTAATGAAGTTGAATGAAATTAATAAATGAGCTTTATTGTACTAATTTAACAAATTTTAAGATTTAACTGTACTTATAAAAGTTCAAAATTCAATTATACTTTCTTGACTAGTTTTTAGGACTTATAGTGTATTTAATATTTTCTTAAATGGAGAATAAAGCACGACCAACAAACAAAAAATGAAGAATAAAGATATATTCAAGTTTTTAATGGTGCACACTGTAGCAAAACTTCAGCGCCATCACGAATTTGTCTATTTTAGGTGTGAATGTGAGACTACCAAATGTTGACTACATGAAGAAATCATTACTTACTCATTTTATTAAATTAAATCAATGTTACTTCAATATAATGTAATTCACATGCCTTGCCTAATATGTAATATGCATAATTCTATTCGTCATGTCATCCATAAAACTTAAGTCATGATTCTTTGATGAGCTAATTCCCTAAAAATATCTCGACCCAAAAGAAAAAAAAAATCCCTAAAAATCTCAATTTTAGATCCGATCTCAATTTTGCTTCGGACTTTTTTTGTCAAATATAATCTCTACTTTCACTCTAGTTCCAATATGCCCCATGCATCCAAAATTTCACTAGTTTCTTCGAGATTATCAACATCAAGAGGTTGTTGTCCTTTCATATAAATGAGGGTATTAATGAAGACATAGGTTCTGATAATAGAATTTTAATTGGCATTGATATTAATAATTTTGAAGAAACTAATAATAATTTTTGGACACATGGGTAGATTTGAGACTAGAGAAAATTGGAGGTTTTTTTTTTTTTTTTTATCAAAAAAAGTTCGGGATAGAATTGGTGCTAAACTTAAAATTAGGAGTTTTCTTTTAAGAATTATGCCTTTTTTATTGTTGTCACTATATCAAGACATTGTACCCTAAAAAGAAGCAGCATATTTCAAGTGACAGATATGCTCAGGGCACGTACCATTTCACTCTTTGCCTCAGGAGCCAAATTTGTCCTAGAAAATTATTAGTATAGGCTATTTAAGAAAGAAGAATGATCATGTGCTAATCCACGGAAGATTGACACTTTGACAAGCAACTTTCCCACCACATCAGGTTAGGTTCACAATGGGTATGCCCTCCGCTCCCATGTACCTTATCATGAGCCGATGACCGAAGGAGCCTAAGAGATTTGCCAACGTTTTGGCTGGATCATCTAAAAAATCCTTGTCAATAGCCCTGTTTGCAGACTGAATGTCATCACAATCGTTGATAATGTGAAATAGCACGTAAATGTGGGACCCAATTGACTTCCGTTCTCTTCGGATTGTGGTTCGGGGGCCAGTGGGTCTCTTTTCTTGTCCTTTCAATTTCCTTTCCTCCTCTCGGAGTGAAGGGGAAGAAAGAACTCGTCACCAATGGCCGATGGGGATGTGCCAGCGGGTGAGATGGAGGCCGGCAGTGGTGACATCAAGAAGGCTTCTCCAGATTCTCAGATGAGGTTTTCGTGTGGCGATGATGCTCATGTCATTGGTGGCGACAATGTCAAGGTGGATTTCCGGTTCAAGATTGGCCTAGCCGTCACGACAGTGACTAGGGCCGTCAAATGTGTCAGTCGAATCAGAAAATAGTCCAACCAAATTGATCTATTTATATAAGAAACAAACTTAGCTACATATACCTGACCTGACTTACATTATTAAAACACATTTATATTAATCCCAACCTATGAAACCTTGTACCCACTAATTTATAGCCATTTAAAACTCGCATTTACTATACTGTGAGAAGCAGTCCATCTATAGGGTCCATGCCTGCATCATCGACCTCAACTGCAAGGCCTACTGGCTGCAGGCTGTATCCTTTGGCCCCTACCACCATGGCGAGGACCACCTCCGCCACATTGAGGAGCTGCAAGTGCTGCACGCTCCTCCACTTCTTCAGACGGTCCAGGAAGCCACTTGAGCCCTTCGTCAAGTCCCTGAGGGAGGTGGCAATAGGCCTCAAGGAGAGTTTTGATTTGCTGGGAAGTGGAAGGAGGGCGGTTGCGAGGGCATGGCAGGCCGGTTCCTGGAGCTGATGATCACTGATGGCTGCTTCATGCTTGAGGTTCCTCCGGGCCTGGAAATGAAGGTGGACCACTAGCCCAACGACTCCATCTTCAGCGGTCACTGGCAGCTCCACATGATGCAGTACAGGGGGAACATGCCGATGCTGGAGAACATGCCGATGCTAGTGCTGGATCGGTTGGTGACAGCAAGAAACCCCACCTGGGATCAATGAAATCCAATACTCCACAAATGTAGGATTCACCGTTCGAGATCAACGACAATTTTATAATCAATCCCATCACATCTACTGGAAATTCTTCTTTTTTCCTCTAACGCAAGTACTATCAATATTACAGCAATTTCGTATTCAGTGGACCGACTTGACTCCAACAACGCAGGAGGACGAATTTATTAACAGGCTCAACCTCAAGTTCTGCTCCCCCAGCACGGACGTCACGACAGTGGGCCCCTGCACGTCCTGGACGTCTTCAGAAACAGCCTGCTGTTCCATGAGAAGAAGCCCAAGAAGGTCCGGCACAACCTGAACAACATGGGGCACGAGGGCGGCAATGATATAATCAGGTTGGCCACTGAGCTTGATGAGGCCAGGATCTGGTTCAAGAAGAGCAAGACCACCAGCTGCAAGGACATCTCCTTTACCAGCAGGGTCCCGAGGCACCCCATGATCAAGGCAGACAAACAAGTCCATGTACCTCAATGCTATGGCCTTCGAGCGCTTCCACTTCAGGGCCAGGAACAAGGTCACATCCTACATCATCTTTAGGGACGACATCATCAGCAGTGAGCGGGATGTCGTGCTGCTCCATGACCAGGGCATCATCCAGAATTCCGGCAGTCACCAAGCTGTTCAACTTGCTGTCCAAGGACATGATGCTTGAACCCGATGGCAGCCCCCACACCGTGCGCAAGCAAGTTCAGCAAGTACTGCAAGAAGCCCTGGAACATGTGGAAGGCCAATCTCATCCACACCCACTTTAGGAATCCTTGGCTGTATTATCTCTCATTGTTGCCCTCTTCCTCTTCGAGCTCACTATAATACAGACCGAGTATACCGTGCTCAGCTACGACAATTGCCCTAGCACTCCCCCTGCCTCTGTATAGAATTGCCTTTCCTTTTCTATTTTTTTTTTCCATTTTTTGGTTTTACTCCTGATGGCTGATGCTCTTGTTGATTGTCGTTGTGAACTCTAGTTTTCAGTCACGTTCATGTTCCCTCTTTAAATGTTTTGAATGACCAACATTTGAATGTTAATCTATCAAATTTCGAAAGATGATTCTCTTGTTTCGCTCTCCCTCGTGATTGTCAAATTTAGATAGATCGTTTTTCTTCATTGAGTTTGTTTAGTTGCTGCGTATTTAAGTAAGAAACAAATATGACTTTCAACACAAAATTTGAATAGCTTGCATTGATTGAGTTTGTTTAGAGTCTGCGTATTTCGCCAAGAACAAAATGGCTTTGAAATCCATTTGTGGGTAGGTGTGTTGCGTTGGTTAAGAGTCCCTCCCTCATCGCCGAGATTGAGAGTTCGAAATCCGCAGTTGCTAGCGATTTAAATGGGAGCCCTGACGGTGAGTTGCTAGGTTGGTCTCCTCGAGATATAAGGGTCCGGCCCTCGGGAGCTTTTCGGGCACGGGGGGCCCATGGTGGAGTCCTTGGTTTTAAAAAAGAAAAAGAAAATATGGCTTTCAAAGTAAAATCACTAATCCCCATTGGCCTCAAAATTCAGAGTTATCTATATCCCAATCGAGCATCAATCAATCATTGAAAACAGAGAATAAACATACTTTTATGCCTGAGAAATATTTTGAAATTTCTAATATCCTTCGTCAAAAAACTATAAAAGAGATTCACCGTTAGAGACCACCATTATAAAACTACACCGAAATAAAGTGACGGTGAATAGCTAATTATGTACAGAGAGCCTACAAATTTGGAGAGAACTGCAGTTCTCTAACCTCACTGAACAGAACAGATATATTTTCTGTATGAACTGCAACGGACCACTATTTAATAGATGTGGCTAGTTGCTTCAATAAATATTCAGAGATCAAGAGTTTCCTTCAAGAGTCGGAGAATGATACCAAGCTTCCTACCGTCTTCCAATTCCAATTAAACTCAGCTGCCATAAGAAGAGTTATCGATTTTGTGACATTGTCAGACAAATGGGTAATGTTTTGTAGTTGAAATAGAATAATGGAAGGATAAGCAAACATACAATGTTGTTCTCAGGATGCTTCCAGTAGAAGCCCTGGAGGAAAACGGGCAAGACATTTGTTGCAGCAATGACAAAAATAGTCAATGCGTGCTTCCCTATCCACTCCAGAACCGTGGTAGTACGCCTAAGTCCACCAAAATCAACCTGTTGAGAAAAAGCACATTAGGAAAAACCAGAATGTGTGAAACGTATATTAAGACTTCGTAAGGACAAGATCCTTGCTATAACGTAAAACAAATACATCAAATTTGTAAAATCTGGACGAGTCAACACTTGACGGAGGGGATCGACAATTTACCATAAGGTATATCAAGGTGAAGAGAATCCCAGCTACACCAGCAGTGACAGCCGTGTAACTGCATGTGTACAGAGCCTTATTCACATGCATGCCTGTTACACAAAAGCAAATGATAGATAAATTAATAAACCTGTCCTCAGAACTGATCGTTGATTGGGATAAATAATCAAGATCAAAAGTAAATCACCAAAAAGATCTAATGCCAGGCCTAGAACCACAAGAAAAGAAGATGAGATCATCCAGAGGAAAGTTCTTTCGCCATGATCCTGGAAGCAAAATGCCAAAAGAATAAAAGGTCAAAAAAGGTGATCTCCATTGGGTAAAGACAAAATCTCTGCAATACACTATTCTCTCACCTTAAAATGGACAATCACATGTCCAAAGTGCAAGCCAACCAAGCATGTAACCACGGCCATCACCGAACTGCATACAGAAAGCATACACATTGTTGTAATACACGAAACCAGTAACAAATCAACAATTGTCCTTCTCCACAAAGAGGGCAACCACATATATTTCATCCATGGCAAGTTGGCAATTAAATCACTAAGCTAACTACAGAAACAAGAAAGATAATGAATATACTACATGCCTTTGGCCTTTTTTACAGACAGAACCACTTTTGATTTAGCACCTAGTATAGGAAAATCTGCAACTTCCCCACCCACACACCCCTAACCCCTCTCTTCTCTTTATCTTTCCATCTTCCCCTCTTCCATTCCAGTCTCTCTCCTATTCCCTTATGAGTTGTTCTAAAAGACCACCTTAAAAGGCCTTCAGGATCAAAGGGGGCCCTAACCCTCTCTTCTCTTTATCTTTCCATCTTCCCCTCTTCCATTCCAGTCTCTCTCCTATAGATCACCTTAAAAGGCCTTCAGGATCAAAGGGGGCCCTAACCCTCTCTTCTCTTTATCTTTCCATCTTCCCCTCTTCCATTCCAGTCTCTCTCCTATTCCTTAATGAGTTGTTCTAAAAGATCACCTTAAAAGGCCTTCAGGATCAAAGGGGGCCCTAACCCTCTCTTCTCTTTATCTTTCCATCTTCCCCTCTTCCATTCCAGTCTCTCTCCTATTCCTTAATGAGTTGTTCTAAAAGATCACCTTAAAAGGCCTTCAGGATCAAAGGGGGCCCTAACCCTCTCTTCTCTTTATCTTTCCACCTTTCCCTCTTCCATTCTAGTTCCTCTCCTATTCCCTTATGAATTGTTCTAAAAAATCACCTTAAAAGGCCTTCAGGATCAAAGGGGGCCTGACACCATGATGGAGCATTAGCAGGCAAAGGGCCATTCTCTGGAGAATGAATACTGCATTGCTGTCAAAGAAAATGAATTATCAGAACAAGAAGTAAACTAATTTGAGGGAGGAAAACCATGGACATAGAAGGCAAATATGATGAAGAGACCTTTGTCCGTGCATAAGTTGGCTTTCTGTATAAATGTTGAATCCCCAAGACCTCACGATCAATCATTGCGACAGCATTACAATCTGGTCCAGTATTTCCTCGCACTCCACATTTCACCTTTAAATGGACAAATTTTAGCACCTATTTAATCATAAATCATACAAACGTGATCAATCCAGGAAAAGATTTAGCAATGAATCGAAAAGCTCACCAAAATTCTTTCTTGTGAAAGGGAGGAAGATTCAGTTGAAATCTGATACTTCCAGTCAGGCACGTACAAGCCATATAATAATGAAATATATACAGTGGTAAGCACAAGTACCACGGCCCTGGAAAAAGACATGGACATGGCATCAGCTAAAGAAGTCAACATCTACAATAGTAATGCAGTCTGACGGAATATCATCCGCAAATACTGTCAACAAAGGGGAAAGACTGTTAGATTGATGACCTAAAGAGTCGTTGAGTCAAAGGCGATTCATTACCCTAGAAAATAAAAACATTTCTTTCTTATAGAGAATGTCGGATATACATAAGTTTTGCATAGACATGAGAATGAGGTGGAAAATTTGTTCCATTAGTTACTTGACAACACTTTAGAGCGAAATTCTTCCCATCAATGACACACAAGTCCCATTCAAGTGGAAGTGGTTATTAACACTACCACCACTTTAACTATTACCATCATTATCTGATTAATCATTTTGTCAATCGCTAAAATTCCCTGTAGAGCAAGATGAGGTATTGAACTGCTTTCTTGCCCTAAATACGGAAGAAAATAACTGACTAACATGGCTTAGCAGAGCATTAATATTCACAAGATTTCCATTTTTGGAAACATAGGGACCAGCTTGTCCAGCCTCTGGAAACAAAAACCATTCAATAGTGAGAATAGTTACTCCATTTAATCTAAATAACATACCATTGACTTCGGTATTTCTTCAGCAGAGAAAATGCTGAGTTAACATCATCATCGCCCTTTAGCCAAATCTCACATAGTGCTGCTACCACAAATGCTATAGCTATTCTCTGGAGGGGCAGAAAGGTGTTTAACAAGTAATTAGACAGCACGTGAAACTTCAAAAAGAGAAAACAACTAAAAGAAGAGCATTATAAAAACACATACTTGCAGTATTCCCATAAATCTCATCTGTTGCATGTCCACTCCATAATTAAGACTACCAACACCATGAAAATAACCACCTAGAGGGAAAGAAATGACAGGAAGAAGGCATAAGATCCTAGTATGGTACAGACAAGATAAAAAAATCCAGACACAGATGAAAGAAAGTGTGACGTAAACCTCATTCAGCAAGTAACCAACAAAATCTGCAATGTGTACGTTACGACTTCCCCATATAACCAAAAAATATACATCAAGTATGGTACCTTGGAGGAAAAGACCTAAAAGCAAAAGCTTAAGTGCCCGAAGAAGGACTTTTCGAGTTGCGGAAGCTCTGCATGACATTTTCTACAAGAAAAGAAATCTATCAAATCATTGAATTGATGAAAGTACCCACCTTTATAGAAGTCAAGGAGAAAGAGGCAACATACATAGGAGGCACCTAACTCTACAGTTTAGGATTTGAGGTTCAAGATTAAAAAAGCATAGCATATTAGATCAGAACAACTGCTTGGAGATATAAAGAAAGACATCAGCAATTGTACCTTGTACACAAGTCCCAGTGAGACACCAACAATAAACAGGAAAAATGGCATTACATAATCTGCCAGAGTTAAGCCATCCCATGGTGAATGGTTGATGGCAGGGATAATTCCACCCGCATGATCCACAACAATCATTAGCTGCATGAAGCAAATTAAGTGATTCTCTCAGTGATAATTTAGCCAAAAGTCATTTTCAGGACCCAAAAATATATCAAAGAAATCTGCAAACAAAGGAAACAGCCACTAAGTGATTCATGGTTGTCATTATACCTTTTCCAAGATCACATGCGGCTGAAATATTACATCATATTTTTCTCTTTCATTTCCTATTTTAAAGCTTCCAAGTACATGGGCTAATTATTGATAATTTAGCTAACAGGAAAAATCCCACTCCAGAGCACACATGAACAATCTGACTGGAGAAAGTTGCATAAATACTAGGAATGAAACAAAGTTCTTTCTTACCACTTAATACCCAGGAGATCATGACATCAGTTAAGATTGTAAAAGTCCTACTTAAAGAAACATTGACGATAAGGTATACAAACTACTGTAGTTCAGCCATTATGTCCCTGCCTTCAACAATATTATCGCAATTAATGGCCAGATAAAAGCCAATGCATCATACTGCATTTGTTGCAAAACTAAACTAGGCTTCATTTAGCCCACCTAATAATTCCCTACAACATGTTGAAAAAGGAGTAAATCACTTCCAATACATTCGGATATGGACAGGGACAGAGTTCATGCCTGAGCACTCCCAGATTGGAGTTTTCCCAAGTTAAATTAAGTTTTCACTAATGTAGGGTGGGAGTTTATGCCCTATCTATTTTGGACAGAAGTTGAACCTACCCTATTGCAGGAAAACCGTATGCAGGTTTATTATTATTTCTTCAAAGCGTGGCACTAGGAAGAACACTCGTTCTTTTTCCATATTATTGTATCTTCAGATTGGGGCAATAAGAAGAAAGCTCCTTTTTTTCCCCTTAATGCGAGTAGGATGGAAACCAACTTTATAAGCAAAGAATAGATAATGGTTTTCCTCTGTCTTGACTTTTGCTCTAAGTAAAGAAGATGCAATAACATCCATGCAGGGTCCATGGGAGGGCCAAGTGTGGGTCTAGATGATCCATCAAATGTTTTTTTTTTTTTTTTTTTTTTTTTTTAATAAATATTTTTTGGCCTGAGTATGGATAGTAACATAAATATTTTAGAAATCTAAAGATACCTTCTCCAATAACTTCCCTTTCCTCTGTTTCTCAGGTTCACAAGAAATGCAGAGGTTGATAGGTGGCCAAGGCTCAAAACTTAGGAGAATTGACTGAGAAGAAACATTACCTAATCCATTGCTCATTTCCCAAAGTTACAGAAAAGAGGCAAAACAACTACATTATCAATGAATATGATTAAGATAATAAACCAACCCTTCCCTGATTAAGATAGAAGCTTTCTTGTGTTTCTGAGGATAACAGTTCGTCTACCGCTATTATCTAGACAATAACAGACATGGTTGACCAGCCACGACCTTCCGGTGCAGATTCTACAATGCCGAATTAAAGATAATCGCGACACATAAAAAGTTTCGCATCCCATCATAATCTAAATTATCATGTCAACAGCTTTAAGTTTCGTATCCCATCATAATCTAATTTCTCATGTCAACAGCGGCAAATCTTTCGAACCGGCGGTGGCAACTTTCCGGTGAGCAGATCCTGGGATTCCGGCAAATGCCCACTGAGAATGAGCATTGTGGGGCACCTCAAAAGTTTCATTTTTTTTTTTTTTTATCAATATCTTAAACGAATAACTCACGTCACTTTCCTAACAAGATTGGAAAAAAAGGGCCGAAAGCAACATTACCACGACGGAGAGGCCGCGAAACACGTCGAGAGAAACAAGCCGCTGCCGCCGCTCAGATTCCCTGCCGCCGCCGCCTTCGCCGCCGCATCGGCGAGAGGCCGATCTCGAGTCGGGGACCAGCGGCCCCGCCGCCTCGACGTCGCAGGCGACTACACAGCCATCGCCGGCGCGCGGGAACCCGGCCTTAGGATCGGGAGAAGCCTTCTCGACGTCGCCATTGGCGTCCTCGGTCCTGACCCGCTCGTACACCCCCATCGCACTGCGGAACGGCGCGGCCATCCTCAGACGAGACTTTTCTCTCCCGCCCTGCCCCGCCCTGCCCCGCCCTCCCCTCCAAGGAGAAAGGAGAAAGAAGAAAAACCCACGAAGGAAAAACCCAAAAAAAGAAAGGAGCGAAGCGCAAGCCCTGAACCAGCACCAGCACCAGACCCAGAATCCAAAGAAGGAAAGCAAGCAAGGAAGCGAACGGCGGAGGAATGCCCTCCACACCGCAGTCGCGAACTCGAAGGGATCGTCGCCGGCGGCGAGACGTGCCCTTCTCCGCTCGGCCGTCCTACGGGGGCAGACGAGCGACGGAAGACGAGGATGACGAAGGAGGAGGAAGGAGAGAGAGAGTCTCGAAGGGAGTGATTCTGCGTTGAAGAGAGAAATATGGGATGCCCGCCTTTTAATGAGATAATATTCCTATCTATATTTACCTTTTAAAAAAACTTACTTTACAAAAAAAAAAAAAAAAAAAAATATATATATATATATATATAGATATATTATTCTTTATCTGGCGGTAATTTCTCCCATCATCTTGCCTAATTAGCCCCGGATTAACAGCTTTTCCCCTCTCTCTGGCTCTCTCTCAATAAATAAGTAGTCAAAGTGGGGTCCCCGTGGTGACGTGGCGCGCCGTGATCGGGCGGTGGAGCTGGGGAGATATTATTTCCTTTTTTCCGTTTTCGCTCTTACTGAGTCGCGCGCGAACGGCCGGGGACTCCCTGAGTCCAAAAGGAATATCTCGGACCGAGCCCGGCTCGGGCGCTCCCGGAAATCTTTGCTGCGACCGCGGATTCAGGTGCCGTTACGATCCTATTGGAATCCTTCCCTTTTATTTTTTTATTTTTTTATTTTTTTTTTCTTAATCCGTTAATATTTCCATTAAAATCGATGTTACGATTTGTGGTTAAAGCCGGACTTGAAAGAGCGCAGGAGAAGCGGGATGGAGTTTGAGCCGAACTGATTTGTTAATGTTCTCATCTATTAACCCGTAATATTCGATTTTAATTCACCCGCCCCCCAACCATTGCATCATTGCATGAATTTTGACGTGATATTTATACTAATTTGAAAGATTTTTTTCAATTATCATTACCCTCACCTACCACGAATATGGAAGGCAATAGGCTGGATCGGGATAAGTCAGGGAGATAATTAATGAGTTGCACATGAAAATTTGTCTAAATTTAGAATCCACATCCGGTATGATTGGCTTGTCTAAACTAAGTGAAAGTGCGAGCACCACCAAAAGGCCCTAAAAGAGGACCGCTCCCAAAAAAACAATCCATCTATTTTAAGTTTTTGGGATGAATTTGTCATCAAGGAAAAATCCGACGGAGGCATGAAAAATAAAAACCAAGGGCTATTTTTACCAAGTTAGAACTTATCATTAAAACATGAATCAAAGGTAGAAAATGTTTGTATGTGCCTAGGGACAATTCTCTCGAAATTCGGGTTATTGATAAAATTTAAAAAGGGTAATTTAGCTCAAAACTGAAATTATATTATTAGATTCAATTTTCAATCTAACTTCAATCATACTTTTTACCAACTAATCAACAGTTAATTGGAATTTATAATTATTGACCAACAAAAAAAATAAAGAACTCATTCATATAGATTAGATCAAATTGAACCCTACTAATTGGTGGAGATTCCTTTTTAATAAAGAAATCAAAGGGTTTTCACAATTTTTTTATAACCTGAATACATCTTGTATGCATAAGACTATCATATAGAATATGATATAATAAAAAAAAGATTATGCATGGCTGAGAATGAGAGTTATTGAATATTCGACTGGATATCGAACGTCATATATATTCATAATGGCGTGACGCTTAAGATCATGCCTTTCTATGCGGCTCAAAAAGTTTTGAAACCGATATTTTTACAGCGTATAGGGGTTCTTAAGATATGATTCCTTTTTAATAAAAAAATCAAAGGGTTTTCACAATTTTTTTATAATCCGAATATATCTTGTATGCATAAGACTATCATATAGAATATGATATAATAAAAAAAAGATTATGGATGGCTGAAAAGGAGAGTTATTGAATATTGAAAGTTATATATATTCATAATGGCGTGACGCTTAAGATCATGCCTTTCTATGAGGCTCAAAAAGTTTTGAAACCAATATTTTTATAGCGTATAGGGGTTCTTAAGATAGGCAATCGTCATTCCGAATAATATAAGAAAGAAAAGTGAAAGAAAAAAAAGAAGAAGAAAAAAAAAAAAGAGTGGTAGGGGAGAATTAACGTGACGTGCGAATATAAAAAGACAAAAATATCCGACATCCAGCTGGTGGGATGTGGTGGGAGTGGGGGCGGTTGTCTTAAATTCGGTTCTGATGCTGCTGCTTCTTGCAACGCCGCCGCGGCAGCAGTAAGTTAGGAAAACCGAATCGGCATCTTTTGCAGCCACAATTCTCGAGAGAAAAAAGCAATGCACGGCGCGCATTCCTAAGGACCTGATGCTCGACAGAGGAAAGTCGGCCTGGGGGTTCCCAATTGGAACGACACGACAAACGACACGACGGGATTGGTTTTTCAATGCATGGGGCCACCGACGACGACGACGACGACGACGTCGTGTATGGGACTCGATGCTAGGAACGGACAGTTTCTGATTCCTCATAGGTCCTCAGTCCTAACTTAAATCTACTCAACTTTTTCATTTTCCGAAATTTAGAATTTGCCCATCGAGGTTTGAAATACATCTTGTTATGCAAGATCGATTTCAGAGTTTAACAAATCCTTTATTTTTAGGTGAGAAAAATGGAGGTAAAGTTACAATAAAAATGAAATTTTCTAAAATAAAATAAATACTAAAAAACTTCAAAACACGTAACATAAAACATAAATTATAGAACTCCAATTCTCAAACATCCATGAGTAAGACCCTTACTATTTCCACTCATTTTTTGGCTTCTAACACCCCATTTATCACATTGAAATGATGATATTGTCTCTTTCCGAGTTCTACTCTTGATTGAAAATTATTTCTTACATTTCTTCTTCTTCTTTTTTCAATTTTACTAAAAGAAAATTTTATTCACATACCTCCCAAGTAATTTTTTTCACACTAACCACTTCTTCCACACCCATTACATTTTAGCATTTGTTTATGCTTATCTTCTATTAGATTTATTCTCTATTATTATAATCTAAGAAATTACTAATTATATATCGGAGTAAAAAAATGTTAGTTTTATCTATAAATTGTTTACTTTATTTCCCTAGAGTATTCTCATGATTGTGAATTTTTTTACTTCGATTTTTAGTACAAATTTACAAGATTTTACTCAAAAATTGAACATTGTGGTTGATGTATATATTATACAAAATTTACTCAAAGCTATCCTCTCACTTGTGCTTATGTTATTTTATTATAATATTTCTCAATACAAAAAAATATATATACAAATAATTAAAAAAATAATTAGTTTTTTAATAAAAAAATGCAATAATTAGTTAACTATCTACCAAATAAAATATTTTTGTAGAAGAAATAAACAATTTTTATTCGAATGAGAAAGAAAAGGAAAAAACCATAAGAGAAAGGAAAAGGAAGAAGAATAAGGAAAGCATTAGTATTAAATCAAGAGTGGGCCTCATATTTAACCTTAATAATCATTGTTTGTCAGGAGCATGGTAATTTCATCTCTAGTAAAATTGAAATATAAGAAAAGGAAGAAAAAAAAGGGTATGAAATATTGTTAAATCAAGAGTGGCATCCGTAAGGGATAGTGTAGTCATTTTAATGTAAATTAGGGTGTCAAAAGCTAAAAAGAGGATAAAATAGCGGGAGCTATGAATAATTGTTCCAAATTCTTATCACAAATCAAAAGAAACAACAATCATGATTGTCCAGACTTTGAGTAGTTTGGTTTCGATTCATAGTTCAAACATGGCTTCTTGTTACGAAAGATTATGTACATGCCTTTTTATAATTTGATTACAGTGGAACGTGACTATGGAAGATGATGCAGATGGATTTTTATGTTTTATAGGTTTTTACGTTTTATTTTCAATCATATATGATTTCTTGTTATGGATGATAATGGAGACGTGATTTTATGGTTTGATTTCGGTGGAACGTGACTTTCTTGTTATGGAAGATGACGCAGATAAGTTGTTGTGTTTTGCTTTCAATCAGACATGGCTTCTTCATCGCATTTAACATGATTTCTTCTTATTATGGAATATTTTTACTGCTGAAGGACTAGATCGAGGCGAGTTTTTGGATTTAATTCGTGGACATTGACATCGGCTCGTAGCAAGCATAAGAGGATCATCATCCTCCGTTTGTGAAGTATAAAATTATGAGATTAGTCTTTATTTGTGTTTTACAATGACTTTTGGATCCTCTCATATGTCCCTTGTAAGGAGAAGTAGACAGCAACATTAGTGAGAATAAGATAAGATCATCTAAGCTATAATGCTGCATTTGATAATCAGGATAAAATTCAAAATATCATAAGATTTCTCCCATTTTATGTTTGGTGCCTCCTCAAGATAGGACAAAGTTGGATATAAAGAAGATATAAATTAGGATATAAATCAGATAAAATTATTTCATGGGAGAGATCAAGGAAAGGTGAGTAAAATTTCTAATATCCGTAATGGGAAAGTTTTTTTCTCAAATAATAAACTTCTTAAATTAACAAATTTAAAAATATATTTTAATATAAATAATATTTTAATTCTAATATAAGAAATTCAAAAAAAATAAAAATTTATTTTTTTAGTATAATATTATTTTTATTATATATTCAAATTCAATTTTATCTTATAATATGAATTCAATATTTAAATATATATTTATTACATTTTTAGGTATTTTAGTATTTTAGGTATATTGGTATAGTTTTCTATTTAATAAAATTTAACTAGAGAATGATGAAAGGGGAAGAAAGAAATAAAAAGAAATTAATTAAAAAGAGAGGAAAATAAAATAAAAAAGAAAATGAAAATAAAAGTAGACAAGAGTGTCATAAGAAATTTTTACCATCCTCTATTGTAAACTTTATGGTTCATTTATATTGATGTGCAATTTATATCTAATAATATATATGATATAATGTAAATATATTCGACTTTATTACTATAATCATCAAATAGTGAACAGGATAAAGCAAAATCCCCTAAATTTCATATCATATCAATATCCTATCTAATGCTATAATGATTAGAAATCTAGACAATCAAATGCAACTTAAGGACTTTCGGACTTGTGGTCGTCAAACACTTTCCTACGCTCAACAACGAAAGACTCGACTTCTTTCACCTTAAATAGTCCCCTCATTTGTGAGGAAAAAATGGGGGCATTTTGAGAGATGTTATTTTCCTCTTTTCAGCCAATTTTGATTGGAGAATCACTGATGTAGCCATCCTATTTAGTACGATTGGTATTGACATAGGCAATTTTTGCTTTTCCTTTTCTTTTAATTTTTTACCTCCGCTGGCCATCATCGGGTCTTTTTTTTTGGGTCGAAATCGAGCCTTATTTAGGAGGTGAAAGATGCCCGTGCCTAGGCTGGCAAGGACCGAACTCACCTGGGGATGGCAAGAGCAACTAGGGCAAGATTCGGTTTAGTTCTTGATTCAGCTCCTTGCAAGCTAGCATTGGCGGCTTCTTTTATGTGAGGACATAGCTTGATCCAATCTAACTAGTACCGGGATCTTTGTGATGTTTGGCCGAGTGGGGAGTTAAGGTCGATTGTTTACATGAGCTTTGAGGTAACATTGTGGAGGGTTGTGAAGTGTTTTCTTTGAATTTGGAGTTACATATCATTGTAGGTTGAGTATGAAGAAACTCAAAAACTGAGTCGATGAAGTATTGCTTTTTCATTGATATGTTGTGTAATATATATATTACTAGGTGAAAGTTAAAAATAAAAAATAACAATTATATCTACAATGAAATTAAATAAAGGACAAATCAAAAAAGATTTCGAAATGATAAACGCTTTGATACTCCGCTCGATTTGCTATCTTCATATTGATTTGTAAAAAAATTGCACAATTTCCAAATGATCAACTCGTTAATACTCTTGATATATTATCTTCATTTTGATTTGTATAAGATTCCACACTACAAACACTCTGATTTTTTTCCCTTTTGATTTGTTACTTCAATACTCAAACCGGTTAATGGGAGGACTAGAGACCAAGTTTGATTTGTAAACCAACAAACATATCTCGAGCCAATGGTTTAGTGAAAACATTAGTAATTTGTGAGGAAAACGGAACATGGCGTGTTACAATAGAACCAAGAGCAATCTTTTCCCAAACAAAATGATAATTGATCTCAATGTGCTTTGTACAAGCATGAAAAACCGGATTAGCTGCGAGATGTCTAAGAAAAGTAATGAAGATTGACGTTGGTAGATCCCAATGTCACATAGTATATATGAAATCCAAGTGAGTAAGCAAACTGATTTGTAGAAGATCATGTACAGTCTCCAAATGATCAACTCGTTAACACTTGCTTAATTTGTTATATTCATATTGATTTGTAAAAGATTCTACACTGCAAACATTTTGATTTTTTCCCTTTTGATTTGTTACTTCAATAGAGTACTACAAGATTTCTTGCTAGCTATCGATTACTAGGTGGGGTTTTGGAGATTTGCAGGGCCACAAAGCAAAATGAAAGAGATGCCCATTTCTGGGAGTCGTCACATCAAATTTGAAAGTTATACATAGTAATGGATAGACAAGATTTGGATGGGTCTTCATATTTTCTTTAAATTTTAGGTTTTTCCTATAAAAGGTGAGGAAATTAGAGGGTTCTAGGATATTTCAATTTATGTCGATGTTAAGCTGGAATGTTTTACTTTGTTTAATATTATCAATCGATGTAGACCGAGAGGGAAGGATGTGGACGTGCAACTAGACTGCACATATGTTATCATAGACGTGCAACTAGGTTAGAACATGCACTGCACGCGTGTGCAGAGTTGAGTAGGTCTGTAAGAAGAAAATACAATAAAGCGACAGTTATCCCCAAAAAAAAAAAAAAAATAGTAGGTAGGTACTTCAAGAAGAGGAAAGGGGTGAAGAATGAGATAATTTTATTTTCAGTGGAGCAAGAGAGTCCTTTAGGTAGTGGGTTTGGTTAGGATGACGACAGTTGATATCTTCTTATTATTCTATGAAGAATGGTTTTGGAAGGAATGAAAAATGAGATGAAAAAATATTTCGACTTAAATATTTCCATGACCAAAGTAACCGCCCACATACGTTAGCCCAAGACCACGAACAATCTGGCTACAGGCGGGGCGGGGCGGGGCGGGGTTGGTATCTCGGAATTCTTCCTCTTGTGAAAATTATCTCTGAGTTATAAGATAGCCTCTCAACCTTCCGTTATCATTGAGACTTTCAGTTGATCATAGCGTTCTGTATCTCCAGAAGCTGGATTGCTTTCTCTCAATCCTGGGCTTTTCGAGGCTTTGCTGAATCCCATGGAGGTTACTCCTCGGATGCCCTGACTTAAATTTTATTAGCCATCTCTGCATGATCTTTTTAAGTGATGGGAAAGAAAGATCAAAGCGGAGCCCCTGGGACATGTGCTTTTTGTTGCGAAGCTGAACCGATGCGTCGGCTAATGAACTTCCACCCGCGAGCTCGTGAGAGACTATCATCGGAAGAATGTGGGCTATAAAGGTTGGTTATATGTCGTTCTGAGTGGATCTGGAAGTCAAAAGGGGAGTTTGAAGGGGAATGAGTTAAGAAAGGAGAGTCCTCGTCTCCTTTATTTTCCTGCGCTTCTGATTGAAACTTCAACTGCACTCCTCAAGCAAGCTGCTATTAAAGAAGAAAATGAGAGTTCAGTGTCATGCGTATATGTTCCGGGGCTGTTAGCGTTCAACTTTTATGGAGGGTTGAGTTGCTGCTGAGAGGGAAAATTCTATCTTTCCTGGATGCTTTTTTTTTTTAATCAAAACCCTGCGATATGGTGGCCGAAGTGCTTCCCACATATGCCATTTCTAATAAGCCATTTTTTAAAACCATTTTTTAGGTAAAGTTTCCCGACTATTTGAAAATTTTGAAAATTTCTGGTTGATTCAAAAAAGGAGGGAAAAAAAAAAAAGAAGAATACTTGAAAAAAAAAAAAAAAAATTCGAGCACGACTGAAATTGCTATATTTACAAATTCAGATGCGAACTCTCCATCATTTGGAGATATAAGTAGTGGATAACCAAATGTCAGCCGAATTTGGTCGAAAAGTTTTTTTATCGAGAATTTGACAGTACTCCTTCGCATCTTTAGCATTAGAAGATGAAATTCTTTTTTGTGGATTAGCACATAATTACTCCTTAAGAGAGCCGATAGTAATTGTTGGAGGCTAATCTTGGCTTTTGAGGCGAAACGCATGATGGTACGTGCCCGATGTGCATCCGTCACTTGAAATCCTGTTGCTTCTTTTTGGGGCAAATTGTCTTGATATAGTACTGACAACCAAAGAAATTATATAAACTAAAAACTTCACGGATAACGTGGAGGACAAAGTTATTTATAATACATGATAGAACAGTTTTTAAATGTAACATTGACTTAATCTAATACAATAACTAGGTAATGACTTCTTCGTCAGGACAAAAATTTAAGATGTCTCGCATTTTCAACCCATGAGTAGTGGACACACTTCAAAAAGACAAATCCACAATGCATTTGACTCATGCTCCTAGTTTTTTTGCCCCATGTTCCACTTTTTTTTATCTTTTCTCCCCATACACATGATTAGAGCCATCAAATAAGTGGGTTAAGTTAAAAATGATTTGACTTAAATCGATTTTATCCATTTAATCAATTTTAATATATTTATATGCAAATGTAAATTCAATGACTCATAACCGACCTATATCACTAATACACATAAATATTTAAAAATAAGAATTTTATGCTATTTGTGAATGTGTAAAAGAAATTTTTAGCAGTTTTGTAAGGTACCAAATAAAATTTTCACTTGTTTGCCACTTTTTTTTTATTGCAAATTTTTGGATTTCATAACGAAGTATCCAAAATATCTTGAAATTAATGTCAATGAATATTGACACGTAAAATCATATATTAATTTTCACGATTTTCTAAATTTTTAAAAATCATAAATTTTCTATTATTTTTCAATTTTTGAAAAAAGATCATAGGTAGAAAATTACACTAGAAAATGAGTTGTCCCACTCAAAAGCCCTCAACCAGAACTCGAACACAAGTGAAGAGCGAAGCAACCTCGACAAAATCAATACTTCAACGACGCAAGTTTTCGATTAAAGGGAAAATAAAAAATAAAAAACGACCCAAGTTCCTACTTCGCACTCAAATCCCTTCATAGCAAACCCTGTATATCCCAACCATATCGATTCTCATACCTCATCTAATCTCCATCGTCATCGCCATCATCATCTCAACTTTATATCTTCTGCGACTTCCAATGGCGGAGAAGCAAGTCCACCTCAATTGCGCTGTTCGCACAAAAAAATGCCCGATTTGTAGTTATTATTGACATGTGAGAACTTGAAGAATCAACAATGAGACAGAATTAACAAAAGTGGAATCAACAATCTCGGATGCAACCATTAAGATAATTGAGTTGAAGAAAGCGCCATGTAGTAGAGTATATATAACTGCCGACCTCCTTTTGTAACTTTTTGTAGCCATTAGAAAGTTATTTCTTTAGTAATCGTATGTAACATCCTTTTGTAACTTCTTTGTGTAACTTCTCATAACCATTAGGAATTTATTTCTTTGTAGCCATTTGCAACCTCTATTAGTAACATTAGTTGATAATAGTTGATTGTAGGCTTTAAATAGACACATCGTACTCTTCAAAGACCTCCCGACAAATCAATCAACGTATTATTTTTTTACACTTTATTTATCCTTAGCTTTGGCATTTTGATTTGTGTCATCGATTAAATTCTAGCATGTATCTCTATCCTAGGTATGGTATTGTCGAGTAAATTCTAATGTTACATCTTTGCACGTTCTTGAAATTTATTGTCGATTAAATTCCATTAGCATAAGAAAACTAGGGTTGGTTTGTCCCCTAGACAAAAATACCATTAGCATAGTTCATATTGCATTTTAATGCAACTCAGCTAGTTGGAAACATTATCATCCTAGCACTCCTCCGAACTAAATCTCTAAGTAGTTTGTAGTTAAAAGGCTGTCTCTGAAGGACTTGAACAAGAAGTTCGCCCATTAGGAAGGCATATTTGTAGTAACTGACTCTGTTTTCCCTAATTCTAAGTATAGGTCCCCTCACGTGTAAATCATATAGCTTGAGCGCGATGTTACTGTGTACTATTGTATGTGTAATCAAAGATACTTCTGAAAGATGTGGCTAGCCGTGGTAGCTTTAAACACCACATTCAACTCCTTGTTGATGAAATATAATTTTCAATAGTTATTTGATTGAATTCCATTGATCTTTAGAAGATAGTTTGGGATTTGACAATTTTGAAATCAAATAAAAGTAAGAGGATTTGGAGGGCTGTTGACACCTAAATTTTAGCGATCCGGTCATTTATTTATTACATGGAAAATTAGGGGTTAATTTTATCCCTGAAAAATATTAATTGCATAACATATAAATTTAGGTGCATTTATTTTTAGTTTGCATGTTTTGCAGTTATTTGGACCGGTGATGGATGGATTCGAATTAGTGGTTTTGAACTTTAACTTGACAGACCGAACTAAGCCCATTTTTTTTTTAATTATCTCGTGAAAAATAAGAATTTGAAATTTTTCCGAGATATGATGAATATTTTGGATAGGGCAGATGTGAAAAGCAAATATTACGTTCAGAAAAATGAATATTGCAAAAAAGAATCTTTGTGGATATCGATTTGGAAAAAAAAAAAACTAATCGGTGGCCTATAAAAAGGTAAAATGCGTAGGATTTGGAGGGAGGCCACACATTGAACATACGGCCACAGTTGAGAGCATCAAGAGAGAAGAAATCGTGAGGGGACCGGCCATGATCCACAATTGAGAAAAGGCACATTAAGAGAAAAATCGTGCGAGAGAGAAGAAATCGTGAGGGGTTTTCTTTCTGTTGAATTTTCGTGGGTTCTTTTTGGTGTTTAAAAGTCAACAAAGGGGGAGTCTTCTCTTGAGGATCACTTGGCAGAGGGCGACGTACACGACAAAATTGATAAACGCGCGTGAGAAATCGAGAGGAAAGGGTGGATCGCGAGGAAAAGCTCTGCCCTCTTACCTTCGGTAGAGCAATGGGACTCCATCGACGTCAGTGATCTTCACGTGCGCCTGCAGCTCTTTCCGGTGCTGGTATCGTGTCCGTGAAGGGCGCCCCAACATCAATTGATTTGCTGTACTCGTTGCTCGGGCACGCCAAGTGCTTCACCGTCACCCCCACTGCAAACCTGTTTTCGCTGGCAGTCCTTGAGTGCTTCAAGACGATCTGGGCAGCGTGCGGGCACGACTACAGGTTCTTTGGCCCAGATTAGTCCCAGCCCAACATTGGTGATGCTCGCCGGTCTTGCTGCATTAACGATATTACTCAGCCTCACCATTCTGGTCTCAATACCGTGACCGGTTCTCAGCACCGACGATGACTCAGTGACACCGGCAAGCCTCCCGACGGATTATCTAAGCTTTCGATAGCTTTGCAGGTTTCCTGGTGTCCCGTACCATAGACCATCAAACTTGTCGCAGCCTTGTCGAGCCACACCGAGTCACCATCACAGCCGCTGCCCTTGCCCCATCCTTAGCCGCACTGAGCTTCCATTGTGATCCACCTCACCGTTCGGATTTTTGGAAAAAAAATTCAATTTAGGTAGAGATTTATTTTATTTTTAGGTAGATTTGTTTTATCTTGTTTTAGTTTTTGATATTTTATCTCTTTGTTTGAAATATCTTCCAATGCATGATCGAAACCCTGATGTATAGCATCCAATTCGCAACCGCACGAATTTTTATTCTATTTATAGCTTTAGATGGAATAATTATTCACGCATGGCTTAAGATCAATTTATTGATTTTATTAGCGAAATAATCAAATTTGAATTTCAATTCGAACGGTGGATAACATTTTTGATAACCATGGATGATTTAGTGTTTATCTTTTAATTGTTCTGTTTATATCGAAAATACAAAAAAAAAATCTAGATTAGAATTGATTGCATGATAGGTAAGTTATTTTTTTTAAATGCATGTTTAGAAGGCATTTAGAATAGATAGCATTACACTTTAGTT
This sequence comes from Eucalyptus decipiens, assembly GCA_014182575.1. Lineage (NCBI taxonomy): Eukaryota > Viridiplantae > Streptophyta > Magnoliopsida > Myrtales > Myrtaceae > Eucalyptus > Eucalyptus decipiens. The sequence continues at coordinate 23,812,696 of CM024618.1, read as the reverse complement.
AGATTTTTATTTTTAGTGATTTTCATAAAATAAAAAATAAAAAATCATGCCTATGTCATATAGGATTAGGTTCATGAAATGCCCGTCATCTAGTGATTTTTGCTAGGTTAATTTAGTTAGAAATTGCTTATTATTAGAATTAGGTCATTTGGTTAATTTAGATTGCATATTTAAGTGTTGTATTTTTTAATTTCAAATCTCATGGAAAATACAAAAAATCTCTTTTAGAATAAATCCATCTCAGTCTTTAGGATAGACTGCATGCTTATTTATGCTTATTTATGTCATATTGCTTAGGTCATATAGGATAGGTTATATTGTTATGTCATTGCATGCTAGATTAGAAGCATTGCATATGGATTATATTCATATAGCTTTCGTTGCTATGAGGTAAGTCTTGCAATTTATTCACTGTTTTATTTGGGTGTTAAATTAGTGGTTTGTGAACCCACATGATCATTCACATGTTAGGAAAATTGATTAAAATTAATTCAAGCTACTTGCAAAATATTTTTTCGAAATAAAAAGAGGAAGGTATTGAAAGGGCATTAGACTTTTCTAGTGTAATCAAGTCTCCGTACCTAAAGTCTCTGCGAACTGGTTCGTATACTTAGGTGTCTAATCGATCTACACTAAATCGATTAGTGGCGACTCATAGATACAATCCATTTGCATGTTAAGAAATTTAAATTTAGATCGCGAATTGATATAGATTTTGGTATAGGTTTAGGAGAGCTCGAGCTAAGTTTATATTTAGTAATCCATTAGCCTAATTTTAGGTGATGCACTCGAAATTTAGGTCGTGACAATGGTGAAGGTCTTAGAGATAAGAAATATCAGCATTAATGCCATCTTAGGAGCTTTGAATGGCTAACTCGATCCTGTGATGAGTTGAAGTTTGAATAAAAAGAAATTTGTCATTATCCGTCAAAGTTCTTATCAATAAGAGGGCCTAGGGACTTCAAGTGGCGGGGGCCCAAAAGAAGAGAGTTCGGCCACATTAAGGTAGCGCATGCAAACGTTTCGTTTCACCGTGGTTTTGTTTTTTGTTAGAACAAAAAAGAACAGTAAAACCCGTTTGCTAATGCCACATTGTTTTTTTGTTCCCGGGAATAAAAACTTAGCCCGGGAATGGTTTGGGAACAGAAACAAGAAGCAGAAAAAAGTTGCTTCTTGTTCCCGTGAACAACTTCTAGAAATAAGCTGATTTTCTTTTTTAATTTTCTTTTATTTCCTTTTCTTGCCGCAACCACCGTCAACCGCCCGGAGCCACCGCCCACCGCCGCCGCCGACGGTCGCCGGCCGCCGGTCGCCGCCACCCGCCGCCGCCGGTCGCCCGCCGCTGACGGTCACGGCCGCCGGCCGCCGCCGCCGACGCGCCGCCGGTCGCCCGCCGCCGCCGCCGGTCGCCGCCGCCGCCCCGCCGCCGCCGCCGTCGGTCGCCGCCGCCGCCGGTCGCCGCCGCCGCCGCCGCCGCCGGTCGCCGGTCCCCGGCCGCCGCCTCCGCCGGTCGCCGGCGCCGCGGCAGCCGTCTCCGACCTCCGGTCCGCCGGCCCGCCGGCAGCCGTCTCCGGCCTCCGGTCGCTGCTGCGCCCGCCGTCGCCGCCGCCTCCGCCGCCGGTCGCCCGCCCGCCGCCCGGTCCCGGCCGCCGCCTACGCCGGTCACCGGCCGCCGCCGTTCGCCGCCCGCCGGCAGCCGTCTCCGGCCTCCGGTCGCCGCTGCGCCGCCGCCGTCGCCCGCCGCCTCCGTCCGTCGGTCGCTGTCTCCGATCCGCCGGCCGCCCTGCCGCCGACTGACGAGCCTGAGCCGTCACAGCCGGGCGCCGCCCGGAAGCCCATCGGCCAGCGACGACCGCCGTCTCCGGCGGCGCAGCCGGCGGTCGTCGGCCGCGATGGGCCGGCGGCGCCCATGTGACGGTCGGCGGCCGGCGGCGGTCGTGCGGCGGCGGCGGCCGGGCGGGCGGAGACGGCGACCGGCGGACGGGAGGCGGCGGCAATCCGTCGGCAAGATTAAAAGAATAAATAAATACAAAAAGAAATTGTTGCGTTATCAAACGCATTTCTATTCTTTTTCTATTCCAAGAGTAGAAATTTTGTGTCGTTATCAAACGGGTTCTTTTACTCAGAAATTGTTCCCCGGAGCAGAAATAGAAAAGAACCATTTCTGAAAAAAAAACTCTTTCCCGGAATAGAAGCGTTTGCATGCGCTACCTAAGAGACCAGAAAGAGAGAGATAGAGAGAGAGGAGTGTGTTCAGAGAAAAAGTGAGGGCTCGTCGTCTCTGACACGTTGATACGGAAAAAAGCCAAGGGAGGGAACATCGTTTACAGAAAGGACAATGGAGAGTATGGAGAGGAAAATAAAAGACGGTGAAAAGTGTTGCTTGTAAAACAAACACGCGTCTTTTCCTTGTCCCCGTGAAAAAGTTGGGAGGATATAGACTTATTTTATAAGTATGAACTTCTTCTAATTTGTTTAAATAAAAAATGAGTTGTAGGTTAGATTCACAATATTCACATGCGGGTGCGTGAATATTAGGTGTAGTAACATACACATTCGCGATTTAATTAGCACTGATTTTTTTAGTTTATTTTTTAAATTTTATTTCGTACAATTTTCTTATTTATAGTTATCTGTTGAAAGGTTGTGTTTATTCATTTAGTATATTTGGAAATTGTGAAATTCATAAATTCATTTCAATGAATTATCTATTAATTATTCTTATTATGAATTTTATGTCTTTTCAAGATAATATTCGAAAATATACTTGTTCAATTTGTAACTTTGAAAATTAATTAAATATGTTAGTTTCGGCATGAATGTATATGAAATCTTTTTGACTTTTCTTTCCAAAACTATAACCATCATCTCAATTATTTCCCCTAAGAGACTGTGGAGCAATATTAGAATTGTTATATAGTATTCTTCATCGAGACTTTGTTGTATTATGAAGAATATTTGCGGCATGACCCTTTTACCATTATGTATAAATGTGTTATACATAAAAAAAGAAGAAGAAATATCACGTCTTAAAATTTGATTTTATTATTCTATCCAATTTGAAGTCATATTTTTCAACATGGTGTCCTTCTTCCTTGGTGCTTCGTTTGCTTCAACCCTGCACCTTGCTGTAACTTGTTTGACACATTTTTCTGGCCACCACCCAACGAGGACGTTGCTGAGTTCCTTGCCCAAGGTCGATGGTGCCGTTCCCTGGTCTTTCGACGCCTGCTCCGTCCAACAAGGCTGCCGTTCTGCTTAGCTTGTTGCAGCTGTTTCTGTTTCTGTAGGTACGAAGAAGTTCTCGCCAATGTTCGGCCAAGTTTCTACCCCTATCCGCGACCTCACTTCCAGCCAAGAGTCGTCGCTGGGCTCTCTTGCTCGCTGTGATCCCACTGATCCGAAGCAGGCCTCTTCACCGACACGCCCATTGGCGTCATTGGCCGTACCGAGAGCCCCCATCGAGCTCACTCCTTGCCACTCAAGTCCGCCATGCACCACCGTGAACCGGTCGTGAAGCCGCCCATCATTCGTCATCCACTGCGATTTCTCGCGTTGGTCACGTCCATGAGGAGCCTAGTCGATCATCATCCGCTGGTCTGATTGGGAGTTTGCATATTCAAGTTAGGTAATTATCTAATCCAATCTTAAACTTGATATTTTATTTCCTAACTTGAACTAATGTGATTTTCAGCGTTAAGATTTTTTTTTTTTGATTATGTTTGTTTTTATCATGGATAAGTGCCCTATCAAGATCGCAACATAATCATTAATATGAGCCATTAATATGAACCGTGAGATGACGGGTCATTTTTTTGTTATGTTTGAGTGCCCTATCAAGATTGCAATATCCGTTAGTTTAAGACGCAGTATGATGACTTATTTTTCTGAATATCTTAATCTCTCATTTGAATCTTGATAGATATCCTGAGTGATTTTTGCTATATTGAAATTTTGATTAGATAATATTGCCTAGTTTAAATTGGATTGCATGTTATGATTTTTTTTTTCAACTCAGAGAATATTCTAAATATGAATTGTCTTTGAGGATTTTAGATAATGTCTGCATATTCAGATAATGTTGCATGATTAAAATGGTTTTCTAAAATAAGATATGGTTTAGGTCAAATTATTCCCTAATCTAGATTGGATGACTTTTTATTTTAGATAGTTTAATTAGGGCATTTATCAATTTCGAATTTTAATAAAAACACCAAAATATCGTATGCATGTCATATGCCATGTTATATTGCTATGCCATTTGTGTGTCACATAGTGTGTATGTTCGGTTCATTTAATTAGAAATTGCACATCATTAGAGCTAGGTCATGTAGTTAAAATTGCAAGTCATACAGCTATTTTATTTTTCAAGATAAAAGAAAACCAAAAAATAATTGCTTGCCATGGTGTTTAATTTCCTACAATTTATTGCTTTGATTATTGAGTGTTTCGATAATGTTTGTGCACTCGCAAGATTACTCCATCGTATGTTAATGATTTAGGCTAAAATCAATATCCAAGCTGCCTAACCCGCCCACGCATTGCTATGTTGGTTGAGGCCTAACCTCCTGACTGCTAGGTCAGGGGTTCGACTCCCAGAGTCTGCCACAATTGCCAAAGCAGTTTTGTGACTTAAGCGGGGGGCCCCGGCTAGAGCTGCCTATAATTTTTTTTTTTTTTTGAAAATAAAAGAGAAATGTGCTAGAATAATGTAGTGTAACCATGCCCTCGAATGCACATTCTCTGGCTTGTAGGAGTAAATTATAATTTCTAATACTTTACTTGGGTATCTAATTGACCCATCAAAAATTGATTAGTGATGACACTTAAATAAAAATTATTTACATGTTAAATGACTTTAACCTAAGTTGTAAAGAGTTTAGGAGAGCTCGAGCTAAGTTGAACTTAGTAATTCATTGGCCAACCTTAAGTGGTGCACCCACTTGGGGAAGTTCGCAACACATCTTCGCATGTTCTTGAGTTTTGTTGTCAATTAAATTCTGGCACAATTTGTGTATGTGTGTTGTCATGAAGGTGGCTATACTTTCAAGCTTTGTCATCGATTAAATTCCAACTAGATTTGTATGGCATTTTGGTTTGAATTTTGAAGTAAAAGTTTGCGGTTATTTATTATTTGCGTAGATATTTCCCATTCAGAATCATCACAAAACATGTCTCTTATCCTAATAACCCACATTTTATTGGATTTTATCACTTGAACTCATATTAACTCATTTAGTAAAATTAAGCTAACTCATATATGACCCAACTCATCATATATGAGTTGATAAATAAGTTTTCAACCTATTATGACACCTATACATACGACTAGACGTGTGCCCCATTGCTATTGAATCTACTTTATATCTTATACTTTCCGAGCTTCACAAGGATTCTTTAAAAGTAGCGAACTTTCTTTAATCAGTTCTTCTTTTTTAAATCATTCTTTGAGCAAGAAAGGAATGTGCTCTAGTTGGCTTATTTCGGACTTAAACTGAATGTGTTGCTCGGGCTAAAGGGACCTAAAATGAGGTTGTCAATTTGCGTAATTAAAATTTAACGTAGAAAACCGATTCATCAACATGATGGATTAATCGGCTGATAGAATTAGTTGCTTTTGGATTAAATTGATGTTTTGCAAGATATTCGTGTTCAGAGTTTACTAATTATAGTAGTTATTGTGGATCCAAGTGCTTTTGAGCAGTTATAATGGGGAGAATTACCAAAAAAGTCCTAAACTTATTGCTATTTTGCCAATTCAGTCTTAAACTTTTTTTTTTGCCAATTTAGTCCTAAACCTTTTATAATTATGCCAATTCAGTCCATCCGGCCAAAATTGGCCGGCCGGCGCTGACGTGGATACCTGCCGTCCGGCGAACGCTGACGTGGCATTTTAAAAATAATTATTTTTTTCGAATTTTTAAATATTTTTTTTAATTTTTTCCAAAAGGGGCCTTTGGAAGAAAAATCAAACAGTTTGAATGTTTGAAGCCATTCGCTCTCCATCGTATCCATCGTCATATTTTGTCACTCTCTCTCTCTCCAAATCTTGATTCTGCATATTCGCAAGCATCGTCCTTCTCGAGTAGAAGTAGCACGAACCCATCCATGGCACCGCCAGTCCCGCGCCCTCCTCCCTTTCTCCCCGAAGAGCCCTGACCTCGCCGAAGAGCTTCTTCCCTTCTCGGCAAGACAATGTCGCTCTCTTTGACGCCGCCCAGCAGCAGAGCGCCGCCGCGTCCCGCCTCTCCCTCTACTCGACCAAGAATGCCTCCCCTCTCAAACCCACCAGTTTCTTTCCGCCGTATGCCTCCCAATGCCCCCCAACCTTCTCGGCGCCGAAACAGATCAACGCTTGAAACAACACGCCGCATCTCCACTTTTCGTCCGCATGAAGATGTTGTCTTGCTTCAGGAAATGTCTTTGTTTCCGCAAGACGGAGGATTCCGACGGAAAACAAAAGGGTAAGAATGTGGAGAAGCCGATAGTCGTTCGAGGCCACGACGTGGGTTTGCGGCGCCGAGAAGGTTGGGGGGCGCTGGGAGGCGTACAGTGAAAAGAAACTGGTGGGTCTGAGAGGGGAGTCCTTCTTGGTTGAGTAGAGGGAGAGGCGGGACGCGGGGGCCGCGTCAGGGAGAGCGACATTGTCTTGTCGAGAAGGGAAGAAGCTCTTCGGCGAGGTCAGGGCTCTTCGGGGAGAAGGGGAGGAGGGCGCGGGACTGGCGGTGCCATGGATGGGTTCGTGTTGCTTCTACTCGAGAAGGACGATGCTTGCGAATATGCAGAATCAAGATTTGGAGAGAGAGAGAGAGAGTGACAGAACATGACGATGGATACGATGTAGAGCGAATGGCTTCAAACTGTTTGATTTTTCTTCCAAAGGCCCCTTTTGGAAAAAAAAAATTTAAAAATTCGAAAAAAAATAAAAAAATATATTTTAAAACTGCCATGTCAGCATTCGCTGGACGGTAGGTATCCACGTCAGCGCCGGCCGGCCAATTTTGGCCGGATGGACTGAATTGGCATAATTATAAAAGGTTTAGGACTAAATTGGCCAAAAAAAAAGTTTAGGACTGAATTGGTAAAATTGCAATAGGTTTAGGACTTTTTTGGTAATTTTCCCGTTATAATGGATTCGAGCTCTTATCGATTGAAGCTCATAAATGATTGCAACCGATTGTACAAAACAAGGGAAGTATCTGAATTGCACACAAGATGATTACAACCTATCTTGTGTGCCATGTGAAGTTAATTTACGAAAAGTTAAATTATTGTCATAAGCTAACTGTACACATATAATATCATTGCATCACGGTTTGCGATAACTTTTTTTTTTCTTCTTCCTACCTGCAATGTATGTCAAACATATGAAATAAAGATTTATCACCGGATATAACGAAAAAGAAGTCTTATTTTAAATCTAGTGTCACATCAAATATGTAAAGTGGGTACCCAAATTGGTATTATGTGTATTCAATCCATATGAGCCCTTCAATTTAAAGTAGCGCTTGTGAAATTTATCGAATTCGAAGGCTTTATACACTGATCGGGAGATCCCGGGCGTTGCGTGCGTGCAATTCGAATCCTCGGACCCAAAATGCGACTCGCGCATCCATGGCTAGTCCCGTAGTACTTCTCCATTCTGAAGCATTGGGCTTGGGCAACCCCGAACACTATTCCCATCTCTCTCTCTCTCTCTAAATTCACCTCCGCTCTCTCCATTCAGCTTAATACAAACAACAAGAACATAAGGCACTCCATAACAGAAACTTTCGGAACCATGGCTCTGCCCTCGAACGAGACCGACTGGAGCGTCCAATTCAACGAGCAACAGTCCTGGGAGAAGTGGTCCATCTACAGGGTCCCCACCCACGTCACCGACCACAACCGCGTGGCCTACCAGCCGCTGACTGTCTCCTTCGGCCCCTACCACTACGGCGAGGAACACCTCCTCTCCATGGAGGAACACAAGCACCGGGTGCGCCACCTCTTCCTCATGCGGTCGGGGAAGCCCCTCGAGCGCTTCCTCGAGTCCCCAAAGGGGGTGGTGGGGGACCTCATGGCAAGCTACGTTGCGCTGGACCCATAGTGGAAAGATGGCGACGAGGGCACCATGCGCAGGTTTCTGGAGCTGATGATCACCGATGGCTGCTTCATGCTCGAGATCCTGAGGTACGCAACCTACAAGGGTGACGACTATGGGCCCAACGACCCCATCTTCGGCAACTATGGTATGGCCTACATAATGAAGCACATTAGGTGGGACATGCTCGTGCTGGAGAATCAGCTTCCGACGCAAGTGCTGGACCGGCTGGTTGCTGTCGAGAGCGATGGCCAGTAGGTTACTTTCTTAGATTTCACTCCGTCATAAGCGAGGTTGTTGTGTGAATGGAAATCAGGTCCTTTGTGCACCTAACAGTGCATCCTGGTGATCTCATATGAATACGCGGGGGGATCCATCAACTCGAATGCTCCCAACTTGTTGGATGCACAATTAACAATTGCATTATTCAATCTATCACCGCTATCGAAAACTTTTTTCTGTTCTGTTTAAAGCGAGTACTATTTGATACGACAGAAATCTCGTATTCAATGCACTGATGTTACTCCAACGACGCAGGATGAAGAATTCATTAATAGGCTCATCCTCGAGTTCTGCTCTCCCGGCACGCACATCCCAAGGATGGGCAAATGCCCGCACGTCCTGGACGTCTTCAGAAAGAGCCTGCTGCACCATGTGGATAAGTCCAATATCCCGCATAAGCAGGACGAGGGTGGCGAGAAGATAATCCAGCCGGCCGTCGAGCTCAACTATGCCGAGATCCAGTTCAAGAGGGCAAGACCAACAGTCTCATGGATATCTCCTACGCCAGGGGGGGTCCTGAGGCTCCCCGTGATCGAGGTGGACGACACCACCTAGTCTGTGTTCCTCAACTTAATTAAGTTCGAGCGCTTCCACATTGGGGCAAGGTACGAGGTCACGTCCTACATCTCCTTCATGGACGACATCATCTCCAACGAGCAGGACGTCCAGCTACTCCAAACCCATGATATCATCCACAATGCCATCGGGAGTGAAAAAGCAGTCGCCAAGCTGTTCCGCTCGCTGTCCAAGGACGTCGTGCTCGACCCTGATAGCAGCCTCGACGCCGGGCGCAAGAGGCTCAAAAGGTACTGCCAGAAACCCTGGACCATGTGGAGGGCTAATCTCCTCCGCACCTACTTCAGTAATCCTGGGGCTGTATGGTCTCTTATCGCTCCCATCCTCGCCTTGGTGCTCAGCCTAATTCAGACCGCGTACACCGTGCTCACCTACAACCCGAATTCTCAGTTTCCCTCTCTAAAACAATCTTTTTTTCCATACTTTTGTTTTTATCCTAATGGCTGATGCTAGATAATTATCTCTTGATTGGTTGGCGATTGTTGTTATGAATGATTTACACCCTGTCTTTAGTCATGTTCATTTCCCTCTTAAAATGTTTTGAACGATGGACATTCGCTGATTATTTGTCATTATCAAGTGATGATTTCAGTCTTCTTCATGTTTGTCCAATTTGGATAGGCAGTGTGAAGGATGATCAAGTTTTATACAAATGAAATCTTCCATTTCCACATTTTTTTCTAGATTAAATTCGTAGAGAAGTTGCCGTGAACTCGAGTGAAAAACAAGTATGGCTTTCTAAGTCATCTCGAATACTCAAAATTGAAAGTCATCTGTGTATCTCCCAGTCTCAAGCAATCAATCATTAACACGAGGAACAAATATTTTGAAAATTCCTGCTCTCGAAATAAGCTGACAGTGGATTGCTAATTATGTACAGAGAGAAGCCCACTAATTTGGAGAAAACTGCAGTTGTCTGACCTTAATGAACGAGGCTCATATTTTTTTGTATGAACTGCAACGAACCACAATTTAAAAGACAGTTTTTAGATGCTTAACGAACCACACTTCAAAAGGCGAAGTTTAGGTGCTTCTATAAATATTCAGCGATCGGGAATATCCTTCCAGAGTAGCAATAACTGAATATCAAGCTTCCTATCATCTTCCAATTCGGATTAAGCTCAGCCGCTGTAAGAAGAGTTATCAATTATGCAACATTGTCAGACGTAATAATTCCAATGTTTTGTCTTTGAAATAGGGAAATATCCTGCGATAAGCTTTTGGGAGCAGGAAACTAGGCTGGGATCCAGGGATCGACAGGTACAAAGTCAAGGAAGATCTCTGAAATTATTTTAATATTTAACTTTGGAGATATAATAGTTTCGAAACGAATCTCTTTATAAAGAAGAGTTTTTGTCTCATGATAGCATGCTCCAGTCCCCTTACAATTACTGTTTAATTATTTAAGTATAATTTTCGGACTAACCTAAATTGGAATGGAGTCATGCTACGTAGGATTTGAACATGATATCGGGTTTTGGAGCTCACCCTCGTGGGATCACAATGCTTTGTCCTAGTCATTGTAACACGTGTGTTGCCTAGAGTATAGGGGGCATGATGACTTGATGTCATCCTCACATTCCCTGACTTATCACTGACAATCTCATTTTCTATTCATTATTTAGTTTGATGACCTAAATTAGATAGTTGTATGAGTGAAAGAAAATAGCTTAAAAATTAGCAATAAATCTTTATGAGAAGCAGATGTCTAATTCTCAAGACACCTCCAGTAGAAGTCCTAAAGAAAAATGGGCAAGACATTCAAAGCGGCAAGGAAATCAAACTGTTGAGAAAAGCCATTATGAAAGACCAGAATATGTGGAACATAATACAAAGACATGACAAGGACAAGATCCTCCCTGCACCACAAAATAAGGAGAAATAATTATGTGACAGTTTTTAATTTAATATTACAATAATAGTTTATTTTGGATTATAAAAAATTCAATAACAAATAATTATAAATTATTGTGAGATCTACTCCTTTAAGAATTTATAATTTACAATAAATTATTATTATCACAGTACCCAAAGACTATTATGCTAGCATAGCTCAAAGCAATTACTTAAAATTGTAAAATCTTGACAACTCAATACGGGATTGAGGGAATTCACTGCGCTTTACCGTGTGGTATATTAAAGCGAAGAGAATGCCAGCTACGACAGCGCTCGCACTCATTTTAATTGCATGTGTGGAGAACCTTATTCACGTGCATGCCTGTTACGACAAAGCAAATGATAAATTGATTAACAAAACTGTCCTCAAAACTGATGGCTGATTGGGATAAATAACTAAGACAGAAAGTAAATCACCCAAAAAATAAAGTCTACCCAGTGATCACAGTAAATCTCCGTTGGGTAAAATAAAATCTCCACAATTCTCAATTCTCTCACCTTAAAATGGACAATCACATGTGAAAAGTACAAGTCAACCAAGCATGTGACCACGGCCACCGATAAACTGCATGCGCATTGTTGGAATACGAAAGGCAGTAAAAAATTAACAATTGTCCTTGTCGATATAGAAGGCCGCCACATTATATTTCAGTGAGTTGTGTAATTAAATTACTAACAAAACCACGGAAACAAGAAGATAATGAATAAACTAAATGGCATTGGCCTTTTTAACAACAGGAAAAATAATTTCTTAAGTCTTTAGGTTTATCCTATAAATGGTAAGAAAATTCGAGCGTTCTAGGATATTTAAATTTGGGGCGATGCTAACATATCACGGTGTTTATGACATCCAGATTGGCATCGTGAGTCTCAAGTGATTAGCATTCATCGTCGTGGCACCAAACTCATCACCAAACCACGTCATCTGCATCACCGCCGTGTCTTGCCAACTGTGCCTCCCCGTCACCAACCATGACACCTCAAACGCGCTACCTCGCCATGCTACCGTGTCACCAAGACTGCCGCCTCGGCGCCGCTAGATGTGCCCCAAGCCATGCCACTTGGCCATCTTTCATGCCGCCACCAGCCCCATTGTGTGGCATCAAGAAGCCTTGCCTACAACCGGATTTAATCGGTGATGGGTAGAACGCAGCAAGAGTCAAACTAGTAACGTGGCTATAAGATGGACAGATTAGAGGATTAATCAGCAGAAAGGGACACTAGGCTGAAGAGCACTCTTCCATCTAGCACGTAATCCTATTGGTCAAACTTAGATTAAGCGGTGGAGACCGCATATTAAGCAAGCAACGAGCAACCGTCTTCTATTCTACACCAAACACCCTCTTCGTCCTCTCCAACTTGTGCAGCGACCTTCCGTCTTGCGCGCACAACCGCGGTGTTTCACGCCGTCCAGCTGCCCAACAACGCCCTCCGTCTCGCCAACAACCACCCCCCCCGGCAAAAAAAAAAAAAAAAAACAAAACAAAACAACCTTTCCCCCACGCACCACCGCACCACCGCACCACCGCACGATACCAGCCGCTCCTAGAAGTTCAAGGCAAGTAAATTCCTTTCCATTTGTGCTATGTAGGTTGACTTTTGTATAACGGGGCCGATTTCCTCGAGTTTTAGTTCTCTCGTTTGATTTTGCGCTTAGTTGTATTAGTCGACAGTTTCGGAGAATGTGCATTGCAAGTATTGTCGAAATTTTAGTTCATTGAATCTATTCATGTGTTGTTGAAATGCTAGATATTGATATTTTCACTGGTTTGCGCTTAAATAGCACAAATTGTGTACGAATCCGAGGTTACAGCTATTTTCTGGTTGGTTTACTGCAGACACTGATTTTGCCAATTTTGTGCTGGTTTGTGTGGTATGGATTTGGTGAGACTTTCTTTGCAAAATTGCTTGTTATACCTTGTTTTACGACATAACTTAAATTTGGATTTTTCGGACTGTGTACGTGCAAAATATATTTGACAAACTACGTGAGTCCGAATATGTCTTCGTAAACAATTACCAGACCTTTACTTGGTTTCTATTTTCCACAGAATTTTTGACAAAATATTTGGATTAGTATCCCCATGAAAGTTTCAGATCATATCTTAAACTATAACGTGAAATTTTTCCATGATTTTTGGAGCTCAATTAGGCTTCCAAAATGCTCATTCTCGAATCTGTTGCATCCTGAAAATTTATACTGTTCTGACCCGAAGTATATAAAATTATTAGGACTCGTACAAGTTGAACCAGTTCTTGAGTTCTTCATAAAAAAAAGTTCCTTGGAGATTCATCCACATTGTGTCAAAGTTCCGTGATTTTTGGAATTGATTTGCTTGGCGAATATCCTTGATTTCTATAGATGGCCAAGCTTCCTTTTCTTTTCTTTTTTTTGTCAAATTTAGCTAAACTCCCTTTTGTAGCCCATCATTTTGAATTGGTAATGCCGACTAAATGTTTCTATCACTTATCTGGCTTATAAAACATAGTTGATGGTGGACACTGAACTGTTTTTGTACATTAACTCAATGGATGGCATGTTTAAATTGAACTATTGAATTGCTACATCATGGGATGAGATGTGTGATTTTGGAATGCCATCGATCCTTGAGACAACAATGCCTTGGGTGGTAATAGAGATGCTTAGAGGGGTAACTAGGGGGCGTAACACAGTTTCCCCAGATGTCCTTGCAATACTGGATTGGTGCAAGATGCTTCGGGGGTAACGGGTTCCCTAGAAGTTGGTGGCGGCTAATTCATAGCAAATATGATCATTAACATTTTTAGATTTCATTTGAGGCTTAATGGTTTACTGGTTTCAAACCACCCATGGTGGTGGCGTAGTTGGTTGAGCACTTGTTCCTTTTGCGAGAGGTCCAGTGTTCGACTCCCTACGTCGTCTGCCTTGTTGGAAAGGAACCCACGACTTACCTGGCAGGCAAGGGTGGTGGTGACTCTACCTGCTCCAGGGTTTACCTCGCTAGGTTGCCAACTTACGGGGGTTCCCTGGGCTACCAAAAAAAAAAAATGGTTTACTGATTTCAGAGGAAACATTTTTCACCTGCTATTTTGATTTTGAAAAAAAATTTCAGGCAAGTTGATTTCAAAATGGTCTTCTATATTTCATGTCTAAACTTCATCGCATTTGTCGACATTGACAAATGTAGTATGGATTACTTGGTAGTTTGCTTGTTGAGTTTAGGCTCACTCTTGGTGGATTATTATTTTTCAAATCAATAGACATGTCAGTATTACTTGCATCCCACATGATCCTCTACGGTGCCCCAACGAACTTCACATGGCACCAAACTAAGTTGCGCGACCCCGACTTTCCCAACGTTACCTTCATCCGTGTCATCACAATACTGACACTCGATGCTAGTCTACCATCGGGGTTGGTGCTGATTGGGTTCATAGCCGTCTCTGCCCGAAACAGTGAGCGTTTGGTCGGACCACTCCTACTCCCGAATGGCGATGACGATAGAGACAGTGGGGCCAATAGGATGAGGGCTAGAGGATGAGAATAGCATTTTTGGAAGACCAGGCAGTTTGGATGAGGTAGGCTATCTTGTAGATATATGGTATCACGATTAAAGTGGTACAATTAATGGAATTTTGGTATAGTCCAGAGTAGGAGTATTTTGGTTAATCCCTAATGTACTTGACATAGGTCACCCAAAAGTATCTAAAACTAAAGGAAATGAATTGCCTTGGTTTTTATTCCTACTTGCATTCCTTGAATTTTGTATGTTATGGGTGATTATTGGTCTATATACATTTTCGTGTGCCTAACAAGTGGAAATATTTAGATAGCCATGTTAGCCATAACGTGCTGAGAACGTCACAATGTGACCATCTGATAGTGAAAGGACGGCCACATAAGTTATCTTTCTCCAACGCAACCGTGTGGAAATTACCAAGCAAAACACGAATATTTCTCCCTCTTATGGAAAATGTGTGGCAAGGTTCGCCATCGATTTTCCAAGTTAATGGTACGATTAGCCAATCACAGTAGAGCGAGAGGAATATAGGAGGAAAGGATACGATTGTGCAAATCAAATGCACATATGTTATAATAGACATGTGACTAGCATCAAGCACGCTATAAGAAGAAGACTAATAGACCGAAAGTTAACTCTAAAAGGTAAAAAGAGAAGGCATTTTTTCTAGAAGAGGAAACGGGTGAAGAATGAAACGATTATGTTTTTAGTGGGGCAAGCGAGCGCATAAACGGTGGATGTGGATAGAATCAAAGGCAGTTTAATTTTTTCTTATTAAGGATGGTTTCGGAAGGAATAAAAAGCGAGATAAAACAAGATTTTGACTTGAATGTCTCCGTGAATATTAAGTTAGCTGCTAGTCAAAAGTATTGACTAGCAGCTAACTTAGCTGGAGAGCAACGCCCAAAGGATGGGGGAGCCCACTCGTCCACGTCATTTTCATATGGAAAAAGGCCTTAAATCTATTATATTTTTATCACTTCAGTCTCAAACCTTTTAATTTACCAAATTGAGTCCTATTTTATTTTTTTAAATAATTTTTCAATCGAATCCATCAAGCCAATTTAACCAAAAATCGTTGATATGGATACTGGCTATTTTATGTGGTACGGCCGACGCTAAAGTGGACAATTTTTAATAATATTTTAATTTTTTCGAATTCATTTTATTTATTTTCTCTTTTATTTTTTTATTTTTTTAACTCTCGCCTAATGACTGGCCACAAGCGTCACCCTTTGGCTGGAAAGGGCTGTGACGCTCTTGCATCACCCATGCCAAGTGAGGGCGTTGCAATCCTTGCCCAAACCAGGCGAGGGTATATCGTTGGCGAGCATGTTGTGGCCTTGGCTGACAAAGGGTAAGTGTCGTGACCCTCACTTGGATTTAGGTGAGGGCCAATGCCCTCACATGTGGCTAGTGAGGGCGTGGAGGCCCTTGCGTGTGACTAGCTATGGTAGTGATGCCCTCGCCTAGGAAGGGTTAGCCTACGGTTATTCAAAAAGAAAAGAATAATTCGAAAAATATTAAAATATTATAAAAAAATTGTCCACATCAACGTTAATTGTGCCATATAAGATGTTTGCATTTACGTTAGTGATTTTTAATCAAAATTGACCAAATGAACTCAATTGACAAAATGTGAAAAATGCTTAAATTTTTATTGATAAAATTGAAAGATTTATAATTGAATTAGTAAAAGTGTAATAGGTTTAAGACCTTTTGGACAGTTTTCTCTGTCTATCAACTTCTGCCTCTATAATTGTGTTCCACATACGTCACTCCATTATATCAGAAGGATGCGCCATCCGATGGGGCATTGTTCCACTGCTGTTTTGTTGTTGCACATATTCCTGACGAAGAAATACACATTGGGGAAGTCGTTCTCTTCTTGCCATACCTGCCTTTGGAATTTTTTGGCCAGTCTAAAAGCATGAAAATTCTCCATACAAGAATTCTTGACTACACATACGCATTCGTGTATCTAGGGGCATAGAATTTCGGATATGCTTTGCCTCGTGGGATATTTTTTTTTTTAATTTTCCGGAGCCAAATCAATATGGATTAAATCAATTGCAACAATTGGTCATGCAAATCCTATGGTCATGCAAATCCTATGCGATGTCCATATATGTATCTCATAAGATCAATAATTATGATTGCATTCACTTCACAAAAAGGTTCAGGGAGGGATATTTTTAGGCGAATCCACTCAGAAGATCGGCAAATCTCTTATGCTTGTTCGATCACTAGCCCATGATCAGGGATATCTAGGTGGTGAGTAAATCTATTGTCAATTTGGCCGAATCTGGTCAGAAGGTCCCTTATCAAGAGTTCGACATGACTCCGCATCTTTAGTAACAGAAGAATTTTTTTTTTTTTTTTTTTTAGGATTAGCACATAATTGCTCCTCTTTCTTAGAGAGACGATGCTAATCGTCCGAGGCTAATCTTGGCTTTTAAGGTGAAACGCATAATGGTCCGTGCCTGATGTGCATCCTTCGCTTAAAATCCTGCAGCTTCTTCTGGGGTACATCGTGTTGATACAGTGCCGACAACCGAAAAAATCATTTACACTAAAAACTTCATGAATAACGTAAAGGACAAAGTAATTTATAACACATGATAGGCTTGTAAAATTACATTATTTTAATCGTAACATTGACTTAATCTGGTACAATGAATTAGGTGATGACTTCTTCATCTGGAAAAAATTTAAATACTCCTGAGTGATAGATACGCTCAAAATAGACAAATCCACGATGCCTTCGACTCGTGCTCCCAAATTTTTCTGCCTTAATGCTAATGAATATACTTTGTATCTTATGCATTTCCAGCTTCACAAGGATTCTTCTCAGAGCAAAAGTAGCGAACTGCTCCAATCAGCTCTTCTTCTTGCTTTAATCAGTCTTTGATCAAGAAAGGAATGTCCTCCATTTGGCTCATTTGGGGACAAAAACTGTGCGTGTTGCTTGGGTGAAAGCGACCCCGTTGGAATATAATACGCCAAAACGACAAAATTTTGCAATTTACTTCAACGCGAAATTACCAGAAAAATAAACGAGATATAATAAGAATACCAAAAATTTACATGATTCGATCCGAGTATCGGTACCTGCGTCCATGAAGAGAGTCAGCAGCAAATAATCTAATATAAACGGAGAATCAGAGTTTATTATCGATCACACGCTCAAGTATTTTCCACACTTAAATTTAACCTCAAACCCAAAGTGTTTATAAATAAACAACTTACTTGGACGTAAACTTCTGGCACAAAATCACCGTGCGTTTAAGCTCAAACAAAAACACTCTACGTACGTCGAAAATAAGAACTCTAGCATTCGTCTTTTGGTTCGCGTGCATACGGATTCACGTTCTTCTTTCTTGATCGTGCGGCGCTCTTCTGGATGTTCCTTTTGTGCGGCTCTTTCTTCTTCATAGGGTTTTCGCGGCTCCCTCTCAGCAGCTCCCTCTTAGGCGGCGTGGACGCGCAAAGGGCTTCACGTTTCTTTTAGCTTTTATATTATGTGCTTAAAGTCAAGATTTTGACTCTGGGCCCCCCATGTCTCTTTTGTCTTATAGTGATAATTTGCACATCCAAAAGTATGTCCAATAAGAAGAGAGATTTCTTCATCCGATTTTGTAATCCACTTTGGAAAATCTTCCTCCATAAAATTCAGTTTAACAAATCGTTATCCAAATTCAAACTCGATACACTAATTTAACAGACCCGGTATAAGGTCATCGCATTGTATTCATCTAATCAGGTGATGAAATTACTTGCTTTTGGATTAACTCGACATTCTGCAAGATATTTATGCTTAGAGCTTACTGATTATAGCAGCTATAATAAATCCAAGTGCTTCTTGATTTGAGCTCATAAGCAATTATAATGGAGTCGAGTTTTTCTCAACTAGAGCCCCTAAATGCTCGTAACTGATTGTATAAAATAAGTGAAAGCATTTGAGCTTCACATACGATGGTTACAACCTGTCTTGCGTGCCATTTAAAGTTAATGAATG
Organism: Eucalyptus decipiens; assembly: GCA_014182575.1. NCBI lineage: Eukaryota > Viridiplantae > Streptophyta > Magnoliopsida > Myrtales > Myrtaceae > Eucalyptus > Eucalyptus decipiens. The sequence continues at coordinate 23,794,341 of CM024618.1, read as the reverse complement.
AGAAGTTTTATGATTGTCATGAGTTAACTGTGCACACATAATATCATAGCACCACTATTTATGGTAATTTTTTTTTCCTACATGCGATATATGCATGAAAGAAGTGCATCAAGTACCATGAGTGCTGCGAGTCCCTCGGTCCCTGGACTCTAACTAGAGCATCGGATTAGTGGGCTGTTTGGTGGTAGAGTTACACCACACTCTTGCAAAGGAGTTAGGAAACCAGTCACTCACCGGGTTAACTCCTGAGGTGCTGAAGATGGAACATGTGGTTGCTGGAATGCACCACGGCTCTTCCTTTTTCCTTCAATGGAAAGTTGTACTAACCCAACGGAGGAAAGAATCCCACAGTTAGTACAACTTTCAATGGAGTGCGTCAAGTACCATGAGACTCAATTATTACCAAATATAACCAAAAAGAAGTACTATTTTAACTCTAGTGTCAAGTGAAATATGCAAAGTCCCTACCCAAATTGGCATTACATGCATTCAATGCATACGAGCCCTTGATTTAGAGAGACACTCGTGAGATTCATCGGATTCAGAACCTCGTACACGGTGGGGAGATAACGTGCATTGCGGGGATGCAATTCGAATTGTCGTGCACGAAGCGTCAGTCACCCGTATATTTTGTCCCCTAATACCTCCTCTCTCCCCATTTTTCTCTATAAATTGACCCCTGGTTACAATCCTTTCGGCTTAAAAAAAAAAAAAAAACGTAGGACACTCCAAAACAGGAACTTGCGGAACCATGCCACCGTCGGACCCGAACGAGACCGACTGGATCGTCCAAGTCAACGAGAGCCTCAAGTGCATGCCCGCCGACGAGCAACAGTACTGGAAGAAGCGGTCCATCTACAGGGTCCCCGCCTGTGTCACCGACCTCAACCGCAAGGCCTTCCAGCCGCAGGCTGTCTCCTTCGGCCCCTACCACCACGGCAAGACCCACCTCCGCACCATGGAGGACCATAAGCACCGCGCGCTTCTCCACTTCCTCAGACGGTCTGGGAAGCCTCTCGATCCCTTCCTCAAGTCCCTGAGGGAAGTGGCCCGAGACCTCGAGGAGAGCTATGACACACTGGACCTGGAGTGGAAGGAGGGCGGCAGTGATGGCTCAGCAAACCGGTTCCTGAAGGTGATGATCATTGACGGATGTTTCATGCTTGAGATCCTGAGGAGCGCGAAACAGGTGGTGGATGGCTATGAGCCTGACGACCCCATATTGTACACCCACAGGATGCTTTCCATAATGCCATACATATGGCCAGACATGCTGATGCTAGAGAATCAGCTGCCGATGCTAGTGCTGGATCGGCTGGTCGCCGTTGAGAGTGATGGCAAGGAGGTTAGTTTCTTAGAATTGCTTTGTCAGATTCACTAACAGTACATCTTGGTGATCACATATGTACTTTGTGCCCCTCACGTGGGATCTGTTGAAAATATGTCTGGATTTGAGCCCATTGAACGAGAATAAGTGAACTCGATCACGTGTGAGTCAGCAGAAAATGTGAATTGGCCGAAATTGTCAGAAGATCGCATGCGGATCTATGAGCCGCAAGCGTGAAGAATCGAAGGAGCATGCAGCCGCGAGAGAGGGGAAGACCATTATTATATTCAACCTCTTTAATTGCAAGCACATGGACGTGCATGCATGGCAAGAAGTGGACGTTGAAGACCAAGACAAAAGTAAAAGTTTGTAGGCTTGTTTTGTCTTCTTTCTCCTTGTTTCTTTCCTTTGCCATTTGTTTATTCAGCTGCAGACAACCAAAGGAAAGAAAGGATAAAATATTACTTGAAGGAGTTCAACGTCGTGGAGATGGTCTTGGAAGACGGCGGCCATCCTTCTTTCACGCTTAAATTATGGGCACACGTTTTCTGCCTCATTAAATGCAAAGTGTGCATGCGTGCCCGTGAATTCTGGTGGGCGTCAGTGCTAGTTACGGGCGCCTAAATGGTTTCACATTTTCTGTCTTACTTCGTCCATAAAAGGCAGAGGAGCGAAGGAGAAGATGGCGCCGAGCTGAGTTATTTCGGTGGCCGAGAGAGAGAGCTGAAGAGAGAAGTCGTGAGGCTTCAGAAGCTCTCGGCAGAGAGAGATTTTTCTTGTTGAAATTACATCCGAGTGTTTTAGCCAGTTAAATTCTTGTGAGTAGAATTTGTTTAATTCCTTGAGTGAGGTTTCACTAGGAATTGTGAGGGGCTAAACACTGTGTGAGTTATCTGGGTGTAATTTGGGAGCGAGAAACACCGAGAGTGTGTTTGAGTGCTCGAGTGATTGTAATCTCCGGTGTATCGCTTGTTTCTATAGTGGAATTCCGTGCTCTCCTGTAGACATAGGTTCCGATATTCGGGCCGAACCACGTAAATCCGGTGTCTGATTTCCTTTCCTTCATTCCGACTATTTTATCCGATTCGCTTGGTCCGTCTCCGTATTCCGCACGCGCGAGACAACAATTGGTATCAGAGCCTGGTTTTGGCTGACGTGAAGCGAATCGGCAACGATGGAAGATGGAAAGGTGAGAATCGACCGATTTGATGGGAAGGATTTTGCTTTCTGGAAGATGCAGATTGAAGATTGTCTATACCAGAGAAATTTGCACTTGCCCTTATCTGGGGAGAAACCAGACTTGATGAAGGATGCCGAGTGGGAATTGCTGGATAGACAAGCGATGGGTGTTATTCGGCTGACGTTGGCTCGTAACGTCGCATTTAACATCGTGAAGGAGAAAACCACTGCGGACCGATGAAAGCCCTGTCAAATATGTACGAGAAACCCTCTGCGATCAATAAGGTCTATTTGATGCGACGTCTGTTTCACTTAAAGATGGGCGAAGGTACGTCAGTAGCTGAACATATCAACGAATTCAATGAGGTCGTTAACCTATTGAGTTCGGTTGAGATTAACTTTGAAGATGAGGTACGTGCGTTGATTTTGTTATCCTCATTGCCCGATAGTTGGAATACTCTCATTCTTGCTGTTAGTAATTCCTCCGGGTCAAGAAGTTTGACATTTGATGAGGTTCGTGATTTGATTCTAAGTGAAGACATTCGTAGGAAAGAATCGGTGAACCCGTGTCTACCGCTTTAGTAGGTGAAGGTAGAGGAAGAACTAGCACACGTGTTAACGGGGAACATGAGCAGACGAAGTCAGTCTAGGACTGGTAGAATTGTCTGTTGGAATTGTGGCAATAGTGGGCATCGTAGAAGAGACTGTTTTAAGCTGAAAAATGAAAAGGGTAAGGGAATTAGAGTTGAGTCTACAGAAAATGTTGCAGCCGTAGCTGAGAATGATTCCGATGGTGTCGATTGTGTCTTGTACGTCACCGAGGATTTGTCATTTGACGGATGGATAATGGATTCTGGTTGTTCATTTCACGTTACACCAAATAGGAACTGTTTTATCACTTATCGTGCACGGGTAGTGGTAAAGTCCGGTTAGGGAACAACGCGAGTGCGATGTTGTGGGTGTTGGTGATATTAAAATCAGAATGCATGATGGTATTGTGAGGACATTGACTGAGTAAGACATGTTCCGAATTGAAAAAGAACTTAATTTCCTTGGGTGCCCTAGATTCAGCTGGTTGCAGGTATTCTTCGAAGGTGGAGTTCGAAGGTTGTTCGAGGTGCCCTGGTGATAATGAAAGGAATCAAGCACGGAGGCCTGTATAAACTTCAAGGTGAGACAATGACAGGTTCCGCCCCTGAGACGTTGGATGCATCTGTTCGAGAGTCTTTTGACTGCTCGAGGAAGACCTGGGTGTTTGTGCCAATGCACAAGTTTAATGCTGGTGTCAGGATCACGCGGTCAAGAGCTTTGATCGAGACGGAGACTGGTAAGTCGATCAAGCATGTGTGGACTGACAATAGCATGGAGTTCTGCTCGGAGCTGGCAAATAAATTCTGCATGAAAGAGGGCATAGTGAAACACCGCACTAGTGCCAGTAAATCACAACAATTTGCAGAATTGATGAGCAGAACATTACTAGAGACGGCCCGTAAAATGATCTCTAGTGCTGGTGTTGCTAGGAGAATCCTAGCTGATGTTCTTAGTACGGTAAGCTACCTGGTGAATAGATCCCCATCAACCGCTATTGAATGGCGGACTCCTGAAGAAGTGTGGTCAGGTAACGTTGCTGGTTATTCTATTTTTAGAATGTTTGGTTGCCCGTGTTATTTTCGAGTGAGTGATGGTAAGCTCGATGGGAGGGCAAAGTGCATATTCCATGGCTATGCACAAGGTGAGTGGGGCGATCAGTTGTGGTGCTCGGATATATTTTCACCTGTTGACAGCAGAGAAGTTACCTTTGACAAGTCTCCAGTACTTCTGGATAGGAGTGTTTTTGGCAGTGTTAATACGGATCTGGACGGTGTTCAGCTCAAGGTGGAGTTGCGACCAGAAACTCCTGAGGTAGCAGGTACTAGCGGAATAATCGACACGGATGATGCTTGTAGCGAGGTGGAGCCAATAGAGCCAACAGTTGCTGTAGCTGCTGAATTTGACAAGGTGCGTGTTCGACCTTCTGTCAGATATGGAAGCAATGATGGTTTTGCTTTATCTGTGATACATGAGGTTATGTCGGAAAATCCTTGTGGAGTAGCTAATTATGCAGGTGGAGTTGGTGTATTGATGAGGTCCACGATTATGGGAAAGTTCAAGCGCGGCTTGAACTTGGAAGCACTCTGTGGCGGTTGAGCCCGTAAGGGCTGTAGGAGAGTAGTAGCGAGGTGTCCACTGAAGCGATTATGATTTGGCTCAAACGTTGAGCCAAGGTGGAGATTGTTGAAAATATGTCTCAATTTGAGCCCATTGAACGAGAATAAGTGAACTCGATCACGTGCGAGTCAGCAGAAAATGTGAATTGGCCGAAATTGTCAGAAGATCGCATGCGGATCTATGAGCCGCAAGCGTGAAGAATCGAAGGAGCATGCAGCCGCGAGAGAGGGAAGACCATTATTATATTCAACCTCTTTAATTGCAAGCACATGGACGTGCATGCATGGCAAGAAGTGGACGTTGAAGACCAAGACAAAAGTAAAGGTTTGTAGGCTTGTTTTGTCTTCTTTCTCCTTGTTTCTTTCCTTTGCCATTTGTTTATTCAGCTGCAGACAACCAAAGGAAAGAAAGGATAAAATATTACTTGAAGGGGTTCAACGTCGTGGAGATGGTCTTGGAAGACGGCGGCCATCCTTCTTTCACGCTTAAATTATGGGCACACGTTTTCTGCCTCATTAAATGCAAAGTGTGCATACGTGCTCGTGAATTCTGGTGGGCGTCAGTGCTAGTTACGGGCGCCTAAATGGTTTCACATTTTCTGTCTTACTTCGTCCATAAAAGGCAGAGGAGCGAAGGAGAAGATGGCGCCGAGCTGAGTTATTTCGGTGGCCGAGAGAGAGAGCTGAAGAGAGAAGTCGTGAGGCTTGAAGCTCTCGGCGAGAGAGAGATTTTCTCGTTGAAATTACATCCGAGTGTTTTAGCCAGTTAAATTCTTGTGAGTAGAATTTGTTTAATTCCTTGAGTGAGGTTTCACTAGGAATTGTGAGGGGCTAAACACTGTGTGAGTTATCTGGGTGTAATTTGGGAGCTGAGAAACACTGAGAGTGTGTTTGAGTGCTCGAGTGATTGTAATCTCCGGTGTATCGCTTGTTTCTATAGTGGAATTCCGTGCTGCTCTCCCCGTGGACATAGGTTCCGATATTCGGGCCGAACCACGTAAATCCGGTGTCTGATTTCCTTTCCTTTATTCCGACTATTTTATCCGATTCGCTTGGTCCGTCTCCGTATTCCGCACGCGCGAGACAACAGGATCCATCTAATGGAATACTCCAAACCTGTCGGATGCATGATTCGATCAACTGAGAACATGATTACTAAATCTATCACCACTATCGGAAACTCTCTTCTTCTTGTTTTTTTTTTGTGGTCATTTTAACTCAAGTACAACTGATACGACAACGATCTCACATTCAAATGCACTGACTTCACACCATCAACTCAGGATGACGAATACATCAACAGGCTCATCCTCAATTACTGCTCCCCTGGCAAGAACACGGTGAGGATAGGCAAATGCCTGCACGTCCTGGACGTTGTCAGGAAGAGCCTACTACTCCATGAGAAGCCCAAGCTGGACAAGGTGGGGTGTGAGGGCATTCTATTAGTCCGATCGGCCACTGAGCTCAACGAGCATGGGATCCGGCTCAAGAAGAGCAAGACCCGCAGCCTCACGGACATCTCCTTCGCTGGCGGGGTTCTGAGTCTCCCTGAAATCGTGGTGGAAGAAGCAACTGAGTCCATGTTCCTCAACCTCATCGCATTTGAGCGCTTCCATGTCGGGACGGGGAACGAGGTCACGTCCTACATCTACTTCATGGACTACATCATCGCCAATGAGTGCGACGTCACGCTTCTCCACACCTTGGGCATAGTCCTGAATGTCCTGGGGAGCGACAAGGAGACTACCAAGCTGTTCCCTTTGCTGGCCAAGTACACAACAATTGAACCCAACAGCAGTCTCATTGCTGTGTGCAATGAGGTCAACGAGTATTGCAACAAGCCCTGGAACAAGTGGAGGGCTAATCTCATTCAGACCTACTTCAGGAGTCCTTGGGCTTTATTGTCTATGGTCGCGGCTATCTTCCTCTTCGCACTCACTATAATTCAGACCACATATACCGTGCTCAGCTATTGAACCCACAATTTGCCTGTACAATAATTTTCCCTTTCCAGTCATGTTCATTTCCCACTTTGGCTGTTCGTTTATCATAATCAAATGATAACTCTCTTGTTTTGGTCTTTTTCATATTTGTCCATGTCAGAAATTGTGATCCATTTTCCAAATTCTATAGATCTCTCCTCAACTATGTCAAGAATGGCGATGGCTGAAGAAAAACATGAACGTGGGAATGCAAGCAAGCATCAGCTAAAGAAATAGTAAGCAGAAGCCAAGTTGGGGAAGACTTAGGTGGGAAACATTGAAAAAAAGTCAACAAGAGTTGAGGCATCCCCGTGAGAAGGAAGTTGCCTTACACATGTCAAAAAAACTGGCTCGATTATTTTAAAGAGCCTATAAATAGAGCCTACGTATGCTAGGTCGTGTGTGTGGGGTTTAGCCCTCGACCAAGTCTGCGGAGGAGTAAGCTCAATATACATATCCTATATCCCACCCCTAACACGTCCTTCAACTATGTTTATAATACCATTTTCATAAACTAATGAAATTATCCTTATCCCATAAACTTTGTTTATAACCTATCTTTGTCCATTCCTCCGCATCAACTAGACATACACGTATACATCGGAACACACGCTTCCACTAATACCAGCAGTCCAATTATGTAAAGGCTGGTCTAGTTTTAGGCAAATGAAATCTTCCATTGCACCATTTTCTTCCCAATTAAAATTTTAGCATATTTCAACGAATTTAAGTGAGCAACAAATTTGGCCATCAAAGACATTTCTCTTCCCCATCAGCTTCAAATTTCAAAGTCATCTATATATTTTCAGATCGTCAAGCAATCAATCATTAACACAGAACAAACACACTTTTATACTGAGAAAGAAATATTTTGAAACTTCCAACATCCTTCCCAAGATAGAAAGAGGGAAAGTTATAACACTTCTTAATCGCCATTATAGAATCCTACATCGAGATAAGATAACAACAAACTATTAATTATCCAACCAATTTTTTTTTTAATTATGTATGTGGAATGTTAAGATTATGTCTCCCAGTTTGAAGGGCCTAAACAATCGCTTGTTATTGATTCTTAAATCTTGATGACACAATTAAACATTTATTGTATAGAAAAATTAAGATCAACCCAACTCCATAACAAAAATATTAATTAAATTGCATATAAGTATTAAGATCATTTTAATTAAGCCCATATAATATTGCATTAATGGACTAAAGCAAGGGGGTTTTGAGCTTAATTGAATTATTTGAACTAAGCCCGGGACAATAAGCATATCTTGGTATTCACAATCAAAATACATGGGAGCTCCAAAAAGCAATGACAGTGGAAGGTCCATCTTACATGTATTTAGAAATAAGCGGGCAAGCCAAAACTCAATAAGAGCCAAAACTAATAAATGAAATCTTTAAATTTAAGGCAAACCATCATCTTACTACTCAATTACATGAGAGACAAGCACAAAAAAACCATGTATGACAAAAGTAGGAGTAAATGTACTATCTTCTTATCAACAGTTAGAAAAATTTACTCCTACATTTGTCATACATGGTTATTTACTCCATCTATTTAAGGTAAATGATCATCTTACCACTCAGCATATGAAATGACCCACAAGTCAATTTAGCGGTTGGAAAAATTAACACGCATGTTAGGGAATCAAGTACTTCATAATCTACTAGCTACAGAAGTGCACGACATGTCCTGTGTGATAGCGACTAAAGTACTCCTTAAATGGTGAAACCTGTCAGATCCTTCCTACAGGAGTGATGATGACGTTTCCGCTGATCCGATTTAATTGTTGTCCATGAAATAATATCGTTTTAAATGAAATTAAAGGAATATATAATGTTTTTATGAATAATGTTTGATATGTGAATATTTTGTTCAATTAACTAGGAGCACTTTGAAAGATTGTTTTTCTCAATTCAATGAAAGTGTTCCATAAGCTCTATTTCGTTGATATAATAAATAAAGGGCATTGTAATGTAAAACATGAATGAGAGATATATCATTCTAAGTTGAGTTCAATGCATATGTTCTATTATGCTTTGAATTTTGCACGATTTGATGTGATCTTTCGAGTTCACACTTCCTTTGATCTTTTTGTATATGGGAATAGAAAGTTAGGGAGAAGAACATAAAGAAGTATGAAGGAGGAAGGGGGGGGGGGAGAGATATTTTTGTTGAAAGAAAAGGGAAGATTAAAAAGAAGAAAAGAAAATGAAGAAAAAGTTGCTTTGAGAAAAGTTTAAAAACTGCCATACTTCTTATCACAAAAAATGTCTTAAAAATTTGGAATTTTGACTAGAACCTCTTCAGTCTCGGTAAGAAGTAGTTAGGAAGGAGATAAAGGTCGAAGAGGAAAATTTGACTACAGGACGAATGGTGGGCCAACCCAATTTAAGTTTTAATAATAGCAGGTTAGTTAGGGTGATTGAGGTAATCAATAGTTTAGATAGGTTTGTCGAGTCATTTCGAAATGACAGAAATCACTACTTTAGTAGAAGAAAATATTGGTTAGAGCTGGACCTTCACGTGAGTCACACTCTACTCCATTCATTGATCACCATGTGCTCAAATGGCAGCCCACTTTCAGTGTATTTGACAAATCTTTATGCTATGTCTCTCTCTTGTGACAATTTTTTATGCTATGTCTAACGAGAATTCAAATCCTGCATAAACTGAATATTTTTGGAGCCAGACTCTACTTGGAAAGAAATGTTGCATTCTACCTCCTTTAAGTAGGGTGCATTTGCCTGTGATACTTAGGCCCGCCATTAGTTTCAGGCAAGCTTTAACGTTGATGATTGCAAAGTGCTTACTAATAAGGCATTTGAATATTGCAAATTCAAATCAATAATGGTCCGTTTGGTTGCGGTAATGAAATAAGACTGTAATGTAACAGCGTGGAAAATGCTCATTTCCCACCTAATGTAATAACGACATTTTAGCAACACTTTCTACAAACAGAAATCGCACACGCCGCACAATTATATTGAGCGCATATGGCACATTTTTCACCTCCCAGCACCGTTTGGTTGGGAAATCAACCACCTTCTCTAATGTCAAAGAGCTGCAAAATCTGAAGATTGAAAAATGGGATCAACTTGGTTAACTTCAACCATCCACAAATTATTCAACTCTATCGATATACATATTTGATTTCATGTAGGAACTCATGGTAAATCTTCCCAGCAATTCATTTATCAGATTTTACGCCATGTCTTAAATGTCATGAAAAGAGAAAATTCACCTCCACAGAATAGTAGCTCCCTCATAGTCACAGAGAACAGGGTATTCGGCAATACAAGCTCAATTTTTTCTCTCGAATGGGTGAAATGAGAAACTCAGAATACTCGCAATCCACGACTTTCACCACAAGAAGATTGAATTGCGAAGCAAAGTTCCGCAAATTAGCCAACTAGGTCTCTCTACTGTCGAGTATCGACTAACAGCTAACTTGGCTGGAGAGCAAGGCACAAGGATGGATTAGAAAACAAAAACCAAATTCCTGGAAGCGAGTCTATGAATAGAAGAGCTTCGTACATGATCAAAGATGGGGGAGCTCACTCGTCCATACTTCATTGGCTTCCGGCTCTATATCCGCATGCCTGAGCCGACCACATGCATTACACTCCATTGTCCCGCCGCTGTTTTGCTGGTGCACATATAACTGATGAAGAAATACACATGGGAGACATCGTTCTCTTTCTGCAATACCCGCCTTTGAAATTTTTTGGCCCATCTAAAATCGTGAAAATTCCCCATATAAAAATTCTCGACCGCTTATACACATGCGTGTATCTATGGACCTAGAAGCTTTTGAACATGCCTCGCTGCAGGGGATCTTTTTTTCTTTCGGAGCGAAGTCCATATGGATTGGATCAATTGCAACATTTGGTCATGTGGGTCCCACGTCACATCCAAATACATATTTCCCATGATTAACTATTATAATTATATTTGTTTTACAGAAACGGTTCTAGGAAAGGACATTTTTAGGCAAATCCACTCAGAGGATGGGCAAATCTCTCAGGGAAAAGGTTAGCATAACTGTCCTTTGCAAAGTGACGGTCTCAGGGTCAAAGGGGAGCCATAAACATATTTAGAGGAAACCGGGAGACTTCTTCAACCGGTTCCAATATTTGACCGTATGTTTCCTATTATTCTTTTCTTTTTACTTTTAAGTTTCCTTTTTACAAGCTCAATTAAGTGACAAAATCACAAAAAGACCCACGGAATCATTTTTTTTTTATATAAAGAAATAAAATAATAAAATAGCTACTGTAATATGAATAATTACAAGCAGCATATTATTATCATTTACTAAAGAAAAATTGTCAATGCCGTTATATAGATCTATTAAATTTAAAAGATGAACCAAAAAAAACTTCATGTTCCATGATGTCGTGACATTTTCATCACTATCATCTTCGTTTGAATTGTTCATCTCATCTTCATCACTATCATTATTTTCATTAGTGGAGTTACCTTTAATTCGAACTCTATCCATCTAACAAAATTAGAAGAAAAACTTAAACATTATATGTCTAAAATATATAGATACAAACTAAAATTCAACAACAATAAATACCTCTTACTTTCTTGCAATCAAGAAGCAGAATTAATGAACCTTTATCCATAGTTATGGTTATTATATAATAAAAATAGGGAAAATGCTGAGATAACCATGCCGTTAGTTTTGAATAGGAGTGGCCATACCTCAGCCACACAGTTTCCATCTTCAAAATTGGAGAATTACTTAATAGATTACCCGTTTTTTATTATATAGAAATACATTTTCCAAAGTAGGTCATGATCAAATTTGTTGAGGAAATGTTCAAACAAGATTCCAATTATCTAGAATCATTAAAGAAACAAATCAAAGTAATAATATTTAAACAATAAGAAATATGCGAAGAACTCAGTTGCTACTTTTAAAATAGTGGATATTATTCTCCGGCCAAAGAATAAGATTATAGTTCCCAAAAAAAAAAATAACTTAATAAATAAAAAATAGGCATGTAATTATCCTGTATAATTTGAACTCCCGATTATTGTATGATTTTGTAATCTAAAAAGTCATAACCATGGATAAAGGTTCGTTAATTCTACTTATTAATTGTAAGAAAGCAAGAGGTATTCATTGTCGTCGAATTTTACTTTGTGTCTATGTATTTTAAACATATAATGCTTAAGTTTTTCTTCTAATTTCGTTCAGATGGATGGACTTCATATTAAAAGTAACTTCACTAATGAAAATAATGATAGTGATGAAGACGAGATGAACAATGCAAATGAAGATGATAGTGATGAAAGTGTCACGACACCATGGAACATGAAGTTTTTTTTTTTTTTTTTTTTATCTTTTAAATTTAATAGATCTATATAATGACATTGACAATTTCTCTTTAGTAAGTGATAATAATAAGCTGCTTGTAATTATTCACATTGCGGTAGCTATTTTATTTTTTATTTCTTCATATTAAAAAAAAAAAATTGATTCCATGGGTTCTCTTGTGATTTTTTCTCTCAATTGAGCTTGTAAAAAGGAAACTTAAAAGTAAAAAGAGAAAAGAAAAATAGGAAACATACGGTCAAAAATTGGAACCGGTTGAGGAAGTCTCCCGGTTTCCTCGAAATATGTTTATGGCTTCCCTTTGACCGTGAGACCGTCACTTTGCAAAGGACGGTTATGCTAGCCTTTTCCAATCTCTTAGGCCCGTTCGGTCACCAGCTCATGATCAAGTGTATCTGAGTGGTGGATAAACCACTTGTCAATTTGGCCTGGTCTAGTCGGAAGTTCCTTATCAAGAGTTTGACAGGAGTCTTTAGTATCAGAGGATGAAATTCTTTTTGTCGATTAGCACATAATTGTTCCTCTTTCTTAGAGAGCCGATACTAATCGTTGGAGGCTAATCTTTGCTTTTAAGGTGAAACGCACAATGGTACACCTCACTTAAGATCCTTCTGCTTCTTTTTGGGGAACACCGTCTTGACATAGCATCAACAACCAAAAATCTCATATGCACTAAAATCTCCACGAATGATGTGGGGGACAAAGTCATTTATAACACATGATAGGCTTGTAAAGTTACATTTATTTTAATGTAACATTGACTTAACCTAGTACAATAAGTAGGTAACCACTTCTTCATTTGAACAACATTTAAATAGTCTCACATTTACAACTCATGAGTCATTCTCCTAAGTTGTATCATTTTCCCCCTTCTTACACACGATATGTGTTCCCTAACGCTAATGAAAGACCCCAGCTTCACAAGGATACTTCTCAGAGAAAAGGTAGTAAACTGCTTTTGATCAGTTATTATTCTTTTGTTAATCAATCTTTGAGCAAGAAGGGAATGTCCTCCGGTTGGCTTACTAAAACTGAATGTGTTGCCTTGACGAAAGGGACCCGCAATGAGGAAATCAATCTGCGTAACCAATTCATCAAAGTGATGTATTAATCTGACTGGGTGATGGAATTAGTCACTTTCGGATTAAATCTTTGTCTCGCAATATATTTGTGTTTAGAGTTTACTAATTATAGCAGTTATTATGGATCCAAGTGCTTCTCTATTGGAGCTCATAATGGATTTGAGCTCTTTTCGATTGGAGCTTATAAATGCTTGTAACCAAGTGGAAGTATTCGAGATTCACACAAGATGGTTACAACCCGTCTTGTGTGCCATAGCAAGAAGTTATATGATTGTCATGAGCTAACTGTGCACATATAACATCATAGCGTCACTATTTGTGATAATTTCTTTTTCTTTTTCCTACATGCAATGTATTCATGAAAGAAGTGTATCGAATACTAAATATAAGACTTAAGTAAGAAATTGGGAATATCTCGAATATATGACAAAAAAAGATTATCAAATATAACAAAAAAACTGTACTATTCTAAATCTATTGTCACGTCAAATATGCAAAGTCCGTACCCACATTGGCATTGCATGTATTCAATCCATACAAACGATCGGAGAATTACGTGCGTTGCGTACACGCAATTCGAATCCTCCGGCACAAAATTTTATCCCCCAACCCTCTTCACTCTTCCCATCTCTCTCTCTCCATGTCTGTCCATATTTTCACCATTTCTCTTACTCCTTTCAGCTTAAAAGAATAGAACACAAGCCACTCGAAAATAGGAACTTGCGGAACCATGCCACAGCGGGACCGCACGAGACCAACTGGATCGTCGAAGTCAACGAGAGCCTCAAGTGCATGCCCACCGACGAGCGACAGTACTGGAAGAAGCAGTCCATCTACCAGGTCTCGACCTCCGTCCCCGACCTCAACCGCAATGCCTTCAACCCGCAGGCTGTCTCCTTCGGCCCCTACCACCACGGCAAGTTCCACCTCCGCACCGCCACACACTTCTCCAATTCCTCAGACGGTCTGAGAAGCCTCTCAATCCCTTCCTCGAGTCCCTGAGGGAAGTGGCGCGGGACCACGAGGAGAGCTACTACGTACTGGACCTGGAGTAGAAGGAGGTCGGCCGAGAGGGCATAGGGGACTGGTTCCTGAAGCTGATGATCCCTGATGGCTGCCTCATGCTTGAGATCCTGAGGACCGCGGCACAGGAGGAGGATGACTATGAGCCGGATGACCCCATATTTCACTCCCGCAGGATGCTTTACATCATGCCATACATATGGCCAGATGTGCTGATGCTGGAGAACCAGCTGCCAGTGCTAGTGCTGGATCGGCTAGTTGCCGTCGAGAATGATGGCAAGAAGGTTAGTGTTTTAGATTTTGCAGTCATGTTCACCTAACAGTACATCTAGTTGATGACAAATGGACCTCACATGGGATCCATCAAATCGAATGCTCCAATCCTGTCGGATGCATGGTTCAAGATCAACCTAGAATTTGATTACTATTATCGGAAATTCCTTCTTTTTCCTTTTACTCAAGTACTATCGATACGACAACAATCTCACATTCAAACGCAGTGACTTCACACCAACAACTCAGGATGACGAATACATCAGCAAGCTCATCCTCAATTACTGCTCCGCTAGCAAGGACACCGCAAATAAAGGCAAATGCCTGCATGTCCTGGACGTTGTCAGGAAGAGCCTACTTCTCCATGAGAAGCCGAAGCTGGACAAGGTGGGGTGCGAGGGCCTTCTGTTAGTCTGGTCGGCCACTGAGCTCATCAAGCTTGGGACCTGGTTCAAGAAGAGCAAGACCGGCAGCCTCACGGACATCTCCTTTGCTGGCGGGGTCCTGAGCCTCGCTGAGATCGTGGTGGAAGAAGCAACTGAGTCCATGTTCCTCAACCTCATTGCATTTGAGCGCTTCCACGTCAGGACCAGGAACGAGGTCACGTCCTACATCTACTTCATGGACTACATCATCGACAATGAGTGTGACGTCGCAGTTCTTTACAACTTGGGCATAGTCCTGACTGTCCTGGGGGACAACAAGGAAACCACGGAGCTGTTCCACTTGCTGGCCAAGTACACAACAATTGAACCCAACAACAGTTTCATTGCCGTCTGCAATAAGGTCAACGAGTACTGCAATAAGCCCTGGAGCAAGTGGAGGTCTAATTTCATCGAGACCTACTTCAGAGGTCCTTGGGCTTTATGGTCTTTCATGGCCGCCATCTTCCTCTGCGCCCTCGCTATAATTCAGACCATATATTTCGTGCTCAGAACCCACTCTTTGCCTCTCTGTACAATAATTTTCCCTTTCCAGTCATGTTCATTTCCCACTTTAAATATACCGAATGATGGACATTTGGCTGTTTATTTATCATTATCATATTATAATTCTATTGTTTCAGACTTCTTCATTTTTGTCCAATCGTGTGAAGGATGATCAAGTTTTAGGCAAATGGAATCTTCCAACGCACCAATTCTTGATTAAAATTTTAACGAGTTGCAGCGAATTTAAGTGAACAACAAAGATGGCCTTCAAAGACATCTCTCTTCCCCATCGGCTTCAAATTTCAGAGTCATCTATATATTTTCCGGTCATCAAGGAATCAATCATTAACACAGAGAACATACTTTTATGACAGAAAAAAATATTTTGAAACTTCCAACATCCTTCCTGAAATAAAAAGAGCTAAAGATATTCAATGTTCTAGACTGCCATTATAGAATCCTAGATCGAAATAAGCTGACAGCAAACTGCTAATTATGTTTAAAGAACATTGAGAATATCTCTCCAGTTAGGGCAGGTTTCCTAAGTTGAAGGGTTTGAACAGTCGCTTGTCATTGACACCTAATTTTTGATGACCCAATTTGACATTTATTACATAGAAAAATTAGGGATTGACACCACCCCAAAACAAAAATATTACTTAAATTGCATATAGATATTAGAAGCATTTTAATTAAGCCCAAATAATATTGCATTGGAGTTAATGGACTAAAGCTAGGGGGTTTTAAGCCTAACTGAATTATTTGAACTAAGTCCAGGATAACGAAATTAAGTTGATTCAAGTACAAGCACATCTTGATATTCATAATCAAAATATGTGGGAGCTCCAAAAAGTAGTGGCAATGAGAGGTCCATCTAAAATGTTTGTAAAAATAAAGGGGTGAGTTAAAGCTTAATAAATGAAATCCTTAAGTCTAAATTAAAAAATGATCTTACCACTCAACTTGGTACCGACAAACAACGTGAATTCAAGATAAGTATAAAATAACCATGTATGACTAATGTAGAAGTAAATGCACTATCTTCCCATCATAGCCCATGGAAACCATTAAAAACATTGCATAAGGTTATTCACTCAACTACAAACAAATGGCATATTATTTCACGATGCATAGATATTGTGTACTAGTCCATCGATATATATATATAAGTGAGTTTCTAACTCCTACTTGTCACTAGCTAGGACCCATTTCATAGAGGATGAAATCATACATACCCATTTGCCACACCTCTTAGCCCATCCATCAAAGGTGTCTTCTATATCAACGGTGATAAATACACAACTGTACATTTGCATAATGATTGTCATTTCATCATCACCATTAACTCATGGGGGATGAAATCATACATACCCATTTGACACGCCTCTTAGCACATCCATAATGGGTGTCTTCTATATCAACGATAATAAATATACAACCGTACATGCGCATGATGATTGCCATTTCTTAACATCATACCACAGGTTATACAAGCCATGTCATCATAGGACTTCATATCCTCTCAACCTTGTAGAACCATCTCAAACAGTAGAATATCTAGCTAACTCCAAAGTCTCATACACATACTCATACAAGAGAATTCACTTTGTGGCGAGTGGGCCAATACAAAGTTCTTTATCATGCGGCATCAATGACATAAAAATCATTATAACATAACAATTACCACATGCATATGAATAATTTGTCATTTCTCATTCAATTAATCATTTACAAATAATTATATGCACTTCAACACACGTATCCTCATTCTTTTCTTGCTAAGCCATCATAATTTAATCTGAAGCAATAAGTATGTGATCAGTAACTTAAAAATCGATAATTGCAAATCAACAACTCGAAATGAACATTTAAGAACCAACAACTTTGAAATCGATGTCTTAATCCACAAATTGACAACCTTAGAACTAGACAATTTTGGTTGAAATCGACAATTTAAAATGGGCAACCTTGGTCGGAAGTCAACTTCTTCTAAATCGACTGCTTGAAGTTGGACACATAGAAATGGATAACTTGGATAATAGATTAGTTACTTAACAATCGGTGAGTTGATCAGGAAATTGATTTACCTAGAAAGTTGATTGGATTATCAAAATCGGCAAAAACATTAGAATTGGTGAATTAGTAAGAGAACTGACAATTGGTCAAGAACGGTGATTTATCAAAAACCAATGACTTTCAAAATTGAAAATTTGCTCAGAAATCAATTGAATGACCAAAACTGGTAAAATGACTTGTCAGTTGACACTTAATCAAAATCAAAATCTCGTGAATATTTTTTCAAGTCCAAATTCCAAATGTTTACACTTATCTCACCCAAAATACAACCAAGGCTTTTGGGGAGTCGATCACACACTTTCTATGCTGAAATAGTTATCAATTTATGTCAAGTAAACATAATTATTTCAATATGTCTTTATCAAAGCTTGATCGCACTCGGGATTAACATTAGAACTCCATTAACAATCATCAAACGACCAAATCAAAAGTAATAAATATATCGATCTAACTTAAGCATTAGAGTTTCACTTACCTTGAACAAAGACTTGGACAACTCAAAGCCTTAATCCCCTTCAAGGTAAAATAAACAAAAACAAAGATTAACAGTTCTCAATCTTTTAACAAAACTAGTTTAATAGAAGATAATAAAGCCCAAGAATTCACCTTGTGAACTCTTGAAAGATGAATTTTGAAGCAACGATAACACAAGTATATAATTTTTTTTTTCTTTTATTCAAAAGATATGAAAGTGATAATAGAAGAGAAGAGTGACGGATGATCTTTTTCTCTAAGCAAGAACAAGTTGCGATTCTTTTGAAGCTAAGTTATTCCTAAAGGCTTCATACAATCAAGAGAGGATGTACTTTGAAGACTTACATGAGTTACGAAGGGATAAAAATGTTTAACTAAGGTTAAAAGCAATGACAACATTGGGTTAAAAACACTAGGTTGAAATTGAGCAAGAGTTGTTCAAATTAGAAAGAGACAAATGGCTCAATTATATGATTCCAAAGTTGACATCAATAGGTTACTAAGACATTTAGTATTTCATACATAAATAAGGAAATCAATGTCCATTATAAAAACTAGTCAGAAAAAATATTTTGAATCCACTGAAACTTTTCGTGAAAGTTACCAAATGCAGGGAGAAACTCAAGTCAGTAGATTTCTAACTTGCTACTTTAACAATACGTAATCTTGGAGTGTATGAATCTCCAACAATAATTATATTTTTATATGTCATCGGATCTTAAACATTTTTATGGTGACATACAGATTTTTTTATATTCAATCTGCATGGACAAGTATATTTCAAAGAAAAGATTCCTTTTTTTTTCTCTTAAAAGCTCACCATATGTTGATGATTGAAAGGTTTGATTGTATAAATCAAGCATATTAGAGGACTTAATTGCATCGAAAAAATTGAGAAGCGGAATTGAAAAAATCTAAAAGTAAAAAGACTAAATTAGTCATTACGAAATATGATTTTGGAAAACAGTGGGAGTTGAATTTGTTAAAGCTCTTCGAGCATTTTTTTGGTAATTGATGTTATGTAGATACAGAAGGAAAAAAGTGAAAATATCAAAGCGGACCATCTAATGGGCCTACAAAGTTTTCGGAGGTTTAACTTGTACTCTAGCAGCCCAACCCTTTTAAGAACCAAAACTGGCTCGGGTTATTGAGGTAATCAGGAGGCACGTTTGGGCAGGCTCGTTTAATCCTTTTGAAATGACATGAATGCCTTATCAGGTACGATGCTCCCCTTAATATCTTAATAAATCTCGTTGTTTTTTTTTTTTTTTTTTTTTGGGTGACCGAGGAACCGCCGAAGATCACCCTTCGGGGATCACACGACCCTCCAGTACCCGATGGCACTGTCGAGCCTCGCCGCAAGCCACTATTTAGACGTAAACCTCGGGGGAGGCTAGCCTAGGACCCCAACACCAGGACCCCCCTCTTCAGACACTTTAGAAACAAGAGGGTTCGAACCCTCGACCTCTGCGATGAGGGAGAGAACTCACACCAACTGCGCTGCCCGTGGTTGGGTTAATAAATCTCGTTGTTGATCTATACAAATAAGAGACATGTCAATGCTGAAACTCCAAGAGTAACACTATAGGCATAAAAGAATTTACCTGTTTTGAAATTCTTTGGCCCTTCTAAAATCGTGGAAACTCTTTATCGTAGCTCCTGAGATCAATCATGAGTTATTTAACCAATTGCTAGATGGCCGCATGTCCTTAACTCTTTATCTCATGACATATGACAACAATTATTAGATGAGCTCATCCTGTGCTCAATATTGCAATGACCCACATGTCAATTTTCAGTGGTTAGAATTAAGGACTTCATAATCTGCCATCTATAGAAGGGTACGATCATCTCCTGTATGATTGCGACTGAATTTCTCCTCAGAATGGTAAAACACGCCAGAGCCTTCCTACAACAATTCTGATGTTTCCGCTGATCCAATCCAATCATCTCCTTCCAAACAGTATCGTTCTGAATGAAATTAAAGGAATTTATAATGTTTGATATGTGAAAATTATGTTCGATTAAATAGGGACACTTTAAAATTTGTTTTATCATTTACATCAAAGTGTTCTGTAAGCTCTATTTCATTGATATTATAAGTACAGGCCATTGACATGTAACATATGAATGAGAGACATATCATTCTAAGTCGAGTTCAATGCAGATATTCTGTTTTTATTTTTATTTTTTTGGTAAGAAGTAATAATATATAAAAGCTTTGAATCAATAATTACAAAATTTGAATTGTGCGCAAATTCGATGTGATCTTTTGAGTTCACACTTCCTTTGATCTGTTTATAAATGGGAATAAAAGGTGACATGAAAGAACATAAAGAAGTACTGCGGATGTGGGGGAGAGAGAGAGATTTATTGAAACAAATGCGAAAATTAAAAGAAGAAAAGAAAATGGAGAAAAAGTATTTTCAAGAAAAATTTAAAAGTTGTCATACTTCATTATCTTTGAATATGTCTGATTAATTTCAGAATTTGGACTAGGACCACTTCCCTTTCATTAAGTAGATAACAAGTTGAATAGAAAAATCTACTAATGAATCGAAAGGTGACCCAACCCAATTTAAGATTTAATAAAAGCTAACTAGGGCGGTTGAGGCAATTAAGAGAATATAAAGACAGGCTTGTTAGGTATCAGAAAATATTAGGTGGTGTTAATGGCCATGTCCAGAGAGCCCCCACCACCAGCCACGGCAAGCTCACGATGGCCTTGCCTAATTGTGAATTGGATTTGTTTTCTTTTTGTCCCTGGTAGAGTTTCTTTTTCTTTTTTTTCTTTTTGGGGGATTGTCATCTTGAGTTTCTTACTAAGGGGTTTTGCTTGTTCTGGTTTTGAATTGGCGAGAAAAATTTGACTTTTCTTACCCATTTTAGAATGTTGTGGAATTAAAAAGGGAGGTTTCGATGTGCATTTTGATTTCTTCCTTTGATGGTGATTCTCTCCCCGGCAGCACGAATATTTACTTCAACTTATAGAATTGACTATGTCATACTAGTTTGATTTTGATTTGACAACACGAATATTTACTTCAACTTATAGAATTGACTTTGTCATACTAGTTTGATTTTGATTTGAGTTTTATATATCTTTTTGCTAGAATCAAATTTTCTCCATATGAAGCTGATAAAAGCTTTTGAATTTGGCACAGGATGAGTATAACTTGTCTTGTGCACCACCAGAAATCGATTTATGAGAAATTCTATGATTGTCATGAGTTAACTGAGCATATCTATATATTATTGGAAAATCACTCTTTGTGAAATATTATTTTTATTTATTTATTTTTGCTATATGAGATGTACATACGGAAGAAGGGCGTTGGGTATTAAAAAGGAGATCTCAAGTAAGAAATTTGGATTATCCCAAAAGTAAAACTTATATATCTATCATCACGTCAAATTTGCGAAGCCCATACCAAAACACCTTAAATGCACTCAATTCAATATGTGGATGGCAACCGTGCAATTCAATTCCCACCTTTTTCATGGTACATACCTAAACACTTTTTGTCATCTTGAGTTTCTTACTACAGGGGTTTTCTTGTTCTGGTTTTGAATTGGCAAGAAAAATTTGACTTTTTTAGGCATTTAAGAAGGTTTGAATTTTTTTTTTTTTTTCTGGTCTACTCTATTTTTGACATTGGCAAGTGGGAGTCGAAAATCTGAAACTTTTCCCCATCCCATCCCCCGAGAAGGTGGAGGCATTTAAGAAGGTTGTGGAATTGGAATTAAAAAAGGAGGTTTCGATGTGCATTTTGATTTTTCCTTTGATGGTGATTCTCTCCCCAAGAGCATGAATATTTACTTTAACTTATAAAATCGACTCCATCATACTAGTTTGATTTTGATTTAAGTTTTAATATATCTTTTTGCTAGAATCAAATTTTCTCCATATGAAGCTGATAAAAGCTTTTGAATTTGACACAAGATGAGTACAACTTGTCTTGTGCACCACCAGAAATCAATTTATGAGAAATTTTATGATTGCCATGAGCTAAATGAGCATATATATATTATTGGAAAACCATTTTTTGTGAAATATCATTATTTTATTTATTTTTGCATATAAGATGTACATACCGAAGAAGGGCATTGAGTATTAAAAAGGAGATCTCAAGTGAGAAATTTGGATTATCCCAAAAGTAAAATTTATACATCTATCATCACCTCAAATATGTGAAGTCCATACCACAAAAACACATTAAATGCACTCAATTCAATATGTGGATGGCAACCATGCAATTCAATTCCCACCTTTTTCATGGCACACACCTAAACACTTTTTGTCTTTACCTGGGGCACAAAGAAGCGACGCACTCCTCACTTGGGCACCTCCCAAACACTCTTCCCACATTAATTTGATTGGTTTGAGTTAGTCGCCTTCGATTAAGTCAACATTTTTTACGAGATTTTTGTGAATATATCCAAGTACTTATCAATCGAAGCTTGTTGTAAAATTAAAGCGAAAACTCACTAAATCTTACGATCAAATCAACACGAAATCAACAGAAAAATAAATGAAAAATAATAAAGAAACACTAGATATTTATGTAATTTAGTGTGAGTATCTACTCCACTGGGAGAGTGTGAGTATCGGTATCTGCTCCACTGGGGGAGTTAAGAGCAAATATTAATCTTGTGACTAAGCTAAAAATTATAGAGTAACAATCGCTTACAAGCTCAAATATTTTTCATACCTAAATCACACACAAGCCCACAACATTCACGAATAACATAACTTGATCCCTCTTTCTTTCTTAGTTTTTCGTCCTCGAATGGAAGACTTTCTATTTCTTTTCTGCATCTTAAAATCATGAAAAAATTTAAACCCTTTTCTTTATACGGCCAACCAACGGTGGCGCCACTTGTACGGCCTTCAGAGAAGTCAATCTCTTTGTTGATCAATCTTGGATACTTACACAATTGCCACTGCTCCAAAGAAAACAAGTAAAGTAAAATAACAACCTTATCTTGTTCGAACTCCTAGGACATGGCTCCAATAGGTATTCAGTTAAGAATTCTGGTCCATCTCATCCAATTTGGATTGGGTCTCACGCACTAGCTCAAACTCAAGATATCATTTAAAAGAGCTCATAAATTATCGTAGTTAATTATGCTTAAGTGATTTGAAACTAAAGAAATAAACAAAAACAAAAAAAACCCATACTAATATTTAGTTTCATATAGAAGCTTAACTTTGATTTGAGTTCTAATATATCTTTTTGTTTAAATTAATTTGATTTTTAAATTTCACACAAGATGCTTACAACTTATCTTATGTGTCATTTGAAGTTAAATATATGATAAGTTATATAATTGTCATGAGCTAACCATTCACGGATATCCCTAGAACATTTTACTCATTATGAAATTCTTTCCCCACAAGTGAAATATATATAAAAGATGGACATCAAGTACTAAAAATGACATCTCAAATAAGAAATTCGGCATGTCCCAAACATAGGAGGTACAAATTATTATCAAATGCCACAACAAATATCAAATATACGAAGTTTATGCCTCAATTAGCATTACATGTACTCAATTCCAACGGACCTTTTAAATTAGGCAGACACCTTGTGAGATTCGTCAACCTCGTGCTTTACGTGCATGCAATTCATTTCCTCCGGCTTTCACGGGACATGCCTAAACAGGTTTTGTCTTTACCGCATGCACCAAAGGCGACTTATATATACATGGTCTGTCCAGTAATGCCACTTCAACTTGAAGCATTGAGGTTGGACAACCCCAAACTTCATACACTCTTCCCATTCTCTCACCCCCACAGCACCCCAAATCCACACCCCGCTGCACACCAGCCCCACACCCCCAACCCCCACACCCCCCGCCCCCCCCTCCCCCACACCCCACCTCCTCTCTCCCCATGAATACTCCTCTCCTCTGTCCCAGAACAGAAATTTGTGGAACCCCTGAAACATGCCGAATCATGTTACCCTTGCCACCCCCACTGCACCCGGACGAGACCAAGTGGATTGTCCACGTCGACAAGAGCCTCAAGTGCGTGGCCACCGACAGGCAACAGTACTGGAAGAATCCGTCCATCCACAGGGTCCCCGCCTTCATCACCAACCTCAACTGGAAGGCCTACCAGCCGCAGGTTGTCTCTTTCGGCCCCTACCACTATGGTGAGGTCCACCTCGGCCAAATGCAGGAACACAAGCACCGCGTGCTCCTCCACTTCCTCGAGCGGTCGGGGAAGACCCTCAAGCGCTTCCTTAGCTCCTTGAGAAAGGTGGCGCGGGACCTTGAGGAGATGTACGACACGCTAGACCCGAAGTGGATGGAGGGCGGAGGGGGCCGGTTCCTGGAGCTGATGATGATGGACGGTTGCTTCATGCTCGAGATCATGAGAACCACGATAGAGGAGAAGCATGGCTACTCGCCCAACGACCCCATCTTCAGCACCTCCAGGCTGGCATACTTAAAGCCGTACATAAGACGAGACATGCTGATGCTGGAGAATCAGCTGCCGATGCTAGTGCTGTATGAGCTGGTCGCCATCGAGAGCGATTACACGATGGTTAGTTTCTTAGATTTCGCTCCCTTGTTAGAGAGGTTATTGCATGCACGCAAAACGCCGTACTATGTTCACCTAATAGTACATCTTGGTGATCTCACATCAACCTCACGTTGAATCCACCAAATTTAATGCTCCAAAAATGTTGGATGCATGGTTCGAGATCAATGAACAATTTCATTATTAAATCTATCAATAAGAGAAAAAAGGAAAAGGGAAAAATCTACCAAATGTCTCTTAACTAATTATAAAAAATATATCAAATATTGCGCTAACTAATAAATCCTAACTATGATTTTTGATATGTCAAATATTAAACAAATAGGAAAGAAAACTTTTAGCAAATCTTCTCTAATACTCCCTCTCAAGTAGGTGCATAGAGGTCACGAATGCCCCACGTGCTAATGAGAAATGTATACCAATCTTGACTCAATATCTTGGTAAAAATGTTTGCCAATCAAAGTCTAGTGGGTACGTGCTCAATTTTAATGGCCCTGGACTGTGTTCTCTAGAACAAAGTGGCCATCAATCCCATTATGCGTTGTTCAATTGTGAAATACCGGGTTTGCTGCAATGTGTGAGGCGGCATGGCTATTGCAATAAAGACCCATCGGTTTGTCGTACAATAATTTAAGGGAGGCAAGTAAGTGTGTAACCAAATCAATTCACTAGTGGTAGTTGCCATAGCATGATATTCAACTCCAGCAGAATATCAAGAAACGGTGATGTGCTTCTTGGTTCTCCAAGACACTGGACAACCACTGAGCATGACAAAGTAACAAGTCATCGAATGCCGAGTGATCGGGCAACTCGCCCAATCAAAATCACTAAAGGCAGCCAAGCGAAATGAAGTCGAGAATAGTAACAAAATCTCTTTTCCTGGGTTTTTCTTGAGATATTTAAAAACTTGTGCAGCGGAATTCCAATGCTACTCCTTCGGATGTTGCATCAACTGAAAAAACTATGTGGACGAAATAACATAATTTAGGTCGAGTGCTATGATAAAAATTAACAAAGATTTTGTAAATCTCTAATTTTTCCTTCATCAAATAGATCCAAATTGCTCGACTATAATTTGTCGTCGGCACAAATTTTACACAAGGCATTGCTTAACGGAAAAGGAAAAAGGAAAATTTGCCAAATATTATTTAACTAATTATACGAAAAATGTTATGCTAACTTATAAATCCTTACTAACGATAACAGATACACTGTAAGGAAAGTAAATCTTTAGCCAATCTTTTCTAATAATCACCTTTATGGGAGACTTCTGTTTTTCCTTTTAAGCAAGTAGTATCGACGCGACAACAATCTTGTATCCAATGCTCTGACTTTACTGGAACAACACAGGACGACGAATACGTCAACAAGCTCGTCCTCAAGTTCTGCTCCCCAGCATGCGCATCACAAGGATGGGCATGGGCAAATGCCTGCATGTCGTGGACGTCTTCAGGAAGGGCCAGCTGACGGACACTGCGAAGGTCCGGTACGAGCCAGAACATGTGGAGCTTGAGGCTGCTGTGGAGACTGAGCAGATAATCCGATCGGCCACCGAGCTCAACGAGATCGGGATCCAGTTCAAGAAGAGCCGGACCAGCAGTCTCAAGGACATCTCCTTTGCCAGAGGGGTCCTGAGGCTCCCCGTTATCAAGGTGACTGACACCACCGAGTCCGAGTTCCTCAACCTCATGACTTTCGAGCGCTTGTACATCGAGACTGGGAACGAGATCACAGCCTACATCACCTTCATGGACAACATCATCAACGGTGAACAGGATGTTGCGCTGCTTCATGCCCAAGGCATCATCCAGAATGGCATTGGAAGCGACAAGGCGGTCGCCAAGCTAATCAACTCTCTGTGCAAGGAAGTGCCGCTCGCATCCAACAAAAGCCTTGATGTCGTGCAAAAGAACATCAGTAAGTACTGCGCGAAGCCCTGGCACAAGTGGAGGGCTAATCTCAACCACACCTACTTCCAGAGTCCTTGGTCTATATTGTCTCTCATCGCCGCCATCTTCCTCTTCGTGCTCACTGCAGTGCAGACTGCATATACCGTGCTCAGCTACAATTGAACCCTCCCGTTGCCTTCGGTTAATAATTTCTTTTTTCTATTTTTAAGTTTTTCTCCTACTGGCTGATGCTTGATGATTATCTCTCGATTGGTTGTTGATTGTATCGTGAATGATTTTCCTCCTATTTCCAGTCGTGCTTATTTCCCTCTCTATATGTTTCGAACGATGGACACTTGGCTGTTCATATATCATTATCAGATGATGATGCTCTTGTTTCAGTCTTCTTCATTTTTGTCCAATTTGGATAGGTAGTCTGACGGATGATCAAGTTTTAGACAAATGAAATCTTCCATTAAAACATTTTCTTCTTGGTTAAATTTTGTTGAAGTTGTTCCAGAAAAACCAAGACTCTACAAGTTTCTAGATCTATTGTAAGTAGTTAAAGTATGTGGTTCTATAGCTTAGTTCGTGGTAGTTAGAAGTAATGGCTAAAAATCTGTCCAACATGAAATATGAATCAAATTTCTCTGTTTGTGACGGAGATTCTTAGCAGAAGAGTCGATTAGGAAGGACTATAAAAAGGCTTCATGCTCGTTCATTCATGTCCAGATCAACTATAGCTCCACAAATCCCTTGTACCAAACATTTGATAATGCAAGCAGCTCCAAAAGCTCCTTCCTTTGTTCCTTTGCCGAGTAAATCCTTCACACATACACACTTGCTCATTAACACCAAAAGCGAATAGTGATATTAGAGCCTCGTTCGATTGGTATTGCACATGAGTCCTATCTACCAATAAGGTCGCAAACGCACTAAGTCGGAAGTCATCGATTGTGCGGATGATGGTTCAAGAGTGGATTTTACTCGAAGGAGTTCAAAATTCAAATTTCAAGTTTGAAATAAGCCACATTTCAAGTCTTATGGGTACCCTTAGAATTGAACTGGAAGTGTAGGCAAAGATTAAGACGCTGCAATCGTTAGACCCTAAAATCTAGAAGATTCTGAGAGAAGACACATAAAAGAGAAAAATGGATTTTCAAGTTACTAAAGATGGAATATTAAAGTTTCGTGGACGATTGTACGTGCCCAACGATGTAGAGCTTAGGGAAGAAATCTTGTTGGGAGCCCATCTTAGTAGTTATAATATTCATCTGGACAACACAAATATGTATCAAAATCTACGCCAGTAATGTTGGTGGAATGGTATAAAGGTAGATATCACCCAGTGTTTAACGTGTCAGCAAGTGAAGGCACAACATTGTAAGCCTGATAGACTTTTGCAACCTCTGGAGAATCCTGAGTGGAAATGGGAACATATTATGATGGATTTAATGATAAGATTGCCAAGGAGTCAGTAGGGTAACAATTCCATCTAGGTCATGGTTGACAAGTTGACAAAGTTTGCACAATTCATCGCTGTACGAAAAAACTTTGCCTTGGATAAATATAATTAATTGTACATGCGCCAGATAATTCATCTTCTTAGAGTGCCAGTAACGATCACGTCAAATCGAGATCCTAAGTTTATGGTAGCTTTTGGAAAAGTTTGTAAACTGCCTTGGGAACAAAGCTACAGTACAACACAGCCTATCATCCGCAAATGGATAGCCAATCTAAAAGGACTATTCAGATGCTCGAGGATATGCTGCGAGCTTGCATATTAGACTTTAAGGGAAATTGAGAAGAACAACTTCATCTAGTTGAGTTCGCCTACAACAATAGCCATCAATAGACCATCAAGATGGTAACATTTGAAGCGTTGTATGGTAGGGTCTGCAGAACTCCTGTCTATTAGGACAAAGTTGAAGAATGCAAGATTCGAGCTCTGAGTTAGTTTAGCAGTTAGTGGATGCCATTAAAGTCATTCAAGAAAGGCTTAGAATAGCCCAAAGCCGTCAAAAGAGTTATGTAGATAAATGGCGTAGGCTTTTGGAGTTTCAAGTAGGCGAACACGTTTTTCTCAAAGTGTCATCGATGCGAAGCACTTCGTGTTTTGGCAAGAATGGAAAGCTAAGTCCAAGGTACGTTGGTCTCTTTGAAATTTTGGAGCGAATTGGGACTTTAGCATATCATCTCGCCTTACCATTGAGACTTACTCAAGTGCATGATGTGTTTCACATGTCGATGTTGAGGAGGTATGAACCTAATCCGACTCATGTGCTGAATTTTGAGGAAATAGACATGGACGAGAGGGTGTCATACATGGAGAGGCCAATTTAGATAGTAGATCGAAATGAGCAAATGCTGCATAACAAGATGATTCCCTTAGTCAATGTGGTCTAGCAAAACCATAGAACAGAGGGAACCACGTGAGAAAGCGAAGAGATGATGAGGCATCAACATCCCCACCTTTATGAGGAAGAGTTGTAATATTTCAAATTTCAAGGACGAAATTTTTGTAAGAGGGGAAGAGTTGTGATATCCCCACCATTTCATGTATTTCGAGATACATGAAATGGTTATTTCATCAATGCGCTGATGGTTAATTTACTATAAACTAATCACTCATGAGTGAACTAATTTATTGGATGAGACCATAAAAGATTAAAACGCGAAAGACTAGAGAATTCAATCAAAGATCGACCACTCAACCATAAGAATTAACAGGGATCAATACTATGCTATTGTAAATCAATTAGCAAATGGATCGATGGAAGTACGTAGATGATTCACAGGCGGTTTCCACACGATTTTGATACTCGCGTCGGATAACGATAAACCGATTTTCTATTTATGTTATACTCAAAATACATAATTGAACTCTTGCGATTACATGACAATCAAGAGTCATCCACGATTCGAAGTGAGGTACAAATGTAGATTGAAAATTATTGATCACGGGTCAACTAAGTGAAAACCTCTAAAAGTCACTTGATAGTTTAAGTCATACTAAAATTGTATTTGATCGATTTTAACTATGAAATTTAATTCAATTTCAAGAATCAAACTTTTGAGGATTTCTAGACACACATATTGGACGTCTCCTCTTTTGTCCATCGAATTTTTGGCAAGTTCAAAATTTTCAGAAAAAGAATTATAGGACGAAAATTGGAAACCGGAAAGGAAACTAGGCCTAAGGGCAAAATTAAAAAGTTTGGACAAAAAGTGAATGAAATGTCCAAAATGCCATTGCATTTATAAACTACAAGACAAAAGAAATAAAGGAAATGATGAGAGGATTTTAGGGGATTTTGTTGGATTTGTCAATGATAAAGATTTTTTTCCCCCCCCCATTTCCCCTTGGACAACTAAACTAACTAAATCTCTCTCTCTCTCTCTCATTTTGCTTCTCCTTCTTCATCTTCATCTTCATCCCCACCTTCATCTTCTTCATCTTCTTCCTCTTCTTTCTTCTTCCTTGAGCGACCACCACCACCATCCACCACTACCTCCATCTCCACCGCTGGTGCACCACAGCCCAAGCCAAGCCCAAGCTTAGCCGTAGGTTTTGAGGAGTTACCGCTGCTGCACCACCTTCATTGTCGCTTGTCTGCACTGTTGCCATTCCTCACATCGTGGCTCACTGACCTCACCGCCGCCGCAAGCCACCACCGAACACTCCTCCCTCCTTAGCCAAGCCGTGGGTCTCAAGTGTTGAGCTACCACCGTTGGTGTGTCCACTTAAGCCGTAAGACTCGAGTTCTCATTGCCGTCGTGCCATTGTTGCTGTGAGCTCCCCATCGCAGAAAAACCTGTGAGTTAATTCATAATCCTTGATTAGAAATTTAATTGCCTTTAGGGTTAGATTTAGTTTAGGGGTAATGGTAGTAGTGGCCTTTAATGATAGTCTAGCCCTACTAAGGTTAACATGGATTAGATTAAGGTTAATAAAGGTTAGTCTTAATTCAGGATGGTCAGTTTAATTAATCATGTTCAGATTAATTAGTCATGGTTAGTTTAATTAATTTTAATTATCTTAATTAATATTAACTAATTTAATTAATTGTGATTAGTCTAATTAAACATAATCAGTTTAATTAATTACAATTAATATTAGTTAATCACAATTAGAATAATTAATAAATATTAGTATTAATTAATTATAGTTAGTTTAAATAACTGTAGTTAGGCTTAATTAATTGTGTTAGAACTAATTAATCACGATTAGTGGAAATTAATTATAAATAGTCGTTAAGTAGAATTTTATGCTTGTTTTACTGGATGAATATGTGCTTAATTTTGCTTGTCTAAGCTTCTTATGCCATAATGTTGATTGCCCAAATCATGAGTTTATATGCTATTTTCAAAGAAGGTTTATTTGAAAAGAAAATGACAAATTTTGAGGTATCGTGTTTGGACATCATGTTTTATGTGTTAAATGGAGGTAATGGGGTTTTAAAATGAAAGTGTGCAAATTTTGGAGGGTTAATTTTAAGTACAAGACCACGTGCAATTATTTTAGTATAATTTTAAATGTAAAGATTTTCCGAGATTTGTTATTTAAGTACGAACTCTACGGCAGAGAAAAATTGGCTTGAATCTTGGTGTGCTTTTGTGGTCACTTAATTAAACCTGTCACCCAACTAGAGTTAGGGGACGATGCCCAATGTTTATCGAATGCCTGACAGGGGTCTGGATTCTGAGTTATAGTTGAAGCCGAACCAATGTTCCTTGATGAAATGCCGTCTAGGTGGGGATTTTAGATGATGCCATGCCCGATGGGGCAGGACAATCCCCGATCATGCCAGAAAACCACCAACTCGTGTGTTGGTCGTATTTTAGGGTTCATAATAATCGGAGCACATGTGAATGATTGTGATGCATTGCACTTGATTATGAGGTAAAACCATGAGGCACGGTATGGGACAGGCCAAAACGGATTTTACCTTATAATTGGAATGCATGGTGTATGAGAGTTATGTGTTATGATTATTGATTATACTTGTTGAATGATAATGGCATATGTGATATGCTAATATGCAGAGTGTGCCAAGGCGAGGCTGGATTGTATGTTGTTGTATATTTAGGCTGCCTTTGAAACGAATTTGCATCCTAATCAGTGCTTAGGCTGTTAAGTCACTAAGATTTATATCTTACCCTGTTGTTATTAATTATTTTTCAGGCCCGTAGTATGGAGAACCATCGTGTTCGGTTCAATGTCCCTATGGAGACGAAAAGTTGGCTCGTGTTAGAGAAGTTAAAGTTAACTTTAGACCCCTGTTGGTTTTTGTAATGGTTTGTAAATATGAAACTTCCCGGGTTAAACAAATATATAAAACAAAGTAGCATTTTGGAAGTGTCACTTTTGTACTGCTTTATTATCCCTATTCTTTATTGATTGACTGTTGTTTATATAAATTGCTTCTACCTGCGTTTAATCAAAAAAAGAAAAAGAATGGGTTAGTGACGTGTCTTGGAACGTCGCACTTTAATCAACCGTTGAGGGATATTCGTGCTCAGGGGTTTGGGGCGTGACAATAGGGAGTCTAGTTAATGTTCGGCTAGAATAAGATTACAACAACCAACTCTTTCACTTCAAATCCAAATAGGATAAGTGTGCTAGGCTTTAATCCAACAAATTCAGTTTGACAAACTGATCTCATCCTCTAATCAGATCAGTTTCGTATACTTGATCAAATTGTTTTCATATATGGCTCAAACTCGTACTATAATTTGACAACATACTAAAAGAAGAGTTTATGATGCAACAAAGGCACGCATCATTAGACTTCAATCTCTTCAAAATGCTAAAATAAACAATTATGAGACCCTCAAACAATAATGTGGAAGATTAAGAGAACAATTAAATTACATAAGGGCTTAAGGAGATGATATCAGGGTGGAAGAAAAATTGTCTGTGACACTTATTAGAGAATACGATATTATTGTCGACTCTGTAGAAGAATTTAAGGATTTAAAAACCATGTTTGTGAGTGAATTAATTGACTCTTTGGGGGCGTATAAAAAAAAAGACTAATGCTACAAGATAAAGATTGTAGCCAAAACAGAGCACAATAAAGCATATACACGAATCTCACGAAGAAACTCTATCTCAAGGATATTTTTTAGTTCAATCGTCAGTGATCCTTCTCCATCGCTCTTCAGATGTTGTCACCACCATCGATTGACCACGTCCGTTGCTTCCAGGTCTTGTCCGCCGCGCCTCTCTTCTCCCTCCCTTCTTTTATGTGAGTGTTCAAAGCTCCTCATGCTTGCTCGATCCTTCTTTGCCGGCACCAATCACGCTTGATGTTTTGCTTCAAACCACGATATCTTTACAACCTTAAGTACTCAAGAACAAGGCTACCATTCAAACCATGACATCTGCTTCCAAATTGTCAAACAAAGCTTGAATGAGAGAGAGAGAGAGAGAGAGAGATAGAACAATAGAGGAAGAGAGACAAAATTGCTTTAAAGCGGCAGCATTTTGTGATTAAAAGCCAACTCATCATCACGTGGATTTTTTATAATGAAAAAAATACTTAGGCATTAACATTTAGGGTCTATTCATTTCGTGAAAAATATCACGTTTTTGGAAAATATTTTCTAGGAAGTCATTTTCCAAAAAAATAACGATATTTTTTTGTGTTAAATTGAAACCTGAAATTTAAGTGAAAAATATTTTTCATTGTTCGTTATCTAATTTGATTTTTTTAAGAAAAATTACCCCAAAAAAAATAAATTTCAATATTTTTAATTGACGAAAAATTTGTAAAATTTTAATTTTAATTTTAAATTAATTTTATTTTTAAATATTTTAAATTAATTTTATTTTTAAAATATAATTTTTATTATTTTTAATTTTCTTTTATTCTTTCTTTTTCTTTTCCTCCCTCCTTCTTCCTCTTCATTCCTCCGCCACTGCGTGCCTTGACATGGTCTACTGCCCAACGGCCAACCAAAACACAATCGCCAGATCCGACAAGCTCAAGGCTCGGCCAATCCAGGTGAGCTGCGAGCTTGCCGGCCAACCAACAGGGCTTGCCTGGATTGGCTAAGCCTCGAGCTCACCAGCCTTGGTAGAGCTTGAGCTTACTTGGATCAAGTGAGCCGTGAGCTTGCTAACCCAATACAGGGAAGCCCGAGCTCCACCGAGGCTAGCAAGCTCGCGGCTTGCCAGATCCGATGAGCAAGTCTTGTCCTCACCGAATTTGGCCTTGGGCAAGGTTGGAGTTGGCCTGTGGCCTGCAACCGGCCAAGGAAGAAAAAGAAAAATAATTAAAAACTCAATTTTAAAAAAGAAAAAAAGAAAAAGAAAACATAAGAAGAGGGAAAACAAAGAAAATTAAAAATAATTCGAATTAAAAAAGAAAAAAAGGAGGAGGAGGAGGAAGAGGAAGTGAGGGCTTATAGAGATGTGAGTTTCTCTTCGTTTAGAAGACTCTTTCCCTTTTATGGAAAATGTTTTCCCTAAGCAATTCATTTTCCATGAAACAAATATTGGAAAATTCGGAAAACGTTTTCTCATAAGTTATTTTTCGTAAAATGAACGGAGTCTTAACTAAAAAGCCACATTATATTTTTTGTTGGAATTTCTCGTCGATGGCACTTTAAGATTTTGTTTTTTTTTTCCTAATTTCGTACTTAAGTGAACCGACGAAATTTTTTAGCAATGAAGTGAGTACCGTGCAAAACTTTTAGCACTTTTAGTATCTTATGCCTCCATAATTTAGTTTGATGCAATTGCTCTCCCGCAATAGATTCAGGGAAATCCGTGGGGGTTTACACCGTGGACATACAAAGTATCAAAACACAGACCACCCTCTTGTGATTCTTGAACAAAACAAATTACTTACATAAATTACTGTGGTGTTTACTCTTGCGTGATGTGATTCTTTTCTTTTTGCCTCCATGTATGGAACTATTTTTATTCTTCTCCCTCTTTAGTCGTGCTCCAGGAAAGGTGGTCCACATTATTAACGTGGACCCCCAGAAATGGTTGCGCACTCGATTGCTTCTGTAAGATTAAGATCTAAAGAGTTGTCTTAATGACAGAATTATGTACTGGGTCAATTGATGTGTTTTGCTTGTTTACGAGTATATGCCCAAAATCCTAAAATGAGCCTTCTGGGCTTGTCCAAGATGGGCTTTATCCTTCAGCATTTGCAACAAAAGGGCTCAACAAAAAGCCTTTTGATCTTCCTTTCCTTGAAAAGTTGGCATCAACAAAAAGCCTTTTGATCTTCCTTTCCTTGAGGAACAGTTGACCCTGACCATGACCAACAAAAGGGCTCAAAAGCTCATGCCTATGATCGTGTACTATAAAGCTGTCTTTGGTGGGATTTTTTTTGTCGAATAAAATAATGGTCGGATAAGATATTGATGGGATTTGTTATATGGTGTCTATTCTTTAGTAAATATCCGGATATAACATAGATAATAATAGAACTGCTCTATTGACGAAGAAATCTGCTGCTCTAAAGCACTGTTAACGAAAACTTCGCCTTCATGCCGCACACCGAAGACATCCCCCAGATCAGGTGCCCTGCGACTTCCGCGACAGTTCTCCATGGAGTCCAAGAAGGAGTCGCGAGAGAGGAAAAAATGATAAAAGATTGAAAAAAGGGATCTTTCAGGGGAAGGTGGCTCGGTTCTTCTCCCTCAATCCACCATTGCCATACGTCACTGCAACTTCAAATTTCACCGAGCCTTGCCTTCTTGTCGTCACTACAACACCGTCATATTCATTTTCCCCCACTTTTTTTTTTAAATGACTTTCATCGACAATGCCAAAATTTGTCAACTCAACACCAAACAGCCAGAAAGTCACGCATGCCTCCATCCTCATATACCTTCATTTCTTTCCCCTTTGTTTTCTCTCTAATCTGATCCACTTTCTTTTTCCCATGTGTATGTTGTCCTTATGGATATATTATGTATTCATCATCACTACAATATTCACAATCTATGTCTTTATGCAGACAAAGCATCTAAAAAATCTCCCACATCTAGATGACACATGGTTATAGATATGATGAATGGTTTTGACTAAACCAATATTAATTAAAAAAACTGGATATATGTTGATGGATAATCTAAATGAAAGAAACCAGCGTGATTAACTATATCATTAGATGTAGATAATCCCATATTTATGTCATTAATCCACAAGGTTTTGGCTCTCACTTTATATGATTTATTAATAAATATTACAATTTATTTTGGGTTTGATAATAATGGAACTCGATGAGTTGAAATTTATTTACTTAAAGTGGATCCTCTCAAAAAGGTAAAAAAACAAAAACAAAAAAACAAAAAACAAAAAAAATACATCGTGACCAGAAAAATGGCCATGTTTATATTGGAAGAAAAAGACAGATGTGATTATTTAGATGTTGATGTAATCCGAAACTGACCATTTGTCACTTCTCCACCTACCACAAAAATAAATAAATAATCAACAAAAAATTTTACTAAAGAGAAAAAAAAAATGAAATGAGACCATCTTTTTCTTTTTCTTCAAATTATCATTTCACTGTTGCCGGAGCTAGAAAGTTCGACTTAACTGCATGAAGAATAATCCAGTTGATTAAATTTACTGCTAGTCAAATCAAACAGAAGAAACTATCATTAAAGTGATTTAAATTTAGTTGAGGAAGTTTTCTTCTTCTTCTTCTTTTTTTTTTTCGTTTGGACACGTGATTATGAATAGTCATTCTCATCGACTCCATGATGGTTTAGAGGGAAAAAGTACATCAAGAATGGAATCCCCTCCTTACCATGTGCGATCGAATGGAGCCAAATCTACACTAGTTGGTCAGCCAGCAATTTCCCCCTATTATAGGTGGTCGTCAGTGCGAAACATGAGACCACAATACAAAAGAAAATTATATTCATCTATGATAGTGTTTGTCTTCTTATTTTGTCGACTGTATGACATCGATCTCTAGGCATCATAAACTCGGTGCACTATGATTAGCTTATTGATCTATAATTAAGTACGAATTGGATGGACCATAACAATGAGGTTAAGGCTTCGGATATGGATTATTGTGATAAAATAAGACTGGTGGTTGACTTGATAATATGGTCTTTGTCCTTTAAGAAAGAGACCTAAAGGAATTGGATTTCTGTTGCACACACATGATCAAAACCATTATCCCAGATTCAGAAAAGAAATCTTCCTTCCTTTGACCATGATCTCCATTAGATTTTAATGAATCACATGCCATTTAATCAACTTTAATAGTGAAAAACACAACCTTTTGAAAGGCATAAGTTACCATGACATATTTTTGTTAGTATTGATTGATATCTTACTAACTATCTAATTATAAACAATTCAAAGATTATCATCATATTAATAAAATTTGCCACACTTTTGGATAGTTACTAAAGTTATTTGAATGGTATCTACTAATGCATATCTGCAATTACCAACGTGATATAAATTTCCACCGTTCTTTTATAATCTCGAAGTCTTAATGTACAATGTCGATGAATAGTTTATCAAAATAAATTGAAATCAACAACTAATTGTCCTGCAGAATGCATTTAAAAGTGAAACTTATTGCCCTAACTTGAACTAATGAGCCTGTCATGAAAAGGTGAAATGTAACATGCTTTGTTTGAACATTGATCAACTCAGTTTCAAAGCCGTGCATGTTTGTTTGGATTTAAAATGAAGTAAAAAATTTTCTTTACTTTTCAGCCAGAATTTAGAATATTGTTTAAACTTCAAAAAATTATTAAAACAATACATGTGAGTCTATGCGTTAGTATTTGAGTACTATGCAAGTTTCAGAAGTTCAGGATTTAAAAAGAAGTTAAAATGCTTAAACTGTAAAATTCAAATTAAGCAAAAAAAGTTATAAAAATAAAAGTCGTTCCAGACACACTAATAATAAAGGAGACATATCAACGTAGATCTAGAACTTCTTATTAGTTACCCAGTACAATACACAAATTCAAAGTAAACTACCCAAAATAATCAAAATCAACTAATACTCAGACCACCCAAACGTTAAACAAGATGCTAAATAAGTTTGTAAGGAGGAGCAACTTGGTCTTTTTTATATAGGGTTTTGCTTAGAGGTATGTGAATAGTATTTGCATAAATAAAATTTTTTAAGGAGTTATTGGGACAACAGAAGAGAAGGATCCAATATAATATCAATATAAGCAACGTTTTACAAAATTGAACAACAAAAATGCTGATTTTATAGAAGAAATGATGCAACAAACTTTGACTAGCTACAAGAGTTTGTGTACGATGTATTAAATAAAGGATGAGATTTGAGTTTCCACATCAAGTTATGCAACATCAACCAACAAATTTGAGAAGATATAATATGTGAGATGGCCTTTTTTATTTTTTGACCATTGACAACCCCTTTTAGGATGCGTATGACAAAATTTCTAGAATAAAAATTGAATTTTGGCTAATAAATCAATTTCTATTTCAGAAATTGAGAAACTAAAAATTTTAATTTCTGATTTCTTTTTCAAATCTATTTTTTAAATAGAAATCTGTTCAAGAAATAGAAAAATCAAATTGCGTTATTAAATGGATTTCTGTTCCAAACCTATTTCAAGAAACAAAGAAACAATAAATAAAAAAGTAGAAATTTTATCACGCGCGCCTTTATTGGCTCATGTTGACTTCTTGAAGCTTGTAGTTTTTTTTTTTTTTTTATCTGAAATATAGAAAATTCATTCGAGTAGGAATGTTAAGTGGACCCATAAAATGGGTTTCAGTACATAAAAGTCTAAAAGATTCTTAGGAGGTGAAACAACCCAATTTGAAGATAAAGAGTGGCGTCCATGGGCTTTGGTGACGTAGTCCGCGATAAAGTTAGCCTCTCTCCTTGAGGAGTCAAAATATAAATTACAGTGTTAGATGCATGGAGCAATTTTTTTTTTCAGGGAATTTTTTTTAAAAAATGAAAGGTAATAAAAAAGCAGTTCATGTATTATTTTAACAAATTAAAATAATTAATGATATTATTTAATACACTATTTTTATTTTTAAAATATATTTAATATATCAGCAAAATTTTTTATATTTAAAAATAACCACACGCGTATCTCCTACGAAGTCAAACATGGATTTATAACTGCATCTACCAATGTTCAGCAGTCTAACTCAATTATTAGATTCTCTTTCTCTCTCTTCCTCTGCAAAAGGTATTTTTATTAAAGCTTGTGCCTCCACTTGCAGGGGTGAACTGGCGCGGACAGATCTAGAGAATCCCTCAACGAATTTCCTTGGCTATTGTGTTTCAGTATCATTTTTGACAGACGGAAGGACGAGGTTCCTTCTGTCACGCCTTGTCGTTGCCGTTGAGAAACTTATTACTGGGACCAAAATCAGTCTAAACACAGGCACGAGACGATGAAAACACAAAAAGGAGACATGCGAATAGAATGCCATTTGATGTTTCCTTATACGGGTGAGATTTGGGGCATGAGGCGAGCTCGGTGAGCTCGGATTGGAGAAACTAGCATCATATACCGGACATATCCTTGGCCGTTGAGCTAGTTATGGAAGAAGCAATGGATTCACTAGCTCACAAGTCCAAACACAAACGAGGCCAGTATGGCCCCAAGGATTCTAAAGTGACAGAAAGACTTGTCCCTTAAGATCCACAAAACAGCCTTCAAATGAATTAAAGCATATATGGCAAGTTTTTCCACCTCCCAGCATCATATCCTCAGATCAAATCTCTTATCAATAGATTCAACCACATTCAACCACCATTTCTAATGCCAAAGAGTTGCAAAATCTGAGGATTGAAAAAATACGAGCAACTTAGTTACCTTAAAGGTCCACAAAACATTCCAATTAATCAATATATACTCGATGATTCCACGAAGGAACTCAGGGTAAATCTTCCTGGAACTTCACCTTGTTAGATTTCAAATGATATCTTGAAGGTAAATAAAGAAAGAAAATTCACCTTCAGAGAATTGTAGCTCCACTATCGTCACAGACAGAGCACACAACATTCGGCATCACAAGATCAATTTTTCCCACCAAATGGCTGACATTAAGAACTCAGAGTACTCGCAATCCACAACTTTCACCACGAGGATTGGATTGTAAAGCAAAGTTCTACAAGCTAGCCAACTAGGTCCCTCTACTGTCAAGTATTGACAAACAGCCGACTCAGTTGGAGTGCAAGGCCAAAGGATGGTTTAGAAAGAAAAACAAAATTCCCAGAAGTGAGTCCACAAGGAGGAGCTTCTTAAAACGTCACAAATGGGGGTAGCTCACTCGTCCATATCCTCTTCTCCGTCGGCTTCCGCCTCTTCATCCTCCCTCCTGAGCTGACCCCATACATTACCCTCCATTATATCGGTAGGACGGATGGAGGCAGAAGGGCCATTGTCCCGCCGCAGTTTTTCCTGTTGCACATATACCTAATGAGGAAATACGCATGGGGGAAGTCGGTCTCTTTATCCTCTACAATACCCACCTCCCACCCGCTCATTTGTTCATCGGCATCCTCATCCATCCCTTCATCGTCACCATTGTCGTCTTCGCTTGTATCATGGTTCTCATTCTGGTCATCGGACCAATTGGCCTCGACCTTGCGCCGATCTTAGCCAAATTCAAGCTCACCGAGCCTTGTTGACCTCTAATGAAGGTTCAGCTAATTGGAATCTAGCGAGCTCAACCTTGCCTATAGCAAGGCGATCAGCCGAAAGAGAAGCATAAAGAAAAATAAAAATAAAAAGTAATTAAAAATTTCAATTAACAAAAAAATAAAATAAAATAAAACATTATCAAAAGGAGTGCATTGAGGTCCATATCAAACGGAGGAAAATGTTTTCTAGATCATTTTCACGTTTTAGTCAAATACTGAAAAATATTGTTATTCTTCTTAAAAAACACTTTTTAGATATATCAAAAAAAATTATTTTTTTATTTTTAAAGTTTATTTTTGGATTTTAGCCACACAGAGCCAATGTAACATTGACTCAATCTATTACAATAAGTAGGTAATCACTTTTTCATTTGGACAACATTTAAATGGTCTCACAATTACAACTCATGAGTGGTAGATACACTTAAAATAGATAAATCTACAATGCATTTGACTCATGCTCCTAAATTTTATCTCTTTTTTTTCTCCCCTTCTTGCACACGATATGTGTGTCCTCATGCTAATGAATTTACTTTGGGCGCGCATGATAAAATTTTTGTTTCTTGATTTCTCTGTTTCTTTATTTTCCGAAACAGATTTGGAATAGAAATCCATTTGGTAACGCAAGTTGATTTCTCCATTTCCGAAACAGATTTCTATTCTAGAAATAGAGAAATTGAATAAATCAAAAGCTGAAATTTTTAACTTATCAGTTTCTGAAATAAAAATCAGAAACTGAAATCAAACCATATAATAGAACATTGCGCTTTCTTGCTAGCTTAATTCAGTCATAACCACAACTTCACAAATTATTGCTAATTTTATTTTTCTTATTTTGCTAGTGTTTTTTTTTTTCAATTTTTTTTATAACTTTCTCTTTAGGATGAAAGGCAATTGAATGGATCCCCAATTTTACAAAAACGACCAAAGTTTTAAATGCTTACTTAAAAACAATGGGGCTCTTTCCTCCTAGAAAACCCACACCCATGGCCAGTTGAAGCTAAAGTTCTTACGTAATAGATAAATAAAAAACGTGCCTAAAAATTTAACCTTATTTTTTTACGGATTCAAAATTCTTGTAAAATCAAAATAATTAGATTGTTACACAATCTTAAATTTTAATTGAAGGCAAGAGATTCAAGAGAATCTCTCTCTTTGCTATGCAAGGGCCATAAAAGGTTTTTTTTTTTTTTTTTTTTTTTAGTAAAGGTAAGAAGCAGGGGCCATTAAAGGTTCATTGAGCAACAATAAAGAAATTAGGGATGAACAACTGGACTGATTCAATTTGAGAATCAAAATAAACCGACCTTCCCCCGATTGGTTCCTAACCATAAACATTAGTTTAAGGTAGAATTCTCATATATTCAATTACACCATTAATTTTATTTTGTTGATAATCTTGTATAATACTAGTTTTTGATAAAATGACAAGGCTGTATAGGCGCCATTGATAGCACCCATATTCATGCTTCCGCAATACTTGTCTGAACCTACGCAAGATGAGCTTGCAAATGATACATTGACCGATGAGGGAAACCAAATAAATACGCTTAGGAAAACAATTGCTAATAAAATGGCAAGGGATAATAATATGCCGGAAATTCCATGAAATTCTATTTTCAACTTTTGTAATGTATTAGTATTATTTCGACTATTATTTTGTATTTGACGATTTTCCCATGTTGTTTTAGTATTATTTCGACTATTATTTTGTATTTGAGGATTTCCTATGTTGTTATCTAATCAATTTCTATTCCTAGAAATAGAAATTTTGTTCTATTATCAAACGGATTTCTATTTCAAAAATAGAAATTTTAAGTCGTTATCAAATGGATTTCTTTGCTCAGAAACTTGTCCGGGGAATAGAAATTAAAAAATTAATTTCTTGCCAGAAATCAATTTTTGTTTCAGAAATTTTGTTATGCGCAGCCTTTATATCTTTTACACCCCAACTTCGCAAAGATTCTTCTCAAAGCAAAAGTAGTGTGCCTTTAATCAATTCTTTTCTTAATCGGTCTTTGAGCAAGAAAGGAATGTGCCCCTGTTGACTTATTTAGGACTAAAACTAAATGTGGTGCCCACGCAAAAGGGACCCGGAATGAGGTCATCAATATGCATAATTAGGGCTTAACCAATTCATCAAAATGACGTATTAATCTGACCGGGTGATGGAATTAGTCACTTTTGGATTTAATCGTCCTTGCAATATATTTGAGTTTAGAGTTTCCTAATTATTGCAGTTATAAACGATCCAAGTGCTTCTTGATTGGTGCTCATAAGCAATAATGATGGATTCGAGCTCTTCTCAATGGGAGCTCATAAATGCTTGCAAATCGGAAGTGGAAGTATTTGAGTTTCATACAAGATGGTTACAATCCATCTTATATGCCATCTGAAGTTAATTAACAAGAAGTTATATGATTGTCATGAGCTAACCGTCCACACATAATATCATTACATCATTATATAGGCGATGTATGCATAAAAAAAAAATGCATCGAGTACTAAATATGAGACTCAAGTAAAAGATTTGGAATATCTCAAATATATAATATAAAAAATTACAACAAAAAATAAGTATTTTTTTTAAATCCAGCGTGACATCAAATATGCAAAGCCGGTGTCCAAATTGTCATTACATGTATTCAATCCATAGGATTCCTTCGACTTAGGGAGACCCTCGGGCGTTGCGTGCGTGAAATTCCAAACCTCGTGCGCAAAAAGTGAGCCACACGTACATGGCTTGTCCCGTGATGGCCCCGCTTCCAACCCCAACCACCCCGGCCCCGGGCGCCCCCGCGCACCACCCCCCGCCGCCCCCCCGCGGGGTGCGAAGTCGTCGACCCCGAGTCAATGCAAAGCAAGACCTTCAAAAACCTCACTCCCCTCCTTCACAAACCTCCGATTCCGAGCTCTTCCGATCCTCGATCATCGTCCTCGCTGTATCAAATTAGGTTCCGATCGGCGAATCGAACGTGGCCTGGTTGGTCTACAGCTCCGCGTCTCCGATGATTTGAGCTCCAGGCTTGAGGGCGTCAAAATTGTCGAGGCCTCGGGTCACGATCACTCTCGGTCGTTCTGGTCAGGTATGTGCCGCTTTAGCTCCTTGGCGTCCTCGTATGAGATCTTTGGATCAACTGACATTTGTTTCAGCTGGACTCATTGGCTCATTGGTTCGCGGATTCCGCGGTAGCTTAAGTTTCGTTGTTCGGGCCTGTATCGACTGCGATGATATGGTTTTGTTCGATCGGTTATGATGAGGCGTAAGGTTGATACGTGCTCTGCTTTTCTGGAGATATATGTTTGATTCCGTGATCAGTCGAACCCCGAGGGAGGCTCTACTGTCGGATAACTGAGCTTGTTCTTTGCATTTTTAGCATGCCGTAGGTGCCTCTTTTGAAGTGATATTGAGCTTTGTATAATACTTGCTCTCAACCAACTTTGACTAGGCTATAAATATTGTCTTTTTCTGCAGAAAGGCAATTTAGTTGTCCTTTGAATGCTCGTGAAGCAGCGGTTCCATCGCCTGGCCGTGGGATTGGGCCTGTCACGGTCGAACAGAAACTTGCGGAACCATGCCTCCTATGGAACTGGACGAGTCCGACTCGATTGCCCCACTTGAGGAGAGCCTCCTCTTCATGCCCTCGAACGACGAGGAGCGATGACGCTGGAAGAAACGGTCCATCTACAGGGTCCCTGCCCGCATCACTGCCCTCGACCGCGAGGTCTGCCAGCCTCAAGTTGTCTCCTTCGGCCCCTACCACCACGGCAAGGACCACCTCCTCCCCATGGAGGAACACAAGCGCCGCGCGGTCCTACACTTCCTCAAGCGGTCCAAGAAGCCTATCAAGCGCTTCTTCGAGTCCCTGAGGGAGGTGGCATGGGACAATGTTCCACGCGTAAGTCTTTCTCCTCTATTGCCCTCCGTATCACTGGCTCAATGAGGCGGCCCCCTCACGTGTAGCGTTAGGTAAACGCCCCTTAGGTGAGGATACATGTGAGAATTAGGGTTAGAGGAGAGACTTGAGCACTATTTATAGAGTTTCCAGCCCGGTCCCCCTCATTACGGGCCGAGGGCTCAACTCGGCCCACACTAGCCAGCCCATATTAGATTAATTAAGAAACCTTCTATCTCACCTTAGACCAAACCCCGTAAAACGGTAAACGTTAAACGGTAAATTACAATATCAATTAATATAGTCCACAATTAGAAAAACTCTTACAAATAAGATTGGGTGTTGCAATTTATCCGATGGATTAGATCGATTGAGTTTATCTCCCAACGACATATACGTTGCTTATTCCGCTGAAAAGGTTGTTTCCAAAAGGCCTCTACCTAAGGAACAGTCTTATGCATTGTGGCATAAACGTCTTGGTCACATCTCTAAAGATAGAGTAGAAAGGCTTATAAAAGCTGATATCTTGTCTACTCTCAAAGATGATCAAGAGACTTGCATAGACTGTTGTAGAGGTAAGATGACTAAGATAAAGAAGAAATCTGTTGTACGCAGTTCAGACTTGTTGGAGGTTATTCACACTGATATTAGTGGACCGTACACGACTACCTTGTGCAGAAATTTTTATTTCATCACATTTATTGATGACTTTTCTCGATATGGATACTTGTACTTGATTAAAGAAAAGTCCGAGTCTCTTGACAAATTCAAG
Source organism: Eucalyptus decipiens (assembly GCA_014182575.1). NCBI lineage: Eukaryota > Viridiplantae > Streptophyta > Magnoliopsida > Myrtales > Myrtaceae > Eucalyptus > Eucalyptus decipiens. Next base: position 23,749,667 of record CM024618.1, on the reverse strand, counting down.
ATTTTTCGGACTGAAGTGGAGAAACAGTTGGAAAAAGTTATTAAGATTGTTAGATCTGATCGTGGTGGTGAGTATTTTGGTAGGCACGGTGATGCTGGACAACTTAAAGGGCCATTTGCTAAATACTTAGAGGATTCTGGAATTATAAGTCAGTTTACTATGCCCGGTAGTCCTGAACAAAATGGTGTAGCTGAAAGGCGGAATTGTACTCTTATGGACATGATGAGAAGTATGATTAGTAGGACAAATTTACCTAATTTTATGTGGGGAGAAGCTTTGAAAACAGCTCTTTCTATTCTAAATCGTGTTCCTACTAAAGCGGTTCCATTGACTCCTTTTGAGTTGTGGACTGGACGTAAACCTAGCTTGAATCATCTTAGAGTTTGGGGATGTCCAGCATAAGTGAAGTTATATAATCCAATATTGAGTAAGCTGGATTCCAAAACTACTCAGTGTTACTTCGTGTCTTACCTAGACCATTCAAAGGGGTATCGGTTTTATAACCCTACTGGAGGTACAAGAATTGTGGAATCTCAGACTGCAAAATTTCTGGAATTTGATGTAGCTGAAAAGGGTAGCTGCTCACAAGCTATCAAAGATGATAGTATGGTGGAGATTACTGGATCCCTATCTCATCCTGTGCAAACAATTATGGATCCTCTTGCGCCACACACTGAGCCTGTTGTGGCCCATGATCCCGTTGTTGAGACTGTTCCTGAAGAAATTCCACAAGTTCCTTAGATTCAAAATGAGGATGAAGTAGCTCCACTCAGAAGATCAACTAGAGAAAGACGTTCAGCTATTCCACCAGACTATCTAGTCTACCTGAGAGAGCATGATTATGACATAGGCTGTGTTGTTGATCCCGTGACTTATACTGAAGCCATCTCATGTCCTCAATCAAATTTGCGGTTAGATGCGATGAAAGATGAGATGCAATCTATGAAACACAATGGTGTTTGGGAGCTTGTTGAATTGCCTGATGGTTGTAAACCTATTGGCTGCAAATGGGTATTCAAGACTAAAAGGGATTCCAAAGGAAAGATTGAAAAGTTTAAAGCTAGACTGGTAGCTAAGGGTTTCACTCAAAGAGAAGGAATAGATTATGAAGCAACATTTTCTCTAGTATCTTCTAAAGATTCCTTTAGAGTGATCTTAGCATTGGTAGCTTATTACGATATGAAGCTACACCAGATGGATGTTAAGACTGCTTTTCTAAATGGAGACCTTGATGAGGAGGTTTATATGGTGCGGCTACTGAAGGTTTTGTAGCGGATGACTCAGGTCAGCTTATTTGTAGATTGAAAAAATCTATTTATGGCCTTAAGCAAGCTTCTAGACAGTGGTATTTTAAGTTTTATAATGTTGTTACTTCATTTGGATTTATTGAGAACAAAGTAGATCAGTGCATATACACCAAGGTCAATGGGAGGAAATATATTTTTCTCATACTTTATGTAGATGATATCTTGCTTACTAGTAGTGACATTGGTTTACTGCATGAGATAAAGCGGATGTTATCGAAAAATTTTGACATGAAAGACCTTGGTGAGGCATCTTTTATTCTTGGCATTGAGATCCATAGGGATCGCTCATGCCGTTCATTGGGTTTATCTCAGAGGGCGTATATTGATCGCGTTTTAGAAAGATTCAATATGCGGGATTGCAAACCAGGAATTGCTCCGTTGTTAAGGGTGATAAATTGAGTCTTTCACAATGCCCTAATTCAGATTTTGAGAAAGCTCAAATGAAGGATGTACCTTATGCTAGTGTGCTTGGAAGCATCATGTATGCTCAAGTTTGCACTAGGCCAGATATTGCTTTTGCAACAGGGCTTCTAGGCAGATATCAGTCTAATCCAAGACGTGATCACTGGGTTGCTGCCAAGAAAGTTTTAAGGTACTTAAAGAGAACAAAAGATTATATGCTGATTTATAGATATGTTCCGGACACCGCAACTAGTCGGGTATTCGATACAGATTTTGCTGGTTGTCAAGATGATAAGAAATCAACGACTGGATACATATTTATGTTGGCGTGGAGGTGCAGTATCATGGAAGAGCGAGAAACAGAAATCCATATCTTCTTCAACCATGCAAGCGGAGTTTGTAGCGTGTTTTTCAACTGCTACTCAAGCTATTTGGCTCCGAAACCTCATTAGGGAATTATCAGTTTTTGATTTTGTGGATAGACCCATACAGCTTTATTGTGACAATAATTCTGCAGTGTTGTTTATTAATAACAACAGAAGTCTCAAGGAGTCTAAACACATGGAGGTTAAGTTTTTGACTATAAAAGAATCAGTACAGAATGGTGACGTTGCAGTAGATTATATCCATACAGATGATATGGTGGCAGACCCACTAACTAAAAGCCTACGCCCGTGTGTTTTTGATCGACACGTCATTAGTATGGGCCTAGGAGCGTCTTGGGATGCTGTTATTTAGTGGGAGCTGTGCTTTATTCTTCTTTGAATAATGTTTACATCTGTTTTGTTACAATTTAGTAACAGTTTAATACATATATGTCAACTTTTGCATTCAATAAAATGTTTTTGAATGGATTGTTATTATGTTGATATATATTGTTAAAAGTCTCAGGGTATTGTTTAAACCTTGAGTGAAGGCTAGGGGCATCCGGGCATCCGGTTATTAGCCTAGCGCATATGTCTTGTGATACATAAAGAAATGTTAACCGTAAGGACAAGACATATGTGGGTTCATTAGAACCATAAAGCATTCTCTAGTGGCACAAGTTTTTGTGACGCCTAAAGTTAAGAGAATGGTGACTGACAAATGGGATCTCTCTATGAGAGATGTTATCCATTTGTCACACTACCATATTGAATCCATATCAATAAAGTTGAGAGCACTCGTGACCATGGAAGGCTCTGTGTGTATACATGCAGTTACCGCTATGATTCGGTGTTTGAGACTTTATGGGATAGGATTGACTATTAAGAATTATCTCTGGACCAAATGTGCGCACATACAGTACGATTACAATTAATATGGTCCAAGTGGGAGAATGTAAGAGTTTTTCTAATTGTGGACTATATTAATTGATATTGTAATTTACCGTTTAACGTTTACCGTTTTACGGGGTTTGGTCTAAGGTGAGATAGAAGGTTTCTTAATTAGTCTAATATGGGTCGGCTAGTGTGGGCCGAGTTGAGCCCCGGCCCGTAATGAGGGGGACTGGCTGGAAACTCTATAAATAGTGCTCAAGTCTCTCCTCTAATCCTAATTCTCACATGTATCCTCACCTAAGGGGCGTTTACCTAACGCTACACGTGAGGGGGCCGCCTCATTGAGCCAGTGATACGGAGGGCAATAGAGGAGAAGGACTTGCGCGTGGAACATTGTGTTTCCGCTTCCGCTTCAAGAACGATAGATCCCAAAACAGGTGCGTTAATCTTTTTACTCAATTATGTATGTTCTTGTTCTAGTTATGGAGATCTTGGGTTTGCGCAATTTGCGCCTAACAGGGACCTCGAGGAGAGCTATGACGCGCTGGACCCGAAGTGGAAGGTAGGCAGCGGCAAGGGTGCGGCATGCCGGTTCCTGGAGCTGTTGATAACTGATGGCTGCTTCATGCTCGAGATCCTAAGGTTCGCAGCCAACGAGGTGGACGACTACGCGCCCAACGACCCCATCTTCAGTGACCACGGGAGCATCCACATAATGTTAGACATTTGCAAGGATATGCTGATGCTGGAGAATCAGCTTCCGATGCTAGTGCTGGATCGGCTGGTGTCTGTGGAGAGCGATGGCAAGAAGGTTTCTTTCTTAGATTTCGGTCGGTTGTGAGACGAGTTACAAGTACGCAAACCGCCATACTTTGTGCACCTAACGGTACATCTTTGTGATCTCATGTGAACCCTACGATGGATCCACCGAATCTAATGCTCTAAATGCATTGATTGCACGGTTCACGATCAACCGATAATTTGATTATTAAATCTATCACCGAAACTTCATTTATTTACCTTTTTCGCAAGTAGTATCAATACGGCCACAATCTCAGATTCAATGTACTGACTTCACTCCAACAACACACGACGACGAATTGGTCAACAAGCTCCTCCTCAAGTTCTTCTCGTTCCCCACCAAGGGCATCACAAGGATGGGCAAATGCCTGCACTTCCTGGACGTTTTCAGGAACAGCATGCTGATGGAGCCGAGAAGAAGGACGAGGAGGTTACTTTCTTAGAATTCAGCCTGTCGTAAGAGATGCTATTGCAAGTATGCTAACCGCCGTACCATGGGCACCTAACAGTACATCTTGGTCATCTCACCCCACGAGGGATCCACCGAATCTAATTCTCCCAATGCACTGGATTCACGGTTCTAGATCAATCGACAATTTGATGATTAAATCTATCACTGCCATAGGAAGCTATATTTTTTCCCCCTTTTACTCAAGTAGTATCGATCCAACCACAATCTCAGATTCGATGTACTGACTTCACTCCAACAACACAGGATGACGAATATGTCAACAAGTTCATCCTCAAGTTCTGCTCCCCCAGCAAGGGCTTCACATGGATGGGCAAATGCCTGCACATCCTGGACGTTGTCAGGAACAGCATGCTGATGGAGCCCAAGAAGGAGGACGAGGAGAAGAGGGAGGACAGTCGGGAGATTATACAATTGGCCTCGGCCACCGAGCTCAGCGAGCATGGGATCAAGTTCAAGAGGAGCAAGACCGACGGCATCAAGGACATCTCCTTTGCGGGTGGGGCCCTGACGCTCCCCAAGATCTGGGTGGATGAAAGGACCATGTCCTATTTCCTCAACCTCACGGCGTTCGAGTACCTCCATGTCGGGACTGAAAACGAGGTCATGTCCTACATCTACTGTATGGACCAAATAATCAACAACGGGCAGGACGTCACGCTGCTCCGCGCCCAGGGTATCATCGGGAATTATCTGGAGAGCGATGAGGCAGTAGCCAAGATGTTCAACTCACTGGGCAAGGTTGTGACGATCAAGCCCAGCCCCAGCCTCAGGGACGTGATCAAGAAGGTCAACAAGTACCGCAATAAGCACTGGAACATGTGGAGGGCTAATCTCATCCACTCCTACTTGAGGAATCCTTGGGTTGCATTGTCTCTCATCGCTGCCGTCTTCCTCTTCGCTCTCACCATAATTAAGACTGTATATTCCGTGCTCGGCTACTACAGATGAACACTTTGCCTCTCAGTACAACAATAAGTCTTTTTTTCCACTTTTTTTGGTTTTTCTCCTTATCACGGATGCTCGATCATCGTCTCTTGATCGGTTTGGGTTGTTATGAATGATTTTGCTGCTGCTTTCAGTCATGTTCATATCCCTCTTTCAATGTTTTGAATAATGGACATTTTTATTTTAACATTATGAAGTGACCTTTCTCCTGTTTCATTCTCCTTCATGTTTGTCCAATTTGATACGGGTAGGGTGAAGGATGATCAAGTTTTAGGCAGATGAAATCTATCTTTGCAACATTTCTTCTTGATTAAATTTGTTAAGTTGCAGTGAATTTAAGTGAGAAAACAAAAATATGACCTTCAAAGTCATCTCTAATCACCATTTGCTTTAAACATCCTAAAAGAACCAAGTTGTTTCATGTTGATACCTAAATTTTGGTTAAGTATTTATGATAAAAATTGCATAAAAAAATTAGGGACCAGCTGGACCTTAACAAAAAGGATTTTCGCATCATCTAGGTCTTAGTTTTATTTTACAATATTTTCGGATTTAAAAAAAAAAAAGTGTGAGGCATGCGCAGGTTGGGCCTTCGCGCCCGGCCCCTCCTTCTTTCCCTTCCGCGTGGGCTCAGGCCCATTTGGCCCCAGCTGCCCCCTCGGGGCCGGCCCGGCCCTCTCGTTCATCTTCTTCCTCCTACCTTCCTTGCGCTGCACGCCACGCGCGTAGGGCAACCTATAGAGCAAGAGGGGCAGAGGACAGCGATGCATGCGGAGCAGCGCGAGGACGGGCGGCAGACCCGGACGGATGGGCGGGCGCCTTCAATGCGGTAGAGGAGGCGGCCTAGCTAGAGCTGCCTCGCCTGGTGGGACGCCGGTTCGGCCGGGGGAGGACGGTCGGAGCGCCGAAGACCGACGATCGAGGAGCCACCGCCGACCGGCCCCCTTGGCCTATAAATAAGGCGTCGCACGGAGGCCAAAAGGACACACAAAGAGAGACACAGAAGTAGCGAGCTCCGACCCAACCCCCCCAAGAGTCATCCGGGGCGTCCCGAGTGAGCGAATCCGAGAGAGAGAGAGATTTGAGTTTGAGAGCTGTGAGCGAGGGTCGAGGACAAGATCTGAACTGTAAGAGAGGGAAGAGAGATTTGAGGGGGCAAAAAAAAGAATCCAGATCCGAGGGAGAGAGAGGGTCGCGAGGACCCGGCCTCGCCGCCTCGTGCAGCATTGGCTGCTTGGCCCGCTGCCACCGCCGTGCAGCCACCGACGATGAGGCCTGCTCTCGTCGCTCCCATCACCGCCCGCGCCTATAGCCGTTGCCTTTCTGTCCCACGACGACCCAGCCGCCCACTGGGCTCGACCGAGCCCCTGCATCGTCGAACCCGCCGTCGCCTCTTCTCTCGATCCACCGCCCGGCGACTTCCCTGCCGCCCCCATCGGCGCCATAGAGAGACAAAGAAGGAGGGAGGCGCGAGTCGAGTCGAGCCGGGTCGGGCGCGGGTCATAATCGGGTAGGGCTTTGTTGCTAGGAGGGAGAAACGGGTGGGCTTGTATTTTTAAGTTTGTTTTGGGTCTCGCGGATTCGCGGGCCCGGGCCTCGCCTTTCATTTCCTTCGCGGTGAAGGGCACTTTGTTGGGCTAGGCCCATTTGCGGAAAACCGGCCGAGGCCCGAGGGCTGTGCCACGCGCCCGGCCAAGTTCGACCGGGTCGGACACGGAGTTCCGGCGGGATCCGTTTTTAGAATATGATATATTCTTATTTTAATATTAAAAATATTTTAATAAAAAAAGAAAAATCCAAAAAAATGATTTACACTATCAAAAAAATTGGAAAAACCCAAAAATATTTTATATTTCCCAAAAAAATCAGAAAATAAAAAATAATCTTCAAAAAAATCAAAAAAAGCTTTAAAATAGCCTTTGAGTGGTTTTTTTTTTTTAAATATGTGAAAATACTTAACAAAAAAAATAAAAAAAAAATCATGTTTAAGTTCTTGGAAGCAAATATTGGCTAATTTCAATTGTGCCCTTATGATACATAGATTTCTATTTCCTTAATCTAATTAGGAATTGAATCCTAAAATTCATAATTGGTACAAAATGCTGCATAAATGCTTTACTTGATATTTAAATAAGATTAGATACCGGAATGACATTAATCGAGTCTTTGATCCTAGCTTCTCTAGTTGCATTGGAGTGAAGTATATCTCTCAATATTTCACTTGAGTTTTTAATTGATCTACCTCAAATCGATTAATAACGACTTCATAATGAAATTGATTTATAGGTTAAAAACTTGAACCATAAGTCATGAATTGGTGCGTTTGGGAGAGCCTGCACTAAGCCTTATGCTTAGCGAGCCATTAACCTCCGCCCTTGCCAGCACGTAAAAGGGCATTGAAAAGGGAGGTCACAACATTTTATTATTGATCTCAATGTATAATTTGTTGAAATGATTTCCACTATATTAAAGATATTACAAAGCATTACACTTTATAAGGAAACATGCAATAATATAAATAATAAAGCTGTAAATCCCTTGATTTTAATATATTTGGGAATCTACTTGTGATTTTCATTGACATTTCCATATTCTTCTCTATTGATTGATAAATCAATGCCTTAAATCCCCTTCAAATTGGGAATGAGACAATCCCAAATTCTCAATTTGCAATGTAAGTTTCAAAATCCAAATGCGTTTTTGGAATAATAGCTTTGTGAAGAGATTAACAATTCGATGCACAAATAGAACATACTTAGTCACAAGAGTTCCAAGAGCCACTTTTTCTCGCACATAATGATAATCTAATTCAATATGTTTAGTTCTTGCATATAACACAAGATTAATTAACATATGAATTGCATTGATATTATCACAAAATTATATTGATGGACTTAAGAGATGAATACCTAAATCTCTTAAAAGGAAAGATATCCAAACAATCTCAGCTATTGTCAACCAATCGCACGATACTCTGTATTGGCACTAAATCGAGCAACCATTCATTGCTTCTTGGCAGTCCATAATATACGGTTACTACAAGTACAAAATATGGTAGTCAATCGTCAAGTCAAGTAGCAATTTGCCCAACCTTCATCACAAAAGGCATACGACTCTATAGTTAACTTGGATAGGATAGGCATTTCTCAATTTATTGTGCCACTGACATAACACAAAATGTGCTTCACAATTTGAAAATGAGTTGCAGCAGGCCAATGCATGAATTGAGATATAAAATTGACCACATATGAAATATCTAGATGTGTGATGGTGAGATATTAAAGAATTCTAACAATACTTTGATATGACGTGGGATTCGAAAATAATTTCGCATTTGAGAAATGAGTGCGAGTGGCTATAGACGTGGATCTTGGCTTGCAAACATCCATTTGAGCACATTCGAGAATTGACAAAGCATATGTGGTTGGCACAAACAAAGACTATCAAATAATATTCTAACCTCCACAACCAAAAAGTAATATAATGGCTCTATATCCTTTAATGTAAATTCACTATTCAATGAAGAAATAAATCGATCAAACAAGTTTGGATCATTACTAATGACAATCATATCGTCCACGGATAAAAGTAGAGCTTGAATGCCATGATCTGATTTTTGAATGAACAACGAAGGATCTACAATGCTGCAAAAGAAACCAAATACTAAAAGAAACAAGCTAAAATGATCAAACCATGCTTTTGATGCTTGCTTGATTCCACACAAAGCTCTCTCAAGTTTGCAAACATAGTACAGGTTTTTTGGTCCTCAAAACAAGGCTGTTGCTCCATATAAATAGATTGTGACAGAAATAAATGTTTATATTAAAAAAAAAAAAATGTGACCAAAAAAATATTTAAAATGAAAAACAATAAATGGGGAGTAGATTAAAAAGAAAAAATCAAAGCCCACTTGCATCAATCGTACACTCTCCCTCCTATACATCCGAAAAGACCCTATTTTCATCTAATTTCTATTTATGTGAAACAAATTTTTCATTGGACCGTCAAAAAAATATGCATCCACGGGAAAAGAAAAATAAATGTTGATATACTGACAATGCTAATTTATAATAACTTTTGTAATATAACAAAGTACAATGTATTACATAATGGGATGAGATGCCCATACTTTTTAAGTTTCTACATTGAGTTATGCAATATCAACTTTGCAAACTTTAATCATCAAATTGATTTGAAATGCTTGTGTTTGTCATGTTTGGTGCATGAGGACCTATAAACTGCACAATGACTTGTCTGCAGTCTCACACTCTGTTCAATGGATGTTAAGGCTGTTGTTAAACTTGGATTACGGTCTTTGCCTGTTTTGTCTAATTGTAACATTGGTAATGCACACGGAGCTGTCTGTACAATGTAGGGATTTTGATATTTATTCTAGACATTCCATTACCATTAGCACGGATGTTAAGGCTGTTGTTAAACTTGGATTACGGTCTTTGCCTGTTTTGTCTAATTGTAACATTGGTAATGCACACGGAGCTGTCTGTACAATGTAGGGATTTTGATATTTATTCTAGACATTCCATTACCATTAGCACACCCCTCATTATATGCAAGGCAACCCCTTCATCGTCTCATGCCGACTCTTAAAGCCTGTAGTTGTTTTGGAATCATTTTCGACAGACGAGAGGACAAAGGGTCTCCTTCTGTCTCGCCCCGTCGTTGCTGTTGAAAAACATACCAAGAAACATATATCTCGGACCAAAATCAGTCTCTACACAGACACGAGATGATGGAGAAAGGTAAAACAGGACACGCGAGTAGAATAACATTCCTTGTATGGGTGAGATTAGGGACATGAGGCAAGTTGAGCTCGAATTAGAGACACTGGCATCATACACCGGATGTATCTTTGGCCGTCAAACTAGTTATTGAGGAGGTGAAAAAAATTCACCAGCTCACAAGTCAAAACACAACTAGGCCACATAGCCCCCAAGGATGCCAAGAGACTCACGGAAAAAACCTGTCCCTTAAGAACCACGAACAGCCTTCAATCCGTTATTAGCAGCACGTTATTAAGGAAAGAAACCGCAGCACAATCGAATCAAAGCAAACATGGCAAGTTCTATCATTTGGTTAGGAAATCACATGCCCCGATATCAAATCAAATTGTTTATCAACAGATTCAACCACCTTTCCTGATGCCAAAGAGCTGCAAAATCCGAAGATTGAAAATATGAGCAACTTAATCGACTTGATGGGATCCACAGAACATGCAAGTTTATCGATACGCATACTCGATATCACAAAGGAACTAATGATAAAACTTCCCGGAAAATTCACCTCCATAGAGCAGTAGCTCCACCGTAATCAGAGAGCACACAACATTCGGCACTACAAGGTCAATTTTTTCCCTCGAATGGGGAAACTCAGAGCACTCGCAATCCACAACCTTCACCAAAAGAAGATTGGATTGTATAGCAAAGTTCTACAAGTTAGCCAACTAGGTCCCTCTGCTGTTAAGTATTGACTCGCAGCTGACTTGGTTGGATAGCAAGGCCAAAGGATGGATCAGAAAGAAAAACAAAATTCTTGGAGGTGAGTCCATAAGGAGAAGAGCTTCTTACAACATCGCAAATGGGGGAAGCTCACTCGTCCATATCCTCTTCTCCATCGGCTTCGGCCTCTTCATCCTCCCTCCTGAGCTGACCACATACATTACACTCCATTATATCAGAAGGAGCATCATCTGACGACGGAGGCAGAGGAGCCAATGTCCCGCCGCAGTTTTTCCTGTTGCACATATACCTGACGACGAAATATGCATGGGGGAAGTCCATCTCTTTCTCCTCTGCAATACCCACCTCCGACCCGCTCATTTGTTCATCGGCATCCTCATCCATCCCTTCACCGTCACCATCATGTCTTCGCCGATATCATCGTGCTCGTTCTCATCATCGGACCAATTGGCCTCGACCTTGCACTGGTCGCAGTCGCAGGCGAACCCGTAGTCTTCCATCAACCTCCTCTGCCTATTCGCATAATTCAAATTGACAGGAAAATAACTCAGGCAGATCTCCCTCCCTTGAGGGACATCATGGATCATCCGCACGATTATATCAATATTGCCATCAGAAGCAGAGTCTACATAGTCAAATCTGCAAGCATTTGGCAGGCAATCGTGGTTGAAGAAAGAAGCTCTTGGATAAATACCGTAAGCTCTCACCGATCTCTCCCCATCCACCTCGCCCCCACCCCGCGACGAAACCGGCTCCATCAAACCGAACGCGTTGAGCTTGTCCTTCGACAGCAAGTCCACGATCATTTCGAGAGAAAGCCCCGAGGGAAAGACGAAGCCGGAGGAGCGGGAGGACAAACCGAGGCGAGCAGCGAATGCAGGAACCGCGCGGCCGAGACGGTGTCATCGGCGTGCGCCTCTCGGCCCTCCTTTTTCTCAGGTCAAAGACAAACTTTTTCCTTTTCATTTTATCACTTTGTTTTTTTTTTATACCTAAATTCCGTTTTTCTTAAGTTAATTTGAAGTTTGACGCAAAAGTAAATTTCAACATATAAAAACAATATTCGAATTTCATTAGAGATAACAAAAAAATCGAAGCTCACTTCCGTCAATTCTATATACTCCCACTACTCTCCTTCCTAAACATCCAAAAAAAAAAAAAGAGCCACCCCCTTTCATCTTATTTTATAGACATATGAAACAAAATTTCATTGAAACCTAAGAAAAATATTGCTTTAGCAAATGAATAAAAGTTCATTGTTTGATTAACGGAGTTACTCCTGTCTCTTTGTATTATTTAACATTCAATCACAGAAAAATAGAGATAACATACCCAAAATACTCTTTTACACACTCTCTCTCAATTTCTAATAAGTAACTACACAAAAACGCCTTCCGATTGTGACGGCCATAAGTTATAATCATGACTAAATTAATCAAATTACTGATGATTGATGATTATGATATTAATCTCTATTGTAAGCAATCTGACTATTAATGTGATACATAATCAGTGGTGTCATTATTTGTTTCTTGCAATATACGAATTGCAGTGAATATACTCACCATTCTAAGAAATAATAATTCCCATAATTATTATTAAGCATGATGTATATAAAGGGATGAGATTTGAGTTTCCACATCGAGTTATGGAATATCACCCAAAAAAAATTCTAGAAGACATAATACGCAAGACAACCCCATTTATTAGCTCATGCTGACTCCTTGAAGCCTGTAGCTGTTTCAGTATCATTTTTGACGGATGGAAGGATGATGTTCCTTCTCTCTCACCTCGTCGTCTTGCTGTTGACAAACATAACGAGAAACATATAACTGGGGACCAAACTCAGTCTCTACACAGGCTTGAGACGATGAAAACACGAAAACGAGACATGCGAATAGGATGCCATTCGATGTTTCCTTATATGGGTGAGATTAGGGACATGAGGCAGGATCGCTGAGCTCAGATTGGAGAAACTAGCATCATACACCGGACGTATCCTTGGCCGTCGAACTAGTGAGGGAAGAAGCAATGGAAACTCACCAGCTCACAAGTCCAAACACAACCAGGCTAGGATGGCCCCAAGGATTTTAAAGAGAGAGAAAAAGACCTGTCCCTTAAGATTCCACAAACAACCTTCTAATTTTTTATTTTTTTTTGGTCAGTCCTACTCTACACTCACTCGCAGACTTGTGCCCTGCTTCTTGCAGGGTATGAGAGTCGCAACCCACTCTCGAAACTTACGTGTCCCTACCCCCATCCCCCTGAGAAGGTGAGGATTTGAACCCCTCACCTCCCTCTTCCATGATGGAAGGGTGGCCACTGGGGCGAACCCCTAGTGGTTAAACAACCTTCTAATTGAATCAAAGCATATATGGCAAGTTTTTCCACCTCCCAACATCATAGGTGGGGAAATCATATCCTCGGATCAAATCTCTCATCAATAGATTCAACCACCATTTCTAATGCCAAAGAGCTGCAAAATCTGAGGATTGACAAATATGAGCAACTTAGTTAACTAAAAGGATCCACTAAACATTCCAGTTACTCAATATACATACTCAATGATTCACGAAGGAACTCTTTGTAAATCTTCCCGGAATTTCACCTTATTAGATTTCAAATGATATCTTGAAGTAAATAAAGAAAGAAAATTCACCTTCAGAGAATTGTAGCTACACCATCGTCACAGACAGAGCACATGGCATCCGGCATCACAAGATCAATTTTTTTCTCACCAAATGGCTGAAATTAGGAACGCAGTACTCGCAATCCACAACTTTCACCGCAAGAGGATTGGATTGTAAAGCAAAGTTCTACAAGCTAGCCAACTGGGTCCCTCTACCGTTAGGTATTGACTAACAGCCGACGCGATTGGAGTGCAAGGCCAAAGGATGGTCTAGAAAAAAACAAAAAATTCCCAGAAGTGAGTCCATAAGGAGAAGAGCCATCTCCGTCGGCTTCCGCCTCTTCATCCTCCCTCCTGAGCTGACCGCATACATTACATTCCATTATATCAGAAGGACAGCCATCCGACAAAGGCAAAGGAGCCACTATCCTGCCGCTGTTTTTCCTGTTGCGCATATACCTGACAAAGACATACGCATGGGGGAAGTCGGTCTCTTTCTCCTCCGTGATACCCACCTCTGACCTGCCCATTTGTTCCTCGGTGTCCTCATCCAACCCTTCATTGTCACCATTGTCCTCTTCGTTCCTATCATGGTTCCCATTTTGGTCATCGGACGAATCGGCCCCGACCTTGCGCTGATGTGGCTAGACTCGAGCTCATTGAGCGTAGGCCGAAGAAGAGGCAAAAAAAAAAAAAAAAAAAAAAGTAATTAAAAATTCTATTTTAAAAGTAAAGAAAAAATGAAAAATGAAAATAAAACAATATCAAAAGGAGTGCACGAAGGTCCATACCAAGCGGTTGAAAATATTTTCTAATTCATTTTTTCATTTTAATTAAATACCTAAAAATATTGTTATTCTCCTAGAAAAACTATTTATTGAAAAAAAAAGTTTTGGATGCATCACACTTCTATTATTTTATTATTTTTTAAGTTTATTTTCGGTTGGAGCCAAACCGGGCCAATGTAACATTGAACATGATCTAGTACAGTAGGTAGGTAATCACTTCTTCATCTGACAATATTTAAATAGTCTCACAATTACAACTCGTGATTGATAGATACACTTAACATAGACAAATTCACAATGCATTCGACTCATGCTCCTAAATTTTATCTTTTTTTCCTCCCCTTCTTGCACACGATGCGTGTGCCCTAATGCTAGTGAATTTATTTTATAAGGATTCTTCTCAAAGCAAAAGTAGTGAACTACCTTTAATCAGTTCTTTTTTTTAATCAGTCTTAAGCAAGAAAGGAATGTCCCCAATTGGCTTATTTGGGACTAAAACTAAATGTGTTGCCCGCACAAAAGGGACCTGGAATGAGGTCATCAATATGCATAATTAGGGCTTAACCAATTCATCAAAATGACGTACTAATCTGATCGGGTGATGGTTCGGCAATATATTTGTGTTCAGAGTTTACTAATCATAGCAATTATAATGGATCCAAGTGATGCTCGATTGAAGCTCATAAGCAATTATAATGGGTTGGAGCTCTTCTTGATTAGAGGTCATAAATGCTTGTAGCCGATTTCGTATGAAAAAGGTGGAAGTATTTGAGTTTCACACAAGATGGTTATTACTAATCTTATGTGCCATCTGAAGTTATTTGACAGGAAGTTACATGATTGTCGTGAACAAATCCTGCACGCATAATATGATTACGTCACTATTTGTGGCAACGTTTTTTTCTTTTATATATGTGCAGTGTTTGCATGAAAAAAAATGCATCAAATACTAAACTTGAGACTTGAGTAAGAGATCTGGAATATCTCAAATATATAATAAAAAAATGACAACAAAAAAGAAGTATTATTTTAAATCTAGTGTCACATCAAATATGTAAAGTCGGTGTCCAAATTGGCATTACATGTATTCAATCCATAGGAGCCCTTTGATTGAGAGAGACACACGGGAGATTCATCGAATTCACAGGCTAATACACGATCGGGGGATTACGGGCGTTGCGTGCATGAAATTCGAATCCTGGTGCAGGCGAAGCGAATCACATGTACATGGCTTGTCCCGTAACTCATATTGAAGTATTAGTTGGGCCTGGGCACCCCCAAACTTTCATCCCCCAGCCCTATTCACTCTTCCAATCTCTCCCTCTCCCCATATATTCACCTCTTCTCTCACTCCTTTCAGCTTGAAGAAAAAACAAACAAAAAACAAGAGCAAAAGACCCTCCAGAACAGAAACTTGTGGAACCTGTGAAACTTGCGGAACTCTCTCTCCTATGGAGCCGGACGAGTCCGACTCGATTGCCCCACTTGACGAGAGCCTCCAGTCCATGCCCTCCGATGACGAGGAGCAACGGTACTGGAAGATGCGGTCCATCTACAGGGTCCCCGCACGTACCACCGCCCTCAACCGTGAGGCCTACCAGCCGCAAGTTGTCTCCTTCGGCCCCTACCACCACGGCGAGGGCCACCTCCTCCCCATGGAGGAGCACAAGCACCGCGCGGTCCACCACTTCCTTAAGCGGTCCAAGAAGCCTATGGAGCACTTCTTCAAGTCCCTGAGGGAGGTGGCGTGGGACCTCGAGGAGAGCTACGACGCGCTGGACGCAAAGTGGAAGGCAGGCAGCGGCGAGGGCGAGGCACGCCTGTTCCTGGAGCTGATGATAACTGACGGCTGCTTCATGCTCGAGATCCTGAGGTTCGCAACCAACGAGGTGGATGACTACGCGTCCAACGACCCCATCTTCAGCGACCACGGGAAGCTCCTCATAATGTCAGACATTCGGCAGGATATGCTGATGCTGGAGAATCAGCTTCCGATGCTAGTGCTGGATCGGCTGGTGGCTGTCGAGAGCGATGGCAAGAAGGTTACTTTCTTAGATTTCGGTTGGTTGTAAGATGAGAAAATTTTGCAAGTACACAAACCGCCATACTATGTGCACCTAACAATACATCTTTGTGATCTCACATGAAACCTACGATGGATCCACCGAAACTAATGCTTCAACGGCTTCAGTTGCACAGTTCACGATCAACCAATAATTTGATTAGTGAATCTATCACCGAAACTTCATTTTCTTTTCCATTTTATGGAAGTAGTATCAATACAACCACAATCTCAGATTCAATGTACTTCACTCCAACAACACAGGACACCGAATTCGTCAAAAGGCTCATCCACAATCTCTACCTCCCTGGCATGCGCGTCGAAGTGATGGGCAAATGCCTGCACGTCCTGGACGTCTTCAGGAAGCGCATGCTGATGGAGCCCAAGAAGAAGTACGAGGTGGAGCGGGAGTACAATCTGCAGACTGTCCAATTGGCCTCGGCCACTGAGCTCAGCGAGCATGGGATCCGGTTCAAGAGGAACAAGACCGACAGCCTCATGGACATCTCCTTTGCAGACGGCGTCCTGATGCTTCCCAGGATCCAGGTGGATTACATCACCATGTCCAGGTTACTCAACCTCATGGCGTTCGAGCGCCTCCATGTTGGAGCTGAGAAGGAGGTTATGTCCTACATCTACTGCATGGACCGAATAATCAGCAACGAGCAGGACGTCCTGCTGCTCCGCACCAATGGTATCATCGAGAATTTCCTAAACAATGATGAGGCGGTAGCCAAGATGTTCGACTCGCTGGGCCAGGGTGTGACGCTCGACCCCAACACCAGCTTCATTGACGTGCTCGTGAAGGTCAACACGTACTGCGGAAAAAAGTGGAACATGTGGAGGGCTAATTTCATCCGCACATACTTAAGGAATCCAGTGGATCTATGGTCTTTCATCACCTTTGTCCTCCTCTTTGCGCTCACCGCAATTCAGACTGTATATTCCGTGCGTGGCTCCCACAAATGAACCCTTCGCCTCTCAGTGCAATAATATACTCTCTTTTTTCCACTTCTTTTGGTTTTTCCCCTGATGACGACGGATGCTCGATCATCATCTCTTGATTTTGTTGAATGTTGTTATGAATGATCTTCCTCCTGTTTTCAGTCATGTTCATATCCCTCTTTAAATGTTCCGAATAATGGACATTTTTACTTAACATTGTCAAATGATGATTCTCTTTCTTCAGTCTCCTTCATGTTTGTCCAATTTGAATCGGGCAAGGTGAAGAATGATCAAGTTCTACACAAATGAAATCTTCCATTGCACCATTTATTCTTGATTAAATTTGTGAAGTTGCAGTGAATTCAAGTGAGAAAACAAATGGGGCCTTTAGAGTCATCTCTAATCCCCATTTGCTTCAGACATCCTAAAAGAATGAACGTTTTTGATTTTTGATCTCAATGTATAATTTGTTGAAATGATTTTGACTATATTAAAGATATTACAAAGCGTTACAATTTATCAGGAAAAAATATAATAATATAAATATTAAAGCCGTCAGTCGTTGATTTTAGTATATTTGAGAATTTGCTTGTGATTTTGATTGACATTTCCATATTCTTCTCTCTTGATTGATAAATCAATGCCTTAACTCCCTCTCAAATTGGGAATGGGACAATATGTAAGTTTCCAAATATGTTTTTGGAATAATAGCTTCATGAAGAGATAAAAAATTCGATGCACAAACAGAACATACTTAGTCACAAGAGTTCCACGAGCCACTATTTCTTGCACATAATGATTTTAGTTCTTGCATATAACAGGAGATTAATCAACATACAAATTGCGAGGTGAGGACACCTGGAGTGCCATAACTTGGCACGCCGGGACACTTAAGTGCCATAACTTTAAAATGGTACACTTAAGGGCCATCATCGGAGTAAAATGGGACACTTAAGTACCACTCCGGCGAAAATCCGGCCAAATGGCTGACGTGGCAATTTTCCGGCGAGTTTAGTCCAAAACGGCGTCGTTTTGCACGCCGACGTGGTGGAGAAACGCAAAACGACGCCGTTTCGTGTCTACATGTAAATAATAATATAAAAATTAATTAAATTATAAAGTATTCAAAAATTTAAAAAAATTTAAAAATTTTAAAAATTTTAAAAAATTTTAAAAAAATTTAAAAATTTTAAAAATTTTAAAAAATTTAAAAAATTAAGAAAAATTTAAAAATTAAGAAAAATTTAAAAGTTTTAAAAAATTAAGAAAATTTAAAAAAGGGGGAGGTCGAACGGGCGGGCGAGGGCGAGCCCTCGCCGCCGCCGCCGCCGGCCGACCGGCGGCGAGGGCCCCCGAGCCCTCGCCGTCGGTCGGCCGGGGCCGCGACCCGGCCGACCCTCCCCCTCCGTCGCCGGCCCTTCCGGCGACGGCGGGGAGGCGGCGGCGGCGAGGGCTCGGCCCTCGGCCCGCCCGTTCGACCTCCCCCTTTTTATGTTTTTTGTTTTTTTTTTTTTTTTAATTTTTAATTTTTTAAAAGTAAAATTTTTAAAATTTTCTTATTTTTTTTAAATTTTTTAAATTTTATTTTTTTTATAAACTTTTTAATTTTTATGCTGATTTGGAGCTCGGCGAGCCACGTAGGCAAAAAATAATAATAAAATATTGCCACGTAGGATTTCCGGCAAGGGTCGCTGAAGGTGGCACTTAAGTGTCCCACTCAAAAAAAAAAAGTGGCACTTAAGTGTCCCGGCGTGCCAAGTTATGGCACTTGTGCTGTACTTCTGCCTACAAATTGCACTGATATTATCACAAAATAATATTGATGGACTTGAGAGATGAATACCTAAATCTTTTAAAAGAAAAGGTATCCAAACAATCTCAGCAATTTTCAACGCCATTGCACGATACTCTATATCGGCACTAGATCGAGCAACGGTTCGTTGCTTCTTAGCACTTAATGATATACAGTTATTATAGATACAAAATCTCATAGCCGCTCCTTGAGCCAAGCAGCAATTTGCCCAATCTTCATCACAAAAGGCATACAACTCTATATTTAACTTGGACAGTATTCGCATTTCTCGATCTATTGTGCAACTGACATAGCACAAAATGTGCTTCACAATTTGAAAACGAGTCATAATAGGCCAATGCATTAGTTGACATATAAAATAGACTGCATATGAAATATCCAGCCATGTAATGGTGAGTTATTAAAGAGCTCTAACAATATTTTGATATAGTGTAGGATCCGAAAGTAATTTCGCATTTGAGAGAATGAGTGCGAGTGGCTATAGGCGTGGATCCTGGCTTGCAAACCTCCATTTGAGCACATCCAAGAATTGACAAAGCATATTGTGGTTGGCACAAATAAAGACTATAAAAAAATATTCCAACCTCCACAACCAAAAACTAATGTAATGGCTCTGTATGCTTCATTGTAAATTCACTACTCAATGAAGACATAAATCCATCCAGCAAGTTTGGATCACTACTGAGGACAATCATATCGTCCACGAAAAAAAGTAGAGCTAGAATGCAATGATCTGATTTTTGAATGAACAACGAAGGATCTACAATGCTGCAAAAGAAACCAAATGCTAAAAGATACAAGCTAAAATGATCAAATCATGCTCTTGATGCTTGCTTGAGGCCACACAAAGCTCTCGCAAGTTTGCAAACATAAGACATGTATTTTTCGTCCTCAAAACAAGGCAGTTGCTCCATATAAACAGATTGTGACAGAAATAAATATCTATATTAAAAATAAAAATCAACAAATGGAGAGTAGATTAAAAATAAATAAAAATCAAAGCCCACTTGCATCAATTGTACGCGTTCGCTACTCTGCCTCCTATACATCCAAAAAGACCCTGTTTTTATCCGATTTATAGATATACGAAACAAATTTTTCATTGGACCCTCAGAAAATTATGCATCCACAGGAAGAAAAGAACAAAGTTGATATACTGACTGCTAATTTATAATAACGTTTGTAATATTACTAAGTACGATGTATTACATAATGGGATGAGATGCCCGTACCTTTTAAGTTTCTGCATTGAGTTATGCAATATCAATTTTGCAGACTCTAATCATCTAATTGATTTGGAATGCCTGTGTTTGTCATGTTTAGTCCATTAGGACCTATAAACTGCATAATGACTCGTCTGCAATTGATTCTCACACTCTGTTCAATGGATGTTAAGGCTATTATAAAACTTGGATTACAGTCTTAGCCTGTTTTGTCTAATCGTAACACCAGCAGTGTACACAGAGCTGTCTGTACAATGCAGGGATTTTGATATTTATTCTAGACATTCCATTACCATTAGCACACCTTAAGTGACCCTCATCATGTGCCAGGCAACCCCTTCATCGTCTCATCCCGACTCTTAAAGCCTGTAGTTTCAGAATCATTTTCAATAGACGAGAGGACAAAGGGTCTCCTTCTGTCTTGCCCTGTCGGTGCTATTGAAAAACATACCAAGAAACACATATCTGGGACCAAATCAGTCTCTACACAGAATCAAGACGATGGAGAAAGCAAAAACGGGATGCGCGTAGAATGCCATTCCTTGTATGGGTGAGATTAGGGACATAAGGCAAGTTGAGCTCGGATTAGAGACACTAGCATCATACATCGGATGTATCTTTAGCCGTCAAACTAGTTATTGAAGAGGCAGAAAAATTCACCAGCTTACAAGTCAAAACACAACAAGGCTACATAGCCCCCAAGGATGCGAAGAGACTCACGGGAAAAACCTGTCCCTTAAGAACCACGAACAGCCTGTTAAGTATAAAGGAACAAAAGCTGATGAAGAAGAACGGAAACAGCACGTGTTGGATGAAGAAGAACGGAAACAGCACGTGTTGGAAAAGGAAACAGAGGACTTGGCAATACAGCAAAAGCAGAGGACTTGGCGATACAGCAAATGACTTGGATCGCCAAGTCATAAGATGTAATCAACGGTAAAGATCTTATAAGGAAGACCAGCCTGGATCGACATCAATGAAGGAGATGCTCAAAATAGTAAATGACTTGGATCGCGAGGTCATAAGATGTAATCAATTAGGTTTTTCTGTTAAGAAGTTGCTGTATTCTGTTTTCCTCTTGTAACCAAGTTCTGTTAAGCTCTTAGATATAAATACTCTTCTCTCTTTACATAAGAAAGTAGAGAAAACAGATCGAGAAATAGAGAAAAAAAAGGAGAGTGTAGAAAAGGAAAACCAGCATCATCGACAAATGCTCAGCATTCTCTGTATCAAAGATGGAGATTCGAAGAATGGTTGATAGCAGAGAATCGAAATGATGAAGTAAAACAAATAAGATTGATCTTAGGAGATAGAATAGAGGAATTGTATTCTTTACTATCTCAAATGTACTGAGTTACAATGATACAATTGTCATACTGTAATACAAATTATCTTCAGAGTCAATCGCTTGATCTTGTTTGAGTTCTTCATCTTTCTCATGGTATCAGAACTGTAGGTTGATTGACTGATAGCTTGTCTGAGCTGGAAGTTTGTGGTAATGGCAATAAAAACACCAAAATATCCTTTTCCAATCCATGTGAACATCTCGAATTTTGTCACAATCAAGCTCGAAGATAATTTTCTGTTATGGCAAGCTCAAATCCAAAGATTTCTGAAAAGTCAAGACCTCTTTGGTTTTGTTAATGGTGATGTTACTTCTCCTCCACGAATGTTGTAAAATGATGATGAAGGATGTGACTCTGAACTTGTTAATCCTGATTATGCTGATTGGACAAGAACAGATCAGTTGATATCATCTTGGATTAGTGGGGCTGTCACTGAGAATATTTTGAGTCTAATCATTGGTTTAGAGACATCGTTTGAGGTATGGCAGACTCTTCTAAAGCGATTTACACAAAAATCAATTGTGAAGGAGTTCGAACTTAGAGGGAAATTACAGTCTTGCCAGAAACTTGATCAAACCCTCTCTACCTATCTCAGAGAATACAAATCTATATGTGATCAGTTGAATGCTATTGGTAAACCAGTGGATGAAATAACCAAAATCTTTGGTGTACTGGAAGGATTAGGTCCAGAGTATGAGAATCTTCGAACCACCATATATTGTTTAAAGCCTCAACCCGATTATGATGAGGTTATAGCTCAACTGGAAAGATTTGAATCAAGGATGAAGACTTATTCCAGGAGTCAGTTCAATCCCAATTTGGCCTACTTTGGGCAAAGAAAGTCTCAAATGCACCCTAAAGAGAATGCTGATGAAGAATATCTTTCACAAACCTCTGGTTTTCTAGCTCAGAGAGGAAGTTATAGGGGTGGCCGTAGCTATGGTCGAGGCAGAGCTGTTAGTAATAGAGGTCGAGGTTTTGGTTATGTTGAAAGAAATTAAAATTACAGAGAAGATGCAGCTATTCAAGGGCAAGGAGATCAATATCTTAGACAAAGGAATGCCTTCTCTACTGACTACTCGGGGATTTCGACCTTATGCCACATACTCTCAAAGGTATCGAATAACAAATTTTATCCTCCTCTTTTATTAAACTCAAGAAAAAGTCTGCAGGATGAGAAAGACACAGGTACTGCTAGATTGGAATGCCAAATATGTAAATGACCTGGGCATGATGCTCTCCGTTGTTGGTACCACTTTGACAACTCTTATCAAGTAGAAGATATTCCAGCAGCTCTGACAGCAATGCATATCGAAGATCCAAAAGGAAGTGAATGGTACCCTGATACTGGAGCCACAGCTCACATCAGTGCGAATCCTGGTATCCTTCATACTTTTTCTAAATACCAAGGTCTTGATACAGTGATGATTGGAAATGGATCTTGTTTACCTGTTACACATATTGGTAACACTTACCTAAATACAGAAGGAAATACATTACCTCTTAATGATGTTCTTATAGTACCAGAAATAAAGAAGAATCTTCTTTTTGTGTCTAAACTCACGGATGACTATCCTTGCACATTTATCTTTGATAAACTTGGTGTTTATGTAAAGGACAACAATACCAAGGTGACAGTCCAGCTTGGAAGGAAGAATAGGGGCCTTTATCAAGTCGATACACAGACTACAGCAGCCTTTTTTACTCAAAGACAAAGAACAGTAAATGCAGAAATATGGCACCAAAGACTGGCTCATGCAAATGCTCAAATAGTGGATCATCTGCATCATCAGAAATTAATTCATGTTAATTCAACTTCTTCGAAAATTTGCAGCAGCTGTCAAATAGCAAAAAGTACAGCTCTATCATTTCCTTTGTCAGATTCTATATCAAATTTGTCATTAGAAAAGATCCACTGTGATATTTGGGGGCCCTCACCAGTTGACTCATTCCAAAAGTTTAGATACTATGTGATTTTTGTTGATAGTTTCTCACGATACAGTTGGTTATATCCAATGAAGTTTAAATCTGAGTTCTTTGATATCTTTGTTCGATTCCAGACATTAGTTGAGAGACAATACAGTCACAAAATCAAAATTTTCCAAAGTGATGGAGGAGGAGAGTTTGTAAGTGGGAGATTTCAAAAACATCTGCAAAGCTGTGGCATAAAACAACATCTATCCTGTCCTCACACTCCCGAACAGAATGGAGTTTCAGAGAGGAAACATAGACACATTGTCGAATTGGGATTAGCTATGTTATATCACTCCAAGGCTCCACTGAAGTTTTGGGTGGATGCCTTTGTTACAGCAAATTACATTGTCAATAGACTTCCAACACCAAAACTAAAAATGGATACACCCTATAGCAAGATTCATAACACTCAGCCACAATATGATCATTTGAGGGTGTTTGGCTGTGCCTGTTATCCATGCTTAAGATCATATTCAAAACATAAGTTCGATCCTAGATCTCTTACCTGTGTATTTCTAGGATATAGTGATCTGCATAAAGGATATAGATGCCTTGTGCCTACTGATAATCGTATATATATCAGTAGACATGTGATTTTTGATGAAACATCTTTTCCCTTCACAAAAAGTGTGATCAATGAGTATGGACAATATACTCCTTTATATAGACAATGGATTGAAGAAGTAAAATTGCTTGAATCTTCAAGTACTGACACAACAAACAAGAGTTTTACTCATCAGTCAGTAAGAAGAAGTCAATATCATCCTGATATGGATAATTATGACAATGAACAGATGCAACAATCTACTTCATCAGCATCAATACAGCATCAAGATACTACCTCAACACCAAGGCAGAATGATGCTATCACAGAAACTCAATCAATTCACGATTCTTCATCTACTTCAAATACTCTACCTATCAATAACAATCCTGAACTAGAACAACATACTCTTGGTCTATCTTCTTCTCAGAGAAATCCTATTGTTCATCATATGCAGACCCGACTCAAATCAGGTATTATTAAGCCAAATCCAAAATATGCTTGCTTGGCTGAGTATTGAGTTCCTATGGAACCAAGATCCATCAAATCAGCATTGGCTGATAAGGGTTGGCACAATGCAATGCAAGAAGAGATGAATGCTCTGTATGCCAATCATACCTGGACATTGGTTCCAAGAACAGACCAGATGAATGTTGTAGGCTGTAAGTGGGTCTTTAAGACCAAACTCGCACCAGAGGGTAGTCTAAATAGGCTCAAGGCTCGTCTGGTAGCCAAAGGATTCCATCAAGAAGCAGGACTTGACTTTACAGAGACATTCAGCCCTGTTGTGAAACATGCTACAGTTCGCATAGTACTCTCTGTAGCTCTAACAAAACGGTGGACAATACACCAACTTGATGTGAAAAATGCATTCCTTCATGGAGACTTGAATGAAACTGTCTATATGGAACAACCCCCCTGGCTTCATTCATCCTCAAAAATCAAGCCATGTCTTCCTTCTTCACAAGTCCTTATATGGACTTTGACAAGCACCAAGAGCCTGGTTTGATAAATTCAGCAACTTTCTTCTTGAAATTGGTTTTTTCTGTAGTACAGTTGATCCCTCCTTATTTGTTCTTCATACTGAGTCGCATACAGTGTTATTACTTCTTTATGTTGATGATATCATTCTGACAGGAAGCTCTCCTCAACTCTTAACTACATTGATTCAGAATCTTAGTCTTCAGTTTCATATGAAAGACCTTGGATATCTTCACTACTTCTTAGGCATTGAAGTCAAACGCACTTTACAGACTTTGTTCTTATGTCAAACAAAATATGTAGTCGACCTACTCAAACGGGCTCATATGACAGATTGCAAACCAATCTCCACACCTTTGCCACTACGGTCAATTGCTATGGCCAATGCTGAAGCTCCACTGCCAGATCCTATTGAATACAGAAGCTTGGTAGGTGGTCTTCAATACTTGACAATAACTCGACCAGATCTAGCCTTTGCAACAAATCTCCTCTGTCAAAAGATGCAACATCCCACGGTGGCAGATTTTCATCAATTAAAAAGAGTTTTTCGATATGTCAAAGGAACTGTTCATCTTGGATATTATCTTCATTTCAACAGTTTGACAAATCTCTATGGTTTTTCAGATGCTGATTGGGTAGGTTGTCCTACTACTCGACGATCTACTACAGGATTCTACACTTTCTTAGGTTCTAATTTGATTTCCTGGTTAGCCAAGAAACAATCTACTGTTTCAAGGTCTTCCACAGAAGCAGAGTATCGGGCCCTAGCTTCTACAACGGCTGAATTAACCTGGATTGGCTTTGTTCTACGTGATATTGGTATTCCTCTTGCAACAGCTACATCATTGTTTTGTGACAATAAATAAGCTATTTCCCTCACAGCCAATCCTGTCTTGCATGCTCGAACAAAGCACATAAAAGTTGACTTTCATTTTGTTCGTGAAAAAGGTGTCTTCTGGTTCCATTTATATCCAACATATTCCAAGCCATCTTCAATTAGCTGACATTTTCACTAAGTCCCTCTCACAATCAGCTCATATGTCTCTCCGCACCAAATTTGGGAATGGGATTCATCCCCTTTCCCAATTTGCGGGGGGATGTTAAGTATAAAGGAACGAAAGCTGATGAAGAAGAACGGAAACAGCATGTATTGGATGAAGAAGAACGGAAATAGCACATGTTGGAAAAGGAAACAGAGGACTTGGCAATACAGCAAAAGCAGAGGACTTGGCGATACAGCAAATGACTTGGATCGCCAAGTCATAAGATGTAATCAACGGTAAAGATCTTATAAGGAAGACCAGCCTGGATCGACATCAATGAAGGAGATGCTCAAAATAGTAAATGACTTGGATCGCGAGGTCATAAGATGTAATCAATTAGGTTTTTCTATTAAGAAGTTGCCGTATTCTGTTTTCCTCTTGTAACCAAGTTCTGTTAAGCTCTTAGATATAAATACTCTTCTCTCTTTACATAAGAAAGTAGAGAAAACAGATCGAGAAATAGAGAAAAAAAGGAGAGTGTAGAAAAGGAAAACCAGCATCATCGACAAATGCTCTGCATTCTCTGTATCAAAGATGGAGATTCGAAGAATGGTTGATAGCAGAGAATCGAAATGCTGAAGTAAAACAAGTAAGATTGATCTTAGGAGATAGAACAGAGGAATTGTATTCTTTACTATCTCAAATGTACTGAGTTACAATGATACAATTGTCATACTGTAATACAAATGATCTTCAGAGTCAATCGCTTGATCTTGTTTGAGTTCTTCATCTTTCTCACAGCCTTCAGTCCGTTTTTAGCAGCACGTTATTAAGGAAAGAAACTGCACACGCTGCACAATCGAATCAAAGCATAAATTGCAAGTTTTTCACCTCCCCAACATCATTTGGTTGGGAAATCACACGCCCCAATATCAGATCAAATTATTTATCAACAGGTTCAACCACCTTTCCTAATGCCAAAGAGCTGCAAAATCCAAAGACGGAAAATATGAGCAGCTTGGTCAACTTGAAGGGGCAGAACATGCAAGTTTATCGATACGCATACTTGATTTCATGAAGGAACTCATAGTAAAACTTCCCGGAACTTCACTTATCAGATTCTACACAACGTCCTATATGTAAATAAAGAAAGAAAAATTCACCTCCAGAGAGTAGTGGCTCGACCACAGTCACAGAGCACATGGCGTTCGGCCCTACAAGATCAAATTTTTCCTTCAAATTGGGTAACATTAGAAACTCAGAGCACTCGCAATCCACGACCTTCACCAAAAGAAGATTGGATTGTAAAGCAAAGTCCTACAAGCTAACCAACTATGTCTCTCTCTGCTGTTAAGTATTGACTAGCGGCTGACTTGGTTGGATAGCAAGGCCAAAGGATGATCAGAAAGAAAAACAAAATTCCCAGAGATGAGTCCATAAGGAGAAGAGCTTCTTACAACGTTGCAAATGGGGGAAGCTCACTCGTCCATATCTTCTTCTCTGTCGGCTTCCGCCTCTTCATCCTCCCTCCTGAGCTGACCACATACATTACACTCCATTATATCATCAGGAGCACCGTCCGACGATGGAGGCAGAGGAGCCATTGTCCCGCCGCAGTTTTTCCTGTTGCACATATACCGGACGAAGAAATATGCATGGGGGAAGTCGGTCTCTTTCTCCTCTGTAATGCCTACCTCCGACCTGCTCATTTGTTCATCGGCATCCTCATCCATCCCTTCACCGTCACCATCATCGTCTTCGCCGATATCATCATGCTCATTCTCGTCATCGGACCAATTGGCCTCGACCTTGCACCGATCGCAGTCGCAGGCAAACCCGTAGTCTTCCATCAACCTCCTCTGCCTATTCGCATAATTCAAATTGACAGGAAAATAACTCAGGCAGATCTCCCTCCCTTGAGGGACATCATGGATCATCCGCACGATTATATCAGCATTGCCATCAGAAGCAGAGTCTACATAGTCAAATCTACAAGCATTGGGCAGGCAATCGTGGTTGAAGAAAGAAGGTCTTGGATAAATGCCGTAATCTCTCACCGATCTCTCCCCCATCCACCTCGCCTCCACCCCGCGACGAAACCGGCTCCATCAAACCGAAAGCATTGAGCTTGTCCTTCGACAGCAAGGCCACGATCAATTCAAGAGAAAACCCCTGAGGGAAAAGGCGAACCCGGAGGAGGGGGAGGACAAACCGAGGCCAGCAGCGAATGAAGGGACCGCGCGGCCGAGACGCTGTCGTCGGCGTGCGCCTCTCGGCCCTCCTTTTTCTGAGGTCAAAGACAAAACTTTTTCCTTTTCATTCTATCACTTTGTTTTCTTTACCTAAATTCCGTTTTTCTTAAGTTAACTTGAAGTTTGACGCAAAAGTAAAATTCAACATGTAAAAACAAAATACGAATTTTATTAGAGATAACAAAAAAAAATGGAAGCTCACTTGCGTCAATTCTATATACTCCCACTACTCTCCTTCCTAAACATCCAAAAAAAAGAGCCACCCCTTTCATCTTATTTTTTAGACATATGAAACAAAATTTCATTGAGACCTAAGAAAAATATTGCTTTAGCAAATGAATAAAAGTTGATTGTTTTGATTAACGGAGTTACTCCTGTCTCTTTGTATGGTTTGACATTCAATCACAGAAAAATAGAGATAACATACCCTAAATACTCTTTTACACACACTCTCTCTCATTTTCTGATAAGTAACTACACAATAATCCCCTAAGTATGTGACGGCCATAAGCTATAATCACGACTAAATTAATCAAATTACTGATGATTGATGGTTATGATATTAATCTCTATTGTAATCAATCTCACTATTAATTTGATACATAATCAAAGGTCTCGTTAAATGATTCTTGCAATATATGAATTGCAGTGAAAGTATACTCACCATTCTAATAAATAATAATTCCCATAATTATTATTAAGTATGATGTATATAAAGGGATGAGATTTGAGTTTCCACGTCAAGTTCTGGAATATCACCCAAAAATTTTGAGAAGACATAATACGCAAGACAACCCCATTTATTAGCTCATGCTGACTCCTTGAAGCCTGTAGCTGTTTCAGTATCATTTTTGACGGATGGAAGGATGATGTTCCTTCTCTCTCACCTCGTCGTCTTGCTGTTGACAAACATAACGAGAAACATATAACTGGGGACCAAACTCAGTCTCTACACAGGCTTGAGACGATGAAAACACGAAAACGAGACATGCGAATAGGATGCCATTCGATGTTTCCTTATATGGGTGAGATTAGGGACATGAGGCAGGATCGCTGAGCTCGGATTGGAGAGACTAGCATCATACACCGGACATATTCTTGGCCGTCGAGCTAGTGAGGGAAGAAGCAATGGAAACTCACCAGCTCACAAGTCCAAACACAACCAGGCTAGTATGGCCCCAAGGATTCCAAAGAGACAGAAAGAGACCTGTCCCTTAAGATCCACAAACAACCTTCCAATTGAATCAAAGCATAAATGGCAAGTTTTTCCACCTCCCAACATCATAGGTGGGGAAATCATATCCTCAGATCAAATCTCTTATCAATAGAGTCAACCCCCATTTCTAATGCCAAAGAGCTGCAAAATCTGAGGATTGACAAATACAAGCAACATAGTTAACTTAATGGATCCACTAAACATTCCAGTTAATCAATACACGCACTCAATGATTCACGAAGGAACTCATGGTAAATCTTCCCAGAACTTCACCTTATTAGATTTCAAATGATATCTTGAAGTAAATAAAGAAAGAAAATTCACCTTCAGAGAATTGCAGCTACACCATCGTCACAGACAGAGCACATGGCATTCGGCATCACAAGATCAATTTTTTCCCACCAAATGGCAGAAATTAGGAACTCAGTACTCACAATCCACAATTTTCACCACAATAGGTTTGGATTGTAAAGCAAAGTTCTACAAGCTAGCCAACTGGGTCCTTCTACTGTTAAGTATTGACTAACAGCCGATTCGATTGAAGTGCAAGGCCAAAGGATGGTCTAGAAAAAAACAAAATTCCCATAAGTGAGTCCATAAGGAGAAGAGCTTCTTACAACATCGCATCTCCGTCGGCTTCCGCCTCTTTATCCTTCCTCCTGAGCTGACTGCATACATTACATTCCATTATATCAGAAGGACAGCCATCCGACGGAGGCAAAGGAGCCACTATCCTGCCGCTGTTTTTCCTGTTGCGCATATACCTGACGAAGACATACGTGTGGGGGAAGTCGGTCTCTTTCTCCTCCGTGATACCCACCTCTGACCTGCCCATTTGTTCATCGGGTGTCCTCATCCATCCCTTCATTGTCACCATTGTCGTCTTCGTTGCTATCATGGTTCTCATTTTGGTCATCGGACCAATTGGCCCCAACCTTGTGCTGATGTGGCTAGACTCGAGCTCACTGAGCGTTGCTAACCTCTGGTGAGGCTTGAGCTCACTGGAATCTGGTGAGCTCAACCTTGCCTGTTGCAAGCGATTGGCCAAAGAAGAGGCAAAAAATAAAAACAAAAAATAAAAAGTAATTGAAAATTCGATTTTAAAAGTAAAGAAAAAATGAAAAATAAAAATAAAACAATATCAAAGGAGTGGACGAAGGTTCATACCAAGCGGTTGAAAATATTTTCTAATTCATTTTCTCATTTCAGTTAAATACCTAAAAATATTGTTATTCTCCTAGAAAAATTATTTACCGGAAAAAAAAATTGGATGCATCACACACTTTTATTATTTTATTATTTTTTAAGTTTATTTTCAAGTTTCAGCCAAATGGGGCCAATGTAACATTGAACATGATCTAGTACAGTAGGTAGGTAATCACTTCTTCATCTGTTCAACATTTAAATAGTCTCACAATTACAACTCATGAGTGGTAGATACACTTAACATAGACAAATTCACAATGCATTCGACTCGTGCTCCTAAATTTTATCTTTTTTCCTCCCCTTCTTGCACACGATGCGTGTGCCCTAACGGTAGTGAATTTATTTTGTAAGGATTCTTCTCAAAGCAAATGTTGTGAACTGCCTTTAATCAGTTCTTTTTTTTTATTCAGTCTTTGAGCAAGAAAGGAATGTCCCCTAGTTGGCTTATTTGGGAATAAAACTGAATGTGTTGCCCGCACCAAAGGGACCCGGAATGAGGTCATCAAAATGACGTACTAATCTGATCAGGTGAGGGTCCGGCAATATATTTGTGTTCAGAGTTTATTAATGATAGCAGTTATAATGGATCCAAGTGCTTCTCGATTGGAGCTCATAAGCAATTATAATGGGTTGGAGTTCTTCTTGATTAGAGGTCATAAATGCTCGTAGCCAATTCCGTATGAAACAGGTGGAAGTATTTGAGTTTCACACAAGATAATTATTACTAGTCTTATGTGCCATCTAAAGTTATTTAGGTAGGGCATGAGAACGTTTCTGTTTCTCATGATTTCTATTCTTTTGTTCTTCGGAACAAAAAGAGAACAGAAACTGTTTGGTAACGCCAAATTATTTTTCTATTCTCGGGAATAGAAAGTTAACCCAGAAATAGATTTGGAGTAAAAACGAGAAGTAAAAAAAAATTGTTTTTTGTTCTCGGGAACAATTTTTAGAAATAAGCTAATTTTCTTTTTTTATTTTTCTTTTATTTCTCTTTCTTGCTGTGGCCCCCGTCAACCGCCTAGACCCACCACCGCCCACTACCGGCCACCGCCGCCGGTCGCCGGCTGCCACCGCCGCCGAACACCAAACACCGAATGCTGCAGCCGCTCGCCGCCGTCGCTACACGACCACCGGCCGCCGACCGTCACCGCCGACCGCCGCTGCCGCCCATCAACTACCGACGACCGTCGGCCGCGGAGCTGGCCGATGGGCGGCGGTGGCGGCGGTGGCGTGACGATCGGCGGTTGCTTGATCGTGCAACGGCGCGGCGGCATTCGGCGATCCGTGGGCAAGAATAAAAAGTAAATAAATACAAAAAAAAAAAAATTATTGCGTTACCAAATGCATTTCTATTCTTTTTCTATTCCAAGAGTAGAAATTTTGTGTAGTTACCAAACAGGTTCTTTTACTCAGAAATTGTTCCCCGGAACAGAAATAGAAAAGAACTATTTCTTAAAAAAAAAAAAAACTTTCTCGGAACAAAAGCGTTGTCATGTGCAGCCTTAACGTGAAGTTATATGATTGTCGTGAACAAACCTTGCACACATAATATCATTACGTCACTATTTGTGGCAACGTTTTTTTCTTTTATATATGTGCAGCGTATGCATGAAAAAAGTGCATCGAATACTAAATTTGAGACTTGAGTAAGAGACTTAGAATATCACAAATATATAATGAAAAAATGACAACAAAAAAGAAGTATAATTTTAAATCTAGTGTCACGTCAAATATGTAAAGTTGGTGTCCAAATTGGCACTGCATGTATACAATCCATAGGAGCCCTTTGATTGAGAGAGACACACGGGAGATTCATCGAATTCACAGGCTAATACACGATCCGGGGATTACGGGCGTTGCGTGCATGAAATTCGAATCCTGGTGCAGGAGAAGTGAATCACATGTACATGGCTTGTCCCGTAACTCATATTGAAGTATTAGTTGGGCCTGGGCACCCCCAAAGTTTCATCCCCAGCCCTCTTCACTCTTCCATTCTCTGCCTCTCCCCATATATTCACCTCTTCTGTCACTCCTTACAGCTTGAAGAAAAAAAAAAACAAAAAAACAAAAAACAAGAGCAAAAGACCCTCCAGAACAGAAACTTGTGGAACCTGTGAAACTTGTGGAACTATGTCTCCTATGGAACCGCACAAGTTCGACTCGATTGCCCCACTTGATGAGAGCCTCCAGTTCATTACCTCCGATGACAAGGAGCAACGACACTGGAAGATGCAGTCCATCTACAGGGTCCCCGCACGTATCACCACCCTCAACGGCGAGGCCTACCAGCCGCAAGTTGTCTCCATCGGCCCACCTCCTCCCCATGGAAGAACACAAGCTTCGCGTGGTCCGCCACTTCCTTAAGCGGTCCAAGAAGCCTATGGAGAGCTTCTTTGAGTCCCTGAGGAGGTGGCGTGGGACCTCGAGGAGAGCTACGACGCTCTGGACCCGAAGTGGAAGGCAGGCAGTGGCGAGGGCGTGTTACCCCAGTTCCTGAAGCTGATGATTACTGACGGCTGCTTCATGCTCGAGCTCCTGAGGATATTAGACAAACAGGTGGACGACTGCGTGTTGAACGACCCCATCTTCTACCACGGGTTTCTCTACATGATGAATGACATTTGGAAGGATATGCCGATGCTGGAGAATCAGCTTCCGATGCTAGTGCTGGAGCGGCTGGTGGCTGTGGAGAGCGATGGCAAGGAGGTTACTTTCTTAGATTTCAGTTGGTCGTAAGATAAGAAAATATTGCAAGTACGCAAACCGCTATACTATGTGCACCTAACAGTACATCTTTGTGATATCACATGAACCCTACGATGGATCCACCGAATCTAATGCTCCAAATGCATTGATTGCACAGTTCACAATCAACCGACAATTTGATTGAAACTTCATTTTTTTCCCTTTATCGCAAGTAGTATCGATACGACCACAATCTCAGATTCAATGTGCTGACTTCACTCCAACAACACAGGACGACCAATTCGTCAGCACGCTCATCCTCAAGTTGTGGTACCCCACAAAGGCCATCACAAGGATGGGTAAATGCCTGCACTTCCTGGACGTTATCAGGAAGGGCACGCTGATGGAGCGCAAGAAGGACGAGGAGGAGGTTACTTTCTTAGATTTCACTCTGTCGGAAGATGTTATTGCAAGTATGCTAGCCACCGTACTATAGGCACCAAACAGTACATCTTGGTCATCTCACCCTACGAAGGATTTACTGAATCTAATGCTCCAAATGCACTGGATGCACGGTTCCAGATCAACTGACAATTTGATGATTAAATCTATCACTGCCATAGGAAACTTTATTTCTTCCCCCTTTTACTCAAGTTGTATCGATCCAACCACAATCTTGGATTCAATGTACTGACTTTACTTCAACAACACAGGGGGACAAATCCGTCAACAGGCTCATCCTCAACTTCCGCTCCCCCAGCAAGGGCATCGCGAGGATGGGCAAATAACTGCACGTCCCAGACTTCTTCAGGAAGTGCATGCTGTTGGACCCCAAGAAGAAGGACGACGTGGACAGGCTGAACTTTCTGACGACTATCCAATTGGCCACCGAGCTCGACGAGCATGGGATCCGGTTCAAGATTAACAAGACCCACAGCGTCAAGGACATTTCCTTTGCAGACGGCGTCCTGATGCTCCCCTGCATCCAAATGACGGAGGTCACCATGTCCTGCATCCTCAACATCATGCCGTTCGAGCGCCTCCATGTCAGGGCTGGGAACGAGGTCACGTCCTGCATCTACTGCATGGGGCACATAATTACCAAGGGGCGGGACGTCACACTGCTCCGCGCCCAGGCCATCATCGTGCATTTCCTGGCAAGCGATGAAGCAGTAGCCAAGACGTTCAACTCGCTGGGCAAGGCTGCGGTGTTCAACAGCAGCTTCAGCCTCGCTGACGTGCTCGAGGAGGTCAACAAGTACTACGATAAGCGCTGGAACATGTGGAGGGCTAATCTCATCCACACCTACTTCAGGAATCCTTGGGTTGCATTGTCTCTCATTGCTGCCGTCTTCGTCTTTGCGCTCACCATAATTCAGACTGTATATTCCGTGCTCGGCTTCCACAAATGAACCCTTCGCCTCTCAGAACAATAATATACTCTCTTTTTTTCCCACTTTTCTTGGTTTTTCTTCTGTTGACGGATGCTTGATCATCATCTCGTGATCGGTTTGTCGAATGTTGTTATGAATGATCTTCCTCCTGTTTTTCAGTCACGTTCATATCCCTCTTTAAATGTTTTGAATAATGAACATTTTTACTTAACATTGTCAAATGATAATTCTCTTGTTTGAGTCTCCTTCATGTTTGTCCAATTTGAATCGGGTAGGGTGAAGGATGGTCAAGTTCTAGGCAAATGAAATCTTCATCGCACCATTCATTCTTGATTAAATTTGTGAAGTTGTAGTGAATTTAAGGGGGAAAACAAATACGGCCTTCAAAGACATCTCTAATCACCATTTGTTTTAAACATCCTCAAAGAATAAAGGTGTTTGATTGTTGATCTCATGTTGAAATGATTTCTACTATATTGAAGATATTACAAAGCATTACCCTTTATAAGAAAACAATACAATAATATAAATAATAAAACTGTCAATCCCTTGATTTTATTATATTCGAGAATCTGCTCGTGATTTTGATTCACATTTCCATATTCTTCTTCTCTTGATTGATAAATCAGTGCCTTAACTCCCCCTCAAATTGGGAATGGGACAATCCCAAATTCTCAATTTGCAACGTAAGTTTCCAAATGTGCCATTTTTTCTCCCACATATTGATAATCTAATGCCATATGTTTAATTCTTGCATATAACACGAGATTAATCAACATATAAATTGCATTGATATTATCACAAAATAATATTGGTGGACTTTAGAGATAAATACCTAAACCTCTAAAAAGGGAAGATATCCAAACAATCTCAGCAATGATTGACGCCATTACATGATACTCTAAATTGGCACTAGATCGAGCAACCGTTCATTGCTTCTTAACACTCCATGATATACAATCACTACAGGTACACAATATCGCAGTCAATCGTCGAGTCAAGCAGCAATTTGCCCAATCTTCTATAGTTAACTTGGACAGGATTTGCATTTCTCGATCTATTGTGCTACTTACATAGCGAAAAATGTGCTTCACAATTTGAAAATGAGTCACGGTAGGCCAATGCATGAATTGACATATAAAATTGACTGCACATGAAATATCTAGTTGTGTGATGATGAGATATTAAAGAGCTCTGACAATACTTTGATATAGCGTAGGATCCAAAAATAATTTCACATTTGAGAGAATTAGTGCAAGTGGCTATAGGCATGGATCCTAGCTTGCAAGCCTCCATTTGAGCACAATCAAAAATTGACAAAACATATTGCGGTTGGCACAAATAAAGACTATCAAAAAATATCCTAACCTCCACAACCATAAAGTAATGTAATGGCTTTGTATCTTTCATTATAAATTCACTACTCAATGAAGTAATAAATCCATCAAGCAAGTTTGGATCATTACTGATGCCAATCATATCGTCCACAAATAAAAGTAGACCTAGAATGCCATGATCTGATTTTTGAACGAAAAACGAAGGATTTACAATGCTGCAAAAGAAACCCAATGGTAAAAGAAAGAAGCTAAAATGATCAAACCATGCTCTTGATGCTTGCTTGAGGCCACACAAAGCTCTCTCAATTTGCAAATATAAGACAGGTATATTTCGTCCTTGAAAGAAGGGGGTTGCTCCATATAAACAGATTGTAGCAGAAATAAATATCTATATTAAAAATAAAAAAAATAATGGGGGAGTAGATTAAAAAAAAAAAAATTCAAAGCCCACTTGCATCAATCCTACACTTTCACTACTCTCCCTCCTACACATCTAAAAAGTCCCTCTTTTCATCTAATTTATAGATATATGACACAAATTTTTCAGGAAAATTGTCCAAAAAGTCCTAAACCTA
The DNA here is from genome assembly GCA_014182575.1 of Eucalyptus decipiens. Classification (NCBI taxonomy): domain Eukaryota; kingdom Viridiplantae; phylum Streptophyta; class Magnoliopsida; order Myrtales; family Myrtaceae; genus Eucalyptus; species Eucalyptus decipiens. Next base: position 23,713,051 of record CM024618.1, on the reverse strand, counting down.
TTACACTTTTGCCAATTCAGTCATAAACTTTTTAACTTTGTCAATTGAGTATTAAACATTTTCACTTCTTGCCGATTCAGCTCATCGGCCAATTTTGGTCAAAAAATGCTGGCGTGGACACTTTGATGGTGCCACGTAGGACTACCGGCACTGACGTGGACAATTTTTAATAATTTTTAATTTTTAAAAATGTTTTTGAATTTTTTTGAATTTTTTTTATTTTTTGGCTTTTTCCTTGGCATTTTTCGGTGGCTGGCCAAGGAAAAGAAAGGGTGAAAAGTGTTGGTTGTAAAACAAACATGCCTCTTTTCCTTGTCCACGTGAAAAAGTTGGGAGGACATAAACTATTTTATAAGTATGAACTTCTTCTAATTTATATAAAAGAAAAAAATGAGTTGTAGGTTAGATCCACAATATTCACTTGCAGGTGCGAGAATATTAGGTGTAGTGCCATATGCACCCGCGATTTAATTAGCACTATTTTTTTAAAAAAATTTATTTAATACAATTTTCTTATTAATATTTATTTGTTGAAATGTTGTGTTTATTCATTTAGTATTTTGGAAATTGTGAAATTCATAATTTTATTACAAAAATTAATAATCTGTCAATTATTCTTATTCTGAATTTTTTGTCTTTTCAAGATAACATTTGAAAATATACTTGTTCATTTTGTAACTTTAAAAATTAATTAAATATGTTAGTTTTGGCATGAATGTGTATGGAATATTTTCGACTTTTCTTCCATAACTATAATCATCATTTCAATTATTTCTTTTAAGAGATCATGGAGCAATATTAGAATTGTTATATAGTATTCTTAATCGAGACTTTGTTGTATTCTGAAAAATATTTGCCGTGGGGCCCCTTTACCATTATGTATAAATGGGCTATAAAAAAGGTGATATCATGTCTTAAAATATGATTTTATTATTCTATTCAATTTGAAGCCATGTTTTCCAACATAGTGTCCTTGTTCCTTGGTGCTTCGTTTGCTTCAACCCTGCAACTCGCTGTAACTCGTTTGACACATTTTCTGCCCACCGCCCAACGAGGACGTTGGATTTGCAAGCATTCGGACCTGCTCCACTTCGTTGCTCCACCCCTTCAATCTACGTTTGCTAAGCCACCATTGTCGCACTAAGCCAAACTTCCGACGAGGCTTGCTGATTTGCCATCTATCGTGCTGTTGCTCTTGTTCCCTGGCTCAACGACGTTGCTGCGTTCCTTGCCCAAGGTCGATGGTGCCGTTCCCTGGTCTTCCGACGCCTGCTCCGTCCAACAAGGCTGCCGTTCTGCTTAGCTTGTTACAGCTGTTTCTGTTTCTGTAGGCATGAAGAAGTTCTCGCCAATGTTCGGCCAAGTTTCTACCCCTATACGTGACCTCACTTCCAGCCAAGAGTCGTCGCTGGGCTCTCTTGCTCGCTGTGATCCCACTGATCCGAAGCAGGCCTCTTCACCGAGACGCCCATGGGCGTCATTGGCCGTACCGAGAGCCCCCATCGAGCTCACTCCTTGCCACTCAAGTCCGCCATGCACCACCGTGAACCGGTCGTGAAGCCGCCCACCATTAGTCACCCACTGCGATCCCTCGCGTTGGTCACGTCCATGAGGTGCCTAGTCGATCATCATCCGCTGCTCTGATTGGGAGTTTGCATATTCAAGTTAGGTAATTATCTAATCCAATCTTTTAAACTTGATATTTTATTTCCTAATTTGAACTAATGTGATTTTCAGCGTTAAGATTTTTTTGATTATGTTTGTTTTTATCATGGACAAGTGCCCTATCAAGACCGCAATATAATTATTAATATGAGCCGTGAGATGACTGGTCATTTTTTTGTTATGTTTGAGTGCCCTATCAAGATTGCAATATCCATTAGTTTAAGACGTAGTATGATGACTTATTTTTCTTGATATCATAATCTTTTATTTGAATCTTGATGGATATCCTAAGTGATTTTTGCTATGTTTGAAATTTTGATTAGATAATATTGCCTAGTTTAAATTGGATTGCATGTTATGATTTTTTTTTTTTTTAACTTAGAGTATATTCTAGATATAAATTGTCTTTAAGGATTTTAGATAATGTCTACATATTCAGATAATGTTGCATGATTATAATGGTTTTCTAAAATAGGATATTGTTTAGGTCAAATTATTCCCTAATCTAGATTTGATGACTTTTTATTTTAGATAGTTTAATTAGGGCATTTACCAATTTCGAATTTTAATAAAAACACCAAAATATTGCATGCATGTCATATGCCATGTTATATTGCTATGCCATTTGTGTGTCACATAGTGTGTATGTTAGGTTCATTTAATTAGAAATTGCACATCATTAGAGCTAGGTCATGTAGTTAAAATTGCATGTCATGCAGACTATTTTATTTTCAAGATAAAAGAAAACCAAAAAGTAATTGCTTGCCATGGTGTTTAATTTCCTACAATTTATTGCTTTGATTATTGAGTGTTTTGATAATGTTTGTGCACTCGCAAAATTACTCCATTGTATGTTAATGATTTAGGCTAAAATCAATATCCAAGCTACTTATAAATTTTTTTTGAAAATAAAAGAGAAATGTGTTAGAATAATTTAGCGTAACCAAGTCTTTGAACTCACATTCTCTAGCTTGTAGGAGTGAATTACAATTTCCAATACTTTACTTGGGTATCTAATTGACCCATAAAAAACTGATTAGTGACAACACCTAGATAAAAATTATTTGCATGTTAAATGACTTTAACCTAAGTTGCGAAGAGTTTAGGAGAGCTTGAGCTAAATTGAACTCAGTAATTCATTAGCCAACCTTAAGTGGTGCACCCACTTGGGGAAGCTCGCAACACATCTTTGCATGTTCTCGAGTTTTGTCGTCAATTAAATTCCGGCACAATTTGTGCTTGTGCTGTCATGAAGGTGGCTATACTTTCAAGCTTTGTTGTCAATTAAATTCCAACTAGATTTGTACGGCATTTTGGTTTGAAATTTGAAGTAAAAGTTTGTGATTATTTATTATTTGCCTAGATATTTCGTATTCAGAATAATCACAAAACGTGTCTCTTATCCTAATAACCCACATTTTATCGGATTTTATTACTTGAACTCATTTTAGCTCATTTAGTAAAATAAAGCTAACTCATATATGACCCAACTCATCATATATGAGTTGATAAATAAGTTTTCAACCTATTATGACACCTCTACATATGACTAGACGTGTGCCCTATTGCTGATGAATCTACTTCATATCTTATACTTTCCCAGCTTCACAAGGATTCTTTAAAAATAGCGAACTTTCTTTAATCAGTTCTTCTTTTTTAAATCATTCTTTGAGCAAGAAAGAAATGTCCTCTAGTTGGCTTATTTGGGACTTAAACTGTATGTGGTGCTCGGGCTAAAGGGACTTGGAATGAGGTTGTCAATTTGCGTAATTAGAACTTAACGTAGAAAACCGATTCATCAACATGATGGATTAGTCGGGTGATGGAATTAGTTGCTTTTGGATTAAATTGATGTTTCGCAAGATATTCGTGTTCTGAGTTTACTAATTATAGTAGTTATTATGGATTTAACTGCTTTTTGATTGGAGCTCTTAAGCAGTTATAATGGATTCGAGCTCTTATCGATTGGAGCTCATAAATGATTGCAACCGATTGTACAAAACAATGGAAGTATTTGAATTGCACACAAGATGATTACAACCTATCTTACGTGCCATGTGAAGTTAATTTACGAGAAGTTAAATGATTGTCATAAACTAACTGTACACACATAATATCATTGCATCACTGTTTGCAATAACTTTTTTTCTTCTTCCTACATGCAATGTATGCACAAGGGAAGTGCATTGAGTACTAGATATGATACTCAAGTAAGATAACTTGAATATGTCAAACATACAAAATAAATATTTATCACCAGATATAAAGATAAAGAAGTCTTATTTTAAATCTAGTGTCACAACAAATATATAAAGTCGGTACCCAAATTGGCATTATGTGTATTCAATCCATATGAGCCCTTCAATTTAAAGTAGCACTTGTGAAATTCATCGAATTCGAAGGCTAATACACTGATCGGGAGATCCCGGGCGTTGGGTGCGTGCAATTCGAATCCTCGGACCCAAAATGTGACTCGCGCATCTATTGCTAGTCCCGTAGTACTTCTCCATCCTGAAGCATTGGGCTCGGGCAACCCCGAACACTATTGCCATCTCTCTCTCTCTCTCTCTCTCTCAGAGTTCACCTCCACTCTCTCTCCATTCAGCTTAATACAAACAACAAGAACATAAGGCACTCCATAACAGAAACTTGCGGAACCATGGCTCTGCCCTCGAACGAGACCGACTGGATCGTCCAATTCAACGAGCAACAGTCCTGGGAGAAGTGGTCCTTCTACAGGGTCCCCACCCACGTCACCGACCACAACCGCGTGGCCTACCAGCCGCTGGCTGTCTCCTTCGGCCCCTACCACTACGGCGAGGAACTCCTCTCCATGGAGGAACACAAGCACCGGCTGCGCCACCGCTTCCTCATGCGGTTGGGGAAGCCCCTCGAGCGCTTCCTCGAGTCCCCAAAGGGGCTGGTGGGGGACCTCATGGCAAGCTACGTTGCGCTGGACCCATAGTGGAAAGATGGCGACGAGGGCACCATGCGCAGGTTTCTGGAGCTGATGATCACCGATGGCTGCTTCATGCTCGAGATCCTGAGGTACGCAACCTACAAGGGTGACGACTATGGGCCCAACGACCCCATCTTCGGCAACTGCGGTATGGCTTACATAATGAAGCACATTAGGTGGGACATGCTCGAGCTGGAGAATCAGCTTCCGACGCAAGTGCTGGACCGGCTGGTTGCTGTCGAGAGCGATGGCCAGTAGGTTACTTTCTTAGATTTCACTCCGTCATAAGCGAGGTTGTTGTGTGAATGGAAATCAGGTCCTTTGTGCACCTAACAGTGCATCCTGGTGATCTCATATGAATACGCGGGGGATCCATCAACTCGAATGCTCCCAACTTGTTGGATGCACAATTAACAATTGCATTATTCAATCTATCACCGCTATCGAAAACTTTTTTCTGTTCTGTTTAAAGCGAGTACTATTCAATATGACAGAAATCTCGTATTCAATGCACTGATGTTACTCCAACGACGCAGGATGAAGAATTCATTAATAGGCTCATCCTCGAGTTCTGCTCTCCCGGCACGCACATCCCAAGGATGGGCAAATGCCCGCACGTCCTGGACGTCTTCAGAAAGAGCCTGCTGCACCATGTGGATAAGTCCAACATCCCGCATAAGCAGGACGAGGGTGGCGAGAAGATAATCCAGCCGGCCGTCGAGCTCAACTATGCCGGGATCCAGTTCAAGAAGAGCAAGACCAACAGTCTCATGGATATCTCCTACGCCAGGGGGGTCCTGAGGCTCCCCGTGATCGAGGTGGACGACACCACCGAGTCTGTATTCCTCAACTTAATTGCGTTCGAGCGCTTCCACATTGGGGCAAGGTACGAGGTCACGTCCTACATCTCCTTCATGGACGACATCATCGCCAACGAGCAGGACGTCCAGCTACTCCAAACCCATGGTATCATCCACAATGCCATCGGGAGTGAAAAAGCGGTCGCCGAGCTGTTCCGCTCTCTGTCCAAGGACGTGGCGCTCGACCCTGAGAGCAGCCTCGACACCGTGCGCAAGAGGCTCAAAAGGTACTGCCAGAAACCCTGGACCATGTGGAGGGCTAATCTCCTCCGAACCTACTTCAGTAATCCTTGGCCTGTATGGTCTCTTATCGCCGCCATCTTCACCTTGGTGCTCAGCCTAATTCAGACCGCGTACACCGTGCTCACCTACAACCCGAATTCTCAGTTTCCCTCTCTAAAATAATCTTTTTTTCCAACTTTTGTTTTTATCCTAATGGCTGATGCTCGATAATTATCTCTTGATTGGTTGGCGATTGTTGTTATGAATGATTTCCACCGTCTTTAGTCATGTTCATGTCCCTCTTAAAATGTTTTGAACGATGGACATTCGCTGATTATTTGTCATTATCAAGTGATGATTTCAGTCTTCTTCATGTTTGTCCAATTTGGATAGGCAGTGTGAAGGATGATCAAGTTTTAGACAAATGAAATCTTCCATTTCCACATTTTCTTCTTGATTAAATTCGTAGAGAAGTTGCCGTGAACTCGAGTGAAAAACAAGTATGGCTTTCTAAGTCATCTCTAATACTCAAAATTCAAAGTCATCTGTGTATCTCCCAGTCTCAAGCAATCAATCATTAACACGAGGAACAAACATACGTCTATGCCTGAGAAACAAATATTTTGAAAATTCCTGCTCTCGGAATAAGCTGACAGTGGATTGCTAATTATGTACAGAGAAAAGCCCACTAATTTGGAGAAAACTGCAGTTGCCTGACCTTAATGAACGAGGCTCATATTTTTTTGTATGAACTGCAACGAACCACAATTTAAAAGACAAAGTTTTTAGATGCTTAACGAACCACACTTCAAAAGGCGAAGTTTAGGTGCTTCTATAAATATTCAGCGATCGGGAGTATCCTTCCAGAGTAGCAATAACTGAATATCAAGCTTCCTATCATCTTCCAATTCGGATTAAGCTCAGCCGCTATAAGAAGAGTTATCAATTATGCAACATTGTCAGACGTAATAATTCCAATGTTTTGTAGTTGAAATAGGGAAATATCCTGCGTTAAGCTTTTGGGAGCAGGAAACTAGGCTGAGATCCAGGGATTGACAGGGACAAAGTCAAGGAAGATCTCTGAAATTATTTTAATATTGAACTTGCAACATATAATAGTTTCAAATCGAATCTCTTTATAAAAAGAACTTTTGTCTCATGATAGCATGCTCCAGTCCCCTTACAATTACTGTTTAATTATTTAAGTATAATTTTCGGACTAACCTAAATTGGAATGGAATCACGCTTTATAGGATTTGAACTTGATATCGGGTTTTGGAGCTCACCCTCGTGGGATCACAATGCTTTGTCCTAGTCATTGTAAAATCTTGACAAGTCAATACAGGATCGAGGGAATTCACTGCGCTTTACCGTGAGGTATATTAAAGCGAAGAGAATGCCAGCTACGACAACGTTCACACTCATTTTAATTGCATGTGTAGAGAACCTTATTCACGTGCATGCCTGTTACGACAAAGCAAATGATAGATTGATTAACAAAGCTGTCCTAAAAACTGATGGCTGATTGGGATAAATAACTAAGACAGAAAGTAAATCAGCCAAAAAAAAAAGTCTACCCAGTGATCACAGTAAATCTCCGTTGGGTAAAATAAAATCTCCACAATTCTCAATTCTCTCACCTTAAAATGGACAATCACATGTGAAAAGTACAAGTCAACCGAGCATGTGACCACGGCCACCGATGAACTGCATGCGCATTGTTGGAATACAGAAGGCAGTAAAAAATTAACAATTGTCCTTGTCGATATAGAAGGCCGCCACATTATATTTCAGTGAGTTGTGTAATTAAATTACTAACAAAACCACGGAAACAAGAAAATAATGAATAAACTACATGGCATTGGCCTTTTTAACAACAGGAAAAATAATTTCTTAAGTTTTTAGGTTTATCCTATAATGGTAGGAAAATTTGAGTGTTCTAGGATATTTAAATTTGGGGCGATGCTAACATATCACGGTGTTTATGACATCCAGATGGGCATCGTGAGTCTCAAGTGATTAGCATTCATCGCCGTGGCACCAAACGCATCACCAAACCACGTCATCTGCATCACCACCGTGCCTTGCCAACTGTGCCTCCCCGTCACCAACCATGACACCTCAAACGCGCTACCTCGCCATGCTACCGTGTCACCAAGACTGCCGCCTCGGCGCCGCTAGATGTGTCCCAAGCCATGCCACTTGGCCGTCTTTCATGCCGCCACCAGCCCCATTCTGTGGCATCAACAAGCCTTGCCTACAACCGGATGTAATCGGTGATGGGTAGAACGCAGCAAGAGTCAAACTAGTAACGTGGCTATAAGATGGACGGATTAGAGGATTAATCAGCAGAAAGGGACACTAGGTTGAAGAGCGCTCTTCCATCTGGCACGTAATCCTATTGGTCAAACTTAGATTAAGCGGTGGAGACCGGCATATTAAGCAAGCAACGAGCAACCGTCTTCTATTCCACACCAAACACCCTCTTCGTCCTCTCCAACTTGTGCAGCGACCTTCTGTCTTGCGCGCACAACCGCGGTGTTTCGCGCCGTCCAGCTGCCCAACAACGCCCTCCGTCTCGCCAACACCATCCCCCCCCGGGAATCGTGCCCCCTAGCCGCTCCACGTCCCGGTTCGTCTCGAAGCACTGGGCGAACAGCAAAGGGCCGAGGCCTCCGCAGCACCACCGCACGACACCAGTCGCTCCTAGAAGTTCAAGGCAAGTAAATTCCTTTCCATTTGCGCTATGTAGGTAGACTTTATATAACGGGGCCGATTTCCTCGAGTTTTAGTTGTCTCGTTTGATTTTGCGCTTAGTTGTATTAGTCAACAGTTTCGGAGAATGTGCATTGCAAGTATTGTTGAAATTTTAGTTTATTGAATCTATTCATGTGTTGTTGAAATGCTAGATATTGATATTTTCGCTGCTTTGCGGTTAAATAGCACAATTGTGTACGAATCCGAGGTTACAGCTATTTTCCGGTTGGTTTACTGTAGACACTGATTTTGCCAATTTTGTGCTGGTTTGTGTGGTATGGATTTGGTGAGACTTTCTTCGCGAAATTGCTCATTATACCTTGTTTTATGACATACCTTAAATTTGTATTTTTCGGACTGCATACGTGCAAAATATATTTGACAAACTACGTGAGTCCGAATATGTCTTCGTAAACAATTACCAGACCTTTACTTGGTTTCCATTTTCTATAGAATTTTTGACAAAAGATTTGGACTAGTATCCCATGAAAGTTTCAGATCATATCTTAAACTATAACATGAAATTTTTCCATGATTTTTGGAGCTCAATCAAGCATCCAAAATGCTCATTCTCGAATCTGTTGCATCCTGAAAATTTACCCTGTTCTGACCCGAAGTATATAAAATTATTGGGACTCGTACAAGTTGAACCAGGTCTTGAGTTCTTCATAAAAAGGTTTCTTGGAGATTCATCTACATTGTGTCAAAGTTTCGTGATTTTTTGAATTGATTTGCTCGGTGAATACCCTTGATTTCTACATATGGGCGAGCTTCCTTTTTTTTTTGTGTCAATTTTAGCTAAGCTCCCTTTTGTAGCCCGTCCTTTTGAATTGGTATTGCCGACTATGTTTCTATCACTTCTCTGGCTTATAAAACATAGTTGATGGTGGACACAGAACTGTTTTTGTACATTAACTCAATGTATGGCATGTTTAAATTGAACTATTAAATTACTGCATCATGGGATGAGTGTGTGATTTGGGAATGCTATCGATCCTTGAGACAACGGTGCCTCGGGTGGTAATAGGGATGTTCAAAGAGGTAACTAGGTTCCTCCGAATGCCTAGGGGGCGTAACACAATTCCTCCAGATATCCTCGCAATGCTGGATCGGTGCAAGATGCCTTGGGGGTAATGGGGTTCTCCAGAAGTTGGTGGTAGCTAATTCACAGCAAATATGATCATTGACATTTTTAAGACGTGTAGGCGCACTATTACGCGGTGAGGATTGTAACTTTCCATGAATTTTTCATTTGAGCTTTAATGGTTTACTGATTTTAGAGGAAATGTTTTTAACTTGCTATTTTGATTTTGAAAAAAGTTTTCAGGCAAGTTGATTTCAAAAGGTCTTCTACATGTTATGTCTAAACTTCCTCACATTTGTCGTCATTGACAAATGTAGTATGGATTACTTGGTAGTTTGCTTGTTGAGTTTAGGCTCATTCTTGGTGGATTATTATTTTTCAAATCAATAGACATGTCACTATTACTTGCATCCCGTCGTGGTGCCCCGACTGACTTCACATGGCACCATACTAAGTTGCGCGACCCTGACCTTCCCAATGACACCTTCATCCGTGTCATCACAATACTGACATTCGATGCTGGTCTACCATCGGGCCTTGCGCTAATCGGGTTCATCGCCGTCTATGCCCAAATCAGCTAGTGTTTGGTGGGACCACCCTTACTCCCGAATGGTGATGATGATGGAGACAGTGGGGTCAATAGGACGAGGGCTAGAGGATGAGAATAGCATTTTTGGTAGACCAAGCAGTTTGGACGAGATAGGCTATCTCGTAGACATACGGTATCACGATTGGAGTGGTACAGTTGATGGAATTTTGGTACAGTCCAGAGTAGGAGTATTCTGGTTAATCCCAATGTATTTGACAAAGGTCGCCCAAAAGTATCTAAAACTAAAGGAAATGAAATTGCCTTGGTTTATATTCTTGCATGCATTCTTTGAATTTTGTATGTTGTGGGTGATTATTGATCTATATACGTTTTCGTGTGCCTAACAAGTGGAAATATTTAGATAGCCATGTTAGTTATGGCGTGCTGAGGACGTCACAATATGACCGTCGAACAGTCAAAGGACGGCCACATAAGTTATCGTTCTCCAACACAAATGTGTGGAAATTTCCAAGAAAAACACGAATATTTCTCCCTCTTATGGAAAATGTGTGGCAAGGTTCACCGTCGATTTTTCAAGTTAATAATATGATTAGCCAATCACAATAGAGCGAGAGGAATATAGGAGGAAAGGATACGATTGTGCAAATCAAATGCACATATGTTATAATATGACATGTAACTAGCATCAAGCACGCTATAAGAAGAAGACTAATAGACCGAAAGTTAACTCTAAAAGGTAAAAATAGGCATTTTTTCTAGAAGAGGAAATGGGTGACGAACGAGACGATTATGCTTTTAGTGGGGCAAGCGAGCGCATAAACGGTGGATGTGGATAGAATCAAAGGCAGTTAATTTTTTCTTATTAAGGATGGTTTCGGAAGGAATAAAAGCGAGATAAAACAAGATTTTGACTTGAATGTTTCCGTGAATATTAGTTAGCTGCTAGTCAAGTATTGAGAGCTAACTCGCTGGAGAGCAACGCCCAAAGGATGGGGGAGTCCACTCGTCCATATCCTTTTCATCCGGAAAATTGTCAAAAAGCCCTTAAACCTATTATATTTTTATCAATTCAATCTCAAACCTTTTAATTTTATCAAATTGAGTCCTAATTTTTTTTTTTTTTAATTTTCCAATCGAATCCATCAAGCCAATTTAACCAAAAATCGCTGATATGGATACTAGCTATCTTATGTGGTACGATCAATGCTGAAGTGGACAATTTTTAATAATATTTTAATTTTTTTGAATTTATTTTATTTACTTTTACTTTTTTTTCTTTCTTTCTTTTTAACTCTCGCCTAATGATTGGCCACAAGCAAGTGTCACCCTTTGGTTGGAAAGGGCTGTGATGCTCTTGCATCACCATGCCAAGTGACGGCGTTGCGATCCTTACCCAGACCAGGCGAGGGTATATCATTGGCTAGTGTGTTGCAGCCCTGGCTGACAAAGGGTAAGTGTCATGACCCTCACTTGGATCTAGGTGAGGGCCAATGCCCTCACATGTGGCTAGTGAGGACGTGGAGGTCCTTGCCTATGACTAGCTAGGGTAGTGATGTCCTTGCCTAGGGAGGGCTAGCCTATGGTTATTAAAAAGGAAAAGAATAATTCAAAAAATATTAAAATATCATAAAAAAATTATCCACGTCAACGTTAATTGTGCCATATAAGATGCTTGCATTCATGTTAGTGATTTTCAAGCAAGATTAACCAAATGAATTCAATTGACAAAATGTAAAAAATGTTTAAATCTTTTTGATAAAATTGAAAGATTTATTATTGAATTAGTAAAAGTGTAATAGGTTTAGAACTTTTTGGACAATTTTCTCCGTCTATCAGCTTTTGCCTCTATAATTGCGTTCCACATACGTCACTCCATTATATCAGAAGGATGCGCCATCCGATAAGGCATTGTTCCACTGCTGTTTTGTTGTTGCACATATTCCTGACGAACAAATACACATTGGGGAAGTCGTTCTCTTCTTGCCATACTTGCCTTTGGAATTTTTTGGTCAGTCTAAAATCATGAAAATTCTCCACACAAAAATTCTTGACTACACATACGCATTCGTGTATCTAGGGGTATAGAATTTCAGACATGCTTTGCCTCGGGAGATTTTTTTTTTTTTTTTTTTTAATTTTCTGAGCCAAATCAATATGGATTGAATCAATTGCAACAATTGAACATGTGAATTCTACGTGATGTCCATATATGTATCTCATATAATCAATAATTATGATTGCATTCGGTTCACAAAAAGGTTATAGGGAAGGATATTTTTAGGCGAATCCACTCAAAAGATTGGCAAATCTCTTAGGCTTGTTCGATCACTAGCCCATGATCAGGGATATATAGGTGGTGAGCAAATCTACTGTCAACCTGGCCGAATCTGGTCAGAAGGTCCCTTATCAAGCGTTTGACATGACTCCTTCCCATCTTTAGTAACAGAAGATGATTTTTTCTTCTTTTTTTTTTAGCACATACTTGCTCCTCTTTCTTAGAGAGCCGATACTAATCGTCGGAGGCTAATCTTGGCTTTCATAATACCGACCAAAAAAAAAAAAAAAGGTGAAACGCATAATGGTCCGTGCCTGATGTGCATCCTTCGCTTAAAATCCTGCAGCTTCTTCTGGGGTACATCGTGTTGATACAGTGCTGACAACCAAAAAAATCATTTACACTAAAAACTTCATGAATAACGTAAAGGACAAAGTAATTTATAACACATGATAGGTTTGTAAAATTACATTATTTTAATCGTAACATTGACTTAATCTGGTACAATGAATTAGGTAATGACTTCTTCATCTGGAAAAAATTTAAATAGTCTCACATTTAAAACTCCCGAGTGATAGATACGCTCAAAATAGACAAATCCACGATGCCTTTGACTCGTGCTCCCAAATTTTTCTGGCTTAATGCTAATGAATATACTTTGTATCTTATGCATTTCCAGCTTCACAAGGATTCTTCTCAGAGCAAAAGTAGCGAACTGCTCCAATCAGCTCTTCTTCTTGCTTTAATCAGTCTTTGATCAAGAAAGGAATGTCCTCCATTTGGCTCATTTGGGGACAAAAACTGTGCGTGTTGCCTGGGTGAAAGGGGCCATGTTGGAATAATACGCGAAAACGACAAGATTTTATAATTTACGCGAAATTACCAGAAAAATAAACGAGATATAATAAGGATACCAAAATGGTTCGGTCTAAATATCGGTACCTACGTCCATGAAGAAAGTCAGCAGCAAATAATCAAATATAAACAGAGAATTAGAGTTTACAATCAATCACACACTCAAGTATTTCTCACACTTAGATTTAACCTCAAATCCAAAGTGTTTATAAATAAATAACTCATTTGAACGTAAAATCATGACACAAAATTACCGCGCGTTCAAGCTCAAACAAAAACGCTCTACGTATGTCGAAAATAAGAACTCCATCATTCGTCTTTTGGTTCGCGTACATACGGATTCGCGTTCTTCTTTCTTTATCGTGCGGCGCTCTTCCGGATGTTCCTTTTGTGCGGCTCTTTCTTCTTCATAGGGTTTTCGTGGCTCCTTCTCAGCAGCTCCCTCTTAGGCGGCGTGGACGCGCAAAGGGCTTCACGTTTCTTTTAGCTTTTATATTATGTGCCTAAAGTCAAGATTTTGACTCTGGCCCCCCATGTCTCTTTTGTCTTATAGTGATAATTTGCACATCCAAAAGTATGTCCAATAAGAAGAGAGATTTCTTCATCCGATTTTGTAATCCACTTTTGAAGATCTTCCTCGATAAAATTCAGTTTAACAGATCGTTATCCAAATTTAAACTCGATATACTAATTTAACAGACCCAATATGAGGTCATCGTGTACTTAGAACTTCATGTGGAAAACCGATTCATCAAAATGATGTACTCATCTAATCATGTGATAAAATTAGTCGCTTTTGGATTTACTCGACATTCTGCAAGATATTTATGCTAGAGCTTACTGATTATAGCAGCTATAATAAATCCAAGTGCTTCTTGATTTGAGCTCATAAACAGTTATAATGGAGTCGAGTTCTTCTCAACCGGAGCCCCTAAATGCTTGTAGCCGATTGTATAAAATAAGTGAAAGTATTTGAGCCTCACATAAGATGGTTACAACCCGTCTTGTGTGCCATTTAAAGTTAATGAATGAGAAATTTTATGATTGTCATGAGTCAACCGTGCACACAAAATATCATAGCGCCATTATTTATGGTAATTATTTTTTCCTACATGCGATATATGCACGAAAGAAGTGCGTCAAGTACCATGAGACTCAATTATTACCAAATATAACCAAAAAGAAGTACTATTTTAACTCTAGTGTCAAGTGAAATATGCAAAGTCCCTACCCAAATTGGCATTACATGCGTTCAATGCATACGGTCCCTTCGATTTAGAGATACACTCGTGAGATTCATCGGATTCAGAACCCCGTACACGGTGGGGAGATAACGTGTATTGCGGGGATGCAATTCGAATTGTCGTGCACGAAGCGTCAGTCACCTGTACATTTTGTCCCCTAATACCTCCTCTCTCCCCATTTTTCTCTATAAATTGACCCCTGCTTACAATCCTTTCGGCTTAAAAGAAAATAGAACGTAGGACACTCCAAAACAGGAACTTGCGGAACCATGCCACCGTCGGACCCGAACGAGACCAACTGGATCGTCCAAGTCAACGAGAGCCTCAAGTGCATGCCCGCCGACGAGCAACAGTACTGGAAGAAGCGCTCCATCTACAGGGTCCCCGCCTGTGTCGCCGACCTCAACCGCAAGGCCTTCCAGCCGCAGGCTGTCTCCTTCGGCCCCTACCACCACGGCAAGACCCACCTCCACACCATGGAGGACCATAAGCACCGCGCGCTTCTCCACTTCCTCAGACGGTCTGGGAAGCCTCTCGATCCCTTCCTTAAGTCCCTGAGGGAAGTGGCCCGAGACCTTGAGGAGAGCTATGACACACTGGACCTGGAGTGGAAGGAGGGCGGCGGTGATGGCGAGGCAAACCGGTTCCTGAAGGTGATGATCACTGACGGATGCTTCATGCTTGAGATCCTGAGGAGCGCGACACAGGTGGTGGATGACTATGAGTCTGACGACCCCATATTGTACACCCACAGGATGCTTTCCATAATGCCATACATATGGCCAGACATGCTGATGCTAGAGAATCAGCTGCCAATGCTAGTGCTGGATCGGCTGGTCGCCGTCGAGAGTGATGGCAAGGAGGTTAGTTTCTTAGATTTTGCTTTGACAGATTCACCTAACGGTAAATCTTGATGATCACAGATGGACTTTCTGCCCCTCACGTGGGATCCATCAAATTGAATACTCCAAACCTGTTTGATGCAATATTCAAGATCAACTGAGAATTTGATTACTAAATCTATCACCACTATCGGAAGCAACAACTTTTTATTTTCTTTTCTTTTTTTCACTTAAACTCAATTACAACTGATACGACCGCCATCTCACCTTCAAATGCACTGACTTCACACCAACAACTTAGGATGACGAATACGTCAACAGGCTCATCCTCAATTACTGCTTCACTGGCAAGCGCACGGTGAGGATAGGCAAATGCCTGCACGTCCTGGACGTTGTCAGGAAGAGCCTACTACTCCATGAGAAGCCGAAGCTGGACAAGGTGGGGTGTGAGGGCCTTCTGTTAGTCCAGTCGGCCACTGAGCTCAAGGAGCATGGGATCCAGCTCAAGAAGAGCAAGACTGGCAGCCTCACGGACATCTCCTTCGCTGGCGGGGTTCTGAGTCTCCCTGAAATCGTGGTGGAAGAAGCAACCGAGTCCATGTTCCTCAACCTCATCGCATTCGAGCGCTTCCACGTCGGGATGGGGAACGAGGTCACGTCCTACATCTACTTCATGGACTACATCATCGCCAATGAGTGCGACGTCACGCTTCTCCACACCTTGGGCATAGTCCTGAATGTCCTGGGGAGCGACAAGGAGACTACCAAGCTGTTCCCTTTGCTGGCCAAGTACACAACAATTGAACCCAACAGCAGTCTCATTGCTGTGTGCAATGAGGTCAACGAGTACTGCAACAAGCCCTGGAACAAGTGGAGGGCTAATCTCATTCAGACCTACTTCAGGAGTCCTTGGGCTTTATTGTCTCTGGTCGCGGCTATCTTCCTCTTCGCAGTCACTATAATTCAGACCACATATACCGTGCTCAGCTATTGAACCCACAATTTGCCTCTCTGTACAATAATTTCCCCTTTCCAGTCATGTTCATTTCCCACTTTAGATGTACCGAATGATGGACATTTGGCTGTTCGTTTATCAAAATCAAATGATAACTCTCTTGTTTTGGTCTTTTTCATATTTGTCCATGTCAGAAATTGTGATCCATTTTCCAAATTCTATAGATCTCTCCTCAACTATGTCAAGAATGGCGATGGCTGAAAAAAAACATGAACGTGGGAATGCAAGCAAGCATCAGCTAAAGAAATAGTAAGCAGAAGCCAAGTTGGGGAAGACTTAGGTGGGAAACATTGAAAAAAAGTCAACAAGAGTTGTGGCATCCCCGTGAAGAAGGAAGTTGCCTTCCACATGTCAAAAAAAGTGGCTCGATTATTTTAAAGAGCCTATAAATAGAGCCTACGTATGCTAGGTCGTGTGTGTGGGGTTTAGCCCTCGACCAAGTCTGCGGAGGAGTAAGCTCAATATACATATCCTATATCCCACCCCCAACACGTCCTTCATCTATGTTTATAATACCATTTTCATAAACTAATGAAATTATCCTTATCCCGTAAACTTTGTTTATAACCTATCTTTGTCCATTCCTCCGCATCAACTAGACCATACACGTAGATATTGGAACACACGCTTCCACTAATACCGGCAGTCCAATTATGTAAGGTTGGTCTAGTT
Source organism: Eucalyptus decipiens (assembly GCA_014182575.1). Lineage (NCBI taxonomy): Eukaryota > Viridiplantae > Streptophyta > Magnoliopsida > Myrtales > Myrtaceae > Eucalyptus > Eucalyptus decipiens. The sequence goes on along the minus strand of CM024618.1, from coordinate 23,696,051 downwards.
TTAGGCAAATGAAATCTTCCATTGCACCATTTTCTTCCCGATTAAAATTTTAGCATATTTCAATGAATTTAAGTGAGCAACAAATTTGGCCATCAAAGACATTTCTCTTCCCCATCAGCTTCAAATTTCAAAGTCATCTATATATTTTCAGATCGTCAAGCAATCAATCATTAACACAAAGAACAAACACACTTTTATACTGAGAAAAAAGTATTTTGAAACTTCCAACATCCTTCCCAAGATAGAAAGAGGGAAAAATATAACACTTCTTAATCGCCATTATAGAATCCTACATCAAGATAAGATAACAGCAAATTGTTAATTATCCAACCAAAAAAAATTGTTAATTATGTATGTGGAATGTTAAGATTATGTCTCCCAGTTTGAAGGGCCTAAACAATCGCTTGTTATTGATTCTTAAATCTTGACGACACAATTAAACATTTATTGTATAGAAAAATTAAGATCGACCCAACTCCATAACAAAAATATTAATTAAATTGCATATAAGTATTAAAAGCATTTTAATTAAGCCCATATAATATTGCATTAATGGACTAAAGCAAGGGGTTTTGAGCTTAATTGAATTATTTGAACTAAGCCCGGGGACAATATAAGCATATCTTGATATTCACAATCAAAATACATGGGAGCTCCAAAAAGCAATGACAGTGGAAGGTCCATCTTACATGTATTTAAAAATAAACGGGCAAGCCAAAACTCAATAAGAGCCAAAACTAATAAATGAAATCTTTAAATTTAAGGCAAACCATCATCGTACTACTCAATTACATGAGAGACAAGCACAAAAAAAACCATGTATGACAAAAGTAGGAGTAAATGTACTATCTTCTTATCAACGGTTAGAAAAATTTACTCCTGCATTTGTCATACATGGTTATTTACTCCATCTATTTAAGGTAAATGATCATCTTACCGCTCAGCATATGAAATGACCCACAAGTCAATTTAGCGGTTGGAAAAATTAACACGCATGTTAGGGAATCAAGTACTTCATAATCTACCAGCTACAAAAGTGCACGACATGTCCTGTGTGATTGCGACTAAACTACTCCTCAAATGGTGAAACCTATCAGATCCTTCCTACAGGAGTGATAATGACGTTTCCGCTGATCCGATTTAATTGTTGTCCATGAAATAATATCGTTTTAAATGAAATTAAAGGAATATATAATGTTTTTATGAATAATGTTTGATATGTGAATATTTTGTTCAATTAACTAGGAGCACTTTGAAAGATTGTTTTTCTCAATTCAATGAAAGTGTTCCATAAGCTCTATTTCGTCGATATAATAAATAAAGGGCATTGTAATGTAAAACATGAATGAGAGATATATCATTCTAAGTTGAGTTCAATGCATATGTTCTATTATGCTTTGAATTTTGCACGATTTTGATGTGATCTTTCGAGTTCACACTTCCTTTAATCTTTTTGTATATGGGAATAGAAAGTTAGGGAGAAGAACATAAAGAAGTATGGAGGAGGAAGGGGGGGGGGGGGAGATATTTTTGTTGAAAGAAAAGGGAAGATTAAAAAGAAGAAAAGAAAATGAAGAAAAAGTTGCTTTGAGAAAAGTTTAAAAACTGCCATACTTCTTATCACCAAAAATGTCTTAAAATTTTTGGAATTTTGACTAGAACCTCTTCAGTCTCGGTAAGAAGTAGTTAGGAAGGAGATAAAGGTCGAAGAGGAAAATTTGACTACGGGACGAAAGGTGGGCCAACCAAATTTAAGTTTTAATAATAGCAAGTTAGTTAGGGTGATTGAGGTAATCAATAGTTTAGATAGGTTTGTCGAGTCATTTCGAAATGACAGAAATCACTACTTTAGTAGAAGAAAAATTGGTTAGAGCTGGACCTTCACGTGAGTCACACTCTACTCCATTCATTGATCACCATGTGCTCAAATGGCAGCCCACTTTCAGTGTATTTGACAAATCTTTATGCTATGTCTCTCTCTTGTGACAATTTTTTATGCTAAGTCTAACGAGAATTCAAATCCTGCATAAACTGAATATTTTTGGAGCCAGACTCTACTTGGAAAGAAATGTTGCATTCTACCTCCTTTAAGTAGGGTGCATTTGCCTGTGATACTTAGGCCCGCCATTAGTTTCAGGCAAGCTTTAACGTTGATGATTGGAAAGTGCTTACTAATAAGGCATCTGAATATTGCAGATTCAAATCAATAATGGTCCGTTTGGTTGCGGTAATGGAATAAGACTGTAATGTAACAGCGTGGAAAATGCCCATTTCCCACCTAATGTAATAACGACATTTTAGCAACACTTTCTACAAACAGAAATCACACACGCCGCACAATTATATTGAGCGCATATGGCACATTTTTCACCTCCCAGCACCGTTTGGTTGGGAAATCAACCACCTTCTCTAATGCCAAAGAGCTGCAAAATCTGAAGATTGAAAAATGGGATCAACTTGGTTAACTTCAATGATCCACAAATTATTCAACTTTATCGATATACATATTTGATTTCATATAGGAACTAGTGGTAAATCTTCCACGTAATTCATTTATAAGATTTTACGCGATGTCTTAAATGTCATAAAAAGAGAAAATTCACCTCCACAGAATAGTAGCTCCCTCATAGTCACAGAGAACAGGGTATTCGGCAATACAAGCTCAATTTTTTTCTCTCGAATGGGTGAAATGAGAAACTCAGAATACTCGCAATCCACGACTTTCACCACAAGAAGATTGAATTGCGAAGCGAAGTTCCGCAAATTAGCCAACTAGGTCTCTCTACTGTCAAGTATCGACTAGCAGCTGACTTGGCTGGAGAGCGAGGCCCGAGGATGGATCAGAAAATAGATAACAAATTCCTGGAAGTGAGTCTGTTAGTAGAATACATGATCAAAGATGGGGGAGCTCACTCGTCCATATCCTCTACTTCACTGGCTTCCGGCTCTATATCCGCATGCCCGAGCCGACCACATACATTACACTCCATTGTCCCGCCACTGTTTTGCTGGTGCACATAGAACTGATGAAGAAATACAAATCGGAGACGTCGTTCTCTTTCTGCCATACCAGCCCTTTGAAATTTTTTGGCCCGTAAAATCGTGAAAATTCCCCATATAAAAATTCTCGACCGCTTATACACATGCGTGTATCTATGGGCCTAGAAGCTTTTGAACATACCTCGCTGCAGGAGATTTTTTTTCTTTCGGGGCGAAGTCCATATGGATTGGATCAATTGCAACATTTGGTCATGTGGGTCCCACGTCACATCCACATACATATTTCCCATAATTAGCTATTATAATTCTATTTGCTTTACAGAAACGGTTCTAGGAAAGGACATTTTTAGGCAAATCCACTCAGAGGATGTGCAAATCTCTCTGGGAAAAGGCTAGCATAACCGTCCTTTGCAAAGTGACGGTCTCAAGGTCAAAGGGAAGCCATAAACGTATTTCGAGGAAACCGGGAGACTTCTTCAACCGGTTCCAATTTTTGACCGTATGTTTCCTATTTATCTTTTCTCTTTTTTACTTTTGAGTTTCCTTTTTACAAGCTCAACTAAGAGACAAAATCACAAGAAGACCCACGGAATCAATTTTTTTTTTTTTAATATGAAGAAATGAAATAATAAAATAGCTACCGCAATATGAATAATTACAAGCAGCATATTATTATCACTTATTAAAGAGAATTTGTCAATGTTGTTATATAGATCTATTAAATTTAAAAGATGAACAAAAAAAAACTTCATGTTCCATGATGTCGTGACATTTTCATTACTATCATCTTCGTTTGAATTGTTCATCTCATCCTCATCACTATGCCATTATTTTCATTAGTGGAGTTACCTTTAATTCGAACTCTATCCATCTAAACAAAATTAGAAGAAAAGCTTAAACATTATATGTCTAAAATCTATAGATACAAACTAAAATTCAACAACAATGAATACCTCTTACTTTCTTGCAATCAAGAAGCAGAATTAATGAACCTTTCTCCATAGTTATGGTTATTATATAATAAAAATAGGGAAAATGCTGAGATAACCATGCCGTTAGTTATGAATAGGAGCGGCCATACCTCAGCCACACAGTTTCCATCTTTAAAATTGGAGAATTACTTAACAGATTTCCCGTTTTTTATTATATAGAAATACATTTTCCAAAGTAGGTCATGATCAAATTTGTTCCAATTATCTAGAATCATTAAAGAAACAAATCAAGCAATAATATTTAAACAATAAGAAATATACGAAGAACTCGGTTGCTACTTTTAAAATAGTGGATATTATTCTCCGGCCAAAGAATAAGATTATAATTCCAAAAAAAAAACTAAATAAATAAAAAATAGGCATGTAATTATCTTGTATAATTTGAACTCCCGATTATTGTATGATTTTGTAATCTAAAAAGTCGTAACTATGGATAAAGGTTCGTTAATTCTACTTATTAATTGTAAGAAAGCAAGAGGTATTCATTGTCGTCGAATTTTACTTTGTGTCTATATATTTTAAACATATAATGCTTAAGTTTTTCTTCTAATTTCGTTCAGATGGATGGACTTCATGTTAAAAGTAACTTCACTAATGAAAATAATGGTAGTGATGAAGACGAGATGAACAATGCAAATGAAGATGATAGTGATAAAAGTGTCATGACACAATGGAATATGAAGTTTTTTTTTTATCTTTTAAATTTAATATATCCATATAATGACATTGACAATTTCTCTTTAGTAAGTGATAATTTAATATATCCATAAATTTAATATATTCATATTGCGGTTGCTATTTTATTTTTTATTTCTTCATATTAAAAAAAAAATTGATTCCATGGGTCCTCTTGTGATTTTTTCTCTCAATTGAGCTTGTAGAAAGGAAACTTAAAAGTAAAAAGAGAAAAGAAAAATAGGAAACATACGGTCAAAAATTGGAACCGATTGAGGAAGTCTCCCGGTTTCCTCGAAATATGTTTATGGCTTCCCTTTGACCGTGAGACCGTCACTTTGCAAAGGACGGTTATGCTAGCCTTTTCCAATCTCTTAGGCCCGTTCGGTCACCAGCTCATGATCAAGTATATCTGAGTGGTGGATAAACCACTTGTCAATTTGGCCTGATCTAGTCGGAAGTTCCTTATCAAGAGTTTGACAGGCGTCTTTAGTATCAGAGGATGAAATTCTTTTTGTCGATTAGCACATAATTGTTCCTCTTTCTTAGAGAACCGATACTAATCGTTGGAGGCTAATCTTTGCTTTTAAGGTGAAACGCACAAAGGTACACCTCACTTAAGATCCTTCTGCTTCTTTTGGGGGAACACCGTCTTGACATAGCGCCAACAACCAAAAATCTCATATGTACTAAAATCTCCACGAACAATGTGGGGGAAAAGTCATTTATAACACATGATAGGCTTGTAAAATGACATTTATTTTAGTATAACATTGACTTAACCTAGTAAAATAAGTAGGTAACCACTTCTTCATTTGGACAACATTTAAATAGTCTCACATTTACAACTCATGAGTCATTCTCCTAAGTTGTATCATTTTCCCCCTTCTTACAAACGATATGTGTTCCCTAACGCTAATGAATTTACTTTTTTATCTTATACCACCCCAGCTTCACCAGGATACTTCTCAGAGAAAAGGTAGTGAACTGCTTTTGATCAGTTATTATTCTTTTGTTAATCGATCTTTGAGCAAGATGGGAATGTCCTCCAGTTGGCTTACTAAAACTGAATGTGTTGCCCTGACGAAAGGGACCTGCAATGAGGAAATCAATATGCGTAACCAATTCATCGAAGTGATGTATTAATTTGACTAGGCGATGGAATTAGTCACTTCCAGATTAAATCTTTGTCTCGCAATATATTTGTGTTTAGAGTTTACTAATTATAGCAGTTATTATGGATCCAAGTGCTTCTCTATTGGAGCTCATAATGGATTCGAGCTCTTTTTGATTGGAGCCTATAAATGCTTGCAATCAAGTGGAAGTATTTGAGTTTCACAAAAGATGGTTACAACCCGTCTTGTGTGCCATAGCGAGAAGTTATATGATTGTCATGAGCTAATCATGCCCACATAACATCATAGCATCACTATTTGTGGTAATTTCTTCTTCTTTTTCCTACATGCAATGTATGCATGAAAGAAGTGCATCGAATACTAAATATAAGACTTAAGTAGGAAATCGGGAATATCTAAAATATATGACAAAAAAATGATTATCAAATATAACAAAAAAAAAAAAAGACTATTCTAAATCTATTGTCACGTCAGATATGCAAAGTCCCGTACCCAAATTGGCATTGCATGTATTCAATCCATACACACGGTCGGAGAATTACGTGCGTCGCGTACACGCAATTCGAATCCTCTGGCACAAAACTTTATCCCCCAACCCTCTTCACTCTTCCCATCTCTCTCTCTCCATGTCTCTCCATATTTTCACCATTTCTCTTACTCCTTTCAGCTTAAAAGAATAGAACACAAGCCACTCGAAAATAGGAACTTGCGGAACCATGCCACAGCGGGACCCGCACGAGACCAACTGGATCGTCCAAGTCAACGAGAGCCTCAAGTGCATGCCCACCGACGAGCGACAGTACTGGAAGAAGCAGTCCATCTACCAGGTCTCGACCTCCGTCCCCGACCTCAACCGCAATGCCTTCAACCCGCAGGCTGTCTCCTTCGGCCCCTACAACCACGGCAAGATCCACCTCCGCACCGCCACACACTTCTCCAATTCCTCAGACGGTCTGAGAAGCCTCTCAATCCCTTCCTCGAGTCCCTGAGGGAAGTGGCGCGGGACCACGAGGAGAGCTACTACGTACTGGACCTGGAGTAGGAGGAGGTCGGCCGAGAGGGTATAGGGGACTGGTTCCTGAAGCTGATGATCCCTGATGGCTGCCTCATGCTTGAGATCCTGAGGACCGCGACACAGGAGGAGGACGGCTGATGCTGGAGAACCAGCTGCCAGTGCTAGTGGTGGATCGGCTAGTTGCCGTCGAGAATGATGGCAAGAAGGTTAGCGTTTTAGATTTTGCTGTCATTTTCACCTAACAGTACATCTTGTTGATAACAAATGGACCTCATAGTACATCTTGTTGATAACAAATGGACCTCATAGTACATCTTGTTGATGACAAATGGACCTCACATGGGATCCATCAAATCAAATGCTCCAATCCTGTCGGATGCATGGTTCAAGATCAACCGAGAATTTGATTACTATTATCGGAAATTTCTTCTTTTTCCTTTTACTCAAGTACTATCGATACGACAACAATCTCACATTCAAACGCAGTGACTTCACACCAACAACTCAGGATGACGAATACATCAGCAAGCTCATCCTCAATTACTGCTCCGCTGGCAAGGACACCGCAAGGATAGGCAAATGCCTGCATGTCCTGGACGTTGTCTGGAAGAGCCTATTTCTCCGTGAGAAGCCGAAGCTGGACAAGGTGGGGTGCGAGGGCCTTCTGTTAGTCTGGTCGGCCACTGAGCTCATCAAGCATGGGATCTGGTTCAAGAAGAGCAAGATCGGCAGCCTCACAGACATCTCCTTTGCTTGCGGGGTCCCGAGCCTCCCTGAGATCGTGGTGGAAGAAGCAACTGAGTCCATGTTGTTAGACGCAAATTGCGCAAACCCCAAGATCTCCATAACTAGAACAAGAACATGCATAATTGAGTAGAAAGATTAACGCACCTGTTTAGGGATCCATCGTTCTTGAAGCGGAAGCGGAAACACAATGTTCCACGCGCAAGTCCTTCTCCTCTATTGCCCTCCGTATCACTAGCTCAATGAGGCGGCCCCCTCAGGTGTAGTGTTAGGTAAACGCCCCTTAGGTGAGGATACATGTGAGAATTAGGGTTAGAGGAGAGACTTGAGCACTATTTATAGAGTTTCCAGCCAGTCCCTCTCATTACGGGCCGGGCTCAACTCGGCCCACACTAGCAGCCCATATTAGACTAATTAAGAAACCTTCTATCTCACCTTAGACCAACCCCTGTTTTACGGTAGCCGTAAAAACAGTAAATTACAATATCAATTAATTTAGTCCATATCAGGAAAAACTCTTACATTCTCCCACTTGGACTATATTAATTGAAAAATCTTGTATGTGCGCACATTTGGTCCAGAGATAATTCTTAATAGTCAATCCTATCCCATAAAGTCTTAAACCCCGAATCATGGCGGTAACTGCATGTATACACACATAGCCTTCCATGGTCACGAATGTTCTCAACCTTATTGATATAGATTCAATATGGTAGTGTGGCAAATGGATAACATCTCTCATAGAGAAATCCCATTTGTCAGTCACCATTCTCTTAACTTTAGGCGTCACAAAAACTTGTGCCACTAGAGAATGCTTTATGGTTCCAATGAACCCACATATGTCTTGTCCTTATGGTTAACATTTCTTTATGTATCACAAGACATATGCATAAGGCTAATAACCGGATGTTCGGATGCCCGGATGCCCCTAGCCTTCACTCAAGGTTTATACAATCCCTTGAGACTTTATCAATATGTATTCAACATAATAACAACACATTCAAAATATTTTATTGAATGCAAAAGTTGATACATATCAAACCGTTACTAAATGTAACGAACCACGAGATGTGAATTTTATCGAGTAAAGCCAAGATAGCTCCCACTAAACAACGGTATCCGAAGATACTCCTAGCCCAATGCTAATGACATGTCACTCAAATACACATGGGCGTAGGCCTTTAGTTAGTGGATCTGCAACCACATCATCTGTGAAAATATGTTATATTATAAGTCACATTTCTGTACCGTTTATTTATGGTCAAAAATATTTGACCACCATATATTTAGACCCCTTGAGACCTCTGTAGTAAATAAATAATACTACAAATTTGTTATCTCAATACAACTGTATGGATCTATCCATAAAGTTAAAATGATCAACTCCTTTCATGAGGTTCTGGAGCCTAAAAGCCCAAGTAACAGCCTAAAAGAATGTTACTAATACTGCTTACATAGTAGAAGATGACATAGAACTTTATTTACTGCACTTACTGTTAACATAAATATGTATTCTATTATTGATTGCATGTCATCAGAACAGCCAGCAAAGTTTATATCTAAATACCTTACTAACTGCAAGAATTGAACATGTCTATAAATTAGCATATAATATTTTGTCTTATTTAAGTACCTTTAAATCTTCTTGGCAGCAACCCAGTGATCGCGTCCTGGATTTGATCGATATCTGCCTAGAAGTCCCGTCACAAAGACGATATTTAATCTAGTGCAAAATCAAAGCATACATTATACTTTTAAGTGCACTGACATAAAGTACTCCATTTAATTAGATTTTCTCAATATCTAAATAAGGACAATGTGATAGATTTAATCCATCACCCTTAACAACGAGAGCAATTCTGGCTTGCAATGATGTATATTGAATATTTCTAATATACAATCAGTAAATGTCCTCTCGAGAAAATCTAATATAATATGGCAAAAACAATCCTTACGAGACCTCGGTACAAAGGATATAAGATGTCTCAAGATCACAACTTGTAAGCAAAACATCATGTACATAAAGTATGAGAAAAAATAAATTTCCTCCCACTGATCTTGCAGTATATTGAATTACTTTGTTCCCAATTGAACAAAATAACAACACTATGAAACTTTAATAATATTGTTTGGAAACTTGCTTAAGACCATGAATAAGACTTTTCAATCTACACACAAGTTTATTCGAAACATTTATTGCAAAATTCTCCAATTGCACAACATAGATTTTGTATCTATTTGGCGTAACTCCATATATAAATAAATAAATAAACTATTAATGCAACATTTACTCTGAAAGAATCTTTAAAAATACTAGAAAGAAATTTTTATTTCTTTACTATTAACAATCCACCCCTCTTTCAGAGTAAAAACTTTAGTTACCAATTTGGCTTTAAATTCCACAATCTTTCTTTGAAATTCTTTTAGTTTTGTACGCCAATTTGCAACTAATAAACTTGTGATCTTTAGACAAGTCGGTAAGTTTCCAAACATGTTTCATAGATTGCATATCGCATTTTATGGCATCTAATCACATACTTGATTGAGAATAAGAAATGACATTTATAAATATATCATTACATCAACCATATAGTGGATATTGTAATCATGCTCTCACAAATAGACTATATAGTTTGATGGTATAATTGATCGTCTTTCCTTAACAAATCTCCTTAATAAAGCTGCAACCACTTCATTCTGCACTTGAGAGAGGTTTAAGAAATTTCATTATAAACTATATCAAGAATAGTACCTTAAACCTCAACAAGTTTAGTCTATGGTACAGGAGATTCCACAATTGTCTGTACCACAATTGTTTATATAGGCAAAGACAAAGATACAGTAACATCCATCATACTATTATCTTTAATAGTCTGAGAGCAGCTATTCTCTACAATTACGTCAATCTTTAGAAACTTTAGAGTATGTGATTCCATAATTCTTGCACCTTCTTTAGGGTCATAAAATCAATACCCCTTTAACAATCTAGATAAGAAACAAAATAATTCCGAGTGGATCTGAATTGCAACATACTTAAAATTGGATCTCACTTTTGCATATGATTCAAATAATTTATGTCCAATTTATAACTCAAAAGAAGTTTATGAAACAACTTTGATAAGAAACACATTTTGTATGTGAAAAAGTTGCTTTCATAATATCAGCCCACAAAAATCCAGATAAATTAGTCTTACTAATTATACTCATCACCATGTTCAATATGGTGCATTTATGCCTTTCGGCCAAATCTTTTGTCAGAATTTTCAGGTATAGTAATTAAATTACCACTCCAGAATCTACCAAGTGTTTGACAAATGACCCTTTAAGCTATTTCGCATTGTCATATTTGTCACAATACTCACAGTCATTGTTAAGCCTGACAACCTTTTAATCATATACAAGATGTATATGTCATTAGGATTTAAACACAATCTTTGCAGATATGTCCTAATTTCAATATCAGACAAGACATAATTACAAGCAACTAAGGCTTCTATCATCTTACAGTAGTGCAGTCCGCAGGCAAACCTCTTTTCAAGTGTTCCAGAATGAAACGCTTCATGGACAGTAAGCAAATTCAATTGCTCTTTTCTCAAGCAACAAATCCAGAGAGTTAAAATTTGAAGCAGTAAAAACTTCAATAATAGTGAAGTTATTAATTACAGAAAAGGTGACTAAAAACCAAGCAATGTATATAATTAGCATCATGTGAGTACCGTGTAACTTGACTTACAAGTACACATCCAGAGAGTTACATGCAAAATCACATAATCACCTTTGGACAGAATACATGACATGCAATTGTACACTCCCCACATGATAAGGGTTATGAGAATATATTCCAATCTTCGTGAATTCATCACCTTTGGGCATATGAACCATTAAGATCGGTCACTCCTCCACCACACTATCATGTATCCCTCCATGAACTAATACACAATCACCTCCTTTGGGAGTATGACCACGCATTAAATCGGGAGACATCCCAATCATCATACGAGACCGAAATTTCTCAAACCCAATCAAGCGTGCCACTTTGGCGGTCACTACTCAATTGAATCATTGAAATTCTCTCATACCGGGGATATAAACTTTACTTCTCACATACACCATATACATGTGATTTTGACTTTAGTGATAGGGGCATCATATCACCAAAATCACATATCATGCTAATTACATTGCTTTATTCATTTATATATATATAAATATATATATATATAACGAACCTGAAAGACAGATTCCAATGAGATCAACGATCATAGCAACACGAGAAACTTCTCATAACATAGAAGCAATCATCTTTTGTGCACCCCAATTACTGATTATTATAACATCATCAAAAGAATGCCGATCCAAAGGATCCCTCACAAATTAATATCAATAGTAATACAGGGTACTCCAAATTGACAAGCTTGTTGCTCATGAATTTCATATGGCAAAACATGACTCCAAAGCCAACAACTGATTTATTAGCTAATTTTTTAAATAACAAATTATCATTGTAATCAACCAGTGGCCTATTAATTGAGTCAAATCAGAGAACCAAATATCTAAAAATTCAACAGTAGATACTATTGCTCTGCATAAATATTGCCATACTCCCTTACCATAAAAAATAATTTAACTCGATAGACATTAACAAGTGACCAGATGAGTTCATGTACAATATGCAGTAACTTAATTGACATGCATTATCCACATTCAGCAGATGTGTTAATCGGTACAATCAGTTTGGTTACGAGTCCTTAAGTTGTCCATCATTCAAAGATTACCAGTGTGTAAAGGAGTATACTTGAGTAACAAAAATTTCATAATCTTTACTGTTTCTTATCAGTTCAATACATAGCTCAAATACAACCTCATACGAATTGTATCTCATTAAGCCAGCTTCAGTTCACAATAAAATTTGATTTTTATTGATGAATCACACGATTATAATGTTTATGTGATAACACACCTGTAACCCAACACTTATATTTCCAAAATCACAGAAAATATAAGAAAAATACACAAAAATACACTAAAAATACACGTATTTAGGGTTTCATATGTAATTTCACATCAATAAAATCATCAAACATATAAAATAAAAATACCACGAGATAGAGGACAGCCATACGGATCCAACGCCGCCGGCCACGCGGCAATCCGATGCCCACGCGCCCTCACGCGCCGCCCGAGTGCGCGGCGCGTGGAGCTCACGCGCGGGCGCGTTCGACGCCCGGGAGGCGCGTGGCCGCGAGTGGAGGCGCGTGCGGCCTCCCCCGGCGACGCGCCGCCGACCCTCTTGCTCGCCTCGTCGAGCCCAGTCCGAATTTGTGATTTAATTTAAATTTTATTGAATAAAAAATCTCGAAAATCACAAATTATGGCAAAAACTTTATGCGTTCAAGTTCTAGGGTTATGGAAGCTCTGATACCACATATGTTAGACGCAAATTGCGCAAACCCCAAGATCTCCATAACTAGAACAAGAACATGCATAATTGAGTAGAAAGATTAACGCACCTGTTTAGGGATCCATCGTTCTTGAAGCGGAAGCGGAAACACAATGTTCCACGCGCAAGTCCTTTTCCTCTATTGCCCTCCGTATCACTGGCTCAATGAGGCGGCCCCCTCACGTGTAGCGTTAGGTAAACGCCTCTTAGGTGAGGATACATGTGAGAATTAGGGTTAGAGGAGAGACTTGAGCACTATTTATAGAGTTTCTAGCCAGTCCCTCTCATTACGGGCCAGGCTCAACTCGGCCCACACTAGCCAGCCCATATTAGACTAATTAAGAAACCTTCTATCTCACCTTAGACCAACCCTGTTTTACGGTAGCCGTAAAAACAGTAAATTACAATATCAATTAATTTAGTCCATATCAGGAAAAACTCTTACACATGTTCCTTAACCTCATTGCATTTGAGCGCTTCCACGTCAGGACCAGGAACGAGGTCGCGTCCTACATCTACTTCATGGACTACATCATCGACAATGAGTGTAACGTCGCACTTCTTTACAACTTGGGCATAGTCCTGACTGTCCAGGGGGACGACAAGGAAACCATGGAGCTGTTCCACTTGCTGGCCAAGTACACAACAATTGAACCCAACAACAGTCTCATTGCCGTCTGCAATAAGGTCAACGAGTACTGCAATAAGCCCTGGAACAAGTGGAGGTCTAATTTCATCGAGACCTACTTCAGAGGTCCTTGGGCTTTATGGTCTTTCATGGCCGCCATCTTCCTCTGCGCCCTCGCTGTAATTCAGACCATATATTTCGTGCTCAGAATCCACTCTTTGCCTCTCTGTACAATAATTTTCCCTTTCCAGTCATGTTCATTTCCCACTTTAAATATACCGAATGATGGACATTTGGCTGTTTATTTATCATTATCATATTATAATTCTATTGTTTCAGACTTCTTCATTTTTGTCCAATCGTGTGAAGGATGATCAAGTTTTAGGCAAATGGAATCTCCCAACGCACCAATTCTTGATTAAAATTTTAACGAGTTGCAGCGAATTTAAGTGAACAACAAAGATGGCCTTCAAAGACATCTCTCTTCCCCATCGGCTTCAAATTTCAGAGTCATCTATATATTTTCCGGTCATCAAGGAATCGATCATTAACACAGAGAACATACTTTTATGACTGAGAAAAAAAATATTTTGAAACTTCCAACATCCATCCTGAAATAAAAAGAGCTAAAGATATTCAATGTTCTAGACCGCCATTATAGAATCCTAGATCGAAATAAGCTGACAGCAAACTGTTAATTATGTTTAAAGAACGTTGAGAATATCTCTCCAGTTAGGGCAGGTTTCCTAAGTTAAAGGGTTTGAACAGTAGCTTGTCGTTGACACCTAATTTTTGATGACCCAATTTGACATTTATTACATAGAAAAATTAGGGATTGACACCATCCCAAAACAAAAATATTACTTAAATTGCATATAGATATTAGAAGCATTTTAATTAAGCCCAAATAATATTGCATTGGAGTTAATGGACTAAAGCAAGGGGTTTTAAGCCTAACTGAATTATTTGAACTAAGTCCAGGATAACGAAATTAAGTTGATTCAAGTACAAGCACATCTTGATATTCATAATCAAAATATGTGGGAGCTCCAAAAAGTAGTGGCAGTGAGAGGTCCATCTAAAATGTTTGTAAAAATAAAGGGGTGAGTTAAAGCTTAGTAAATGAAATCCTTAAGTCTAAATAAAAAAATTATCTTACCACTCAACTTGGTACCGACAAATAACGTGAGTTCAAGATAAGTACAAAATAACCATGTATGACTAATGTAGAAGTAAATGCACTATCTTCCCATCATAATATGCCCATGGAAATCATTAAAAACATTGCATAAGGTTATTCACTCAACCACAAACAAATGGCATATTACTTCATGATGCATAGATATCGTGTACTAGTCCATCGAGATATATATATATATATATATATATATATATATATATATATATATATATATATATATATATATATATATATATATCTACTTGTCACTAGCTAGGACCCATTTCATAGAGGATGAAATCATACATACCCATTTGCCACACTCTTAGCCCATCCATCAAAGGTGTCTTCTATATCAACGGTGATAAATACACAACTATACATTTGCATAATGATTGTCATTTCATCATCACCATTAACTCATGGGGGATGAAATCATACATACCCATTTGACACGCCTCTTAGCCCATCCATAACAGGTGTCTTCTATATCGACAATAATAAATATACAACTGTACATGCGCATGATGATTGCCATTTCTTAACATCATACCACAGGTTATACAACCCATGTCATCATAGGACTTCATATCCTCTCAACCTTGTAGAACCATCTCAAACAGTAGAATATCTAGCCAACTCCAAAGTCTCATACACATACTCATACAAGAGAATTCACTTTGTGGCGAGTGGGCCAATACAAAGTTCTTTATCATGCGGCATCAATGACATAAAAATCATTATAACATAACAATTACCACATGCATATGAATAATTTGTCATTTCTCATTCAATTAATCATTTACAAATAATTATATGCACTTCAACACACGTATCCTCATTCTTTTCTTGCTAAGCCATCATCATTTAATCTGAAGCAATAAGTATGTGATCGGTAACTTAAAAATCGATACTTGCAAATCGACAACTCGAAATGAACACTTACGAGCCAACAACTTTGAAATTGATGTCTTAATCCACAAATTGACAACCTTAGAACTAGACAATTTTGGTTGAAATCGACAATTTAAAATGGGCAACCTCGGTTGGAAGTCAACTTCTTCTAAATCGACTGCGTGAAGTTTGACACATAGAAACGGATAACTTGGATAATAGATTAGTTACTTAACAATCAGTGAGTTGTTCAGGAAATCGATTTACCTAGAAAGTTGATTGGATTATCAAAATCGGCAAAAACACTAGAATTGGTGAATTAGTAAGAGAACTGACAATTGGTCAAGAACGGTGATTTATCAAAAACCAATGACTTTCAAAATTGAAAATTTGCTCAGAAATCAATTGAATGACCAAAACTGGTAAAATGACTCGTCGGTTGACACTTAATCAAAATCAAAATCTCGTGAATATTTTTTCAAGTCCAAATTCCAAATGTTTACACTTATTTCACCCAAAATACAACCAAGGCTTTTGGGGAGTCGATCACACACTTTCTATGCTGAAAATAGTTATCAATTTATGTCAAGTAAACATAATATTTCAATATGTCTTTATCAAACTTGATCGCACTCGGGATTAACATTAGAACTCCATTAACAATCATCAAACGACCAAATCAAAAGTAATAAATATATCGATCTAACTTAAGCATTAGAGTTTCACTTACCTTGAACAAAGACTTGGACAACTCAAAGCCTTAATCCCCTTCAAGGTAAAATAAACAAAAACAAAGATTAACAGTTCTCAATCTTTTAACAAAACTAGTTTAATAGAAGAGAATAAAGCCCAAGAATTCACCTTGTGAACTCTTGAAAGATGAATTTTGAAGCAACGATAACACAAGTATATAATTTTTTTTTCTTTTACTCAAAAGATATGAAAGTGATAATAGAAGAGAAGAGTGACGGATGATCTTTTTCTCTAAGCAAGAACAAGTTGATTCTTTTGAAGCTAAGTTATTCCTAAAGGCTTCATACAATCAAGAGAGGATGTACTTTGAAGACTTACATGAGTTACGAAGGGATAAAAATGTTTAACTAAAGGTTAAAAGCAATGACAACATTGGGTTAAAAACACTAGGTTGAAATTGAGCAAGAGTTGTTCAAATTAGAAAGAGACAAATGGCTCAATTATATGATTCCAAAGTTGACATTGCAATAGGTTACTAAGACATTTAGTATTTCAGTACATAAATAAGGAAATCAGTGTCCATTATAAAAACTAGTCAGAAAAAATATTTTGAATCCACTGAAACTTTTCGTGAAAGTTACCAAATGCAGGGAGAAACTCAACGCAGTAGATTTCTAACTTGCTACTTTAACAATACGTAATCTTGGAGTGTATGAATCTCCAACAATAATTATATTTTTATATGTCATCGGATCTTAAACATTTTTATGGTGACATACAGATTTTTTTATATTCAATCTGCATGGACAAGTATATTTCAAAGAAAAGATTCCTTTTTTTTTTTTTCTTAAAAGCTCACCATATGTTGATGATTGAAAGGTTTGATTGTATAAATCAAGCATATTAGAGGACTTAATTGCATCGAAAAAAAATTGAGAAGCGGAATTGAAAAACTCTATAAAAGACTAAATTAGTCATTACGTAATATGATTTTGGAAAACAGTGGGAGTTGAATTTTTTAAAGCTCTTCGAGCACTTTTTTTTGGTAATTGATGTTATGTAGATACAGAAGGAAAAAAGTGAAAATATCAAAGCGGACCATCTAATGGGCCTACAAAGTTTTCGGAGGTTTAACTTGTACTCTAGCAGCCCAACCCTTTTTAAGAACCAAAACTGGCTCGGGTTATTGAGGTAATCAGGAGGCACGTTTGGGCAGGCTCGTTTAATCCTTTCGAAATGACATGAATGCCTTATCAGGTACGATGCTCCCCTTAATATCTTAATAAATCTCGTTGTTGATCTATACAAATAAGGGACATGTCAATGCTGAAACTCCAAGAGTAACACTATAGGCATAAAAGAATTTACCAGTTTTGAAATTCTTTGGGCCTTCTAAAATCGTGGAAACTCTTTATCGTAGCTCCTGAGATCAATCATGAGTTATTTAACCAATTGCTAGATGGCCGCATGTCCTTAACTCTTTATCTCATGACATATGACAACAATTATTAGATGAGCTCATCCTGTGCTCAATATTGCAATGACCCACATGTCAATTTTCAGTGGTTAGAATTAAGGACTTCATAATCTGCCATCTATAGAAGGGTACGATCATCTCCTGTATGATTGCGACTGAATTTCTCCTCAGAATGGTAAAACACGCCAGAGCCTTCCTACAACAATTCTGATGTTTCCGCTGATCCAATCCAATCATATCCTTCCAAACAGTATCATTCTGAATGAAATTAAAGGAATTTATAATGTTTGATATGTGAAAATTATGTTCGATTAAATAGAGACACTTTAAAATTTGTTTTATCATTTATATCAAAGTGTTCTGTAAGCTCTATTTCATTGATATTATAAGTACAGGCCATTGACATGTAACATATGAATGAGAGACATATCATTCTAAGTCGAGTTCAATGCAGATATTCTTTTTTTTTTTTTTTGGTAAGAAGTAATAATATGTAAAAGCTTTGAACCAATAATTACAAAATTCGAATTGTGTGCAAATTCGATGTGATCTTTTGAGTTCACACTTCCTTTAATCTTTTTTATATATGGTAATAAAAGGTGACAGGAAAGAACATAAAGAAGTACTACGGATGTGGGGAGAGAGAGAGAGATTTATTGAAACAAATGCGAAAATTAAAAGAAGAAAAGAAAATGGAGAAAAAGTATTTTCAAGAAAAATTTAAAAGTTGTCATACTTCATTATCTCCAAATATGTCTTATTAATTTCAGAATTTGGATTAGGACCACTTCCCTCTCATTAAGTAGATAACAAGTTGAATAGAAAAATCTAGTAATGAATCGAAAGGTGACCCAACCCAATTTAAGATTTAAGAAAAGCTAGCTAGGGCAGTTGAGGCAATTAAGAGCATACAAAGACAGGCTTGTTAGGTATCAGAAAATATTAGGTGGTGTTAATGGCCATGTCCATAGAGCCCCCACCACCAGCCACTGCAAGCTCACGATGGCCTTGCCCAATTGTGAATTGGATTTGTTTTCTTTTTGTCCCTTGTAGAGTTTCTTTTTCTTTTTTCTTTTTGGGGGATTGTCATCTTGAGTTTCTTACTACGGTGGTTTTGCTTGTTCTGGTTTTGAATTGGCGAGAAAAATTTGACTTTTCTTACGCATTTTAGAATGTTGTGGAATTAAAAAGGGAGGTTTCGATGTGCATTTTGATTTCTTCCTTTGATGGTGATTCTCTCCCCGACAGCACAAATATTTACTTCAACTTATAGAATTGACTCTGTCATACTAGTTTGATTTTGATTTGAGTTTTAATATATCTTTTTGCTAGAATCAAATTTTCTCCATATGAAGCTGATAAAAGCTTTTGAATTTGGCATAGGATGAGTATAACTTGTCTTGTGCACCACCGAAATCGATTTATGAGAAATTCTCGATTGTCATGAGTTAAGCGAGCATATCTATATATTATTGGAAAATCACTCTTTGTGAAATATTATTTTTATTTATTTATTTTTGCTATATGAGATGTACATACGGAAGAAGGGCGTTGGGTATTAAAAAGGAGATCTCAAGTAAGAAATTTGGATTATCCCAAAAATAAAACTTATATATCTATCATCACATCAAATTCGTGAAGCCCGTACCAAAACACCTTAAATGCACTCAATTCAATATGTGGATGGCAACCGTGCAATTCAATTCCCACCTTTTTCATGGCACATACCTAAACACTTTTTGTCATCTTGAGTTTCTTACTACAGGGGTTTTGCTTGTTCTGGTTTTGAATTGGCAAGAAAAGTTTGACTTTTCTTAGGCATTTAAGAAGGTTGTGGAATTTTCTTTTTTTCGGTCAGTCCTACTCTATTTCTACTCTACACTCACTCTCAGACTTTTGCCCTACCTCTTGCAGGGTGTGGGAGTCGAAACCCACTCCTGAAACTTACTCGTCCCCATCCCATCCCCCCTGAGAAGGTGGAGATTTGAAGCCCTCACCTCCCTCTTCCATGTTGGAAGGGTGGGCACTGGGGCGAATCCCAGTGGTTAAGAAGGTTGTGGAATTAAAAAAGGAGGTTTCGATGTGCATTTTGATTTCTTCCTTTGATGGTGATTCTCTCCCCAAGAGCATGAATATTTACTTTAACTTATAAAATCGACTCCATCATACTAGTTTGATTTTGATTTAAGTTTTAATATATCTTTTTGCTAGAATCAAATTTTCTCCATATGAAGCTAATAAAAGCTTTTGAATTTGACACAAGATGAGTACAACTTGTCTTGTGCACCACCAGAAATCAATTTATGAGAAATTTTATGATTGCCATGAGCTAAATGAGCATATATATATTATTGGAAAATCATTTTTTGTGAAATATCATTATTTTATTTATTTTTGCATATGAGATGTACATACCGAAGAAGGGCGTTGAGTATTAAAAAGGAGATCTCAAGTGAGAAATTTGGATTATCCCAAAAGTAAAACTTATACATCTATCATCACCTCAAATATGTGAAGTCCATACCACAAAAACACATTAAATGCACTCAATTCAATATGTGGATGGCAACCATGCAATTCTATTCCCACCTTTTTCATGGCACACACCTAAACACTTTTTGCCTTTACCTGGGGCACAAAGAAGCGACGCACTCCTCACTTGGGCATCTCCCAAACACTCTCCCCACATTAATTTGATTGGTTTGAGTTAGTCGCCTTCGATTAAGTCAACATTTTTTACGAGATTTTTGTGAATATATCCAAGTACTTATCAATCGAAGCTTGTTGTAAAATTAAAGCAAAAACTCGGTAAATCTTATGATCAAATCAACACGAAATCAACAGAAAAATAAACGAATAATAATAAAGAAACACTAGATATTTATGTGATTCAGTGTGAGTATCGGTATCTGCTCCACTGAGGGAGTTAAGAGCAAATATTAGTCTTGTGACTAAGCTAAAAATTATAGAGTAACAATCGCTCACAAGCTCAAATATTCATACCTAAATCACACACGAGTCCACAACGGTCATGAATAACATAACTCGATCCCTCTTTCTTTCTTAGTTGTTCGTCCTCGAATGGAAGACTTTTTCTATTTCTTTTCTGCATCTTAAAATCATGAAAAAATTTAAACCCTTTTCTTTATACGGCCAACCAACGGTGGCGCCACTTGTACGGCCTTCAGAGAAGTCAATCTCTTTGTTGATCAATCTTGGATACTTACACAATTGCCACTGCTCCAAAGAAAATAAATAAAGTAAAATAACAACCTTATCTCGTTCGAACTCCTAGGACATGGCTCCAATAGGTATTCAGTTAAGAATTCTGGTCCATCTCATCCAATTTGGATTGGGTCTCACTCACTAGCTCAAACTCAAGATATAATTTAAAAGAGCTCATAAATTATCGTAGTTAATTATGCTTAAGTGATTTGAAACTAAAGAAATAAAAAAAATAAAACCCACACCAATATTTAGTTTCATATAGAAACTTAACTTTGATTTGAGTTCTAATATATCTTTTTGTTTAAATTAATTTGATTTTTAAATTTCACACAAGATGCTTACAACTTATCTTATGTGTCATTTGAAGTTAAATATATGATAAGTTATATACTTGTCATGAGCTAACCATTCATGGATATCACTAGAACATTTTACTCATTATGAAATTCTTTCCCCACAAGTGAAATATATATATAGATGGACATCAAGTACTAAAAATGACATCTCAAATAAGAAATTCGGCATGTCCCAAACATAGGAGGTACAAATTATTATCAAATGCCACAACAAATATCAAATATATGAAGTTTATGCCTCAATTAGCATTTCATGTACTCAATTCCAACGGGCCTTTTGAATTAGGCAGACACCTTGTGAGATTCGTCAACCTCGTGCTTTACGTGCATGCAATTCATTTCCTCCGGCTTTCACGGGACATGCCTAAACTGGTTTTGTCTTTACCGCATGCACCAAAGGCGACTTATATATATAGATGGTCTGTCCAGTAATACCACTTCAACTTGAAGCATTGAGGTTGGACAACCCCAAACTTCATACTCTTCCCATTCTCTCACCCCCCTCCTTCTCTCCCCATGAATACTCCTCTCCTCTGTCCCAGAACAGAAATTTGTGGAACCCCTGAAACATGCCGCATCATGTTGCCCTTGCCACCCCCACTGCACCCGGACGAGACCAAGTGGATTGTCCACGTCGACAAGAGCCTCAAGTGCGTGCCCGCCGACAGGCAACAGTACTGGAAGAGTCCGTCCATCTACAGGGTCCCCGCCTTCATCACCAACCTCAACTGGAAGGCCTACCAGCCGCAGGTTGTCTCTTTCGGCCCCTACCACTATGGTGAGGTCCACCTCGGCCAAATGCAGGAACACAAGCACCGCGTGCTCCTCCACTTCCTCGAGCGGTCGGGGAAGACCCTCAAGCGCTTCCTTAGCTCCTTGAGAAAGGTGGCGCGGGACCTTGAGGAGATGTACGACACGCTAGACCCGAAGTGGATGGAGGGCGGAGGGGGCCGGTTCCTGGAGCTGATGATGATGGACGGTTGCTTCATGCTCGAGATCATGAGAACCACGATAGAGGAGAAGCATGGCTACTCGCCCAACGACCCCATCTTCAGCACCTCCAGGCTGGCATACTTAAAGCCGTACATCAGACGAGACATGCTGTTGCTGGAGAATCAGCTGCCGATGCTAGTGCTGTATGAGCTGGTCGCCATCGAGAGCGATTACACGATGGTTAGTTTCTTAGATTTCGCTCCCTTGTCAGAGAGGTTATTGCATGCACGCAAACCGCCGTACTATGTTCACCTAACAGTACATCTTGGTGATCTCACATCAACCTCACGTAGAATCCACCAAATTTAAGGCTCCAAAAATGTTGGATGAATGGTTCGAGATCAATCAACAATTTCGTTATTAAATCTATCAATAAGAGAAAAAAAGGAAAAGGGAAAAATATACCAAATGTCTCTTAACTAATTATAAAAAAAATATATCAAATATTGCGCTAACTAATAAATCCTAACTAATGATGTTTGATATGTCAAATATTAAACAAATAGCAAAGAAAACTTTTAGCAAATCTTCTCTAATACTCCCTCTCAAGTAGGTGCATGGAGGTCACGAATGCCCCACGTGCTAACGAGAAATGTATACCAATCTTGATTCAATGTCTTGGTAAAAATGTTTGCCAATTAAAGTCTAGTGGGTACGTGCTCAATTTTAATGGCCCTGGACTGCGTTCTCTAGAACAAAGTGACCATCAATCCCAATATGCATTGTTCAATTGTGAAATACCGGGTTTGCTGCAATGTGTGAGGCAGCATGGCTATCACAATAAAGACCCATCGGTTTGTCGTACAATAATTTAAGGGAGGCAAGTAAGTGTGTAACCAAATCAATTCACTAGTGGTAGTTGCCATAGCATGATATTCAACTTCAGCAGAATATCAAGAAACGGTGATGTGCTTCTTGTTTCTCCAAGCACTGGACAACCACTGAGCATGACAAAGTAACAAGTCATCGAATGCCGAGTGATCGGGCAACTCGCCCAATCAAAATCACTAAAGGCAGCCAAGCGAAATGAAGTCGAGAATGGTAACAAAATCTCTTGTCCTGGGTTTTTCTTGAGATGTTTAAAAACTTGTGTAGCGGAATTCCAATGTACTCCTTCGGATGTTGCATCAACTGAAAAAACTATGTGGACGAAATAACATAATTTAGGTCGAGTGCTATGATAAAAATTAACAAAGATTTTGTAAATCTCTAATTTTTCCTTCATCAAATAGATCCAAATTGCTTGACTATAATTATCGTCGGCACAAATTTTACACAAGGCATTGCTTAACGGAAGGAAAAGGGAAAATTTATCAAATATTATTTAACTAATTATACGAGAAATGTTATGCTAACTTATAAATCCTTACTGACGATAACAGATACACTGTAAGGAAAGTAAATCTTTAGCCAATCTTTTCTAATAATCACCTCTATGGGAGACTTCTGTTTTTCCTTTGAAGCAAGTAGTATCGACGCGACAACAATCTTGTATCCAATGCTCTGACTTTACTGGAACAACACAGGACGACGAATACGTCAACAAGCTCGTCCTCAAGTTCTGCTCCCCCAGCATGCGCATCACAAGGATGGGCATGGGCAAATGCCTGCATGTCGTGGACGTCTTCAGGAAGGGCCAGCTGACGGACACTGCGAAGGTCCGGTACGAGCCAGAACATGTGGAGCTTGAGGCTGCTGTGGAGACTGAGCTGATAATCCGATCGGCCACCGAGCTCAACGAGACCGGGATCCAGTTCAAGAAGAGCCGGACCAACAGTCTCAAGGACATCTCCTTTGCCAGAGGGGTCCTGAGGCTCCCCGTTATCAAGGTGACTGACACCACCGAGTCCGTGTTCCTCAACCTCATGACTTTCGAGCGCTTGCACATCGAGGCTGGGAACGAGATCACAGCCTACATCACCTTCATGGACAACATCATCAACAGTGAACAGGATGTTGCGCTGCTTCATGCCCAAGGCATCATCCAGAATGGCGTTGGAAGTGACGAGGCAGTCGCCAAGCTAATCAATTCTCTGTGCAAGGAAGTGCCGCTCACATCCAACAAAAGCCTTGATGTTGTACAAAAGAACATCAGTAAGTACTGCGCGAAGCGCTGGCACAAGTGGAGGGCTAATCTCAACCATACCTACTTCAAGAGTCCTTGGACTATTTTGTCTCTCATCGCCGCCATCTTTCTCTTCGCGCTCACTGCAGTGCAGACAGTATATTCCGTGCTCAGCTACAATTGAACCCTCCCGTTGCCTAATAATTTCTTTTTTCCATTTTTAAGTTTTTCTCCTAATGGCTGATGCTTGATGATTATCTCTCGATTGGTTGTTGATTGTTGTCGTGAATGATTTTCCTCCTATTTCCAGTCGTGCTTATTTCCCTCTCTATATGTTTCGAACGATGGACATTTGGCTGTTCATATATCATTATCAGACGATGATTCTCTTGTTTCAGTCTTCTTCATTTTTGTCCAATTTGGATAGGTAGTCTGACGGATGATCAAGTTTTAGGCAAATGAAATCTTCCATTAAAACATTTTCGTCTTGATTAAATTTTGTTGAATTTGTTCCAGAAAAACCAAGACTCTACAAGTTTCTAGATCTATCGTAAGTAATTAAAGTATGTGGTTCTAGCTTAGTAGGTAGTAGTTAGAGGTAATGGCTAAAAATCATGAAATATGAAGCAAATTTATCTGTTTGTGACAGAGATTCTTAGCAGAAGAGTCGATTAGGAAGGACTATAAAAAAGGCTTCATGCTCGTTCATTCATGTCGAGATCAACTACAGCTCCACAAATCCCTGGTACCAAACATTTTAATAATACAAGCAGCTCCAAAAGCTCCTTGCTTTGTTCCTTTGCTGAGTAAATCCCACAGACACACACACTTGTTCTTTAACACTAAAAACTAACGGTGGTATCGTTCGATTGGTAGTGGACATGAGTTCTGTCTACCCGCTACTAAAATCACCCACCCTAATAACCGACACCAAAACAATGACCGACTCTTATCTCCCTACCGTTCCTGCTTTCAATAAAAATAACTATATTTACTAGAGCATTAACATGACTACTTTTTTTATGGCACAAGATTTTGCAACATTGCGGAGAAAGGATATGCACTTCCGTGATACAAGCTTCCGGGCTCCAGCAGAGCAACTACAAAATGTTGCAAGCATGCCATCCAACAAAAAGTTCAGATTGGGGCACAGACCACAAAAACGTGTTCTAAAAGAATGCGCAAGCCAAAGAATGTGTACAATTAAATAACGCAAGAAAACCAAATCACTAAAATTAAACAAGGAACAATAAGGAAAGATTTATGTGATTCGGTCCGACCATCAGTAGCTTCTCCACAGGGAGAGCTGGCCATAAATAATCCACTAATCAATGGGAGAATTATAGAGTTAAAATCACTCACTGACACTCAAGTGTTTTTCTGTCCAAAATTACACTCAACTACATAACGTTTAGCCTCACGTAATTGCTCGATAGACAAATCACAAAGAACTTGATACATTCGCGTCTTCACGAAGAAAACGCCTCAATTGGATGTTGGATTCTCTACGCAAACTTCACCCGATGTTCAGATCTCCTTTGTGCCCCAACGAAAAGAGAACTCCACTTCTAGGCTTGAAGAAGTCAACGGCACAGACAGCCCCACACAAATCCACGTTCCTCTCCTCTTCCAACGATGTTCAGATCTCCTTATGTGCGGCTTGAATAAGATTACAACAACAAACTATCCGAGTTCTGATCCTAATAGGATAAGTGTGCTGAGCTTTAATCTAACAAATTCGGTTTAGCAAGCTGATCTCATCCTCTATTCAGATCGGCTTTGTATACTAATTGGTTCATTTTCATATACGGCATTAAACTCGTAATATAATGTGACAACATACTAAAAGAAGAGTTCCATGATGCAACAAAGGCACGCATCAGGAGACTTCACTTTCTTCAAAATGCTGAAATAAACAATCATGATACCCTCAAACAATAATGTGGAAGATTAAAAGGACGATTGAATCAAATAAGGGCTAATGGAGATGATATCAGGGTAGTAGAAAAAATATTTGTGACACTTATTAGAGAATAAAGTCCTATTGTCACCTCTGTAGAAGAATTTAAGGATCTAAAAACCACGGTAGTGAGTGAATTAATTGACTCTCCAGAGGTGTACTAAAAAAAAAAAGGACTAATGTGACAAGATGGAGATTGCAGCAAAAACAGAGCACAACAGAGCATAAACACGGATCTCACGAAGAAATCCTCTCTCAAAGATTTTTTAAGTTCCATCGTCGTTGATCCTTCTCCATCACTCTCTAGATGTTGTCGCCACCATCAATTGACACTATTTGTTGCTTTCAAGTCTTGCGCCCCGTGCCTCTCTTCTCCCCTATTTTTTTTTATCCAAATGTTCGAAATTTCCTGTGCTTGCTTGATCCTTCTTTGCCAGCGCCAATCACGCGTGATGTTTTGCTTCAAACCATGCCATATTTCCAACCTAAGGTACTCAAGAACAAGGCTACCCTTCAAACCGCAACATCTGCTTCAAAATGGTCAAACAAAGATTGAATGCGAGAGAGAGAGCAAAGAGAACGAGAGAGAGAGAGAGAGAGGAAATTGCCTAGGGTCATTTTGTGATTAAAGGTCACCTCATGGTCCACGAGGACTCTGTTTTTTTAATGGAAAAGCCACTTAGGCATTAAAATATAATTAAAAAAAGCCACATAATATTTCTTGTCGGAATTTCTAACTAGAGGCATTTAAGGTATCATTTTTCTTTAATTTGATATTTAAATGAGCCGGCAAAAACTTTTAATATTGAACTAAGCGTTGTATAAAAATTTTGACATTTTTAATATTTTTATGCTTCCAAAATTTAATTTTATGCAATTGCTCTCTCGCAATAGATTCCAGGAAATCTGCGGGGTTTATGCCATGGGCAAACAAAGTACATAACAAAGTACTTACATAAATTTCTGCGGTCCTTACTCTTGCGTGATGTGGTTCTTTTCTTTTTCCCTCCATGTATGGAACTATTTTATTCTCCTCCCTCTTTAGTCGGGCTCTAGGCAAGGTGGGCCACAGAATTAACGTGGACCCCTCGATATGGTTGTGCACTCGATTACTCCTATAAGGTTAAGATCTAAAGGGGTTGTCTTAATGACACAGAATTATGTACTGGGCTGATTTATATATTTTGCTTGTTTACGAGTATAAACCCAAAATCCTAAAATGAGCCTTCTGGGCTCGTCCAAGATGGGTTTTATCCTTCAGCATTTACAACAAAAGGGCTCAACAAAAAGCCTTTTGATCTTCCTTTCCTCGAAGAACATTTGACCCTGACCATGACTAAAAAAAGGGCTCAACAGCTCATATGCCTATGATCGCGTGCTATAAAGCTGTCTTTGGTCGTTGGGGATTTTTTTGTCAAATAAGACAATGATCGGATACGATAATAATTGGATTTGTATTGTGATGTCTATTATTCAGTAGATGTCCGAATATAACATGGATAATGAGAGAACTGCTCTATTGACGGAGAAATCTGCTACTCTAAAGCACTGTTAACCAAGCCTTCGCCTTCACGCCGCACACCGTAGACATCACCGAGATCAGGGGCCCCGCGATTTCAGCGACAGTTCTCCAAGGAGTCCAAAGATGCAGTCGTGAGAGAGGTTAAAATGAAAAAAGATTGAAAAAGGGCCCTTTCAGGGGAAGATGGCTCGGTTCTTCTCCCTCAATCCACCATTGCCATATGTCCTGTAACTTCAAATTCCACCGAGCCTTGCATTCTTGTCATCACTAAAACACCATCATATTCCTTTTCCCCCACCTTTTTTAAATAACCTTCATCGACAATGCCAAGATTTGTCAATTCAACATCAAACATACCTCCATCCTAATCTACCTTCATTTTTTCCCCTTTGTTTTCTCCCTAATGCGATCCATTTCCTTTTTCCTTAAGTGTATGTTGTCCTTATGGATATATTAGGCAAAATTGTCCAAAAAGTCCTAAACCTATTGCACTTTTGCCAATTTAGTCCTAAACCTTTTTTTTCTTGCCAATTGAGTCCTAAACCTTTTACAATTATGCCAATTCAGTCCATTTGGCCGGGTGGAGCTGATGTGGACGCCGGCCGAAGACAACTGGCCGGCGAATAATTTTTTAATATTTTTTTCGAATTTTTTAAATTTTTTTTGAATTTTTAAAATTTTTTTTCTTTTTTTTCTACTTTCTTCTTCCCTTGCACTTTGGCCGGCCGAGAGGCAAGGGGCCGGCGAGGCCGCCATCACCGAGATCTAGCGAGGCTCGACCTCGCCACGGCCGGGCGAGGCCGAGCCTCGCCTCGGCGGGGTGACGGCGAGGCCGCCGTCGCCCGGATCTGGCGAGGCTCGACCTCGCCACGGTTGGCGAGGCCAAGCCTCGCCTCGGCTAGGCGACGGCGAGACCGCCGTCGCCTGGTCAAGGCTCGCCTTCGCCGGTGGCCGGCAAGGCGAGCTCGCCCGGTGGCGGCGAGGCTGACCTCGCCGGTGGCCGGCGAGGCTGACCTCGCCGGCCCTCGCCTGGCCGGCCGACGCGGCACCGGCCGAAGGAAGAAGAAAGTGGAAAAAAAAAAAAAATTAAAAAATTCAAAAAAATATTAAAAAAATATTAAAAAATTGTTCGCCGGCCGATTGTCTCCGATCGGCGTCCACGTCAACTCCGGCCGGCCAAATTGACTGAATTGGCACAATTGTAAAAGATTTAGGACTCAATTGGCAAGAAAAAAAGGTTTATGACTGAATTGGCAAAAGTGCAATATGTTTATGACTTTTTGGACAATTTTCCCAATATATTATGTATTCATCATCACTACAATATTCATAATCTATATCTTTATGTGGACAAAGCATCTAAAATATCTCCCACATCCAGATGAGACATGATTATAGATATGATGAATGGTTTCGACTCAACCATTATTAATTAAAAAAAAAAAACTGGATAAGAAACCAGCACGATTAACTATATTATTAGATGCAAATAATCTCATATTTATGTCATTCATCCATAAGGTTTTGGCTCTCGCTTTAAATCATTTATAATAAATATTACAATTTTTTTTTTGGGTCTGATAATATTAGAACTCGATGAGTTGAAATTTATTTACTTAAAGGGGATCCTCTCAAAAAGGTAATTATTAAAATAAATAAATAAAACACATCGTGACCAGAAAAATGGTCGTGGTTATATTGGAAGCAAAAGACAGATGTGATTATTTAGATGCTGATGCAATCCGAAACCGACCATTTCTCACTTCTCCACCTGCCACAAAAATAAATAAATAATAAATTTTTTTTAATAAAGAATAAAAATTTAATGAGACCATCTTTTCTTTTTCTTCAAATTATCATTTCACTGTTGCTGGATCTAGAAAATTCGACTTAAGTATATGAAGAATAATTCAGTTGATTAAATTTATTGATAGTCAAATCAAACAGAAGAAACTGTCATTAAATTAATTTAGCTCAAAAAATATTTATGAGTGATTTAATTATAGTTGAGGAAGTTTTCTTTTTTTTTTCCGTTGGGACACATGATTACAAACTGTCATTCTCATAAATTCCATGATGCTTTAGAGGGAAAAAGCACATCAATAATGGAATCCCTCCTTACCATGTGTGGTCAGGATGGAGCCAAATCTACACTAGTTGGTCAGCCAGCAATTTCCCCGTGTTATAGGGGGCCGTTAGTGCGAAATATGAGAGCACATTACAAAAGAAAATTATTTAACATGAATTGCCAAATCATGTTAAACAACTCAATTGAAATGCATTTGAATCTTTATTAGGCTTGTTTACGTCAGCTGTGAATATTCTCTCTTATTCAATTCCTCGTACAAAAATTGTCGGATTTTCCATTTTACATGTGCATCGTGAGCATAAAATCCCATGGAAATGGAGATGGGCCACCGCCACCCCCAGACAACCTCGAGAATCTCTCATTTGTTTAGGGAGAAAGAAGACTAAGCAGCCCAAGCATCTGAAGGACTCGATAATGTGATCTTTGTCCTTTGGGAAAGAGACAGAAAGTCAGTGCTCTTCTTCTTGTTTTGTAAGTTGCATGATATCGTTCTCTAGGGGTCATAAACTCGCGTGCATTATGATATGTTTACTGATCTGCAATTAATTACGAATTGCATTTACTAGATAATTTGATCTTTGTCCTTTGAGAAAGAGACGAAATGGCAGTGCTTGTCTTCTTGTTTTGTGAGCTATAAACTCGCGAGCATTATGATATGCTTACTGATATGCAATTAAGTATCAATTGGATGGACCATATCCAGTAAGGTTAAGACTCCGGATCTGGATTACTATAATAAAATAAGAGCGGCGATTGACTTGATAATATGGTCTTTGTCCTTTGAGAAAGAGACCTAAAGGGAGTTGAATTTGTGTTGTACCCACGGAAACAAAAGCGTTTATCCTAGATTCAGTTAAATAATCTTCATCCCTCTGTGCATAATCTTCATTAGATTTTAATGAATCACACTCCATTTGATTAACTTTAATGGTGAAAAACACATCCTTAAGATTTGAAAAGCATAAGTTACCATGATGTATTTTAGTCAGTATTGCTTGAGACCTTACCAGCTATTTAAATATATACATTTCAAAGATTATCATCATATTAATGAAATTTGCCAAACTTTTGGATGGTTACCAAAATCATTTGAATGGTATCTACTAATGCACATCTGCAATTACCAATGTCATATAAATATCTATCAATCTTTTATAATCTTGAAGTCCCAATGTACGATGTTGATCAGCATAAATCAAAATCAACGGCTAACTCTCCTACAAAATACATACAAACATGAAACTTACTGCCCTAACGTGAACTTATGAGCATGTCACAAAAAGGTGAACTATAACGTACTTTGTTTGAATATGCATCAACTCAGTTTCAAAGCCGTGCATGTTTGTTTGGCTTTAAGAGAAGGTAAAAAGTTTTCCTTTACTTTTCCGCCATAATTTAGAATATTGTTTAAATTTCAAAAACTTATGATACAATATATGTGTGTCTATGTGCTAGCATTTGAGTACTTTCAAGAGTTTAAGATTTAAAAAGAAGTTAAAATGCTTAAACTGTAATTATTTAAATGAAGCAAAATGTTAAAAAATAAATAAATAAAGTCATTCCAGACATACTAGTGACTGATGGAAACATATCAATATAGATTTAAAACTTCTTATTATTTATCCAGTGCAATACACAAATTCAATGTTAACCACCCAAAATATTCAAGTCCAACTAAAAACTCAAACCACCCAAACCCTAAGCAAGATGCTAGATGAGTTTGTGAGGAGGAACAATTTGGTTTTTTCTAAATAGGTTTTGCTTAGAGGTGTGTGAATAGTATTGCATATTTATGTATATATAAGGATTTTAAGGAGTTATTGAGTCAACAGAGGAGAAGGATCCAATATGACATCAATATAAGCACCGTTTCACACAATTGAACAACAAACACCCCGATCTTATAGAAGAATTATGCAACAAACTCTTATTAACTACTTGAGCTCGTGGGTCATGTCTAAATACTTAAGAAAGATGTATCACATGATTTACAACTCGATTTCACAAACTAGTTTTATATTGAAATGCCGTTGAGTGAGGAAAGGAAACATACATGCATTGTTGCCGTGTAATTAAAGGAAACTTTTTTTTTTCCTCTTTTCTTTAAAATGAATAAAAAAGAGTTTTTTTAGTACAACAGTCTTTAGGTACTGTGAGAATAACAGTCTATTATGAGTCACAAATTATTGAAGTAGGTTTCACAACAATTTATGATTATTTGCAATTTGATTTGTTGTGGTCCAGATACTATTATTCTAACGGTATATTAAAAACTATCACGCAATCATTTCTCAATAAAAATATGATTATCAAGAATAAGTATGTTTAGATGTTAGGGTTTATTTATGGCCATCATGCCCTTGACATCAATAATGCACATTGGGAAGGTGAAATCGGAGGGTTTCCCAAGCAACTAAATCCGGGTCAAACAAAGAAGAAGTGATGGCTTCACTTGTCTTTTTATTTAAGTAAAAGGGATAAGTGTTCCAGAAGTCCTACAACTTGTCACAAAAATGCATTTCAGTCCTCAAACTTGCAAAAAGTGCATTTAAGTCCTAAAACTTGTCAAATTGTTTCAAATAAGTCCTAAGATTGACGCCGTTAGCCTTTTCCGTTAAAAATGCTGACGTGGCATTTTAAATAATTTTTATTTTTCTGGTTTATTTTTTAATTAATTTTTATCCATTTTTAAAAAAAATTAGATTTAAAAACTAAAAAATTAAATTTATTCTTATCTTATTTTCAACAAAAACTAAAAAGAAAAGTTACAAATTTTATTTTTAAAATTTTTTAAAATAAATTTAAAAAATAATGTTAACTTTTTAAAAATGTTTTTTATAAATATTTTAACTAAAAAATTATTTTTAATTAAATTTTTTAATAAATATTTTAACTTTTTTTTTAAAAGTTTTTGGTGAAAATAAGATAAAATGAATAAATTTGATTTTTTTAGTTTTTAAATCTATTTTTTAAAAAAATAATTAAAAATAATTTAAAAAAATTCACGTGGAAAATAAAAATTATTTAAAATGCCACGTCAGCATTTTTAACGGAAAATGCTAACGACATCGATCTTAGGACTCGTTTGAAACAATTTGATAAGTTTTAGGACTTAAATGCACTTTTTGCAAGTTTTAGGACTGAAATGCATTTTCGTGACAAGTTGTAGAACTTCTGGAACACTTATCCCTAAGTAAAAAGCCATTCATTATTACATTGAGAGCAAGAGGGAGGAGATTCTAATAAACATACCGTTTTCGTTATTGCACTCTACATGCACTTATTTGTAAATTTCCTCTTCAAGGCTTTCTCAATATGTTTGCAAAGTACTGTTTTCTTGATGCATCTAAACTCTCTTGATGGATGGTTGAGCGGATACTTGAGATAAAATAAAAAGAGACCATCTTTCTATTTCTCTCCAAATTATCATTTCACTGTTGCTGGAGCTAGAAAGTCGATTTAATTGCATAAAGAATAATTTAGTTGGATAAATTTACTGCTGGTCAAATCAAACAGAAGAAGCTAACATTAAATGATTCAGCTCAAAAAACATTGTATGAGTGGTTTAATTTTAGTTGAGGAAGTTTACATTTCTTTTTGTTTGGGGTATCTGATTACAAACTGTCATTCTCATCTATTCCGTGATGGTTTTGAGTGAAAAAGCACCACAAGAACGGAATCCCCTCCTTACCTTGTGTGGTCGGATGGAGCTAAATCTACATTAGTTGGTCAGCCAACAATGTCCCCGTGTTAAAAAAGGGGGTTGTTAGTGGGAAACATGAGACCACATTACAAATAAATAAATAAATTATCCATGGCAAGTGTGAGGAAATACGCTTTTTGAGCACATGGCTAACAATTATCTAACATAAATTGCCGGAAAAATTATCAAAAAAATCTTAAACCTATTATAGTTGTGTCGATTTAATGCTAAACTTTTTCTATTTGGCCAATTAAGTCCTAAACTTTTTGTATTTTTACCAATTTAGTCTACCTGACCAATTTTGGTAGGCCCGCACTAACACGGATGCTACCACTTGGCTAATACTGACATGAATAATTTTTAATAACATTTTATTTTTGTCAAATTTTTTATTGTTTTATTTTATTTTATTTTATTTTCTTCCTTCCTTCCTTCTTTCCTTCTTTGTTTCCTACCGTGGCTGACAAGTTGTGGCCTAAGGGTCGACGAGGATTGCTAGGCACCAGGTTAGGACCTTAGACCATGAAGCCCTCATTGGATGCCAGCAAGAGTTGCAGCCCTCACCCGGCCTCGCCAAGTTGCAGACAAAGGCGGCCTCGCTTGTGGCTAGCAAGGGCTTGGCCGCCTTCACCCATGGCCAACGAGGCCAATCTCAACCCCACAAACCCAAGGCATTCACGTTCTTTAGTGGCACAGGTGAAAAATAGAAGCAAACAACAAGCAAAGGAGGCATAGATTTTTTACCTTTAATTGTGCTCAAGAGCAGAAGTCTAGTGAAGTAAGGCAAGCCGACGGCTAGCGTGGCCATCCGAGAATGGCCTCGCCCAATTCTAGGCTAGGCTGCCTCACCCCGGCCCCGGGCCTCGACCCTCACGGCCATAGCTTGGTAGCCATAGTGGAAACAAAGAAGTAAGGAAGGAAGACAAGGAAAATAAAAAAATAATAAATTTAAAAGATAAATATATTATTAAAATTTATCAATCACAATGTTGATTGGATAGCTAGAGTTCACGTCAAGCATCGACCAACCAAAATTGGCTAGGTGGATTGAATTGGCATAAATATAAAATATTTAGAATTGAATGAGAAGAAAGTTTGAAAACGAATTTATACAATTTCAATAGGTTTAAAAATATTTTTAGTAATTTTCCTGCTTGTCACGTCATGTTATTGAAATGCATTTGAATCTTTCTTAGATTTGTTGACATCAGCTATTAATATTCTTTCCCTTAACCCACCGATGGACAGTTAAGTTGGTTCGGCTTGAGGCACTTCATCGTAGAGGTCGCAGGGTTGAAACTCCGCAGCTGCTAACACGTCTTAAGTGGGGGGTCATGGTGGTGAGGTCCTGTACTAGCTTCCCTCCAGGTATCGACGCTTGGTCCGAGATGCACCGTGCACTGTACAGGCCGTGGGTTGCCAATTAGCATAAGCGAAAGGCGGACTCGGCGGATCTTGGGTTACCACAAAAAAATATATATGTATACATATATATATATATATATATATATATATATATATATATTCTTTCTCTTATTCGATTCCTCGTACAAATTACCGGAATTCCATTTTATATGTGCATCGGGAACATAAACCCCCGTGGAAAGGGAGATGAGCCGCCACCATCCCCCCGACAACCTCGAGAATCTCTCATTTCTTTAGGAGGAAAGCGGATCGAGCAGTGCAAGCATGAGAAAGCCATGTGCTCTCGATAATATGACAATTGTACTTGTCATTGTCCTTCGAGAAAGTGACAAAATGACAGTGCTTGTCTTCTCGTTTTGTTAGCTGTATGACATCGATCTCTAGACATCATAAATTTGTGTGCACTATGATATACTGATTGATCTATAATTAAGGACCAATTGGACGCACCATAACCAACGAGGTTAACACTTCGGATATGGATTATTGTGATAAAATAAGACGGGTAGTTGACTTGATAATAGGGTATTTGTCCTTTAAGAGAGAGACCTAAAAGGATTGAATTTGTCTTGCACACACATAATCAAAACCGTTATCCCAAATTCAGATAAGAAACCTTCCTTCCTTTAATCGAATAATGAATCACACTCCATTTAATCAACTTTAAAAGTGAAAAACATAACCTTTTGAGAGGCATTAGTTACCATGACATATTTTAGTCAATATTGCTCGAGATCTTAGTGACTATCTAATTACACATTCAAAGATAATCATCATATTAATGAAATTTGCCAAACTTTTGGATAGTTACCAAAGTTATTTGAATAGTATCTACTAATGCATATCTGCAATTACCAAGGTGATATAAATTTTCATCGTTCTTTTATAATTTTGGAGTACCTAATGTACAATGTTGATGAATAGTTTATCAATATAAATTGAAATCAACGACTAATTGTCCTGCAAAATACACATAAAATTGAAACTTATTGCCCTAACGTGAACTAATGAGCATGTCATGAAACAGTGAAACGTAACATGCTTTGTTTGAACATTTATCAACTCAACTTTAAAGCCGTGCATGTTTGTTTGGATTTAAGGCTCCGTTCATTTCACAAAAAATAACTTATAGGAAAACGTTTTTCAAATTTTCCAATGTTCATGAAAATGAATTGGTTGAAGAAAATATCTTCGATGAAGTGAAAAAAAAAGTCTTTAAGATAGGGAAAAATGTTTTCCACTTTTGAAAAAGAGAAAAACATTTTCCACACTATCTTTCACCCCACTTTCTTTTATCAAATACCTTTTACTTTTATTTTTCTTTAATTTTTTAAAAATAAAAATTTCTATTATTTTTATTCTTTATTTCCTTTTCTTTCCTTTTCTTCTTCTTCTTCATTGGTCGGTTGCTAGCCACAGTGGGGCCGACAACCAACCAAAGGCGAGCTAGAGTCTCACCATAGGCTAGTGAGGCTTGAGCTTGCTAGATTCCAATGAGGTTAAGCGTCATCCACTTGTGGCGAGGCCGAGCTCACTCAACGCTGATGAGCTTGGGCCTCGCCATATCCGGCCACTTGGGTAAGGCTCAAGCCTCACTAGAGGTCACCAGACGATGGCGAGGCTTTGGTAGCCCTCAACGAGCATCAAGCCCTACTTAGCTCGCCCGACCAACCTTGAGAGAGCTCGGGCCCTGCCAAGTCCGGCTACTTGCTCGGGGCTCGAGCCTCACCGAAGGTCGCCAAAGCTTCGTCAACGTCTGGCAACCTCTGGCTAGGCTCAAGCCCCTCGTAGGTGGCCAGATCTAGCAAGGCTTGAGCTCACTAAAGTTAGGTGAGCTTGGCCTCACCACAGGCTAGCAATGCTTAACCTTGCGAAATTTGGTGAGCTCGAGCCTCATTAGCCTATGGCGAGGCTCCATCTCACCTCTGGTTGGTGGCTGGCTATCGCTATAGCCAGCGACCGGCCAATGAAGAAGAAGAAGAAAAAGAAAAGGAAATAAAGGGAAATTTAAAAAAAGAAAAAGAAAAAGAATAAAAATAATTAGAAAATCGATTTTTAAAAAATAAAAAAATTATTAAAAGGGGTCATGAAGAAAAAGATTTTCCTTACCAAATAGCAAAAAATATTTTCCAATTTATTTTTAGATTTCAGTCGAACAACGGAAATATGATTATTTTCTTGAAAAAATGACTTCTTGGAAAATATTTTCTAAAAATGCCATATTTTCTGTAAAACAAGTGGAGCCTAAAACTAAATGTGTTGCCCACACGAAAGGTACCCAAAATGAGGTGGACAATTTGTGTTATTAGGGCTTAACCAATTCATCGAAATGATGTACTAATCTGATTGGGTGATGGAATTAGTCACCTTTGGATTTAATTGTCATCCGGCAATATATTTGTGTTTAGGGTTTACTAATTATAGCAATTATAATGGATCCAAGTGCTTCTCGATTGGAGCTCATAAACAATTATAATGGATTCGAGCTATTCTTGATGGGAGGTCATAAATGCTTGTAGCCAATTTCGTATGAAATTGGTGGAAATATTTGAGTTTCACATAAGATGGTTACTACCCGTTTTATGTGACATTTAAAGTTAATTAACAAGAAGTTATATGATAGTAGTGAGCAAACCATACACACATAATATTGTTATATCACTATTTGTGGCAACATTTTTTCTTTTTCCTACGAACGATGTATGCATGAAAAAAGTGCATCGAGTACTAAACTTTATACGTACTCAAGTAAGAGATATGGAATATCTCAAATATATAATGAAAAAATTGCAACAAAAAAGAAGTACTATTTTAAATCTAGTGTCACGTCAGATATGCGAGATCGGTGTCCAAATTGGCATTACATATATTCAATCCATAGGAGCTCTTCGATTAAGAGAGACACATGGGAGATTCATCGAATTCACAAGCTAATACACGATCAGGGGGTTACAAGCGTTGCGTGCATGAAATTCGAATCCTCGTGCACAAAAAGTGAGCGACATGTGCATGGCTTGTCCCATAATTTATCTTGAACTTGAGGCATTAAGGCTTGGGCGCCCCCCATCCACCGCATGACTTTGCCTTGAGGTTGCCTCCGCCGTTGCAAAGTTCATCAGTAGGGCATAGTGGTTCATTGGTGGCTCGTCCAATGAACCACCGTGCGGCTCCACCTCCACCTCGAAAGGTTGCCTCTACCATCGTCGTGGAGTTCGTTAGTTAGATGAGGGCGCGGTGGCTCATCCGACGAACCACCACACGGCCTTCACCTCCACTTCAAAACCGGTGAGACAGAGAGCATGCACTATGGGGGAGAAGAAAGAGAGAGAGAAGAGAAAGAGTGCGTGCAAAGAAAAGTGGGTTAAGAGAAAAAAAAATCGGATTTCAGCGTTTTCTTTGGTTTTTTCGCAACAATTACATCTTGAAAAACATGAAGATAAAAAATCCAGTGTTTTTGTAATTCCGCATTATAAAATTATTGCTATCGCTTACATAAACCGGTAGTAATTCCCTTGCCTCAAGTCTTGGATGAGCAATGGCCGCAGTTCGGCGAGTCACGGCAACCTAGGAAGGTGACGCTAGCAGCGGAACGACTATCCAATCGACTAGCTGAATTGAGCGTCGTCGGTGATCGGATGGCATCGCTGTGGCGTCACGTACGAGCAGAGAGAAGTGGGGGAAAAACCGGTCGTTGTTCTGTAAGAGAATGAAAGGAGGGTCGCGCAAGAAGAAGAAATGAAGTGCTGACTTCCCCGTATCCTTCAATCTTTGTTTTCTCCACTGATGGAGTCAGTCAAATTTGTTGACTCCATAAATTTGGATGGACGACACGTGGGGCCATGTGGAAGCAAGGGACGAAATGGGAGGTGTCGCGATTGAAAGATGCGGGGGGAGTCGGCACTGTGGAGGGACGAAGCCCGAGCGCTCACAACATGAAGGGGAAGACGTGGCTGTTGACCAACTTGACTGAAATGAACTGAGACATGAGGAGGACGTGCCAATGGGCGATGAGCTTAGGTGGAAGAGCGACAGTTCTTCTTCGTCCACGGTTTACGTTTGGTCTTCTCTCTCCTCCGTTTGGTTGACTCGGTGGCATTTGAAATGTGGCGGTGACGCGTTGCGGCAATGTCGAGTTGGCAGAGCGTGGTGTCTTGATGGCGACGAAGATGGGCTGAGATGGCAAATCTTGTGGTGGCGCGAGTGGTGTAGTCCGGTGACAAGCTCGTCAATGTGGCGTGGGCCTTTTAAGCATTTGAGGCTTGCTATTTTGTCGAGCGAAAATCCTGAATGTCACAATAATCTAATTCGATAAGTTTAGTTCTAGCATATAGCTCAGGATCAATTGACATATAAATGGCACTGATATTATCACAGAATAATATTGGTGGATTTGAGAGATGAAGACATAAATCTCTTAAAAGGAAAGATATCCTAGTAGTATCTGCAATTATCGATGCTGTACAAATGCTCTACCTCGGTACTGATTCGAGCAACCATTTGCTGCTTCTCAGCACTCCACGATGTGCAATTACTACAGGTACAAAATCCCATATTCGATCGTAGAGTCAAGCAACAATTTGTCCAATCTACAACACAAAAGGCATACAACACTATAGTTGGCTTGGACAAGATTCGCATTTCTCAATCTATCGTGCTATTGACATAGCGCGAAATGCACTTCACAATTTCAAAATGAGTCACAGTAGGCTAATGCATGAATTGACAAATAAAATTGACTGCATATGAAATATCTAGCCATGTGATAGAAAGATATTGAAGAGCTCCGACGGTACTTTGATTTAGCGTGTGATCCAAAAACAATTTCACTTTTGAGCTAAAATGAGATCTGATGAGATCTGATGGCTATAGGCGTGGAAACTGGTTTGCAGTCCTCCATTTGAACTTGTTTAAGAATTAACAAAACATATTGTTGCTGACATAAATAAAGACAACCAAAAAATTATTCCAACCTCCACAACCAAAAAGTAATGTGACGGCCCCACGTCCTTCATTGCAAATTCAATGCTCAATGTAGAAATAAATCCATCAAGCGAGTTTGGTCATTACTGATGACAATCATGTCATCCACGTACAAAAGTAGAGGCAGAAACAAATTTTATAGATATATGAAACAAATTTTTCATTGGACCTTTAGAAAAATATGCATAGACAGGGAAAGAAAGAAAATTAAAAAACAAATGTTCATATATTGACAAGGCAAATTTATAGTAACATTTGTAATTATTACTAAGTATGATGTATTACATAATGGGATGAGATGCTCATACTTTTTAAAGTTTCTACATTGAGCCATGCAATATCAACTTTGCAATCTCTAATCATCAAATTGAGTTTGGATGCCTGTGTTTGCCATCTTTGGTGCATTAGGAACTATATGAAAATGCTAGTACTACCACTTAGAGGGGGTAAATAGTTGTTAAAAAAATTAAGCAAATAAATGCAAAATAAATTAAGTTGCAAGCAAAGTCTGAGAATGAGTCAAAGTCTGACTAAAAATAACTCCAGACTTTTGAAGTAAATTCAGACTTAAATAGAGATGATTTAGAGCTGTGAGAAGTTCATAAGAAGATCGCAACGAATAAAGCTGAAAAGAGTTAAGGGAAGAGAAAATTGTACACGAGATTTATATTGGTTCGGCTTAGATCAAGCCTACATCCACTCTCCCATGCTAACAACCTTCTAACTGTAATTAACTAAATGGTTTGAGTGCGAACACTTAGTGGAAGATTTCTTTTCCTCTCACTAAGTCACTCTTCTTGTGTTTTTCTCTTTGAATACAATTTGTAAACACTGATATTGAAGAACAAGTGGTTGGAAAAGTTTCAAGTTTGGAATTTCAATTTTCACACATTATCTCAAATGAACTGAATGATTTCCTTAAATATTCATCTACACCTTTCTAGCCATTGGCATTCTCCGAAGGAATTTCTTCCAATCAATCCGTTGGACAGAATCGATTAAGGAATTGTAGTCGTTTGAAGATTGAGATGAAAATCCGATAATTCTGGTTACCCATATAATCGGAATCTAGGCTTCTATAAGTATATGGTTTCCATAAGTAGATGCTTCCCAAAAAAGAACTTGTCTTCAAGATTGATTTCACCAATTCGTGATTGATTTCATCAATATATTTATAAAAGGTAAGTGAGATTCTTCACTAGATAGCCAGATATTAAAGATAGATCTCCATAACGTTCATACTAACTCCTTGTCGTAAGATCAATAATTCTGAGTCTAATTATATCTTCGTTCTAGACTTGGTTTTAGTCCAAATCACGTCAAAGTGGAAAAGACTTCTGGAATAAATAGATTTTAACAAGAGTTTGCAATATGACTACAAAAGTCTAGTATTCTTCAAAATAAGAATAAGAAAGTTTTGTCAACTTCAAAATCTTATGGGAGTTTTCTCAACAC
The DNA here is from genome assembly GCA_014182575.1 of Eucalyptus decipiens. Taxonomy (NCBI): domain Eukaryota; kingdom Viridiplantae; phylum Streptophyta; class Magnoliopsida; order Myrtales; family Myrtaceae; genus Eucalyptus; species Eucalyptus decipiens. The sequence continues at coordinate 23,654,401 of CM024618.1, read as the reverse complement.
TATAAACTGCATAATGACTCGTCTATAGCACTCTATTAAATGAACGTTAAGGCTATTGTTAGACTTGGATTGTGGTCTTTGCCTGTTTTGTCTAATCGTATCACCAGTAATGCACACAGAGCTGTCTACAATGTAGGTATTGTGATATATATTCTAGAGATTCCATTACCATTTGTACACCTTAAGTGACCTCAATCATATGCAAGGCAACCCCTTTATTGTCTCATGCCGACTCCTGAATCCTGGAGTTGTTTCAGAATCATTTTCGACTGGCGAGGGGACGAAGGGTCTCCTTCTGTCTCGCCCCGTCGTTGCTGTTGAGGAACATTTCAGAAAACAAATATCTGGGACCAAAATCAGTTCACTACACAGACTTTCAGTCCGTTATTAGTAACGCTTTATAAAGGATAGAAACCGCACTCGCTCAATCGAATCGAAGCAAATATGGCATGTTTTTCACGTCCCCAACATCATTGGTTGGGAAATCACATGCCCCGATGTCAGATCAAATTATTTATCAACAGATTCAAACACCTTTCCTAATGCCAAAGAGCTGCAAAATCCGAAGATTCAAAATATGAGCGACTTAGTCAACTTGAAGGATCCACAGAAATACAAGTTTATGGTTACAAATACATGATTTAATGAAGGGACTCATGATAAAACTTCCCGGAACTTCACTTATCAAATTTTACACGAGTCCACTCATCAGATTTTACACGACGTCCTATGTGTAGGTAAAGAAAGAAAATTCACCTTCAGAGAATAGTGGCTCCACCAGAGTCACAGAGCACCCGGCATTCGGCACTACAGGGTCACTTTTTTCCCCGACAAAATGGCTGACATTAGAAACTCGGAGCACTCCAATCCAAAACTTTCACCTCAAGAAGATTGAATTGTAAAGCAAAGTTCTACATGTTAGCCAACTAGGTCCCTCTACTGTTAAGTATTAACTAACAGCTGACTTGGTTGGAGGGCAAGGCCAGAGGATGGATTGGAAAGAAAAACAAAATTCACAAGTAATTATAATTGATTTGAGCTCTTCTCGATTGGAGCTTATAAATTCTTGTAGCTGATTTCGTATGAAACAAGGGGAGGTATTTGAGTTTCACACAAGATGGTTACGACCCTTCTTATGTGCCACAAGAAGTTATAGAATTGTCATGAGCTAACCATGCACATATACTATCATTACGTCACTATTTCTGGCAACATTTTTTCTTTTTCCTACATGTGATGTATGCATAAAAAAAGTACGTTGAGTACTAAATATGAGACTCAAGTAAAAGATCCAAAGTATCTCAAATATATAAAGAAAAAGTTACAACAAAAAAGAAATATTATTTTAAATCTAGTGTCACGTCTGCAAAGTTGGTGTCTAAATTGTCATTACATGTATTCAATCCATAGGAGCCCTTCGATTTAGAGAGACGCTCTGGCGTTGCGTGCGTGAAATTCCAATCCTCGTGCACAAAAAGTAAGTCACATGTACATAGCACATGGCATGACTGTAATGGCCCAGCTTTGGCCGGTAAGTCGCCGCCGCACCACACCCACCCCCACCCACCCACCCCCTCCTCCGGGATGCGAAGTTGTCGACCCCGAGTCAATGCAAAGCAAGACGTTTAAAAACCTCGCTCCCCTCCTTCCCAAAACTCCGCTTCCGAGCTCTTCTGATCCCCAATCATCTGATCCCCAATCATCGTCCTCACCGCATCGAATTAGGGTTCCAATCGTTGAATCGGGCGTGGCCTGGTTGGTCTATAGCTCCACGTCTCCGATGATTTAAGCTCTGGGCTTCAGGGCGTCAGAAATGTCGAGGCCCCAGGTCACGATCACTCTCGGTCGTTCTGGTCAGGTATGTGCCGCTGTAGCTCCTTGGCGTCTTCGTATGAGATCTTTGGATCAACAGACGTTTGTTTCAGCTGGACTTAATGGCTCGTTGGTTCGCGGATTCCACAATAGCTTGAGTTTCGTTGTCTGGGCCTATATCGACTGCAATGGTATAGTTTTGTTCGATCGGTTATGATTAGGCGTAAGGATAACGCGTGCTTTGCTTTTTTAAAGAAATAAGTTTGATTTTGTGATCAGTCGAACCGCGAGGGAGGCTCTACCGTCGGATAACTGAGCTTGTTCTTTGCATTTTTAGCATGCCATAAGTGCCTCTTCTGAAGTGATATCGGGCATTGTATAATACTTGCTCTCAACCGACTTTGACTAGGCTATATATACTGTCTTTTTCTGCAGGAAGGTGATTGCCAGCCAAAGCAGGGCAATTTATTTATTCTTTGAATGCTCGTGAAGCAGCGGTTCCATCACCTGGCCGTGGGATTGGACCTGTCACGGTCGAACAGAAACTTGCGGAACCTGTGAAACTTGCCGAACTATACCTCCTATGGAGCTGGACGAGTCCGACTCGATTGCCCCACTTGGAGAGAGCCTCCCACTCATGCCCTTGGACGACGAGGAGCAACGGTACTGGAATATGCGGTCCATCTACAGGGTCCCTGCCCACATCACCGCCCTCAACCATGAGGCCTACCGGCCGAAAGTTGTCTCCTTTGGCCCCTACCACCACGGCGAGGACCATCTCCTCCCCATGGAGGAACACAAGCGCCGCGCAGTTCGCCACTTCCTCAAGCGGTCCAAGAAGCCTATCGAGCTCTTCTTCGAGTCCCTGAGGGAGGTGGTGGGGGACCTCGAGGAGAGCTATGATGCACTGGACCCGAAGTGGAAGGTAGACAGCTGCGAGGGCGCGGCATCCCCGTTCCTGGAGCTGATGATAACGGATGGCTGCTTCATGCTCGAGATCCTGAGGGTTGCAGCCAACGAGGTGGACGACTATGCGCCCAACGACCCCATCTTCAGCAGCCACGGGCATCTCTTCATGACGCCATGGATTGAGAAGGATATACTGATACTGGAGAATCAGCTTCCGATGCTAGTTCTGGAACGGCTGGTGGCTGTCGAGAGCGATGGCAAGAAGGTTACTTTCTTAGATTTCGGTCCGTCGTAAGAGATGTTATTGCAAGTATGCTAACCACCGTACTATGGGCACCAAACAGTACATCTTGGTGATCTCACCCTACGAGGGATCCACTAAATCTAATGCTCCAAATGCACTGGATGCACGACTCCAGATCAACCGACAATTTGATTATTAAATCTATCGCCACCATAGGAAACTTTATTTTTTTTCCCCCTTTTACGCAAGTAGTATCGATCCAACCACAATCCTGGATTCAATGTTCTGACTTTACTCCAACAACACAGGGGGGCGAATTCATCAATGAGCTCATCCTGCACTCCTACAACCTCAGCAAGGGCATCGCGAGGATGGGCAAATCCCAGCATGTCCTAGACGCCCTCAGGAAGTGCATGCTGATGGAGCTCGAGGAGGACAAGGGGGAGTGGGAGTACAGTCCGGGGACTATCCCATTCAGTCCGGGGACTATCCAATTGGCCTCGGCCACTGAGCTCAGGGAGCATGGGGTCCGGTTCAAGAAGAGCAAGACCGACAGCCTCAATGACATCTCCTTTGTGGGTGGGGTCCTGACGCTCCCCGGGATCTGGGTGGATGTCAAAACCATGTCCAGGTTCCTCAACCTCATGGCATTCGAGCGCCTCCATGTCGGGGCTGGGAACAGAGTCATGTCCTACATCTACTGCATGGACCACATAATCAGCAACGGGCAGGATGTCCGGCTGCTCCGTGCCGAGGGTATCATCGTGAATTTCCTGGAAAGCGATGAGGCGTTAGCCAATATGTTTGACTCGCTGGGCAAGGTGGTGAGGATCCATCCCAGCCGCAGCCTCAGGGACGTGCTCGAGAAGGTCAACAAGTACTGCAATAAGCGCTGGAACATGTGGAGGGCTAATCTCATCCGCACCTACTTCAGGAATCCTTGGGTTGCACTGTCTCTCATCACCGCCGTCTTCCTCTTTGCGCTCACCACAATTCAGACTGTATATTCCGTGCTTGGCTCCCACAAATGAACCCCTCACCTCTCGGTACAATACTATACTCTCTTTTTTCCAATTTTTTTGGTTTTTCTCCTAATGACGGATGCTCGATCATCATCTCTTGATCGGTTTGTTGAATATTGTTATGTATGATCTTCCTCCTGTTTTCAGTCATGTTCATATCCCTCTTTGAATGTTTTAAATGGACATTTTCACTTAACATTGTCAAATGATGATTCTCTTTTTTCAGTCTCCTTTATGTTTGTCCAATTCGAATCGGGTAGGGTGAAGGATGATCAAGTTCTAGGCAAATGAAATCTTCCATTGTGCCATTTATTCTTGATTAAATTGGTGAAGTTGCAATGAATTTAAGTGAAAAAACAAATGTGGCCTTCAAAATCATCTCTAATCACCATTTGCTTCAAACATCCTTAAAGAATAAAGGTGTTTGATTGTTGATCTCTATGTATAATTTGTTAAAATGATTTCCACTATATTAAAGATATTACAAAGCATTACACTTTATAAGGAAATAATGCAATAATTTAAATAAAAAAGCTGTCAATCCCTTGATTTTAGTATATTCGATAATTTGCTTGTGATTTTGATTAACATTTCCTTATTCTTCTCCCTTGATCGATACATCAGTGTCTTAACTCCCCCTCAAATTGGGAATGGGACAATCCCAAGTTCTCAAATTGCAACGTAAGTTTCCAAATGCATTTTTAGAATAATAGCTTCATGAAGAGATCAACAATTCATTGCACAAACGGAACATACTTAGTCACAAGAGTTCCACGAGCCACTTTTTCTTGCACATAATTATAATCTAATTCTATATATTTAGTTCTTGCATATAACACCAGATAAATCAACATAAAAATTGCACTGATATTTTCACAAAATAATATTGGTGGACTTGAAAAATGAATACCTAAATCTCTTAAAAGGAAAGATATCCAAACAATCTCAGCAATTGTTGACGCCATTGCACGATGCTCTACATTGGTACTAGATCGAGCAACCGTTCGTTGCTTCTTAGCACTCCATGATATACAAGTAAAAAAATATCTTAGTTAGTCATCGAGTCAAACAACAATTTGCCCAATCTTCATTACAAAAGGCATACAACTCTATAGCTAACTTGGACAAGATTCGCATTTCTCGATCCATTGTGCTACTAACATAGCCCAAAATGTGTTTCACAATTTGAAAATGAGTCATAGTAGGCCAATGCATGAATTGACATATAAAATTGACTACATATGAAATATCCAGCCGTGTGATTATGAGATATTAAAGAGCTCTAGCAATAATTTGATGTAGTGTGGGATCCAAAAATAATTTCGCATTTGAGAGAATAAGTGCGAGTGGCTATAGGCGTGGATCCCAGCTTGCAACCCTCCATTTGAGCACATTCAAGAATTGACAAAGCATATTTTGGTTGGCACAAATAAAGACTATCAAAAAATATTCTAACCTCCACAACCGAAAAGCAATGTAATGGCTCTGTATACTTCATTGTAAATTCACTACTCAATGAAGAAATAAATCCATCAAGCAAGTTTGGATCAATATTGATGACAATCATATCACCCACAAATAAGAGTAGAGCTAAAATGCCATGATCTGATTTTTGAATAAACAATTAAGGATCTACAATGCTGCAAAAGAAACCAAATGCTAAAAGAAATAAGCTAAAATGATCAAACCATACTCTTGATGCTTGCTTGAGGCCACGCAAAGCTCTCTCAAGTTTGTAAACATAAGATAGGTATTTTCCGTCCTCAAAACAAGGTGGTTGCTCCATATAAATGGATTGTGACAGAAATAAATATCTATAAAAAAAAATGGGGAGTAGATTAGAAAGAAAATATCAAAGCCCACTTGCATCAATTGTACACTCTCACTACTCTCCCTCCTATACATCCAAAAAGACCCTCTATTCATCTAATTTATAGATACATGAAATAAATTTTTCTTTAGACCCCCAGAAAAAGGGAAAAGTGTTAAAAAAATCATAAATCTTTTGTATTTGTGCCAATTTAGTACTAAACATTTTTACTTAGTGCCAATTCAGTCCTTTCCGGCCAATTTTGGTCGGATTTTGATTGGATGCCGGCCGGTTGACGTGGCTTGATCGGTGTTGACGTGAACAACTTTTAATAATATTTTAATATTTTTAATTTTATTTTATTTTATTTTCTTTTCTTTTCTCTTTTTTTTTTTCCTTCCCCTCCTCCAGCTGGTCGCCGAACCTCGGTGACCGGCCAAAGGCGGCTTGACCAACGAGGTCAACCTCACCAGGACCTCGCTAGCCACCTCGATAGAGGCCACGAGGGCGGCCTCGCACCGGGCGGCGAGGCTCGCTAGCACCGCCCAGGCCACAAGGGCAACCTAGCGTCGAGCTAGCAAGGCCCGACCTCGCCGAATCGCGGCCGGGCGGCGCCGACGAGGCTTGCCCTCGGCGGATCCGGGCGAGGTCGAGCCTCGCTGGCCATGGGCGAGACTCGACCCTCGCCAGATCCGACAAGGTTGCCCTTGCGGCCACTAGCGAGGTGGCCGGCGAGGTTCGGCGAGGTCGACCTCGCCGACCGTCGCCTATGATCAATCGCCGAGGTCTAATGACCAGCTGAAGGAGGGGAAGGAAAAAGAAAATAAAAAGGAAAATAAAAAAAATAAAAATATATTAAAATATTATTAAAAGTTATCAACGTTAGCACCAATCAGGCCACATTAGCCGGCCGGTGTCTAGTCAATAAAATCCAGCCAAAATTGGTCGAAAATGACTGGATTTGCACTAAGTAAAATGGTTTAGGACTATGTTGACATAAATACAAAAGATTTAGGACTTTTTAAACACTTTTCCCCCCAGAAAAATATGCATCCACGAAAAAAAAGTAAAAAAAAAAGGAACAATTGTTGATATACTGACAATGCTAATTTATAATAACTTTTGTAATATTACAAAGTACGATGTATTACATCATGGGATGAGATGCCCATACTTTTTAAGTTTCTACATTGAGTTATGCAATGTCAATTTTGCAGACTTTAATCATCAAATTGATTTGGAATGCTTGTGTTTGTCAGTTTTTATGCATTAGGACCTATAGACTGCATAATGACTCGTCTGCTGTTCTCACGCTCTATTCTATGGATGTTAAGGTTATTGTTAAACTTCGATTACGGTCTTTGCCTGTTTTGTCTAACCATAACACTAGTAATGCACACAGAGCTGTCTGTACAATGTAGGGATTTTGATATTTATTCTAGACATTCCATTACCATTAGCACACCTTAAATGACCCTCCTTATATGCAAGGTAACCCCTTCATCGTCTCATGCCGACTCTTAAAGCCTGTTGTGACATCTAAATTTTCGGGTTTTAATTTCGACTGGATAAATAGGGCCGTTCTCGTTTAGTCGAAGCCAGAGATTGTGAAATTGGGATGCAAGTACGCCACAGTGGTAAGGAAAAATACAAATTTGATTGATGAGATGTTGAATGAATTAATGGGGTCAATTTGATTTAATTCAAGTGGGATTAAGATTCAATTTGAAGAGAATTAAGTAGAATTGAAGAAATTGTTGCACAAAGAATTGGACCCCGGCGGAAATTGAATTGGACCCATTGGAGAATTGTTGTGGGAGATTTGAAGTTAGTGGAATGTGAGGTCAGCTTATGTCATGGTTGAGGCCAAAGCAAATGGGGTGTTGACAAGTGTCGAATGTCTGATTGGTCCCCAAAAGCACCTCTCACTTCAATCTTCATCTTCTTCCTTGGGACTTGAGAGAGGGGAGGGGAACGGCCGGACCAGCAGCTCGCCCGGCCCCGACGCCGCCCGTCGCCGCCCGTCCGCACCCGCCGTCTCCGCCCCGCCTTGGCCGCACGCCCTCCGTCTTCCTCCTTCCTCTCCCGTCGCCCTCTCTCTTCCATGGTTGTACGAAGGTCAAAGAAATTTCAGAGAAGAAGAAGCTGGAACAGCCATGGCCGTCCACTCCCGCCCGCACGCCGTCGTCCCCGCCGCCGCGCGCTGCCGCGTCCGCACGCCCGCGACGCCCGCCCGCGCGCCGCAGCTCGTCGCGAGCTCCGCCAGCCGTCGTCGCTCGCGCCTAGCGTTCTCCCAGCCGCGCGACCCAGCCCGTTCCACCCTGTCCAGCCATCTCCGGCCACCGCCCAGCACCGCCGGACCTCCCCGCGTCCCCCTCGCCCTCCGCCGGCCTCTCGCCGCCGCCCTAGCCGCCGGAGCAGCTTCATTTGGCCACGAACGGTGGCTGGAAAATGGGTTTCCAGCCCTGTTCAAGGCCCGTTTGGGCCGTTTCCGGGCCCCGAACCCGAGCCGTGCTTTGGGAAGAATTGTTCCTCGCATCGTCCCCGTCGTTTTGGTCCGCTCGGTTCGCTAATCCGGTGAGTTTACCTCACTAAACCCTAATTAGAAGGTTAATGATGCTTTATGGGTGTTTAGTTTATGTTAAGTGTATGTAGGTGGTTAGTTTAGTTTATTTAATTGTGAATTAGATTAAGATGTTTGTTTAATTTAAAGTATGTTTAATTAAAGGTTAAGAGAGTTTATTTAATAATAAACCTTGATGGGACATAATAGGGTTTTAATTTTGAATTATTTAATTGCTTCGAAATTCTGGAAATTTATAATATTATATTAATTCCGAAATTATTAAAATATTATTTATAAAAAAAAACGGAAAAATTGTTTTTGAGCTCCGGTTGCTCGAATTTCATGCCGATCGCTCTTTGTGTAATCAGATTTTGAAATTGATGATTGGATATTATAAATTGAGCGTGGATTGTGAAAGATAGGGATATTATTATTTAATTGATTTTCGGAATAAATTTAATTATTAAATAAATTCCGAAAATTATGTTGGGACCCTAAATTCTCGGAATTTCGTCTTGGTCGTTCTTTGTGTATTCAGATTATGAATTTGATTATTTGATATTGCAAATTGAGTGATGATTTGTGCAATTGATTATTGAATTGTTGTGTGCTAATTGAAAGACTCGGGTCACAGTGGTGGCTAGGCCAACTGGATCCTTATTCTGCTAGAAATGCCGTCAAGAGAGTGACGTGGCTTGGTCGCAGTAGTGGCGGGACCGACTGGACCTTTATTATTCTAGAAATGCTTTCGATAGAACGACGTGGCTTGGTCGCAGTAGTGGCGGGACCGACTGGACCTTTATTATTCTAGAAATGCTGTCAATAGAACGACGTGGCTTGGTCACGTAGTGGCGGGACCGACTAAACCTTTATTATTCTAGAAATCTTTGTCGATAGAACGACGTGGCTTGGTCCACGTAGTGGCGGGACCGACCGGACCTTTATTATTCTAGAAATGCTTTGTCGATAGAACGACGTGGCTTGGTCGCAGTAGTGGCGAGGCCGACCGGACCTTTATTCCCCTAAAAACGCCGTAATGCTAGTAGATAGCCGACTGCGTGTAGGTTGTGCCCTTGTGTGGCAGTGGATAACGATGACATGGAATGCTTCTTGTGATTGTGAAGTTAAGTGAAATTAATTGTGTTCGATGGCTTACCTTCTTATCATTATTAGTGCTTGAGAGATATGAATTGTACTAACTGCGCAGAAGGCAAGAATGCGAGGTAAGCATCGTGTGATGTGGTTAGGCCACCCGAGGCATATTTTCTTTCTAATAGGAGTTTAGGGGGTTGAACTTGCTGAGACATTGTCTCATCCCAGTTTGGGGAATCAAAATTTCAGGTCCCCAGTGGATGGAGCGGCTAGATAGCTTTGGTTGGCATTCGGGGAGTTGCGAGGCGAAGTCATGAGAATTGGAGCGTGTCCGACTTGTAGGTCGTAGGGCAGTTCCTTTTTAAGAGCCAGTCTTTTGTAGATTGTTGGCCGTAGACCTCTGTTTGTAATTATGTTGAATTATGAAAGTGTTATGTTGTGATTTTGCTTCCCGCTTTTTCTATCCCGTATTTAATTGTCAGGGGTTTATAATACGTTCCGCTTGCGCAATAATAAATGAATGGGGTCGGCGACACTACCTGGGAATGTCGCATTTACAGGACCATGGCGGGTTGTTCACGTGTCTCGGGGTTCGGGGCGTGACAACCCCGTTTAAGTGGTATCAGAGCGTGGTCTGTGTATGGAGTGATAAGGTGCGATGTGTCATGGGATAGTTAGTAGGAAAGGCTTTTAATATGTTGATGCATGTGGTTGATAGCTGATTGGTAGCTTGTTTGTGGGGTCACTCAAATTCTAACCTGATGTTGGAATCGAAAACAGGCGTCGATAAAGAGCCTATAGAATGAGTGACCAGGAGTGGTGAACTCCTTGGAGGAGGTCGATAGGACCTATACCTCGGTAGGATGCTGACGAGAGTTGGTACCCGAGGTAGAGCGCAGGCTCAGTCCAGCGTGAGTGTGAGAGTACCGCCGCAAGTCGGTACTTAGAGTGTAGCAGTACCGAACGATCTTAGGTTTGTTGGGATCGTTCAGGCGCTAGTGTTCCTTGGAAGCTTGTTGGGTAAGTAAGTTCAGGACCGAGCCGTTGCTGTTGCCATTGTTTTAACCATTTGCCGAGTGTTGTGACATGTTTAATTGTTGTGCCTGTTGAGGCCCAATCCGGAGTTGTGATCAAGGATCAAGCCTCCGTATCTGAGTCAAGGTTCAGTTTAGACAGAGACGGGAATCGATTAGAGGAAATGCTGATATCAGAAGAAAAGTGCCTTGCTTCACCCAACCAAAAGAGTAAAATTTGAAAGTCAGTACTTAGCTCGATCGATGTGTGTTGTATCTGTAAGAAAAGACGGGGATTTGTTCTATACTGTAAGAGAGAAATGACTTGTTACAGGTGTTTCCTGTAAGGTCATTTAATCGAAGATTTTCCGTATAGGCAGATGGAGTCACAGATGTTTCTATCACTGTCGTTGATAAGATAGAAAAGAGGAAACATGCTTCAGGATGTTCAATGGGGTACTTGGAACGGACCCCAGTGCAAGGAAGGGTGCTGGATATTCCTTGATAGGAGGTAGAGGACTCACCGATTATGGGTCGAGTTTGTGGAAAGAGGCTTGAGTCAGCCCGATGTCAGGGTAAAAAGAGAGCATGCTTTGAATGTGGCCAGCACGGCCGTCAGGTTAGGAATTGTCCGTGTAAGTTCAGGAGAGCGTAAGCACTGTTATTGCAGAGAGGACGCCACTAGGATGGCTAGAGGAGCATGAAGGGATCGACCATGCATCAATCAGAAGAAGAATGTTTATGAGATGTTTTATGCAGAGTAATGCAGCAGAATTTTTAGTGAAGGTTGTAGGGTTTTCGTTGTGGTAATAAAGCAATAGGAATATGAGTCTCTGACTATAGTTGTACCTGATGGGTTTGCTTATGTATGACTCGGAAGTCATTTATGAAAAGGTTTGGCTCGAGGAGCTTTCTGCTGTTGTGAATCGTGCGTATTGATGTAATTAGTTTGTCAGTTAGCGTATGAAAGTTTTGAATTATTGAAAGTTGAAGAGGAACTTCAATCCTTGTTATTCGTCACTCAAGATGACTTGGTTCGGGTTGTTGATTATCGAATCTACATGGCAGTGTAATGGATGCGTCAGTTGAGGAGCCGAATATGGAGAATATAATTGTGGTACATAAGTTTTCTAAGGTATTCTCTGAAGAATTATCAGGTTTGTTGTCAGAAAGAGAAATAGAGTTCGTGATTGAATTAGCACCCGGAGCAGAGCCAGTCCCTAAGGCTCCTTACCGGATGGTGTTACCCGAGTTAAAAGAACTAAAGGTGTAGATGCGGGAAGTGTTGGATAAGGGATTCATACTTTCCAGTGCATCATCTTGGGAGCACCCGTTCTATTCGTGAAGTAGAAAGATGGTTTGTTGAGGTTGTGCATTGATATCCTTCAAGATCAACTTGAGGTGAGAGTATCATCGGTTGAGGATCGGGAAGAAAGACATACGAAGTTAGCATCTTGCACTTGATACGGCGATCATGAGTTCATTGTGATACCGAGTGGTTTGATAGACACCTTAGTTGGTTGTTTGGGTCTAATGAGCAGAATGTTTAGGAGTACTTGAATCGAGTTGTGATCGTGCTCAATGAAGTTATCTGGGGTGTTCAAAGCGTCTTTGAGGAGCACAAGAGACATTAGAATGTGATATTTCAGACCTTGAGGACTCTTGAATCTTACGCTAAGTTTAGCAAGTGAGAGTTTTAGATAACTTGTATTACGTTTCTAGGTCACGTGATTTTAAGAGAAGGAATCTCCGTATACCCCGTATAAGATTGAAGCAGTGAACAGTTGGCCGAGATTGACTGCAGTGACAGAGATCATAAGTTTTTCTGGGTCATAGCAAAGTGTTACAGACGGTCTGTGGAAGGGTTTTTAGTGTCAATGTTGCAGTTGATTCGACTACTGAGAAAGGAAGGGAAGTTCGTATGGACAAGTAAGTGCGAGTGTAGTTTTCAAGAGCCTAGGAAGAGGCTGACTACCGCACTTGTGTTTACTATTCCGTGGGTCCGGGAGGGTTAAGATCTGGTGATGCGTCGTTTAAAGGATTTGGTTCCTTGTTGATGCAGCAAAATAGTGTTGTTGCATATGCGTTCCGCCAGTTGAGACCTCGGGAGTTGAATATGAGATGGCGTCGCTAGATGGAACTCATTAAGGATTATGACTATGATATTTTATATCACTCTAGAAAGAATTGAGCCGAGAGTACAAATCAGAATCAAATCGCTTCAGTGGACAGATTTAGAAATTTAGAAGACTCTATAAAAGAATGCAGATGAGAGAGGTTAAGTTTCAGATTTCGAAGACGAACGGTGAAGTTCGAGGGCGATTGTGTGTAATTGGCGATACGAGATTAAAGAAGGAGATCTTATGAGAAGCTCATCATAGCAATTTCAACGTTGTCCAGACAGTACGAATAGATCTTTGTTTTGAGTGTGTGACATCCTAATTTTCAAACTCTGATTTTGATTGGTTAAATTGGGCATTTCATCGACGCGATTACAGTGTTTTTCTCTGAGTTGGCCACTTACGAGATAACTAGACTAGTTGGGTGAGTCATTAAGGACTTTAAGGCAAATAGACTTGAGAATCCGACCAGGAATCGACTTCTTGACCGTGCTCATCTTTAGAGATCATTACGGCACAGTTAAAAATCGAATTAAGATCAGAGATAGGTCGGTTAGGCTGAGATGAATGACCGATCGTGGGTGACTCCACTAAATTGGAAAACTCTCGTCGACTGATACTAATTTGATTTTATTGTCGTTTTGGTACCCTGTGTCCGTATTTGAATCATCGAGATTTTCACGACAATCAAGAGTCGCCAATGTGTCGAGTGAGTTCATTGTGGCTCGAAGAAAATCGACCACGGGTCATTTGTCCTAAAAAGCTCCTAAAACTACCTAGTAGCCTAGGTCACACTAAAAGCGTGTCGAAGTGAAATTAACCGCCAATCTAAGTTCGATTTCAGAAATTGAAGATTCTGTCTTGTCACAAAGTAGATATACCGAAGTGTGTATATATCATATAAATCATCTACATGGAGTGCCAGGGATGAATTGTATTTCAATCTAGATCTTTCAGATAGTTCTTTCTTAATCAATGCATAGTAGGAAGTGCAGAATTTTCAATTGCTGAGATGAAGTCAAGGAAAGAAAGATCACAGGCCAGGGTCAGTACAGTAGTCAGTGATTACAGTTGCCGAGATCAGTGTCAGAGTTATATCAAATCTTAACTAGAGATTCTCAGTTTTAGCAGATCAGTCAAATCGTTTCTTTTTAATCAGTGCGAGTAGAGTGTACCGGATTTGGTCGGTTGAGATGAGATTAAAGATCGAAAATCGCAGTCTAGAGTTGGGTCAAGAATCGGTGATTCAGTTGCAATTATCAGGGATAGTCTTGAGACCGCTCAGAATCGCCAGTTTAGCTTCGCAGATTTTGTGTTGAAGACCTTTAAAAATTTTAAGTGGGCAAGTGTTTAGCATTTTGGATCCGAAGCGGTTTGGGCAAGATAGTAGTGATCTGTCAGCATTGGTACAGAAAGAGCAACCTAAGAAAGAGAAGAGGATATGAGACGACTGTACTCCCACTTCCTTGTTAAGAATTGGTAAATGTTTAAATTTCGAGGGCGAAATTTTTTATAAGAGGGGAAGAGTTGTGACATCCAAATTTTCGGGTTTTAATTTCGACTGGATAAATAGGGCCGTTCTCGTTTAGTCGAAGCCAGAGATTGTGAAATTGGGATGCAAGTACGCCACAGTGGTAAGGAAAAATACAAATTTGATTGATGAGATGTTGAATGAATTAATGGGGGTCAATTTGATTTAATTCAAGTGGGATTAAGATTCAATTTGAAGAGAATTAAGTAGAATTGAAGAAATTGTTGCACAAAGAATTGGACCCCGGCGGAAATTGAATTGGACCCATTGGAGAATTGTTGTGGGAGATTTGAAGTTAGTGGAATGTGAGGTCAGCTTATGTGTTGAGGCCAAAGCAAATGGGGTGTTGACAAGTGTCGAATCTTTGATTGGTCCCCAAAAGCACCTCTCACTTCAATCTTCATCTTCTTCCTTGGGACTTGGAGAGAGGGGGAGGGGGAACGGCCGGGACCAGCTCGCCGGCCCCGACGCCGCCCGTCGCCGCCCGTCCGCACCCGCCGTCGCCGCCCCGCCTTGGCCGCACGCCCTCCGTCTTCCTCCTTCCTCTCCCGTCGCCCTCTCTCTTCCATGGTTGTACGAAGGTCAAAGAAATTTGCAGAAGAAGAAGCTGAGCAGCCATGGCCGTCCACTCCCGCCCGCACGCCGTCGTCCCCGCCGCCGCCTGCCGCGTCGCCCCCCCGCGCGCCCGCAGCTCGCCGCGAGCTCCGCCGGCCGTCGTCGCTCGCGCCTGGCGTTCTCCCAGCCCGCGACCCGCCCGTTCCGCCCTGTCCAGCCATCTCCGGCCACCGCCCAGCACCGCCGGACCTCCCCGGCGTCCCCCTCGCCCTCCGCCGGCCTCTCCCTCGCCGCCCTAGCCGCCGGAGCAGCTTCATTTGGCCACGAACAGTGGCTGGAAAAATGGGTTTCCAGCCCTGTTCAAGGCCCGTTTTGGGCCGTTTCCGGGCCCCGAACCCGAGCCGTGCTTTGGGAAGAATTGTTCCTCGCATCGTCCCCGTCGTTTTGGTCCGCTCGGTTCGCTAATCCAGTGAGTTTACCTCACTAAACCCTAATTAGAAGGTTAATGATGCTTTATGGGTGTTTAGTTTATGTTAAGTGTATGTAGGTGGTTAGTTTAGTTTATTTAATTGTGAATTAGATTAAGATGTTTGTTTAATTTAAAGTATGTTTAATTAAAGGTTAAGAGAGTTTATTTAATAATAAACCTTGATGGGACATAATAGGGTTTTAATTTTGAATTATTTAATCGCTTCGAAATTCTGGAAATTTATAATATTATATTAATTCCGAAATTATTAAAATATTATTTATAAAAAAAAACGGAAAAATTGTTTTTGAGCCCGGTTGCTCAGAATTTCATGCCGATCGCTGCTGTGTAATCAGATTTTGAAATTGATGATTGGATATTATAAATTGAGCGTGGATTGTGAAAGATAGGGATATTATTATTTAATTAATTTTCGGAATAAATTTAATTATTAAATAAATTCCGAAAATTATGTTGGGACCCTAAATTCTCGGAATTTCGTGCGATCGTTCTTTGTGTATTCAGATTATGAATTTGATTATTTGATATTGCAAATTGAGTGATGATTTGTGCAATTGATTATTGAATTGTTGTGTGCTAATTGAAAGACTCGGGTCACACAGTGGTGGCTAGGCCAACCTGGATCCTTATTCTCGCTAGAAATGCCGTCAAGAGAGTGACGTGGCTTGGTCGCAGTAGTGGCGGGACCGATTGGACCTTTATTATTCTAGAAATGCTGTCGATAGAACGACGTGGCTTGGTCGCAGTAGTGGCGGGACCGACTGGACCTTTATTATTCTAGAAATGCTGTCGATAGAACGACGTGGCTTGGTCACAGTAGTGGCGGGACCGACTGGACCTTTATTATTCTAGAAATGCTGTCGATAGAACGACGTGGCTTGGTCACAGTAGTGGCGGGACCGACTGGACCTTTATTATTCTAGAAATGCTGTCGATAGAACGACGTGGCTTGGTCGCAGTAGTGGCGAGGCCAACTGGACCTTTATTCCCCTAAAAACGCCGTAATGCTAGTAGATAGCCGACCTGCGTGTAGGTTGTGCCCTTGTGTGGCAGTGGATAACGATGACATGGAATGCTTGTTGTGATTGTGAAGTTAAGTGAAATTAATTGTGTTCGATGGCTTACCTTCTTATCATTATTAGTGCTTGAGGGATATGAATTGTACTAACTGCGGGAAGGCAAGAATGCGAGGTAAGCATCTGTGTGATGTGGTTAGGCCACCCGAGGCATATTTTCTTTCTAATAGGAGTTTAGGGGTTGAACTTGCTGAGACATTGTCTCATCCCGGTTTGGGAATCAAAATTTCAGGTCCCAGTGGATGGAGCGGCTAGATAGCTTTGGTTGGCATTCGGGAGTTGCGGGCGAAGTCATGAGAATTGGAGAGCGTGTCCGACTTGTAGGTCGTAGGACAGTTTCTTTTTAAGAGCCAGTCTTTTGTAGATTGTTGGCCGTAGACCTCTGTTTGTAATTATGTTGAATTATCAAAGTGTTATGTTGTGATTTTGCTTCCCGCTTTTTCTATCCCGTATTTAATTGTCAGGGGTTTATAATACGTTTCGCTTGCGCAATAATAAATGAATGGGGTCGGCGACACTACCTGGGAATGTCGCATTTACAGGACCATGGCGGGTTGTTCACGTGTCTCGGGGTTCGGGGCGTGACACCTGTAGTTGTTTCGGAATGATTTTCGACAGACGAGAGGCCAAAGGGTTTCCTTCTGTCTCACTGCAACATTGCGATTGAAAAACATACCAAGAATCATATATCTGGGACCAAAATCAGTCTCCACACAGACTCGAGACAATGGAGAAAGCAAAAATGGGACACACGAGTAGAATGCCATTCCTTGTATGGGTGAGATTAGGGCCATGAGGCAAGTTGAGCTCGGATTAGAGACACTAGCATCATACACCGGATGTATCTTTGGCCGTCAAACTAGTTATCTAAGAGGTGGAAAAATTCACCACCTCACAAGCCAAAACACAACCAGGCTACAGAGCCCCCGTGGATGCCAAGAGACTCACGGAAAAAACCTATCCCTTAAGAACCACGAACAGCCTTCAGTCCATTATTAGCAGCACGTTATTAAGGAAAGAAACTGCGGACTCTGCCCAATTGAATCAAAGCAAATATGGCAAGTTTTTCACCTCCCCAACATCATTTGGTTGGGAAATCACATGTCCCAATATCAGATCAAATTATTTATCAACAGGTTCATGTGAAGTTCAGAAGGAAGAAGAAGAAGAATACATAGATGAAGATGATAACAAAGATAGGAAAAGAGAGAACATAGAGAAAGTATAAAGTCTTTGTATTCAGCAATGATCGAAAAATCAATCTATCTAAGAACAAGAAGATGACGTCATTTAGTTGAACAGAAAACACTAACTAACAAAACAAACTAACAGAAACACTTTAACAAACAATGAATCAGTTACAACTTAAAACTGAGCATCTGTTCTTCAATGAGCACGTGTTGGTGAAGCTGCTTATCCCATCATCTTTCTTCCACTTGTTTCTGTTCATATCAGTTGCTTCGACTGAATCAGTGGTGGTGTTTGACATTTCAACGTACTGCCTTACTTCAGTTTCTTTGATTCCATCATAACTCAACTCTCCAATATCAGCAGCATGAACAGTATGTGTTTTCAATCTATGTTCTTTAACATCCCCCCTCAAATTGGGAAGGGGTAAGGAACCCATACCCAATTTGATTTGTATATCAAAATGTGCTAGTCGTGACAGCGGTTTTGTAAAAATATCCGCAAGCTGACAATTGCTTGGAACATACCTCACATGGAGTGACCCTGAGGAGACTTTCTCGCGTACAAAATGGAAATCCACTTCAATATGTTTAGTGCGAGCATGTAAGATGGGATTGACAGTGAGAGAAATGGCAGATTGATTGTCGCAAAATAGAAGAGTGGGAGATAAAAGAGAAACCAATGTCATGAAGAACAAAGCTAATCCAAGTAAGATCAGCCATAGTAGAGGCAAGGGCACGATATTCGGCTTCTGTAGAAGATCGACTAACTGTCGGTTGCTTCTTTACTGCCCAAGAGATGAGGTTAGAACCAAGATATGTGTAGAAACCAGTCGTGGATCTTCTGGTCTCAATGCATCTGGCCCAGTCAGTATCTGAAAAACCATAAAGATTCATGGAACTTCAAGAATGAAGAAACATCCCAAGGCGAACAATTCCTTTAACATATCGCAGAACCCTCTTTAGCTTATGAAAATCTGCAACAGTGGGCTTCTGCATTTTCTGACATAACAGATTTGTAGAATATGCAATGTCAGGACGAGTTAATTTCAGATATTGGAGGCCACCAACTAGGCTTCGATATTCAAGAGGATTGGATAGAAGGATGGCATCGGTTTGCAGAATAGTTGGTCTCAGTGACAGAGGAGTAGAGATTGGTTTGCAATCAACCATATGAGCTCGAGTAAGAAGATCAAGAGCATATTTGGTTTGACAAAGAAACAAATAGTTAGAAGTATGCTTAGCTTCAATGCCAAGAAAATAGTGAAGCCCACCAAGGTCTTTCATGTGAAACTGGAGACTTAGAGAGTGAATCAGTTTAGAAAGTAACTGGTTTGAGCTACCAGTTAAGACAATATCATCAACATAGAGTAAAAGAAGTATAGTTTCTGTACCAGCATGAAGTATAAACAATGATGGATCAGTCGTACTACAAAAAAAACCATATTCAAGTAAGAAATTACTGAATTTATCAAACCAGGCACGGGGGGCTTGTCTAAAACCATAGAGAGATTTCTTGAGAAGACACACATGGTGAGGTGTCTGTGGTTGTATGAAGCCAGGAGGCTGCTCCATATAGACTGTTTCATGTAACGTACCATGTAAAAAAGCATTCTTAACATCAAGCTGATAAATTGGCCACTGTTTCGTCATTGCTACAAAAAGCACTATCCGAATTGTAGCATGCTTGACAACAGGGCTAAAGTTTTCTATAAAATCAATGCCTTCCTCTTGATGAAAGCCTTTAGCCACTAGTCGAGCTTTTAATCTATCAAGACTTCCATCAGGTGCAAGTTTTGTTTTAAACACCCATTTGCATCCTATCACATTCATTTGATTAGTTCTAGGAACTAATACCCAAGTTTGATTTTGATAGAGAGCATCCATTTCTTCTTTCATAGCTTTATACCAACCTTTATCTGCTAAGGCTGATTTAACTGATCTTGATTCAGTAGGTACTTCATATGTAGCAAGACATGCATACCTGGGATTTTTCCTTATAATGCCAGATTTTGATCGAGTCTACATGGGATGAGATGAAGTTGTACCTTGTGAGACAGAGTGAGAAATGGAATGATCTGATCCAATACTTATATCATTGGATGCTGCAGCTTCAGTAGTAGATACTTCTTGATTTTGTGCAAGTGAAGGAGATTGGTTAGTAGATGTTTCATCTTGTGTTGTTGTTATAGAAGCAGGATGATCCTGTGCCACAGGTTGCAGATGTGATGGACAGGCAGTACATGGCATTGTGACTGGCTGAATAGAATGGAAATTATCTGCAGTGATGTTTCCATTATCCTGCAAATGTTCTGCATAAACCCGCGAAGAAGTAGGCATTGATCCTTCACTTACTGAGTCCAGAAGTTTAACCTCTTCTGTCCATAGTCGATAGAGTGTTGTGAGTGGTGTATACTCTATTATACATGTCTTAGTAAAAGGGAAGAGATTTTCATCGAACATGACATGTCGACTAACATATACACGACCAGTGGTAGGAACAAGACATCTATATCCCTTATGACGTTCATTGTGTCCAATGAACACACATGTGAGTGATCGTGGATCAAATTTGTGCTGGGCATAGGGTCTAAGACAAGGATAACATGCACAGCCAAAGACTCTGAGATGATCATAACTTGGTTCTTGTTGATACAGTTTACTGTGGGGTGATTGCATTTGTAATTTTGGTGTTGGAAGTATATTGATAACATAGTTAGCTGTCATGAATGCATCAATCCAATATTTCAGAGGAATTCTAGCATGATAGAGCATGGCAAGACCCAATTCAACAATATGACAATGTTTCCTTTCTGAAATGCCATTCTATTCTGGTGTGTAAGGACAAGATATATTTTGTTTAATGCCACAACTCTGTAAATGAGTTTGGAACTTGTGGCTAATGAATTCTCCTCCACCATCACATTGAAATATCTTGATTTTGCAATCAAATTGATTTTCTACTTGTCTCTAGAACAGAGCAAAGATGTTATAGAATTCTGATTTCAGTCTCATTGGATAGATCCAGCTGAATCGAGAGAAATTGTCTACAAAAATGACATAGTACTTGAAGTGTTGAAAGGAACTAACAGGTGAAGGACCCCAGACATCACAATGAACCTTTTCTAAAGGCACAGATGCTACAGACTCTGATAATGGAAAGGGCAAAGCAGTGTTTTTAGCAATTTGACAGCTTCTACACATAGTCTGCATTCTGGTATTGCAATGAAACAGTTGTTGATTCTGTAGGTACTTTAGTGTTTTGAGATTGGTGTGTGCTAACCATTGATGCCATATATCTTCTCCTACTGCTTTGTGTCTCTGAGTTAGGAATGCCTCTGTGGTATGAGGATTTACTCAATATAACCCTTTAACTTTCCTCCCGAGCAGCAGAGTTGTGTTGGTGTAATTGTCCTTTACATATACACCAATTTTATCAAAAACAAATGAACATGGATAATCATCTGTTAGTTTTGATACTGATAGAAGATTCTTCTTTATATCAGGAACAATTAATACATCATTTAGAGGTAATGAATCCACTTCAGTATGTAGCAATGCATTACCAGTATAGGTAATAGGCAGACATGATCCATCGCCAATCATAACAGTATCAGTACCATTGTATTTAGAAGGATTACGAAGTATACCAGGATTTGTAGTGATGTGAGCAGTTGAACCAGTATCTGGATACCACTCATTTCCTTTCGAATCTTCGAGGTGCATTGCTGCTAATGCTGTTGGAATTTCCTCAGCTTGATAAGAATTATCAAAGCGATACCAGCAATGCAATGCATCATGTCCTAGGTGTTTACAAATTTGACACTCCAATCTAATACTATCAGTTGATTTCTCAGCCTGCATATCTTTAGAAAAGGTTAGATTTGAAGTGGGATATGATCTAGTTTCTTGATATCTCTGTGAAGAGCCAGTATAAGGATGAAATCCTAGATTAGAAACAAAGCCAGAGGTGTTACTGAATTGCTTAAATCTCTGACCCTCCTGTGCATAGTTGAAGTTATTCGATCTGTAGCTTAAATCTCTTCTAGGATATCTATAACCATGACCTCTATTATTGGAAAATCGTCCTCTTCCATAGTTGCGTCCTCCACGACTATTAACCCTTAAACCTCCAAAACCAGAATTTTGCTGTATAATTTCTCTGTCAAGTTCTTCCTTTTGATGAGCTTCTATTTTTCTTTGACCATAATATGCTAGATTACGGTTGTATTGATTTGATGAGTAATTCTATAATCTTACTTCAAACCTTTCTAGCTGAGATATTACCTCATCATAATCTAGTTGGGGTTTCAAGTAGTACATAGTGGTCTTAAAGTTTTCATACTCAGATCATAATCCTTCCAGAACCCCAAACAGCTTTGTTGTCTCATTTATGGGCTTCCCTATTGCATTAAGTTGATCACAAATCGATTTATACTCTCTGAGATACACTGACAGTGCTCGATCTCGCTTTTGACATGCTTGCAGCTTTCCTCTCAACTCAAACTCTCTAGCCACAGACTTTTGCGTGAATCGATTGAGTAAGGTTTGCCATACCTCATATGCAGTGTCTAAGCCAATTATTAGACTCAGTATGTTTTCTGAAATGGCTCCACTGATCCAAGATGACACAAGTTGATCTGTTTTGATCCAATCATTGTAGTCAGGATTCACAACTTCTGTAACATTTCCTTCAGCTTCAACCTGTAAAAGCTGTGTAGGTGAGGGAATTTCTCCATTGATGAATCCAAATAGTTCCTGGCTACGAAGAAATCTGTGGAACTGTGCTTGCCATAGAAGAAAATTATCTTCAGCTAGCTTTATAGTAACAAAGTTAGCTATGTTAACATGGATTGGAAAAGGATATTTTGATGTTCTTGCTGCCATCTTGCTCTTTCAGTTTCTGGATCATGCACAGAGAACAATTCTGTGTTGTATCTATACGACAAACTCTTGATCTTCTATTAGCTTGAATGAATCTCTAATCTGTCGTGACTTTCATGATCTGAGATGATATATGCTCTCAGGATGAATAGGCTCTGATACCATGTGAAGTTCAGAAGGAAGAAGAAGAAGAATACAAAGATGAAGACGATAACAGAGATAGGAAAAGAGAGAACAGAGAGAAAGTATAAAGTCTTTGTATTTAGCAATGATCGAAAAATCAATCTATCTAAGAACCTTTCATCACTTTTTCTCTTTGTACTTTATTTATACAACAAGAAGATGACGTCATTTAGTTGAATAGAAAACACTAACTGACAAAACAAACTAACAGAAACACTTTAACAGACAATGAATCAGTTACAACTTAAAACTGAGTATCTGTTCTTCAATGAGCATGTGTTGGTGAAGCTGCTTATCCCATCATCTTTCTTCCACTTGTTTCTGTTCATATCAGTTGCTTCGACTGAATCAGTGGTGGTGTTTGACATTTCAACGTACTGCCTTACTTCGTTTTCTTTGATTCCATCAGAACTCAACTCTCCAATATCAGCAGCATGAATAGTATGTGTTTTCAATCTATGTTCTTTAACAGTTCAACCACCTTTCGTAACAAAGAGCTGCAAAATCCGAAGATTGAAAATATGAGCAACATGGTCGACTTGAAGGGATCCACAGAACGTGCAAGTTTATCAATACGCATACTTGATTTCACAAAGGAACTCATGGTAAAACTTCCCGGAACTTCACCTATCAGATTCTATGCGACGTCCTATATGTAAATAAAGAAAGAAAAATTCACCTCCAGAGAATAGTGGCTCGACCACAATCACAGAGCACATGGCGTTCGGCCCTACAAGGTCAATTTTTTCCCTCAAATTGGGTGACATTAGAAACTTAAAGCACTCGCAATCCACAACCTTCACCAAAAGAAGATTGGATTGTAAAGCAAAGTTCTACAAGCTAGCCAACTAGGTCTCTCTCTGCTGTTAAGTATCGACTAGCAGCTGACTTGGTTGGATAGCAAGGCCAAAGGATGGATCAGAAACCAAAAAAAATTCCCGGAGGTGAGTCCATAAGGAGAGTAGCTTCTTACAAGATCACAAATGGGGGCCCCGGGGGGAGCTCACTCATCCATATCCTCTTCTCCGTCGGCTTCCACCTCTTCATCCTCCCCCCTGAGCTGACCACATACATTACACTCCATTATATCAGAAGGGGCGCCATTCGACGATGGAGGCAAAGGAGCCATTTGTGAATGCTAGTATGAGCACCTAGAGGGGGTGAATAGGTGCAAAAATAAATTTTACGAAGTACAGTGTAAAACCTTACGTTTAAACTAAGTCTGTTTAACAGTAGATTTTAAAGTAGAATTAAATAAAGTTATGAGTAAAGTAAAAGAGTTTAGGGAAGAGAATAAGAACACAAGATTTATAGTGGTTCGGTTTAATCCAAGCCTACGTCCACTTTCCCGCACTAACAGCCCACCGGCTGGATTTCACTATGAATCAAAAGAGTCGTTACAGTATCACGCCCTTGATTCCACAGTGTAGAAACTCTGCTACACTTCCTCAAGGTCTCACAAATGTATAAACTCTCTTTTGAGTACAAGTTTATGTTCAACAATTGAATTGACAAAGAACAAGAAGCTTCAGACTTTGGAATTTATCTATCGCGCACACACTCGAATAACTAAAACATCTTCCTTATATACTCCTTCATGCCTTTATAACCGTTGGCACTTTCCAAATGAGCTCTTCCAATTTACCCGTTGGACATAATCAATTAGGGAGATCTCGAGTTATTTGAGGAATATGACGATAACCCACCAATCCTGCTTGCCCATACAATCAGGATCTAGGTTTCCATAAGTAAAACCTTCCAAGTATGCTTCGCCAATCAATGGATCTAAATTACCCAAATTGAAATCAAAACGAATAATAGATTCCGAGATGCTATATCTAGCCGAGAGGTCTTCTTCAGTCGATAGAATCAAATCCTTAACGAAATACTCAATTCTGGATAAGTCTTCTTCGACGGTCTAGAAACTGTCAATGAGGGTAGACTTTGAATCTTGAGTCTGGAGGTTCGGCGGTCTTCAAACTTTGACGAAAGAGTCTACAAGTCTTCAGACTAGACTGATGGAAACGTTTTGTCAGCTTCAAAACAAATATGGAAGTCTTCTCCAACACCATTGTCCGCCTCAGTTTTTTCTATTGCACATATACCTGATGAAGAAATACGCATGGGGGAAGTTGGTCTCCTTCTCCTCTGCAATACCCACCTCCGACCCACTCATTTGTTCATCAGCGTCCTCATACATCCCTTCACCGTCACCATCATCGTCTTTGCCAATATCATCGTGCTCGTTCTCATCATCGGACCAATTGGCCTCGACCTTGCACCGATCGCAGTCGCAGGCAAACCCATAGTCTTCCATCAACCTCCTCTGCCTATTCGCATAATTCAAGTTGACAGGAAAATAACTCAGGCAGATCTCCCTCCCTTTAGGGACATCATGGATCATCCGCACGATTATATCAGCATTGCCAGCAGAAGCAGAGTCTACATAGTCAAATCTGCAAGCATTTGGAAGGCAATCGTGGTTGAAGAAAGAAGCTCTTGGATAAATACCGTAAGCTCTCACCGATCTCTCCCCCATCCACCTCGCCCCCACCCTGCGACAAAACGGGCTCCATCAAACCGAAAGCGTTGAGCTTGTCCTTCGACAGCAAGGCCACGATCATTTCAAGAGAAAACCCCTAAGGAAAAGGCGAACCCAGAGGAGGGGGAGGACAAACCAAGGCCAGCAGCGAATGCAGGAACCGCGCGGCCGAAACGGTGTCGTCGGCGTTCGCCTCTCGGCCCTCCTTTTTCTGAGGTCAAAGACAAACTTTTTCCTTTTCATTTTATCACTTTGTTTTTTTTCCTAAATTCCGTTTTTCTTAAGTTAATTTGAAGTTTGACGCAAAAGTAAATTTCAACATATAAAAACAAAATACGAATTTCATTAGAGATAACAAAAATCGAAGCTCACTTGCGTCGATTCTATATACTCCCACTACTCTCCTTCCTAAACATCCCGAAAAAAAAAAAAAAAAAAAAAAAAAGAGCCACCCTTCTTTCATCTTATTTTATAGACATATGAAACAAAATTTCATTGAAACCTAAGAAAAATATTGCTTTAGCAAATGAATAAAAGTTGATTGTTTGATTAACGGAGTTACTCCTGTCTCTTTGTTTGGTTTGACATTCAATCACAGAAAAATAAAGATAACATACCCAAAATACTCTTTTACACACTCTCTCTCAATTTCTAATAAGTAACTACACAATAATGCCTTAAGTATGTGACGGCCATAAATTATAATCACAACTAAATTGATCAAATTACTGATGATTGATGGTTATGATATTAATCTCTATTGTAAGTAATCTGACTGTACATTAACAGTGGTGTCGTTATATGATTCTTGCAATATACAAATTGCAGTGAATATACTCACCATTCTAATAAATAATAATTCCCATCATTATTATTAAGCATGATATATATGAAGGGATGATATTTGAGTTTCCACATCGAGTTATGGAATATCCCAAAAAATTTGAGAAGACATAATACGCAAGACAACCCCATTTATCAGCTCCTTGAAGCCTGTAGCTATTTCAGAATCATTTTTGACGGATGGAAGGATGATGTTCCTTCTGTCTCACCTCGTCGTCTTGCTGTTGAGAAACATACCGAGAAACGTATAACTGGGGACCAAACTCAGTCTCTACACAGGCTCGAGACGAAGAAAACACAAAAATGAGACGCGAATAGGATGCCATTCGATGTTTCCTTATATGCGTGAGATTAGGGACATGAGGCAAGATCGCTGAGCTCGGATTGGAGAAACTAGTATCATACACCAGACATATCCTTGGCCGTCGAACTAGTGAGGGAAGAAGCTATGGAAACTCACCAGCTCACAAGTCCAAACACAACCAGGCTAATATGGCCCCAAGGATTCTAAAGAGACAGAAAAAGACCTGTCCCTTAAGATCCCCAAACAACCTTCCAATTGAATCAAAGCATATATGGCAAGTTTTTCCACCACTTCCCAACATCATAGGTGGGGAAATCATATCCTCAGATCAAACCTCTTATCAATAGATTCAACCACCATTTCTAATGCCAAAGAGCTGCAATATCTGAGGATTGACAAATACGAGCAACATAGTTAACTTAAAGGATTCACAAAACATTCCAGTTAATCAATACACATACTCAATGATTCACGAAGGAACTCATGGTAAATCTTCCCGGAACTTCAACTTATTAGATTTCAAATGATATCTTGAAGTAAATAAAGAAAGAAAATTCACCTCCAGAGAATTGCAGCTACACCATCGTCACAGACAGAGCACATTGCATTCGGCATCACAAGATCAATTTTTTCCCACCAAATGGCTGGAATTAGGAACTCAGTACTCGCAATGCACAACTTTCACCACAAGAGGATTGGATTGTAAAGCAAAGTTCTACAAGCTAGCCAACTGGGTCCCTCTGCCGTTAGGTATTGACTAACAGCCGACTCGATTGGAGTGCAAGGACAAAGGACGGTCTAGAAAAAAAAAAACAAAATTCCCAGAAGTGAGTCCATAAGGAGAAGAGCTTCTTACAACATCGCATCTCCGCCGACTTCCGCCTCTTCATCCTCCCTCCTGAGCTGACCGCATACATTACATTCCATTATATCAGAAGGACAGCCATCCGACGGAGGCAAAGGAGCCATTATCCTGCCGCTGTTTTTTCCTGTTGCGCATATACCTGACGAAGACATACGCATGGGGGAAGTCGGTCTCTTTCTCCTCCGTGATAACCACCTCTGACCTGCCCATTTGTTCATCGGTGTCCTCATCCATCCCTTCATTGTCACCATCGTCGCCTTCGTTGCTATCATGGTTCTCATTTTGGTCATCGGACCAATTGGCCCCTACCTTGCCCTGATGTGACTAGACTCGAGCTCACTGAGCATCGCTGACCTCTAGTGAGGCTTGAGCTCACTGCAGTCTTGTGAACTCAACCTTGCCTGTTGCAGGCGATTGGCCGAAGAAGAGGCAAAAAAGAAAAACAAAAAATATAAAGTAATTAATAATTCAATTTTAAAAGTAAAGAAAAAATGAAAAATAAAAATAAAACAATATCAAGAGGAGTGCACGGAGGCTCATACCAAGTAGTTGAAAATATTTTCTAATTCATTTTCCTATTTCAGCCAAATACCTGAAAATATTGTTATTCTCTTAGAAAAACTATTTACTGGAAAATATTTTTTGGATGCATCACACTTTTATATTTTATTATTTTTTAAGTTTATTTTCTGGTTTCAACCAAATAGGACCAATGTAACATTGAACATGATCTAGTATAGTAGATAGGTAATCACTTCTTCATCTCAACAACATTTAAATAGTCTCACAATTACAACTCATGAGTGATAGATACTCTTAACATAGACAAATCCACCATGCATTCGACTCATGCTCCTGAATTTTATCTTTTTTCCTCCCCTTCTTGCACACGATGCGTGTGCCCTAATGCTAGTGAATTTATTTTATAAGGATTCTTCTCAAAGCAAAAGTAGTGAACTGGCTTTAATAAGTTCTTTTTTTTAATCAGTCTTTGAGCAAGAGAGGAATGTCCCCCAGTTGGCTTATTTGGGACTAAAACTGAATGTGTTGCCCACACGAAAGGGACCCGGAATGAGGTCATCAATATGCGTAATTAGGGCTTAATCAATTCATCAAAACGACGTACTAATTTGATCGGGTGATGGTCCGGCAATATATTTTTGTTTAGAGTTTACTAATCATAGTAGTTATAATGGATCCAAATGCTTCTCGATTGGAGCTCATAAGCAATTATAATAGGTTGGAGCTCTTCTTGATTAGAGGTAATAAATGCTTCTAGCCGATTTCGTATGAAACAGGTGGAAGTATTTGAGTTTCACACAAGATGGTTATTACCAGTCTTATATGCCATCTGAAGTTACTTAATAGGAAGTTATATGATTGTCGTGAAAAACCCTGCACACATAATATTATTACGTCACTATTTGTGGCAGCATTTTTTTCTATTTTATATGTGCGATGTATGCATGAAAAAAGTGCATCGAATACTTAACTTGAGACTTAAGTAAGAGATCTAGAATATCTCAAATATATAAAAAAAAAAAAATTACAACAAAAAAGAAGTACTATTTTAAATCTAGTGTCACGTCAAATATGTAAAGTTGGTGTCCAAATTGGCATTACATGTATTCAATCCATAGGAGCCCTTTGATTGAGAGAGACGCAAGGGAGATTCATCGTATTCGCGGGCTAATACACGATCGGGGGATTACGGGCGTTGCGTGCATGAAATTCGAATCCTGGTGCAGGAGAAGCGAATCACATGTACATGGCTTGTCCCGTAACTCATCTTGAAGGCATTAGTTGGGCCTGGGCACCCCCAAACTTTCATCCCCCAGCCCTCTTCACTCTTCCATGCTCTCCCTCTCCCCATATATTCACCTCTTCTCTCACTCCTTTCAGCTTGAAGAAAAAAAACAAAAATACAAAAGACAAGAGCAAAAGACCCTCCAGAACAGAAACTTGTGGAACTATGTCTCCTATGGAACCGGACAAGTCCGACTCGATTGCCCCACTTGACGAGATCCTCCAGTCCATGCCCTCCGACGACGAGGAGCAACGGTACTGGAAGATGCGGTCCATCTATAGGGTCCCCGCACCCATGACGGCCCTCGACCACGAGGTCTACCAGCCGCTAGTTGTCTCCTTCGGCCCCTACCACCACGGCAAGGAACGCCTCCTCCCCATGGAGGAACACAAGCACCGTGCGGTCCGACACTTCCTCAAGCGGTCCAAGAAGCCTATCGAGTGCTTCTTGGAGTCCCTGAGGGAGGTGGCATGGGACCTTGAGGAGAGCTATGACGCGCTGGACCCGAAGTGGAAGGCAAGCAGCGGCGAGGGTGCGGCACGCCAGTTCCTGGAGCTGTTGATAACTGATGGCTGCTTCATGCTCGAGATCCTGAGGTTCGTAGCCCACAAGGTGGACGACTACGCACCCAACGACCCCATCTTCAGTGAACACGGGAACATCCACATAAAGTCAGACATTTCCCGGGATATGCTGATGCTGGAGAATCAGCTTCCGATGCTAGTGCTGGATCGGCTGGTGGCTGTCGAGAGCGATGGCAAGAAGGTTACTTTCTTAGATTTCAATCGGTTGTAAGACGAAAAAATATTGCAAGTACGCAAACCGCCATACTTTGTGCACCTAACAGTACATCTTTGTGATCTCACATGAACCCTACGATGGATCCACCGAATCTAATGTTCTAAATGCATTGATTGCATGGTTCACATTCAACCGATAATTTGATTAGTAAATCTATCACCGAAACTTCATTTATTTCCCTTTTTCGCAAGTAGTATCAATACGACCACAACCTCAGATTCAATGTGCTGAATTCACTCGAACAACACAGGACGACGAATTCGTCAGCAGGCTCCTCCTCAAGTTCTTATCGTTACCCACCGAGGGCATCAAAAGGATGGGCAATTGCCTGCACGTCCTGGACGTTTTCAGGAACAGCATGCTGATGGAGACCAAGAAGGAGGACGCGGAGAAGAGGGAGGACAGTTGGGAGATTATACAATTGGCCTCGGCCACCGAGCTCAGCGAGCATGGGATCAAGTTCAAGAGGAGCAAGACCGACAGCATCAAGGACATCACCTTTGCGGGTGGGGCCCTGACGCTCCCCGAGATCCAGGTGTTTGAAACCACCATGTCCAATTTCCTCAACCTCACGGCGTTCGAGTACCACCATGTCGGGACTGAAAACGAGGTCATGTCCTACATCTACTGAATGGACCAAATAATCAACAACGGGCAGGATGTCGCGCTGCTCCGCGCCAAGGGTATCATCGTGAATCATCTCGAGAGCGATGAGGTGGTAGTCAAGATGTTCAACTCGCTGGGCAAGGTTGTGAGGCTCAACCTCAGCCCCAGCCTCAAGGACGTGATCAAGAAGGTCAACAAGTATTGCAATAAGCACTGGAACATGTGGAGGGCTAATCTCATCCACACCTACTTAAGGAATCCTTGGGTTGCATTGTCTCTCATCGCTGCCGTCTTCCTCTTTGCGTTCACCATAATTCAGACTGTATATTCCGTGCTCGGCTACTACAAATGAACACTTTGCCTCTCAGTACAACAATATACTGTCTTTTCTCCACTTTTTTTGGTTTTTCTCCTGATGACGGATGCTCGATCATAGTCTCTTGATCGGTTTGGGTTGTTACGAATGATTTTCCTCCTGCTTTCAGTCATGTTCATATCCCTTTTCTATGTTTTGAATAATGGACATTTTTATTTAACATTATCAAATGATGTTTCTCTTGTTTCATTCTCCTTCATGTTTGTCCAATTTGAATCGGGTAGGGTGAAGGATGATTAAGTTTTAGGCAGATGAAGATACCTTTGCAACATTTCTTCTTGATTAAATTTGTTAAGTTGCAGTGAGTTTAAGTGAGAAAACAAATATGGCCTTCAAAGTCATCTCTAATCACTATTTGCTCCAAACATCCTAAAAGAACCAAGGTGTTTGATGTTGATACCTAAATTTTGATTAAGTATTTATGATAAAAATTGCATAAAATAAAAATTAGGGCCAACTGGACCTTAACAAAAAGGATTTTCGAATCATCTAGGTCTTAGTTTTATTTTACCATATTTTCGGATTAAAAAAAAAAAAGCGTGAGGCTGCGCAAGTTTTTTATCAATTTGAATCGGGTAGGGCTTTCGCTGCTAGGAGGGAGAAACGGGCTGGGCTTGTGTTTTTTTTACTTTGTTTTGGGTCTCGGTCAAATTCGTAGGCCAGGCCTCGCCTTTCATTTCCTTCGCGGCTGAAGGGCACGGTTGGGCTGGATCCATTCGCGGAAACCAGCCCGGCCCGAGGCTCCGTGCCACGCGCCCGGGCCAAGTTCGACCGGGTCGGACGCGGAGTTCCAACTCGGATCCGTTTTTAGAATATGATATATTCTTATTTTAATATTAAAAAATATTTTAATCAAAAATAGAAAAATCAAATAAATGATTTACACTTTCCAAAAAAAATGGAAAATCCAAAAATATTTTATATTTCCCAAAAAAATCAGAAAAATAAAAAATAATCTTCAAAAAAAAAAAAAGCTTGAAAATAGCCTTTGAGTGGTTTTTCTTAAAATATGTGAAAATCTTAACAAAAAAAAAAAAAAAAATCGTATTTAAGTTCTTGGAAGCAAATATTGACTATTTCCAATTGCACCCTTATGATACATGGATTTCTATTTCCTTAATCTAATTAGGAATCGAATCCTAAAATTCATAATTAATACAAAATGTTGCATAAATGATTTATTTGATATTTAAATAAGATTAGGTACTAGAATGACATTAATGATTAACTAATGTAATCAAGTCTCTGATCTTAGTTTATCTGGTTGCATTGGAGTGAAGTATATGTCCTAATATTTCACTTAGGTTTCTAATCGACCCACTTCAAATCAATTAATGACGACTTCATAATAAAATTGACTTGCGGGTTAAAAACTCAAATCATAAGTCATGAATTGATGGGTTTGGGAGAACCCGCATTAAGCCCTATACTTAGCAAGCCATTAACCTCCACTCTCGCCAGCACGTAAGAGGGCACTGAAAAGGGAGGTCATGGCATTTTATTGTCAATCTCAACATATATTTGTTGAAATGATTTCCACTATACTAAAGATATTACAAAGCATTACACTTTATAAGGAAACGTACAATAATATAAATAATAATGATGTAAATCTCTTGATTTTAATATATTCGAGAATTTGCTTGTGTTTTCATTGACATTTTATATTCTTCTCTCTTGATTGATAAATCAATGCCTTAACTCCCCTTCAAGTTGGGAATGGGACAATCCCAAATTCTCAATTTGCAACATAATTTTCCAAATGCGTTTTTGGAATAATAGCTTCGTGAAAAGATTAACAATTCGATGCACAAACAGAACATACTTAGTCACAAGAGTTCCACGAGCCACTTTTTCTCGCACATAATGATAATCTAATTTGGTATGTTTAGTTCTTGCATATATTAACATATGAATTGCACTGATATTATTACAAAATAATATTGATGGACTTAAGAGATGAAAACCTAAATCTCTTTTAAAAAAAAAGATATCCAAACAATCTTAGCTATTGTCAACCAATTGCACAATACTCTTTATTGGCACTAAATCGAGCAATCGTTCATTGTTTATTAGCACTCCATAATATACGGTTACTACAAGTACAAAATATTGTAGTCAATCGTCAAGTCAAGTAGCGATTTGCCCAACCTTCATCACAAAAGGCATACAACTCCATAGAAAGATCTGCACTCTCGATTTATTGTGCCACTGACATAGCGCAAAATGTGTTTCACAATTTGAAAATGAGTCACAGTAGGCCAATGCGTGAATTGAGATATAAAATTGACCGCATATGAAATATCCAGATATGTGATGGTGAGATATTAAAGAGTCCTAACAATACTTGATATTACGTGGGATCCGAAAATAATTTCACATTTGAGAGAATGAGTGCGAGTGGCTATAGGCGTGGATCTTGGCTTGCAAACATCCATTTGAGCACCTTTTTTTTTGGTCGAATCCATTTGAGCACATTCAAGAATTGACAAAGATATGTGGTTGGCACAAATAAAGACTATCAAATAATATTCTAACCTCCACAACCAAAAAGTAATATAATGGCTCTATATCCTTTATTGTAAATTCACTACTCAATAAAGAAATAAATCCATCGAGCAAGTTTGGATCATTGCTAATGACAATCATATCGTCCACGAATAAAAGTAGAGCTAGAATTCCATGATCTGATTTTTGAATGAACAACGAAGGATCTACAATGCTGCAAAAGAAACCAAATGCTAAAAGAAACAAGCTAAAATGATCAAACCATGCTTTTGATGCTTGCTTGATTCCACACAAAGCTCTCTCAAGTTTGCAAACATAATATAGGTTTTTCGGTCCTCAAAACAAGGCGGTTGCTTCATATAAATAGATTGTGACTGTTACCACCACCCGTAGCGGTAGCGTTGGCTTCGGCCTCTCTTCCCCTCATGAAGGGGAAGAGTTCGAACCCCAATGCTGTCATTAGGGATACTTACCTGTGACGTCAGGGTAGTGGGTCCTCTGACGTCACTCCAGGGTTTGCCCGCCGGCTGTCGGCTTACGGGATTCCCTAGGTCACAAAAAAAAAATAGATTGTGACTATTGACAACTAAATTTTGACGATTCAGTTATTTATTTATTGTATAAAAATTAGGAATTAATTCTTAGCCCCTAAAAAAATATTATAATTAAATTGCATAACATATAGTCATTATGAGCATATTTCATTGCATATTTGTTGGGCTGGCGGTGAATGGATTTAGGCCCACAAGAGCATTAAACTTTGGATAAGTCAATAATTCCTCCATGGTGATTGATATTCCATTTACATGGGTGTCCTAAATTGTTAAAAGTCGATTAGGAAATTCCCAGCTCATTGGTACTGATATATTCGTGCATTTCAGGGAACAAATGCAAATAAAGGACAATGTGTAAGCGGCCACCGATTTGTACAAGGAGAAGCCCATCCACGTGAAGGAAAATTATGCACTTGGCCATAATTCGGTCAACGTGGGGGGCAAGAAATTGACTGACATTATTTTAAGAGGAAATAATTTATGAATGATCGGTCAGATTCACGCAACATTGGCAAAGTAATAAGGAATGGAAAGAAGCAAAAAGTGAATCTCACTTGATGAGAGGGAATGAAAGAATATATTTCTTTTCCTTGTCCAAAGTTTGATATCCTCGCCTATAAAAGAGGTGGCGACGCACAATTGAGTGTAGGGCCACACATATCGATACAGACGGCCACATGTAGAGATATACGTGAGAAAAGAGAGAGGAAAGAAGGTGAGTTCTCTTGGCCAAGCTTTGGCCGAGTCCCACGCCGTCACTGCCCCCCACGCTCTCATCATCCGCGATAACTTGTCGATGAGCCGCAAGCCTTGCCGTGCTGAGCTCGCTATCCTCAATCTTGACGATGCTGCTGCTCTAGTCTAGCCGCGTTGACGACGAAGCTACTGTTCGCTCCATGACAACGCTGAGTTGCTGATCTCACTGCCCGCATCACCCGTGCCGCGCCATTTGTCCTCTGGTCACGCCACGACACGTAGCTATAGCCCTCCAGTCCTGGACAACTGTTAACCAGCCTTTGCTCAGCCTTGGTTTTCGTTTGCGGGTTGTTCTTTGGTTTGATATCAATCCAAGTTGTCTTAAAAGTTGCAAGTGTGATTCGCGAATGATATGCGAAGAAACAGAGAGAAAATCGTGAGTGGGAGTCGAGAAAGAAATATTGCACTGCCCTTGGAGATTGAAGGTGGTGATCCAGTAGTAATGTTCGTGAGTGTAGTTTGACCATTCGGTCAGACACCTACTCACGGTCAAGTTCATCAAGAGCATAAGTTCTTCATAGCTATAAGACAAAAGGAGGAAGGAGATCGTGAGCGTTGGGGGATGCGTGGCGATGTGTTGACCTCTTAAAAGACACCGAGCTTGGTTGTTTTTCCTTGCAGGTCCCGACGCCCACGTCATCAACAGTCTACCTTGTAGCGTCACCGCGACCGATCCTTTGGTGAGCCCCATCGCGCTCGGCTTTTCTTTTGCAGAATTTATTGCTAGTCCCATCGCCAAGCACCATCGCGAGCCTGTTGCCCGAGTCACCCGCGATGTCCTTGCCGTTGCCAAGCCCTCCGTCACATCACTTGCCACCGTTCGCAAGCCACCATCGACAAATTCAAATTTGGAAGTATATTTAGCAATTAGGTAAAAAATCCCATCTTAATTTGATTTAAACATCATATTGCCTAGATTGATGAGATTGATCTCTAATTTAAACCTTTTGGGTAAGAGGTATAATATTCATTGGGTTATTTGCCTAATTTGCAACCATATTATGTCTATAAGGCTTTAGATAGAATAATTAATCACGCAGGAATAAAATTGATATTTTTGATCTTTAAGGTTTAAGATCAATTTATCGATTTTATTAGCAAAACAACCAGCTTTAATTATATATCATTTCCAAATTCGAACAATAGATAATATCCTTGATGATCATGGAAGATTTTGTGTTTATCTTTTAATTTCTTTATTTATTTCAAAAATACAAAAAAAAATTGCATTTGCATATCATGTAGATTAGAATTGATTTTCTAGATAGAATTGCATGATAGAGTAGTTAGATTCTTTTCTAATTATATTTAAAATGCATGTTTAGAATCTATCTAGGATAGATAATATCTTTTGAATTAAATTACATGATGAGATAATTTTCTAAGTTAAGATATGATTCAGATTAGTCTATTCCTAACTTAAATTAGATAATATTTCACTTTAGTTGGATTTTTAATTACGAATTTTCATAAGAAAACAAAACAAAATTATGTTCATGTCATTTAGAATTAAATTCATGAAATGTATGTTATTTAGTGATTGTTGCTAGGTCCATTTAATTAGAAATTGCCTGTCATTAGAATTAGGTCATTTAGTTATGTTGCATTGCATAAAACATTATTCTCATTAATTAAATGAAAACAAAAAGAAATTGTGTGTTAATTAGAAATCATATCTAGGGTTGATGATGTGAATTCTGATATAACAATGTAGATGCTTAAGTCCCACAATTTATTCATTGCTTTCTTAGCTATTAAATTGGTGGTTTGCACACCCGCATGATCACCTCACATATTAGGGAAATAGATTTAAAATCAATCCAAATTGCTTGCAAAACAGTTTTTCGAAATAAAAAGAGAAAGATATCGAAAGGGCATTAAAAAAGTCTAATGTAACCAAGTCCTCGTACCCAAAATCTCTAGTTCATAGGAGTAAAATAATCCTCAAATTATTTTACTTAAGTGTTTAATTGACCTACCATAAATTGATTAGTAACGACTCCTAAATAAAATCCATTTGTATGTTAAGAAATTTGAACTTAAGTCGCGAATTGGTATGGACTTGGGAGAGCCCAATCTAAGTCTAGGCTTAGTAATCCATTAACCAATCCTTAAGTGGTTCACCCCGAAAAATTGGTCGCGATAGTGACAGAAATAAATATCTATATTAAAAAAAAAAAAATTTAACCCAAAAAATATTAAAGATGAAAAACAACAAATGGGGAGTAAATTAAAAAGAAAAAAATCAAAGCCCACTTGCATCAATCGTACACTCTCACTACTCTCCCTCCTATACATCCGAAAAGACCCTCTTTTCATCTAATTTATAGATATGTGAAACAAATTTTTCATTGGACCCCCAGAAAAATATGCATCCACGGGAAAAAAAGAAAAATGTTGATATACTGACAATGCTAATTTATAATAACTTTTCTAATATAACTAAGTACGATGTATGACATAATGGGATGAGATGCCCATACTTTTTAAGTTTCTACATTGAGTTATGCAATATCAATGTTGCAGACTTTAATCATCAAATTGATTTGAAATGCCTATGTTTGTCATGTTTGGTGCATGAGGACCTATAAACTGCATAATGAGTCATCTGTAGGCTCACACTCTGTTCAATGGATGTTAAGGCTATTGTTAAACTTGGATTACGGTCTTTGCCTGTTTTGTCTAATTGTAACATCGGTAATGCACATTGCACACAGAGCTATCTGTACAATGTAGGGATTTTGATATTTATTCTAGACATTCCATTACCATTAGCACACCCCTCATTATATGCAAGGCAACCCCTTCATTGTCTCATGCCGACTCTTAAAGCCTGTAGTTGTTTCGGAATCATTTTCGACAGACGAGAGGACAAAGGGTCTCCTTCTGTCTCGCCCCATCGTTGCTGTTGAAAAACATACCAAGAAACATATATCTGGGACCAAAATCAGTCTCTACACAGACTCGAGACTATGGAGAAAGCAGGAACGGGACACGCGGGTAGAATGCCATTCTTTGTATGGATGAGATTAGAGACATGAGGCAAGTTGAGCTCGGATTAGAGACACTAGCATCATACACCGGATGTATCTTTGGCCGTCAAACTAGTTATCTAAGAGGTGGAAAAATTCACGAGCTCACGAGTCAAAACACAACCAGCCTACATAGCCCCCAAGGATGCCAGGAGACTCGCGGAAAAAACCTGTCCCTTAAGAACCGCGAAAAGCCTTCAGTCTGTTATTAGCAGTACGTTATTAAGGAAAGAAACCGCACACGCTGCACAATTGAATCGAAGCAAATATGGCAAGTTTTTCACCTCCCCAACATCATTTGGTTGGGAAATCACATGCCCCAATATCAGATCAAATTATCATCAACAGGTTCAACAACCTTTCCTAATGTCAAAGAGCTGCAAAATCCGTAGATTGAAAATATGAGAGCCTGATTGACTTGAAGGGATCCACAGAACATGCAAGTTTATAGATACGCATACTTGATTTCGTGAAGGAACTCATGGTAAAACTTCCCGGAACTTCACTCATCAGATTCTATGCGACGTCCTATATGTAAATAAAGAAAGAAAAATTCACCTCCAGAGAGTAGTGGCTTGAGCACAGTCACAGAGTACATGGCGTTCGGCCCTACAAGGTCAATTTTTTCCCTCAAATTTGATAACATTAGAAACTCAGAGCAGTCGCAATCCACAACCTTCACCAAAAGAAGATTTGATTGTAAGGCAAAGTTGTACAAGCTAGCCAACCATAGGTCTCTCTGCTGTTAATATTGACTGGCACCTGACTAGGTCGAAGAGCAAGGCCAAAGGATGTATTAGAAAGAAAACCAAAATTCCCGGAAGTGAGTCCAAGAGGAGGAGTTTCTTGCAACATCACAAATGCGGAGAGCTCACTCGTCCATATCCTCTTCTCCGTCGGCTTCCGCCTCTTCATCCTCCCTCCTGAGCTGACCCCATACATTACACTCCATTATATCGGAAGGACGGATGGAGGCTGAGGGGCCATTGTCCCGCCGCAGTTTTTCATGTTGCACATATACCTAATGAGGAAATACGCATGGGGGAAGTCGGTCTCTTTATCCTCTGCAATACCCACCTCCCACCCGCTCATTTGTTCATCGGCATCCTCATCCATCCCTTCATCGTCACCATTGTCGTCTTCGCTGCTATCATGGTTCTCATTCTGGTCATCGGACCAATTGGCCTCGACCTTGCGCCGATCTAGCCAAATTCAAGCTCACAGAGCCTTGTTGACCTCTAGCGAGTAGCGATGGTTCAGCTAACTGGAATATGGTGAGCTCAACCTTGCTTGTAGCAGGCGATCGGCCAAAAGAGAAGTAAAAAGAAAAATAAAAATAAAAAGTAATTAAAAATTTCAATTAAAAAAATAAAAAAAAATAAAACATTATTAAAAGGATTGCACTGAGATCCATATCAAACGGTGGAAAATGTTTTCTAGATCATTTTTCATGTTTCAGCCAAACACTAAAAATATTATTATTCTTCTAAAAAAATGACTTCTTAAAAAACACTTTTTAAATATGTCAAATTTGTTATTTTATTTTATTTTTTAAGTTTATTTTTGGATTTCAGCCAAATAGAGCCAGTGTAACATTGACTCAATCTATTACAATAAGTAAGTAATCACTTCTTCATTTGGACAACATTTAAATGGTCTCACAATTACAACTCATGAGAGTGGTGGATACACTTAAAATAGATCAATCCACAATGCATTTGACTCATGCTCCTAAATTTTATCTCTTTTTTTTCTCCCCTTCTTGCACACCATACGTGTGCCCTAGAGTTTACTTTATATCTTTTACACCCCAGCTTCGCAAAGATTCTTCTCGGAGCAAAAGTAGTGTGCCTTTAATCAGTTCTTTTTTTAATCGATCTTTGAGAAAGAAAGGAATGTGCCCCTGTTGACTTATTTGGGACTAAAACTGAATGTATTGCCCGCGCGAAAGGGACCCGGAATGAGGTTATCAATATGCGTAATTAGGGCCTAACCAATTCATCAAAATGACGTATTAATCTAATCGGGTGATGGAATTAGTCACTTTCGGATTTAATCGTCCATGCAATATATTTGAGTTTAGAGTTTACTAATTATTGCAGTTATATAGGATCCAAGTGCTTCTCGATTGGCGCTCATAAGTAATTATGATGGATTCGAGTTCTTCTCAATTGGAGCTCATAAATGCTTGCAACCAATTTTGTATGGAACAAGTGGAAGTATTTGAGTTTCACACAAGATGGTTACAATCCGTCTTATGTGCCATCTAAAGTTAATTAACAAGAAGTTGTATAATTGTCATGAGCTAACCGTACACACATAATATCATTACATCATTATACATGCGATGTATGCATAAAAAAAAAAATGCATCGAGTATTGAATATTAGACTCAAGTAAAAGATCTGGAAAATCTCAAATATATAATATAAAAAATTACAACAAAAAAGAAGTACTATTTTAAAATCAGTGTGACATCAAACATGCAAAGTCGCTGTCCAAATTGTCATTACATGTATTCAATCCATAGGAACCATTCGACTTAGGGAGACACTCAGGCGTTGCGCGCGTGAAATTTCAATCCTCGTGCGCAAATAGTGAGCCAGACGTACATGGCTTGTCCCGTAATGGCCCGGCTTCCAACCCCCCAACCACCCCGCCCGCCGCGCCCCCACCCCCTGGGCCCGGGGGTGCGAAGTCGTCGACCCCGAGTCAATGCAAAGCAAGACCTTCAAAAACCTCACTCCTCTCCTTCCCAAACCTCCAATTCCGAGCTCTTCGGATCCTCGATCATCCTCCTCGCGGTGTCGAATTAGGTTCCGATCGGCGAATCGAGCGTGGCCTGGTTGGTCTACAGCTCCACGTCTCCGATGATTTGAGCTCCAGGCTCGAGGGCGTCAGAAATGTCGAGGCCTCAGGTCACGATCACTCTCGGTCGTTCTGGTCAGGTATGTGGCGCTTTAGCTCCTTGGCGTCTTCGTATGAGATCTTTGGGTCAACTGACGTTTGTTTCAGCTCGACTTATTGGCTCATTGGTTCGTGGATTCCGCGGTAGCTTAAGTTTCGTTGTTTGGGCCTCTATCGACTGTGATGATATGGTTTTGTTCGATCGGTTATGATTAGGCGTAAGGAAGACGCGTACTCTGCTTTTCTGGAGAAATATGTTTGATTCCGTGATCAGTCGAACCCCGAGGGAGGCTCTGCTGTCGGATAACTGAGCTTGTTCTTTGCATTTTTAGTATGCCTTCAGTGCCTCTTCTGAAGTGATATTGAGCTTTGTATAATACTTGCTCTCAACCAACTTTGACTAGGCTATAGATATTGTTTTCTGCAGAAAGGCAATTTAGTTGTCCTTTGAATGCTCGTGAAGCAGCGGTTCCATCACCTGCCCGTGGGATTGGGCCTGTCACGGTCGAACAAAAACTTGCGGAGCCTGTGAAACTTGTGGAACCATGCCTCCTATGGAACTGGACGAGTCCGACTCGATTGCCCCGCTTGAGGAGAGCCTCCTCTTCATGCCCTCAGACGACGAGGAGCGACGGCGCTGGAAGAAACGGTCCATCTACAGGGTCCCTGCCCGCATCACCGCCCTCGACCGTGAGGTCTGCCAGCCTCAAGTTGTCTCCTTCGGCCCCTACCACCACGGCAAGGACTGCCTCCTCCCCATGGAGGAACACAAGCGCCGTGCGGTCCTACACTTCCTCAAGCGTGTCAGAAAAAAATGGAGCACCGCCTCTCTCTCTCTCTCTCTCTCTCTCTGGATTTTTCCAGATTTCTCCCTTTCTCTGCCGCACCAGATTTTTCTCCCTTTCTCCAGAATTTTCTCTCCCCCCTCTCTCCAGATTTTTCTCACCGCCTTTTTCCCCTATAAATAGGGGACCTTGCCCCTTGAGTGTTGTGTGTGAAGAAGTGTGAGGAGTGTGTGTACGTAAAGTGAGGGGTGTTGTGGGTGTGTACGTGAGTGTGTGAGTGGGTGGGAGTAGGTGGCGTGAAGTGTAGAGTGAGAAAGAGTGAGTGGGTGTGTGAGAGAGTTGTGTCCGTGTGAGGTTTGTGAGGGAGTGGGTAAGCAAGTACAATGAGTTATTGTGAGAGGATGATAAAATAGAGAGTTGTAATATTGGTTTATAATAAAAGTAATTATTTTACTTGCACATCCACTTGATTTCTCAACAATTGGTATCAGAGCAGGTCGTCGGAGGCCGTGCGAAGACAGTGGTCGGGGACCATTGTAAGTGAGCAAGGCGGTCAGGGATCGTCGAGCCAAGGAGCGAAGAAGCGAGGGACGTCGGAGTTCTGCCAGTGCACAATCTGGGATTGTGAAGTCAGTTGGTCCGGGACCAGGCTTACTTGGTATAGTGCGGGGCATTATATTCAAGTCACCATGGCGGATTTCTCAAGTTCGGTAAGTGGCGTCGAGAAGCTCAACAACTCAAATTATAATAATTGGAGTACCCGCATGCAATATTACTTGCTAGGTCAAGATTTGTGGGATATTGTTGGCGGGAGCAACACCACCCCACCCATGAATGATAGTGAATTAAGAAAATGGAATATAAAATCGGGTAAGGCTCTTTATGTGCTTGCCGTAACTGTTGAAGATGAATTACTGCAACACATAAAGAGTGCGACGACCCCGAAGGAGGCTTGGGATAACTTGGCGACGCTGTTTGCGAGGACAAACTTGCCAAGTTACAATGCTTGGAGAACGAGCTCCTCTCAATCTCGCAACAAAATATGACGGTGAGTCAATACTTTTCTAAAGTTAAATCTATTTGCGAAGAAATTTCAAAATTAGATCCCGAGAATGCCATCTCTCGAGACAAGAAAGAGAAGAATCATAATTCACGGGTTAAGGCCGGAATATAATGGTATTATTACGGCCACCCGTGGATGGGCAAATGAACCAACTTTAATAGAGTTGGAGAATATATTGGCCAACCAAGAAGCCTTAGATAAACAAATTTCTAAGGTCTCAATTAAGGAGGATGAAAATGCCCTCTTTAGTAATAAAAGAGGGTTCAAGGGCCAAAATAGAAATAGAGCAAGTGCAAGAGATGGCAAACCATGGAAAAGTAATGGGGAATGGCAAAAGCGAATAGAAGGAACTCGACCTCGGCCAGGGGGAGCTCGTCGAGACCACGATAAGGACGAAAATGAAGAAAAGAAGAATAGAATGCGTAATGGACGGTGTTACATGTGCGGCAAAGTAGGTCACTTTGCCAGGGATTGTCGATTCAAAAGAGTTGAAGGAAATGTCGCAGCATCCAAGGAAAATGATAGCGAAGAAGAGTGGGATTTCCAAGCATCCTTTGCAATGGAGGAACGAGAAGATGCGATGGCCCTCATCACGGTAAGTGATAAATTGATTGATTATGAAGAAGATTGGATAGTCGACTCGGGGTGCTCAAATCACATGACTCGGAGATCAAGGCAAGCTATCAAACATGTGCGAGACAAAGGTGGACGAGTAGTTGTCATGAGACAACTCAAGGTTGCCGATTACCCATGTGGGCCAAACAATGATGACACCCCGATTCAGTTCGCATCAAGTCGAACTGAAAAATGTGTACCATGTGCCAGGAATGAAGAAGAATCTATTGTCTGTAGCACAACTTACAGACTCAGGTAATTATGTGGTGTTTGGTCCTAGAGACGTAAGGGTGTACCGCAATTTGAAACCAATTGGTACACCAATCATGGAGGGGCATCGATTAGAGTCTGTCTACGTGATGTCAGCTCAGACGGCATACGTGGACAAAACTCGAAAGAGTGAAACATCTGATTTGTGGCATGCACGGCTTGGGCACGTGAGCTACCATAAATTAAAGGTAATGATGAAGAAAGGTATGCTAAAAGGTCTCCCCCACTTGGAAGTCCAAGAAGATGCCATCTGTGCCGGATGCCAGTATGGGAAGGCACATCAGCTTCCATATGAAGAGTCCAAATTCAGAGCTAAGATGCCTCTCCAGCTTGTCCACTCGGATGTATTTGGACCGGTGAAGCAACCGTCGATCCGAGGATCAAAGTACATGATAACATTCATCGACGATTTCTCCAGGTACGTCTGGGTCGACTTCATGAAAGAAAAATCCGAAGCATTAAACAAATTTAAGGAGTTTAAAGCAAAAGTAGAATATGAAGTAGGCAAGAAAATACTATGCCTTCGCACAGATAATGGGGGAGAATACACATCAGATGACTTTACAAAATTTCTTCAAGAATGGAAGATACGTCGACAATTTACTTGCCCAAATACGCCACAACAAAATGGAGTTGCCGAAAGAAAGAATCGGCATTTGGTGGAGACATGCAGGAGTATGTTGCATGCGAAGAGTGTTCCACCCAAGTTTTGGGCTGAGTGTATGAAGACGGCAGCGCACGTGATCAACAGACTACCTCAAGCAAGGCTTGGCTTTATGTCACCTTATGAGAAGTTGTGGAATCGCAAGCCCACGGTAGGTCACTTTAGAATATTTGGGTGTGTATGTTATGCATTCGTGCCGAGACCATCTTCGTAACAAATTCGATAAGAAGGCAGTTCGCTGCATATTCGTGGGCTACGATGATCAAAGAAAAGGATGGAAGTGTTGTGACCCTAAAACGGGAGGTGTTACACTTCCGAAATGTGGTGTTCGATGAACTATCATCTTGGTGGACATCACAACCTAATTCAAAACAAGTTGAAGAAGAGATTCGTGAAGGAATGGAAGAAAATGACAAGATTGATAAGGGCCAGCCAATTGAAGAAGGAAATGATAATGAAATTGGAAGAAGAGAAGTCGGAGCACAGTCACCAGAAAAATCAAAGAGCCCATGGCGAACTGGTGTACATCCAAGAACTACAGAAGAGTTCCGACCAAGACAGATGGAAGAACCTGAAGAGGAGGAATCTCAACTAAGGAGATCAACAAGACAAAGAAGACCAAATCCCAAATATGCAAATGCGGCGATCGAAGATGTCGGAGTAGTCGAGCCGTCCACATATGAGGAAGCTTCGCAAGACATGGAATGGAGGAAAGCCATGGAGGAAGAGATACAAGCACTAAGAAAAAATGAAACATGGGACCTAGTACCGAGACCTAAAGAGGTACGTCCTATATCTTGCAAATGGGTCTATAAACTTAAAACTCGACCAGATGGGTCGATAGAAAGATATAAGGCACGACTAGTTGCTCGAGGATTCTCTCAAAAGTATGGCTTAGATTATGATGAGACCTTTAGTCCAGTGGCAAAGATTACCACAGTTCGAGT
The DNA here is from genome assembly GCA_014182575.1 of Eucalyptus decipiens. Classification (NCBI taxonomy): domain Eukaryota; kingdom Viridiplantae; phylum Streptophyta; class Magnoliopsida; order Myrtales; family Myrtaceae; genus Eucalyptus; species Eucalyptus decipiens. The sequence goes on along the minus strand of CM024618.1, from coordinate 23,609,662 downwards.
CTTACTAGCACTTGCAGCAAGCAAGTCGTGGAAACTATGGCAAATGGATGTGAAGAATGCCTTTTTACATGGAGAACTAGATCGAGATATATACATGGGGCAACCGGATGGTTTCAAAAGTAAGTTTCATCCGGATTATGTTTGTAAGTTAAAGAAAGCCCTCTATGGCTTAAAACAAGCCCCGAGAGCATGGTATGGGAAGATTGCTGAATTTCTAGTGCAAAGTGGCTACTTTGTAGCCCCAGCAGACTCGAGCTTGTTTGTAAAGGCAGAAGATGGCAAGCTTGCAATAGTATTAATCTACGTGGATGATCTAATCATCACTGGAGATAATGAAAAGGAAATATGCCAAATCGAACCAACCTCTCGGTGCGATTCCAGATGAAAGAGCTTGGAGAATTAAAACATTTCCGGGACTCGAGATTGAGAAGACCAATGAAGGATTATTCCTATGTCGGCGAAGTATGCACGAGACCTCCTAGACAAGTTCGGGATGCTTGATTGCAAACCTATTTCTACTCCAATTGATGGAAATGTAAAGTTATGTGCAATTGAAGGACGAGAATTGGAAGACTCAACTATGTATAGGCAATTGGTGGGTAGCCTTATTTACCTAACCATAACACGGCCTGATATTGCCTTTGCAGTGGGAATGGCAAGCCGATTCATGGAGAAGCCGCGAAGGCCCCACTTAGATGCAGTCAGGCGCATACTAAGGTATGTAAAGGGTACATTTGATTTTGGGCTTCGTATAGGAAAGAAGCATCATGTGAAGTTGTAGGCCATTGCGATGCTGATTTTGCTGGAGATCGTGACACGCGACGATCAACTACTTTTGGATATATGTTTAGCCTCGGATCGCAGTAGTGTCATGGTGTAGCAAAAGACAGTAACCGTGTCACTATCTACGACAGAAGGCGAGTATAGAGCAGCAGCAATGGCAGCACAAGAAAGTACATGGCTGGTACACGGTGATGGAGGATCTCCATCAACCAATAAATCAACCTACACGGATATATTGTGATAATCTGTCGGCCATAAGCTTAGCGGAGAATCCAGTTTTCCATGCAAGGACCAAGCATGTAGAAGTGCACTATCATTTCCTACGAGAAAAAGTATTACAAGACGAGATAAAGATGGAGTATGCAAAAACAGATGATCAAGTTGCGGATATCTTCACCAAAGGTCTTGGAGCTGTAAAATTCGAAGAGTTTCGAAGGCAACTTGGTATGACCACGATGTCCATGCTAAGAGAGAGTAGTCGGTGAGGGGGAGTGTCGAAAAAAATGGAGCACCGCCTCTCTCTCTCTCTCTCTCTCTCTCTGGATTTTCCAGATTTCTCCCTTTCTCTCGCCGCACCAGATTTTTCTCCCTTTCTCCAGAATTTTCTCTCCCCCCTCTCTCCAGATTTTTCTCACCGCCTTTTTCCCCCTATAAATAGGGGACCTTGCCCCTTGAGTGTCGTGTGTGAAGAAGTGTGAGGAGTGTGTGTACGTAAAGTGAGGGGTGTTGTGGGTGTGTACGTGAGTGTGTGAGTGGGTGGGAGTAGGTGGCGTGAAGTGTAGAGTGAGAAAGAGTGAGTGGGTGTGTGAGAGAGTTGTGTCCGTGTGAGGTTTGTGAGGGAGTGGGTAAGCAAGTACAATGAGTTATTGTGAGAGGATGATAAAATAGAGAGTTGTAATATTGGTTTATAATAAAAGTAATTATTTTACTTGCACATCCACTTGATTTCTCAACAAAGCGGTCCAAGAAGCCTATCGAGCCCTTCTTCGAGTCCCTGAGGGAGGTAGCATGGGACCTCGAGGAGAGCTATGACACGCTGGACCCGAAGTGGAAGGCAGCCAGCGGCGAGGGTGTGGCACGCCGGTTCCTGGAGCTGTTGATAACTGATGGCTGCTTCATGCTCGAGATCCTGAGGTTCAAAGCTGAGGAGGTGGACGACTACGCGCCCAACGACCCCATCTTCAGTGACCACGGGAGCATCCACATAATGTTAGACATTTACAAGGATATGTTGATGCTGGAGAATCAGCTTCCGATGCTAGTGTTGGATCGGCTGGTGGCTGTGGAGAGCGATGGCAAGAAGGTTTCTTTCTTAGATTTCGGTCGGTTGTAAGACGAGAAAATATTGCAAGTACACAAACCGCCGTACTTTGTGCACCTAACAGTACATCTTTGTGATCTCACATGAACCCTACGATGGATCCACCGAATCTAATGCTCTAAAAGCATTGATTGCACGGTTCACGATCAACCGATAATTTGATTAGTAAATCTATCGCCGGAACTTCATTTATTTCCCTTTTCGCAAGTAGTATCAATATGACCACAATCTCAGATTCAATGTACTGACTTCAGTCCAACAACACAGGATGACGAATTGGTCAGTAAGCTCCTCCTCAAGTTCTTCTCGTTCCCCACCAAGGGCATCACAAGGACAGGCAAATGCCTGCACTTCCTGGACGTTTTCAGGAACAGCATGCTGATGGAGCCTGAGAAGAAGGATGAGGAGGTTACTTTCTTAGAATTCAGTCTGTCGTAAGAGATGCTATTGCAAGTATGCTAACCGCCGTACTATGGGCACCTAACAGTACATCTTGGTCATCTCACCCCACGAGGGATCCACCGATTCTAATGCTCCCAATGCACTGGATGCACGGTTCTAGAACAATCGACAATTTGATGATTAAATCTATCACCGCCATAGGAAGCTATATTTTTCCCCCTTTTACTCAAGTAGTATCGATCCAACCACAATCTCAGATTCAATGTACTGACTTCACTCCAATAACACAGGACGACGAATCCGTCAACAGGTTCATCCTCAAGTTCCGCTTCCCAAGCAAGGGCATCACATGGATGGGCAAATGCCTGCACGTCCTGGACGTTGTCAGGAACAGCATGCTGATGGAGCCCAAGAAGGAGGACAAGGTGAAGAGGGAGGACAGTGAAGAGATTATACAATTGGCCTCGGCCACCGAGCTCAGCCAGCATGGGATCAAGTTCAAGAGGAATAAGACCGACAGCATCAAGGACATCTCCTTTGCGGGTGGGGTCCTGACGCTCCCCAACATCGAGGTGGATGAAAGAACCATGTCCAATTTCCTCAACCTCACGGCGTTCGAGTACCACCATGTCGGGACCGAAAACAAGGTCATGTCCTACATCTACTGCATGGACCAAATAATCAACAATGGGCAGGACGTCGCGCTGCTCCACGCCCAGGGTATCATCGAGAATTATATGGAGAGCGATGAGGCGGTAGCCGAGATGTTCAACTCGCTGGGCAAGGTTGTGGGGATCAACCCCAGCCGCAGCCTCAGGGACGTGATCAAGAAGGTCAACAAGTACCGCAATAAGCACTGGAACAGGTGGAGGGCTAATCTCATCCACACCTACTTGAGGAATCCTTGGGTTGTATTGTCTGTCATCGCTGCCGTCTTCCTCTTTGCGCTCACCATAATTCAGACTGTATATTCCGTGCTCGGCTACTACAAATGAACACTTTGCCTCTCAGTACAACAATATACTGTCTTTTTTCCACTTTTTTTGGTTTTTCTCCTGATGACGGATGCTCGATCATCGTCTCTTGACCGGTTTGGGTTGTTATGAATGATTTTGCTCCTGCTTTCAGTCATGTTCATATCCCTCTTTCAATGTTTTGAATAATGGACATTTTTATTTAACATTATCAAATGATAATTCTCTTGTTTTTCATTCTCCTTCATGTTTGTCCAATTTGAATCGGGTAGGGTGAAGGATGATCAAGTTTTAGGCAGATGAAATCTACCTTTGCAACATTTCTTCTTGATTAAATTTGTTAAGTTGCAGTAAATTTAAGTGAGATAACAAATATGACTTTCAAAGTCATCTCTAATCACTAGTTGCTTCCAACATCCTAAAAGATACCTAAATTTTGGTTAAGTATTTATGATAAAAATTGCAATAAAAAAAAATCGAGACCAACGGACCTTAACAAAAGGATTTTCGCACCACCTAGCTCTTAGTTTTATTTTACCATATTTTCTGATTTAAAAAAAAAAAAGAGTGAGGCCTGCGCAGGTTGGGCCTTCACGCCCAGCCCTCCCTTTTTTCCCTTCCGCGTGGGCTCGAGCCCATTTGACCCCAGCTCCGCCTCACGGCCCAGCCCGGCCCTCTCGTTCATCTTCTTCCTCCTACCTTCCTCGCGCTGTACGCCACGCGCGTAGGGCAACCTAGATAGAGCAAGAGGGGCAGAGGACGGCGATGCATGTGGAGCAGCGCGAGGACCGGCGGGAGACCCGGACGGATGGGCGGGCGCTTTCAATGCGGCAGAGGAGGCGGCCTAGCTAGAGCTGCCTCGCCTGGTGGGACGCCGGTTCGGCCGGGGGAGGACGGTCGGAGCGCCGAAGACCGACGATCGAGGAGCCACCGCCGACCGGCCCCCCTTGGCCTATGAATAAGGCGTCGTGCGGAGGCCAAAAAGACACACAAAGAGAGACACAGAAGTAGCGAGCTCCGACCCCACCGAGAGTCATCTGGGGCGTCCCGAGTGAGCGAATCCGAGAGAGAGAGAGAGAGAGAGAGAGAGAGATTTGAGTTTGAGAGCTGTGAGCGAGGGTCGAGGGCAAGATCTGAACTGTACGAGGGAGAGAGAGGGTCGCAAGGACCCGGCCTCGCCGCCGCGTGCAGCACTGGCTACTTGGCCCGCTGCCACCGCCGTGCAGCCACCGACGATGAGGCCTGCTCTCGTCGCTCCCACCGCCGCGCGCGCCTATAGCCGTTGCCTTTCTATCCCACGACGACCCGGCCGCCCACCGGGCTCGACCGAGCCCCGATCGTCGAACCCGCCGTCGCCTCTTCGTCGATCCACCGCCCGGTGACTTCCCAGCCGCCCCCATCGGCGCCGTAGAGAGACAAAGAAGGAGAGAGGCACGAGTCGGGTCAGGGCCGGGTCGGGCGCGGGTCATAATCGGGTAGGGCCTTCTCTGCTAGGAGGGAGAAACGGTGCAGGCTTGTGTTTTTACTTTGTTTTGGGTCTCGGCGATTCGCGGGCCGGGCCTCGCCTTTCATTTCCTTCGCGGTGAAGGGCATGGTTGGGTTGGCCCCATTCGCGGAAAGTGTGCCTAGGGAACAAAAAAAAGGAACAGAAACGCGTTTGGTTGCGTTTGTTCCTTTTTGTTTTTTTGTTTCGGAACGAAATAGAAATAGAAAAAGAAACAAAAAAAGTTGTTTCTTTTGGAAAGAAACACTTCTTCGACGGAACAAAAGAACAAAAACGAAAGAAACAAAAGAACAAATTCGGAACAAAGCAAGAACTCTTCGTGCGTGCTCGTCGTCGCGCTCCTCTCTGAAGCTTCGTTCTTCCGTTTCCGGCGTGTCTTCCATCTCTCCGGCGGCTCCCACTCGGGCCGACTCTCCGGCGACTCCTCACTCCGGCGACTGTGTACGTTTCCCGGTCGGCGTTGCTCTCCGTTCGGCCCTCCTCCTCCGGTCAGCGTCGCTCCCCCTTCGGCGCTTCTTCTCCGGTCGGCACTGCTCCCCCTTCGGCGCGGCGAGCCGTCCCTCGAGCGAGCGTTGGTCGCCCGAGTCTGCCGCAGATCTGGCCGAGCATTGCTCGCTCAAGGCTTGAGCGAGCGTTGCTCGCCCAGATCTGCCACGCCGAAGGGGAGCAACGCTCGCTCGAGCCGCTGCGAGCTTGCTCGAGCTCGAGTTCTTCGCGAGCTCGAGTTGCGGCTCGCCGGAGCGATAGCTCGAGCGAGCCGCAGCTCGACTCCAGCAGCTGGCGGCTCGAGCCGCTGCGAGCTCGAGTTGCTGTTGTTGGAGCAAGAGCTCGAGCGAGCCGGCAGCCGAGCCGCCGCGAGCTCGAGTTGCACCGGCTGGAGCGAGAGCTCGAGCGAGCCGCGGCTCGACTCCAGCGGCTGCGAGCAGTCGAGCCGCTCGAGCAAACTGAGTCTTGCAACTGGAGCCGCTCGAGCGGCGGCTTCACTGCAGCTACCGGAGCCGCCGCAGTCGGCTCTCGAGTGCTAGCTGCCGAGCTCAGCTCACCAAGCTCACGGCTCAGTGGGCGAGCCGCATTTGCCGTGCATTTCTTTGCGGCCGGCTCGTGCGGCATTCTTCTGCGCAGCTCTAGCGAGGTGGACAAGGGCCGGTGATTTTGAATGAGTAGGTGGTGATGTGGTTTCCTTTGATTGTTATTTTGTTGCTCATGGTGATGTGGAATGGACAGCTGGTGAAGCACGTGGCGAGGGCGTTGAAGGACGATTTCACCACCAAGGGGAGATTTAGCGAAGTCGGGGTGCGGCGTGGTTGTGCGGCATCGTAAGAAGGTATAACCAAGGGTATCTTGCCTTGTGTTGCCCGAATTTCATGGTGCATTCTATATGTATCATGCTAAAAATGTTTGTCTTCACTAACCATGAACAAAATAAAATTAATGAGCATTTCATAAGAATGACAATTTAATATCAATTTTAAACTTTATTAAAAAAAAAAAACAGAAATTGTTTTGTCATTACCAAACGTGTTTCTGTTCTTTTTCTATTCTAAGAACAGAAATTGACTGCGATTTACCAAACATGTTTCTGTTCTTTTTTATTCCAAGAACAGTTTTTTTTACACTTACCAAACGCGTTCTTTTGTTCAAAAACTGTTCCCTGCACGTAAAACTTTTTTTTGTTTCATTCTCGGGAATGAAAAGGAAAGAAATGAAACCATGCGCACCCTAGCCTGCCAGAGAGGCCTGTGCCATGCGCTCGGGCCAAGTTCGACCGGGTCGGACGCGGAGTTCCGACTCGGATCCTTTTTTAGAATAAGATTATTCTTATTTTAATAAAAAAATAGAAAAATCAAAAAAATGATTTACACTTTAATAAGAAATGGAAAAACCCGAAAATATTTTATATTTCCCAAAAAATCAGAATAACAAAATAATCTTCAAAAAAATAAAAAATAAAAAAGCTTAAAAATAGCCTTTGAGTGGTTTTCCTTAAAATATGTGAAAATACTTAACAAAAAAAAAAATTGTGTTTAAGTTCTTGGAAGCAAATATTGGCTAATTCCAATTGCACCCTTATGATACATAGATTTCTATTTCCTTAATTTAATTAGAAATTGAATCCTAAAATTCATACTTGGTATAAAATGCTACATAAATGCTTTACTTGATATTCAAATAAGGTTAGGTACCGAAATGCCATTAATGATTAACTAATATAATCAATAATCAAGTCTCTGACCCTAGTTTCTCTAGTTGCACTTGAGTAAAGTATATATCTCAATATTTCACTTAAGTTTCTAATCGACCCACCTCAAATCGATTAATGACAATTTCATAATGAAATTGACTTGCAAGTTAAAAACTCGAATAATAAGTAATGAATTTGTGAATTTGGGAGAGCCCGCACTAAGCCCTATGCTTAGCGAGCCATTAACCTCCACCCTCTCCAGCACATAAGAGGGCGCTAAAAAGGGAGGTCACAACATTTTAGTGTTGATCTCAATGTATAATTTGTTGAAATGATTTCCAATATATTAAAGATATTACAAAGCATTACACTTCATAAGGAAACATACAATAATATAAATAATAAAGCTGTAAATCCCTTGATTTTAATATATTCGAGAATTTGCTTGTGATTTTCATTGACATTTTCGTATTCTTCTCTCTTGATCGATAAATCAATGCCTTAACTCCCCTTCAAATTGGGAATGGGACAATCCCAAATTCTCAATTTGCAACGTAAATTTCCAAATGCGTTTTTGGAATAATAGCTTCGTGAAGAGATTAACAATTTGATGAACAAACAGAACATACTTAGTCACAAGAGTTCCACGAGCCACTTTTTCTCGCACATAATGATAATCTAATTTGGTATGTTTAGTTCTTGCATTTATTAACATATGAATTGCACTGATATTATCACAAAATAATATTGATAGACTTAAGAGATGAATACCTAAATCTCTTAAAAGGAAAGATATCCAAACAATCTCAGCTATTGTCAACCAATTGCACAATACTCCATACTGGCACTAAATTGAGCAATCGTTCATTGCTTCTTAGCACTCCATAATATACACTTACTACAGGTACAAAATATCGTAGTCAATCGTCAAGTCAAGTAGCAATTTACCCAACCTTCATCACAAAAGGCATACAACTCTATAGAAAGATCTGCATTTCTCGATTTATTGTGCCACTGACATAGCTCAAAATATGCTTCACAATTTGAAAATGAGTCATAGTAGGCCAATGCATGAATTGAGATATAAAATTGACCGGACATGAAATATCTAGATGTGTGATGGTGAGATATTAAATAGTTCTGACAATACTTTGATATAATGTGGGATCCGAAAATAATTTCGCATTTGAGAGAATGAGTGCGAGTGGCTATAGGCGTGGATCTTGGCTTGCAAACATCCATTTGAGCACATTCAAGAATTGACAAAGCATATGTGGTTGGCACAAATAAAGACTATTGAATAATATTCTCACCTCCACAACCAAAAAGTAATCTAATGGCTGTATATCCTTTATTGTAAATTCACTACTCAATGAAGAAATAAATCCATCAAGCAAGTTTGGATTATTACTAATGACGATCATATCGTCCACGAATAAAAGTAGAGATAGAATGCCATGATATGGTTTTTGAATGAACAACAAAGGATCTACAATGTTGCAAAAGAAACCAAATGCTAAAAGAAACAAGCTAAAATGATCAAACCATGCTTTTGATGCTTGCTTGATTCCACACAAAGTTCTCTCAAGTATGCAAACATAATACAGGTTTTTCGGTCCTCAAAACAAGGCGGTTGCTCCATATAAATAGATTGCGACAGAAATAGATAACCATATTAAAAATAAAAATAAAAAATTGACCAAAAAAATATTAAAAATGAAAAACAACAAATGGGGAGTAGATTAAAAAGAAAAAAAAAAATCAAAGCCGACTTGCATCAATCGTACACTCTCACTACTCTCCCTCTTATACATCCGAAAAGACCCTATTTTCATCTAATTTCTATTTATGTGAAATAAATTTTTCGTTGGACCCTCAGAAAAATATGCATCCACGGGAAAAAAAAAAAAAAAAAAAAACAAATGTTGATATGCTGACAATGCTAATTTATAATAACTTTTGTAATATAACAAAGTACAATGTATGACATAATGGGATGAGATGCCCATACTTTTTAAGTTTCTACATTGAGTTATGCAATATCAACTTTGCAAACTTTAATCATCAAATTGATTTGAAATGCTTGTGTTTGTCATGTCTGGTGCATGAGGACCTATAAACTGCACAATGACTCGTCTGCAGTCTCACACTCTGTTCAGTGGATGTTAAGGCTGTTGTTAAACTTGGATTACGGTCTTTGCGTGTTTTGTCTAATTGTAACATTGGTAATGCACACAGAGCTGTCTGTAAAATGTAGGGATTTTGATATTTATTCTAGACATTCCATTACCATTAGCACACCCCTCATTATATGCAAGGCAACCCCCTCATCGTCTCATGCCGACTCTTAAAGCCTGTAGTTGTTTCGGAATCATTTTCGACAGACGAGAGGACAAAGGGTCTCCTTCTGTCTCGCCCCGTCATTGCTGTCAAAAAACATACCAAGAAACATATATCCGGGACCAAAATCAGTCTCCACACAGACTCGAGACGATGGAGAAAGCTAAAACGGGACCCGCGAGTAGAATGCCATTCCTTGTATGGGTGAGATTATGGACATGAGGCAAGTTGAGCTCGGATTAGAGACACTAGCATCATACACCGGATGTATCTTTGGCCGTCAAACTAGTTATCGAAGAGGTGGAAAAATTCACCAGCTCACACGTCAAAACACAACCAGGCCACATAGCCCCCAAGGATGCCAAGAGACTCACGGAAAAAACCTGTCCCTTAAGAACCACGAACAGCCTTCAGTCCGTTATTAGCAGCACGTTATTAAGGAAAGAAACCGCACACGCTGCACAATCGAATCAAAGCAAATATGGCAAGTTCTTAACGTCCCCAACATCATTTGGTTGGGAAATCACATGCCCCAATATCAGATCAAATTGTTTATCAACAGATTCAACCACCTTTCCTAATGCCAAAGAGCCACAAAATCCGAAGATTGAAAATATGAGCAACTTAGTCGACTTGATGGGATCCACAGAACATGCAAGTTTATCGATATGCATACTCGATATCACAAAGGAACTAATGATAAAACATCCCGGAACTTCACTTATCAGATTTTACACGACGTCCTATGTTTAGATAAAGAAAGAAAATTCACCTCCAGAGAGCAGTAGCTCCACCGTAATCACAGAGCACACGGCATTCGGCACTACAAGGTCAATTTTTTCCCTCGAATGGGACAACATTAGAAACTCAGAGCACTCACAACCCACAACCTTCACCAAAAGAAGATTGGATTGTATAGCAAAGTTCTACAAGTTAGCCAACTAGGTCCCTCTGCTGTTAAGTATTGACTCGCAGCTGACTTGGTTGGATAGCAAGGCCAAAGGATGGATCAGAAAGAAAAACAAAATTCTTGGAGGTGAGTCCATAAGGAGAAGAGCTTCTTACAACATCGCAAATGGGGGGAGCTCACTCGTCCATATCCTCTTCTCCATCGGCTTCCGCCTCTTCATCCTCCCTCCTGAGCTGACCACATACATTACACTCCATTATATCAGAAGGAGCGCCGTCCAATGACGGAGGCAGAGGAGCCAATGTCCCGCCGCAGTTTTTCCTGTTGCACATATACCTGACGAAGAAATATGCATGGGGGAAGTCCGTCTCTTTCTCCTCTGCAATACCCACCTCCGACCCGCTCATTTGTTCATCGGCATCCTCATCCATCCCTTCACCGTCACCATCATCATCTTCGCCGATATCATCGTGCTCGTTCTCATCATCAGACCAATTGGCCTCGACCTTGCACCGATCGCAGTCACAGGTGAACCCGTAGTCTTCCATCAACCTCCTCTGCCTATTCGCATAATTCCAGTTGACGGGAAAATAACTCAGGCAGATCTCCCTCCCTTGAGGGACATCATGGATCATCCGCGCGATTATATCAGTATTGCCATCAGAAGCGGAGTCTACATATTCAAATCTGCAAGCATTTGGCAGGCAATCGTGGTTGAAGAAAGAAGCTCTTGGATAAATACCGTAAGCTCTCACCGATCTCTCCCCATCCACCTCGCCCCCACCCCGCGACGAAACCGGCTCCATCAAACCGAAAGCATTGAGCTTGTCCTTCGACAGCAAGGCGACGATCAATTCAAGAGAAAACCCCTGAGGAAAAGGCGAACCCGGAGGAAGGGGAGGACAAACCGAGGCGAGAAGCGAATGCAGGAACCGCGCGGCCGAGACGGTGTCGTCGGCGTGCGCCTCGCGGCCCTGGAGAGAGAGAAGCAGCTGGAAATTGGAAGGAGAGACGGTGGCCAGATTGCAAGCGGCGATCAGGAACCGAGCCTGGACGTGGCGCTCGACAGGCTGGCCGTCGAGCAGGCGGGAAGCGACCAGGCGGGAGAGCGCCTGGCAGACCCAGGGGGTGTGCGACGTCGCGGCGGCGGCGGCGAGGCAGCCGGGGCCGCAGAACGCGTGGCGGCCGCACGCAGGGCACGGGGCGGCTGGCGGCGAGGGGGACGGAGGCAAGATTCTGAAGCAGTGGTCGCAGTAACAAGCAGCTGAAGAAGAAGAAGAAGAGGAAGAAGGAGGTGGTGGTTTGGTGAGGGGAAGAGCGGAGTAGAGAAGAATAGGAGAGTCCCTGAGGACGATTTGGCCGCCGCGCAGCGGCCGAGCCGCCACCAGGGCCCGCCCTCTGCCGTCGATCTCGGCGAGGTTCAGCAGCGAAGCTGCTCCGTCCGCCATTTCCCGAGCTTTGTTTGAGCAAGCCTTAGGGTTTCTTCTTTCCGGGTCAAGTGCCCGCGAAATTCTTTTCTATTTCCTTCGCCAGCCCAGGAAAAATGGGAAATCACAATAGTGAACTTCTGCTTGGGGTCCCTCGCGGCTCCCGGGTCTCGCTTACTATGAATTTAACTAAATCCCGGGGCCAAAATGGAAATTGAATTGAATCATTTTATTTTTTTTTCAAAAGACAGTTCCATTCATTTGTCATAATCATAGAAACATAGAAAAGTTCCAAGCAAAGCGACTCACAAAAGAGCCGCAAGACAAAACGAAACAAAACCCATAAAACAAAATAATACGGCTTATAGCTAGCTCTCGTCCCAAAAGACTCGATCTATTACAGTATTAAAAAACAATTGGCAGTCAATCACCAAAATCATCAGTAATGGGCATGCGACAAGATCTTCCCATCCAGAAACTGGCATGGCATCCTCAACACTATTGCTATACTAAAACAACAACAATAATATTTTGAATCACCACAAATCTAACACTTCTAAAAAACTCCTAGATGAAATAAAAGCTCTCGTATTCAAATTTACACCTAAAACAAGAGAGAACAGATTACACCGAATCCAAAAATCATAAAACCATGTCTCAAGCATCCTATTAGCTAGATTGGTGACAATTTTCTCACAAATTTTTTAGTCGCAAGTAGCATTTTTTTTTTCTATCAGTAACTATAAGTAGGGTGTAAGTGGTTTAGTTCAATTCGTTTTTTTTTAAACAAACCGAAAAAAATCGAACCAAAAGGAAATTTATTGAACTAAACCGAAATCCAATTTAAACCGAACCGAAAGCCCAGTTCGAATCTGTTCAATTTGGTTCGATTTTCAGTTTTTACTTTTATTTTTTATTTTTTCCTACATGCACCCCTTTCAATAAATTTTTTATTCTTTAAAAAAATGATTTTTAAATGATTTTTATTATTTTATTTTTTCTTCATTTTCTTTCATTTTCTTATTCTTCTTTTTCATTGGATGATCGCTGGCGATGTTGGCAATTAGCAACTAGCCAGCTGGTGAGCTCGAGCCTCACTAGCTTGTGGCAAGGCTCGAGCCCTGCCTAAGTGGCCAAATCTGGCAAGGCTCGAGCTAGCCAACATCAAATGAGTTTGGCCTTATCTAATTAGGCAAGGTGGAGTCGTTGTCCTCAAGCCTTGCCAGCTTGTGGCGAGGCTCCAAATCACCTCTAGCTAGTTGCCAATTACCACTATGGCAGGAGATCGCCCAATGATGAATAAGAAGGAAAAGACATTAAAAAATGATTTTTTAACAAAATAAAAGAAAAAAAAATTAGATCTTATTTGTTTGGTTTGGTTAACTGAACCGATAAAAACTGAGTTGGTTAAAAAAATTGATTTTTAATGAGAATTAAAAAAAAAAAAACTGAACTTTTCGGTTTGATTTTTAACATCCTTAGCTCTAAGCAGATTTACTCACAACAACAAGCCAAAAAAGACTGTCATGTTGGACCAAGAGAAAGAAAAAAAGAAAAGAAAATCGAGGCCTAGAAAAGAAAAGTATAGCAAAGCAGGCTAAAGTTTAGAGTCTGGAGGTGAAATTTTTTAAGAGGAAGGACTTTCTTGGGGAGATAGAAAGTTGCCGAGAGATAGATTAGGGTTGCGTCTATCTTGTTTGAATCATACAGAGCATTTCTTTCGCGGAAAGTAAATGCTATGGGATAAATTTTCCCAAAAATTAATCATTGTATCGCTTACGAAGAATGAAAAAAAAATCATCATTTACAAAAGTACTTATATATGAATCATTTTTTATCAACTGATTATTTTAAGCATTGACGAAAATAAAATAATTATTTCAAGTGTGATAATTTTTTTAACAATGTTTTTCAAATCATTTATTTTTTTGCGAAAATAACGTAGTCTAAGTTAGTTCAATTTGAAACAAATAAATTATCATCAGAGGAGAGATAAATCTTATCGAATTGATTTCATTGATTAATCATATGCTCGTCGAATTTCAAATTAGATATGTGACACTGCAAGTAGAAGTATCCATATGAATTATTTCAAATAGGTGAGATATCCCTTTCGATGTTTGAATTCGTAGATCCTTTTCAATCGCACTTTTAGACTTATGGTGTGTCTATTCAAAATATCGACCTCCCTAACTTTTCTAATCAAGTACAATTAATCTAATTACTTGAAATCAATGTATTATCCAGGATTAGAGGTTGACAAGAATAAACTGTTTGGAACCATTTACTATTTGCTAATAATCTTAAAAATGAAGGTCGCAATTAGATCTCGAGTGATGAGAAATCTCAACATGAACACCTTCACTCGAGCTTTTAACTTGAAAACTCTTGTAAACTTACGATAGACGCAATTAGTCAAATTACAAGTTTAGAGACTTGATTAAATAAGAAAATTCAAAGATTCGACTCAAAAACACAAATGACCAAGCTAATAGATTCAAAGTAACCATTCTAATATCATTTATGCATTACACTCTAATAAGACACAGAAGTTCATAGTTCTACGAATCGAAAGTTTAATTTTCAAACAAAATCAAATCACAAAGCTTATAATATAAAGTCCCCCGCACTCTATGAAATACTCGATACGTTAGAAGTCAATAATTCTCTTGATATAAAGTTTTTGACTGTTCAAAAGATTTCGCAAACGAGCACTTGTTAAGTAATAAAATTGCGGAAATTTTAGAGCTTCAAATGAGTTGTGCTCATGTAATATGCAGAAGAAAGGAATAAGAAATTTTGTATATATTAATGTGTGTAATGAAGAGGCCATCCACATATTTACGGGCTTTATAATATTACTATCTAAGATAATAAATTAGTCAAGATATACACAATTCAAAGAAAAATTTGCACCAAAATATGTCTAATATTGAAAATTAGTTTGGAGGAATCTCTAATTCTCTCTAATAGATGGGATCGAGATTACTAGCAACGAATGAAAGTTGGGAATGAAACATATTCACCTTGCCCTTGTCAAGGCAAAAAAGTGAACAACGTTATGGTCTATTTGATTCGGCTTTGAAAAAATGATTAAAAAAATACAAATATTTTTGGAATAAATGAGTTTTCCGAAATATTATGTTGTTTGATAAATTAAATATGGTGGAGGTCAATCATTGCTAGCCCACCTCGCTTGAGGTCACGTGATCTCAAGAATCGCTTGTGTCACACAACTGAGGTGATGCTTGAAGTCGTGCCACCAAGGGCATCCTCAAGCAACATTGCTTGGGTAGCAAGAACCCTTGGGTCGCAACACCTCGGGCGACCTAGGCAATGCTTGAGGTTGCGCCCCGACGGTGGTCGCCGGAAATACATGACCCCATAGGTGGTAGTTGTCACCCTCCAGCTCCTCTATGTAAATTGGAAACAATGAATAGTGAATGTGAACGTTGTTAAGATTTATATTCTCAATAATATTGAAAGCCCAAAATAAGTGAGTAGCTAATTTGGGCTTTTAACTTTCGCAATACTAATATTTGATTAATGGGTTCCAAAAACACTCATCACATATCTCATATTTTCTTACGAATCTGATTTGCTCGGGGCGTGAATCAAACTGGAGACGTTATCCTTTTTGTCTGCTTCGACCGTTCTCAGATTTTTTATTTTTTGTGGGGTGGGGGGTCGCGTTGGAACTCGTGTCAAACTAGGATTCTTATGGAGTCTTGTGTCGTTTAAATCATCGTATCAGCTGCCCCCCGAGCCGGTTATCTGTCACGCATTCGCCTTAACCATGGTTAAAAGTGAAAACCGGGGTTAGGGTTTCCGCTATAAAAGCCGCCAGCTTTCCTCCGCCCCATTATTATAATCGGAACGCTCGAGAACCGGAGGAAAAGAAAACTCTCCAGCCATCGTCCTCGCGACCTCTCGTCCTCACAAATCTCCCAGGTTATCGCCTTTTCCTATATAAATATTATTTTTTTGGCCTGTTTGTGTTGTGATTCTCCGCGTTCTTTGGATCGATCTCGTTGTTCTGAATTCGTGTTCGTCGGATTTGTGGAGTTTCGTGTTGTGGGTTTTTTATTTCCTATGTTGCTTGGGGTGGCGGCGAGCCCGTGTTTTGTGGTTCGGTGATTTTCGGGATTGTCCATCTTGCTGTCTGTCGAGGGTTTTGCGGGTTCGTTCCTGATCAATCGGGTCATTGGTGTATTCTATGTCGATCTTGTTGTTTTGAATTCGTGTTTGTAGGATTCGCAGATTTTTGTGTTTCGTGTTTTTTTCGTCCATGTTGCTTTGGGTGGCAGCGAGCCCGTGTTTTGTTATTTGATAATTTTCGGGATTTCCCACCTTGTGGTCTGTCGAGGGTTTTGTGGGTTTGTTCCTGATCAATTGGGTTATTGGATATTCTATGTCGATCTTGTTGTTCTGAATTTCTGTTCGTAGGATTCGTAGAGTTTCATGTTTTGTGTGTTGTTTTTCCCATGTTGCTTGGGAGGCTGGTGACCCCATGTTTTGTTGTTCGATGCCCATCTTGTTGTCTGTCGAGGGTTTTGTGCGTTCATTCTTGATCAATTGGATCATTGGGTATTCTATGTTGATCTTGTTGTTCTGAATTTGTGTTAATAGGATTTGTAGAGTTTTGTGTTTTGTGTTTTTATTTTTCCCTATGTTGCTTGGGAAGACGGTGAGCCCGTGTTCTGTTGTTAGATGATTTTCGGGATTGCCCATCTTGTTGTCTGTCGAGGGTTTTGTGGGTTCGTTCCTAATCAATTGGGTCATTGGGTATTCTATGTCAATCTTGTTGTTCTGAATCTGTGTTCGTAGGATTTGTAAAGTTTCGTGTTTTGTGTTTTTTTTATATGTTGCTTGGGATGGTGGTGAGCCTTTGTTTTGTTATTAGATGATTTTCGGGATTGCTCATCTTGTTGTCTGTCGGGGGTTTTGTGGGTTTGTTCCTGATCAATTGGGTGATTGGGTATTATCTGTTGATCTTGTTGTTCTGAATTCATGTTTGTAGGATTCACAGAGTTTTGTGTTTTGTGTTTTTTTTTCTATGTTGCTTAGGGTGGCAGCGAGCCTGTGTTTTGTCGTTCAATGATTTTCAGGATTGCCCATCTTGTTGTTTGTCGAGGGTTTTGTGGGTTTGTTCATGATCAATTGCGTCATTAGGTATTCTCTGTCGATCTTGTTGTTCAGAATTCGTGTTCATAGGATTCGTAGAGTTTTGTGTTTCGTGTTTTTTTTTTTCTATGTTGCTTAGGGCGGCAGTGAGCCCGAGTTTTGTTGTTCAATAATTTTCAGAATTGCCCATCTTATTGTTTGTGGAGGGTTTTGTGGGTTCATTCATGATCAATTGGTTCATTGGGTATTCTATGTTGATCTTGATGTTCTGAATTTGTGTTTGTAGGATTTGTAGAGTTTTGTGTTTTGCGTTCTTTTTTTTTTTTTTTTCCCTATGTTGCTTAGGGTGACAGTGAGCCCGTGTTTTGTTGTTCGATGATTTTCAGGATTGCCCATCTTGTTGTCTGTTGAGGGCTTTGTGGGTTCATTTATGATCAATTAGGTCATTGGGTATTCAATGTCGATCTTGTTGTTTTGAATTCGTGTTCGTAGGATTTGTAGCATTTCGTGTTTCGTGTTTTTTCTTCCCCCTGTGTTGCTTAGGGTGGCAGCGAGCCTGTGTTTTTTTGTTCGATGATTTTCAGGATTGCCCATTGTGTTGTCTGTCAAGGGTTTTGTGGGTTCGTTCATGATCGGTTGAGCCATTGGGTATTCTATGTCAATCTTCTTGTATTGAATTCGTGTTTGTAGGATTGTAGAGTTTCGCGATTTGTGTTTTTTCCCCTTATGTTGCTTAGGTTGGCAGCGAACCCATGTTTTGTTGTTTGATGATTTTCAGGATTGCCTATCTTGTTGTCTGGTGAGGGTTTTGTGGGTTCATTCATGATCAAGTGGGCCATTGGATATTACATGTCGATGGAAAATTTTTTTTATGCCTGATGACTGATTTTCCCAATGATGAAAAATTGTTCTTTTACCTGATCGACTTTTTTTTTTCATAGAGATCTGTAAATTTGATGTGATACGACAAGAAAGATGGGAAATTATCCGTCTGTTTGAGTCTGTTATGTTATGATTATGCTCCTTTGTTTTGTCGTTGGTATACAAGTGCTCAGTTGTTTAGAATATGTTGTTTTTTCCCTGAATTATCATGGAATAGTGCTAGTTGAGCCTTTGGGTACCTGTTTTATTCACGGTGTGTTTTGTGGTGTTAATCGATTGATCGGAAGATGGTTATGATTGTTCAGTTTTCTCAACTGGGGGAGTTGATAGATTGGAAGATGTATGTTATGTGTTTGACGTCTTAAATGAATGTGGATGTATTAGAAGTTGTTGGTTTTCACTGAATGATTGCTGGTTGTAATGATGTAATGCTTGGTTTTATGGAGTTGATGGATTGTTATTTTCAGGTCGCTTGGCTACTTTTGCTGTGAGCTTTTGAACGTAGGGATGGCTGATGGTCATGAGACTGACAAGAACATCGAGATATGGAAGATCAAGAAATTGATCAAGGCTTTGGAAGCTGCAAGAGGCAATGGCACAAGCATGATTTCTCTGATCATGCCTCCTCGTGATCAAATCTCTCGAGTTACAAAAATGCTTGGCGATGAGTTTGGTACTGCATCGAACATCAAGAGCAGGGTGAATCGACAATCTGTGCTCGGCGCGATCACGTCCGCTCAGCAGAGGCTCAAGCTTTACAACAAGGTTCCTCCTAATGGGCTTGTGCTATACACTGGCACAATTGTCACTGAAGATGGAAAGGAGAAGAAGGTGACCATCGATTTTGAGCCTTTCAGGCCCATCAATGCATCTCTCTACCTGTGTGACAACAAGTTCCATACTGAAGCTCTGAATGAACTCTTAGAATCTGATGATAAGTTCGGTTTCATTGTCATGGATGGTAATGGAACTCTCTTTGGGACTCTGAGTGGTAATACGAGGGAGGTGCTTCACAAATTTAGTGTGGACCTGCCGAAGAAGCATGGAAGAGGTGGGCAGTCAGCTCTTCGTTTTGCTCGTCTTCGAATGGAGAAGCGCCACAACTATGTGAGGAAGACGGCTGAGCTAGCCACACAGTTTTTCATTAATCCATCAACTAGCCAGCCCAATGTTTCAGGACTTATACTGGCTGGATCAGCAGACTTCAAAACTGAGTTGAGTCAATCTGACATGTTTGATCCTCGTCTTCAGGCCAAGATACTGAATGTTGTTGATGTTTCTTATGGTGGTGAGAATGGTTTCAACCAGGCCATTGAGTTGTCTTCAGAGATATTGGCCAACGTGAAGTTCATTCAGGAAAAGCGCTTGATTGGTAAATACTTTGAGGAGATAAGCCAGGATACTGGAAAATACGTTTTCGGTGTGGATGACACGCTGAAAGTACTGGAGATGGGTGCTGTTGAAATACTGATTGTGTGGGAGAACCTGGATATCAATAGGTACACACTGAAAAACACCACTACTGGTGAGATTATCACCAAGCACTTGAACAAAGAGCAAGAGCTTAACCAGGAAAACTTCAGGAATCCTGAAAACGCAGCTGAGCTTGAGGTTCAGGAGAAAATGTCGCTCCTGGAGTGGTTTGCTAATGAATATAGGCAATTTGGTTGCACACTCGAGTTTGTCACAAACAAGTCGCAAGAGGGATCTCAGTTCTGTAGAGGTTTTGGTGGGATTGGGGGGATTCTCCGTTACCAGCTCGATGTCCGATCTTTTGATGAGGTCTCTGATGAGGGTGAATATTATGATGACTCTGAATAGCAATCAATAAACTTTCCCCCACGGCTGGTGCAGGAGGATGGGGCGAGTTGCCTGCACCAGTGCGCGAGCTCTCGCGCTATATGCTACTGCTTTGGCGCTGCACGAAAGAAGATCTATGCAACTCCTAGCCAAGGTTCCCTGTCCCTTCCCTAGATTTTTTATTGGACCTCCCATTTTGATTTGTTTGTGGACACTTTGCCTCTAGTTTCTTTTCAGGTGTTTTTCATTCTAGGTAGTTCCTGTGTAATGGCTGCTAACGATATGTTTTTGTACTAGGTGGGGGCATATTGCTTGGAGAGCACGTGGAAATTACAATGGGTTAAATCTACTGCCTTCTATTGGAAGGAGAAGCATATGCTCTACTGGATTGAGCTTAAGTCTGGACTGTAAGGGAGTACCTTTGCTGATTCAGATGCTGCTGCTTGGGTGGACCTTATATGGTCTGGTTATTTCTCTACTTCTGTTTCGCAATGAACTATTAGCTTTTCTATCAACCCAGTATGAACTTAAGAGTGGTCCCACTCGTTATAATATCTAGTTGTTGCTACTGTAATGTTCTGGTCTTACGTGACCACGTGTGATGGATCTTCATGTGGTGCTGCTACTCTCACTTGAGTGGTGGATTTTCAAGTCAAGTTGCTACTATTACTAGTCTGTTTGCATTTGGGTTGAATATATTGCGTTGTTATATATACTTGATAATCTGATTGTGTGGTTTGCATTGGTTGTTTTTGGCTATAGATAGGTATCAGCTAGACAGGAACGTTCTTGGTTCCATAAGTGTGATGACTGATGGGCAAATGGCATCAGCTATGGGCGGGGTTATTGCTTTATTGAGATTTTGAATGCTTATCTATCAATGCTGTTCTTAAGGTGAGGAATCATAGGTGGTACTGTTGACCTTGGTTTGCAAATATCTTCTTGTTGGGATAGCAAAGCTTGTTGTCCCGAGTACAAGAGCACAGCATAGCAGTTCTAAATTTGGCACGACAGGAACATGGGACGGACTTGATATGCGGTAATTTATGTTTGGTGCTTCTAGATTCTTATTTTAGTGGTCTACATTGAATTCAGTGACTTGTGGCACAAAGCGTATCAGCTCGTTAGTGGGTTCTTTAGATACCATGACCTCGAATTGTTCAATGTATTGTGCCGGCTCAACCATATAATCTAATGGGAATACTTCTCGGTCGAACATGCAGTTGAGCTTTTTTGCGGCTTCGATGATCCTAGGTGAGACTTTATTGTAGTCGTCCAAATTAAGGAGGAGCTGAAGTTAAAGCCATACCGAATACATTTTTCTCGATCTAGAAGCCTAGCAAATATATAGCACCCAAGCTTTGGCGGCATGAAATGGTTGGGCCAGATCCACGAGGTTATCAATTGCCCAGCAAAAATTCCTGATTGGCAACGATGTATTACAGCGTCTCTCGTTTCTCTCTTTTTTGGTCGTTCCATGCCTTCTTGAAAACCTAAGAATAGACAGAACCTGCATTATTCTGTGTTACTTCGATGCTCATCACGTGGAGCAGTGGCGCTCTGCCGTTCTTCAAAACTGAAAGATGCGTTAGTCGCCGTAATTGCTGATATATGGTTCTGGTGCAACCAACAGAGCTCAACCGGGACATCGGCGCAAACTTTGTCGGCACAAACTTCACCACTCTAGGCACGACATAATACGAAGTCGAATCCATATTTTTAGTCCATGCTTCCATGCTTGAGCCGATCCCTTCGGAGCCGCGTCATCCATTTTCCTAACTGGAATAGCACGACCTTGCCAGTGACCTGTAAAGTCAGCCCGGAAGCTATCAACACACCTCCCACCACCAGCCATTTCAAGGGATCCCTTTTCCGTGTATCCTTCGATTTCTCATTCTTGTGGACTTCCAAAGAAGGAGCTGGAACTGCCATCGGCCCACACTCGGTGGTCATGCACGCCAGGATGGCATAGGATGATCGAGGCGCGCCGCTGGCTCGAGCAAGATTGTAAGCCTGAACTGCGGCATCCATTTTCTTTACGAGGCCCCACATTGCCGCCCTGGCACATATCTTAATTAACTCATTCGGTAGACCGTTGTCCTCGAAATGGAAGAAGATCACCTCTGATGCGGGCTGTTGCTGCCTGTTCCCTGATTCTACTGGAAGAATTATAGACATTGTCAGCACCAAAACCTCCCCTTGTGTAACCTATGAGAGGATATCAGTGGTTATTGAAAGAGGAAGGAAGTACCTTGATTTATGCACCAACTAGAATAATAGACCTCTACTCTTCGCGTATTTCTCTGACTCGGTAGAGACGGGTATGTTATTCCCTGTATTGATAGAAACTCGCCTTTAATCTCCAGACATACTTCATCAACGGTAAAGATCAAACATATGTTATGCACGTCGGTTCTTGGTTCCCCATCCTAAAGTAGCGAGAATGACCTTCTCGCGTGGGCGGAAGTTACAACTAAAATGCATTTGGACGGCCCGATAACTTATCTATACCACAAGTGGCTCTAAGAAGACTGGTTCCGGAATTCAAGCGAACAATTTACCTTTGTCACGAAGTAGTAGCTGGATTCAGACTGCCAAATGCGACGGATGATGACGTACTCTCGCTCCGTGGGGATCAGCGGTAACTACACACCCAAATCTGTATATTAGCTCCTAGAGGGAAATAGTTGAATGTGCTGTTATAATGATTCAGTACCTTTCTTATCCAGTGAACAACCATGGTTCCGGTTCGTGGGCAGACGTGTAAAGTCCTGCAGTAGACTAGCATCTTTTCCCACTTGAGACGGAATTCGTCGTCCCAGAAGAAGTCCCTCAGTAAGTCGGGCGAGATGTTCGTGAAAACTGTTCTCGTGCGATACTGTGTCGGGCCAACCTGAAATAAGAGCAATAACAACAATTTGGACGATGAAGGCGACCGTCAGGCGTGGCAGTGCGAGACTATCAACCAGAACCCCTTTTTACCAAAAAAAAAAAAAAAACAAATGGGGTTCGAAGTAGAATGGCTTCGCAAAAACTTTCTTTAGTTTCCCATTTTTCAATCTGCATGAAAGAGAGATCTAGGTGCTACAGCAATTGTCCCAGAGACCATGTGTCCGACGCTGCGAATGCAAAAACGGTTGCACAGTTTCCCAGCACTGAATTACGCAGGAGCTCTAAGAAGTCTCCATGAACATGTGACTAACTGCTTCCAAGAATTCAAGGCAAGGTAGGGCAGTCGGTTCGAAGATTGTCATTCAACACGGAAGTTTGAGAGGATGAGCATCAATCTAAGATGATCAGATTATTAGACAAGAAGATGAACTTTACCGGTGGGTCTCTGAACCAAGCTTGGTATGTCAGGGTTTGAGTTGGTCTCTCCATCATCAGCTGCCATGGCGGACCGCCATCGGACTCCATTATGTAAGACATCAGTTCCTTCAGATCAGTTTCGTCTAAGGCTGCATCTGCACCATTTTTTCTTGAATCAGATGCTGTCGGGATAGAGCTATATAGTTAAAGTACAAGGAAAAAGCTGTGACCGTGACCGATGAATATCGCGGGGACATCACAGTAAGGGATGAGAAAACTGTGCTCCCTATTTCCAACAACTGCGAAAATTCTCGCAATTTCTCCTATCAAACTCAGTGGAATACCTACTTGGCACAAGGTCGGAGGTGGCATCATCGAGCATCTCTGGATGGTTTTCGACATTGTCGGGTTCGGATGAGCGATGAAAAATTCTGTTTAGGACCGAACGTAGCTGACGAGGAGCAAAGGCAATCCCCACCCAGAGAAGCCTCCCGCCGTAGACGTGCGGGAAGCGAATTCTCCATGGACTCCACATCCAAAGATAAGAGCAATGGTTATAATTTCTAGTGGAGAGCAATCCAAGGAGAACAAAAGCCAACGCCAGCACTAGATTTCGTCCCGAAAAGACGGAAGATAAAGCAGGAATGTCTTCCAGATAGATCTTGCCAAACGAATCGTTCGCCATCGTCTCCAAACTTCTTCAGCCTGCTGCAATATTATCCGTCACCTGGGTTCACATTTTCCTGTTTCAAGGCGAAGCGCACCTTGTGATATGTCTTAGGAAGGAAGGAAGGAATGTCCACGTCCCCACTCTTCTTTCTTTTTGTTGCACTATGCCATCCAGCATTTTTCCAAGGCGACAGGTTTCCACTCGTGCCTTTGTTTATTGGGAAGTCCTTGTAGACGACCTTGTAAACAACAATTCCTTTGTTTGATTCGCGGCTATTTGAGGGACAACGTTCCAACCGTAGTTTCTGTCTCGGACGGGAAGCACGATGTGGGCTTCCTGATTAGTGTTTATCGTGTCACGTTGATCACATGGCGTTTCATGATTTCAGGATTGGATAACTCCAGTTGTCTTACCTCCGAAACCGACCCGTTTCGGACATTCCATGCCGCCTATAGATGTTACCCTTGGACCAAGGGCCTTGGTAATGACAAAAGGCAGAAACAAGCCGCCCTGTTTATCAATATGTGATTAAGTCGATATAGTATAAAAGATACTAAATCGTTATCTCTCGTTTAGTTGCCATTCGCTCTACCACGATATATCTCACTCAGTTCCCCTCACAAGTAGTAAAAGCTATAGCTATTTGCCCACTCTTCCAAGCAACTGATCTGGTCAAAATTTATCGGTCAAAATCCACGTGAAGACAACGAAGCAAATTGGCAAAATTCTGCTGGTACCAATTTATCTTCACAGCCCAAAGATCGCATTGCCATTGTTGTCTCCTCATTTACCAAAATCAAAACAAATGAATAGAACAATTGGAGGAGCCCCTGTTGGGACTAACTTTGTATAACCAAGAGAGAAATGTGATCGAGAATATTAGGTCCAATCAGTAGACACCAACTCAGAGAAAGAGAGGGAGAGAGGGAGAGAGAGAGAGAGAGAGAGAGAGAGAGAGAGAGAGAGTACGGATCAAGCAAAAGACGCTCTCTTCCTTTCCATGAGAATGATACTTATCCGCAAACAAAAGCTTAGGCAATTATCGTGCACAAAAAAAATATTCATCTAAAATTCCTTAAAACTACCAGAAAATGGCTCTAGAGGTGAATATCTAATAGAGACAGGGAGGATTCATCCTACTGGCAAACTGGGAGAGATATTAAAGTACAAATTGGGTTCAGTTCTAACCAACAGATGAAAAGGGAAAACATATTCGCCCCTGCCATAATTAATTATACATGCACAACATCCAGCACTCTCCCAGATCACTGGCTCTTTCCATTCCAAGGCTGATGACGAAGAACTGTCCGATAAACCAACCACTTGGAACCTCCTATTCCTGAAAGAGGATGAAATAAAGACATACTTAGTAATTGCTCTGCTCCAAGATATCAAACAAAAGACTAGGACTATGAAATCAAACCAAAATACTCGCAAGAACAAGTAGAAAGAATTGCAACAAAAAGGATTCCAACCCATCACCTAAATGGTGAGTGAACAAAGTATGTCTTAAAACTAATGAGTTACATACAGTTACCACCGTATTGTTGACATGTCGAAGAACTCGATTACAAAATTAACTCCAAAACACGTCATTCATCCAGCGATAATTGTGAAAAGATTTATCTACACTGATGGACCTAATAATAATCCAATTTTTATTGTCAAGTACACTTGGTGAACTCACTATGTTGAGCAGATATTTGAACTAATGATTGTCAAGTTTAGTCAACCATTTAGGACTCCAGGTGGTCCAAGCCTAATTGTCTTGCCAACATTCTATATTTTAGATACTTGTAGATAAATTACATGCTTAACGGGTTTTGGCTTTTATGTGCCTTGTATTTTAGGTATCTGAGATGGTCCAAATACCTATTTAAATGGCAAAGTGAAATTTTTCAGTATTTTTTATCCTCAAGCACAAATTTGAGATCAACCCAAGCACAAAACTTGTGTAGCTTTCCATTGTTGACTCAAAATTTAGTTGTGAATTAACTTCTAACTCCATTTAAGCTAAGTTTGAGTACAAAATTATGGACTTGACTTAGCTTGATGAACTCTTGGTATGCCTACTTTGTTGCACCCAGTCTTAGATGCTCCAGCTTAGCAAATGGGCCGCAACAACCAGTTCATTTCAAATTTATGCAATTTAAGTACTAATGGTAGAAATTGAAATTTTGATATGAAGAAAATGGCTGAGAAAGTCATAATAAATGCTGAAAAGTCTTGATTTTGCCAAGAGCTGTAGCATAAGAGAGAGCAGAAGAGAGAGACAGGAATTTAGGATACAGGCAGCTATCCGCATGCAAAGACATTTGAGTAATACCTGATCCATGGGCGCAGGTTCATTGTCTGTTTGCTCCTCTACATTCTTCTGTTCAACATCAGCTTCATCTTGATTAGTAGAACTCATTTCTTCATCTCTTTCCTTGACACTTCCAGCCCCAGTAACAACCTCCGGTATTTTCAGATCTGCCGGAAGCTGACCCGACTTCAGAGCCTGCTCATTCCAATAATAAGCGCTGCATTATATTAGACACAAAACAAAGGCATACATAATGGAAAGGTGCACAACTTTAATAAAGAAAAATCTAAGCACCTTTTCAAGTCTGGCAACCTCTTCAAGGGTCTGTGAATTCACTATGGCCGCCTGCAAGAGAGAACAAAAATCAAACTATGTACGATCCCCAGCTTAATAAAAGAAGAACACGGTTCCCATTTGCAGAAACCATTTTGATGGAACAGATCAATTATCTAACTCGAATGCATAAGAGAGAACAAAAATCAAACTATGTACAATCCCCAGCTTAATAAAAGAAAACACGGTTCCCATTTGCAGAAACCATTTTGATGGAACAGATCAATTATCTAACTCGAATGCATTGGCACAGTATAGTTGCATCTAGCATTCGACATGGTAGCAAATGGACAATCAAGAGCTCTTCAGAACAAATGATCCAGAAAAGCAGCTCTATTACTAAACACAGGGAATTCTCTAAAGAGAGTTATTTATTTTTCTCTGAAGTTTGAACTCTCCATAACAATACAACTAAGATTGCTCAGGAGGAAGTCAGTAGTAAATCTTTGCTGTAGATCTTCATTTTCCTAATAGGGTCCTAAAGCTATTGACTTCTTAAATAGGCCTCTCCAATGCAATTTCCTCACTTTTCTCTCTGGGGATGTCAGAGGAAGTTCATGGGCCTCACTTTTACTTTTTGAAGAATTGATGATCAATTAATTTAACTCACAATGATTCAATGTGGAAATTCTAATTGAATTACTTTAGCTTTGTAAGTTGTGGCTGTCAGTTGTGTTAATCAGGACGCATCAATTTGTCAATTAAGAAATTCACTTATCAGGTTTATGGAAATTTGCACTAGAAAGATGAATCAGAAAATGGTTGACAAGCTTGGGAACCAACTAATAGCTCAACAACCAAATTGATTCAAAGAGACAGGTTTATGGACCTAAAATGACACTGTTACCAAAAATCGCTGTTCCAATTCTGGAAGATTCTCCTGACTGACTAGTCAGGGAAGTGTTAATCACCAATGCAGAAGAAAAAGAAAACAAATCTAACTGAAAGATAGCATATGAAACCAGATCTAACCCTAGATCCAGTTTTTTCAATGAGGTACTCAATAAACAATTTCAATGCACAAAATTTAGTTAAAACACTCAACAAAATTGAAATATCTATCACTCATCTTAAAGGAAAGAAAAAAGAAAATTGCACAAACACTGGAAGTTCATGCAAAGTAAAGGCAATACCTTTATAGCAATGATTTGCTCCGGTGTTGGGGCAACAACTTTGGAGCCTGCTGTTCTTCGGTGGGTTCAGAAACCTTTTGAACCTCTCCCGGCATAAACGTCTTTGTCGATTCCTTTTTAGCTTCCTCTTCGACTTCTTTAGATGAAAATAGCTGTTCTGCTTCTAATCTCTCCTATCATCCAGGAAAATTAATAATAAATCTACTATTTTCTCTTTGAAACTAGATATAAAATAATTAGACTCAACTACAAGAATGAGTAGAAGTAGAATATGAAACCAGTTATTTGGAACAAAAAATTATTCAAACCCCGGAAAAGGACAGATCAATGCAGTTGAAATTCTATTTGAAACTACAAATGCAATAATTAAGGATCTGTTTGTTTACACTTGAGCAAAAGTGAAATGTACTCTTTTGGTCTCACAAATCTAAAATATCATTCAAACTCCAGAAAATTATAAAAAAGTTATATGTGAATCTTCATATCAATATTTGGTTGTCTTGAAAATTTCAGAAGTTTCGGATTTAGAAAAAGTCAAAGTGCATGAGGTACAAGATTTAGATTAAGCACAAAACAAAAGGTAAAATCAATCCAAACAGGCTCTAAGACTTCCGACACAACTTTAAGAAAAAAGAAGAATAATTTAATATCTAAATGTAGACTATAAAACCATTACTTTGGAGCAAAGAGTTATTCAAACTCTGGAAAACGATAGATAAACCCAGAAGAAGACAAGGTGTATTTTACAAATGTTGTGTGGGAACAATGAACAATAGCAACCAAAGAAAAGCTAAAAATTTCTCTCTGCTATGTATAGACTCAAAATGATATCAAAGTAAACAAAAGTTCAGCACAATACTTTCCAGTCAATGACCTCAAAGAGGCACTGACAGTTGGGCAAGGAGGGCAGGAGGACCATTTTGCACTGATTTTGTGAGTGAAAGAGGACGCAAGATAAGTCAAACATTAATTAGATGAAAATAGATATTTTTCTTCTGATATTCCCTATAATGCAGAACATTATTAACAATCTGTATTTTAGATTCTTTCCAAAACTAAAAATACAGAAACAAATTGTGTTTTAGATTCTTTCTAAAACAAATAGAATCATTACTTTGGGCTATTGAACTGCAATTTAATTGAGCAGAATGTTTTGGTCAAAAAAATTGAGCAGAGAGGCATTCAAACAGGAAAAGGACAGGTAAACATGGAGAGGTAGAAAAACTTATTTAATGGATGTGCTGTTGAAACACTGAATAACAAAACCCACGAAAACACAGATAAAATTTTCTCCCTGCTCTGTATAGACAGAAAATGATATCGAGAAAGTATATATTCACCACAATGGTTCCCATGCAACAACCTAAAAAAGGACCTCTAGCACTTGGGCATTAAACAATTAGGTGTGTAGAAGGATTGTTTTGTATTGATGCTGTGTGTTAAAAAGAGGATGCCAAATCAATTTATCAATGATTATGCCATGAACATGGAGCTTTGGCCTCTTTAGGGCTTCTTTGGCATCTTGCCAGTAGTGAATACAAGCATTTAAGATATTTGATCTACCCCGCTTTTTTCTTTTCTTTATCAGAGAAGTTCTTCCCCTTTTGTTTTGCAGTAATTGACCAACTAGAATGACTGCCTGCATACAAGATTTCAACATGTACATTTTAACCTTAATCACAGATGAACAGACCACTTAGTGAAGTCCATTGAAAGATTCCATAGTAACTGTACCCTATTAACTACCAAGAAAACAATCCAATAATAAGGTATAATTTCGTCATGTTAGTTTGGAATATAATTTGAAAAATAATTTTAATTTGCCAGGTAGCATGAAATGAGGCCTAGTGGATGGTTTAAAGTCACCCCAAAGTCTATCCAAGCATCTTCTAAGGCTCTGCGATGCTAAATCTATGTAAGAAAAGAATGACTGAGGATAGAAGCATCATCAGATAATGCTTTTCCCTCTGGCAGGTAACATTCAGTCTATAACTATTATGCACTTCCAAACATGAAGAGAAAAGGCATGCCAGGAAAGAATACAAATTGCAAATGGTCAACAAACCTTGCTTTTTACTTTCCTGAAATCCAGCACCGAAGCGATTTTAGTTTGTGAATCACATACAACCTATAATTGGGTTTCTTTGTGACATTATTATCCAACAAACCAAGATATTGGAGCCTTGGAAGGGATGCAAGAGGATCAATCTCAGCCAAGTTGACCAATCTGTTGTTTGTAAGAATCAGTGTGTGCAACTTCGGTAAGAACTCTGCCAAGGAAATGAAGAGGTAATGTGAACTTTTGGCTAAACAATAGAGATGTCAAACAATCATCTGATTGCCATTATTACCTCCGATATTGGGGTTGATGCGAGTAATTCTATTGTTATTTATAAGCAAAGTACCCAACCGATTAAGGTATGGAAAGTTTTCCAGCTTAACGATCTCATTGTCGGACAAATCAATAGTGTCAAATTGGTCCTGCACCAAATAAAAGCATGAAGCTGCTTTGCATAGGAAGAGCAAGATATGCCACATACATTATTCGATTAAGTGCATCAGCATAATAGTAACTAATGTCTTTGTTTTACTGTATCACAACCTGTGTGTGTGTGTGTGAGAGAGAGAGAGAGAGAGAGAGAGATGATGAGAATTCCATTGTATGGTCTAGATCCTTTTGACGAAGGTAGAAATTACAGGAGTCGGCAGGTTCTGAGCAATGATTGACCAGATAATAAGCAATATACTATCAAAGGTGTCTCTCCACTTGACGAAACAAATAGCACATAAGCTCCATCAAACAACAGTGAACAAGATGCTCTAAGTGTCAAGAGAGTTTCACTAACAATGCACCAGATTGTCATCAACGTGTGCATCTTGCAATTGCTGAGTTTAAAATAAGACACCAGATGGAGGAATTATTAGGCACTCCCGGCCCATGTTAGCCCATTTCACATGAGCCGTTGTATCATGCAGGTCCCACATGCTCCTGACCTATGTTAGCCCAATCTGCACATCAAGCAGAATGGGCATTGGGCTAACCTAAGCCGGGAGTACCCAAAAAATTAACTCCACTAGACGCTTTTCCTGAGCATAACATGAATAATAGGTCACCAAGAACTCCACTCAAGAAACACTAAATTCTCCTAACATCTCATGCTTGCAACTCACATTAGCAAAACACATCAAAACCCCGATACCCCACAATCACATACGCATAGAAACCCCTTCTTCGCAGCATAGACGATAACGAGCCTCCTCATTGCGTCCAATCATTCCTCACAAGACTCCCAAAAAATGGCAACCGACCAGGGGGCACTCACGCATTCATTCTCATCACCCAAAACCCTAATTACAAAAAGAGAACAAGAGAACGAACCTCAGTGGCCCCCAAGTTCTCGATCACCGCAATCTTGTTACCTAATCACAGAAAAGAAACCACCAACGAAACCTCGGTCACCGACCCATCGAAAACATCCCCGCGCTCGCGCGAAGCCGCGGGGAAAAGGACGCTTAGGGGCGGAAAACGGTAGCACGCGGGGTTACCTCGGAGGTCGAGCTCCCGCTCCTTGATGGCGTTGAAGAAGTGGGGGCTCTTCCAGATCAAGTCCGCCGACAGCCTCACCATCTTCGCGAGGCCCCCTCACAGCTCGATTGCAGCAGCTCCTCCTCCTCGCACGAATTCCTGCTGCTGCAAAGGAAGTGAATGCGCTCGAAGAAGCAGAAGCTCAAGCAGCTGTGGTTCTTCGCAGCAGCAGCAGCAATGGAGGGAACCAGAACAACCCACGCCGATTTGCTTCTGCGCTTTGGGTTTTTGACCTATTTACGGCCCATGGGCCGGTCTTCGTGGCGGACGGATCGGGCCTTCTATTGGGCCGGCCCGGGCTCTGGCTTGGAGAGCCGTTCCCATGGTTTGGTTTGATTGGGTATGAGAAGAATTTCAATCCAAATTTAACCTTCAGCCCCACGTGATATAATAGTTTAGTTCCTTAGTAAATTGAAGTTGTAATTAAATGCTATTAATTCATCATTTTTATACTATTTATTTTCCCATAATCGATACAAAAAAATTCAAATTTATTGCATCAAAATAAAATTCTTGCTGTAGAGTCTAAATGTAATGGTTTTATATCATAAATACAGAACAGCCAAACTAATTCAGCTACAAAAGAAAGGAATCGCTTTGTGATTGCTGTTTGTCTGGCATTGTTTCTCACTAAAAGTATCGACTTTAGAATTGCAGTAGAAAAAGGGTTCTAATTGATACGTTTTTATTAGAGTAGTGTGATTTAATATTTAATTACTCTAATAATTTTTTATTCACTGTATATGTAATATTGGATACAAGTATCTCTTTATAAATTGGGTCGTGCTCGTCACGTTTTCAATTAGGATTTGGGCACAATCCCTTTTTTGTAACATCACCAGAGAAATTGAAACTAGTTACTCGGCATACGCTTGGTGCAGACATATATTGGTAAACACACTTTAAATGTGTATTGTAGATTACGTGACGGAAAAATGATGTGTTTTCTGGGCATCTCTCTCTCTCTCTCTATAATGTAAATAACAAGAATGTGAATTGTAGGTTTTGAGAAGTGGGTATGGTTATTTTGATACGAGGATTAAAGTTCAAGATGATATTATAATTTTCCCTTCGTATGGATAGCTCAACTTAGTAAAAGATTGGAATTACCATGTTAAAAGAAATATTATTATTATGTCCATTGCTAGGGGTGAGTATGATTTGAATGGGTGGTTCCCACCCTGGAACCGGAACCGCCCACTAAGGATTGGTTCCAAAAATTGGAATCGAGACTCGCTCATTGATTTTATGGATTCATTCGGAAATTGGACGGCTGGTTCGGTCTGATTTTTAGCTAGGTCTATGGAACTAATCCCCAATCCCTACAAAGCTTGTTCGGCCTTATATTTGAATTAAATTGCCAGTCATTTATTTTGATTAAGAATTCAAAACTATAAGGTAAAATGAATAGATAATATTTGTCAACTAAAAACTTAATTTATTCAAAAGTCGTGGTGTGATACTTTTAAGGTTTTCTGACACCGGAAACAAGTGGAGAATTAGACTCCACATTAAAAGGCATAATCTCACAAAAGTTAAAACATTAATCACTTGATTCATCTATTTTGAAGGTCATTTTAGTTTAATCTTGGATGGCTAAGGAAAGACTTAATTATACTCTTAAAATGAGCCATTGGCTTTTTGGACATCTCCAATCGGTTCTCTCCTTTCTCTACGTTTGTTTATTTTGTTTATGCAATTGGATTATTAAAATAAAAAGAAAAGTAGGGGTTAATCCTATTATACACTCAAGAGACATAAATTAGTCAATAATGTCAATAACAAATATTCATATATGTACATATATATTTTTTCAAAAAACTACAAAATAATTAAGTAATTGAAACAAAATTTCTTTACACACACACACACACCGATCTAGTCCGGGTTCCACGCCTAGAATTAGAAACCGGACCGGTACTCACAAGTTCCACTAAATTGAAATTGGGAATTGGACCGACCCTCATGGGAACCGTCAGTTCCAGTACAATCCTGTTCAATTAGGTTCTGGGCGGTTCGGGCAGTTCCCAATTCTTTTGTCCACCCTTATCGATTACCAATATGAGAAAAGTACTTACACAATCTTCATAGGATGGATACCAAATATATTTAGAGTTAGTATTGTGAGTGAATTCTTCCATATGCCAATCAATTAACTTTGAGCATGTGAATTATTTTTTATAATAATAGCGAGAAAATATTCAAAGTGGTTTGATATTGCCATGTTAGCATCCTATGTGATGTATATTCTTACTTGTAGCCACAAACATATTGACATGAGAAAAATATTGGTGGCACAAGATGTGTCAGCACAACAAATAAGAAGAGCTTCGAGGTTGCGACGTGTTCAAATTGTGGCCCAAATGCTAGGGAAATTTTTTTTCTTTCCTGCATGCTCTCTCTCTCGCCTGAATCTCTCTCTCTCTCTTTGCCGCCCTTTCTCTCTCCCATCGAGCCCTCGTCCGACCAACGAACAACCACGCTCGACTGATGAGCTTTGCGACGGCAGAGGCAACCTTTCACGGTGAAGATGGAGGCCCTTAGTGTTTCGTCGGACGAGGGCTCGGTCGTGACTCGAAGGGGAAGAAAGAGGGGACAGTTGGGAGGGGGTAGCGATTTGGCGACGGGGGAGTTGGAGGGGTGGCGTAGTGGCTTGTTAGTCAAATGAGGGCTCAGTGGTTTGTCAAAGGGAGAGAGAGGGGGCACAATCGAGAGCGTCGGGTGAATAGAGAGAGAGAGAGAGAGAGAGAGAGAGAGAGAGAGAGAGCATGCAAGATGAGCTAGAGCCGAAGGGGCGATGTAGTGGTTTGTCGATCGAATGAAGGCTCGGTAGGAGAGAGAGAGAGAGAGAGAGAGAGAGAGTATGCAAGGGAGAGAAAAGTGCCCGAGAGAGAGAGAGTATGCAAGGGAGAGAAAAGTGCCCGTTCAATTTAAAATAATTTAACCACCGGGGGTTCGCCTCAGTGGTCACCCTTCTAACATGGAACGAGGAGATGAGGGGTTCAAATCCCCATATTCTCAGGGGGGATGAGGGTAGGGACGCGTAAGTTTCGAGAGTGGATTGCGACTCCTACGCCCTGCAAGAGGCATGGCACAAGTCTGCGAATGAGTGTAAAATAGGAATAGAGTAGGACTGACAAAAAAAAAAATTAAAATAGTTTGCCATTTAGGCCCCATTTTGGAGACGTGTTGCAACCTCATGACTTTTCTTATTTATTGTGCTGACACATCTTGTGCGGCTAATATTTTTCTCATTGACATGTGTCTACCGATTCCATGTCAACATTTAATGTGGACTCTAAGTAAAAAGATTTAAAAGGTCTTCTCTCTTCAGCCCTCTCTTCTTCCTCCTTGGTCCATAGCCTTTCGCCCTCCGCCCCTCCTCCTCCGTTGGCGATGGTAGAGTCATCGGCGCCTTGATTAGGTTGACCCCTGCTATGTCCAAGTCAAGCGTGACTAGAGATTCCTCTGTTTTCTCCGTCTCATCTTTCTTTAGATCTTGAGATATGGCCGTCCATAATGACAGATTGGGAACTCGACCATCGCCGCCTGTAGCCATTGATGAGCTGCTGTCAATGGAGCCATGGTTTAGTAGTCCGATGGTGACCTACGATGCTCGTGGACTACCACGTCCCCTCCGTCATGCTTGGAGTTGACTCCGTCTTCCTTCGTCGTTGCCCGTGGTCAACCTCATCCATGGCCAAGCCACCCCTCCATTGTCACAGCGGCTCATGGTCATGCTCGTCCATATCTGGATTGGAGTCATCCCTCCAGATCTAGTCATGTCCATGGCTCGTGAGGAGGCTTGTCCATAGATTTAGCGGCCATAGACGGTTAGTTCAAGATCCCGACGGCCAAGAACTACGAGCTCAAACAGCCAAAGGAAAAAAAATAGAGGAATAGATGGTAGGGAAAACGGTAGAGTTTGAATGCAGCCATTGATGAGACGACCGAAACTTGAACGCAACCATGGACAAGCAGCGTCATGGATGGGCAAACCACAAAGACGATGGAGAGGGTTGGTCGCGGGACAACGGTCATCTTGGACGTGGCACCATCGGAGGGAGATAGGGAGGTTGGGCTCAAGGTGGCTGGAGATGGAGGAAGTGTAAATGAGAGAGAAAAAAATGAGGTGAATTGGGATTTTTTATTTTGTATAATTAAATCCACATTAGTATATATATATATATATGTGTGTGTGTGTGTGTGTGTGTGTGTGTGTGTGTGTGTGTGTGTGTCGATTTGTAATTGG
The DNA here is from genome assembly GCA_014182575.1 of Eucalyptus decipiens. Classification (NCBI taxonomy): domain Eukaryota; kingdom Viridiplantae; phylum Streptophyta; class Magnoliopsida; order Myrtales; family Myrtaceae; genus Eucalyptus; species Eucalyptus decipiens. The sequence goes on along the minus strand of CM024618.1, from coordinate 23,574,425 downwards.
TTCACATGTTGCAAACCTATTTTATCGATAACAACATATCTAATAAAGGAAATGAAACCAAAAGGAAATGTGTGCAGCTAAAGTGGGAAAATTCCGATTATTCCCTTAAAGTAGCCTCCTCCTTTTTTAAAAAAAGAAAAAGAAAGAAAAGACCCTTGTTTCTGACTTTATTTCAAATGAAACCCTGTATTTGACAATATATATCAATTAGCCTCTACCGCCTAATGCCGGTGGCAATAGTCACCGGCCAAGGTGCACAAGCATCTCACACGCACGAATTTAGGAGCATTTTTGTCCAAAATCATAAAACTATATATCAAGAGAGAAGGGGGAGAGAGAGGCAAAGCGGAGCCTAGGCAGCTATTCCTCATTGAGTTCAAACGAACTCATAGTGGCCACCATCACTGCGACCTCTGCCACCTCCAATCACATGCACTCAGAAAAGGAGTGAATTCGAGGAATTGGCCTTATTCTAAATACTAGATCGAATGCCGTAATTGATCTCGGTCCCATGCTCAAATCTTTAAAACTAGAGCTAATGCAAGAGAAATAACTCGTCTCTTACTAGTAGGTGAAAGCCACTACAAATCATGGCACGACCTCATAATTCAAGGATTGAGATCTACAAAATCTTAAGAAAAATAGCAAATTGAACCACAACCCAACTTGAAGACATTAGTGTAGTAAATGCTTTGAGGCTTTAAGATTGAGTATTTATATTATGACAACATCGATCAAAGTGAGTTCGTTCAAGTGATGGACATTAGATCTTCGTTAGTGCTCGAGTGCCACCACTGTTATCCTCCACTCCCCATACTTCTTTCTCTCTCTATCTCACCTCAGCCGGCCACTTTTTCCACCGGCGATGAACGCGGAGGGGCAAATCGACATAAGCCGGTCGAGTGTAGGGGTTCATTTGAGACGAAATCAAAGTACATGGGGTCATTTGCGAAAATAATTCCACCTCAGGGACTCAATTGAAATTTTCTCGCAAGAGGGGGTAGGTAGGTAAACGGTCCAGTGCAGCCAGCAAGCTACCGCGCCAACCGTCCCCATGACTCCACTTACCCCAGCTTCGTCTCCCATCTCCCCACACAGCCACCCTCTCCGTCGCGTCTCGCCGGAACCGATCGCGCCGCCGCCGCCGCCGCAGCCACAATGGCACTGCGGATCAGCTCCTCCGCCCTCCTCCCGAAGAACTCGCCATCTCCGTCTGTCGGAGCCGACGACGGCGGCTCCGTGAGGCCGGCCTCATTCGTCGATCTGAGGCCGCGCGGACCAGCCGGCCTCGGCCTCCGCGGCTTCGTCCGCGCCGGCGGCAACAGCAACTCCACGAACTGCAACGGCGGCGGCGGCGGCAGCGGCGGCGGCCAGAAGAAAGGAGCGGTGCCGAGCTCTAACTACGTGGTGCCGCTGGACAAGTCGGTGTCGGCGTCCTACTCCTCGTGCATAACCCGCCCCCTCGCCGAGATCCTCCGGGACCTCAACAAGAAGATCCCCGACAACATCATCAAGTCGCTCCCGAACGCTCCCGACGGCGATCCCGATCACGACGCCGATCAGGCCTCCAATCACATTCCCTGGTACAGTTTCGTCCTTCGTTTCGCATCGAGATGGTTCGCCATGTCGACAGCGTGCTTGTATATCCGATGACGGAACGTTGATCTGGTCTGATTTGTTTTTCCCTTCGGATGATTTTCGATTCTGTCTTTTAGGTTCCATGCGAACCGGATGTTGAGCTTCTACGCCCCCGGTATCTTCAATTCCTCAGCTCTCTCTCCCTCTTTCTCTCTCTCGCTGTGAAAATTGATGAATTTCTGTTTTCTGTATCATTTGAGTGTTGCATGAGCCTGCATTGCGCGGTTGATTACGTCTTTGCTTGTTAATCTGAGCTCTCTGGTTTCTGCTTGTGGTCTATCGAGTTCGATTCAACAGAAATGTTTGTGCTCCATTGCAAACCCTTGGCTTGTTGAAAAATTGCTTCTTTCTTCCTGATTTATGATCATAATCTGTGCACATGATCCCATCTTCTGTGTTGAAGCTCTTGCATTTTGATCAATGCATTTCAGCCACATCGCATTCTAAGCCTTACTTGCAAAATCCTTATGTTATTCCAATTACTGGGTTATTTGTTTCTTTTCTGTGAAGACTTCATCGAGGCCTTGCATTCTAAACTTTACTTCCAAATCTAAGACACCTGTGATCTCATTGGTGGAAGTATCCGGTATCATCGGAACAGTTATTCAGCAAGCATGTTCACTAATCAGCTAGGAACCATCAGTAGACTTTATTTGGATATGTACGAGGTCTAGGTATGGATGAATCTCTCATTGCATTGTTGATAGCTCAAAAGCACTACATTTCGCTCCTCGTTGACTATTCTCTGGATTTCCTTTTGGCCACTAGCTATTCTCTTGATTTTATGCCTGCATGAAATGGAAACACGAGTTTCTGCGTGTCTCTTCAGATATTCACTACTAGTTTCCACAGGTTGGTGTGGAGAAATACGCGACGTTATATTCTCGGACAATGGAAGTGTAACCGTGGTGTATCGGGTCACAGTACGAGGATCGGATGGAGAGGTGGGTTCTCTCTTTACAATGTTTACACGTGGCTTGCATATCCTGCAATTTGTCTGTTTTGCAAGTTTGCAGCATAAATGTGCTGTTCCCTCAATTAATATGGGTTTCCATACTCTCGTTCATTTCCAATCGTGAATATTACTAGTGTAATCTAAGAAAAATCAAATTGCAGTATTATTTGATTTAGTAAGACCTTGTGTTTGGATGACTTAGCCTTTGACCTGATATCACTGGCTACTGAATTTTAGGATTGGTTTATTATGAAATGTGGATGTAGTGTATGCTTGAGCAACTTCAAAATTACCATGTCTCACAAATTGTAGAAATAAATGTGTCTATTGTAGAGTAGAAATGATTGGCAAATATATTGTGGTTCTCTGGTTATATTAAGCCTTTAGTGATGGATTTGAATATGTTTTACAGGAGGTATATGTGGTAAATACCTCATATGGAGACAATCTGACCATTGCATCGTGCTTATCAGTGGTTTGTGATTGGCATAAGTAGAGACTAGTAACTAAGGAGAAAGATTTGTGATGAATCGTTATGAGCAGTAGGTATAATGCAAACTGTGGAAGGGAGAGGAACGGACAGAAGAAATTTAGTAGCTTGTTTGCTGGTTACTGTACTTATGGCTGTGAACATGGAAGATGGGAGGGAAGAACTTTGTTGCTCTTCATTCATAGTCAAACAACGGAAATAGAAGTCTTCTAGGTCAAAATCTTTAAGGAGTGCTGCACCTTTCATTACAGGAAGGACAACTAAAGGTTTACGATTGACAGAAGTTAATTTTGTCGACAAAAATAAAGATTGATAAATATTATGCACATCTGAGCAAAAGAATGATAAATATTATGTCATCCATATTGGTGAGGCACCAGTGATTCTAAATAGCATGATATCATGTGGTCCTGAATGTTGGGAAAACCACCATATGCATACAGCAAAATATCAGGTGGACGTGAGAATCATCATATATGCCATGGCAAATTTTCAAATCACTAGTTCTGTTGTAAAGTGAATTGGTTGAATATACCTCTGTCATCCATCCACAGCTGTAACTGACCCTACTTCAACAGGCGCACCGGGAGGCAACTGGGACAGTATCACCTGCCGCTGGTCACGATGCAGATCCAGTTGCTGTGGCAGAGGAAATGGCTTTCTGCAAAGCATGTGCCCGATTTGGTCTTGGTTTGTATTTATACCATGAAGTATAGACATTAGAGATCATACATGGATCTACTCTGCTCACTCGACCGAGAAGAAGGGAGGTGCCAATGGAAATAAACAAGTGATGTCACTCCGTATAGGCATATGAACGTAGCTTTGGATTGCTGCAATATACTGAGTCAAATATTTTTTTTTGTTGATTATGTTGTTTCATTTCACAAAGATGAGCATATTTAGTTTAAGGGGACCTTTAGAACTGCAAAAAACTTCCAAGGAAGGATTGGGAAGGTCTTGTTCTGACCAACATTGACTTTACCTTACCCATTTTTTTTCAGTCCATGCATTTAACTCATGCTTTTTTTCTCAAGCAGACAAGAACGCTGCTTTCAACATCTATTGAATGATTCCGGGTAACAAGAAGCATAGCCCTTACATGTTAAGCACAAGAGAGAGGCAAAACTTGATCGAGTCAGCGATAATTTGAAAAAGGAGAGGCGCTCAATAATCTAAGGAGAAACAATTTAGTTTTCACGAGATCATCAATGAGATTAACTCTGAAGTTGAATTGTTAGTTCAGAGCTCATGATTGAATGATGTCGTCTTACTTTGCTTAAAGATGTTGAACTCTTATTCTGAGTTCAAAGCTTTTGAGGAGGAAATCGTTCTACTGTATAGCTTGTTAATCTCAGCATTGAAAGCGCTTGGGCACTCGTTCTTTTCATTGCATCTTAGGGAGTTAAGTCATCTTTTATTAAGTGATAAAAACATAAGGATAGTAGATTCTCGACACTAATTTTTGCTTTCGGCTTTAACCCTTTTCCACACTGCGCGCGCAAGTCCACGATTTCCAGTTCCAACTGTTGAATAATGGTAATTATAATAATGATAAGAGGAAACCTGAATTTTCATCTCATTTATCTTTAACTCATTGAAAATAAGGGAACAATAAAAACATTCAGGGGGCATGTATCATGACTTTCGAGAAAGCCATTTTCATTTCGTTGATGTTCGTTGAATTTAGCGAGAGAGATATGCGGTTTGGAAATTAAGGAATGGGGAATTTTTACTAATAAGAAGATTGGGTGGAAATTAGTCCTCGGTGGCAATGAATGAAATTCAGGATAAGTCAGGCGATAGATATTTTTCTTAGCAGTGCGTTTACTGTTGACAAGGATTGATTGCTCACGTGCCCAGAATTAGTGATTGGCCTAGTTTGTATTTTTTTTTTTTTTTTGATATGTGCATTATAAATCCTAAAATTTATTGTGAAAATGCAATTAAGTTCTAAAATTTATAAAAAGCGCAATCAAGTCATAAAATTTATCAAGTTGATGCAATTGAGTCATTCTATTAACACCATCAACTGTCTAACGGAAAATACTGATGTGGTATTTTTAAATTAATTTATTTTCCTATGTGGCATTTTTAATCACTTTTTGATTTAAATCTTATTTAAATAGTAGCAAAAAACTAAAAAAAGCTAAATGGGAAAAACAAAGTTGTAAGGATCGTGGTTGCCCTCGCCACCATGGATAAGGGCAGCAGGCCATTGGCGTAGCCACCCCTATCGTCAGAAAGGGTTGGCGGGGGTTGGCAGGGCTTCGGCCAAGGCCGATGACCCTTGTCGATGGTAGGTGAGGGCTCAACGACCCTTGCCCAAATTTACGCAAATTTACGACAGATTTATTAATTTAAAGTTTTTAGTGACCTTAAAATTAATTTAAGATAAATTTATTATAAATATGTCAATTTGAAATTTTTGTGATAATATTATTCTTTTCTTTTCCTTTCTTTTTTTTTTTGACTATCTTCCTCCGCTCCTACCGACCAAAAAAAAAAAAAAAGAAACATTCCTCCGCTCCTCATGATCCCGATCACAAACCACCGTCGGATTGGTCAAATGAAGACTATTGGTCAACAAAAGCAACCGCATACGACTTGCCCCAGTTGCTTTGGACAATGCTGCGCCCCAAATTATCTTCATGAGAACAAGGAAAAAGAAATTATATTTCAGTAACGTGAAGCGTGTAGGGCAGGAGCTCAACCTGTCTCTTTAATCTGATTTTTTTTTTGTACAGATAAAAAAAATAATACACCATTTTCTAATTTTCCGATTCGATTAATAGCTTGAGGACCGTGACCGCTTGAGATTATTTTTAAGTGGGAACATAAGAACGCGAGTGACATCAGTTGCATTCAAATTAAGCACTTAATTACTCAATAAATCCTTTTTATGCAATACTAATGAAATCGTAGTACCTTACTGTCAAAATAAAGTTCTTGCAAATCCCTCAATGAAAATGAGTGATCAAAGAAAGTGAATTTATTTAGGCTAGCCAAAACTACAATAATATTTCTCTTAGGCTAGGTTATGTCACATAAAAGACCATCGACTTTAATTTTAATCTCCATTCAAGTCTAAATTGATTTTCATCTCATACTTTTTAAATCTCATTAAAAAGCACAAACTTTCAGTTAATACCTAGATCTAACCCTCATGAAGTTTCAATTGAATGACGCCATTAAAGTTTCGACATGCCACACGTATTTGGCGACCTGTAACTATCTCCGTGATTGATCTTGGAATTCGAATAGTTTTGAACCAAGTAGAAGGAGGAAACATGAGCACTTTTAAGTTTGAATTTTCGCAAAAAAAAAAAAAAAAAAAAATCGAAATGGACTGAAGAAATGACTTACCCGGGTCTAATGAGGCACACACAAGTGGTTCGCCGGATTCGAACAATGCACGGAAACTGAGAAAATTGGAACCATAAGGTCGCCATCGGTGGTGTTCAAAAATAGGGAAGCACTCGGAATATGTGCAATCCTTCCAGGTCAACACAACCGTGACTCGCCAAGTTGTGACATCCAAGCCAAGATTTGGTGCCTCTTTACTAGAAAAATAAAATTCCGTACTAAAATTGAATCCGAGCTAAAGTTGTTGTTTTATATGAGACAACAATAAAAATAAAAAGCTTGAGTCGGAATTGAAACCCAAGCTAAAGTTGATGTTTTCCTGCGGTGATCTGTGCATTAAATGCTTACAGTTCTATCCATTTGAAGAATTTGGCACCACATAGATCCACAGCGAGAAGCTTGTAGCCGCTAGCAATAGCAACTTCTCCAAATTCTAAATTTCTCTTTAAGGCTATGGGACTCTTTTAGGCGACTAAGCCAGAAAAAGGGATGTGATGGTGTACTCTTTTAACTGCAATCTGCGCCCTCTAGGCAGCAACCTAAAACCAAGTTTTGCAAGGCATTCGATTACAACAAATCCATCGTCACCTTCAACCCCGAGCGTCGAAAGGTCAGGCAGTGCTTCTGGGTGTCCTCATAACTGCTAGGCAAACTAGGGCAGCATCGAAGGGACCATTGGTCCTTGCTTCCAAGCAATAACATGACATAACGTCCATTCTTTCTGTCTTTTGCTGAATCTTTCCATGACCCGACGGGTAAGCTGATGAAATTAATAGTTTATTTTGTCCACATGGTTAACCAACATCTCAAAGTGTAAATGAATTGTCTACAAACTCCATCGTTCACTTCTCATTAGCCAGAGGCAAGCCAGTCTTTGTGATTCCTTCAAACTTCAGGAAGAACTCCGTAAGAACGCGCGATATTGACTCGGAACATTCCAATAGGGAAGTACTGGACAATTTGGAAAGAGGGATTTGGTCTCGGTGGGTAAAAGGGGTTGTACACCTACAAGATAAGCTTGTCGGGCTCGACCTCACCTAGCGACGGCGAGACTCAGGCTGAAGAGGCTCAGCCTCGCTGAGGGTTAGCGAGGCTCGTTAAAGGCCTGTGACCAGCTAGAAAAAGAAGAAGAAGGGAAAAAAAGAAGAAGATAAAAATGTAATAAAATTTATTAAAAAGTTAAAAAAAATTTTAAATCACAAAAAAATTTTAGGTCATACAAAATGCATTTCTATTATGGAAATATAAATTTTGTGTAATTACCAAACGTCTTTGAATGCTCATAAATTTATTTAAGGAATGAAATCAGAATAAACCATTTTTCAGTAAAAATTATTTTCAGAAATAAAATGGTTACCAAATACATGCTTAATAAAAAAAAAAAAAGTGATCTTATTCTTCTTCAACCTTTCAATCAAAATCGTCTTAAATGGAGAATGAGGGAGGGTTTTTCATTATACTTCGAAAAAAACAATTAAGTATTCTGAACATTTTAATAGTAGAGGTTTCAAAGCCTATATCCTCATCCTTCTTTGGACAGAAAAACCTAAAATTGTTATTAATAAAGGAAGTCAACAGGATAACAGTGCTGAGAAATGTCTGAGTGAGAAGGGCGCATATTGATGGATCGTGTGCATATTCCGGTTAATGCAATTTTAAGTCAACATGACACGCACGAAATCCACGTATTCTCCGCCCAACATCAGCTTTTTATTAAATTGGTGTCCATGCCATTTGCATTTCAATTAACTATTGAAAGTATGACAATAAACATATTAAAACATAAAAGAGATCTAATTGAACTATTTGAAAGTTCCGATTTGACATTGCATGTTAGCCAAAAGTGATTTAATGGAACCGACCGATAATTCAAGTAGGGCAGTGCATATTGATAAACGTTCACAAACTGGTAGCATCATTATTACTTTTAGCAATACAGGCTAAATTTTGTTTGCATCTCGATTTGAAGAAGGCAAGAGGTGGTGATCTAATGCATTTTGCAAATTCACTTCCCAATTGCTGTATAACATGTTGGAATTAAATGAGAAATGATATCTCACCAGGAGCCTTCCCATAATTATTTCTGGTGCCACGACGCCAAACTATAAACATTGCACTATTCTCGTAATGTCCGTAGAGAAGTTGGCTCTGTAGTGAAAACTATAAATCGCCTGGTTGGAATTAGCAAGAAATAAGAAGATATTCAAAAGTGGATCTTCAATATTATTAAGAACCGGACACAATAACGCATGAAAAATGACTTCAAAACTTACCATCTCTAGTGAATGCTCCAAATTTCCTCACATTGAAATTGCGAAGTTGCTCTAAACTGACCGTAGAAAGTGGCATTTCTGGTGGTACTTGAACACAAAGCTCACGCGAGACTTGTCCCATGGTCGGTCGAAACTGTGGATCAGAGTGCAAGCATGCAAACGCTAATTTGGCGATTAAGACCAAATTTTGCGCATCTTGAAGATGAATCCTAGAGAGTGAGAGACGTTGGTCAAGCACATCCTTCAACAGCATCGGCGATCCAGTTTGGCTAGAGGATGAACAATCCTGTAGTACAAGATCTCCTGGATGCTTTCCCATGATTGTCTCTAATGCGACAATTCCAAAGCTATATACATCGCATTTTTCGGTAGGAATCGTAGAATAAGCCAATTCTGCAAATGGGAAATTCACTTTATTTTTATTTTTATAACCTCAATCATAGGTTTTAATCAAGTTCACATAATTGCTTCCCATGACATGACGGTTACAAGTACAAATGCCCGCTCAATCTTCACTCATAACACTGATTTGATCCGGGAGTTTATATTTCGGTGAAGTTTCAAAGGTTTTGTTCGACGAATAAAGTACATGCATCATTTAGGTAACACGAACTTAACATCCTTGAAATGAATCGATTATGATTTTTTTTTTTTTCATTTGCTAATTCCTCCTTATTGGGGAAATCCAAAAAGCTTTCTGATCAACATTGAACTTGAAAGCTCTATACGAGTAAGCAAATTTTTCATAAGAGGATTAAATAACTAGAGACATGCAGTAAACTAGTAAAAGTTCAATTATAAATGGAATGTCTGACATAGAATGCCTTTAAAATTGAGAAAATTACGAAGTACCTGGAGCAATATACCCAATGGTGCCAGCAATAGTTGTCCAGTTTGATGAATCAGGCCTCAATAGTCTTGCAGTGCCAAAATCAGAAACATGGGCCTCATAATCACGATCCAATAGAATGTTGTTACTGGTCAAGTCTCGATGAATCACTGGAGGTGAAGATTCATGATGCATATAGGATAATGCATTGGCAACTCCTCGGACCACATTCACTCTCTTGTCCCATTGAAATTCGGTTGCCCTTTCATCATCATTCAAAGTTGTTCTCAAGCTTCCTCTTTCCATGTATTCGTACACCAAAAAACAACGTCAGGTATAAGAGCAAAACCCATAAAATTTCACGATGTTGCGATGGTGTAAATTTATTAAGGCTCGAATTTCCCTTTCAAATGCTATCAAATCAACGACCTCACTATCATCCTGAGATGATAAGGTTTGCTTGACAGCAACCATTTGACCTTCGGATATCTCGGCTTTATAAACAATTCCATGTGCTCCTTCCCCCACATAGTACTTGGAGTCGAATCCTTCTGTGGCCTCGACAATTCGGTCATAAAAAACTTTGCCATCATAACTCCAAATACCCATGAAAGCCAAATCATTGGCTTGTTCATTATTCTCTCTCCTGATATTTCTTCTTTGATGATGAACGATGATTACAAGAACTATCAAAGTGCAAGAGAGAAGTATAAACCCCGAGAAAGAGAGAATGAGGATTACCGTAATTCTAGCTCCAAAGTGTTGATTGTGTTTCTTGCTCCCAGTGGCATTGCATTTCGGTAAACCAACAACATTTCCACAGAGCCCTTTGTTATGCTGAATTGCTTCAAATGGAGCCTCATTGAAAGCTTTGACATTTGGGAGAGGACCTTCTAGGTTATTGTAGGATAAATCGATGGAAGTTAAGGCCGACATAACACCAAACGTATGTGGAATAGAACCTGAAAGGCTATTATGGGAGATATTGAGAACTCGCAGCATTCTCAACTGTCCTAGTCCTCCTGGTATGTTTCCGGTCAACAAATTATGACTCAAGTCAAGAACCTCTAGAAATTGTGCATTGCCTATCTTAGAAGGAATACTTCTCCAAAATTTGTTTCTACTCAAGTTCAAACTCAACAAGCTTTTGCATGAGACTATCAGCATCGGTATTGATCCGCTCAAATTATTTGATGCCAAGTTTAGATGTGCCAAATGGGATAAAAGTCCAATCTCAATTGGAACATTTCCTGTTATAGTGTTGCTGCTTAGATTGAGTTCAAACAACAACATCAAGCTTCCGAATTCTCTAGGAATCTCTCCGCTTAAACAATTGAAAGAAAGGTCTAGGGCTTGTAACTGAGCCATCCTTCCAAGTATTGCAGGTATCTCCCCAGAAATTTGGTTGTCTGATATTCAAAAGCTCGTCAAATTAGGACAATGCTCCCATTTCCAGGAAAGTTTGCCGTTCAAATGATTGTGGCTCAAGTCCACATAATTTAGATGCGGATACATTCCGAAAGCTTCTGTTATTTTTCCAGTAAGTTGGTTTCCTTCTAGCCTCAATCTAATTAATGTGCTACAGTTTTGTAAGCTTGTTGGAATGGGACCCGTGAACCGATTATTGAAAACATGAAAATATTGCAATGACCTCCCAAGGCATACATCTTGTGGCAGTACCCCTCAAATTCATTATTAGAAAGAAATAGTATCCTCAAGCATGTTAACCTATTAAATCCAGACGGCAAGGATCCATTGAATTTATTGGCAACAAGGTTTAACACGGTCAAATTGAGCAAGTTTCCAATTGATGCAGGGATTGGACCGGTCAAATTATTATTAAATACCAGCAATACTCTAAGAGATATCAACTCTTGTGGAATCGAACCTGAAAGATGATTTGAGCTAAAAGACAATCCTTTGAGATGTATCAATCTCCCCATTTTTGAAGGGATCGAACCTGAGATTCTATTTACATGGAGCCCAAGATAAGATAAACTTGTTATGTTTGCAATGGAACGAGGAATTGAACCAATGAGAACGTTGTATGATAGGTCAAATTCAATAAGAGAAGTGAGCCTCCCGATTTCTGAAGGTATGGGTCCCGAAAGTCCATTTTTCGATAAGTAAAGATCCTTCAAATTCCTCAAGTCACTTATCTCTCTCGGAATGGAACCATAAAACTTATTTGCACATTGATACAAATAACGAAGACTTTGGAGCATGCCTATACTTGGAGGAATGTCCCCAGACAGTTCATTGACACAAAGATCAAGAAAGTTGAGTTTGGAGAGGTTACCGATACTTGAGGGGATGGAGCCATAGATCGAGTTATTGTCAAGTTCAAAGCTAACCACACTAGTTAAGCACGAGAAGTCAAGGCCGTCCAAAGTTCCTCTCAAACCAAGGGAGGAAAGACTTAGATGGGTGATGGCTCCGTGGTCCTTGCAAGTGACACCGGCAAAGCGGCAAGGATTGCTGCCATGCCACGAAGATAGGAGAGATTGACTATGGTTGTCAAGAGTAGACTTCCAATTGAGGAGAGCCCTGCTTCATCCTTATGGCCAGCTGTGTTGATGGTGAAAAGAGAAGTAGAGGAAGCATAAACGCCTGGACCACGAAATAAAGGGGTGCCAGCCAAGAAGAGTGAGAAGAAGAAGAAGAAGAAGAAGACGCCTGAAGGAGACTGGTTGGACAGCAGTAAGAAGAAAACCATGATTTGGAGAATGGTTGGTTTTTGGGAGGTGAGATAGTTCAGGTCTACATAGTGTTAACTGAGATTGATGACATGCTTATAGATGGAACATCATCCTTGAAGTCTCTTATCGAGGCGAACGCCTTTTACAGCTGTACAGCGTTTTTCGGCAAATGGGTCCTTTCGTGAACAATTTCTTTTGTATTGCAAGATATAATCTCGTCCTTTTTCAATCAGTTTAGCGTGATTGACTGACTTTTCCAAGTCTTCATTGAAATTGACATTCAAGCAAATTCGTGGAAGATGGACGATATTTTTCAAATTCGTGGAAGATGCACGATTTTTTTTACTGTAAGACGGGCATGATTGACTGACTTTTCCAAGTCTTCATTGAAATTGACATTCAAGCAAATTCGTGGAAGATGGACGATTTTTTTACTGTAAGACGGGCATGATTGACTGACTTTTCCAAGTCTTCATTGAAATTGACATTCAAGCAAATTCGTGGAAGATGGACGATTCGGACCACTAGTTAGTCAGGTCGATTTGGGAGTCTTCCCATCTTGCTCAGGTCTTTCAGTTGATGCCAGAACATTGATTAAGATTTGAAAGTCGATTTTCGTTCCATGATGGAATCGGATTCTCTTTTTAAATGACAAAAAGTCAGAATTTTAGGAGAAAACGCATAAGCTTGCACATTATTTCTATCCAGTCGCTGCTTTTGACGGATGACATTCAAGAAAGTTCGTTGGATATGAAATTGGCGTTTCCATTTTCTGAGAGTCTCGTGATTCTTATCATCCTCACAAAGAGTTGATACCGGACAGCACAAGACGGAAATGGTAGAGGAATTCAACATATTAAAGCTTGGTCTGATTAGAGGTGTCCGCGGTAAATATTTGAGGCGTGGTGCTATTGGTTATTTTATGGTGCGGTAAAGAAAAGAAATCTACGACTATGTGCTATTGACTAGAACCGTCCACGGTAAATATCTGTAAACTGTCGTAAACCAAACTTGACAAAGGTAAGCTAGGGACATCTCTCACCTCGCTAGGGTCTCTCCTCTCCCCCTCATCTTCACATAGCTTTCTTCTTTATCCTCTATGAAGGAGAGGGTTTGAGTTAAATCTCTCCTTCCCCCTCCCTTTTTTTCCTTTTTCTTTTGCTGATTTGGTTCTTTATTTTCTTTTTCTTGCTTTTCTCATGTTTTGAGGAATTTTTCTCTTCTGATCTAGTCTAGATCTAGAAGTTTTTCTCTCCCGTTTCAAGGAGGTTTCTATCCCGATCTGGTCTAGATTTAGAGTTTTTTGCGTGTATGTTTACGGGGTTTCGCTTCCCTTGTATTTCATTGGTGTACAAGTCTAGTTGCGAAAGTAATCAAAGGAGTTTCGTGAAAGTTTTGCTCTCACAAATGTTAAATCTATGCGTGTTTAACCTCGTTGAACGTAAGCATGCACCATCAAAAGGTAAAGCGATTGCTACTAATGGAGAACTCAGTGTGTGCTCATTACTGAAGATGGATGTAGTGATCAGCCGTCGATTTTGGTTTGAAAACGTCACTGTTCCGCTTTTTAAGGGTATGACCCCCTAACCTTATTCTGATGATTCATCTTCTTATTTGGAGCTTGTTTTGTTTTGGATTTGTCTAGGATTTCTCTTGATTTGCAGTTAGGCTGCATTTCTCTATAATATATCCATGGAAATGAATGGAATGTTTTCTTTTACCAAAAAAATAAAGAAACTCGACAAAGGTGTGCTATATGTTTTAACAGACTATCATAAATCTATGCTAGTCGATGTAATCATGAAATATACAACTTCACAACATTTTGCTCTTGCTATTGACAGGTCGTGGTTGGCCAACTCATCCTCATCACAATTACAATGACTCCCAACATGCGACGTTTTGTTCTTTTGCTATGACCGGCCGACATAACCAAAGGTGCTGGTCAAATATGTAAAAACGCTAAATATGAATGGGTTGTCGTAATCGAAGGTGTTGATCAAACTATTTTGGCTATGGCCGGACCTCGTAATCGAAGGTGCTGGTCTAATCACACTGATTCCCAAGGCGTGGTGAAGTCCGATTATGCAAATCAATTAAACACTGGTGTTGGTCAGCAGAGTTTTATTTCACCAAGAGATGCTAGGGCTCTACACGTTTTTTGGTGTGAATATGGACGGGTTGTTTTCTTCGTGTTTTATGTCGTATATACGGTGCAAGTGTAGTATCTGAACTCTTAATGGCGAGTGGCATGGCGTCGTTAATTTGAGGTCTTACGCGGTTGTGAGCAAAAGTACACACATAGGTAATTGAATGAGAGAGGAGTTTCTTTCATCAATGTCGGACCTAAATAAACATAATTGTAGTAATTAAAACCTTAAAGAAATATAGTGTAAAATAGTTTTTAAACCCAAGTAAGTGGCCAGTCAATCTACATTGCACGAAAAATTAGTGGAGAAAGGTCACAAGCGGCAACTTTGTTTTTCACTTAGTCTTCTCCTTGCCCCTCGTACGGCCATTAGGACGGATAAGTGAAACTCGTTTGAAGTAAAATAGGGGGGAGAATCGCTGAATTGCAGCATGCGTCATCTTGGGTGCTGACCTTGGGGTCATAACTTGGTGATAGAGGTCTCAAGAAGAGTGAGGCTTCATTTAAGTTATATCCAAGGAATTTGGAGTTGGTTTGGGCAAGCTTCTGTCCAGACGTCAGGCAACCTGTGGGCTATCGTGGCGGGAAAATTTAATGTGCGATACTATTAGTGACTCACTAATCTAATCATGGCATCCTTCGACTCAAACGGACGTTTTAAAGCTTGAAAATATCTGAGGTGGTTGAATTAAATTGATTTTGTTGCAGTTCAGACTTTTCAATTTGTGATTAGACAAACTGTAAATTTCTTAGTTTAAAGTCGGTTAATCTTCTCATTACGATGTCAATTAAACATGGCTTAAAGGTGCTTATTTGACATTTAAAGAAGTAAGAATGGATTTTGGCTAAGAGACATGAAATCTGAACAGTTTTACCGGTTTAATGACTCCATAAGTTTGAATGATCAACTTGTGCTTAGTGATTGTGGAAATGAGGTGGATCCAATTCTCGTTATGATATAAGTCCTTTTGTTATATTTGTCATGGAATGGTTATTGGTGAACTGTTCACGTGGATTTGATCATCAAAATGACTTTGCTAATTACACACGAACCGGCTTAAGTCAATGTAGTAAATGTTATGTATCCAGTGGAACTGGAATGGAACAAACCGCACTAGCAAGTACTGGACCGATTGAATATCTGGGTACATGTTATTTAGGCCATGAACATTGTTACCGGACATCGGTCATGGCCTATCTCGCTCCATGAGCGACGCCCCTATTAAGGGAGACTGAACTGGGACTTCCATCAGTACTTTTATCGACCCGGGAGTTGGATCCGTTACTATTATCGTATTAAAGACATGGCTAGGCATATTATTATTCGCCTATAGGTGATGACTCTTGTATGATACGAGTCATTGGCGAGTAAGTCGACTATACCGATCCATTTGTGTATATTCAGTGAGCTACTATATGATACTTACACGTTACGCTACGTACGTTGTGTTGACTCTATTGTATAATTGGCATTGAATGTTGGACTCGCTTTAGTGAATCTATGGTTAATTTGTGGCCATTTGAGCTTCGAATCTATAAATGCTAAAGGGGTCCTGTTTAGATTTCATGCTTTGCGCTTGGAAGTTTCTTTTACTGAGCTAGTGGTTGCTCAATCCTTATTTATACTTTTTTGGGAAAAGTATTAGAAAAGTCCTAAACCTTTTATGGGTGTCAATTTAGTCATAAACCTTTTGACTTAATGTCAATTTAGTCGTAAACCTTTTATTGGTGCAAATTTACTTCTAAAGTTTTTGATTTGGTTCCAATATAGTCCTAAAACATTTTATCTATTGCCAATTCAGTCATTTTGACTAATTTTGACTAGATATTATTGATGTAAACGCTGGTCGGCTAACATGGCACAGCTGGTGTTAACGTGTATAATTTTTAATATTTTAATATTTTTTTTGAATTATTTATTTATTTTCTTTTCCCTTTCCTTTTTCCTTTTTTCCCTCCTCCTCCCTCCTTTGGCCGGTTGCCATTTGGGTGATTGACCAGAGGTGAGGGCTATGTGAGGTTGAGGTCGACCTTGCTAGCGGTTGCAAGGGTGGCCTCGCGCTAGGCTGGCGAGGGTTGAGCTTCACTAGAGGCTGCAAGGTTGTGCTTATAAGGGTTTGAGTCCTCACTAGTGGTTGGGCGAGACTCGACCTCACTTGAGTTGGTGAGGTCGAGCCTTGCTCATGGTTGCCGAGGCTGGACCCTCATCAGATTTGGCGAGGGCAAGCCTCCTCGCCTAGCATAAGACCGCCCTCAAGGTTGTTTGCAAGGGCTTGTTGGAGGCCGGTGAGGTCGACCATAACCTCACTAGCGATTAGTTGGAGGAAGGAGGAGGAGAGGAGAAAAAAAGGAAAAGAAAAGAAAAGGAAAACGAAAAAAAAAAAAAAAAAAAAATAATTCCAAAAATACTAAATTTCATTAAAAATTATTCACATCAAGTGGTTGTGCAGTACGTCAGTTGATTGGCGTTCACATCAGCAATATCCAGTCAAAATTAGCCGAAACAACTAAATTGGCATTAGATCAGAAGTTTTAGGACTAAATTAATACCAAGTCAAAAAGTTTAGGAGTAAATTAACACCAACATAAAGTTTAAGACTAAATTAACACAAAGTTAAAAGGTTTAAAACTAAATTGGCACAAATATAAGGTTTATAATTAAATTGACACAAATGTAAAATATTTATAATTTTTTTGACACTTTTCCATATATTTTTTAGGTTGGATTGATCTAGTAGATGAGACGTCTTTTAGTAGAGTTGTGATCTTGAAGAGGATCTAATTTTTTTTATAGCTTATTGCTGTAAAAGTTACTGGAAAAGATGGAAAATAAGGATAACTATCTGAAACGTGAAAGCATTATCCTTTAGGATAATTTCATCTATTGGAGTTCAAAACTTGATGCTATAGGCTCTAGCGGTTATTCCCCATGATACAATAGATCTAATTCCAGCAAGGGATTCTTCTTTAGGCGATTACGCCCTGAAAAAAAAATGGGATCGTGCACTCTCGACTGCACTTTGCACCATAGGCAGAAACCTGAAACCCAGTTTTGCAAGCCATTCACTCACCCCCCAAGGCGCATGTCAATCACAGCAATCCATCGTCACCATCAACCCAAGCCTCAAAAGGTTAGGCGGTACATTTTTCTGGGTGTTCTCATATCCGCTAGACAAATTAGAGCAGCATCTAAGGACGGATTGTCCTTGCTTCCGAGCAATATCAATGATATAAACGTCCATCACGCCTCGTTTTTGGCAATAAGGGAAGGATTTGTTTCTGTCCCTTTGTCGAATCTTTCCATGACCCCATGGATAAGCTGATGAAATTAATAGCTTATTTGGTCTATATTGTCAACCAACATCTCAAGGAGTAAACGTACTCCGCCTACAAACTCCATGGCTCACTTCTCATTAGGTAGAGGCAAGCCAGTCTTTGTAATTTCTTTCAAAATTCCGCTCAGGAATAACTCCATAAGAACACAAGACATCGACTCCAACGTTCCTAGAGTGAGGAGCTGGACAATTTGGAGGAAGGACCTTGGTTTCGCCACGTAAAAAGGGATTGTACAACTACAAGAGAAGCTAGTCCAGCAAGGGGGGTATATTCAAACTTTACACATGCTTCTTATTATAAGTTTCGTCACCCACATAGTATGATACAATTTTCAGTAATAGGGTAGAAACCGAAAACAGAACACCCAGGGTTATTTTGTACCAGAAACATCAAACTCTACTCATATAGAGTTTTCAGCAGGCCGAGGATGGTATGCCCGGCGCCTCAGCTGTGACTCTGGAGTAGGCTGCTGTAAGAAGATCTTGGTAGGGTCATTGGGATCCACATATCTGCAAAATCAACAGCAGATGGTTAGCACTTCATCCCTCAATTCTATCATCAGCTTCAATAGAAAAATAAAGAATTCCGTCATATGCTAATGTACTGAGCCAATCACAAGCGTATCAGGCCATGTTAAACAACATGGACCAACATCTCTTTTGCAATTGCAATTGCTCTACATATCCCCTAGTCACTCAATATAACGAGCCAACCCGGGTTCTGTCTCTCTTGCTCTTAAATGATTTTCTATAAAGCAGAGTACTAGCACTTACGCATGTCTCATCATCTCATCAACCGGAGTTCCTGCTGCTTGTAAAGGATCCACATGTGGCGCACTTTCAGCGTTAACATGCTGATTGTATTGCCTCACAGAGGATATCAAGTTGAAAAAGAGCGGCACAAAGGTCCCACATCCACCCTCCTTGAACAATATCTTAAAAGTATGAGTGGAAAAAAGTGCCCCGTGCTGGTTATCTGGTACCACCTGGGGTCATTAATAAAAGATGAGTGTCCAAATTCATAGTGAATAATGATAATCACAAATTGTATACTTACAGGCTCCACAAAGCCAGATATGTTGTTGCAGAAAAATATTGGTTGATTGAACTTCTCACCATTGACATATAGCTGCAGAGTGAAGCAACGACAGTGGTAAGATGAATAATATTAAGTTACGAAGATAATGCAGAAAAGTCATAATGTCCACCAGAAACTCCACTTTGACTTGAAATCACAAGAACGTCCAATGATCATTAAAGAAAAGGAAACAAATGACAAAACAGTCCTCAATCAGGGAAACAAAACAGAAAGTGGAAGTAGTCTAGCCTTTCTTTAGCATGCAATTTGGGTACACAGGTACTAAACTAGTTATTGTCAATTGAGGGTATCGACAAATACATAGGCCATTGTTTCACCCTGTACATAATCATCCAGAGACTCATTTTCCATGATAACAAAATTTCAACAAACGATAAAATCATTCACAAAGTCCAGCCTCTGAGTCCACTGTAGGTGCTGTTCACTCTTTTTTGCAGTTACATCATATTTTATCATTTGTATGTTTTATATGGTCATCAAACAAAAATATATTTTCACCGAAAAAGATCATTTTGTACATGAAACATGAATGCCTCATATGAGTAAGTACTTTTTCATTTTCTTTTGGTCATCAGAACTCTTAAGATAAAAAATTATCAATTGAATCAGGCTTCTGGTTAGCCAATGTTATCTGTGTCAAGTCTATACCTACACCAAACCACAGAAAACAGCTACAAGCAAATACAGAATACAGCCAACATTTTCCACCACAAGTGAATTCATAATTCCCATCGACCAAGTAACTCGAACTCTCACAACAAAGTACATGAGATAGCTCAAAACAATTTCTCTGATGTTTATCCTGAGCAAAGCAACATAATCATCAAACGAATAACATATATATATATATATATATATATATATATATATATATATACACACACACACAAACACACACATATGCAGAAGTTTTGACCAAAAATGCAACAGCTACCAAACTATTACGTGGCCAGAGTGATGGCTATCGGAGAGACATCCATCTGCATCAAAGTACAAATGCCGTACAGAGACTGGCTGGATAAAATATGATGGAACAAGTCTGGCGAGATGGATCTAATGAACTTTGCAGCCCTAAAAAGAATGAAACTATTCCATTGATTTGAAATATTCTCTAAGAGCCGCTTGACATATTTCCCTATGGAAATTGCCCTCAATATATATTTAATTTGACATTTTCTCAGAAAGAAAAAGCAAAAGTACAGTGACTAAACTCCACACCGCCACCCCACCCCCCAACGGCAGCGGGGGGGGCCCACAAAAAAAGAGTAAAACAATAGTAACCTTCCACAAGTTTACTTGAATCTTCAAATACCGCTAGGTGGAAACAATTGAATACACCGTCTTGGAGGTAAAAAAACCAAGCTTAGCTTCAACACACAATAGTTACATAACCTACTATGTGCCAAAATGCCCAACATTTATCTGCTTAAGAAAATTAGTTCAAAAGCCCTCTCTTCACATGGACTGAACCAATATGGAAATCACACAAAGAAGCTGCAAAACCAGACGTTCATGCTAGCACAAAATATTCCACCAATAAATCAATATACCAAATGGGACGAACAAATATCCATGCTATTACATATGAAAAGAGTATAACAGTGAAATTACAGACCAGGGGTATGTCGAAGGCGGTGAGACTCCCAACAGGCTTGCTTGCAACAAAGACCATCCGTATGTTGGACAAGTAGATAGTTCCTCTTGCTTTCACACGACCCCCTTGGGATCTAATGACAACGGATCCAAAAGAACAGTCATTAATCTGTCTGACACAATGTCTAAAAAACCTTCAATTGCTAAGAGCAAACTTTTTGTTTCTTTTTAACACGTACATTTCAATAACAAGATCTTAAACGTGCAAATGACAGCAGTTTTCAGTTAATGACAAATGACAAATCACACTGGCAATATCATCAACCCATCTTAGATTGCATAAAAAATATAAAGCAACCCCCGATACAATCTGGCCATTGATTTCCCATGCAAACCTTCATATATGCTAAAGTCTACAATAAACCCAGGAGACCACACACAGATCATGCCAATCTTTGCAACTTCCAGATGCACTGAGCATCCTTCGTCATCGATTCACGCCTTCTTCAAATGCGTCCCAGTCCTCAATCCTATTCTATTTTTAAGAACTTCCACATCCAAATAATAAATGTTTCTTACTTAGATTAACCAATCTGTTCTCAAAAGATTAGGAACCATTCTCGACTCAAATCCTATCCTCCAACGCAATTTACAAGACCTAAAGACAAATTTATCATAACCACCTCCTCCCAATCCCACCACGCCATCCAACGCCTAACCCGCAAAATTTCCTCCGGCAAGGCGAATTTCACTACACCCAGAAACAAAAGGCCTCGCTTTTCTTGCCATAGCATCGTCAAGCAAGACGCTTTCCGATCCACGCCCAATCGATCCACCAAACTTCAATTCGCAAGACGAACATAAACCCATTAAAACCCATATCTTTCAGCCTCGTGGGCAAAAAGGGTTTCGACCAACGAAAGCAAATTCTCGGCGGAAAAGCTTCCGATCGCGAACAAGCGTCGGGATCGGATGATTTACCCGGGAATCTTATCGACCTCGAACTCGACGCCGTCTCGGGCCAGGACGAACATCTCGTTGACGAAGGGAACGGGCATGCCGTTCGGGAACAGCTGAGGGTTGAGAGCCATTGCGCCTTTTCCCTTCGCAGTCAGCCGCGGAGGAGGGTGATCAGATCAAATTCCAAGGCCTGCACAGATTCTGGACGAAGAAGAAGAGAAGGGAAGAAAGAGAAAAGAGGCGTGGGAACGAGTCGGTCCGGTCGAGGAGATGCCCGGGAACATTCTAGGAATGGTATTTCTACAACCTTCCCGAAAAAAGTTTGCGAATTTTCGACCAATTCCCCTCATTTTTTTTTTCAATTCAATGCATCGAATATTGCTCTTTTTATATCGAGTTATATTTCACAAAAAAATTGAAATTCATATATTTACGATAAATTTAAGGTGACTATATTTCCACTCAATTTTGGCTAAGACAGTCCTTTTTCCTGCTTAACTTACCGAAATACCCTCTCGTATCTCTTCAATTTATTGTTTCTTTTCTCATCAGGCTAATATACGAAATTGCCTTTATTTCTACCATCCATCATATAGTGCATCAATTTCACAATACAAATGCTCCGTTGCACTCAATAAATGCATCTTGTTATCAATTTTCCTGGATGCTATTAATTTACATATACTTTCAATCACGAGATATCTTTCTTTATGATAATTTATGAATACATAATTAATTAGCTATTTTTAACAAAATATAATGAATGAAACTATATCTCAAAGTCAAAATTACAATTCATTTAATTATTTATCAAAAATGGGAAAAAAACTTGATCAAAATATGAAAAGAGGTTATTTTTTAGGAAGCATGATCAAATGTCAAACATGTTCATATTTAGTTCATATATAAATATCAACAAAATCTAAGCACATAAAAGGAAAAAGAAAAGAAACTTCAATCGTAAATTCAATCTCATGTCAAGTGGATTAAAACTTTAACATATGTTTAAAATTTTCTTCCAAAAAAAAAAAAAAAAAATCTGAGGTGACTTTGAAAGTGAAGAAGGTGTAAATAAATTATCAACCCTCATCTTGCAATTCTTATTAAAACATAAAAAGGTCAAAAGAAAGTACAAACTAGCGATATTTAACTTTAAAAAACTAGAAACTTATTTTGGGAAAAACACCCACAATATCAACATTAGCGAGATAATTAGATTGAATTTTAATTATCAACTTTGACGTGAAGCTTCCCCAAACTATCTAATAAAAAATAGGCAATTAATTGCTATTTATACATTGTTAAAACTAGAAATTTATAACATTCTATGTAAAGTTTGTGATTAAAAACATGAGATAATAAATTAAAATTGACGACCTTCTCTAGGCAAAGTGAAAATAGGACGTATGATAAGATAATATATTGTTAGGTGAAATTTGACATTTATATTGTGAAGTTGATACGATAAGAGATATGATAGAAATAAAACGCAATTTTGTGGGTTAGCCTGTTAAGAAAGAAATGGGTTAGGCTGATAAAAGAAGAAACAATAAATTGAAGAAAGAGGGAAAGAGGAGGGTATTTCAATAAGTTCACGGAAAAAAATATGTTCTAGTCAAAGTAGAGGTGAAAATAATGCCGTTCTAAATTTATCTCCCTTGATTGTGGATCGATATTCTATTAATTGCTGTCATGAAAACACATGGCGAACAACTCTAATGATCAACATGTGACGTAAATTTGATGTGCAAATTAAACATAGGTGAGTCTCTTGGATGTCGTTTCAGGGAAGTCAAATGCGAAGAAAATGAGTCGAGATAGGTGAATCAACTAAAATCTACTAGTATGCATGATACTTGGTACGTTTTACTATGAAGCAACGTGTCTCAATAATAACTTTCTTAGCGGTTGAAAAGGAGAATCAAACAAATAGAAAAGAAAAATAGAAATTGAAGCAAATTTCTGTCATTCTAAAAAAAAAAAAAAAAAACCAAATCTACAAAAATGAAAAATATTTAAAAATTACATAATTGCTTTGTTGTAGGATATACATCTAAAAATTAAATGAGGAATTACCATTAACCATCCCATTTAAGTCCACAATCTTCTATAATTTTACAGAGTTAAATTGAATTAACTCCTTAAAGTTTCCGATATCATACAATTTGATTTTGTATGTACTATAAAGAGACAATGAACTTTTTAAGACCAATTAATTTTCAATTGGTAACTCAAATTAGAAATTTAATAGGAGAAATAAAAGTAAAATCGATGTTCAACTTTTTTTTTTGTCGGTGCCCTCTACTCTATTTCTACACTACACTCACTCGGACTTTTGCCCCGCCTCTGCAGGCAGTGGGCGTGAAACCCACCCCGAAACTTACGCATCCCCATCCCATCCCCCCTGAGAAGGTGAGGATTTGAACCCCTCACCTCCCCCTTCCATGATGGAAGAGTGATGTTCAACTTAGTTAACTTGTAAATGATAAGTTTTTGCTAAGGTGACGGCCACTGTTATGGAGAAAGCACCATTAGTTTTTTTTTTTTCCACCTTGCCGCCTCGTAGACGGTAGATCAAGATTGTTGAACATAGTACATTGCGTGTTTTTAATTACTATCCCACCATCAAAATAACAAGCATAATTTTTTTTCGACATTTGCCACTTGGCTTGCACATATTGTCTGTATTTTCTTTTTCTTCATCATAATTAGCTTGATAATTTGTTTTCGTCCAACAGTTTTTTCCTACATGGCTATTTCTTTTACATAAGGGCTATTGTGATTTATCTAGAAACCAACAATCCTTTTCTAATTGATTTATACTCTTGCAAATACTGTAAGGTAGATTTTTTTCCCCCTTTGAAGATGTTTCTCCTCTTTTATTTTTCCACGAGTTCCTTGTAACCTTTTTAGATTTAAGAGATCGCACATTTATTGTAGACCGAAAGTCACTTGCAATGGAATCTTCGTTATAGAACATTAGTCTTTTCTTATACGCCTAGAAATCTAATTAATTCACTCACTTAAATGGTTTTCAAAATCTTAAGATTCTTCTATAGAGGTGATACTGGCATTGTTTTCTCCATTAAGTGTCACAAATATTTTTTTCTATTTCCCTAATATCATCTCCATAAGTCCTCATCTGATTTACTCATCCTTTATTCTTACATGTTATGCTGCGAAAAAAAAAAAATTCTTACACGTTATTGTTTGAGGGTCTCATAATTGTTTATTGTAGCATTTTGAAGAGATTGAAATCTAATGGTTTGTGCCTTTTTGTGTCTTGAAACTCTTCTTTTAGTATGTTCTTAAACTATGTTATGAGTTTTCAGTCGTATATGAAACCCGATTTGATTGGATTAAAGCTCAGCAGACTTATCCTATCTGGGTTAAAAGTCGAGAGTTGGTTATTGTAATTTTTATCCAAGCTGCACGTTAACTGGACTCTTTACAGCCAAACTCGTCTTTTAGTATGTATTTGTAGTTGCTCTGCCGGAAGCTTGTACCTTCCTACAGAGCCGCATATCATTTCTCCTTGATGTCGCATAAATCTTGTGCCATTGAGAAAGTAGACACTTTAATGCTCCAGTAAATTCAGTTATTTCCATTGAATTAGGGACGGTAATGCGATAGAGTTGGGCATTGTTTTGGTATCAGATATTTGGGTGGGTGATTTGAGTAGCATGTTTTTGAATAGAAAACGAAAAATATTGGAGAAAATTGTATTTTGTGTCTCTACTTTTGTACATGTATTACAAGCCTAGCTATAATACAAGAAGGATGTACAATAGGAAAGAGTATACAAAATAACGTTTTCTATTCTATATTCTGAATATCTAATCTTACAGATTGACCGGATTGATTAACTTGCAATCAGAATAATTAGAATCAAATCATATTTCCTACTCTAATATTCTCCCTCAAGCTGGTGAGTGCATGAACGTCAACAACTTATGCTTGAATGAAAAAAAGAGATCACGAGAAACGACTTGTGTGAATAGGTTTGTGAGCTGGGAATGGCTAGGGACATGAAGAAGTCAAAGTGTGCCATCCTAAATTTTTCACAAACAAGATGGCAATCAATCTCAATGTGTTTCGTGCACTTGTGGATAACTAAATTGGGAAAATTGTCCAAAAAGTCTAAACTTATTGCGGTTTGCCAATTCAGTCTTAAGCCTTTTAATTTTGCCAATTGAGTCATAAACCTTTTCACTTCTTGCCAATTCAGTCCATCTGGCCAATTTTGGCCGGAAAATGCTAATGTGGACACCGGCGGTGCCACTTAGGATTGTCGACGCCGACATTGACAATTTTAAATAATATTTTAGTATTTTTAATATTTAAATTTAAATTTTTTTTTTTTCCTCTTTTTTTGTTTTTTGTTTTTCTTCTTTTGGTTTTTTTCCTTGGCCTTCCGGTGGCCGGCCACCAGCCCAGGCGACGACCGGTCACCGGCCACGGTCGGCTAGCCGGCCTCCTCTCGCCACGGGCGAGGCCCAACCAAGCAATGGCGATGGCGGGCAAGGGAAGGCCTCACCAGATCTGGCGAGGGGAGTCCTCGCTGGGGCTCACCCTCGCCCAGGCGGCGTCGGCCTCGCCTAGACCAGATTTAGTGAGGCCGGCCCCTCCCTTGGCTGGCCGGTGGCTGGGGCCGTTGCCCGCCCGGCTAGGGGCGAGGCCGACACTCGCCCGGGCAAGGGCTCCCCTCGCCGGATCTAGCGAGGCTAGCCCTCGCCCGACCGGGCCTCGCTTGTGGTGGGCGAGGCTAGCCGGCCGGCTATGGCTAGTGGCTGGTCGTCGCTTGTGGCCGGTGGCCGGCCACCGAAAAGGGCAAGGAAAAAGCCAAAAAGAAAAAAAAAAATCAAAAAAGAGGAAAAAACAGAATATCAAAATATCAAAAAATTTTAATATTATTAAAATATTATTAAAAATTGTCCACGTCAGCGTCGGCAGTCCTACGTGGCATCACTGGCGTCCACGTCAGCATTTTCCAGCCAAAATTGGTCGGATGGACTGAATCGGTAAGAAATGAAAAGATTTATGACTCAATTGGTAAAGTTAAAAGGTTTAAGACTCAATTGGCAAAAATGCAATAGGTTTAGGACTTTTTGGACAATTTTCCCTAACTAAATTAGTAGCAATGTGGATAGTGGCTTGGTTGTCGCAAAAAGGCTTGGCAAGAGATAACAGACGGCAATATCAATGAGAAGCATGCGAAGCCTTGTAATCTCACAAGCTGCATATGTCATGGTTCTATATTCAGCCTTGGTTGAAGACCGAGCAATAGTGTGCTATTTCTTAGGATGCCAAGAAATAGGGCAAGAGCCAAGGAGCATATAGTAAACTGAACGACGTGTGGATGAACATGTAGTCCAATCAGAATCAGTATATCCCTCTAATGCAAGGGATGAGTTAGTCGAAAAAAATATTCTAAAACCTAGTTTAGATTTCAAATACCGGACTATTCCAAGTGCAGCTTATTGACGATAATCATGTGGAGCATGCATAAACTAGCTGAGATTCTAAACAGGAAATAGAATATCCGAGTGAGTAGTAGTAAGGTATAAAAGGTGTCTAATTAAGCGACGATAAGAGCCGGATCGGCTAGCTCGGGGGATTTACTGAACCGAAAGTTCGGTTCCATGGATGTGTCAATGGGATGCCCACCAATGGGACTGGTATCAGAATTAATGTTGAGGGCATATTTCCTTTGAAAGAGATAAATGCCCTTTTGTGATCGAGAAACTTCTATGCCCAGGAAATATTTAAGAGGACCTAAGTCCTTGATGCAAAAATGAGCATGTAAAAACTACTTGAGCAGAGGTATGCATACCTCATCATCCCTTGTGATCACCAAATCATCAACATAAATAAGAACTACAGTAATAAGGGAACCACATATAGCCGTGAATAAAGAATAATTCGCCTTAGACTAAGCGAAACCAACATTAAGTAAAATGGATGAGCAAAATTTACTTTTAATGGGACAAAAATCACAAAAACGAGCAAAACAATACACAACTGAGCCAAATCTGAAATGCTCAAGGAGGTGCTCTGTGGCGGGAGGTGCCTATGGCCTCCGCCACAGGCACCCACCACTAAAGGGGTGCATGATAACCAAAATTTATGTTCCAAAAATAATTTTTCTATTCCAGACCTGTTTCTGGAATCGAAACCTGTTTGATAAACCTATTCAGTTTTTATTTTTATTTTTTATGGAATAGATTTCTATTCCAGAAATTGATTTGGAAGAGAAATCAGAAATATAAATTTTTTACTTCTGATTTCTGAAAGAGAAATCAGAAATAATTTCTCCCACTAAACCCTAATTTCGGTGAGTCCTCCCTCATCTCCTCTACGTCTCTACCTCCTCCTCCTCATTCGCCTCTCCTCATTTTATTAAAAATAAAAATAAATAAAAATAAAAATATTCATTTTATTCATTTAAAAATAAAAATAAATTTATTAAAAATATATAAAATTATTTTTATTTATCATTTTATTTTTAGTTTATTAAAAATAAATTTATTAAATTTATTTTTATTTGCCTTGAGTGTTTTGCCAAATAAATTTATTTTATTTTTTATTTTTATTCATTTTTTAATAAATTTAATCATAAAATAAAATAAAATAGAATAAATAAAATAAATTTATTTTAAAGGATATTTTAATTTTAAAATAAAATGATATATTTATTTTTTGATTTATTTTATTTTGTTTTATTTTATTCTTTATTTTTTTGTTACTAAATCATTTTTATTTTTATTTTTTATATTAAGGTCGTCGCCGCCGCCGCCGCCGTCCGAAATGAAGAAATTTTGTGTTGTTATCAAACGAATTTCTATTTTTAGAGTAGAAATTTTGTGTCGTTATCAAATGTTAATTTTGCTTAGAAATTCTTTTAGAAATAGAAATAGAAAAATCTATTTATGTTCCGAAACTATTTATGGAACAGAATGGTTGTCATGCGCGCCCTAAGACGCTTATCTCGCCAAGATGAGTCCGAATATATGTTCAAAATCAAGTTTCAACAGAAAAAATTGCTTAAAACAGATGAAATACAATAGTTCGAGTTCTAGACTATGCAAGCTCTGATACCAAATGTTGGCCGTCGAAGTGACGTCTGAGGATCGACATAGCCAGAAACTCGAATATATTGAAGGAGAAGACAGAGATTTGCATACCTGATTTGGAATCTATCGTTATTTATGCAGAATGACAATGATATGATGCTTAGATGACGAGCCAACACTAAGATTCTTCTTCTATATCACCCTCGGATCTTGACTTGATGAGACCACCCCTCACAACTTGCATTATGTGAGGTGATAGTATGTTCTTGGAAGCAAGGGGGTTAGAGAAGGAACTTTAGCATTATATATAAAGTTTTTAGGCTAGACCCTCTTATCACAGGCTCGGGCTCAACTCGGCCCATACAAGTCAAACCCATATTCGACTATTAAGAAACCTTATGTTTTATCTTATTAGACTAACTTTGTAAAATGGTAAATTACAATCTCAATTAATGTAATTCACATAGAAAACTCTTATAGAGAATCCATTGAGAGAAGGAGAGTGAAGAAGGTGAGAGTGTGCGAAAGTTTGGGGCTATCCAAGCCCAATGCTGGTACGAAAAGGTGCTTTCTTACCATTCATCAAATAAAAGACGGACAAACAAGATAGGCATATTAATGCTACCTTACTATTGGAAGATTTAGGCATATCAATGCTATCTTAAAATTTAATATTTCTAATACCGAACAAGAATTTGAAGAGAATAAAGTTTTATAGAGTAAGCACATTAACTTCAAGACCATGACTTGTCTAAAAACATTATAACTCATCCTCATATATGATAATATGAGTTAATTAAATTTTAATAAACAAATTTATTTGAGTTGTAAAGTCTAATTTTTTTTTTTTTGGTTGATTCGTAAATTCTATTAAATATTGGTTTTTAAATGGGTCTAGGCTTTTCTCCATATCCAACCCATCTAAGCACGGAACTATAGTTCGCCACAAGATGGGGCCCAATTTGACCCCTTTCACTCCCAGCAATTAAAACTGCGTCTGACGGTCAAGATAAAATTCGGGATGGGATATGATTTATTCTACCCTATGTTTGGTGCTTGCTCAGTATAGGTAGGATAGGATAAAGTCGGATATAAGAGGGATATAGGCCAGATAAAATTATCCCATGGGGAGGTGGGATAAAGGTGGATATGATTTATATTGTCAATAATAGGAAAGTTATTTTTCTTTAATAACAAACTTATTAAATTAACAAAATTAAAAATATATTTTAATATAAATAATATTTTAATTCTAATTTAAGAAATCAAAATTTAAAATTTATTTTTAAAATTTAATCTTATTTTAATTTATATATTCAACTTTAATTCTATCTTATAATAAACATTCAATCTATAAATTATATATTTATATTTATTATATATTTTCGGTATTTTTGTATTTTAGCTATGTTAGTACATTTTACTTTTTGATAAAATTTTTATTAAAGAATGATGAAAGGGGAAAAAAAGAAATAATGAAGAAAATAATTTAAAAAAGAGGAAAAATAAAATAGAAAGAAAATAAAAATAAATTAAGAAATAGTGTCACGAGAGATTTTCACCACCTCCATTTATGAACTTTTAGGTTCATTTACAATGATATGATGATTATATTAAAAAAATGTACATAATATGATGTGAATATATCCGACTTTAATACTGTGATTCACCAAACAGTGGATATTATATAAAAAATCCAAGAATTTCATATCTTATCTTATCCAGTCCTATCTTAGTTAGAAATTCTGACGACCAAATGTAGCCTAAAAGAAGAAGGGCAGTTGTTTTGAGAACCCGACAAGTCTAGGTGGGCCCCTCCTCCCACGTGCGAAAGTTCTTCGAATCTCCGGGACAAAAATTGTGGTTTATTCTTATCTCATATGAGTCATTAATACACGCGGACCTCTGGAGTGTCATAACTTAGCACAAATGGATACTTAAGTGCCAAAATTAGAGCAAAATGAATCACTTAAGTGCCAATCTGGCCAAAAGGCTGACATGCCAATTTTTCGACGAAGTAAGTGCAAAACGGCGTCGTTTTGGTGAAGACGTGGTAAAAATTAATATAAAAATTAATTAAATTAACTTTAAAATTAAATTTATTAAATATATTTATAAAAAAAATACACATATTAAAAATACTAAAAAATATTTAAAAAATAAAAAGGGAGGTGGTTGAGGGTTGAGCCCTTAGCCGCCATCGCCTCCTCGCCATCGCCGGCAAGGGCCGGTGACGGAGGAGGTTAGTCGGGGTCGTCGGGCCCTAGCTAAGGGCCGACGACCCCAGCCGACTGGCGTGGCGAGGGCTGCGAGCCCTCGCCTCAATTTGGGGCGAGGTCACGGCCCTCGCCTAGATCCGGTGAGGGGGAAGGAGGAGGAGGGAGGTAACCGGCGGTTGAGGAGGAGGAAAAAAAAAAAGGAGGGGGAGGGAGGCAGCCGGCGGGCCGAGGGTTCAGCCCTCACCGCCACCTCCCTCCTCCATTTATTTAAATAAAAATAAAAATAATTTTTTTTTAAAATTAAATTTAATTAATTTTTATATTATATTAAAATTAACTTATGCCAAAACGACGTCGTTTTGGCCGATTTAAGGGCTCTATTTTGGCCAACTATAGAAATGACGTCATTTTGGGTGAATTAGAGCTGAGTCAGCTCTCTGGCGAATTACCTCGGCGAGAAATATTAATATTTAATTGCCACGTATGATTTTTGATCGGTTTCGCCGGAAGTGGGACACCTAGCACTCAGGTGTCCCACTTTTCTTAAAATGTGACACTTAAGTGTCACTTTTGTAAGTTATGGCACGTAAGTGTTCCTTTGTGCCAAGTTAAGGCACTTGAAGCGATCTTTTGCCTTAGTATTGTATATAAAGAGGTCAAAACGGGTTAAATTAATCAATTTTAGATTGAACCAATTTCGACTCGATTTACCAGTTTGACAAGCCCATGTATAAATCACTTTTTGTGCACGACCTAAAGAGAAAATGTGTTTAAGCATGTCCGATGGAAGCCATAGGGAAATGAATTGTATACACACAAAGCATGACATCTCGCCAGATTTTTTATTTGATGTCTCATTTTTAGTACTCGACACCCTTCTCTTGTATATAAATCACTTGTAGGGAAAAAATAATTCACTATGAGTAACGTTCTGGTAGTATTTATGGACGGTTAGCTCGGACAATCATATAACTTCTCATAAATTAAATTTAGATGGCAAACAAGACAGGTTGTAATCATCTTGTGTAAAATTCAAAAATGTCCACTGATTTCAAATGGAGAAAAATTCGTTGGAACAAAAACATATATTCAAATTCAAATCAAAGTCAAATCATAGAGGCAAAGTCAACTTTCTAAGTTAAACTAAATATTAATGTGGGTTTTATTTTATTTTATTTTATTTTAGCCTCATATCATTTAAACGTAATTGGATGCGCACATTTATAAGCTCCAATTATGAGTTCTCTTAAAAGATGTTTCAAGTTTAGCCAGTATATGAGATCCAACTCGAATTGGATGAGGAGGAGTTGAATTCTTGATTGATTACCTATTGGAGTCATGCCGTAGGAGTTCAACCAGGATAGGGTTGTCACTTTACTTTATCTAATTTCTTTGGATCCAAGATTGATCGATCAAGAAATTGAATCCTCTAAAGACAGCAGGAGTGATGCTACTGTTGATTGGCTGTGTAAAGAGAATGGTTCAATTTTTTTCTTGATTTTAAACTGCATAAAAGAAATAGAAAGGACCAAAACATTAGAGGTCTTCCATTAAGTATTGGAAACACTCAAACTTGTGAGTGATTGTTACTTTGTAATTTTTAAATTGATCATTGGAATTTTCAATGTTGGCTTTTATTGTGGTGTAGGCATCGATATTCGGATCACATCAAATATCTAGTATTCTCTATTGTTCATCGTATATTTATTTTGGTGATTTCGTGTTGATTTAATCGTAAGATCTAGTGAGTTTTTGCATTTATTTTATAAGAATCTCAAATTGAGGAGTACTTAGTCTGTTGTGGTTGCTGCAATTAATAAATAGTTAACACAAAAATCTCATAAAAGATGTTGACTTAAACGGAAGTGGATAATTCCATAAACCAATCAAATTAATATATAATTTTGTGGATCAATTTTCCATAAACAACCATTCAAGCTTAAAGATGTGAGAGGAAGTGAATTGAGAGAGAGAGAGAGAGAGAGAGAGAGAGAGAGAGAGAGAGATGGGTAGAGTGTTTGGTGGTGTCCAAGAGAGGAGTGCGTCACTTTTTGTGGTCCAGGTAGAGACAAAAAAGTGTTTAGGTAATGTCCATAAAAAATGTGGGAATTGAATTGTATGCACGCATCCACATAATTCTATGACATGAGCCTAAGGATTTAATGAATCTCTCAACTATTTGCCTCAACTAAAATGCTCATATTGAATCGAGTGCCTACAATGTGATTTGTGTGTGGACTTCACCATTTTTTTTTTTTTGGTCGAAGGATTTCACTTGTTTGACGTGACATTAAATTTATAATTTTAGCTTTGGAATAGATCTAAATTTCTTACTTGAGGTCTCCTTTTTAGTACTCAACGTCCCTCCCTCCCTCCTCCCGCCCCCCTCTGTCTGTCTGTCTGTCTCTATATATATCATGCAACAAAAAAAATAATAATAATATTTCACAAATAGTGACTTCCGATAATATATATGCTTGCTAAAATGACAACGTATAACTTCTCATAAATTAACTTCAAGGGGCACACAAGTCAAGTTAAAATCATCTTGTGTCAAATTCAATAACTTCCATTGGCTTCATATGGAGAAAGATTTATTCTAGCAAAAAGATATATTAAATCTCCAATCAAAGTCAAACTAGTATTGCAAAGTCAATTTTATAAGTTAAACTAAATATTGGTGTTATTGGGAAGGGAATCACCATCCAATGAAGAAATCAAAATGCACATCAAAACCTCCTCTTTTTTTTTTTTTTTTTTTTTTTTTTTTTAATTTTTTTTTAATTCCACAACCATCTAAAATACCTAAGAAAAGTCCGATTTTTCTCACAAATTCAGAACCAGCACAAGCAATGCTCCAATGGGAAGAAACTCAAGATAACCCCTACCCTAACTACACCAGGGAAAAAAGGAAACAAATCCAATTCATAATCAGGCAGGGTCGGCATGAGGTTGCTGTGGTTGGTGGCGGGGGCTTCGTGGGTATGGCTATTGATAGTGTCAAGAAGAAAGGATGATGAAGAAGAGAAATGCAAAGTGCAGGAGAGAGAGACAAGAGACTGAAAGTGGGCCACCATCTCTTCCTTTCAAGTTTCTGCCATGGTTACAAACTTTGGAATCTCATTTACCCTCTAACATTTATGTGCCCGACTTTGTTGCAATACGACCTAATGAGACTAAATATATCCTTTGGAAAACCCAAGTACTCTAACTAATTGAAAGTCAGGATTTGTCGGGATTTCCACTAGGTGCCACCATTGCCCCATCAGAGATGGTAGATCAAGATTTTTTTTTTTTTTTTTTTTTGGTCGGAAACAGCGGTATTATAGATTAAGAGGTAAAGATACAACCGCTAGTTATAGCTTTAGCATACAAAAGATGTAAAAGCTGGGAAGGGGGAAAAATGGGCCAATTGTTGGGAAGCAAAGAAAGCCCATGGGACTTAGCAACCCAATCAGCTATGAAGTTTGCAGCCCGTCGATAGTGCCGAATGAGAAGAAAAGGAAAAGAGGGCAAAAGTGCCCTAGCTTCGGCGATTAAAGAACGATGCTGCCATGGAGACGAAAGGGGGTTGAGCACAGCATCCACCAACACCGAGCAGTTCGATTCCAGCAGCAAATGATGTTTATCCAGTCCTTTCTGCAGCATAAAATTTAAGGTATGCACCAGCGCCTGAATCTCTGATTGCAGAGCAGAGGAGGCGATAATCGTTGCTGTAAAACCAGTAATAAGGCGTCTCGCAGAGTCTCGGCAAACACATGCGATCGCACCTTCCTGTGGGGAGGTAGGGTAGGCGCCATCAATGTTAATCTTAAGAACACCTGGGTTTGGGGGATGCCACCGGTGATCAGAATCGGGAAGGATCCGTCTGCGAGACGTGGTCGACTGCTGGCAGATAGAAGATGAGCGTGCGTCGGCAAGAGCTACCTGCACCACCTGTTCGACTGATAAACTTCGTTGACGGAAGATAAAGTCATTCCTACTCTTCCATAGATGCCAGAGAATAGAAGCCACCATCTCCAGTCCAGGTACGTCAGAGCTGTTCTCCAGTAGGTCTACAAGACATTTATCAATTCGAGTAGCTGTAGACATTATTGTTGTGAGGTTTACCTGTGGATGTGACCAAATAGACTTGGTGGAAGGACAGTAAAGGAAAATGTGTTCTGCTGTTTCGGGTAGTTGAGTTGTGCACATAGTACAAATGGGGTCAGGGATGATATGCCGGTGGAACAGATTATCTTTTGTAGGCAGGGCGTTTTGACATAGAAACCACATGAAAATGCGAACCTTCGGGGGGCTTTGTAAATGCCAAGATTGTTGAACATAGTTCATTGCACATCTGTGATTACTACACCATTACCGATGTAACATGTATAATTTTTTCCGGACATTTGCCACTTGGCTTGTGTTGAACATATTGTTTGTGTTTTTTTTTCTCTTCAACATAATTACCTCGATAATTTGTTTCAAACCAACACTTTTTTTTTCCTCCGTGGCTATGTATTTTACATGAGGGCTATTGTGATTTATCTAGAAGTCATACTTTATAATTGATTTATTTTTCTTGCAAATAACGCTCCTTCTCTTTTATTTTTCCACAAGCTCCTTGTAGCTTTTTAGATTTATGAGACAACATATTTATTGTAGAGTGAAAGTCACTATCAATGGAATCTTCATCAAATAGCTTTAGTCTTTTTTCATACGCCTCCAGAGAGCTAATTTATTTACTCACTAAAATAATTTTCCTTAGATTCTTCTATAATGGTGACAATAGGATTGTATTCTCTAATAAGCGTCACAATTATTTTTTTCTACTACCCTAATATCAACACTCCATAATCCCTTATTTGATTTACTCATCCGTTTAATCTTCCACATTATTGTATGAGGGTCCCATAATTGTTTATCGTAGCATTTTGAAGAGACTAAAATCTAATGGTTTATGTTTTGTTGCATCTTGAAACTCTTCTTTTAATATGGTCTAAATTATGTTACAAGTTTGAGTTCGTGTATGAAACCCGATTTGAGTGGAAGATGCTTATTGGATTCAAGCCCAGCACACTTTACCCTATTTGGATTAGAACTCAGAGAGTAGGCTGTTGTATCCTTATCCAAGCCGCCCATTAACTGGAACTCCTTGTAGCCAAACAAAAAAAAAAAGGAGCTCGTATGTATATGTTGGTGCTCGTCGGAAGAGTAAAGGGAGAAACATGGATTTGCGTGGGGCTGAGTGTGCCGTTGAATTCTTCAAGCCATAAAGTGGAGTTCTCTCTTTACTTGGTAGTACAAAGGAAATTAAACATCGGGTGAAGTTTGTGCTGAGAATCTGTCATCCAATCGAGGCATTTTCCTGGTGAAGATTGATGAGTGTATCAAGTTTTCAGTGATTTGTCTATCCAGCAATTACGTTAGGCTAAATACTATGGGTTCAGTATAATCTTGGACAGGGAAACACTTGAGCATTGTGAGCAATTATAACTCTGCAATTCTTCAATTGATTAACTGTTATTTGCAGCTAACCTTCCATGTGGAGTGGCTGCTGATGGCTGGACCAAATCGTGGAAATTTTTCCTTAATGTTCCTTTTTTTATTTCTCTAGTGATATCGTTCTCTCACAATACTTAATATTATACATCGTTTAGCTTCCTCATTATTTTAGAACACACGTCTTTACATTTTTGCTCAATGGTTTGCAGAAATATTGTTTCCGAGAGTGCTTCTTGAATGACATACGGAGCCCTTGCAATTTTCTGTAGTTGGTTTGCCGGAAGCTTGTTCCTTCCTGCGGAGCCGCATATCCTTTCTCCACAATGTTTTGAAAATCTTGCGCCATCTAGAGTTGGCCATTGTTTTGGCATTGGTTATTTGGGTGCGTGATTTTAGTAGCGGGTTAATAGGACTTATGCCCAATACCAATCAAGTGAGGCTTTAATCCCACCGTTAGCTTTTAGTGTTAATGTGCATGCGTGTATGTTTGTGGGGATTTACTCAGCAAAGGAACAAGGAAGGAGCTTTTGGAGCTTCTTGGATTATCAAAATGTTTGGTACAAGGGATTTATGGAGCTGTAGTTGGTCTGAACATGAATGAACGAGCATGAAGCCTTTTTATAGTCCTTCCTAATCGACCCTTGTGTTAAGAATCTCTGTCACGAACAGAGAAATTTGCTTCATATTTCATGTTGGACAGATTTTTAGCCATTACTTCTAACTACCGCCAACAAAGCTAAAACTTCTTAAAGTACTTAACCATAGATCTAGAAACTTGTAGTGTCTTGGATTTTCTGGATAAGTTGACCACAACTTCAACAGAATTTAATCAAAAAGAAATTGTTGAAATCGAGGATTTAATTTGCCTAAAACTTGATCATCCTTTAGACTACCAATCCAAATTGGACAAAAATGGAGAAGACTGAAACAAGAGAATCATCATCTGATAACGATATATAAACAGCCAAATGTCCATCATTCAAAACATTTAGAGAGGGAAATAAGCACGACTGAAAACGGGAGGAAAACCATTCATGACAACAATCCTCAACCGATTGACAGATAATAATCGAGCACAGCCACAAGGAGAAAAACTCAAAAATGGAAAATAGAAAGTAGGGTTCAATAGTAGGTGAGCACGATAAAAATGGTCTGAATTATGGTGAGTGCGAAGAGGAAGATGGCGGCAATGACAGACAATGAACTCCAAGGACTACTGAAGTAGGTGTGACTGAGATTAGCCCTCCACCTGTTCCAGGGCTTCTCGCAGTACTCACTGATTTTCTTCTGCACGGCGTCAAGGGTGCCGTGGGGTCCGACCGCCACTTCCCTGCACAGCGAGTTGAATAGTTCAGCGACTGCATTATCACACCCGATGGCATTCTGGATGATGCCTTGGGCGTGGAGGAGTGCGACATCCTGCTCATTGTTGATGATGTTGTCCATGAACTTGGTGTAGGATGTGATCTCGTTCTCAGTCCCAATGTGCAAGCGCTCGAAAGTCATGAGGTTGAGGAACTCGGACTCGGTGGTGTCATCCACCATGATAGTGGGGAGCTTTAGGACCCCTCTGGCAAAGGAGATGTCCTTGAGACTGCAGGTTAGGCTCTTCTTGAACTGGATACCGGTATTCTTGAGCTCGGTGGCCGACCGGATTATCTCAGGCTGGACCTCCGTGGATTTCTTCGGTAGGCACTTCCTGAAGGCGTCTACGACATGCCCCATCCCCGGGATGCACGTGTCGAGGGAGCTTTTGTCACCCTGCATTGTTGGAGTAAAGCCATTGAATACAAGATTGTTGTCGTGTCGATACTACTTGCTTGGAGGAAAAAAAGAAAAAGAAGAAAAAATCTCCCATAGAGGTGGTCTCTAGAAAAGATTGTCACCTCGCCAGCCTCAGGCCCCACATTTTTTTTCTTGTGCTGGACCTTCTTGGGCTCCCTCAGCCGGCCTTTCCTGAAGACGTCCACGACGTGCAGGCATCTGCCCATCTCCGTGATGCTCGTGTCGAGAGAGTAGAAACTGAGGACGAGGTTGTTGGTCCTGTTGATGTATTCATCATGCTGCGTTGTCGGAGTGAAGTCAGTGGCATTGAATTTGAGATCGTTGTCTTGTTGATGTACTGTTAGGGGAACATAGTGCGGGGGTTTGCGTGCTTGCAATGACCTCTCTAAAGATGGAGTGAAATTAAAGAAACTAACCTCCTCGCCATTGCTGTCGACGGCGACCAGTTGATACAGCACTAGCATCGGCAGTTGATTCTCCAGCATCAGCATGTCCCGTCTTATGTACGGCGTTATGTATTCCAGCCTGTGGAAGCTGAAGATGGGGTCATTAGGTGCGTAGTCATTGTTCTCCTTCCCTATCGTGGCGGCCCTCATGATCTCAAGCATGAAGCAGCCGTCCCTCATCATCACCTCGAGGAACTTGTCCCCCCTGCCCTCTTCCCAGTCTTGGCTCAGCGCATCGTAGCTCTCCTTGAGGTCCCACGCTGCCTCCCTCAGGGACTCGAAAAAGGGCTCAAGGGACTTCCCGGACCGCTCGAGGAAGCGGTTGCACGCGCGGTTCTTGTGTTCCTCCATGGGGAGGAGGTGGTCCTTACCATGGTGGTAGGGGCCGAAAGAGACGACGTGTGGCTGGTAGGCCTCGGGTTTGAGTTTGGTGATGAAGGCGGGGAGCTTGTAGATGCATGGATTCTTCAGGTACCCTTGCTCGTCGGAGGGCACGCACTCCGAGTTCCTGTCGACTGTGACCATCCAGCACCCCGTCGACGCTGGCTCCAGGTCGGGTGGCAAAGAGAACGCGGTTGAGGGAGCTTCAGAGGTTCCACGAGTTTCTGTTCCGGGTGAGAGAAGCGGGTAATCCATGGAGAGAAGAAGAAAGAGAGAGAGAATGGGTAGAGCGTGTGAAGTCGGGCTATCTAAGCCGAGTGCCGGTAGGATAAGGTGCTTTTGTGCCGTTCGTACTATAAAAGGAAGACAAACAAGATTACATGGTTGGGACAGAAGTATATCAATGTCATCTTGTCGTTTTAAAATCTCTAATATTGAAAAGGAATTTGAAGAGAAAAAAAGTCGACGGGGT
Source organism: Eucalyptus decipiens (assembly GCA_014182575.1). Taxonomy (NCBI): domain Eukaryota; kingdom Viridiplantae; phylum Streptophyta; class Magnoliopsida; order Myrtales; family Myrtaceae; genus Eucalyptus; species Eucalyptus decipiens. The sequence goes on along the minus strand of CM024618.1, from coordinate 23,535,176 downwards.
AAGGACATTAACTTCAAGACCATGACTTATCTAAAGAAACATTAACTTCATCATCATAACTCATACTCAAATATGAGTTAATTAAATTTTAATAAATAAATTTTATAGATTTGAGTTGTAAAGTCTAATTAAATATGGATTTTTAAATGGGCCTAGACTTTTGTCCATATCCAACTAATCTAAGCATGGAACCATGGTCCACCACAAGATGGGGCCCAATCTGACCATCTCACTCCCAGCAATTAAAAGAAAGGGGCAGTCGTTTCGTAACTAGTCTGGGTGGGCCCCTCCTCACACGTGTGAAAAGTGTTCAAATCTCTGGGAAAGAAATTGTCGTTCATTCTTATTTCCTATTGGGAACAACTCCAATATAGATTGTATTTCCTAAATTATCCATACAAAAGTTCGAGCTCAGAAAATACACACAAATCGCAAAATACACACAAACAACAATTTAAGGCGAAAAAATTGCTAAAATGGATCTCAATTCAGGTCAGGTACAAATTCCATATTTAGTGATTATATTAGTATTGCATAAAACTGAGTGAAAACAAGTTAAATTAATCAATTTTCGACCGAACCGTTTTCGACTCAATTTATTCATTTTATGGACCCATGTATAAATCACTTTTTGTGCATGAGGTAAAGAGAAAACGTGTTAAACATGTCCCTCGGAAGCTTTAGGAAATGAATTGTATGCATACAAAGCATAACATCTTGTGATCATATGCGAACCTTTGAATTCGATGAATTTCACAAGTGACTGCCTAAATTAAAAGGCTTGTTTGAATGGAGAATGCTAATTGAGGTACGAACTTCGCATATTGATATTTGACGTGACACTAGATCTATAATAGTTTTTTTTTTTATTTGGTAATTATTGTTACTTCGTATGCTTGGGGGTATGCCGGATTTCTTATTTGCTGTCTCATTTTTAGTATTCGACACCCTTCTCCTATATATACATCACTTGCAGGGAAAAAAATTCACAATGAGTAATGTACCGGTAATATGCACGGTTAGATTAGAACAATCATATAACTTCTCATAAATTAAATTTAGATGGCACACAAGACAAGTTAGTTATCATCTTGTGTGAAATTCAAAAATGTCCACCAGTTTCAGATGGAGAAAAATTAGTTTAAGTAAAAAGATTTATTTGAATTCAAATCAAAGTCAAATAAAAGAGGCAAAGTCAAGTTTCCAAGTTAAACGAAATATTAATGTGTGTTTTTTTTTTTTTAAGATCATGATCATTTAAATGTAATTGAATGGTTGCATTTATGAGCTCCAATTAAGAGTTCTCTTAAAAGATGTTTCTAGTTTGAACTCATATACGAGACCCGACCTGAATTGGATGAGAGGGATCAAAATTCTTGACTAAATACCTCTTGGAGTCATGCCGTAGGAGTTCAACCAAGATAAGGTTGTTACTATACTTTATCTAATTTCTTTGGATCGAGATTGATTAATCAAGAGATTGACTCCTCTAAAGACGGTACAAGCTGTTTAAAGAGAAGGGTTCAATTTTTTCTTGACTTTAAACTATATAAAAGAAATGGAAAGGACTAAAAGAGTAGGGGTCTTGCTTTCGAGCATTGGAAAAACTTAAGTTTGTGAGTGATTGTTACTCTATAATTTTTAGATTGATTAGTGGAATATTTCTTTGCTTTAGCTTTCTAAGACATGCAGTATCGATACTTGGATCGAACTAAGTCAATATCCGGTGTTTTCTATTAGTCCTCATATATTTCTCTAGCAATTTTATGTTAATTTTATTGCAAGATCTAGTGAGTTTTTGTATTTATTTGATAAGAATCTCCAATTAAGGAGTACTTGGATCTATTGTGATTGCTATATTAATAAATAATAAACACAAAAATCTAATAAAAGATGTTGACTTAATCCAAAAGCGGCTAACTCCATAAAACAATCAAATTAATATATAATCTTGCGGATCAATTTTCTATAAACCAATCAAGCTGAAACATGTGAGAGGAGGTGAACTTAGAGAGAGAGAGAGAGAGAGAGAGAGAGAGAGAGAGAGAGGAGTGTTTGGTGGCGTTGAAGTGAGGAGATGGGAAGAATGTTTGGTGGTGTCCAAGAGAGGGGTGTGTCACTTTTTGTGGCCTAGGTAAAGACAAAAAGTGTTTAGGTAATGTCCCATGTATAACGTGGGAATTGAATTGCATTGCTCACCACCTGCATAATCTTATAACTGTGTATGGGCCTTAGGATTTAATGAATGCCCTAAGTGTTTGCCTCAACTAAAATGATTGTATTGAATTGAATGCATTCAATGTGATTTTGGTACAGACTACACCTATTTGATGTGACATTATATCTGTAACTTTTACCATTAAGATGATATAAATTTCTTAGTTGCGGTCTCATTTTTTGTACTCATCGCCCCTCTTTTATATATATACACACACATGCACACACGCATACATATCATGCGACAAAAAGAAGACTATATTTCACAGAGAGTGACTTTCCAATAATATATATGCTCGGTTAGCTCTTGACAATCATATAACTTCTCATAAATTAACTTTAGATCACACACAAATCAAGTTATAATCATTTTGCATCAAACTCAATTGATTCTTGCAAAAAGATATAGTCAATCTCCAATTAAAGTCAAACTAGTATGGCAAAGTGAATTTTATAAGTTAAACTAAATATTGGTACCGTTGGGAAAGGAATCACCATCCAATGAAGAAATCAAAATTCGCATTAAAACCTCCCTTTTTAATTCTACAACCATCTAAAAAGCCTAACAAAAAATAGATTTTTCTCACCAATTTAGAACCAGAACAAGCAAAACTCCAATAAAAAGAGACTCAAGATGACCCCTCCCCTAACTCCACAAGGTAAAAAACGAAAACGAATCCAATTCACAACCGAGCAAGGCCAACATGAGTTTGTGGTGGTTGGTGCCGGGGGCTCCATGGGCATGGCTACTGACTGTGGTAGTGGCACCAGCTAAAAGGAAGAAAGGATGAAGAAGAAGAGAAATGCAAGGTAGAATAGAGAGACAAGAGAATGATAGTGGGCCACCATCTAAGCACATGGCAATCGATGAGGGGGTAGAGCGTGACTCACGTAAAGATTCAACACCACCTAATATTTTCTTGTACTAGATAAAGGATCCATGCTATTTTGAAAGGAATGAGTCTTGCTTATCTAAATCTACTCTTACTTCAACCACGCTAGCTAGCTTTTATTAAATCTTAAATTAGGTTGGGTCACATTTTGCCCTGTTACAAGATTTTTCTCTTCAACCTGTTATCTACTTAATAGAGTGAAGTGGTTCTAGTCCAAATTCCAAAATTAATAAGACATATTCAGAAGTAACAAAGTATGACAAATATTAATTTTTTTTCTCAAAACAACTTTTCCCCCATTTTCTTTTCTTTCAACAACTCTCTCTCTCTTCCTCCACTATACTTGTTTATGTTCTTTTCCTAGCTTTTTATTCCCATATACAAAAAGGTCAAAGAAAGTGTAGACTCAAAAGATCACATCAAAATCACGCACAATTCAAAGTATAATAGAATATCTACATTGAATTCGACTTAGAATGATATATCTCTCATTCATATTTTACATTACAATGGCATCTATTTATTATATCGACGAAATAGAGCTTATGAAACACTTTCATTGAAATGAGAAAAATCAACTTTTAAAGTGTTCCTATTTAATCGAACAAAATTTTCACATATATGAAACATTATAAGTTCCCTTAATTTCATTCAAAATGATATTATTTCGCAAGCGATAATTAGATGGGATCAGCGGAAACGTCATAATCACTTCGGTAGGATGGCTCCGGCGCGTTTCACCATTTGAGGAACGGTTCAATAGCAATAATACGGATGACGCCATGCCCTTCTACTAGTTGTTATCATATGTCATACTTCCATTTAATCGGGGCTTATGATAGCTGGATTATGTTCCCAATAATTAAATTCAAGGACAGTTTTGGGTTTAGCAAAGAAGATAATCCCAAAAAATTTTAAAAGCGTCCTGCAAGTATTGAAAATCCTCGCAAGTATTGAAAATCCGATGTGACATGACACTTGTGATGAAAGTTCTTTGAAAATTTATAATACTCAAGTGATTGATTGAAAATGATAACACTCAAGTGAATATTATCTAAAAGTTATGATATTCAAGTAATTACTATATAAAAATTACGACATTCATTGAATTCTTATTCCAAAAATGAGAAATTAAATTGCGGTTGGTAAGAATTGGGAGAGCCCGTAACAAAGCATAAGAGCCATTTCACAAGAGAGTTATACATGCCTGCCTAGCGATCAATTAAATCTCTCAGGATTCACTTTGGGAGAGTTGCGATACAGAGTTTACACAATTTCATACAGGCTAAATAACTTCAAATGAGATAAAATATTTTATTCCTGCACTGTTTCATTTGGCATTCCAACATCGCTATAATTATTAAGCACTTAAACAGTAAACACAAAAATCTCACAAAAGATGTTGACTTAATCCGAAAGTGACTAATTTGAACCAATCATATTAATGTGGAAAGAGTGTCTGGGGTTGCCCAGTGAGGAGTGTGTCAATTTTCTAGGCACCTGATAAACACAAGATGTGTTTCATATAAATTGAATTGAGTGCATGTAATGTGATTTGGGAACGGATTTCAAATATTTGATGTGACATATGAATTTCTTAGTTGAAGTCTCCTTTTTAGTACTCAGCACCCGCATGTATGTGTGTGTCACATCTCATGTAGCGGAAAGAGAACAATATTTCACAAAGAATGACTTTCCAATTATATATATGCTCAATTAGTTCAAAAAATCTTGTAACTTCTTCCATATTTTACTTGAATTTCTAACCAACTACTAATAAATCAATGGCAGCTCCATTATAAACTAAATTGCACGTGTAATCTATGTAATTAAAACCCCAAAGTTGTGATTAGTATGAGCTTGGGAGAATTCGTGTTGAGCGATTGTACTATCACTTTAATGAGCAGCCATTTGTACCAACTTATTAGTTTATTAGCTTACTGTTGGTGGTTCGCCTTTGGGAAGGTCGCAACATCAAATAAGGATAAAGGACTTTTAAGAGAGAAAAAATTCACCACCAAGACCTAAAACAAACATCACCATCCGAGAATAAAGAACTTTGAGTTCATTGCCAATGGAATTGGATACAAAATTGAAGATAGATATTCACTCACTTGAGAAAAATCTCCCTTATTCATCAAATTCAAGTCTTCTTTGTACAAAATAAGATAGCACCTTGATTTTAAGAGGGACTCTTCTAAGCAAACAAAAATGACTCTTATAATTCTAAGAAATCATGATGACTATGGACAGTTATCTAATTATGACTCTTGAAACCATCATATTCATAAAAACCAAGACTCGAAGCCACAACACAATTAAAACGCATAATAGCTAGGACTTGATACTTGATAACTAGAACTAAAGGCATTTAACTAAAACCAAATGCATAGTAATAAGGATTAGACCCTTCAAATTCATCCACCAACCCAGTAGCCGAATAACCATCATGGAAGATCAATCAACAGTGATGGTAATAGACTAAAACAATCTCTTGTTGCTAGGTAGTCGATTAGCAGCCTCAAAGTTGACAACAAACTTGTAAATTGATTCTTATAGAATCGATGTCTTTAACTTGAACCTATTGAATCAAATTGTATCAGAAATCAGCCTTTGCTTGCAGGAATAAGCATTTGGGTTGGATCAATTGATGAGGTCCGAATTGAGGTTGAAATTAATTACACTGTGATATTGCTTACGTTATAAAATATTAAATTTGCTGCTGATTTGCTACCAAACGGGCAGGAAAAACAAGAAAAAAAAATCTCAATTTGACGGTATTAGTTAGAATGGGTAAACAAAAAATTTGATTGTGCAATCAAAAAGTTAAGAGGACTTGATTACAAAAGAGAAGACCAAACTTTACAAATGCTGACACTGAGAACTAAATCTGTTACTTTACCCTCCAAATGTTTAACGATTCGTCTTGCAGATTACCTCGACGACATTATAGTTCAATTTCTTTAGAATTCACACATCTTTAATAAAATTACTGTTTGAAACCTGCAAGTGCGCTACAAATCAGCTGCAGAAGCATATTCGTTAGGTTGCAAGAGGACGCCGTTGCCCTCATATGCCGAAGTTTGCAATTTGCAAATGCGTTTTCAGTCTGCATTTAGCCTACAGATAGATTCAGAGAGAGATGAGAGATTAGTCTCTGCGCACTAAGTTAAAGCTCTTTGATTGCCATTGAATCTAAAACAGTGAAGGACTTGTTGTCAATGATTACTTAGCCAAGATTCGCTTTACAGCCACTCATTTAGTGAATGGTAGATCCTGTTCTGCGCAGCAGCAACTCAGCTTCGAAGGTAATGGAAGCGAAACGGGGAAGGACAAAGAAAACGTAAGCCCTTTTATTTTCAGGTTTCACCTGATTAAAGTTTGAGGCTAAATTTAGTTAATACACACTCTGAGTTCCATGGGTCGGGTTCGCTGCAACCGAATGATATACGTGCATCACCATAGTTCGGACAGCATATGCCCATGAAAATCTTCCAAGGAAACCCGAAAGTCTATCTGAAGATGGCTTAAGCTTACAACTTCTTTATTCCCACATACTCAAGCAGACTGAAGGCAAAATCTGCGCGTCACCTCAACGTTTGGCTGGGCCCTTCCCTTCTTGGTTTCCTGCATTATTTGTTTCCATTTTGCTGCCAAAGAGCCCACGTAGAATCGTGAGATATTTGGGGAATCTCTGTTTTTCAACATGAACGTGTATTTCTGCACAAATTAAGACATCAAAGATGTTTGCTTGAATTTCAATGGATAGCAACTACCAGAAGAATTCTCTGCGGCAGTCTTGTGTCATCTAATATCGAGCAGACCTGAAGAGAAACTTCACAATTCTATCTTCCAAATCTAAGGCACACATGCATCTAGGACGGTGTGTCCACCACTTCATGTGTGTTAATTTCGTACTATTGTCAGTGAAATTTGCATCAAGTTTTTCTAGACTTCTCAGCACTCCAAGGAAAATAAGTTCAGAATTTAGAATTGTAAAATAAATCTTTGGATACTTCTCATATCAAAGTCCCCACAAGATCTATGATGTACACGTACATAAATTTACGTCTCAAGTTGCGTTAGGAAGAAAGCTTTCTCAAGCAATGTGAAGATGGCTCTTTGCCTATGTATCATGTACGCTGCCTCCCACGACTCTAAGAAATAAGATAGTACTCTAAAGACAATGTACTTTTCGATGGAATGATATGAGGACAAGTACTTTCTGCCCCGGTCATACTATCATCGTCACTAAAGGATAGGAAAGACCAGGACCTCACTACACAACATCCGAAACAAATGCTATTACATACTCCCGCTAGCTTTCGGACAGCACATCACAAACATATCACATGATTCCAAGAACCCTCGCATTAAACCAAAGTGGCGACTCCATGATATGCCCAAGTTCCTGTCTTTCAAATCACGTTTTCAGTTGAACATGAATAACTCCTAAAACATCCAAAAGGGAGTCGTATTAGCAACAAATATATCCGGACGAGCTGAGCGTGCCCGAGTTGTAAATTGTAAGTGGCCAGATTTATTATCATTTCCTGATATACAAAACCGCCATAATCAATTCAAATACCTCGCTAAACGATCACCAAAAATTTATGGGACCAAGATTAAGTACAAAGTCTCATGACGAAACAGAGAGCTTGTTCAAGAAGGCTTACGACTGAGGCAATCCTCCAGATTTTTTTGAAGTTTGAGGCACCTCCGCTCCTTGAATAGAAATCTCCCGTCCTTGCGTTCTTTATACCTTGAATAATGAGACTCGCATTTTTCCCGAGCCTTCTGCCCGAGTGGATCTGGAAACAAAGAGGAACCATGCCACGCGTTTACCCAGCCGAGAATTTTAAAAGGAAAATCCAAGAAAAAACACTTAGCGCAAGAAAAAAAAACAGAAAAGACACTTAGGGTGCGAATGGTAACGCGTTTTTTTTTTTTGTTCTGAACGAAACAAAAAAATGTTTCTGTTTTTAACAATTTTTGAACAAAAGAACGCGTTTGGTAACGTTTGGTCCGGGAATTAAAAATGAATAGAAACACGTTTGGTAAATTTTATTCTTTTTTGTTTCTTTTAATTTTTTAAACATTTTTATTTTATTTTTCATTTTTTCCTTTCTTTTTATTTTTACTTTTTCGGCGGTCCCCGCCTTCGGCGATCGGCCGACGGGGCGGCAGCCTCGCCCGGCCACGGCGAGGCTCGCCGGCCCGACGAGGCTCGGCGTCGCCGGCGAGGCTCGGCGTCGCCGGCGCGAGGCCGAGCCTCGCCTTGGGCGGGCGAGCTCGGGCTCGCCAGATCCGGCGAGGCCGAGCCTCGCCATGGCTGGGCGAGCTCGAGCTCGCCCGGATCCGGTGAGCCCGAGCCTCGCTAGGGGGCCGGCGACGCTTGGCCTCGCCGGATCAGGCGAGGCCGAGCCTCGACGGCCGGTTGCCGGCCATGGCCGAGGTCGGCGACCGGCGAAAGAAAAAAAAGAAGAAAAAGAAGAAGAAGAGAGAGAAGAAGCTCGCGGAAATGTTTCTTCATTTTGTTTTCGGAACAAGAAACAACAAATTGTTGTTTCTTTTTCTGTTCTTATTTCGTTCCAAAAACAAAAAAACAAAAAGAACAGAAACGCAACCAAACGCGTTTCATTGTTTTTTGTTCCCGGGAACACTTTCCGTACAGAAGTGTTCCGGGAACACTTTTTGGGAGTGTTACCATGCAGCCCCTTAGCAGACCAACTCACAGCTAAAGCACTCAAAAGGAACAACGAAACTACCTGCGGATTTCCTGAAACTACGCTTTGGTTTAGCTATGATCAAGTAATTGGCACAGAAAAAAATGGGAAATTGAACGTAGCACATCAGAATCGAGTAGCGGTCGCTCAATCGAGTTAAATCAGCGCCATTAATATCAGCTCTACCACAAGTAAAATAACAAATAAGAAAGTGAAGTGGAACAAAAGAAGAAGCTTGCTCAACTGGCCAAACTCTAAGGGCGCGCATTACAACATTTCTGGCCAAACTCATGGATCCTGAATTCCATCCATCAAAATCTTGTCTTGACCGTTTTGTACACGGAATTTGTTGTGGAATTATAGGCTGATCTGCATGAACGTTTGTTACCGTCTGATGGTCCTCGCATATTCCGCCTCGAGCAAAAAATATGCGCTCTTGAATAAGGTGAAGATGACATCACTAGGTATTACAATAATTTGCGGCATTATTGGGATGAGCTGAACAATTTGGAACCCTTGCCGAATGCTCTTGCGAGGCAAAGACATTGTTTGTGATGCAACTTGAGAATCGACGTCTTTATTGTAAAATCCTAGGTCTCCACTGTACACATATTGTCTGCTGTCCACTTTGAACACTAAGTTCTCACGGTTTTGTTTCTTTCGTGGTAGCCCATACTAACCCAAGAAAACGGGTATGTACAGTTTATAGGGGTTTCTTTGGACACTAAGTCTTCACAGTTTTGTTTTTCTCGGGGCAGCCCATACTACCCCAAGAAAACGCGTATATACAGTTTATAGGGACCAAAGCCTTATAAGCTAGCCCAGGACTCTCTCCCTAGACAATGTAGGACAAGAGAGGGACCCCTTCCTTGCGCACGTTCGAGGACCGCCACTCGGGCCGTCACATTTGTCAATTCTGTTTAAACCCGGGGTATTCTAACGTGGTCAGTCAAGTTCTGCTCATGAATCCGTTGCTTCGTCATGTTCACTTGACTCGTACCTCCGCCAAGAACACACTGTTGACATATGACTCCATGTGAAACATCCCGCCTCAAAGGGACTCGCCACTCTCGACTCGATCCCCTAAGCACACCAAGACAGCTTCTGCTCACCTTGCAAAATGCAGGCCTTCATCACATCCTCGTGAACGTTGTGCCCATTGCAGTATACCAGGCCATTCCCGTGATGTTTGCTTCCGCCTCCATGGATTTCCTGCTAATTATAAGGGACAGCGTCATGACCAGCCCCAAACTAAGCCCTCGGACAGCAAACCTGCCACTAATCCCGAGAATTCCTCTTCGGCGTCTCCAATGCCATTCACCGGTAAGCAATATAAACAAATCATGCGTCTACTCCAAGCGGTAAACATTTCCAAGGCAAATCCCACAGGCACAGTTCTTGACTTGAATTATAATTCATTAAATTCTTGCACTTTGGTTATTGACACCAGAACCATGAATCGCATTACACATAACCCTGAATCACTTCAATATACACAAGCATACCTGAAATCTCTTCCCGCTATTGGCATACCTAATGGGGTTGGAGTTCTCATCACTTCACACGGCAAGGTATCTCTGACAACAACCCTTACCCTTAATTGATGTTCTCTGTGCTCCAACCTTTAAGTTTCATCTCCTATCCATTTGAAAAAGTACTCAACAATTCAATTGCTCAGTTACCTTTTTTCCCTCTTATTGCTTATTTGAGGACCTCTCGATGAAGAAGATCATTGGTTGGGGCCTTTAACGTGGTGGTCTCTACAACTTGGAGCTCTCTCCCGAACGTGCTGCATTATCCGCCCACCTGCCTATCCACAGTTTATGGCATGCCCATCTTGGCCACCCATGGAGGAAGAACGGACTGCGGTCTGTTCATGAGCCAATGTGTGGCTAGAGGATTCCTCAGTTTAGGAGCTTTGTTTGGACATGATAACTAATAATAAAAAAAAAGGACAGTGCTCAGGAAAAATCAATCAAAGCAAACCGAAAGCAAACTAACAAAGGACGATCGGTCTGAAGGAGAAGCGAATGGATGGCTAGTGGCAACTGGCCAATATCAGATGACCAAAGGCAAGCGACAAGCTCAATGATCATCACGCTCTGATACCATGTTTCTAAACAGAAAACAAAAAATATTGGGGAAAATTGTATTGTGTATGTCTCTACTTCTGTACATGCACTACAAGCCTATTTATAATACAAGAAGGATGCACAATGAGAAAGAGTATACAAAATACCGTTTCCTATTCTATATTTCGAATATCTAATTTTACGGATTGACCGGATCAATTAACTTGCAATTAAAAGTGGATAGGACTCACGGCCAGCACCAACTGAATGAGGCTCTAATACTACTATTACTCTTAGGCACTATTTGGTAACCATCCAAATAGTGTCTGATTCTGATTTTTTGTTCTCAAGATCAGTTTGAGAACAAAATTGCGTTTGGTAAAATTTTTGTTCCAGAGAATAAAATTCTATTTTTTTGTTCCTGGAAGTAGATTTGGAACAGAATCAAGAATAAAAAAAAAAAGTTGATTCTTGTTCCGAGAACAAATCAAAGAATCAAAACCAATTATTCTTCTTCAATTTTGTCTTCTTCATTTCTTTTCTTCTTCTTCATCGACCGCTATTCCGTGATTGCCGTCTACCACTGTATGCCACCGCTTGCCGCCAGTCGCCGCCGTCCACCACAGGAGGCAAGCCCAGCCACTGGTGAGCTCGCCAGAGGCTCGCCTAGCCCGAGTGGTGGCTAGGCAAGCCTCGCCCAGCCCCGGCAAGACTGGCCTAGCCACCGGCGAGGCTTTGCCTCGCCAGATCTTACGAGGCCGAGCCTTGGCAGGGTTGGGTGGGCCCTACCTAGCTGCCGATGAGGCTCGACTAACGAGGGTCGGTAGCGCTCCGGTGAGGTTGCTGGCCCTCGTTTGGTCGGTCGCCGAACCGACGATCGGCCACCGGAAGAAGAAGAACATGAGAGAGAAAGGAAAAAAAGAAAAGAAAAAGAAGGAAAAAAGGAAAAATATTTAAAAATTAAAAGAAATTGATTTAGAACAAAATGAATAAGCACGGTACCAAATGAAATTCTATTCAAGATTCAGAAAATTTGGACAGTTATCAAACGGCTTAAAATGCTTAGAAATTGTTTCGAGAACTAAATAAAAAGAATCATATCTAATCAAAATTTGTTCTTATGAACATAATCGTTACTAAATGCGCTCTTAGTGTTAATGTACAACCGTGTATCTTTGTGGGATTTACTCAGCAAAGGAATAAGGAAGGAGCTTTAGGAGCTTGTTGAATTATCAAAATGTTGGGTATGAGGGATTTATGTAGTTGTAGTTGATTTGAACATGAATGAACGAGCATGAAGCCTCTTTGTGTCTCAACCTCCTTTTTTGGTGTTCGATATATGCAGGCGTCAACGAAACTAATGGTTCGGCTAGGTCTATTAGGCTTAGCTCGGACTCTCCAAAATCCACCAATTCATGACTTATAGTTTGAACTTTTAATTTATAAGTTAATTTTAAAAAAAGAGTCGTCACTAATCGATTTGGGGTAGGTCAATTAAAAACAAAAAACGAAATACTAGGAAAAATATTTCACTCCTACGCAACTAAAGAAATTAGGATCGAGAACTTGATTACATTAATTAATCAATAATGCCCTTCCAAAGTAAGTAATCTTGTTTAAACCCGAGCTCTCTCGGATTTTCAAAGGATTTTCCATGCATTTGTGGAAAAAAGCATAATTTGGTCTTTTTCTTTTCTTGTATTTATTTTAACATAAAAAGGTATTTTTGGATTTCCGATCTTCTTTTGAAAATATAAAACATTTTTAGCTTTTTTTGATTTTTTTTAGAAAATTGTGAGATATTTTGATTTTTTTTTTATTTCTAAAAAATAAATTATTATTTATTATTAAAATTTAATTTATTATAATAATAATATTATTATTAAAACGACCAGGGTTGGGATTGGCCTAGGTCGCCCATGGCTGGCCCGAATGGGCCTGAAGCGCAGGCCCAGCCAGCAGCTTCCCCTAAAGCCCCTTTAAAAAAAAACACTCCAGGCCCATGTAAGCTCAGCCCAAACTCGGCCTTAACATGTCGGCACCGCGTTTGACCCGACTTGCAGCTGCTGCCACCTTTGTGCCACTCGGCAGCCGTGATGAATGGCATCATCCGTCTTCGCCTCGCCGTAGGGCTCCACCGACGCCACACTAGTCTACCTTGACCGATGACCCGACCTACGTCCAGCCAGGCGTCGTCCCTAACCATCATCGCTGGTCACTAAATCTCCGGTAGAGACCACCGAGCGGAGGTCTTTTAGGCAGTTCGTTGGACGTCTAGGGTTCGCCGGCAAAACGGGACAAAGCGAACCAACTGAGGTTCGAAATAATGACAAGACTCAAGGCGAGCCTAGAGCCTTGATCGGAGACCGAAGCAAGCTAATGACAACAGGGGTGAGCATGGTCCGAGCCACCCCTAACCCTAGGACTAACTCGTACAGTGTCGGCCCTCAATTTTTAGGACCGAGGACCGACCCTATTGAGCTTGGACCAAGGATCAGACCGACCCAATGGGTTCGGTCCGATTCCAGGGTCAACCCGGGACTGATCAATAATTTTTTTCGTCTTATTTTTTATACTCCCTAAAAAAGAAAACATACAAATTCAAATTACACATCCATCAATAATACGTCATTGTGCAACTAAACTATAAATAGCAATACATATTAGCAAATTTAAGATGACACAATAATAGAAATTTCGCACCTGCTAACCGCTCATCGAGATATGGGACAAGATGGAAAGTTCTTGTAATCATCTATCTTTAATATTCATAACACCATATGCAAAAGTGTTTTCCTGCATTTGATCATGTAGAGTCCACTCAACCAAAAAATAAGCTTTACACCACTTGATTAGCAAATCACCGTAGCAACTGCAATACTACTTTACTCTTCAAAAACTTCTACCATTTGTCACAAATTGAAAAGCAAAGTGCAACTGAAATTCATTAGTAAAATATAATTAAACCATAAAAAGTTCAAAATACTTAATATAAATCGTGAATATATAACTTCACATCTTGTTAATTTACTCGAACTTCTAAACACCTAAAAACAAAACAAATGACACATAATTTATACTCAACAAAAGTTTTAAATTGAAATTACTATTAGTGCTATTGATAGAACATCTCAATATAATATAATATAACATACATTTTACTTATGCTTGAATATATAAAGAAATTATAAATAACATAATATAATATACATGGTGGGTCCAGGGTTTGACCGACCAAAAACTTTTAGAACCGAGGACCAACCCGTACAGTGTTGGTCCTGGAATTTTAGGACCAATGACCAACCTAGTCCCCTTGGGAACCGAACCAGGACCGGTAGGGTTGGGCCGGTCCAGGCTCGGTCCAGGGTCGACCCTAGACCACTGCTCACCCCTATTTAGATAGGGAAATAAGCACGACTGAAAGCAGGAGGAAAACCATTCGTGAGAACAAGCCTCAACCAATCGACAGATAATAATCGAGTATCAGCCATAGGAGAAAAACCCGAAAATGGAAAATCAAAATTATTATGCAGAGGCTACGGAAGAATTCGATAGTAGGTGAGCACGCTAAATATGGTCTGGCTTATGGTGAGTGAGAAGAGGAAGATGGCGGCAATGAGGGACAATGCACTCCAAGGACTACTGAAGTAGGTGTGTCTAAGATTAGCCCTCCACCTGTTCCACCTATTCCAGGGCTTCTTGCAGTACTCACTGATTTTCTTCTGCACGTCATTAAAGCTGTTGTTGGGTCCGACCGGCACTTCCTTGCACCGCGAGTTGAATAGGTTTGCGACTGCATTGTCTCACCCAATGGCATTCTAGATGATGCCTTAGGCATGGAGCAACGCGACATCCCGCTCGTTGTGGATGATGTTGTCTATGAATTTGGTGTAGGATGTGATCTCGTTCTAGTCCCAATGTGCAAGTGCTCGAAAGTCATGAGATTGAGGAGCTCGGACTTGGTGGTGTCATCCACCATGCTGCGACCAAATTTTTCGGGGTGAACCACTTAGGGTTTGGCTAATGGATTGTTAAGTCTAGACTTAACTCGGGCTCTCCTAAGCCCATACCAATTCGCAACTTAGGTTCAAGTTTATAACATGCAAATGATTTTTCAATTAGGAGTCGCCACTAATCTATTTTTGGTGGGTCAATTACAAACTCAAGTAAAGTAACAGGAGATTTACTTTACTTTTACGAACCAAGAGATTATGAGTTTGGGGACATGGTTACACTAGATTTTTTTAACGCCCTTTCGGTACCTTTTTCTTTTATTTCAAAAAAATGTTTTGCAAGCAGCTTGGATTAATTTTAATTCTAATTCTCTAACATGTGAGGCGATCATGTGGGTGCGCAATCCACCAATTTAACACCCAAATAAATAATAAATAAATTGCAAAAACTTACCTCAAAGCAACGAAAGTATCAGCAATATTAAATTAAAATCCATATCAACAACCCTAAATATGGTTTCCAATTAAAACGTAATTTCTTTTTTTCTTTTCACTTAATTAATGAAAATGACGCAATATGCAATGCAATATTGACTAAATGACATAATTCTAATGACATGTAATTTCTAATTAAATGGCCCTAGCAAAAATACTAAATGACATACATCTCAATGAATTTAACCCTAATGACGTGCATATGACATTTTTTCTTTTTCCTAAAAGAATCCATTTTATCCTAAATAATAAAACTAATTTAGCCTATGACATTTTTTTGTATTTTTCATGAAATTCGAAATTTGATGAAATGTGAAAATTACTTAATTAGATTAAGATACTATTTAATTTATATTAGGAATTAGGTTGAGCCAAATCCTAATTTAAACTAAAACATTATCTTAACCTAAATAATCCTAAAATGCAATATATCTAAAAAATACCTAAACTTATAATAAATTAAGAAAAATATTATCTAAAATTAAACTGAGTGCAATTTAACCATAATATGCAATGATGTAAAAATATGCCCTAATTCTACATGACATATGCATGATGATTTTTTTGTTGTTTTTTTAATTAATTTTCGAAATTAATAATTGCCAAATAATTAAACATGCAATCCAAATTAAAATCTAGCAACCTAAATTGATTGATTTGATTTTTTATTATTTTTTATTTCGAAAATTGATGATAAATAGAATGCTTAGCCTAAATATGCAAATAACCCTAAAACATGCAATATTCTAACTCAGGCATATTTCAAGATAAATAATAAAACAATCAAGTCCATTCAAAATTACCCAAAAAAAGAATATCACACATCATTCGATCAATGAATAATATTTCGCTAGTAAATCGATAAATTGATCTTAAATCTTAAAGATCAAAATATCAATTTTATTCTCACTTGATTAATTATTTCATCTAAAACTTTATAGATGAAATAAAAAACCCGTTGCGAATTAGGTGATATATTGAGATTTCCAATTATGCATAGAGAAATATTTCAAACAAAGAAACCAAGATATAAAAATAAAGTAAGATAAAATAAAGCAGCCTAATGAAATAAAGCAAATCTACCTAATTTGATATTTTTTTCTTTTTTTAATAAAAGAAAATCTTGACCATCGGTTTGGGGCTTCGGCGAAGGGTTCCGGCGAGGGCACAATGATTAGCACGTCCGGCACAAGGCAGCGAGGGTTGACAGAACTGGAGCGCAGATCGTGGATCGTGGGTCGTCGGGTCACAGGCTTCGAATGGTGGGGCGTTGCAGGGACAACAAGAGGCCTCGGGTAGCTGTGGCGAGAAGCTTCGGCGTCTGGATCTAGCTGTAGGGCGCAGCGTCCGGTCAAAGAATCGGATCAGGGCGCGGGCTCCTGTGGATCATCGCTCGGGCAGAGCGAATCACGCTTAGATTAGGGGCGATAGCAGCGTCGCGGCATCTTGGGGCAGATCTGCTGATCAGTGCAATGGGATGTGTCTATTTATCTATCTCTTGACTCGAAATGGGAGCAGGTCGCGGCTTGGCGGAGCTTCAGGTTGGCGTCGGGACTGCTAGCGTCGCGTTGCCGTGGGTGAAGCAACGAGCAACGATGGCCGGCGAAAGCAGAGGCGCGGTGGTGCAGCTGCAACAACGCGGTAGCTCGAGCAAGCAGAGGAACACCGAAGGCAAAACCTACGAAGAAGAAGAACAAAGTGGTTCTTCTTTTTTTTTTTTTTTTTTCTCTCCTCACATCTAGGGGTGAGTAGCGGTCTAGGGTCGACCCTGGACCGACCCTTGACCGGCCTAACCCTGCCGGTCCTAGTCCGGTTCCCAAGAGGACTGGGTCGGTCCTTGGTCCTGAAATTCCAGGACCAACACTGTGCGGGTTGGTCCTCAATCCTAAGAGTTTTGGGTTGGTGCAACCCTGGACCATTCCCGTATATTATATTATATTATTTATAATTATTTTTTTGGTAAAATATTATTTATAATTCTTTTATATATTCAAACCTAAGTAAAATGTTTGTTATATTATATTATATTGATATGTTCTATCGATAGCATTAATAGTAATTTCAATTTAAAACTTTTGTTGAGTATTAATTATGTGTCGTTTGTTTTGTTTTCAGATGTTTAGAAGTTCAAGTGAATTAACAAGATATGAAGTTATATATTCATGATTTATATTAAGTATTTTGAACTTTTTATGGTTTAATTGTATTTTACTAATGAATTTTAGCTGCACTTTGCTTTTCAATTTGTGTCAAATGGTAGAAGTTTTTGAAGAGTAGAGTAGTACTGTAATTGCTACGGTGATTTGCTAGTCAAGTGGTGTGAAGCTCATTTTTTGGTTGAATGGACTCTACATGATCAAATGCTAGTCAAGTGGTGTGAAGCTCATTTTTTGGTTGAGTGGACTCTACATGGTCAAATGCAGGAAAATGCTTTTGCATATGGTGTTATGAATATTAAAGATAGATGATTACAAGAACTTTCCATTTTGTCCCATATCTCGATGAGCGGTTAGTAGGTACGAAATTTCTATTATTGTGTCATCTTAAATTCAATGGATGTGTAATTTGAATTTGTAGGTTTGCTTTTTTAGGGAGTATAAAAAATAAGACGCAAAAGATTATCGATCGGTCCTGGATTAACCCTCGAACCGGACCGAACCCATTGGGTCAGTCTGGTCCTTGGTCCCGAGCTCAATAGGGTTGGTCCTCGGTCCTAAAAATTGAGGACCGACACTATACGGGTTGGTCCTAGGGTTAGGGGGTGGCCCGGACCAACCCGGACCATGCTCACCCCTACTCACATCAACCTCACCATTCACTCTCTGCCACTCACGTCTCTTCTTTTCCCTTTTTTTTTTCTCTCTTTCTATCCTAAAACCGAAGAAGGCCCTCCCTTTTGCTCCAAATTTTTGAAATTCCTCCCCCCCGTTTGTATGTGCACAACATCTTTTATAGGGGAAAAATTTAGATCTTTGAAGCGTATTTTGTTTCCAATTTTACTCGTGCATAATTTTCTGAACATATCATTGCACCACACGTGATATCTCCTTTTGTATTTTTCACATATTCTATCCAAAATTTTCCTTTTTGCTCGGAAATACATCCTTTGGTGTATATTGCCTAAAAACATGAAAATTTGAACGGAATATGTAAAAAATCTTTCATTCATCGGTGGCCTAAAATAAAATAAAACAAAATGAAAATAAAATGCTTCTAAACTATATGCTATGTGTTTTTTTTTTTTTAAATCAACCCAAAAATTTAGGTATCAACACCATGATAGCGAGGAGCTTCAGGACCCCCCTGGCAAAAGAGATGTCCTTGAGACTACTGGTCAGGCTCTTCTTGAACTGGATACCGGTCTCCTTGAGCTCGGTGGCCGACCGGATTATCCCGTGCTGGACCTCCTTGGTCTTCTTCGGTAGGCACTTCCTAAAGACGTCCACGACATGCCCCATCCCCGGATGCACGTGTCGAGGAGCTTTTGTCACCCCGCGTTGTTGCAAAGTAAAGCCAGCGCATTGAATACGAGATTGTTGTTGTGTCGATACTACTTGCTTGGTGGAAAAAAGGAAAAATATCTCCCATAGACGTGGTCCCTAGAAAAGATTATCACCTCGCCAGCCTCAGGCCCCACATTTATTTTCTTGTGCTGGACCTTCTGGGGCTCCCTCAGTTGGCCTTTCCTGAAGACGTCCACGACATGCAGGCATCTGCCCATCCCCGTGATGCTCGTATCGATGGAGTAGAAACTGAGTACGAGGTTGTTGGTCTTGTTGATGTATTCATCACGCTGCGTTGTTGGAGTGAAGTCAGTGGCATTGAATTCGAGATCGTTGTCTTGTTGGTGTAATGTTAGGG
Organism: Eucalyptus decipiens; assembly: GCA_014182575.1. Lineage (NCBI taxonomy): Eukaryota > Viridiplantae > Streptophyta > Magnoliopsida > Myrtales > Myrtaceae > Eucalyptus > Eucalyptus decipiens. The sequence goes on along the minus strand of CM024618.1, from coordinate 23,515,959 downwards.
GAACATAGTACGGGGGTTTGCGGGCTTGCAATGACCTCTCTAACGACGGCGTGAAATATAAGAAACTAACCTCCTCGCCATTGCTTTCAACGGCGACCAGTTGATACAGCACCAGCATCGGCAGCTAATTCTCCAACATCAGCATGTCCCGTTTTATGTACGGGGTTATGTATGCCAGCCTGTGGGTTCTGAAGATGGGGTCATTAGGCGCGTAGTCATTGTTCTCCTTCTCCATCTTGGCGGCCCTCATGATCTCAAGCATGAAGCAGCCGTCCCTCATCATCAGCTCCAGGAACTGGTCCCCCCTGCCCTCCTCCCACTCCCGGCTCAGCGCATCGTAGCTCTCCTTGAGGTCCCACGCTGCCTCCCTCAGGGACTCGAAAAAGGGCTCAAGGGACTTCCCGGACCGCTCGAGGAAGCGGTTGTGCGCGTGGTCCTTGTGTTCCTCCATGGGGAGGAGGTGGTCCTTACCATGGTGGTAGGGGCCGAAAGAGACGACGTGTGGCTGGTAGGCCTTGGCGTTGAGGTCGGTGATTGTTATATTGTGTCTCAAGTTTGGGTCCGTTAGATTAATACGCATAAGTTTGGCCAAATAACAAAGTTTTGTGATGTCTTCGAATTTTCTTGTTCCAGCATTAATCCCATCTCTTCATGCGTACGCGTGGAATGAAGAAGCCAAAAGCTGCATGGGGTTTTATTCTTCAAGCATGCAAGCAATGTCAGAGAAGAGAGATTTTCGGCCAACAAAGTCTTTGAAGAATTGTTTTAAATCGGCGTCGCAACGGAAGCGGATCGTATATTTTGCAATTATGTCGGGAGCTATAGAAATCGATCGAAATAAAACGAGGAACAATAAAAGAAAAGAACACCGGAAATTTACGTGATTCGGTCTAAATATCGGAACCTACATCCACGGGAAGAGCCAGCAAATCAATCCACTATAAATCGGAGAATTACAGGATTACAATCACACACATGCACTCAAGTGTTTCCCTGCCCTACTTTATACCCAATACCCATGGTGTTTAACAAAACAACTCAATGGACTCAACTCAGCACAAAACCTCTTTGAGCTCAAGCCTCTCACTCTCTCTCGAGCTCTTTTTCTCTAGCTCTCTGCCGAGCTCTTTTTCTCTCGCTGTCTACCTTTGCATCGACGTCTTCTCCTTTTTAGTGAGGAGTGCATAAAGACAGGACCAAAAGAAGAAAGTAAATGGCCTCATTAAATGCAGCGCAGGCGCCCACAAGTCAAGCCCACAGTCCGCACCGAACGCCCACCATATTTGAAGGCATGCATGCAGATCATGCATGTGCATGGGCAAGCATTTAATGAGGCGAAGGAGAGTCAACAAACGTGTGCCATTGATTCGTGAAATGAGGTGGGCTGCAGTCTTCAAATTTCTTGTTCTCGGAGAGAGGCATGCGTAAAAGAAGTCTTCTTCATGCGTCTTCTTCATGCACTTGCAGCAGGTGGTGGGTCCTTTATTTAATGCTAAAGAACTTGGATGCCCTCCTTTTGGCAGAAGACAATGTCTCTTCAAAGACTTTGCTGGCCGAAAATCTCTCTTCTCGACATTGCTTGCATGCTTGAAGAATAAAACCCCATGCAGCTTTTGGCTTCTTCATTCCACGCGTACGCATGAAGAGATGGGATTAATGCCGGAACAAGAAAATTCGAAGACATCACAAAACTTTGTTATTTGGCCAAACTTATGCGTATTAATCTAACGGGCCCAAACTTGAGACACAATATAACAATTCTCCACCTTGGCTCAACGTTTGAGGCCAAGTTATAGTGATTATTTTCCATGCTCGGCTCTCCCAACGCCCGATGGGCGCTCATACTCTACAGACGCCAATCGAGCTCATACGAGCTCGAGCTTTGTCAAGGAACATGCTTCGTCATCATATCTCGCCGGGTTCTCCGCCGTTGCTATTTTCTTCACAACAATTTTACCTTCGCTATGACATCTCGGATGAAATGGTACCTCCGATGTCGATATGTTTTGTTCGCTCATGATATATTGGGTTATAATCCAAATATATCGCACCTTGATTGTCACAATGTATGGTGACACTTTTCTCGCTCCACCCAAGGTCGTAGAGCAAACCCCTTAGCCATATCGACTCCTTTGCAACAAAGGTTAGTGCCATGTACTCCGCCTCAGTCGAAGACCATGCAACATCGTCTTGTAAAGATGCTTTCCAACTTATTGCACCACCTGCAAGTGTAAACACGTACCTTGCTAGCGATCTGCGATCATCCAAGTTACCGGCGTGATCCGAATCCATGTACCCCGTGGTCTCATTTCCATTGACGTTCCTCCGATACATAATGCCGACGTCGCTGTCCCCTTTAGATATCCGAGGATCCATTTCACGGCTTCCCAATGAGTCTTACTGGGTGCTTCATGTAACGGCCGACAAAACTTACGGCCGTGAAATGTCAGTCTAGTACATACCATGGTATACATAATACTACCCATCGCACTAGAATAAGGAACACGGGACATATGTTCCTCCTCCTCCTCGCCTTGCGGTGATAACTTATCGAAAGTTTGAAATGTGCAGCTAAAGGAGTACTTACAGATTTTGCCGATCGCATATTAAAACATGCCACGATCTTTTCAATGTATTTCTTTTGAGACAAATGCAACGTTCTTGCAGCTTTGTCACGCAAAATTTCCATACCCAATATTTTCTTAGTAGCACCTAATTATTTCATTTCAAACTCAGCACTCAACTGCCGCTTCAACATATCAATATCAGACATATGTTTAGCTGCTATTAACATATCGTCAACATATAATAGCAAATAAATCAAAGACCCATTTTCCAATCTCCTAAAATAAACACAACTATCAAATTGACTTTTCGAATAATCTTGACTAGTCATGAAAGCATCAAAACGTTTATACCATTGTCTAGGAGATTGTTTCAATCCATACAAGGATTTCTTCAATAAGCAAACATGGTCTTCCTTACCCGAATAGCAAATCCCTCGGGCTGCTTCATGTAAATTTGTTCCTCCAATTCACCATGAAGAAATGCCGTTTCACATCTAGCCGCTCCACCAAGATCCCGTGCAAAAGAACTAAGGCAAGTAATACACGAATAGAGGTATGCCTTACCACAGAGAGAACACTTCATTGTAGTCGATGCCCTCTCGTTGAGTATACCCCCTCGCAACAAGTCTCGCCTTGAACCCGGCGCTCTACACCGGGAATGCCCTCTTTCCGTTTGTAGATCCATTTGCTTCCGACAATTTTCTGACTTTTGGGTACTTTGACCAACTCCCATGTCTGATTCCGATAGAGTGATTCTATTTCTTCACTCATAACCTCTAGCTACTGTGATGACTCAGCACTAGCCATCGCCTCAGAATAGGATGAAGGCTCATCCATCTCCACCTCATCACCTATAGTTAATGCATAGGCAATATCAGAATAACCATAACGTCCCGGTGGTTTAATTTGCCTTCTTTGTCTGCTCGTGGCTATGTTGTGTTGTGGCTCTGCTGGTTGTTCAGTATCACCGTCTTCAGAAATTGTGGCCTCATCTGCAATCTCTTCCTCCTCGTTACCTCCGAGGTCTTTGGAGACTCCGCCCGAATCTCCACCTCACTTCTGACACCACGATCTGTTTGCTCTGCTGGTTGAGTCTCAAGACTCTTCTTTTGAAGCATTGCAGTCTCGTCAAAGATCACGTCTTTGCTGATTAGAAAACCGGGTGATCTGGGATCAGTGCACCATAGCCGGTAGCCTTTCACCCCTTGTGCATAACCCAGAAATATGCACTTCTTCGCCCTCGGCTCAAGCTTACCATCTCTCGCATGAGCATACGCAAGACATCCGAATATTCGTAATCCGGAGTAATCAATGTGTTTCCCGACCATACTTCCTCGGGAGTCTTCCACTCGAGCAGCGAAGATGGAGATCGATTAACTGTGTAACACGCCATATTTATTGCTTCGGCCCAAAATTCCTTGCCCAATCCCCGCATGCGAAAGCATGCACCGAGCTCGCTTCGAGTAGAGTTCTGTTTCTTCCGTTCTGCTACGCCATTCTACTGTGGTGTCCCGGGAACTGTGCGGTGTCTCACAATCCCTTCCTTTTGGCAAAACTCAGTAAAATCCTTACCACAGAACTCCATGCCATTATCAATTCTTAGGCACTTGATTTGTTTACTTGATTGCTTCTCAATCAATGCCTTAAAATTCTTGAACTGATCAAATACCTCAGATTTGTGCTTCAAGAAGTACACCCATACCTTCCTTGAGTAGTCGTCGATGAATGTCAGCATATATCTAGCACCTCCTTTCGATGGAACTGGAGACGGTCCCCAAACATCTGAATGAATGTATTCAACTGGTTGCTTAGTCGAATGTAGAGCTGTACCAAACTTAACACGACGCTGCTTCCCGAAGATGCAGTGCTCACACAGGTCCAGCTTTCCTGTCTTCTGACCTTTAAGCAACCCCTTCTCACTCAACATCGTCATACCTGCCTCACTCATGTGTCCCAATCGCATATGCCATAACTGAGTCAAATTTGAGTCTGACTCACCTGATGAAACTGCAGCAACTCCAGTCACGGTTTCTCCCAAGAATGATAGAGAGAATTCGCCTTCTTCCCTTTCATTACCGTCGTGGCACCTCGAGAGATCTTCAAAGCACTCCACCTTCACTGTGTATTTGCAACCGAGGTCATCGAGTGTTCCCAAAGAAATAAGGCTCTTCTTGAGTTTCGGTGACGTGCCTTACGTCCGTCAACGTCCGTTCTACGCCATTGTGCATTCGGATCCGAATGTTCCTATCCCCACAACCTCACAGCTGCATTATTCCCCAAAAACTCTACCACCATCTCGGCAGTCTAGTAGGTAGTGAACCAGTTCTTGTGAGGAGTCATATGATAGGAACATCCAGAATCTAGCACCCATTCGTCTCCTAACGAACTCGTAGATACACATAGGACAGCTTCGGCATCACTGGTACTCTCCTCGGCAACATTCGCCACATCGTTTGTGGCATTTTGCCAAACGCCTTTATTTCTTAGCTTTGGACAATTTCTACTTATGTGCCCCTCCTCGTGACATTCGAAGCACTTCACGCGACCTTTTGATTTTCTATGTCGCGACTTCGACCTACTTTTGCTTTGGCTTCGTTCTTGCTGGGCCTCCGATGTTGGTCTCTACCTCGAATCACCAGTCCACGCGCTACATCTTGCGCTAGACTATCATCACGCAACTTTCTCTGCCACTCATTTGAAAACAGGGCAGATTTTACCTCCTCTGAGGTAATCGTAGTACGCCCCTGTAACAAGGAGTCGGTAAAGTGCTCCCATGACTCCGGTAGAGACGCCAACAACATCATGCCTTGTTCTTCATCATCTAAAATCTTGCCGACATTCTTCAAGTCCATCATGAGTTTATTAAACTCATATAGGTGGGATCTAATGGACGTACCTTCAGTGTATCGGAACTGGAACATTCTCTTCAAAGATATATAAGCGATTGTTCAAACCCTTCTTTACATAGAGGGCCCGAAGTTTAGCCCATAACGCTGCGGCATCATCCTCCTCTCGCCACCTCTATTAGCACTTCATCCGATAAGTTCAACAGATGATACTCATGGCCTTCTCCATTAGCTCGTCCTTTTCAGCATCTCGCATTGTTTCGGGCAACTGAGCCTTGCCCTCCAATGCCTTGGCTAATCCTTGAGTTGTTAATAGCGCTTTCATCTTGACACTCCACAACCCGAAGTTGTTCCTCCCGTTAAATTTCTCAATTTCTACTTTTGCTCCAGACATAATTGCAAAGTCTGAGCTCTGATACCAATTGTTTTAAATCGGCGTCGCAATGGAAGCAGATCGTATATTTTGCAATTATGTCGGGAGCTATAGAAATCGATCGAAATAAAACGAGGAACAATAAAAGAAAAGGACACCGGAAATTTACGTGGTTCGGCCCGAATATCTAACTTACATCCACGGGAGAGCCAAAGAAATCAATCCACTATAAATCTCCTTTTCTTTTATTGTTCCTCGTTTTATTTCGATCGATTTCTATAGCTCCCGACATAATTGCAAAATATACGATTCGCTTCCGTTGCGACGCCGATTTAAAACAGTGATGAAGGCGGGGAGCCTGTAGATGCATGGATTCTTTAGGTACCCTTGCTCGTCGGAGGGCATGCACTCCGAGTTCCTGTCGACTGTGACCATGCAGCACCCCGTCGGCGTTGGCTCCGGGTCGGGTGGCAAAGCGAACGCGGTTGAGGGAGCTTCAAAGGTTCCACGAGTTTCTGTTCCGGGTGAGACAAGAGGATAATCCATGGAGAGAAGGAGAAAGAGAGAGAGAATGGAAAAAGCGTGTGAAGTCTGGGGCTGTCTAAGCCCAGTGCCGGAAGGATAAGGTGCTTTCGTACCGTTCGTAAGATAAAAGAAAGAGAAACAAGATTACATGGTTGGCTTGGCGACAGAAGTATATCAATGTCATCTTGTCGTTCTAAAATCTCTAATATTGGAAAGGAATTTGAAGAGAAAAAAGTCGACAGGGTAAGGACATTAACTTCAAGACCATGACTTATCTAAAGAAATATTAACTTCATCATCATAACTCATACTCAAGTATGAGTTAATTACATTTTATTAAATAAATTTTATAGATTTGAGTTGTAAAGTCTAATTAGATATGGATTTTTAAATGGGTCTAGACTTTTGTCCATATCCAACCAATTTAAGCACGGAACCATGGTCCACCACAAGATGGGGCCCAATCTGACCATCTCACTCCCAGCAATTAAAAGAAAGGCGCAGGCGTTTCGTAGCAAGTCTGGGTGGGCCCCTCCTCACACGTGTGAAAAGTGTTCAAATTGTTGTTCATTCTTATTTCCTATCGGGAACAACCCCAATGTAGATTGTATTTCCTAAATTATCCATACAAAAGTTCGAGTTCAGAAAATACACACAAACAACAATTTAAGGCGAAAAAGTTTGCTAAAATGGATCTCAATTCAGGTTGGGTACAAATTCCATATTAGTGATTATATTAGTTTTGCATAAAACGAAGTGAAAGCGAGTTAAATTAATCAGTTTTTGATTGAACCATTTTCGACTCAATTTATTAGTTTTATGGACCCATGTATAAATCACTTTTTGTGCATGAGGTAAAGAGAAAACATGTTTAAGCATGTCCCTCGGAAGCTTTAGGGAAATGAATTGTATGCATACAAAGCGTAACATCTTGTGATCATATCCGAACCTTTGAATTCGATGAATTTCACAAGTGTCTGCTTGAATTAAAAGGCTTGTTCAAATGGAGAATGCTAATTGAGGTACAAACTTCACATATTGATATTTGACGTGACACTAGAACTATAATAGTATTTTTTGTTTTATTTGGTAATAATTGTTACCTCGTATGCTTGTGGATATGCCAGATTTCTTACTTGATGTCTCATTTTTAGTATTCGATATTGTTCTCCTGTATATACATCACTTGTAGGGAAAAAATTTCACAATGAGTAATGTACCGATAATATGCACGGTTAGCATAGAACAATCATATAACTTCTCATAAATTAAATTTAGATGGCACACGAACAAGTTGTTATCATCTTGTGTGAAATTAAAAAATGTCCACTAGTTTTAGATGGAGAAAAATTAGTTTAAGTAAAAAGATTTATTTGAATCCAAATCAAAGTCAAATAAAAGAGGCAAAGTCAAGTTTCCAAGTTAAACGAAATATTAATGTGGGTTTCATTATTATTATTATTTATTTATTATTATTATTATTATTATTATTATTATTATTATTATTATTATTATTATTATTATTATTATTATTATTTTATAGATTCTGGTCATTTAAATGTAATTGAATGGTCGCATGTATGAGATCCAATTAAGAGTTCTCTTAAAAGATGTTTCTAGTTTGAACTCATATACGAGACCAGACCTGAATTGGATGAGAGGGATCAAAATTCTTGACTGAATACCTCTTGGAGTCATGCCGTAGGAGTTCAACCAAGATAGGGTTGTTACTATACTTTATCTAATTTCTTTGGATCCGAGATTGATTAATCAAGAGATTGACTCCTCTAAAGACGGTACAAGCCGTGTAAAGAGAAGGGTTCAAATTTTTTTTTATTGACTTTAAGCTATATAAAAGAAATGGAAAGACCACTGGCCGTGGTGGCTCTGCTGGATAGGCTTCAGTGATCCTCTGCGAGGGAGAGAAGAGGTTCGAAGCCCTTGCAACGCAAGGGGGCTAGCAGGAGTTACTTGGCGTCTTAAGTGTGCTACCGAGGGTGGTGGGTCCTCCCGCTTAAGGCACCTGGGGGTTTACGCTTCGGCTACCGGCTAAGGCGGTTCCTCCAGCACCAAAAAAAAAGAAAAAAAAAGAAATGGAAAGGACCAAAACGGTAGGGGTCTTGCTTTTGAGTATTGGAAAAACTCAAGTTTGTGAGTGATTGTTATTCTGTAACTTTTAAATTGATTAGTGGAATTTTTGCCGCTAGCTTTTCTTGTGGTACATGTATCAATACTTGGATCGAACTAAGTAAATATCCGGTGTTCTCTATTATTTCTCATATATTTCTCTGGCAATTTAATGTTAATTTAATTGTAAGATCTGGTGAGTTTTTGTATTTATTTTATAAGAATCTCCAATTAAGGAGTACTTGGATCTATTGTGATTGCTATAATTAACAAATAGTAAACACAAAAATCTAATAAAAGATGTTGACTTAATCCAAAAGCAGCTAATTCCATAAAGCAATCAAATTAATATATAATTTTGTGGATCAATTTTCTATAAACCAATCAAGCTGAAACATGTGAGAGGAGGTCAACTTAGAGAGAGAGAGAGAGAGAGAGAGAGGAGTGTTTGGTGGCGTTGACGTGAGGAGACGGGGAGAATGTCTGGTGGTGTTGAAGAAAGGAGATGTGAAGAATGTTTGGTGGTGTCCAAGAGAGGAGTGTGTCACTTTTCTTGGCCTCGGTAAAGATAAAAAGTGTTTAGCTAATGTCCCATGAGTAATGTGGGAATTGAATTGCATTGCTCACCATTTGTGTATGAGCCTTAGGATTTAATGAATCCCCTGCGTGTTTGCCTCAACTAAAATAGTCGTATTGAATTGAATGCATTTAATGTGATTTTGGTACATACTTCACCTATTTGATGTGACATTATATTTGTAATTTTTACCATTGGGATGATACAAATTTCTTAGTTGGGGTCTCATTTTTTGTACTCATCGCCCCACTTTTATATATATACACACACATGCACACACACATACATATCATGCGACAAAAAGAAGACTATATTTCACAAAGAGTGACTATCCAATAATATAAATGCTCGGTTAACTCATGACAATCATATAACTTCTCATAAATTAACTTTAGATCACACACAAATCGAGTTATAATCATTTTGCATCAAACTCAATTGATTCTTGCAAAAAGATATATTCAATCTCCAATTAAAGTCAAACTAGTATAGCAACGTGAATTTTATAAGTTAAACTAAATATTGGTAATGTTGGGAAAGGAATCACCATCCAATGAAGAAATCAAAATGCGCACTAAAACCTCCCTTTTTAATTCTACAACCATCTAAAATGCCTAACAAAAATTAGATTTTTCTCACCAATTTGTTACCCGAACAAGTAAAACTCCAATAAAATATTGGAGACTCAATATGACCCCTCCCGAACTCCACAAGGAAAAAAAGGAAAACGAATCCAATTCACAATCGGGCAAGGCGAACATGAGTTTGCGGTGGTTGGTGGTGGGGGCTCCATGGGCATGGCTACTAACTTTGGTAGTGGCACTGGCTAAAAGGAATAAAGGAAGAAGAAGAAAGAGAAATGCAAGGTGGAATAGAGAGACAAGAGACTAATAGTGGGCCACCATCTAAGCACATGGCAATCAATGAGGGGGTAGAGCGTGCCTAACAAAACTTAGATTTTTCTCACCAATTTGTTACCCGAACAAGTAAAACTCCAATAAAAGGGACTCAATATGACCCCCCTAACTCCACAAGGAAAAAAGGAAAACGAATCCAATTCACAATCGGGCAAGGCGAACATGAGTTTGCGGTGGTTGGTGGTGGGGCTCCATGGGCATGGCTACTAACTGTGGTAGTGGCATTGGCTAAAAGGAATAAAGGAAGAAGAAGAAAGAGAAATGCAAGGTAGAATAGAGAGACAAGAGACTGATAGTGGGCCACCATCTAAGCACATGGCAATCAATGAGGGGGTAGAGCGTGACTCACGTAAAGATTCAACACCACCTAATAGTTTCTTGTACTAGATAAAGGATCCATGATACATTGAAAGGAATAGGTCCGCCTATCTAAATCTACTCTTACTTCAACCACACTAGCTAGTTTTTATTAAATCTTAAATTAGGTTGGGTCACCTTTCACCCTATTACGAGATTTTTCTCTTCAACATGTTATCTACTTAATAGAGTGAGTGGTTCTAGTCCAAATTCCAAAATTAATAAGACATATTCAGAAATAACAAAGTATGACGAATATACAAAGAGGTCAAAGAAAGTGTAGACTCAAAAGATCACATCAAAATCACGCACGATTCAAAGTATAATAGAATATCTGTATTAAATTCAACTTAGAATGATATATCTCTCGTTCATATTTCACATTACAATGGCATCTATTTATTATATCGATGAAATAGAGCTTACGAAACACTTTCATTGAAATGAGAAAAACCAACTTTTAAAGTGTTCCTATTTGATCGAACAAAATTTTCACATATAAAACATAACAAGTTCCTTAATTTCATTCAAAACGATATTATTTCACAAGCGATAGTTAGATTGGATCAGCGGAAACGTCATAATCACTCTAGTAGGACGGCTCTGGCGTGTTTCACCATTTGAGGAACAGTTAAATCGCAAGAATACGGAAGACGTCGTGCCCTTCTACTAGTTGTTATGATATATCATGCTTCCATTTTATTATGGCTTATTATAGCTGGATTATGTTCCCAATAATTAAATTCGAGGACAGTTTTGGGTTTAGCAAAGATGATAATCCCATAATTTTTTAAAGCGTTCCCGCAAGTATTTAAAATCCCCGCGAGTATTGAAAATCCGATGTGACATGACACTTGTGATGAAAGTTTTTTGAAAATTTATAACACTCAAGCGATTGATTGAAAATGATAACACTCAAGTGAACATAATCTAAAAATTATGATATTCAAGTAATTACTGTATAAAAATTATGACATTCATTGAATCCTATATTCCAAAAATGAGAAATTAAATTGCGGTAGGTAAGAATTGGGAGAGCCCGTAACAAAACATAAGAGCCATTTCACAAGAGAGTTATACATGCCTGCCTAGCGATCAATTAAATCCCTTGGGATACACTTTGGGAGAGTCGTGATGGAGAGTTTACACAATTTCATACAGGCTAAAGAACTTCAAAAGAGATAAAATATTTTATTCCTGCGGTGTTTCACTTGGCATTCCAACATCGCAATAATTATTAAGCACTTGAACAGTAAACACAAAAATCTCACAAAAGATGTTGACTTAATCCGAAAGTGACTAATTTAAACCAATCAAATTAATGTGGAAAGAGTGTCTGGGATTGCCCAGTGAGGAGTGTGTCAATTTTCTGGGCACCTGATAAACACAAAATGTGTTTAGGTATGTTTCAAGACAAACGTGGGAATTGAATGGCATGCACGCCGCTATCCCGTTCTCTTGCGTTATTTAATTGCATAAATTCTTTGACTTCCGCGTTACCTTAGAACACGTCTTTGCGGTTTTTGCTCCAATGGTTCGCGGAAATATTGTTTACAAGAGTGTTTGTTGGATGACGTGCAAAGCCCTTGCAACTTTTTGTAGTTGCTCTGCCGGAAGCTTGCACCTTCCTACGGAGCCACATATCCGTTCTCCGCGATGTTGCATAAATCTTGTGCCATCAAGAAGGTAATCATTTTAATGCTTCTGTAAATAATATAGTTGTTTTCATCGAAAGTAGCAACAATAGTGAGATAGAGTTGGCCATTGTTTTGGTGTCGGATGTATAGATGGGCGATTTTAGTAGCGGGTGGATAGGACTCACGCTCAATGCCAACTGAATGAGGTGCTGATACCACTGTTAGCTTTTAGTGTTAATGTGGAAGTGTGTATGTTTGTGGGGATTTACTCAGCAAAGGAACAAGGAAGGAGCTTCTGGAGCTTCTTTTATTATCAAAATGTTTTGTGCAAGGGATATATGGAGCTGTAGTTGGTCTGAACATGAATGAACGAGCATGGAGCCGTTTTATAGTTCTTCCTAATCGACTCTTCTGCTAAGAATCTCTGTCACGAACAATGAAATTTGCTTCATTTTATATGTTGGACAGGTTTTTTGCCTTTACTTCTAACCACCACCAACTAAGCTAGAAAACCACTAACTTTAACTACGTACTGTAGATCTACAAACTTGTAGAGTATTGGCTTTTCTGGATAAATTGACCACAACTTCAATAAAATTTAATCAAAAAGAAAATGTTGGAGTGGAAGATTTCATTTGCCTGGAACGTGATCGTCCTTCAGAATACCTATCCAAATTGGACAAAAATGAAGAAGACTAAAACAAGGGAATCATCATATGATAATGATATATAAACAGCCAAATTTCCATCGTTCATAACATTTAGAGAGGGAAATAAGCACGACTGAAAACATGAGGAAAATCATTGATGACAACAATCAACAGCCAATCAACAGATAATTATTGAGCATCAGGCATTAGGAGAAACACCCAGAAATAGCAAAAAGAAATTATTAGGCAGAGGCAACGGGAGGGTTCAATAGTAGCCGAGCAGGGTATATACGGTCTTAATTATGGTGAGTGCAAAGAGGAACAAGGCAGCAATAAGAGACAATATAGTCCAAGGATTCTTGAAGTAGGTGCGGTTGAGATTAGCCCTCCACACGTTCCAGGGCTCCTTGCAGTGCTTGCTGATCTTCTTTTGCACGTCATCGAGGCTGTTGTTGTATGGGAGGATCACTTTCGTGCACAGAGAGTTGAATAGCTTGGCGGCTGCCTTGTTTTTTCCGAGGATGATGCGTTCCGTGTTGAGCAGGGCGACATCCTGCCTATTGTTGATGATTTTGTCCATGAAGATGACGTAGGATGTGACCTCGCTCCCAGCCTTGAGGTGCAAGCGCTCGAACGTCATGACGTTGAGGAACATGGACTCGGTGGTGTAATCCACCGTGAAAGCTGGGAGCTTCAGGATCCCTCCAGCAAAGGAGATGTCCTTGAGGCTGTTGGTCTTGCTCTTCCTGAACTTGATCCCGGCCTCGCTGAGCTCAGTGGCCGACCGGATTATCGGCTCGTTCTTCATGTCCTCAGGCATTATAATTTCCTCTTCGTGCCGGACCTCCTCCGGGCCCATCAGCAGGCCAAACCTGTAGACGTCCAAGACATGCAGGCGTCTGCCCAAACCCGTGAACCTTTTTTCTTCATCGGGGAAGTAGAACTTTCGGAGGAGCTCGTTGATGTCATCCTGCGTTGTTGGAGTAAAGTCAGTGCATTGAATAAGAGAGTAGTGTTTTGTCAGTACTACCCGCATAAAAGGGAAAAAATAAAAAGGAGTCTCTTATTGAGGTGATAGATAGATATAATAATTAAATTGTTAATTGATCTCAACCATGCATCCTAAATATTTTGAACATTAAATTTAATAGATTTCACGTGAGATCTATCTGAGATAATCAAGATAAATTGTTCGGTGAACATAGTACAGCCGTTTGCACTCGTGCAATAATCCATTTAATGATGGAGTGCAATCAAAGAAGCTAACCTCCTTGCCATCGCAGGCGACGGCAAATAGCTGATACAGCACTAGCATCGGCAGCTGATTCTCGAGCAGCAGCATGTCCCGCAATATATACGGGCCTCTGCGTTCCCACCCGCGGATGCTGAAGATGGGGTCATCGGGCGCATAGTCATTCTCACAGGTTGCGATCCTCATGATCTCGAGCATGAAGCAGCCATCCGTGATCATCAGCTCCAGGAACCGGCCTCCCTCCCCCTCGCCCTCCTTCCACTTCGAGTCCAACTTGTCGTAGCTGTCCTCGAGCTCACGCGCCATCTTCCTCAGGGAATCGAAGAAGGGCTCAACGGACTTTCTGGACTGCTTCAGGAAGTGGAGGAGCGCGCGGTGCTTGTGTTCCTCCATTGGACGGAGGTGGACCTCGTTGTAGTGATAGGGGCCGAAAGAGACAACCTTCGGCCGGTAGGCCTCAGGGTTGAGGTCGGTGATGAAGGTGGGGACCTTGTAGATGGACGGAGACTTCCAGCACTGTTGCTTGTCTCTGGGCATGCAGTTGAGGTTCTCGTTGAGATGAACGATCCAGTTGGTCGCGTTCGGGTCCAAGGGGGGCGGCAAGGGTAACATGGTTTGGGGGATTCAGAGTTCCAAAAGTTTCTGCTCTGGGTGGGTGTGTGGGTGTGTGTGTGTGCGTGTGTGTGTGTGTGTGTGTGTGAGAGAGAGAGAGAGAGAGATGGGAAGAGTGTTTGGTGGTGTCGAAGTGAGGAGACAGGAAGAATGTTTGGTGGGGTCCAAGAGAGGAGTGTGTCACTTTTTGTGGCCCAGTGATAGAGACAAAAAGTGTTTAGGTAATGTCCATGAGGGAATCGAATTGCATGCACGCCATCGTCATAATCTTATGGCCATGTATGAGGCTTAGGAATTAAAGAATCTCCCAAGTGTTTGCCTCAACTAAAATGCTCGTATTGAATCGTGTCCATGCAATGTAATTTGGGTATGCCTTCACTCACCTATTTGACATGATATTGGATGTCACACCCCAAAACCATCATGAATGGAGGATGACATGGCCGTCCTTTCTCCCGAAGGACACGATTTCAAAACTCCCAAGATCCAACTTCTAAAATTGTTAATATCGCTCTTGTACTGCTAATCGTTAGTTGAGGAACCTGAAAAATTGAAAAAATAAAAGAGTGAGTAATCATAGCTCAGTGAGTAATGTATCTCTTCTAAGAAGATTGAGCACCCATTATGCATATTTATAAATCAAACCACAATTCTTTTAACTCAAATCCATAATATAATAAACATAAAATAAGAGAATAAGTTGCATATGCTTTAGTAGAAATATTCTTTTCATAATAATATCAAAACACACATCAATGGTTAAATCAATTGATCAACCTCATTAACTTACACGCCAATAGTCAATTCCATTGGTTAATCTCATGTTACACATCAATAATCTATTCCATTTATCTATCTCATATGAAATCACATGTCAATGGTACATTCCAACGACTAAACTCAAATCACGTGTCAATAATCCACTCCATTGACCAATTTGTTGCTCAATATTAAATTATGGTCACGATACAATGCCTATTGATAGTGTGACCAAAATTCCCCTTTTGGTAAAGTCTCCACCTATTGCCGGTGACTTGGCCCACAAGGATATCTTAGAATAGTATACGCATGCCCACAAGCCTCTCGTTGGGCTCACAGTGATATTGAGCATCAATATCAATTCAAAACAACACCATCCACAATTCACAAAACCAAATCCATAAACCATTTCATATGTCACCAAAAGATTTCACAACTCAGCTCATCCGCCAAATATTTTTCATAAAACAATCTCAAATAATTTCAAGATTTGTCTCAAAAATCAATTTTACAAACCGAATCAAATCAAATATATTTTAAAAATCTTATCACAAATCGATATCTATATAACATCCCATAAACCATTTCAAAGTCGAGCTTTTTGTAAAAAGGTTTCACAAACACAAAATGTGTAATATTTCTCAATTTCGTTCATCAAACAGAGTATATATTTCTACAAAAAAGTTCTCACACTATTTTCAAATACTAAAACGTAGTAAATGTCCGATCCAAATTTTGTGCAACAAACATGCTTATTTAGAACTCATAAAATATCAATTCTTTGTCATTTTAAAGACATGAGCTTATAAATTCTTAGAAAAGATAGTACCACTTACTTGGGAAAGCAAAAAAACCAACCTACGTGGTTGATTGAGCCAACGCATTCATATTCCTATCAATCAATCCAAAATGATATCAAAACCAAGTAATATGCTACTCTCCAACTAACAACTCGACTAAATTATACTTATTCATTGATAAAATGACACCTACGCGCTAATAAACTACGTATCTGAAGTGATTATTTAGATCATCCGCAATGTGGAACTTGAGCACGGAACTTGGTCATGCCATAACTTTTTCCACCGAGCCCCATTTTAAATGTGCTTATAGTCAATGGAAAGCCCTTCCAACATACTATAAGAACTCCAATTTGGCCAACCCAAAATCAAGCCAAAAATCAACAAAATATTGGCCCAAAAATGTGATCGTGCACTGTTCATCACGCACGATAACTTCAAAATTTTGTTTTAGGTAAACCGTAAGCTTAAATCACGATCCGTAAAATCTTACGGCTCCACAATACCATGAACTATCATTTCAATAAAAAAAAAGTGGGTCAACAACTCAAAAATCGAACTTTGCCATTCAATTTTCCCATAATTTCAAATTTCAACCCATTAAGTCCGAAACTATTCCAATTGAACGAAGAGGGAGCACGAGTGCTTACCGAGTATTGAATTACGTAGTTGAGGTGGCTTGGCAACACTTCCATGGCGAGAACACGCGAAACCCCTTTTCTTCTTTTATCTTCTTCTTCTTCTTCTTTCTCTCTTTCTTTTTCTTTCTCTATCTATGAGCTCTTTGCCGTCCTCTCTCTCTCCTTCTTTCCTTATTTTCCCTTCTCTCTTTCCCTTCTATCTCCTCCTTTTTTTCTTTTTTTCCCTTTCTTCTTTCTTTTCTTTCTCTCTCTCCCTTCTTTTCCTCCCCCAAAAACTCTTGGTTTTTCTCTCTCTGCTAAAGCTTCTACCTTTTTCCTCTACCTTTGACTTTTCAACCCCTTATCTTACATTAGATTTATAACTTTTACCTTTAGAATGACCTAAATTTCTAATATATATTATTTATATATTCTGCAAAAAAAAATCACAAAAAGTGACTCTATGATAATATATATGCTCGGTTAGCTCATGGCAATCTTATAACTTCGGATAAATTAACTTTAGGTGGCAAACGAGTTATAATTATCTCGAGTCAAATTCAAAAACTTCCACTAGTTTCGTATGGAGAAAAATTGATTCTAGCAAAAAGATACATTAAATCTCAAATCAAAGTCAAACTAGTATTGGAAAGTCAACTTTGTGAGTTAAACTAAATATTGGTGCTGCTGGGAAAGGAAGCACAATCCAATGAAGGAAAGATGCACATCAAAACCTCCTTTTAATTCAACAACCATCTAAAACGCCTTATAAAATTCAGATTTTTCTCATCAATTCAAAACCAAAACAAGCAAAACTTCAATAGGAAGAAACTCAAGATGACCCTCTGCTAACTCCGCAACCTCATGTTGGCTTTACTTGATTGTCAAATTTGAATTTGTTTTCTTTTTCCCTTGTGGAGTTTGGTGGGGGAGGGGGGGGCTATGTGGCAGTGGCTAAAAGGAAGAAAGGAAGAAAGGAAGAAAGAAGAAAGAGAAATGCAAGGCACGCAAGAGAGACACAAGAGGTTAAAAGTGGGCCACCATCAAGCATATTGCAAATAATGAGTGGGGTAGAGCGTGACTCATGTGAAGATTCAACACCACCTAATATTTTCTCATACTAGATATAGGATTCATGTCATTTTGATAGGACTCCAAAAGCTTGTCTAAATATGATTACCTCAACCACCCTAACTAGCTTTTATTAAATCTTAAATTGGGTTGGGTCACCTTTCGCTCCATTATCAAATTTTCTCTTCGACCTTTTATCTAATTATCTAACTAACGAGAGTGAAGTGATTCTAGTCCAAATTCCAAACTTAATAAGAAATATTTGAAAATAATGAAGTATGACAATTTTCAAATTTTTCTCAAAACAACTTTTTTCTCCATTTTCTTCATTTTATTTTCTTCTTTCAACATCTCTCTTTCTCCTTGTCTTGTCCTCCACTACACTAGAGGTGGCAAAATGGGTTTTAGACCCATATTGATCCATTTAAATAATAAATGAGTCATATATGGGTCACTTTTTTTTTGACAAAAAGTAGTTAAATGGGTTTAACAATCAAAGACTTAATATACGTGGGTCTTAAATGAGTTGAATTTAGAACTCACTTTTAACCAAAACCTCACAATCTCTATCTTCCATCTTTAACTTTACAAAAATAATTTTTTTTTTTACAAACATCGAAATTATAATTATTTTTATTATAATTTTCTTTTTTTCTTTCCTTTTTTTCTTTCTTTCTCCTCATTCCAGTGGCCGGCATGGTGATGGTGGGTGGACCGGCCAGTGAGCCTCAACCTTGCCGGCGTCGGGCAAGATCAAGCTCGTAGGATCTGGCGAGGTGGAGACCTTGCTAACGTCCAGGGAGGCTCGAGCCTCACCGATCCGGTGAGACTCGAACTTGCTGGCGTTGGGCAAGCTTGAGCTCACTAGATTTGACGAGATTCGAGTTCGCCGGTGTTGGCGAGGCTCGAGCCTCACCGATTTGGCAAGCCTTGAGTTTGTCGGCATCGGGCGAGGCCGGAGCCTCGCGATGTTAGGCGAGCTCGAGGCTCACCTATGGCCGATCACCAATCGTCGTTATGGCCGGCAGCCACCAAAGAAGAAGAAGAACAAAAAAAAAAAAAAAAAAAAAGAGAAAAAGAAAAAGAAAAATCATATTCTTAAAAAATAAAAATAAAATAATTAAAAATTTAACTTGTAAAAAATAAAAAAATAATTAAAATTCGATTTTTTTAAATAATTATTTTAAAATTATAAAAATTGTCCATTAAATTTGTGTTGTTATAAAACTATTTTAGCAATATCATTTTTTTAATATATAAATGTATAAGCTTTCTAAAATTTAGTTAAGTGGGTCGGGTATGGGTCAAGTATAAGTCGGATCGGGTATATATCAAAAATTTTGCATTGCAATAAATGGGTCATATACGGATTAAATGGGTCGATTTGGGTTTGACCATTTATGACTTGACCCAAACCCGACCCGACCGACCCACCCGTTTAACGGGTCTACACTACACTTGTTTACCTTCTTTCCCCTAATTTTTTATTCCCACATAAAATAAAATAAAAAAGTCAAAAGAAGGGCAGACTGAAAACATCACATTGAAATCGTGCACGATTTGAAATATAATAGAATATGTGCAGGGAACTCAACTTAGAATGATATGTCTCATTCATATTTTACATTACAATGGCCTCTATTTATTATATAGATGAAATAGAGCTTATAAAACACTTTCATTGAAATGAGAAAAACCAACTTGTAAAGTGTCCCTATTTAGGCAAAAAAAAAAAAGTGTCCCTATTTAACCAAACAAAATTTTCACATATCAAACGTTATAAATTCCCTTAATTTTATTCAAAACGATATTATTTCGTTGGCGATAGTTGGATTGGATCAGCGGAAAGGTAAGAATCGCTCTTGTAGGAAGGCTCTAGCGTTTCACCATATGAGGGGCAATTCAATCGCAATCATATGAGAGACGTCATGCCCTTCTATAGCTGGCAGATTACGAAGTCCTTAATTCTAATCACTGAGAATTGACTTGTGGGTCATTTTAATATCGAGCACGTGATGAGCCCTTGTATACTATTTGTTATCATATATCATGCTTCGTGCACAATTTGACATATAATAGCATATCTACACCGAACTCAACTTAGAATGATGTCTCTCATTTATATTTTATATTACAATGGCCTCTAGACGAAATAGAGCTTACAAAACACTTTCATTGAAATGAGAAAAACCAGCTTTTAAAGTGTCTCTATTAAATCAAACAAAATTTTCACGTATCAAACATTGTAAATCCCTTTAATTTTATTCAAAACGATATTATTTCGCAAGTGATAGTTCGATTGGATTAGCGGCAAGGTAAGAATTGCTCCTGTAGGAAGGCTCTAGCATGCCTCACGATATGAGGGGTGTCGCGACCTAATTTTCGGGCATTATCCATAGGGATTTTGTCCGGAATTATTGTAATTACTAATTTGATCCGTAAGACGTCGGATCATTTTTTTAATTATATTAATTTTTAGGCTTTTTGGTAGAATTTCAATTGTTAAATCATTATAATTATTAATTTGATCCATAAGACTTCGGATCATGTTTTTAATTATTTTGAACTCTTTGATTAAGGTTAGAATAATCATTAATTTGACCTCGTGAGACAACATGTTATTTTTTCGATTGTTTTAATCCTTTATTTTGTTGATAGTTTAGATTTAATATTTATTTAATAATTACTTATCTTAAAAATAAACTAAAAAAAAATCAGAAAATAAAAAAAAATCAAAATTCTGCATGAGCATATATAGGTTTAGTAAATCAGACATGTAGGTTTAGTAAAATAGAAATTTTTAGGATTACATTTTTAGGATTGCATTTTTTTAAAATAAGTTAGAGTTGAACATTTTTTTTTAGGGTTTTAAATAATGTTCGCACATTTTAATTATCTCATTTTTCAAAAATAGTTTTCGAAAATAGGATATTTTTTTCGATTGTTTTAATCCTTTTTTAGTTCATCACATACCAGTTTAGTGCGGGCTCGGTCAAACTCGCATGAAACGATTGGATCATAAGGGGCTCATTTTTTATGTGCTGGGCCATGCGCACGTGGTACATTTGCAAATGAGATTTCGAACAATATGTCCCGTCATACTTCTCGAACTTCAGCATTTTGAACTTGCTCGGCATTTTGACCTTCTCATAAACCGAGAGATCGAACGGGAGTGAGCTTTGAGACTCCTGTAGCTGTCTCACTTTCTCTTCCAGCTTTGCAACGTGCTCATCTTGATCTGTCTTGGGAACACTATCAAGCTGGGCCTTTCCAACAAAGACCATGTCATCTTCCAACTCAGGCGTTTCGTCGTCACTCATTTGGGCCCTATTTGCCAGCCTCGGAGCTACCATTTTGGGGAGAGCGGGTGCAGGATTCGGATTCACCCGGAGGGATTGAAGTTGAGCTATTATAAGCTGCATAGAGACAGTTAGCTATTGGAGTTGCTCTTCCATGGAGGACATGCGATCGCGCATCTCATTTTGGTCAGCCATTTTAGCCTTTAACTGTGTAATAATAGGCGAGTGCGGTGGATCCGTTGTTACCTAATGGAAAAAGAGGTAATGTAAGAACCAGTGATAAGATAGAAAATGGCCCATGACAACAGTCTAATGGCCTGATTTTATTCAAAATTCACTAGAAACATTAAATCAAACAATGAACTAAGAATTGAAATTCAAGTCCCTAAACATTGAACTAAAAATTGAATTGAAAATTGAAATCAAGCTCCTTAGACATTGGACTAAGAATCAAAATTCAAAAGATCTCATTTTATATGCTTTTGGGATTCCAACGCCTTGCGAAGCTTCTTATTTTCAACTTCAATCATTTCCACTTTCCGCTTAAGATGCTCAATTTATGCTCGCTGAGTGGGCTTCTTAGTCATGTCAAGGACCACTGGACGTAAGGTCACAGGAATTCGATGTTGTTGAATGTAGAATGTCGATGCATGGTGGACTTCCTCTTCGCCTTTCAGTCTTTTGGGCACAAAAATCTTCTCTGGGTGGCATTCATTCCATGCGGCAATGATTATCCGAATCTCGTTGAAGTGGTTATAGTCTGTTCGAATAAAACGAACTTGGAACATCTCTGTGTTGAGTGGTGGAGGAACTTTCCGAAGAGTTTTGTACTGACAGGCCACCCTATATAGGTAATAAGAAGTCACACTAGAAAGACCCAGTAATGGGATTGACTCATCATGCTTGTGTGAGAAATGAACCTCCTCAACTTGGAACCATTTAGTATGCCATAGGAATGCCTTAGGATTAGGATCTTTCAAAAAATTAATCCAACGAGTATACTGTTTATTTGGAGAAAAACGCTCTAGGACCGCAAATTTTTGTATGGGGTGCCTAAAATTGTCAATCTTAAATTGTTTCATAAGGTGCCCAAATCCTCTCATGTGGGAGAAAAATCATATTTGCAAAAGTTTAGGGAAGGCACACATGGTCTTTTCTTCATTTTGTTTGAAACGGTTTAATAACAAAAATATTTCAGCTAAAACCATATTGACATAATTTAACCCGTCACAAACACAATTAACCACCCATGAAATTGAAGGATTAATAACATTTCTTCGATAAGGAAAAACAATTAGCTCGAAAAATGCTAAAATGGATATCCTAGCTTTTGACACCACCGATTGACTTGCAAAATAGTCTTCCAAAAACGAAAATGGGCATGCAAAACAATTGGCCTTGACAACTTTCCTTACTCTTTCGGTTTCGATTTTTAAAAACTATGATAATTCAGAAATAAAATCAATACCGATAGGCGGTCTAACAAGTTCCTTTTCTAGGGGCATTCCAATAGTAACACTATATTCTTCAAGAGTTTGAGTCAATTCGTACTCACCAAATATGAAGGTAAAAGTTTGTGGACACCAAAAGTGAGGGAGTGCTTGTATCACACTAGAGTGGATGTTGATCTCCAATAGTGGGAGAAGTCGAGCAATCCTAGTCTTCACAAAACTCTGGCCCTCTTGATCTAACTAATCCAGCCACATCTTGAGCTCTTTTTTGAGAGTGGAAATGAATTGTACGTTGGTCCTTCCCATAGCATAAAAAACAAGACTGGCAACGAAACCTATTGTCATGGACCGACAAAATTGCAATAAAATAAGTAAATTGTGAAGTAAGAATTCAGACAACTTACTTTCATCGGAAGGGATGACAAGCACATGAAATGTGAGGTTCGATTTCTATCTAGATGGTTTAACAAAGTGGAGCTAAGAGGGTGATCTGACCGTTGCAGTCTCGCATTAACGTGTCAGGTCCTCCTAACTCTGACTCAGTCGAATGAAATGTCCAATAGTCATGTAGACTCGTGGATATGGACAAATACATTCAACACCATGAAAAGACTTTCAGGGAAAAGAAGGTCAACCTCTATATAGCAGTCTCGCTTTGGAGGAAGTATCATTCTCAACACTATCCTACAAATCCTATCACAACCTCGGTTCAGCCACCGGTTGTGTGTGCAATAGTGTGTGCTAAAAACAATAAAACATGCACAACAGTTTAAATGCAAACAACCCTTCTAATTATGGAAAAATAAATCATTAATCCTACACTCCAACCTACAAGACAAAGGTTAGCATAGACTACTCTTCTCATACTTCACATCTGCAAGAACATTTAACACCTTAGAAATGTTAGGGACATACATGTGATCCTCGCTGTCAAACAAAAACATTTTTAAAAGAAAAAGAAAAATTGGCCTAAGTCCACTAAGTGTTTTAACACAAGTTCCCAGTGGAGTCACCAAACTGTCATGACCTAATTTTCGGGTACACCACCTAAAATTAGGTTAATGGATTACTAAGTCTTTAACTTAGCTCAGGCTCTCCCAAGCCTATACCAATTCGAAACTTAAAGTTCAAGTTTTTTAACATGCAAAAGATTATATTATCTAGGAGTTGCCACTAATCGATTTATGATAGGTCGATTAAACACCTAAGTAAAATAAATGGAGATTTATTTTACTCATACGAACTAGAGACTAAAGGTAGGGGGACTTGGTTACACTAAAATTTTCTAATACCCTTTCGGTACCATTTCTTTTATTTTCAAAAAATATTTTTGCAAGCAACTTGGATTTATTTTAACCTAAATTACTACCATGCAAAAATGACCACACGAATGCTCAATCATTCAATAAATAAATTGCATCACACGAAGCAAACAATTTTTTTGGGTTTTCTCGAAAATTAGAATTCTTTTATGAAAATGCATTTCTTAACTAAATGACTTAATCCTATTAATATGCAAATTCTAATTAAATGGACTTATTATGCAAACTAATTAATATGCACCTCATGACCTAATTTCACTAATGAACAAGTTCTAATTAAATGATCCTATTATGCAAACTAGTTAACATGCACCTAGTGTTTTTGCATTTTTTTTTTATCGAAGTTTAGAATTTATGAAAACCCTACTTAATCTATCTAAAAAGGGATAATTTTCTAATTATTCTAGGGATTAATTTAACTTAAACCCTATCCTATCTTAGAAAACTATTTTTGAAAAATGAGATAATTAAAATGTGCGAACATTATTTAAAACCCTAAAAAAAATGTTCAACTCTAACTTATTTTAAAAAAAATGCGATCCTAAAAATTTCTAATTTACTAAACCTACATGTCTCGATTTACTAAACCTATATATGCTCATGCAGAATTTTGATTTTATTTTTTTATTTTCTGATTATTTTATTTTATTTTTAAGATAAGTAATTATTAAATAGATATTAAATCTAAACTATCAACAAAATAAAGGATTAAAACAATCGGAAATAACATGTTGTCTCACGGGTCAAATTAACGATTATTTTAATCCTAATCAAAGAGTTCAAAATAATTAAAAATCTGATTCAAAGTCTTACGGATTAAATTTATAATTATAATGATTTAACGATTGAAATCCTACCAAAAGCCCAAAAATTAATATAATTAAAAAAATAATCAAATGTCTTACGGATCAAATTAGTAATTACAATAATTCCGAACAAAATCCCTACGGATAATGCCTACAAATTCACAAAGATTAACATTTGATATTACAACTTAAATAGCTAAACTAAAAAAAATGCTATCAAACAAAATAAATAGAAAAATAACATGAAAAATAAAAAAAAAAGTAAAAATAAGCCACCTAAACCGGGGAAGAGGCAACGTGATTGGTGAGCAGACCAGTAGCGTCGATGGGCAAGTGGGCGCGGTGGCAGCGTTGGTGCTGCTGGGCGGAGGCTGGCAGAGACCGGCGGAGGTGGGTTGCGTACCGGCGTGGATGAGTAGCAGGCAAGGTGAACGATGAGAGCTCGGTTGCAACGGCTGTTGGGGTTTCATGAATCATGTATAAGAAAAATTAACGAAATGAACGCAGCGGAAACAAAGATATCTTTTACACATGATTCTCCTAAGGCATTATTCGTGCATTTTAATCAAAAATCTAAACATAAAAGGGAGTTAAACGAATTACCTCTCGAAGCGCGCTTTGAAACAAGTCGGTTCGGATGTTCTGGCGATTCGAGTCCCACAAGCGTCGGACCTCTAGTTCAGACACACCAACAACGAACGTCGAACAGAAGAGAGAACTTTCGGATATTCACCACTTTGATCATGCTAGCAATCACGTGGAAAGAATCTGTCGTATTCTGGATGTATAGTAGTCACAGCCCGAAGGAGATAACGCTCTTCTTTCTTGCGTCTAAAAGACCCAAGAACACACACACACTTTTCTCTCTATTTTCAGCAAAACATCACTGATTCATCGCTTGTGTTTCTCTCGAAAAAAACCAAAAAACACACTAACACTTTTCTCTGTTTTCAACCCCATGAAGTGTCGCCCAAAAACCAACTCTTTAAAATAAAAATATAAACTGATCAAGAACCGGTTGCTGATCGAAGGGACGATCAGCAATCGTTGCCGATCGTCCCCACTCATGCACGAACAATCATGCATGAGCAATTGCTCAAACACGACTTCGTGTAGCGTGTATGAGCGGTTGCTCATGCACGACTCGTGCATGATGGTCAGAATCGCTGACCGTTCATGCACAAATTCGTGGATGATGGTCGGCGGTTGCCGACCATCCAAGTTTGCACATGCAGAAGCTTTATATATATAATTTCTGTTGGTTATTAAAAATGTATTAATTAATTAATTAAATGAACGAATAATTAATTAATCAATTTCTTTTAAAAAATAAAGGAAACATAATCTTTATATGTACAAATGAAATCCCTAATATGTAACTATTACATAACAGCTTTAGGGCATATTTCTAACAATCTCCCACTTGCACTAAAGCCAACTTATTTGGTATGTTAACATATATCCACTTTTGGCATGCGTGTGCATCATATGCAAGTAGGCTCGTGACTATAATACAAATTAAATGAAATCTCATTTAATTTAATTTCAAATCGACTCAATTCAATTGCAGTAATTGCAAACACATTTGCAATAATATTTCTCTCTTGTTCCACGTCATCCTAATTGTTTATGGTGTGTGACATTCTTAGGTTCATCACTAAGCTGGTAGTAAGACTTGTACTAACACATTAGTACTTCCAAAAGAATTAATTGTCCCGATTAATCTTTTAGGTCCTACAAGCCACGATTGACATCTAGCAATATGTCATGGCTACCCAGATAGTGTGAATACTTTAATAACATAATGAACCCGTCGCTTTGGCTACGCCTAATTCAATCCCTCTCGTCTTACTATGTCCCGATCAAACAAAGACCATGGAATATTTGTCAAGTCATTAATTCGATCATATGCACAAATCTAATTGACATGCATTTTATTCGAGACATAAACAATTTATTCTCGGTTACAACCCCGGCCGAGGATTTCAATGCAATGTCACAAGTAGATCGCATAGGACATCATTATCATACCTTGCATATAACAAAGAGACAGATTCTATATTGCGCACACGTGTAACTTCATATATGAACAAACTATGACCATCAGGTATAAAGACGGATCGACGACCCGGCATTATGTGCACCCGTGAACCATAGTTGTTCGATACACAAGTTAACACTGTGCCTCAGGTCTAAGGATTATTTACACAAGACCAAAGCATGAACAATTAGACATTGACCACGCTAAAAGCTTCCATGTCGCTAATCGTTCCATATGCGTCACGTTCAGTGAATTTGTCTAATACAAACACCTGTGTTCTAACTCAGGCATCATAATACCCAATGACATATGACTCATCATTCCCTTAAGTATCCAATACTTAATGGCGAAGTTAAGAACACACCGGTCTCAACAGGATTATTAATATCCACTCAATAATCCATTGACCGGGAACGATTTAAAGATTCAGTCTAACTATGAACCCGTCACATATATTCTCGACGTCTCAAGAATAAGTTTAGTTGCAACTGATCTCATGGAATCATTCATCAATATAAAATAATTGGACAAATGAATGAATACGTCATTGCCATTAATTAAATAATAATAATGAAAGTACAACTAAAATCCCTAATATGTAACCATTACATAGTAGCTTTAGGGCATACATCTAACAATTTCTCACTTGCACTAAAGCCAACTTGTCTCGGTACCTCAAACCCATCTTGTCAATATGTCTTTCAAAAGAAGCGAGGTAAGGCCTTAGTGAAGGATCCGCCACGTTTTCTCGCTGAGGCAATTTTCTGCAAGGCGATATCGCATCTCCCAACAATTTCTCTGATGAGATGGAAGCGTCTCTCGATGTGCTTGGACTTTTGGTGAGACCTTGGTTCCTTAGCTTGAGCTATCGCCCCATTGTTGTCACAAAACAATGTGATCGGTTGCTCAATTGAAGGAACGACTCCAAGTTCAGAAATAAACTTCTTCATCCAAGCGGCTTCCTTTGCTGCTTCAGAAGCAGCTACATACTCGCCTCGGTGGTGGAATCGGCAGTTATGCTTTGTTTGGAACTTTTCCAACTAACGCACCACCATTGAATGTGAAGACAAACCCAAACGTAGACTTATAATCATTAGGATCCGATTGAAAATCGGAATCAGTATAAGCTACAACTTTAAATTCTCCTTCTTCATATATCAAGAATAAATCTTTAGTCCTTCGCAAGTACTTAAGAATATTCTTGACTTCTATCCAGTGCTTTTCTCCTGGATCAGACTAATATCTGCTAGTAATACTTACAGCATACGCAATATCAAGTCTAGTACATAGCATAGCATACATTATGCTTCCAATATCGGATGCATATGGTGTCTTCGCCATCCGCTCTCTTTCTTCAGGAGTGTTGGGACACATCTCCTTAGAAAGACGGATCCCTTGCCTAAAAGGCAATAATCCTCTCTTGGAACATTGCATGTTAAACTGTGTTAACACTTTGTCTATGTACGTAGATTGTGAGAGGCCAGTCAATCGTCTTGATCTATCTCTATAGATCTTGATACCTAAAATGTAGGTTGCCTCTCCTAAATCTTTCATGGAGAATTTCTGTGACAAGAATAGTTTTATCGATGATATCATTGGTACATCATTTCTAATCAAAAGTATATCATTGACATACAAAACCAGAAACGCAATTGCACTCCCACTGATATTCTTATATACACAAGGTTCATCCGGATTTTTGATGAAGCCAAACGATTTGACTACCTCATCAAAACGGATGTTCCAACTCTCGGAGGCTTGTTTGAGTCCATAAATGGATCTCTTAAGCTTACACACCTTCTGTTTTTCACTATTGGATTCAAAACCCTGTGGTTGTTCCATATAGATGTCCTCATCGAGAAAACCATTTAGAAAAGCCGTTTTGACATCTATCTGGAATATCTCATAATCAAGGTGTGCGGCTATAGCCAACATAATCCGAATAGATTTTAGCATGGCCACGGTGAGAAAGTTTCGTCATAATCAATTCCTTCTTTTTGACGATATCCTTTCGCCACCAACCGTGCCTTGTAAATTCCAATTTGACCTTCAACATTCATCTTCCTCTTAAAGATCCATTTACAGCCAATTGGTACAATACCATCAGGCAGGTCAGTCAAGGTCCAAACCTCATTGGAATACATTGAATCCATTTCAGATTTCATGGCCTCTAGCCATTTACCAGAATCAATGTCCAACATCGCCTCCTTATAGGTTTTAGGATCACCGGGTTGATCACTATCATTCACAATGAATAATGGTTCGATATGATCAACCGAGTGTCTATAACGAGCAGGTGGGCGAGACGTTCTCGCACTTCTCCTAAGAGGTTGTGTATCAGAAGCTCCCACTAAATCAGAGATTGGTATTTAAACTCGGTTGTTTGGCACTTCATTATTTTCTTCTTGTAAGACTATTTTCCGCCCAGCACCACTTTCTCGGACGAACTGATTCTCCAAAAAAGAAGCGTGCTTGCATACCAAAATTCTTTGGTCTAAATGAAAATAGAAATAATATCCAAGAGTTTCCTTTGGATATCCAATGAAGCGACCTTGTTCAGATCTTGCCTCCAATTTTTCCATTTTTAGCTTTTTCACGAAAGCTAGACAACCCCAAATCTTAATATGATTAAGACTAGGTTTCCTACTATGCCATATCTCATAGGGCGTAGTTGGAACAGATTTGGACGGCACTCTGTTCAGTATATATATAGTTGTCTCAAGGGCATATCCCCAAAGGGATATTGGCAAATCGGTGTAGCTCACCATAGATCGTACCATATCTAATAAAGTACGATTTCTTCGTTCAGATACACCATTATGTTTTGGAGTTCCAGGAGGTGTCTATTGTGATAAAATGCCATTCTCTTTAAGATAGTCCAGAATTCAGTACTAAGGTATTCACCTCCTCGATCCGATCGAAAAGCCTTAATACATTTTCCTGTTTGTTTCTCAATTTCAGCCTTGAATTCCTTGAACTTTTCAAAGGATTCAGATTTATACTTCATGAGATATAAATAACCATACCGTGACCGATTATCGGTGAAGGTAATGAAGTAATTATAACCACCTCTAGCATTTCATTAATTGGTCCACATACATCCGTATGTATTAATCCTAATATGTCAGCTCGCGCACTTTGTCCTACAAAAGGCGCTTTGGTCATTTTCCTAGAAGACATGCCTCACAAGTCGAGTATGACTCAAAATTTGAAGGATCGATGTATCCATCATTACTCAACTTGTTAATCCTGTCTTCTCCAATATGACCTAATCGCAGATGCCAAACATACTTTTTATTTGGACCGTCTCTAGGGCGTTTATTAGTTATGGCATTTATATCAATTCTAATTTGCTTATTGACATTGGTAACCGCATTACCGGACATTGTAATGGTATAAAGATTGTTGGTTAATAAGCTAGAACCAACACATATTCTATTATGATAAATAGAACATACATCATCAGCAAAAGAAAATTCATAATTCTCTTTACCCAAACGAGGTATAGAGATGATGTTCCTAACAGCATTCTTATAATGCAAACAGTTCTTTAAAACCATTACATGTCCAGAAGGCAAACATAAATGAAAAGTCTCTATAGCTAATGTAGCAACTCTTGCTCCATTGGCAAACGTCAGGACAATCTCATTTCGCCCTAGCATCCTGCTTATTTCCAGATTCTGCAAAGACATACAAATATGTGAAGTTGCAGCAGAATCTAGAACCCATGAGCTGGATTAAGCACTAATCATATGATTAGTTTCAATAAGCATAGACACCATACCTTCATAAGGTCGGTTCTTGGGCTTGACCTTCAAGCTTGCGAGGTACCTCTTACAGTTCCTCCTCCAGTGCCCTTTGACACTACAGTAATGACATTTCCATTTATCAATCATGGGTTTTGGTTGCACAACAAGTTTATGAGGCCTCTTCCATTTATTCTTCTTTAAAAGCAGTCTTACCCTTTGAAGAAGAAGCCTTAGCCATAGCCACTACATTTGGCCCCGTGTTATGCATTTCCTTCTCATAAACTACCAGCAAGCTATGTAACTCAACAAGAGTTTTCTCCATCTTATGCATGTGGAAGTTTTGGACAAAACCAGAGAAGGAATCGGGTAAAAATTGGAGGATCAAATCCACAGCTAACTCATTGTCCATAACGAGATTCAGCCTAGCCAATTCTTCAATGTGCCAGATCATTTTCAAAGCATGATCATTAACAGATGATCCTTCAGCCATCCTCATACGGTACAATGCCTTAGATATCTCATATCTAGAGGTTCGACAATTCTCATCAAAGTATTCCTTTAAATGCAAAATGATCGACCTAGCATCTTCCATAGATTCATACTTCTTTTGTAATTCATTATTCATCGAAGCAAACACATATGACCTAACTTTTAAGTCATCATCATGCCACTTATCATAAGTGACATGTTCCTCTTGGGTCCCACCCTCAGGAAAGGAGGTTGGCATTTTTTCATCAAGCACATACCCAATTTTTTCTGAATTGAAAACAATTCTCAAATTCCTCACCCAGTCAGTGAAATTGGGTCCCGTCAAATAATTCTCGTCGAGTATAGAAGCGAGTGGGTTTGTGGTCACCATTTTCAGAGTAATAATATATCTGTTGCAGAAAAAAAATTGTTAGCTGTTGTACTTTTCATAATAACTATTTCATTTTGGTCTTTAAATGAAATAGATCCTCCCACTAAATTTATATTTGAATCTCATACTCCTTAAGATGGGAAGTGGTAATCTTTGTTGGGTAAAGATTACTAGTGGGGATTAGAGTCCCACTAGCCTAAAGTCCACCTCACCTAACAGTTTTTGGTGTCCTATGAACTTGTAAGTGAACCAGCTTGTTCAACGCATCATATGCGAGTCCCAATCATAACTTCGGCCTCTAGACCATAAAAGCCTCACCTAACAGTTATTGGCATCATGATCATAATTAAGTCTAGCCCATCGTCTCATGCAAGTATTGAAAACACAAATGATTCCCTCACCTGACAGTTATTAGAAATCATTTGGCTCCAACCCCACAAAGATCATATGCATAATGGAGTGGTCCAATATTATAAATGATAATCAACCCCTATGTATCCATAACTGGTTAATTAACCACTATAATATTGGATCAAACCACGACGATGGAAGGCCACGAGTCCGAAACCCGTTTCGACTTAATATTATTAATAAGGAGATTTTGGTCGTTATTAATGGTCTCACTTTGCACATTAACTGGTTTAACATGCACGATAACAAAAACATAATAAATAAATAGATATCACATAACATCTATCCTATGTGGTGATCATGGAATTATGGTTCAATGGGTCTCGAGCCAAAGAAACCCATTTAGCCATTTTAATGTTTTAATAATATGGACCTGCTCTTCACTTTTTCTTCAATCTTTGAACTCTTCAAAGACCGGGCCCAGAGAGCTCACCGGTTTAATGGCTCATCCTCTCTTGTAGTATTTACATCAATAATTGAAATACTAAACTATAACTAAATTACATATTAAAATAAAATAAAAGGAAGGACGCAGCCTCCATTTAATAATTACATCCCCAAAAATGAATACCAGTAATCATCATACATTCATCCATACAACAATCACAACAATTAGGGATTTTTCCATGATCACCACCCTTCCTTACGAGCCATAAATTCAAAATTTAAAGCTCTAGAAGGCATGCATAAAATTCTGCATATCATTTGCAAAATATAAACATAAAGCATAACAAGTTATGGATTTTTTATTCAAAATTGATTTAGTTCTAATTTTTGCTTAGTTGATTAAATTTATCACATAAATTAATCAACTTCTATAGGCCACATAAGAGTAAGAGAACCAATTCTCTTAACCAAAAATAAATTGGCCATTAGAACGCAAAAATATATTTGAACTATAAATCAATTAAACGCACAAAAACGCCTAAGGTTGGCTCTGATACCACTGTTGGGGTTTCATGAATCATGTATAAGAAAAATTAACGAAATGAACGCAGTGGAAACAAAGATATCTTTTACACATGATTCTCCTAAGGCGTTATTCGTGCATTTTAATCAAAAATCTAAACATAAAATGGAGTTAAACGAATTACCTCTCGAAGCGCGCTTTGAAACAAGTCGGTTCGGATGTTCTACAGTTCGAGTCCCACAAGCGTCGGACCTCTAGTTCAGACACACCAACAACGAACGTCGAACAGAAGAGAGAACTTTCAAATATTCACCACTTTGATCGTGCTAGCAATCACGTGGAAAGAATCCGTCGTATTCTGGATGTATAATAGTCACAGCCCGAAGGAGATAACGCTCTTCTTTCTTGCGTCTAAAAAACCCAAGAACACACACACACTTTTCTCTCTATTTTCAGCAAAACATCACTGATTCATCGCTTGTGTTTCTCTCGAACAAAAACCAAAAACACACTGACACTTTTCTCTGTTTTCAACCCCATGAAGTGTCGCCCAAAAACCAACTCTTTAAAATAAAAAATATAAACTGATCAGCAACCGTTGCTGATCGTCCCCACTCATGCACAAACTATCGTGCATGAGCGGTTGCTCATACACGACTTCATGTATGAGCGGTCGCAACTACTTGACCGTTCATGCACGAGGTCGTGGATGATGGTCAGCGGTTCTTCGACCATCCAAGTTTCATGCATGTGCTTCGTGCACATGCAGGAAGCTTTATATATATAATTTCTGTTAGTTATTAAAAAGGTATTAATTAATTAATTAAATGAACGAATAATTAATTAATCAATTTCTTTTAAAAAATAAAGGGAACATAATCTTTATATGTACAAATGAAATCCCTAATATGTAACTATTACATAACGGTTTGAGGGCATATTTCTAACGGTGGCGTCACGGACGGTGGCCGGTGCGAGGGGACGAGCAAAGAATCGGGTCACGGGTTGCAGCGGCTGTGGTGAAGGTTGAGAGCTCGGTTGCTACGGAACGGCGGTGGAGTGGAGCAGGCCTTGGGCTTCGGAGGCACGGCATCGGGTGCGCAGGTGCGGCGTCTGGTGAGCGGAGACGGGCGACGAAGGCATCGGGTGCTAGGCTGAGGCGAGCGGCGTGGTGGCGCGGCGAGGTCAAGAGCGGCAAGCCGGAGCTTCGGCGTTGGGCTAGGCAGCAGCAGGTCGCGAGTGCAGAGGCGCAGCGGTGGGCATCGATCCGGGTAGCAGGGATCACCGGCGGGGGAGAGGCACGGTGGCGGAGATGCTGCTCGGTTGCAGCGGTGTTGCAAAAGGCGACCAGTAGAGGACAAGCAGGGCTCGAGCAGTTGTACAGGAAATGCTGAAGAAGAAGATCTTTTCCTTCTTCTTTTTTTTTTAATTTTTTCTTTGCTCTTTCACGTCCGCTCACTCCCTTTTTCTTCTGCAGTTTGTTGTTGCTGTCTTCTTTCTTCTCTGCAGCCTGTCAGAGAACAAAGAAAAATGACTCTTTTGACTTTTTTTTTTGGACGAGAAGAGGGTTAGCTCGATTCTTCTTTCTTTTCGCGCTTTCTCTCACCCGGTTCTCTTTTCGCCCCCGGTCACGAAAATTGCTGCTCCTTTTTATAGTGATTCTGAAAACCCCAATTCATGGAAATTTTCGAGCTTCCTATTTCCGTTGCCTTAATCTATGGTTGTAAATTGAAGCAAAATCTTGCAATCGGCTCAATTTTTTTTTGGATGTTTCAATTCCTTTCCTTTTATCAAACTCATTGTTTTTTTTTATTCACCAAATTTATTTTATTAAGAATTTGATTCCTTATTTACTATGATTTGAACATTCACCGGAGTAAGAATGGTTAATCAGAATTTCCACATTCTATTCATAATCAAATCAAATCGATCATCCCCTTATTTTCCTTTTATTTGCTCTGATTTTTTTTTTTTTTTTAGGGGTTAAAATTAACCCATTTTTTATGCAAAAAATCCATGACTGGATCGTCAAAATTTATGTGTCAACAAGGGGCAGTTCAATTGCAATCATACGAGAGATGCCATGCCCTTCTATAGCTAGCAGATTACAAAGTCCTTAATTCCAATCACTGAAAATTGACTTGTGGGTCATTTTAATACCGAGCGCATGATGAGCTGTTGTCTACTAATTGTTATCATATATCATGCTTCCATTTTCTTGGGGCTTATTATAGTTGGATTTTGTTCCCAATAATGAAACCCGGGGACAATTTGGGTTCAAAGAAAATGATATCCAATAATTTTTATAAGACATTCTTCACAAGTATTGAAAATCGACGTGGCATCACACGTGTGATGAAAGTTCTTTAAAAATATATAAAACTTAAGTGATCGATTAAAATTTATAATACTCAAGTGAATATTATCTAAAAGTCATTGTTGACACCCGAAATTTTTGTCAACGTTTTAAACGTTCATTTTGTAAGGAAAAAAAAAGAAAGAGAAAAAGAATAAAGAGCCAAAAAGATTAAAAAAAAAATGATGAATGAATGAATGAAAACATAAAAATAAAAAATAAAATAAAAAAAGAGAGAAAACAAAAAGAAAAAAATGAAATGAAATGAAAAGAAAAAAAAAAAGAGAGAAGGAAAACGAAAAAGAAAAAGGAGAAAAGAAAAATAAAAGAAAGGAAAAAATAATTAGAAAAGGGGATCGGGGGGTTCTCACGGTGGGGCTCTTTTTTTTTGGCGTGAATTCTCTCTCGCGTATTCTCGGTCTCCCGCGGACTCTCTCTCTGGAGAACCGGCTCTCTCTCTCCTCGGAGACGCTCTCTCGGATTCTCTCTCAATCTCTCTCTCTCTCTGCTAGGGAGTTGGCCCAAAAACCGAAAATATCGAAGGAATCCCTCGGTCAATTCCGCCATCTCCAGCGAGAGAAGCCGCAGGAAGGAGCCGACTGCCACCGCCTTTTCGCGGCAATCGCCTCCCTCGTGATCGGCACCAAATCCGACGATCCTTGAGCCCTAGAAGGAGAGCAACTACCGATCGAAAAGTTCAAGGCGCGGGGTTCATATTCGAAGCCGAGCGGTGATGGCAGCGACAGTGACGACAATGATGGCAGCGGATCTGGTTCCTTCTCGAAGATCGAACGCTCGGCTCTCGGTCCTCTGGTGCAGAAGCTCGCCGGAGGTTGGGCGGATTGGCGACGATGATGCTTAACCGAGTTTGTCTCTGGATCGAACTCACCAAAGCGGTGAGTTCTCTTTCTCTCTTGATCCGATTAAGTTTTTAGGATCTGGTTCTCTCTCCCATTCTCTCTCTAAGCTCGCACATTTTCTCTCGCACCGGATCTGATCCGCTGGAGCGGCCAGTCAAGGACCTCGGAGTTCAAGGCTCAGATTCACGCAGCCTGCTCGGATTGCAGATTAGGTAACTCCCCTGCAGCAGCGATGACAGCGTCGTTGGCAGCCACAACTTCGATCCTTCGCCGTTCATTCAAGGTTATCTACCTCTCTCTCTCTCAATCGCTCTATCTCTGGTTCGACCAGGTGGGGAAGAACAAGTTTATTGAGTTTCTCCCGGTAAATGTCGTTTGTTTAGGTGCTGCTGTTGTCGTCGTTGTTATTGATTGATGGAGTTAAAGGATCTGTTTAGGCTCTGGTTCGTATTTGATCTTGAGCTAAGTAGATATCTGATTAAGCCGTGCTCTGTGTTGTGTAATCAAGACAAACGATTGTTGTATCATACAGGGACGGAAATTGATGTTGGAATCATTGCTTGTATGCTTAGATTTCTCTATTATATCTCTTTTTCCCCTGTCCGTATCATTCTGATGTGTCATCGCTGTGTATGTGGTATGGCCGACGATCGAGTGAGAGCTTGCCTCTTCAAATAGAAGTTTACTGACAGTGGTTGACAAGGCTACAATCATTGACTATGGACTCTTTGCATTTAGTTGTTTTCATTACTTGTGTTTCTTCTTTTCTATCCGCCATTCACATCTTCGTTATTGAGCTGTTTCAAGGCCCTGTGTACATGAAGGTGAGGCTGTAAAGCATCCGAGGTTTAGAATTCTTACAAACAATCTTTTCATGTTGAGTTGGGGAAGTAAGAAAATGAGTTTTACTCTTAGTTTGTCTATGAGTAGTATTAAAGAGGGCATTAACCATCAGTGAAGTTGTTTACTACTTAAGAGTGATGGTAGTATTCTTGACTGTTATGTTGCTGTGATTTGTTGTTATCATGTGCGCTTTTAGTGGGTCAAATGCGGGTCACGTGCATTCGATGTTTGCTGTTCATTGCAAATGCAAATTTGACTTTCCATGACACATGCCATATATGAATATCAGATGCTATAATTGCTGCTTATGATTGAAGCATGTGGAAAAAATATTATGTCAAGGATAAGTCAAATTTTACTGAAAATCGATCCATGTATGCTGACCATGTTTTGATATCCCATGATTGGGTGCGCATTTGATTCCAACTTGAGCCTAGTTTGGTTATGGATTGATGCCATTTTGATCAAGTAGACTCATTCATGCTTGTGAGAAAATATGGCTTCAATTTCATGGCAATTTGTCATCAAACAATCACAATTTGCAGTCCCGTATGCTCTGTTACCATTCCGACTGCATGCTGGAAGTTGTGGATTAAATATAGATTAGATGAATTCTGTCTTAGCTTGGTTCTGTTTTGCTGCTTTGCTGCTCTGTTCTTGTGTAGATTGTTTTAGCCGATTGATATATCTTTGCTCTTGGAGGTTTTAGAAAAAATATGCATGCTGAATCTGAGAATGTTGTCTTTTTAAAGCTGCTTGTGATATGCTGTTTTTTTTTTTTTTTCCTTCTTCGTGGCTGACTGCTATTAGTATTGAAATGGAATAGTCGACGTGTCGCGATTTCGTATGCCTGATATGTCACTTTCTGTTTTGACTGAAATGAGGAGCTAGATGAGTTTTTTTGACCTCGAGCCCTTCTAGACATAAAAAAAAAAAAAAATGCACTTGTAGAGCTTCGATTTGACATGTCGCACGCCCTAAACGGACGTCATTTGATCACTGAAAAACACCTACAGAGTCTGTTGATTCTGCAGTAATTGTTTTAGAATGATTTGCTGTTCTGACTTACTGCGATTTTCTGTTTTAACTGATATGAGCTGGTTGTTGTGGTTTTCTGTGTTCGAAGTCTTCAGGAAAGTCGAAGATGGTTCGAATATCTTTCCAATGAGCTATAGAATGCCCTGATTAAATCTCATTTGATATGGTTTTCACATGTCCAAAGTTCAGTCCAGAATCTGTCATGTTTGAGACCTGATGCGTGTGCTCAAATTTGAGTTAGTAAACATGTTTTTCTGGAGTTGAATCTTTCATGAGAGTCATTGGAAATTTCATAAACTTTCTAACAAGGTAAAGCTTGAATCAAGTGATCATCGTTAGCAAGGTCAATGGCTTCCATAAAGTCACGTTTGAGTTGCTGCAATCTGTAATGTTGGATTTTTGCCCTGTTTCTTCTCTGTTTTATCATATAGATTTTTGTGAACAAAGTAGGACTTCGATGTCTCATGATAGATGATTGGGACATTTCCTTCTATATACTTGGACTTTCATGGATTTTCTTTATGTCTTCATTTCAATGAATATCATCCATGTTTTGTGCGATGCTGCGATTCTAATTGATTGTGTTTCTACGAAAATATCTTCAATCAAGTTCCTTAAGAGCATACTTGATGCTTGATGCTTGATTCTTTCTAGACATACTTAGAGCATATCATAAGCTTCGCAATGATACATGGCATGCCTCATTTGAAGATCATTGACCATGTAAAAACCATGCATCAAGTCGATATACCACAACTGAAATTGTCATGCATTTTGCTTCTAATGACAAGTCACATATCAATGTTAATAGATTTGTGTGACCTTTTGTACATAGATTTAGGGTTGAATGTCTAAATCAAACTTTTTCTTCACATTTAACCTTAGGTCATGTTCAAATTTCATGATTTTCATACATTGATTAGATGATTTGGTAAGTCTGTTATCATGCATCATTTTCTGGTTTGCTTGTGATTGATTTGCATGCTTTAACGATTGTTGCTTTTTGACCATGAATTTGATCTTATTTGAATTTGATACAACTTAGGAAATTTCATTCATGAAAGTTGTTCTTCATGAAATGCTTGATGTTCTGCGCTTTTCTTAGAACCAATCATACATGCATGGGTTCTACCCCAATTGCTTTGATCTTAGTTGTGATGATTGTTTCTTTCACTTGTATGCACCTAGTCATTAATTTCTTAGATTAGGTTTAGATTAGGACCTTGAAGATGGAGAATGCGGGAAGATGGTGGAGGTCGATGTCCATTCCGACCATTTTCATGTAATATCCATTTTCCCGACATATGTCTCGGGTTTCATGCATTGTATAAAGCCCGACGAGTTGCGGGTTTTCCTTTTTTTTTCTCGATTGTTTTCTCTTTTATATTCTTTAGAATTGCATGATTAGGTTAAATGCTTTTCTTGATTGTTTACTTCATGTCTTGCAA
Source organism: Eucalyptus decipiens (assembly GCA_014182575.1). NCBI lineage: Eukaryota > Viridiplantae > Streptophyta > Magnoliopsida > Myrtales > Myrtaceae > Eucalyptus > Eucalyptus decipiens. Next base: position 23,476,876 of record CM024618.1, on the reverse strand, counting down.
TTTCATTTTCATTATTTGTTTTCCTTTCATTTCTTAGGAATGGAATAGAATGAAGGTAATCTACCATGCATGATCATTTACTATAGAATTGACGATCCTGAAAACATAAAAAGAAATGCATGAACATGTTAGGAAAAACACAACATACTGTTTAGGTACTGAAAGGGCGCTAATAGCAATATTAGCGTAACCCAAGTCCCCGAACCTAGATATCTGGTTGCGTAGGAATCGAGAGAACACTCCCGACCCTCGGGTTTCTAGCCGACCCCCAAAGTTGAGGCTAGTGGCGACTCCTGTATATTTTTTAGGTTGTTAAATACATAGATCATATAAATAAATATGCTGTCAAGCGGGGTACGAGCTTGGGAGAGCTCGCGATCTTGAGATCAAGTACCCCTAAACCCAACCTTTTCCCACCTTGGGTACTTTTCGAGGGGCGGCGAGATCGGGTCGCGACAGTCATGACACTCAAGTGACTAGAAAAATAACTTATGGTACTCAAGTGATTGTTGTATGAACATTATGACACTCATCAAATCTTTATCCCAAAAACGAGAAATTAAGTTGTAGTTGGTAAGACTCGGGAGAGCCCATTACGCACTGTAAGAGCCATCTCACAAGAGAGTTATGGCGCCTACCTAGCAATTAATTAAATCCTTTGGAATTTATTTTGGGAGAGTTGCGATAGAGAGTTTTTAAAATTTAGACGGGTTAAAGAATTTCAAAAGAGAGAAAATATTATATTCCTATGATATTTCTCTTGGCATTCCAACATCGCTATAATTAATAAACACTTAAACAATAAACACAAAAATCTCATAAAAGATGTTGACTTAATCTGAAGCGACTAATTCAAACCAATCATATTAATGTGGAAAGAGTTTCCGAGGGTGCCCATTGAGGGGTATATCAATTTTTTCTGCACCAGATAAAGACAAAAAAGTTTTGGTATGTCTCTCGACAAACATTGGAACCAAATTGCATGCACACTACTATTCACATATTGAGTTGGGTGCATGTAATGTGATTTGGATACTGACTTCACATGTTTGATGTGACATTAAATTTATAACTTTTACTTCTCGGGTGTTATAAATTTCTTAGTTGAGGCCTGATATAGCTAGAACGAGTACCTGGAGGGGGGTGAATAGGTATAAAACAATTTTTACTTAAATCACACAATACTAGACAATCGATGGATATAAACAGCAATCAAAAGACTGAGAGAAGGGATAAGAAAATTGAACACAATGATTATAGTGGTTCGGCTTTAGTTTAAGCCTACGTCCACTCTTCCGCACTGACAGCCTATTGGCTGGATTCCACTATGAACAAAGAAGTGTTACAGCGTTATGCTTCCTTGATTGATTGATGTAGATGATCTACCACACTTGCTCAAGTTACCACTAAGTATAAACACTCTTTTGTGTATACAATTTTGCTCGAGAATGAATCGGCGAATATCAAGGAACTTGGACACTGGAATTCGTCTATCGAGCATGCACTGAAATAGCTTGAACGTCTTCCTTTTATACTCCTTCATGCCATCATATCCGTTGGCACTTACCAAAGGAATTCCTCCAATCTACCCGTTGGACGGAATCAATTAAGGAGATCTTTCGAGCTATTAAAGGAACTTGACGATAGCCCATCAATCTGTTCGCCCATACAACCGGGATCTTGATTTCCAAGAATAGAACTTTCCAAGATTACTTCGTCAATCATCGGATCTTTGAATAGAAAGAATCCGTTAGCTTAACCCAACCAGGATATCTTCTCCAGAGAATAGGACTATCTCCTTAACCAAACACCTAGGTTCTGGATAGCCTTTCGACACTGGATTAGGAAATTGTCAATGAGAATATCTTTAAGTCTTGAGTCTTGAGTCTTGAGTCTTGATGTCCAACTGTCTTCAGACTCTAAACTGAAAGACTGTAAAGGTCCAGACTAGACTGAAAGAAACGTTTTGTCAGCTTCAAAATATTCTGGCAGGATTTCTCCAACAATGCCTCCTTTTTAGTACTCAACGCCCTTATCTGCGTGTGTTATATCTCATGTAGTGAAAAGGAAAAATGGTATTTCACAAAAAGTAACTTTCCATTGATATATATACCCGGCTAGCTCAAAAAATCATGTAACTTTTCCAGCATTTTATTTGAGTTTCTAATCGATCCATAATAAACCAATGGTGGCTACATTATAAACTAAATTGCATGTTTAACTTATTTAATTAAAACTTGAAAGTTGCGATTAATTTGGGCTTATTAAAGTCAGTACTAAGCAACAATACTACCATTTTAATGAGTGAACATTTGTATCGGCTTATTAGTTTATTAGCTTTCTCTTAATGGTTTGCCTTTGGAAAGGTCGCGACATCAACTAGGATAAAGGACTTTGAGAGTGATGAACCACTCTAGGAAGGTCGTAACATCAACTAACGATAAAAGGATGTTGAGAGAGATAAAGTTTACCGCTGAGGTCTAAAGGAACAACACTAGTCAATAATAAAGAACTTTGGGTTCATCACCAATGGAATTGGATACATAACCGAAGATAGATATTTACTTACTTGGTATTGATCAAATTCAAGTCTTTGTGTACAAAATAAGATTTCGCCTTGATTTATAGAGGGACTCTTTTAACCAAACATAAATGACTCTTAGAATTCTAAGAAATCACGATGAGTATGGACAATTATCTAATCATGACTGTTGAAACCGTCATATTCACAAAAACTAAGACTCGAAACCACAACAAAATTAAAACGCATAATAGCTAGGACTTAATGCTTGACACCTAGAAGTAAATGCATTTAACCAATACCAAATGCATAGTAATTAGGATTAGATCCTCCAAATTCGTCCAACAACTTGGGAGCCGAACAACCACCATGGAAGATCAACCGATGGAGATAGACATAGACTAGAACAACCTCTTGTTGCTAGGTAGTCAATTAGCAATCTCAAAGTTGACAACCAACTTGTTAATCAACGTCTTGATAATCGATCGACAACCATAAAATCGAAACTAATCCATAAAATGGACAACTTCCCTATAGAATCGATGTCTTCAACTAAACCCATCGAATCAAATCAGCTTTTGCTTGCAGGAGTAAGCATTCGGGTTGGATCAATCCATGAGATTTGAATTAAGCTTGAGAGTTGCTCAATCGGACTTTGTACTCCCGCATATCCTTTGATCAACCATTTCAACTAAAACGTCAAATTAATTTACAATGTGATACTGCTTACGTTATAAAAGATAAAATTTGCTGCTGGTTTGCTACCACATGAGCAGGAAAAACAAGCAAAAAATATATATATACACACACAAAATACTTGATTGTACAATCAAAAAAGTTAAGAGGACTTGATTACAGAGTAGAAGACCAAATTGTACAAATGCTGAAACTTAGAGAACTAAATCTGTTACTTTACCCTCCAATTGTTTAATGATTTGTCTTGCAGATTCCATTGACGACATTATAGTCCAATTTCTTTAGAACTCACACAACTTTAATAAATTACTGTTTGAAACCTGCAAGTGCGCCTACAAATCAGCCGCAGAAGCATCTTCGTTAGGTTGCAAGAGGATGTGGATGCCCTCATATGCCGAAGTTTGCGATTTGTAAAGGCGTTTTTAGTCTGCATTTAACCTACAGATAGATTCATAGAGAGATGAGCGATTAATCTTTGTGCACTAAGTTAAAGCTCTTTGATTGCCATTGAATCTAAAACAGTGGAGGATTTGGTATCAGTGATTATTTAGCCAAGAATCTCTTTACAGCTACTCATTCAGTGAATGGTAGATCCTGTTCTGCGCAGCAGCAACTCAGCTTCGAAGGTAATGGAAGCGAAATAGGGAACAACAAAGAAAACAGCTCTTTTATTTTAGGGTTTCACCTGATTAAAGTTTGAGGCTAAATCTAGTTAATACAGACTCTGAGTTCCATAGGTCGGGTTTGCTGCAGCCAGATGATATACATGCTTCACCATAGTTCGGACAACATATGCCCATGAAATCTTCCAAGGAAACCCAAGAGTCTATCTGAAGATGGCATGAGCATACAACTTCTTGATTCCCACATATACAAGCAGAATGAAGACAAATTCTGCGCGTCACTCAACGTTTGGCTAGGCCTTTCACTTCTTGGTTTCCTGCATTATTTGTTTCAATTTCACTGCCAAAGAGGCCACGGAGAATTGTGAGATATTTGGGGAATCTCTGTTTCTCAACATTAACGGGTATTTCTGCACAAATTAAGACATCAAAGATGTTTGCTTGGATTTCAATGGATAGCAACTACCAGAAGAATTCTCTGCGGCAGTCTTGTGTCCTCATCTAATATCGAGCAGACCTGAAGAGAAACTTCACAATTCTATCTTCCAAATCTAAGGCACACATGCATCTAGGACGGTGTGTCCACCACTTCATGTGTGTTAATTTCGTACTATTGTCAGTGAAATTTGCATCAAGTTTTCCTAGACTTCTCAGCACTCCAAGGAAAATAAGTTCAGAATCTAGAATTGTAAAATAAATCTTTGGATACTTCTCATATCAAAGTCCCCACAAGATCTATGATGTACACGTACATAAATTTACGTCTCAAGTTGCGTTAGGAAGAAAGCTTTCTCAAGCAATGTGAAGATGGCTCTTTGCCTATATATCATGTACGCTGCCTCCCACGACTCTAAGAAATAAGATAGTACTCTAAAGAAAATGTACTTTTCGGGGGAATGATATGAGGACAAGTACTTTCTGCCCCGTTCATACTATCATCGTCACTAAAGTATAGGAAAGACCAGGACCTCACTACACAACATCCCAAACAAATGCTATTACATACTCCCACCAGCTTTCGGACAGCACATCACAAACATATCACATGATTCCAAGAACCCTCGCATTAAACCAAAGTGGCGACTCCATGATATGCCCAAGTTCCTGTCTTTCAAATCACGTTTTCAGTTGAACATGAATAACTCGTAAAATATCCAAAAGGGAGTCGTATTAGCAACAAATATATCCGGACGAGCTGAGCGTGCCCGAGTAGTAAATTGTAAATGGCCAGATCTATTATCATTTCCTGATATACAAAACCGCCATAATCAATTCAAATACCTCGCTAAACGATCACAAAAAATTTATGGGACCAAGATTAAGTACAAAGTCTCATGACGAAACAAAGAGCTTGTTCAAGAAGGCTTACGACTGAGGCAATCCTCCAGATTTTTTTTAAGTTTGCGGCACCTCCGCTCCTTGAACAGAAATCTCCCGTCCTTGCGTTCTTTATACCTTGAATAATGAGACTCGCATTTTTCCCGAGCCTTCTGCCCGAGTGGATCTGGAAACAAAGAGGAACCATGCCACGCGTTTACCCAGCCGAGAATTTTAAAAGGAAAATCCAAGAAAAAACACTTAGCGCAAGAAAAAAAGAAACAAAAAAAGACACTTAGCAGACCAACTCACAGCTAAAGCACTCAAAAGAAACAACGAAACTACCTGCGGATTTCCTGAAACTACGCTTTGGTTTAGCTATGATCAAGTAATTGGCACAGAAAAAATGGGAAATTGAACGTAGCACATCAGAATCGAGTAGCGGTCGAATCGAGTAGCGGTCGCTCAATTGAGTTGAATCAGCGCCACTAATATCAGTTCTACCACAAGTAAAATAACAAATAAGAAAGTGAAGTGAAACAAAAGAATAACCTTGCTCAACTGGCTAAACTTTAAGGTCACGCATTACAATATTTTTGTTTCTCTATTTCTCTATTTTTCTGTTCATGTTCCTTGAAATATGTTTGGAACATAAATATATTTGATAACGCAATTTTATTTTTCTATTTTTGGAAGAGATTTATACTATAGAAATAGATTTGGAGTAGAAATTAAAAGTTAAAATTTTTAGTTTTTCTATTTTTGGAACAGAAATGAAAAATTAAAACTTTGCTCGCCGTTCACTTTTGTTACCACCCATCGCTCACCCACCGCCCGTGGGACGCTGGATGCCCGCTGCCCGTTGCGGGTCGCTACACGCTCGCCACAGGCCCCAACCACCAACCGTCATCCATCGAATGCTGGCCGCCAACCACCAGACTCTAGCCGCCCGTCACCGATCGCTGGATGCCGGATGCTCGCCAATCGTTGGTTGCTCATCGGCAACTATTGTACACTAAGGGCCCATTATTGACCAATAGACGTTCGCCACCAACCGCTTGCCGCTCGCCATCGGCCGTCGAATGTCGGCCACTCATCGCCACTTGTTGAACTCTAGCCGTTGGCCACCCGCTGTTGGCTGCCAGTTGCCGGACTCTAGACATTGAACACTGAACGCCAAATTTCAGATGCGGATGTTGGCTGCCGGCTAATCAAACGTCGAACGCCAAACTTCGGACGTCAGATGCTGAATGCCTGCCACTAACTGTTGGACGCTGGATGTTGGAAGCTAGACTTCAAATGTTGGACACTAGCAACAGAATGTCGGACTCCGGACTCTGACCACTTGACGTCGGTCGTCGATCCTTGGCTGCCAGATGCCGAACGTCGAACTCCGAACTCCGGCCGCTTGTCGCCGATCACCAGCCATCACTGCTCCTAGAAATCAAAATTTTATTCTTTTATCAAATGAATTTTATTCTAGAAATAAAAATTTTAAATCATCATCAAATGTATGTTTTTATTCCAGAAATTTGCATTTTAAGTGATTAAGTCATTGAGAAACAAGAAGGCGTTGAAAATAGAAGGAGCAAGGCTCTTGCTTTATAGAACTTGGCCGTAGGACTAGACAGATACAAGAAGCTAATCGTGCGTTAATGACTAGACAGACCGGGGTTGATCGGTCTTTTCGTGGGGCCCACGTGGACATTAACGGTGATTGGACTTTATAAGGGTTACAGTTGGCACCAAAAGCTTGTACAACTAAAAATCTTAAATTTACGTGTTATGGCATAAATAAATAAAAATAAAAACCTTGAATATCAAGTGACGATTATATCTTAAATAAAATTAACATAAATAATATATCTCATATATATATATATATATATATATATATATATAGATTTTTCGTGACATAAAAAAGGATTTTTAATAATAAAAAAATAATTTTAAGGTATTTAACCTAAAAAGTTTTTATAGTACTTGCCCAAAAGAAATTAAAAAGCTGAAAAATCAAGCGGAAAAATGCAAACTTTCCCTAGGCAGTCCTCTGATAATTCTAGCGCAAGCGTTCCCCTTCGACATTCTTCCTTTCTCTTCCTTCAGTACGATTGCATTTGGTTTGGCCGTTACACAAAAGCAAAGCACTTAAAGTTAAAAAACAGTTTCGACAAAATGCAAATAACACTCTTTATTTGTTTTTATAGACATCTAAATATAAACGACCCCATTTAATTAGTCATCGAATAAGAAAATTAGATATCGAACTTGATCCTTAAACAAACATAATATTGCATGATCCCGCATCTGCACTCTACATTGCATTTTGGCATCAGGCAACACGTCTATTGGATAAATTTATTTTGATATGTCTAGTTATAAATTGGATTCGAATTGGTCCGATAAGATAAATGAACTAGCACTGAGACCCCAAAACTCATTCGAACCTCGCCAGCCTGATCCCTTTTAATGGCCGCGCCTCACTTGATAAGCTGAAGATTGCACGTAATGAAGAAATTACCATCCGGCGATTTTTGGGAAGTGAGGTTTTAAGGAAAGAAATTGGCAAAAAGGTGGCAAATATAGTCGATCAGCACCCAAAAAGGAAAATGAAATAAATTTCGCTTTTCAACTTGCAAACGCACAATCGAAATTGATTCAAGAATTTACTGGAGAGTTGAATAGATGGAAGAAAGAAGGAAATAAAATAAACAAAGAGATAAAAAAAAAAAAATTGTGCATCTGGAATAGCGCATCTTTAGGCAATTTTTGGATACTCAATCTCTGCGGAATATGGCAAGGATTCATTGTTTATAAAGAGAGGAACATATCAATGCTCAAGGGACTGAAAATTGGTCCATCACAGTCGCACTCACGAATTCTTCCTGGTCATAATTAAGACCAAACGCATGACACACTCCCAAGAGCACTGTAAGTTCCCAAGCTCTCCTCCCTTTCTCTTAGCATTCTTGATAAGAATAATGGAGCTCATATCAAGAGACTCACATTGCCGAGTTGTATAACACATACTGGGAAAACCTTCCATTTGTCACTAACTAGTTTGTGATTTTTTTGTAATATTAATCCAATTTAATGAATAACTAACAGATAATAAATTTGTTACAAATGTATCAATTTAAAGTTTGGACTAGTTTAAGGTAAATTTATTACAAGTACACTAATTTTGAGTTTTTCGTGATATTAATTATTTTCCAAATGTGTTTCCAAAAATAGTCACCTAACACTTCAATATTTGCCCAAGGATCTTCAGAGCTTTAAAGCCCATATCAAAGCCCAACCAAATGCAGCCTCAGCTTGAACTACATCTTCAGAATCTTGGCCATTGATGTGGTGTTGAAAAGTGGATGTATTATTCATCATTGTCGCGATCTTCCCGAATTTTTTTGAAAGGTGAATTACCTAAAGAAGGCTAATGGATTACTAAGTCCGAAAACTTGGCACGGACTCTCCCAAGTCCTACCAATCACGACTTGATAGAAATTTATTCATTTAAACATGCAATTTCAATTTAGAGCCGCCACTAACCAATTAGAGCCGGTTAGAAACCCAAGTAAAGTATGAGAGAATACTTTACTATTGCGAACCAGAGATTCAATAGGTCCGGGGACATGGTTACGCTAGATTAATCTAACGCCCTTTCGGTACCTTTTATTTTAAAAATATTTTGCAGGCAATGTTGATTAATTTAAACCTAAACTACTAACATGCAAATGGTGGTTATGTGGGTGCACAATCAATAAAATAACATTCAAATAAAAAATGTTAATAAAAATGCATGTCCTAAACATGATTTCTAAATGACATGACACCCAATTAAATGTAATCTTAATTTAAATTTGGATATGCATGAATTTTACTTTAATGATATGTGAGATGCAATTCATATGCCATCACTATATGTATGCAATCTAATTTATATAACCCTAAATATGCATATGTTTCAAGACATGGGATGAATGACATAATAATTCTATATGCATGTTCTTTTTGTGATTTTTTTTTAATGATTTTTCTTATTACATGTATGCAATCTACACTAACAATGATGACATGAAATGGGATTATTTATGAACTAACCTGTTAATTAACCGGGTAAAAGACTTTTGTGTTTTCTTTTTATATTTGAAATGACCTAGTAATTTTTATTAAAAAGGTGACATAATGATGCAATGCTAATTTTTGGCATTTTTTATTTTTATTATAAAAAAATACTACATGATGAGAATGTTAAAACATTAACCTATAACCTACTAATTAAAACGCAACATGTAATGTGTGCATTATAAAATCTATATAACCTAAATAACATCTTTTTTGTTTTGATTTTATTAAAGGAAAATCATCCTAATTCTACATGAATCTAAAAAATAAAATACGTTGCTTCAAATGTGGAATGTGTATAGACCTAAATATCTAATATGATGCATGATATATGATGAGCAAATAATAACACGCTAAAATAAAAATCCATCAATGTAAATCAATGGCATTTTAATATGAATCAATGATGCAAAGAAATTCATGAATTTCTCCATAAAAAGTCGAAATAATCAAAAATCTAACCCGACGTCTCACAGGTCAATATTTTTGATTATCATAACTTAATATGACAAATTTCCTAATGATAAAAATAAATCAAAACAAATCAAGTTAGAATATATAATAAGTAAATAAAAAAAATATGAAACCAAATGCCTAAAAATTTACCTATTCTAACTCACGGTGGACTCGAAGAAATGGCGAGGAAGCAATAATGGCTGAACTGCGATGGTGGCTTGCCAAGGGTGATGGGTCCCGTGACCGGAAGGGTGGTCGTCGGAGCTCGGCAAGAGCGGAACTCAACCGGACCAGCAGCGAAACAAGGAGGCAGCAAGTGGTGGTGCCACGTGGGCTGGCTCGGATCAGGAGCGGCGAAAGGCAGCTGATGGTGGCACGCGGTACTCGTGCAGGTGCGGGTCGCTGGTCAGTCAGAGGTGAGATCAGCAGAACGGTGGTGGCTTCGTAGGTCGATGCGACGGTGCGGTGGCGTCGGCAAAGCAAACTCCGCATGCCGGTGCTCGGGAGTGGCACTGCCGGCTTTGGCGGGCCGGCGTCGCGATCTGCAGCAACGGGGCTGGGTCGACGGGAGAGAGGGAGATGCGTTGGCGTTGGTCTCCGGGTCGTGGGCTGCTAGGTGGTGACATTCGTGGGTCGAGCGGAAACGAAGCTGAGGCGTTGCTGGTGCTCGGGCGCAGCTGCTGGTGTCACGGGAGGAAAGCAGTGAAGGTCAACGAGGCGGTGCCTGGTTGCTGGTGCGCCGGCGACTTCGGGGTTGCAGGAATTTTGGCACAGCAGCAGCTTCGTTGGGTTGGTGGGAGCGACTCGGTAGCAACAGCAAACAATCGGCGTCGGGCTGCGACGGAGGAGCAGTGGACGGCGGATGCGATGGGCTTCGGCTCTAGGCGGCGTCCGGCGGGCAGGGGCGGCTCAAGTTCGGCGCGGTTCGGTGATGCCGGGGCAGCGCGGTTGAAGAGGAACAGCGAACGGCCGTCAGATGCGGGCCGCAAGTGGTGAGGGAGACGATGAACAGTACCTGTCCCCTCACCCCTCTGCTGCTTGTACTTTTCCTTCTCTTTTTACTTTTCCCTTTCCTCTCTCTTTACGTCACTATCTCCCTGCTTCTTGACTTTTTTGCAGGCTTTTTCTTCTCTTTCCCTCTAAATCCGACGGACCCTCTCCCCTGTTTTCTCTCTTTTCACTTTTTTCAATTTTTGACGAAAAGAAGCCCCCCACAAACCGAAGCCTCGGCTTCTCTTTTTATAGAAGAAAAACTTGAAATTGTTGAAGATCCGGCGATATCCACTCAACTTCTTCAACAAAGAAATGGCTCCGAAATCCGGCTGTTGAATTATTTTGAATTCAAAAAAAATTTCAAAATTTTTCTCTGACCTTTTTGCCCTCTACAACCAAATGCTATATTATTATTTTCTAAAACATAAATTAAATTTTAAAATAGGTGTCAACAGCTGCCCATCTTTGAAGGGAAGCTCGTAGAGGTTTCCTTCAAAGATTAATGACACCTAAATGAATGCAAAATGAATATGAAATGCATATGCAAATGTTAATTGTAATGACTTTTTTTTCTTTTTTTTTCTTTTTTTCTTTTTAAAATATGAATGGACTCAAATAAATGCAAGGTCATGCAATAAAGAATGCCATGTAAATGCAATGATTTGGTCAAGAACATATATTTCAATGTGTCCATGCTCAATGAAATGCAAATGCAAAGAAGAACACTCACCTGTCATACTTATCTGGAGATTCAGAAAAGTATTATTAGGTGTGAAATGACTCCTATGAGACTTGACAAACATCTAGAAATCTCTTCAGATAATTGAAAGGCTCAAAATCTTTAGAGATCTGGAACTCTCATCAGATCCCAAGCACCTGGAATAACTACCTTCAAGAAGGATAGAGTAGTTCTAGGCAGTCGGTGTTACATGTCCAGGACCCGTACCATTCTACGGTCGCCTAAAATAGTAACATAACTTTACAAAGAGACTGCTTTCCCAGGACTCGTACCATTCTACGGTTGCCCAGTATGACAGTGTTTGGTTGTGTCTAGGACTCGTACCATTCTACGGTCGCCTAAACGGGGATTTACCTTTCATGACCCGTACCATTCTACAGTCGCATGAATAGGGAAATAGGTTTTGTCTAGGACCTGTACCATTCTATGGTCGCCTTGACGGGGATTTACCTTTCAGGACCCGTACCATTCTACGGTCGCCTGAATAGGGAAATAGGTTTTGTCTAGGACCCGTACCATTCTACGGTCGCCTAAACGGGATTCACTTTCTAGGACCCGTACCATTCTACGGTCACCTAAACGGGATTCACTTTCTAGGACTCATACCATTCTACGGTCGCCTAAATAGGGAATAGGTATTGTCGAGGACCCGTACCATTTTACGGTCAGCTTGACGGAAAATTGATTTTTCAAGACTCGTACCATTCTACGGTCGTCTGACTGGGGAAACTGCTTTTCTAGGACTCGTACCATTCTACGGTCGCCTATTAGAGCAATAAATATTGTTTAGGACCCGTACCATTCTACGGTCGCCTAAATCAAACTAAATCTGAAGAAAAATCTTTGGGAGATTTGGGACTCTCATCAAATCCCAAGCACCTGGAAATTGCATCAAGTACTTAAAAATTCTAAACATCTGGAAATCACATCAGACGCTCGAAAGACAAATACTTGGAAGTCACATCAAGCATTTAAGGGTTCAAATATCTGGAATTCAAACTAGACATTTGAAAATATTTTATAAATGGGTACTTGGAATTCTCATCAAGCACCAAGATAACTGAACAAACTCAGGGCTTCAAAGACAAATCCTTTGGTCTTTGAGGAAAAATTCATTTTATTTATTTATTTTTTTTAAATTCAATGAAGGTCCATACATGATGGTTTTTCAAAACTTCCACAAGGAAAAATTATCAAGACAATTTTCACTGAGCTGTGAATCTCTTGAACATGCTAAATGAGACATTTTTGGTGTGAAAGACTTTTTCACTCATTCTCATTTAGGAGGGGTTATTTGTCCCGACCATTGATGCAGGAATATATCACTCAATCTTATCATCATCTTGTCGACAAGAGTTCAAATTTTCTTGCAAGCAGTACGGCCTTACCAATCTGAGAGGTCTTTGACAGGTACTGAAATGTGGAAGGGATTCTTTGAGTCAAAGCAATTGAAAGAACAATTCTGTAATCATCTCCGGGTTTACAAGTCAAGAACCCTACAAAATGAGAAAGAAATAATCTTGCTCGCACTTCTTCGAGCAATGCTCAAAACATGTGAATTCCTATGTTAATTTAAGTGCCCTAATCTGAAGAGACTTTGTAAGTGACGTAACATAGGCTAGGTTCATGGGCTGAGAAACGAAAGGATCGTTAGGCTCAAAGATGTGTGTAATGGGTAAGAGTTGGTAATCATCTTGACATTGCCACCAGTTTTCTTCGCCACAAATTGTCTTCTTGACAGATTTCTTTATTGGCTCAATATGCCAATAATTATTCAACTGGAGATCTTTTCTCAACATCATTTTTCTTTGATGATGGGCATTGATCGTGCACACGCCCTTTTTATGCCCCCTAATTCATCGGTCATTTCCCTTTTCTTTTCACGGGCATTGGCCTTGCTTTTACTAGGCACACTGCTTTTTCATGCAATTTATTTTTTTGCACTTATTTTCTTTGGACTCACACAGTCTTTTTTCATCAGCATTTTAGACCATGCTATTCGAATGATTGTCTTTCATCTTGTCCCAATGTGGGGGATGATCACTAACTGGGTTTGACATGAAATAAATTCATAGGCTCAAGTGGGCTATACAATAGTCAAAAGTGTGTGGGATGAAGAAAGAACTGCTCTTCGTCATCCTAAGGCACTTAAATTATCAAATGAATTCAATGTAATAGCACAACTTGAAAATTGATGCAAGTGAAAGCAAGAAAATTTCGATTCATTTCATTCTCCTTCAATGTCAAGTTACCTCCATTTCTCCCGATGTGGGGTGGTTCTTGACAGGGGTAGTATGAAAGAAATTCTTCAAGTATTTGGGCTCAAAGAGGGGTTAAACAAGGGTTCACTAATAGAGAAATGAACTGCCCCTCGTCATTTTAGTTGTCGTACTTTTCGCAAGAAAACTCTTCACCTTGAAGTACAAGACGTTTCCATACTCACCTCACAATGTATAGACAAGGGACTGTGTATGGGGTAAGGCTTGCCTTTCACGCTTCATTTAGCATCATTTAACATGTTCAAGTAACTCAACATCCTTAACTGAATTATCCATTTTGATAAATTTCAAGTGGAATTTGATGAATTGTTCAATATCATGTGAAAGCATTCTATAATGATAAAAAGGCCATGCTCTATTCTAGCACATCAAATCATAAAGTCAAAGCTGTTAAATGTATGTATCTTGCCCCTCTTTGCAAGGGAGCTCATAGAGGTTCCTTAAATGTGCACGGGGCTGCACCTAAAACATAAAGCAGATAATTAAAAGAAACAAACAGGATAAATTAGATGCATGTGGGAAAATTATTTTATTTTGAAAAGATTTTCAAGGGAACATGAAGAAGCCCAGCCTTCAGAATTAGCTCATTGCCGTTTTCTTTTGGGTAGGATTTCATCACAGGGCTAGTTTGGTATACTTCAACATGCCCTTAACACAATGAAAATCTCCATGTATTTTATTGGATGAAAAGCAAATTACATTATTGAAATGAAGGAAATCCTAGAATTGAAAATGCAAATATGCAAATATGGAAAGCAATAAAGACTCCCGCACAAAGGAGTGTGCAAATTATTAAAATTCTCCTACTCTCGAGCTTTATCGATGGCAAACACTAAATTTTCTTCGAATAATTTAGTCATTCCTTCGAGTGCGTTATCAGAGCTCTCAATCTTTGGAGGTGCGGGATCATCTATGCCACCCCATCCATCTGGGATGATATCCCTTGAGTCGAAATAGGAGCTGGGAGGAGCTGAATACTTTACATAGTAATCAAATTTGCCACTTGGTTGCCCCAGGGTGTCCATCACTTCTTTATCTCTCAAATCGGCCACAGGAGCTTGTGGGGCAATGTTTGCTTGGAGAGAGTCGATTTGCTTAGAGAGCTGCTCATGAACATTCAGGACTTGCTTCATCTCCGATTCGAGGCCAGCAACGTGAGCTTGTTCAGCAACATATATTTGTTCGATGTTATCAGCCATTGTTGCTCTAGAACGGGTACGGATTGGCAATCTTGGGTGAGCCGTGTTGTCACCTAACAATGTAAAATAATACAGTAAGTATCGTAACAAATGAGATTGGTTCATGACAACGGTCAATCGCTTATTTTATTAAGTGAAATCAAATTCCAAAGATATCAACTTAAAACATTAAAATAACTCCCTAGGAAATTAAATTCCTAAAACATCAATCTAAGAAATTGAAATAACATCATAAAGCCAGAATTAAACTCCTAAATCTAGCAACTCTTTTCTATATACAATTGGGAGATCACAGTCTTTCGAAGCTTCTTGTTCTGTCGAACCAACTCAGAAATACGAGCTTCTTTCATTTCCACCGTTTCTTCAAGATTTTCAATTTGTGCTTTACGAGTGAGCTTCATGGTCACTTCAGGTATCACGGGAAGTAGAGCTTGAGGGATCTCGTGATGGTGGATATAATAATCCGATGCATGAAAAATCATCTCATTTCCTTTCAATCTTCTAGGCACCACAATTTTTTCCAGATGGCATTCCTTCCATGCATTTTCAAGACGCTCGATCTCATCGAGGTATTTGTGATCTTTGCGCACGAAGCGGGCTTGAAACAGATCCACTCGAAGAGGAGGTGGGATATCTTGGAGCACTCGATACTGGCGGGCCACTCTATAAGGATAGTAAGATGTTGCACCAAGAATTCCCATCAAGTGGAATTGGATTATCTGTCTTATGAGAGAAACGAGCCATGCTAACATGGAACCATTTAGCATACCATAGGAAGCCCTCGAGATCTGGATTTTTATAAAAAGTCACCCAATCGGAAAATGATTTTCCGGTATACTTTTTCTCTAAGATTGAAAATCTCTTTATTGGGTAACTAGAATCATCAATTTCACCTCGACGCATGAAATGACCAAACTCCTTCATGTGAGAAAGAAACCAAATCTGTAAAAGCTCAGGAGAGGCATTCATGACTTTTTCTCCATTTTGTTTAAAACGGTTGATGGATAAAAATGTCTCAGCTAAGATCATGTTTATAAAATTCATGCCAGCACATGCTTGTCTGACCACCCATGCAATTGAAGGATTAATAGCATTTCTTCGATGAGGAAATATTATAAGTCCAAAGAATGCTAAGATGAATATCCTACCCTTTTGGCGCATTGAAGACTGATTTAAAAAATGATTAGCCAAAAAGGAGAAAGGGCATGCATTACAATTAGCTTTCAACTTTCTTAACCTCATCAGTTTTAATTCTTAAAAATTGAGATAAAATTGATGTGGGTTCCATACCAAGAGGTGGCCTAACAAGTTCAGTCTCAAGGGGCATTCCTATGATGACGCTATACTCTTTCAGTGTTGGAGTTAGCTCATTCTTACCAAAAATAAATGTAGCCATCTCGGGACACCAAAAGTGCAATATAGCTTGCAAAACACCACTATGGACTCCGATATCCAAAAGGGGATGAGCCGTCCCAAGATCGACTTCACATAATCTTGACCTTCTTTACTTAAATTGTTCCACCATCCTCTCGAGCTCAATCTTGGGAGTTGGAATGAATTGAACATCGGATCTCCCATTGCATATAGATTAAAACCTAACGATTGACCTTTTGTCATGAACCAAAAGAAAGTGCAATAAAGCAAATAGATTGCATAGTATAAGGTAGGAATACTTACTTCACAGAAAAATGGCAACCACATAGACAGACGCATGCAATGTGGGGCTCGATTTCTATCTAGAAGGCTTAACAAAATGGAGCTAAGAGGATGATCTGACCGTTGCAGTCTCGCATTAACGTGTCAGGTCCTCTTAACCCCGGCTCAGTCGAATGGAATGTCTAATAATCACGCAATCTCGCGGATATGGACAAACACATTCGACACCATGAAGAACTTTCGGGGAAGAGAATGTCAACCTCTATATAGCAGTCTCGCTTTAGAGGAAGTATCCTTCCCAACACCATCCTAAGAATCCTATCGCAGCCTAGGTCCGGCAGTAGGTTGTGTGTGCAATAGTGTAGTGCTAAAAACAATAAAACATGCATAACAGTTTAATTGCAAACAACACTTCTATAGTTTAAATTCAACCATTCATCCTTAACTCCAACCTGCAAAACAAAGGTTAGCAAAGACTACTCCTCTTATACCTCCCATCTGCAAGAACATTTAACACTTAATGTTAGGAGCGTACCTTGTTTCCATGCTACCAAACAAAATATTTTTCTTTTTTTTTTTTTAAGAAAAAAAAAATAAAACAGGCCTATGTCCACTATGAGTTTTAACTCTGTCCCCAGTGGAGTCGCCAAGCTGTCGCGACCTTCCCAAATTTTTTTGAAAGGTGAATTACCTAAAGAAGGCTAATGGATTACTAAGTCCGAAGACTTGGCACGGACTCTCCCAAGTCCTACCAATCGCGACTTGATAGAAATTTATTCATTTAAACATGCAATTTTAATTTAGAGCCGCCACTAACCAATTAGGGCCGGTTAAAAACCCAAGTAAAGTATGGGAGAATACTTTACTATTGCGAACCAGAGATTCAATAGGTCCGGGGATATGGTTACGCTAGATTAATCTAACGCCATTTCGGTGCCTTTTATTTTAAAAATATTTTGCAGGCAATGTTGATTAATTTAAACCTAAACTACTAACATGCAAATGGTGGTCATGCGGGTGCACAATCAATAAAATAACATTCAAATAAAAAATGGTAATAAAAATGCATGTCCTAAACATGATTTCTAAATGACATGACACCCAATTAAATGTAATCTTAATTTAAATTTGGATATGCATGAATTTTACTTTAATGATATGCGAGATGCAATTCATATGCCATCACTATATGTATGCAATCTAATTTATATAACCCTAAATATGCATATGTTTCATGACATGGATGAATGACATAATAATTCTATATGCATGTTCTTTTTGTGATTTTTTTTTAATGATTTTTCTTATTACATGTATGCAATCTACACTAACAATGATGACATGAAAAGAGATTATTTATGAACAAACCTGTTAATTAACCGGGTAAAAGACTTTTGTGTTTTCTTTTTTTATTTGAAATGACCTAGTAATTTTTATTAAAAAGGTGACATAATGATGCAATGCTAATTTTTGGCATTTTTTATTTTTATTATAAAAAAATACTACATGATGAGAATGTTAAAACATTAACCTATAACCTACAAATTAAAACGCAACATGTAATGTGTGCATTATAAAATCTATATAACCTAAATAACATCTTTTTTGTTTTGATTTTATTAAAGGAAAATCATCTTAATTCTACATGAATCTAAAAAATAAAATACGTTGCTTCAAATGTGGAATGTATAGACCTAAATATCTAATATGATGCATGATATATGATGAGCAAATAATAACACGCTAAAATAAAAATCCATCAATGTAAATCAATGGCATTTTAATATGAATCAATGATGCAAAGAAATTCATGAATTTCGCCATAAAAAGTCGAAATAATCAAAAATCTAACCCGATGTCTCGCGGGTCAATATTTTTGATTATCATAACTTAATATGACAAATTTTCTAATGATAAAAATAAATCAAAACAAATCAAGTTAGAATATATAATAAGTAAATAAAAAAATATGAAACCAAATGCCTAAAAATTTACCTATTCTAACTCACGGTGGACTCGAAGAAATGGCGAGGAAGTCAGAATGGCTGAACCGCAATGGTGGCTCGCCAAGGGTGATGGGTCTGGTGACCGGAGCCGGGTGGTCGTCGGAGCTCCGGAAGAGCGGAACTCAACCAGACCAGCAGCGAAACAAGGGAGGCAGCAGGTGGTGGTGCCACAGCAGCTGGCTCGGATCAGGAGCGGCGAAAGGCAGCTGATGGTGGCACGCGGTACTCGTGCAGGCGCGGGTCGCCGGTCAGTCAGAGGTGAGATCAGCAGAACGGTGGTGGCTTCGTAGGTCAATGCGACGGTGTAGTGGCGTCGGCAGCAAACTCACGGATGCTGGTGCTCGGAGTGGCACTGCAGAAGCTTCGGCGGGCTGCTGGCGTCGCGATCTGCAACAACAGGGTTGCTGGGTCGACGGGAGAGAGGGGAGATGCGTTGGCGTCGGTCTCCGGGTCGTGGGCTGCTAGGCGGTGACACTCGTGGGTCGGGCGGAAACGAAGCTGAGGCGTTGCTGGTGCTTGGGCGCAGCTGCTGGCGTCACGGGAGGAAAGCGGTGAAGGTCGACGGGGCGGTGCCTGGTTGCTGGTGCGCCGGCGACTTCGGGGTTGTAGGAATCTCGGCACAGCAGCAGCTTCGTTGGGCTGGTGGGAGCGACTCGATAGCAACGGACGAGAGGATCGGCGTCGGGCTGCGACGGAGGAGCGTGGGACGGCGGATGCGGTGGGCTTCGGCTCTAGGCGGCGTCCGGCGCGGTTCGGTGATGCCGGGGCAGCGCGGTTGAAGAGGAACAGGCGGACGGCTGTAGATGCGGGCGGCAAGTGGTGAGGGAGACGATGAACGCACTCCGTCCCCTCACCCCTCGCCGCTTGTACTTTTCCTTCTCTTTTTACTTTTCCCTTTCCTCTCTCTTTACGTCACTATATCCCCTGCTTCTTGACTTTTTGCAGGCTTTTTCTTCTTTTTCCCTCTAAATCCGACGGACCCTCTCCCTGTTTTCTCTCTTTTCACTTTTTTCAATTTTTGACGAAAAGAAGCCCCCACAAACCGAAGCCTCGGCTTCTCTTTTTATAGAAGAAAAACTTGAAATTGTTGAAGATCCGGCGATATCCACTCAACTTCTTCAACAAAGAAATGGCTCTGAAATCCGGCTGTTGAATTATTTTGAATTCAAAAAAATTTTCAAAATTTTTCTCTGACCTTTTTCCCTCTACAACCAAATGCTATATTATTATTTTTAAAACATAAATTAAATTTTAAAATAGGTGTCAACAATCCTCACAAGAGAAATCAAGAGGAGGGATTCAATAGCAAAGAGCACGAAACGGAGGCCGTGTTTGGCAGTCATTTACAAAGTCACTCGGTGTTCTTTTTTCTAATCAAAGTCCCCGAACTTCCTACACCAACGGAAATAATTATACCATGCTACTTTCATTGCAGGTTCATTTTCCCCGATGGAAGAAAGTTCTTAGAAAGTAAAGTAAAAAAGGAAAAAAAAAACCGATATTGCAAAGTATACTAAGCATGGCTTACAAAAGTTCTCATACAGATCAACATAACAGATTGCCAATTCCAACCTGAAGAGAGCAACGTGACAAATGGGCCTCTAAACATGCACGTGCCACCTTCAAGATCCACTAAAAGTATGCCACATCACTTATGCTAAAAGTATGCTACATCACTTTCGCTAAAACTATGCCACATCACCTGGTGCACCAATTTGTGAACTGGTATCAATATAAGTAGCATTATTCATTTTGAGCAGTTCAGAGAGTCAACTTACAGATGAAGCAAACTCATTTTACATATAGCATGCTCATCTCTTTCCTTTATAGTACCATTATAAGAAAGTGTGGGATTAAGTGATTCAAAAAACCAATCGCCTTTTTACGACATGGAAGAGGTACGATATCGTAGGTTTTGTTCAAGAGCTTGTAATTTCAAAGACATTGCCTCCCTCCATTTGGGAGATTGACATGCGAAGTCATAGGTGGTGTGTTCCCCCATACCTTGGATAACGCTAGTTCGAATTTAGTCAACATCGCTTTAATGGGTGATAATTACTACAACTGCTCATTAGCCATGACCATTGCTCTATCCGCAAGGAATAAAATGGGTTTCATCATGGGAGATAATCTGAAACCCGAATCAACTAATACATATGCCCCATGGGTTTGAGTCAACAGCATGATATTATCACGGATCCTGAATTCCATCCATCAAAATCTTGTCTTTACCGTTTTGTACATGGAATTTGTTGTGGAAGTATAGGCTGATCTGCATGAATGTTTGTTACCGTCTGATGGTCCTTGCATATTTCGCCTCGAGCAGAAAGTATGCGCTCTTGAATAAGGCGAAGATGACATCACTAGGTATTACAATACTTTGCGGCATTATTGGGATGAGCTGAACAATTTGGAACCCTTGCCGAATGCTCTTGCGAGGCAAAGACATTGTTTGTGATGCAACTTGAGAATCGGTGTCTTTATCAATTCTGTTTAAACCCAGGGTATTCTAATGTGGTCAGTCAAGTTCTGCTCATGAATCCGTTGCTTCGTCATGTTCACTTGACTTGTACCTCCGCCAAGAACACACTGTTGACATATGACTCCATGCGAAACATCCCGCCTCAAAGGGACTCGCCACTCTCGACTCGATCCCGTAAGCACACCAAGACAGCTTCTGCTCACCTTGCAAAATGCGGGCCTCCATCACATGGTTGCGAACGTTGTGCCCATTGCAGTATACCAGGCCATTCCCGTGATGTTTGCTTCCGCCTCCATGGATTTCCTGCTAATTATAAGGGACAACGTCATGACCAGCCCCATACTAAACCCTCGGACAGCAAGCCTGCCAGTAGTCCCGAGAACTCCTCTTCGGCGTCTCCCATGCCATTCACCGGTAAGCAATATAAACAAATCATGCGTTTACTCCAAGCGGTAAACATTTCAAAGGCAAATCTCACAGGCACTGTTCTCAACTTGAATTCTAATTCATTAAATTCTTGTACTTGGGTTATTGACACCAGAGCCATGAATCACATTACACATAACCCTGAATCACTTCAATATGCACAAGCATACCCGAAACCTCTTCCCGCTATTGGCATACCTAATGGGGTTGGAGTTCTCGTCACTTCACACATGGCTCGGTATCTCTGACATCAACCCTCACCCTTATTGACGTTCTTTGTGCTCCAACCTTTAAGTTTCATCTCCTATCCATTTCAAAAATTACTCAACAATTAAATTTCTCAGTTACCTTTTTTCCCGTTTATTGCTTGTTTGAGGACCTCTTGATGAAGAAGATCATTGGTCGAGGCCTTCAACGTGGTGGTCTCTACAACTTGGAGCTCTCTCCCGAACGTGCCGCATTATCCGCCCACCTGCCTATCCACAGTTCATGGCATGCCCATCTTGGCCACCCATGGAAGAAGAACGGACTGTCGGTCTGTTCATGAGCCAATGTGTGGCTGGAGGATTCCTCAGTTTAGGAGCTTTGTTCTGACATGATAACTAGTCAAAAAAAGAAAAAAGAAAAAGAAAAGAAAAAGAAAAACGACGGTGCTCAAGAAAAATCAATCAAAGCAAGCCGAAAGCAAACTAACGAAGGACGATCAGTCTGAAGGAGAAGCGGATGGACGGCTACTGGCAACCGGCCAATATCAGATGACCGAAGGCAAGAGACAAGCTCAATGATCATCGCACTATGATACCATGTTTCTAATCAGAAAACGAAAAATATTGGGGAATATTGTATTGTGTATATCTCTACTTTTGTAGATGCACTGCAAGCCTATTTATAATACAAGAAGGATGTACAATAGGAAAGAGTACACAAAATACCGTTTCCTATTCTATATTCCGAATATCTAATCTTACATATTGACCGGATCAATTAACCTGCAATTAAAATAATCATAATCAAATCATATCTCCTACTCTAATATAGCAAGTGGATAGGACTCATGCCCAGTACCAACCGAATGGGCTCTGATACAACCAAATGGGCTCTGATACTACTGTTACTCTTAGGCTGCGTTTAGCAGTCGAGATAAAATTCGGGATAAAATATGATTTATCCTATCCTACGTTTGGTGCTCGCTCAGGACGGGATAAAGTCGGATATAATGAGGATATAGACAAGATAAAATTATCCGATGGGGGAAGTGGGATAAAGGTGGATAGGATTTGTAATATTCATAATAGGAAAGTTATTTTTCTTGAATAACAAACTTATTAAATTAACAAAATTGAAATTATATTTCAATATAAATAATATTTGAATTCTAATTTAAGAAATAAAAAATAAAAAATAAAAAATTATTTCTAATTAATCTTATTTTAATTTATATATTCAACTTTAATTCTATCTTATATTAAATATTCAATCTATAAATTAAATATTTATATTTATTATATATTTGAGGTATTTTGTATTTTTGGTATGTTAGTACAATTTACTATTTGATAAAATTTTATTAAAGAATGATGAAAGGGGAAAAAGGAAATAATAATGAAAATAATATAAAAAGAGGAAAAAATAAAATAAAAATTAATTAAGTAATAGTGTTACGAGAGATTTTCACTATCTCTATTTATGAACATTTAGTTCATTTATAATGATATGCCGTTTATATAAATAAAAAAAATGACATGATATGATGTGAACATATCCGACTTTAATATTATGATTCACCAAACAATTGACGGGATATAAAAAAATCATAGGATTTCATATCCTATCCTATCCAGTCTTATCCCGATTAGAAATCTGGACGACCAAATGTAGCCTTAGTGTTAATGTGCAGGCATGTACGTTTGTGAGATTTACTCAGCAAAGGAATAAGGAAGGAGCTTTTGGAGCTTGTTGAATTATCAATATGTTGGGTACAAGGGATTTATGTAGCTGTAGTTGATCTGAACATGAATGAACGAGCATGAAGCCTCTTGGTGTCTCGACCTCCTTTTTTTGGTGTTCGATATGTGTGGGCGTCGACGGAAACTAATGGCCCGGCTAGATCTATTAGGCTTAGCCCAGGCTCTCCCAAACCCACCAATCCATGAGCTCCTTGTACCCTTTTAGATTTACATGACCACATATTTATTTATGACCGAAAATCACTCTCAATGGAATCTTCATCAAATAGCATTAGTCTTTTTTCATACGCCTCCAGAGAGCTAATTTATTCATTGACTAACATGTTTTTTTAAATCCTTAGATTATTCTATAGAGGTGACAATAGGATTATATTCTCTAATAAGTTTCACAAATATTTTTTCTACTACCTTGATATTAACTCCATAAGCCCTCATTTGATTTACTCATCCATTTAATCTTCCGCATTATTGTTTGAGAGTCCCATAATTGTTTATTGTAGCATTTTGAAGAGACTAAAATCTAATGATTTGTGCCTTTGTTGTGTCTTGAAACTCTTCTTTTAATATGTTCTAAATTATGTTACAAGTTCGAGCCGTATATGAAATCCAATTTGATTGGAAGATGTTTATTGGATTCAAGGCCAGCGCACTTACCCTACTTGGATTAGAACTCAAAGAGTAGGCTGTTGTATCCTTATCCAAGCCGCCCATTAACTGGAACTCCTTATAGCCACAAAAAAAAAAAAGGAGCTCGTATGTGTTGGTGCTAGTCGGAAGAGAAAAGGGAGAAACATGGATTTGCGTGGGGCTGAGTGTGCCGTTGACTTCTTCAAGCCATAAGGTGGAGTTCTCTTTTCCTTGGTAGTACGAAGGAGATTAAATATCGGGTGAAGTTTGTGCAGAGAATCTGTCATCCAATTGAGGCACTTTCCTGGTGAAGATTGATGAGTGTTTCGAGTTTTCGGTGATTTGTTTATACAGCAATTACGTTAGGCTAAATATTATGGGTTTCAATATAATCTTGGACAGGGAAATATTTGAGCATTGTAACTCTATAATTCTTCAATTGATTAACTGTTATTTGCAGCTAACCTCCCTATGGAGTGGCTGCTGATGGCCGGACTGAATCGTGGAAATTTTTCCTTGTTGTTTCTCGTTTTATTTCTTTGATGATTTCATTCTCTTGCAATATTTAATATCATACATCATTTAGCTTCCTCGTTATCATATATATATATATATATATATATATATATATATATATATATATATATATATATATATATGCCGGAAGCTTATTCCTTCCTACGGACCCGCATATCCTTTCTCCACATTGTCGTGTAAATCTTGTGCCGTCAAGAAAGTAATCATTTTAATGCTCCAGTAAATATAGTTATTTTCATCAAAAGTAGGAACATTAGTGAGATCGGGTTGGCCATTGTTTAGATATCGGATATTCGGGTGGGTGATTTTGTAGCTGGTGGATAGGACTTACACCCAATACCAGTCAAATGACGCTCTAATACCACTGTTAGCTTTTAGTGTTAATGTGCAAGCGCATATGTTTGTGGGGATTTACTCAGCTAAGGAACACGGAAGGAGCTTGTGAAGCTTGTTGTATTATCAAAATGTTTGGTACGAGGGATTAATGGAGCTGTAAGTTGATCTGGACATGAATGAATGAGCATGAAGCCTTTTTATAGTCCTTCCTAATCGATTCTTGTGTTAGGAATCTCTGTCACCAACGGAGAAATTTGCTTCATATTTCATGTTGGACAGATTATTAGCCATTACTTCTAACTACCACCAACCAAGCTAGAACCCCTTACTTAAAGTGCTTACAATAGATCTAGAAACTTGTAGTGTGTTGGCTTTTCTGGATAAGTTGATCACAGCTTCAACAAAATTTAATCAAAAATAAAACGTTGAAGTGGAAGATTTAATTTGCCTAAAAAACTCGATCATCTTCAGACTACCTATCCAAATTGGACAAAAAATGAAGACTGAAACAAGCGAATCATCATCTGATAATGATATATAAACAGCCGAACGTCCATCGTTCAAAACATTTAGAGAGGGAAATAAGCACGACCGAAAGTAGGAGGAAAACCATTCATGAGAACAAGCCTCAACCAATCGACAGATAATAATCGAGTATCAGCCATAGGAAAAAAACCCAAAAATGGAAAATCGAAATTATTATGCAGAGGCTACGGAAGGGTTCAATAGTAGGTGAGCACGATAAATATGGTCTGAATTATGGTGAGTACGAAGAGGAAGATGGCGGCAATGAGAGACAATGCACTCCAAGGACTACCGAAGTAGGTGTGTCTAAGATTAGCCCTCCACCTGTTCCAGGGCTTCTCGCAGTACTCACTGATTTTCTTCTGCACGGTATCAAGGCTGCTGTTGGGTCCGACCGTCACTTCCTTGCACAGCGAGTTGAATAGGTCAGCGACTGCATCGTCACCCAATAGAATTCTGGATGATGCCTTGGGCATGGAGCAGCGCGACATCCCGCTCATTGTTGATGATGTTGTCCATGAATTTGGTGTAGGATGTGATCTCGTTCCCAGTCCCGATGTGCAAGCGCTCGAAAGTCATGAGATTGAGGAGCTCGGACTTGGTGGTGTCATCCACCATGATAGCGGGGAGCTTCAGGACCCCTCTGGCAAAGGAGATGTCCTTGAGACTCCTGGTCAGGCTCTTCTTGAACTGGATACCGGTCTCCTTGAGCTCGGTGGCCGACCGGATTATCCCGTGCTGGACCTCCTTGGTCTTCTTCGGTAGGCACTTCCTGAAGACGTCCACGACATGCCCCATCCCAGGATGCACGTGTCGAGGAGCTTTTGTCACCCTGCGTTGTTGCAGTAAAGCCAGCGCATTGAATACGAGATTGTTGTCGTGTCGATACTACTTGCTTGGTGGAAAAAAAGGAAAATATCTCCATAGACGTGGTCCCTAGAAAAGATTATCACCTCGCCAGCCTCAGGCCCCACATTTATTTTCTTGTGCTGGACCTTTTGGGGCTCCCTCAGCCGGCCTTTCCTGAAGACGTCCACGACATGCAGGCATCTGCCCATCCCCGTGTTCGTGTCGAGGGAGTAGAAACTGAGGACGAGGTTGTTGGTCTTGTTGATGTATTCATCACGCTGCGTTGTTGGAGTGAAGTCAGTGGCATTGAATTCGAGATCGTTGTCTTGTTGGTGTACTGTTAGGGGAACATAGACGGGGGTTTGCGTGCTTGGAATGACCTCTCTAACGATGGAGTGAAATATAAGAAACTAACCTCCTCACCATTGCTCTCAACGGCGACCAGTTGATACAGCACTAGCATCGGCAGCTGATTCTCCAGCAGCAGCATGTCCCGTCTTATATACGGCGTTATGTATGCCAGCCTGTGGGTGCTGAAGATGGGGTCATTGGGCGCGTAGTCATTCTTCTCCCCTATCGCAGTCCTCATGATCTCGAGCATGAAGCAGCCGTCTGTGATCATCAGCTCGAGGAACCGGCCCCCCGTGCCCTCCTTCCACTTCGAGTCCAGCTTGTCATAGCTGTCCTCGAGCTCACGGACCACCTCCTTCAGGGAATCGAAGAAGCGGTCGAGGGACTTCCCGGACCGGTTCAGGAAGCGGAGGAGTGCGCGGTGCTTGTGCTCCTCCATTGGACAGAGGTGGTCATCGTCGTAGTGGTAGGGGCCGAAAGAGACAACCTGCGGCCAGTAGGCCTTGGGGTTGAGGTCGGTGATGGAGGGGGGGACCTTGTAGATGGACGGATACTTCCAGTACTGTTGCTCGTCGCCGGGCATGCACAGGTTCCTGTCGACTGTGGCCATCCAGCACCCCGTCGACCTTGGCTCCGGGTCGGGTGGCAAGGCAAACTTGGTTGAGGAGCTTCAGAGGTTCCACAAGTTTCTGTTCAGGTGAGAGAAGAGGAGAATCCAAAGGAGAGAGAGAGAGAGAGAGAGAGAGAGAGAATGGGAAGAGTGTGTGAAGCCTGGGGCTATCCAAACCCAATGCTGGTAGGATAAGGCGCTTTCTTACCATTCGTGAGATAAAAGAAAGACAAAAAAGATTATATTGTTGACGATATGGGAATATCAATAATATCTTATCATTATAAGATTTCTAATGAATTTGAAGAGAAAAAATCTATAAACTTCAGGACCATGACACATCTAAAAAAGCATTAACTTCATCATCATAACTCATCCTCAAATATGAGTTAATTAATAAATAATTTTTATGGATTTGAGTTTTAAAGTCCAATTAAATATGGGTTTTGAAATGCGTCTAGGCTTTTGTCCATATCCAACCCATCTAAGCACGGAACTACAGTCCCCCACAAGATGGGGCCCAATCTGACCCTCTCACTCCCAGCAATCAAAATAAAGGGGCAGTCGTTTCGAGAACGTGACAAGTCTGGGTGGCCCCTCCTCCCACGTGTGAAAAGTCTTCAAATCTCAGGGACAGAAATTGTCGTTCATTCTTATTTCCTATTGGGAACAACCCAATATTGATTGTATTTCCTGAATTATCCGTGCAAAAGTTCGAGCTCAGAAAATACACACAAATCGCAAAATCACACAACCAACAATTTAAGGCGAAAAAATTGCTAAAGTGGATCTCAAATCAGGCCGGATACGAATTTCATATGAGTGATTATATTAATATTGCATAAAACTGAATCAAAACGGGTTAAATTGATCAATTTTCAATCGAACCGTTTTCAACTCAATTTATGAGTTTGATGGGTCCATGTATAAATCACTTTTTATGGATGAGGTAAAGAGAAAACGTGTTTAAGCATGTCCCCTAGAAGCTGTAGGAAAATGAATTGTATGCACATAAAGCATGACAGCTTGTGATCGTATCCGAACCATTGAATTCAATGAATTTCACAAGTGTCTACCTAAATTAAAAGGGTTGTCTGAATGGAGAATGCTAATTGAGGTACGAACTTCGCATATTAAGGTTTGATGTGACATTAGTTTTGTGATAGTTTTTTTTTTGTTTTATTTGGTAATAATTTTTACCTTGTATGCTTGGGATATGCCAGATTTCTTATTTGATATCTCATATTTAGTACTCAACGCCCTTCTCCTGTATATACACCACTTGTAGGGAAAAAATTTCACAATGAGTAACGTTCTGGTAATATTAATGTTCGGTTAGTTCCTAATAATCATATAACTTCTCATAAATTAAATTTAGATGGCACACAAGACAGGTCATAATCATCTTGTGTGAAATTAAAAAAATGTCCACCAATTTCAAATGAGAAAAATTAGTTTAAGCAAAACGATTTATTTGAATTCAAATAGAGGCAAAGTTAAATTTCCAAGGTAAACAAAATATTAATGTGGGCTTTATTTTATATATATATTATAGATTCTAATCGTTTAAATCTAATTGAATGCGCGCATTTATGAGCTCCAATTAAGAGTTCTCTTAAAAGATGTTTCCAGTTTGAACCCATACACGAGACCCGACCCGAATTGGATGAGGGGGACCAAAATTCTTGATTGAATACCTATTCGAGTCATGCCATAGGAATTTTACCAAGATAGGGTTGTTACTACATTTTATCTAATTTCTTTGGATCCGATATTGATCAATCAAGAGATTGACTGCTCAAAAACAGTACAAGTGACACTGATGTTGATTGGCCGCGTAAAGAGAAGGGTTCAATTTTTTCTTGACTTTATGATGTACAGAAGAAATGGAAAGGACCAAAACAATAGGGATCTTGCTTTTAAGTATTGGAAACACTCAAACTCATGAGCAATTGTTACTCTGTAAGGAATGTCTATGTTGCATATAAACATCCGGTGCTCATTTTGTAGCTTCAAATGAGTGAATGGGTAGATTACGCATTTATTTGTTATTTTATGAACTATTGCTCTAGCGGGAGCGATTCAGAGTGATTGGGGAACTTGTTTTTCCTCTTATCGCCATGTCGAGAAATTAGCATTTGTGGTCTGTACCTTTTCATGTCTACTAGTTATGCGAATAGCAACATATGATATCTATTGTGTGCAGAGTGTACAGGACCAAGATTGTTTATAGGTAGTGAAATTATATATTCTCTGGTATCGGACACGTCCTGGCATGCATTATGGCCTTTATTCATTAGCTTATTAGTTGATAATTGAAATTCTATCTCGTGCAAGGAGTTCAATATCTATTGTTTGCTGTTAATCAGGCTTTCTTATCTCATTTCATAGATTGAGTTATACTCATCTCTAGTGAAGTAGAACTTTTACAGACATGTAGGCTGTTGATGCAATACTAACTGAACTGTTCATTTTGTCTCATATTATTCTCAGTGAAAGGTGATTCCACTCGACAATTATCATTGGAATTTATTTGTGATTTGTCCGGCCCATCACATGCATATTAATTGCGTTTGAGTTTAAATTAGTTTTGCAGAATTATCTATAGACATAACTAATATGATCTTATGAAAAAAATCTCTTATGTCACTTTTCCAGACTATTTGGTGTTTAGGTTGCTAGAGTTAATTATATGAATGATGGAATTGAGGTGTTTGCTCTCCTATTAATGCTTCAGTCCCTAATCTCTAGATGACTTGTAACATGTATACAAAGGCAAACTCTTCTAATCAAAAGCAGTTATACTGATCTTACATTATGTCATGTGTTATTGAAGCCTTCAAGAAAATGCATTGCATGCATTTGCCAATTTGGTCCTATTTCTATATTATATTACCTTATAGTGGTAATATCTCTTTTGCTACTAGGTTCTCCCTCGCCGACACTAGCAATCTCTGCCTCTTTCGCCCTCCACCTTGGATCTGACAAAGATTTGATTGCCGATCCTATTAAAAGTAATGAACAGCGGTTGTCGCGAAATGAGTTTGCCCAAGATATAGGGAGTTGATAAAAAAGAATTAGGCATCGGGTTGGTATAATGGATGAAGAGGATATATCTCTCGATGATCCCTTTTTTTTATGGAAATATTGAAATTAGAAATCCTCAAGGAAATTGGAAAATGCCATAATGTGGTCATGGTCTTCAAGGAAAAATATGATGATGAATCGGTTGCCATGAAGAGATTCCCCTTGGGTCACGTTGAAATAGAAAATGACACTTTCAACTTCTTTTTCCAATCATCCACATCAAAATGTGGTACTAACTCGGGATGTATGATATTTTGGGAATCTGGGTTTCTCATACAAGAGTTATGTGATTGTAGTTTATAGGATTTATTTCCAATACTTTGGTCTGGTGTTGATTTTGACATCTCCAATGGTGATGCACCATTGACAGTTAAGCATAAAAAGAAGCTATCATCTCAGGGATAGCATGGGGGAGGTTGAGTTGTTGGCTGTTAATGGTGATTCCTCAAACATGTTACTGAAACTGACAAGGTAAGTGCCAAAAGGGTTTGAATAGAGAAAATCAAAGTTCCTTAATTTCCAATAGGATTTGGCTTACTTTTTTAGTAATGTATGTCTACTTTGTTTTATGATACGGGCAAGTGGCATTGGGATTGAATTTTTGCACAACTCTAACATTATTCATGACGATCTACGGCCAGAGAAAGTGATAGTTGTTCGTAGTGAAGATCGTGAAAATCTATTTGCCAAACTCTCTGATATTGGGATTATTACACGCCTTCATGGATATAAGGTTATACTCGAAAATCGTGCATTTGGTAGGTTGATCTAGTTTTCTTGTAAGTGCAAAATTTGAATGGTAATCATCTTTTGATGTCTATCTCGCAGGCCGAGTAGCCTTTGGCTGGCAAACGCCCGAACTTTTGAATTCTGATAAGTGCCCAACACTAGAATCAGACATGTACAGCTCTCGGTGTCTTTTATAGATCTAGTTCTATCGCGGACTTATTGCGCTTGGTGAGGAACCAGTGGTGTTACAAGCATGAGTTTGCAAAAGCCATGCAGGTACTTTCTTTGAAACTGTGATGATCGAATTTTTTATTTGTAGTAAGGTACTCGTTAGTGATTGTTGCTTTGATGGCTACGACAGGAGGCGCAGCCCAATCGAGCTCCTGAGGGTATGGAAACATTCTTCACGAGAAGATTTCAATGTCTCTTTATGGAGTGTTACAAAGTGGGTTGTCGGTTCTTGAGAGCATATCCATAATTTAGGAGATATCTTTGGAAGAGGTGAGCCCTGATCCATTGGCCGGGGCAGTTCCACATGGGGCCGAGCTAGGTGATCTCTAGGGCTCCGAGGTCTAGGTTTAAGAACAAGGCTTTGCATGTGACTTCGGAGACTTGAGAGAGTTTTGAGTGCTTTTTTTGGGCAAGGGTTACGGCTTTAATATTTTTGTTGTTGCGGGAATGGTATACGTTGATAGTATGAATTGGCTGGTTGTGTTCTATGGATTATGATGGTCTCAGAGAAATGGAATGCTTAAACAAAGTATCCGCGTTGCTGTTGTTCCATACTTGATTGATAAATTCATGAATTAAGTTCATGATTCAGTGCAGTTTCACTATCTGATTTCCGCTTTTTCCTCATGTTGTCCGTCACTACTTTCACATCTTGACCAGGTTTCAATTCACTCACTTTGTTCAGAAGGTCAATCGCGTATCTTTCGTGACCATTTGGCCTGAGAGTCTCGGCGTCCTCTCCAGGTTTGAAATGGAGCGGGATAATTCCCATTCCAACTAGATTACTGCAGTGATTTTGCTTTAGGCTCTTCGCTATGACCGCTTTCACCCCTTAAATTTTTGCTTGTTGCGAGGGTATGAGTGGTAACAGCAGAAGCATATATTCAGGGAAAAAAAGTCTTCTGAAAATATGCGTACCAGGGAACTCCCTATACCGTACTCAGAACCAGCCAAAACAATAGTGTCCTGGCCAAAACTCTCTGAGAAAGAAGGTAGCAAATACAAAGTGAAGCTGTCAAAAAGAGCAGTCAACAGCTCAGAATATAGTTATACTCATTAACAACGTTGATTCGGCATGACTTAGAAAAGACAAATGGCATCCTCAAATGTATAACAACGCACGTAAGTGTTTAAGGAAGGTTTTGGAGACTTTCTTAGGTAAATTTCAAGAACCCCCCTTAGCTCGACCTATATGATATGGCTCTTGATTAGTCAACTGATTTCACTGCAAAGTCCCCGGTAATTGAGCAGTTATCAGCTCAAGCTGCAGAAGTTGATAGATTTTGCAAGTGAAAAGTTACCATAGCAGCATTGAACACGTGCATCTTTTCCCCACTGGGGATGTGGATCGTCCTAGGCCCAACTTCTACTTCCAGGAGCTTGTTGACAATTCGGAAATTGGCGAAAGTGCCCTTGCCATCACCTCGTAATTGCCACGGCGACTCCCATAAGAGTTGAAGTCCCTCCTAGCAACCTCATGTTCCACCAGGTACTTAGCAGCAGGACTGTTTTTGTAAATGCCACCGGATGGCGATATGTGGTTGGTCGTGATGCTGTCTCCAAAATAGAGCAACCAATATGCTTCCTTCACCGCCGAGGCCCAAAGTGGTGTCATCGTCATGTCGTCAAAGAAAGGTGGCTGAAGAATGTAAGTCGAGGCCGGTACCAAGCGTGAAGAGTTCCGGAAGGTACATGTAATCCATTCCACGGAGGATTTCCTTCGGTTGTTGCATCATACGTGGCCCCGAACGTATCCGGGGAAGCACATTCCGACCGCACGGCTGCAATATAGAAGGGCCAATATATTAAGTTACTCCTTATACGCCAAGTCCGGAGGAAAGACTAAAGTTGCACTTCACGGTTTTTCAATCAAAGCCGCTTGCTCACATTTGCTATTTCTTCGTTTGTTGGCCAAATATCCTTCAAAAATACACCTTCCATCTTTTCCATGCGCAAGGGCTTGTTTCAAGATCAATGTCAACCTCGCTGAACAAAGATCATCTTCGGGATACAATGGGCGAGTTAGCCACTTTGGATTTTCAAGTGCGGCGGATCATGTGCCGAAAGTGACACCGCGTTTTTTATTTATTTATCACCGTGGGTGAATGAAAGCAATGGCCTAGTCAGCTCGGCAGCAGCAACCACTCTTATCTAGTCGTTAAGACCGGGCTCAAAGTCTCACTAACATACTCTTCATCTTGCCATAGTGAAAAAGAGGAATTGAACCAACAAAATGACATACAAGTGCCGCAGGAGCGTAGGCGACCACAACTGGGAGAAGCTAGATAATTAGCCCGTGTAAGGCGATGCATGCTGCCCTCAAAATTCCTGTTGTCGATAAAACCGCTTCGCGGCAATATCTAGTCGATGGAGACTGTTGGAATTGTTCAGCTGCTGTTTTCTATCATGTTTTCCTCTGTTTTTTATTAAAAAAACAGCCAGGTTCATTTAGTTATGCATTTAGTGTTTTTGCTATTTTCTAGGAAGTGAATTAACACATTTAGGTGCAGTTATATGCTGCACGTGTGTGTGGTTTGTAAGCAGTTATTGTTCTTGTTTAAGTTGTGACAGTTTCTTTAGAAAACTGACGTATGCAAGTTTGTGTTCTGTTTTCTCTGTGCTTCTCTTCCTCATTAAAAAAATATAGCTTCTAGTTTTCTGTTTCTTGTTTACTGTTTTGATCAAGAACAACGGTGGTATCGAGCCATGTATGATCTTGAGGGACTGTGAAGTGAAGCAAGTATCGAAGTGTAAAGAAGTTAAAGGGTAATGGAGACAGGGTCGAGTGGTTTCTCTACGATGGCTTCTCCAGTATTTACTAAAGAGAATTATCAAGCATGGGCTGTTAAGATGACAGCATTTTGGAGGGTCATGATCTGGTGGGAAGCTGTGGAGGATGATTATGAAGTTGCTCCACTTCCAAATAATCCGACCATGAATCAAATCAAACTTCATAAAGAGAGAACCACAAGAAAAGCCAAGGCAAAATCTTGCTCGTATGCCGCCTGTCTCGCCTACCATCTTTACGATTATGAAGTGTGACTCTACAAAGGCCATATGGGACTTCTTGAAGGAAGAATATGAAGGATATGAGAAGATAAGAGGTATGAAGGTGCTGAATCTCTTGAGAGAATTTGAGAGACAAACTAATGAAAGAGTACGAGTTAGTGAAGGAATATTCGATAGGCTAGTGGGGATAGCTAATAAAATCGAGTTTTAGGGACTCGACTTGAAGGATGAAAGGCTTGTTTAGAAGATCCCGGTGTCTCTTCCAGAGAAGTTCGAAGCCACCATAGCGTCTCTCGGAAAATACAAGAGACTTACCCGATATAAAGCTTGCAGAATTGTTAAATGCTCGCAAGCAATGTGAGCACATAAGACTGATGAGAAGAGAAGAGTTTGTAGAGGGTGCGCTGCAAGCTAGAGTGAAATCAAATGATGGAGGCAAAGGGAAGAAATGGATTCAGTCTAGAGAAAATGCCGGTGACTCCAAGTTTATAGCAAAAGAAGGAAATTATGGTGGGTCTAACAAATGGAAGAAGAATAAAAAGCCTTGTCAAAACGTGGTGGAACTAATCATCGCTTTTTAGATGTTGAGAAAGCCCGATGCTAGGTGCGTAAGATGTCACAAGTTGGGTCACATGGAAGCCATCCGCAAAGAGAAAAATTACCAGCAAGCGGGAGAAGCCCAAGTAGCAAGTGAATGAAACCGAGGAAGAGCACTTGTTTGTAGCTTCTTTTTCTCGAATCTTCTATTGGGAATGATGCATGATCGGTGGATAGTGGTCGTACCAATCATATGACTCGGCACCGAAGTTGTTTAGGAGTCTAAACAGTCAGTCGAGTCCAGAGTCGAATTGGCAATGGACAAGATATCGAAGTGCAAGGAAAGGGTACGGTGGCTATTGAAGGAAATCGGGAGGTGAAGCCGATCGTGATGTTCTTTTGTGCCAAATATTGACCATAACTGTTAAGTGTCGGTCAATTAGTTGAGAAGGGCTACAAAGTGAAGTTCGAAGGGAAGGAATGTCTTATTAATAATGCATATAGCAAAGAAGTGTTAAGAATTCCAATGGAGGACAAGAGTTTCATGTTCAAGCCACAAGAGATGCAACAAATGGCTTTAAAGTGCAAAGAAGAAAATGCAGAGATATGGCATAAAAGAATTGGGCATGTTCACAGGAAGAGCATGTCGTTTATGCAGAGAAATAGCTTGGCAGATGACTTGCCAAGTTTGGAGGAGGAATTTCCACAGTGCAAAACTTGTCTTCTTGGCAAGCAAGCCAGATTTCCTTTCAAAGGAGGAGGCTGGAGAGCATGTGAGAAGCTGCAATTAGTCCACACAGATCTATGTGGACCTATGTCTGAGTCTTCTTTCAATGGTAGTAGATATTTCATTACCTTCACTGATGATATGACTAGGATGAGTTGGATTTATTTTTTGTGAGCCAAGTCTGAAGTTGCTGATGTGTTTGTGAAGTTTAAAGCCTTAGTTGAGAATCGAGTGGGAAGAAAATTAAAATGCTCGGTCCGATAATGGTTCGAGTATACCGCTCACAAGTTTAAGTTGAATTGTGAGCAAGCAGGAATTGTGTAGCAGTTCATTGCTCCATATTCACCTCAACAGAATGGGGTCGGTGAGAGGAAAAATAGAAGCATTATGGAGATGGCCAGATGTATGATGTAGGAGAAGATGTTCCCTAAGAAGTTCTGGGCTAAAGCAACTAATACTGTAGTGTTCCTGTTGAACAGATTGCCCACAAAGGCTTTAGAGAGGTCAATACCTTTTGAAGTCTGGTATGGTGTTAAACATTCTGTGAAGAATTTGAAGATTTTTGGGTGTTTGTGTTACACTCATGTTCCTGAGGTCAAGAGGGAGAAGCTGGATAAGAAAGTAAAGCTTGGAATCTTTATTGGGTACAGTCTCCAATCAAAGGCTTACATAATTTTTCACCCTATGACAGGGAAGGTGATTGTAAGTAGAGATGTTGTTTTTCTAGAGGAAGATGAGTGGAATTGGATGGAAGGAAAGAGTGCGGGAATGAAAGAAGAAGTTCGAAAAACAACCTACAACGAGATGTAGAGGTTGATGAAGTTATAGATGGATTGGAAGACAAGTATGGATGATTTACCAGTGAGAGGCACAAGGTCACTTGCTAACATCTATGAAAGAAGCAACGTGACAATGCTCGAACCATCTAACTTTGTGGAAGCTAAGGAGGATCAGAGGTGGATTGCAGCAATGCAGAAGGAGATTGCAATGATCCAGAAAAACCACACATGGAAGCTTGTTGACAGACCATCTAATAAGAATGTGATTGGGGTTAAGTGGGTGTTTAGAACAAAACTTAATCTTGACGGTCTGTGAATAAACACAAAGCTAGACTGGTGGTGAAAGGCTATGCACAAATATGGGGAGTAGACTATTCTGAAACATTTGCTTCTGTTGCACAACTTGATATGATAAGGCTACTGTTAGCTATTGCAGCAGAGAAGGGGTGGCCTATATTTCAGTTAGATGTCAAGTCTGCATTCCTAAATGGAGAGCTTGAGGAGGAGATTTTTGTTGAACAACCTGAAGGCTTCGAGTATCAAAGGCCAAGAAGAGAGTGTATACGGGTTGAGGAAAGCTCTATATGGACTGAAGCGGGCTCAAGAGCTTGGTATGGGAAGATAGATCGATATTTGCAAGATTTTGGCTTTGTAAAAAGCTTAAGTGAGTTCACTCTTTATGTCAAGAATGTGAATCATAGTGTTGTAATTCTGTCACTTTATGTAGATGATCTATTAGTGACGGGGAATGATATGTGGAATTGATAGAGAAGGTGAAGCAAGATCTATTTGCAGTTTTTGAGATGTCAGACTTGGGAAAGATGGCTTATTTTTTGGGTTTGGAAGTCAAACAGGCTTCATATGAAATCTTCATCTGTCAGAAAAAATACATGAATGAAATTCTAAAGAAGTTTAAGATGGAAGATTGTCGAAGTGTAAGCACTCCTATGGCTGCTAAAGAGAAGCTGCAGAAGAATGATGGAACAAATGCAGTAGATGCTTCTATATATAGAAGTCCGATTGGGTGTCTCATGTATCTTACAGCAGCAAGACCAGATATTCTATTTCTTTGTGAGCGTTTTATCCGAGGTTTATGAGTAGTCCTAGTCAGTTACATTTGATTGCAGCAAAAAGGGTCTTGAGATATCTCAAAGGAACGTTGTTCTTTGGTGTGAAGTTTAAGAAATGTCAGAAGTTTAATTTGCAAGGATTTTTTGATAGTGACTGGGCTGATTTATGAGTACGTCTGGATATTGTTTCAGTCTTGGTTCTGTTTGTTTCTCCTGGTGTTCCAAAAAGCAAAAGATTGTAGCTCAGTCCACAGCAGATGCTGAGTTTATAGCAACTACTGCAGCTACAAATCAAGCTTTGTGGTTGAAGAAGATAATGAAGGATTTGTGGTTGAATTCCAGTGATTGTATCGAAGTCAATGTGGACAATTAGGTTGCTCTAGCAATATCACATAATCCAGTTTTCCATGGCAAAACCAAGCATTTCAAAGTCAAAATTTTCTTTTTGCATGAGGTGCAACAGAGTGGCGAAGTTAAGTTGGTCTATTGCAGATCTGAAGATCAGCTTGCAGATATGTTCACAAAACCACTTCAGGCTGGAAGATTTGAGCTGTTAACGCAGAAAATAGGAATCTACAAAGAAGAATCGATCCAAGGAGGAGTTTGTTGGAATTGTTCAACTGCTGTTTTCTATCATGTTTTCCTCTGTTTTTCTCTATTTTTTATTTTAAAAAAAACAGCCAAGTTCATTTAGTTATGCATTTAGTGTTTTTGCTATTTTCTAAAAAGTGAATTAGCACGTTTAGGCGTAGTTATATGCTGCACGTGTGTGTGTGGTTTGTAAGCAGTTATTGTTCTTGTTTAAGTTGTCCTGTACTTGACAGTTTCTTTAGAAAACTGATGTATGCAAGTTTGTGTTCTGTTTTC
The DNA here is from genome assembly GCA_014182575.1 of Eucalyptus decipiens. Lineage (NCBI taxonomy): Eukaryota > Viridiplantae > Streptophyta > Magnoliopsida > Myrtales > Myrtaceae > Eucalyptus > Eucalyptus decipiens. The sequence continues at coordinate 23,438,523 of CM024618.1, read as the reverse complement.
TCTGTGCTTCTCTTCCTCATTCAAAAAATATAGCTTCTGGTTTTCTGTTTCTTGTTTACTGTTTTGATCAGTAACAACAGAGACCAACAACTGGCTCTCTTCAGAATGATCTAGGACATACTTGGTGAAGGAATAGTATGAAACCAAGAGAAGGAATGAGCAAAGAGATCACCGTTATCAGTAACAGCAAATGCAACAGCCTCATGGAGATCTCCCGAGTTCCCAATGCATGTGGTGCATCCGTAGTCGACTGGGTAAAAGCCCAACTGATTCAAGTACTTCTGCAAGCCACTATGGCAAGGTGCCTTTAGTCGAGTGTGTATATAACCAAGAATGTTGGGAGACAATTCACGGATTGAAGTATACGCACCTCTTAGTCAGATATTTGGTTACCACTCCCGAACCAGGAGCAAGACTTGTCTTAATCCACGGTTAACCTGCCAGAATATTCTAATTAGAAAACCAACTGATTTGTCTTGGTTCTCCGAGCAAATGGTTTATCACATTAACCTTCTACATGTAAAATCACTCGAGGACCTCTACATAAACAGGCAATTTCCTCTTCCAAAATTTCAAAGAAAAAAAGAAAAGCTAGATAAGAACAACATCCAACCTCTAATCCTGATTCACAGGCCCTATTAGCAAGCAAAGCAGCCCCTAGCATTACACTAGGATTCGAGGTATTAGCACAACTGGTAATAGCTGCCATGACAACATTACCATGCCTAATCTTTTCTCGAGTTCCATTGAAAATGAACTCTGCAACCTGCTCTGGGATTCCACTGGTATCGCAAATCCCTGAAAGATATAATCTGAAGTTTGCCAACTTGGCTTTAGATGAAACGAAGTATGAAAGACCAAAGCATATTTCCAACATTTGAAATATCAATATTCCACATCGCAGAATTCTTCCCAAAGAGGAGTTTGCTGCCGCCTGATGGTCACGTTCGTGCAAAACCTGAGAGGCCTTAGTACCATTGAATATACTAACTATGTGGCATAGCAGGTAATAACGCAAAAATAAGGTATAAGAGCATGAAAAAGAGCATCTTTAATCCTACTTTATTGTCCAAGCATGCACCCCGGTCCGCCTTCATTTTTTTTCAAGAGAACTCGATCATGTGGCCTGAAATAACTTAATTCTCACAGGAAGAGATATATACAAAATAGACACATTCATTTCATGAACATTCACCGGATTGTACCTCTTTGGCTTTGATACAAGAAAAATTCATACCTTCACGATTTTTTTTTTTTTTTTAATTTTGGTCAAACTTTCATGAAGTTTGAAAAGCTTGATTTTTATATATATTCACGATAAGAATGAGAGTATGGTTTGCACAACTATAATTTTTTTTTTTCATTTTAACTATAGGTCTTTGAATCTAAATTTGGTTTTTCATCAAATACAAGCTCATCATCTATTTAAGTTGACTTGACCTTGTTTCTAAAACTACAAACTTGGAGTCTCTGCCTCTTATGTTATGTTTGGTTGGAAGCAAGGGCTTCCCAATTCTTTTTTTCAACCAAAAAATTTATTAAATAAAATTCCATATACAACATTGATTATCGATGGTTAGCCTAATACCTTAAAAAACCACTAACTTTAGCTAATTGTACTGTTAACATTTTTTCTCTCTCATAAAAAAAAAACCCCAAATTTTATATCAAATCCCAATTTTACTTTAAAATTTTTTTGTCTCATAAAAAACTTAAATGGTAGGTCCAATCTCAATTCCATCTCCCATAAAAGAAAAAGAATATCAAGTTTAGGTCCAGTTCCAATTTTACTCTTTTTTTTTTTTTTTTTTGGTCATGTAAAAAAATCACCCAATTTTATTTTGAGTCCCAAATTTGCCCTCACTAACCCTCGGAGATTTCTCTGAGAGAAGATAGCAGTCAAGGGTCCGAAACCTCTTGGTGGCAGCTTATTAAGAAAAGGCCGCTTCCTATGAATGGACCATACTGACCTTCACATCCCCACGTGGCGCGACCTCATTAGTCAGTTAAGAGGAGATCTACTCTGATCCTTTTCCACCACCAGTCAAAAGTCTCCCAAAAACTCCCCGCACTCGAAACCCTAGAGTCCATCGGTCCAATCTTCCCCGAACCGGCGACTTATCGATCATCCACTTGCTACAGATCTGCCCCTTTCTCTCTCAAGCGTTCCCGCTAACATCTCGCGGGCAGACCCGTTTACCATACTACGCGACAATGGCGACCCGTAAATCCGGACCCGGAGCCCACGTCGAAGCCCCGCCGCCGCAGCACCGCAGGGTGGCCCTGATCACCGGCTTTACCGGCCAGGACGGGTGGTAGCTCACCGAGGTCTTGCTCAACAAAGGGCACGAGGTTCATGGCCTGATCCTTCGCCCCTCCAACTTCGACACCCGCGACGACCGGATGAAGCTTCACTACGCCGATCTCACCGACGCGCTCCCTCTCTTGGCCGCTGCATCGACACGATCTCCCCCGACGAGGTCTACAATCTTCTCTCCACCCAGTCCGACGTGGCGGTCTCCTTCACCGCGATTGCCGTCGCCCAGGTCGCCTTCTGGCTCCTCGAGGCCGTGTGCTCTCACGTCTCCACTACCGGCCGCAGTCACATCCGTTACTGCCAGGCCGGGTCTTCGGAGATGTTCGGGACGGACTGCACCCGCTGCCGCTGTCTGAGACATCCCCGTTCCACCCGCGAACCACCTACGCCGTGTCCCAGTGCGCCTCCTACTGGTACACCAGGAACTACCGCGAGGCGTACGGGCTGTTCGCGTGCAATGCAGTCCTATTCAACCACGAGTCCCCGAGGCAGTGCGAGAGATTCGAGGCCCGGAAGATCGCGAGGGTTGGGAGGCGGATCAAGATGGGGCTGCGGCGCAAACTGGTCGTGGAGGATCTGCTGTATCTGGAGCACTGCCGCGACTGGGGGTTCGCTGGGGACTACGGGGAGGCATGTGGTTGATGTTGCAGCACGAAAAACCGGACGACTACGTGGTCGCGACGGGGGAGTCGCAGACGGTGGAGGAGTTCCTGGACGAGGCGCTAGAGTATGCAACTGAATTGGGGCCACCATGTGGGAATTGATGAGACGTACCGCAGGCCGGGAGAAATCGACTTCTTGAAGGGAGACGCAAGGAAGGCCAGTAAGGTGTTGGGCTTAAGGAGTTGGTGAGGATGATGGTCCACGAGGACATTGAATTGGCTAAGATAGAGAAGAGAGAGAAGGTTCTTGTTGATGCGGGGGATACATGGACACTCAGCAGCAGCCCTGAGTATTCGGTACTTCTTATCTCTTGCTGGTCTGTTTCTTAACCCAGGTTTAAAGTGTTTGAGATGTTATCGGTTCAGTTCGGTTTGGTTTGATTTTTTAAACATGTTATGGGTGGGGTGTCAATATTGGGAAAAGTATGGATTAATATCACTTTTTTTAGGGATTTATTTGCTCCCACAAAGTTGCTAATGGTCACCGGCAAATATCCTTCAAGATATAACAAAGTTTAAAAAATGAGAATACTAAATAACAATTCTAGTATTTCTCCAAGTCTTTATAAAAAACAATTGAAAAGATGGTTGTAGTTTTTTTAGAAAGAAGGCTTGAAAAGATAAAAAATAATCACACACACTCTTCTAGAAAACTGACATGTATATATAAATCGGTCTTAAAACGTAGGCAACTTTTCGTGAAAAATTGCAAAGTGAACAAGTGTATCCTTTCGAAAAATTGCCCAGATGAACAAAGACGTCGAAGTTGAAAATGAACAAATGCAACCCTTCGAAAAGGTTGCAAATTAAACAAGTATCTTTGAATTGTCTTGAAAAGACTAAAACAAAGATTCGGACTAATTAAAAAAATTATTATTTTTTAATAAATAAAATTTCGATTTTTTTAATAATTTTTGAAAATTCTCAATAAACAAAAACAACCTTTGAATTGATTAAAGTTAATAAGATAATCATAACAAAAATAACAAAGAGATTAGTTCTAATTAAATTGGGGGTGCGAAAAGTGTTAAGTGCATCTAATAATTGCGCACCCGTACGTTGGTATGGTGAGGTCTAGCCCACACCCAATCATTTCTTTAGGTACGCTAAAAATCCCACACTTATTAACTGGCCCACTTCCTCCCACTTTTCCTATGTAAGACAAGGAAATATACACTTAGTTTGTTTGTAAACAAACTTCCAACAATCCCCCATTTTGTTTGTAAAATAGAGATTTCAAAATTAAAAATTAAAAAAAAAAAAAAAAAAACCTTACAGCCAAAATTTCAATAAGATTAATACACATACATAAAGGTCTCTTTCGAGTTAAACCTCTACTTAATGCAAGTATCTCAAAACTTTATCAAAGTGACAAGTAACTCGGCTTTAAACTTATAATTTTAAATAATATAATCAGACATACCGCACATATATCAACTTCTTGTTTCAGCGAGAAATTCTATATTACTCTGCACTATTATGGCCTTGTGCTTGATCTTGCTTTCTAGAAAGCAACCCTAACTTTCGTAAGAAGCGACACCACTTCTAAGCTTATATAGGTGAAGTATCTACCATGTGTTTATGTTACTACCAACACATTATAAGTTTGTATTATACTTCATTAAAAATTCAATCTAACTTACAAAACGTAACCGGCGATACTGACTTCTCATATCAAGACTACGTCGGTATCAAATAAATTCATTTAATAACTTGTTCTTACCCATTAAACCTTGTAACTAGTGATGTTTTAGAAAAAGGTCGGGTTACCATTATTGGTGATTTCAATTAAAGGGTTTTAGCCCCATTTCTTGTGAGGTCATTATTACCATGTGTTTTGGTAAAGCCTTCGTCAAATGATCGACAAGATTTTTACTTGACCTCATGTAGACAATTGTTATGGTACCGTCTTTAATCAATTGTCGCACATATTCGTGTTTTAGATCAATATGTCTAGATTTACCATTATAGGTACTACTATAGACTCTTGCCAAAATAGCTTGACTATCACAATGGATAGAAATAGGAGGCATAGGACTAGGCCATAATTTGATATCCAACAACAAATTCATAATCCATTCGGCCTCTTTTCTAATTATCACTAAAGCAATAAATTTAGATTTCATTGTTGAGTGAGTTATACATATTTGTTTTTTACTTGCCCAAGATACAACAGCTCTAACTAGTGTGAAAATCCATCCAGAAGTAGAACGCTCATCTCCCACACTTGTAATCTAACTAGCATTGGTGTATCCTTTCAATACAGCTGGATAATTACTATATAACAATCCTAAATTTTTAGTTCTCTTAAGATAACCAAAAAATCCAGTAATAGCTTTCCAATGTTCTATACTTGGATTATTAGTATACCTACTCAACTTGCATACAGAATAAGTAATATTAAGTCTAGTACAATGCATTGCATACATTAAAGACCCTATAGCACTCACATATTCTAGTTGTGCCACAACTCTACCGGTATTATAATTTAATTTAGTATTGGAATCAAATGGAGTACCTATTTTCTTGAAACCAAGATGTTTAAATTTATTTAATAATTTTTCAACATAACTACATTAGTTTAACGAATAACCTTTACTATGTTTCTTAACTTTAATGCCTAAGATAGTATCTACTTCACCAAAATCCTTCATTTTAAACATGGAAGTTCAATATTTCTTAGTTTCAATAATTCTAGTTATATTCGTTCCAAAGATAAGCATATTATTAACATACAAGCACACTAAGACACCATAGTCTTTAGTGAATTTATAGTATATACACTTATCGGCACTACTATGAAGGAAACCATTTGACAATATGACCAAATTAAATTTTTCACGCCATTGCTTAGGAGTTTGTAAAGAGACTTAATCAATTTACATACTTTTCTTTCATTTCTAAGAAGAACGAAACCTTCCGGTTATTTCATGTAAACCTCCTCATTTAAGTCTCCATTCAAGAAAGCAGTTTTGACATCCATTTGATGAACACAAAGATCATAAATGGAAGTTAGAGCAAAAAGAACTCAAATAAAAGTTATACGCACAACGGAGCACACGTATCAAAATAATCTATTCCTTCCTTTTGTTTATATCCATTGACCACAAATCTAGCCTTAATTCTTGGATAGAACCGTTAGAATTATATTTTTTTCTAAAAACCCATTTGCACCCAATAGGTTTTTATCATTTTGGTAAATATACTAATACCCAAGTATTATTGGATATAATTGAGTCAATTTCATCATTTACAGCTTTTTTCCAAAAAGAAACATCTCTAGAAGACATAGCATCATCAAACCTTCTAGGATCGTCTTCTAAATTTAATACTAAATAGTATTTATTTATCACATTATTATCTCCATTTCATTTAACAAGAAAAACATGAGTAATAAAATCAAGACCTAAGTCTTTTAGTTTCCTAACTCTAGTACTTCTTCTTGGTTCAATTATGCCTTTAGAATCATTTGTTTTTTTTTTCTTGAGAATCTACTTGAGTTTCCATAGATTTTGAATTATTTTCAATAATTTAAGAACTCGTAAAATATTTATTCTCAAAGAATTCAACGTTTCTCGATTCTACAATGACATTTGATTCTAAATTAAGAAACCTATAAGCTTTATTGTTTTCAAAGTATACCTAACAAAAACACTTTTGATAACTCTAAGATCGAGCTTTATTCTTTTAGGATCTGGTACTCGGTAGTATGTTAAATACCCCCACACTTTAAGGTATGATAAATTTGTTTTTCTACGTTTTTATATTTCATAAGGGGTTATGTCATTTTTTTTGAAGATATTTTGTTATGAATATAGCATGCAGTAAGTAATGCTTCTTTCTAAAAATTAATTGGTAGTTTTGAATTTGAAAGCATACAATTAACCATTTCTCCAAGAGATCGATTTTTCCTTTCAACCAAACCATTTTATTGTGGAGTATATAGTGCCGAAACTTGATGAATAATACCATGTTCCTCACAAAATGAAGAAAATTCATTTAAGAAATATTTTCATCTCTATCGATCGTAGAACTTTGATTTTCTACTTCAACCTTATATTTCTTAAACATGGTAAACACTTCATCATTCGATCTCATGAAATAAACATATAAAAGCCTACTGCAATCATCCACAAAGGTAATAAATTACCTTTTACCTCCACGTGTTAGCATACCATTGAATTCACATATATTACTATAAACAAAATCTAATAAATTTGAATTTCTTTTAACGCTAGGAAATGGTTTCTTAGTAAGTTTGGACTTAGCACATGTTTCACATTTATTAAATTCGCCATTGAAATTTATCAAGTCTAATTTCTTCATATTATTCAAATAACGAATATTTATATGTGCCAACTTACCATGCTATAAAAATGAGGACTCAACAATATAAGCAGAACTAATAATATTATTATTGATACTTAGTTGATACATGCCATCATTGACATAACCATTTCCTACAAACAGCCCATTCTTCGATAGGATAACCTTGTCGGATTCAAATAAAACTCGAAAGCCCCTCTTACAAAGTAAATCAACAGAAACTAGGTTCTTCCTAATTTTGGATATAAATAACGCATTAAGAAGAGTAATATTCTTTCCAAAAATGAAGTCTATTTCCACCGTGCCTTTTCTAGCAACCTTTGCAAGAGCATTATTTTCCACATAGGATAAGTAGGAGGAAGTTGGCTAATTAATAAGTGTGGGGTTTCTTTAGCATACCTAAAGAAATGATTGGGTGTAGGCTAGACTCCACCATACCCGTGTGTGGGTGCGCGATTATTAGGCGCACTTAGCACTTTGCGCACGAGCGGTTTAATTAGCACTAACCATTTTGTTGTTGTTGTTATTATTATTATTATTATTATTATTATTATTATTATTATTATTATTATTATTATTATTATTATTATTTACATTTACAGTTATCTTATTAACTTTAATCAATTCAAATGTTTTTTGTTTATTGTAAATTTTCAGAAATTATTAAAAAATAAAAAAATCGAAATTTTATTTATGGAAAAATAATAATATATATTTTTAATTATTCTGAATCTTTGTTTGAGTCTTTTCAAGACAATCTTTGAAAAAGACACTCGCTCAATTTGCAATATTTCCCAAAGGGTTGCATTTGTTCATTTTTTAACTTTTTCCAAATGAACACCTTTGTTCATTTGGGTAATTTTTCGAAAGGATACACTTGTTCACTTTGCAATTTTTCATGAAGAGTTGTTTATGTTTTTAAGAATAATTTATATATACATGTCAATTTTCCAGAAGAGTGTTTGTGATCATTTTTTTAAATCTTTTGAGCCTTCTTTTCGAAAAAACTACAGCTATCTTTTTAATTGTTTCCTAGAGAGACCCTGGAGAAATACTATAATTGATATCTAGTATTCTCATTTTTAGAGACTTTGTTGTATCTTAGAGGATATTTGCCGATAACCATTAGCATTGTGGGGCAAATAAATTCTTAAAGAAAGTGATATTATGTCTCAAAGTCTAACTTGATTACTCTAAAGATTCGACTTCATTGTTCTACCCAATTTGAAGCCATACTTTTCCCAACAATTTTAAGAATTTATTTAGTTCAACAATAGAATCAGAGACAATCAAAATCATGAATCAAGATATGGTCAAACTAGACCGGTTCGATGGGAACAACTTTGCTCACTGGAGGGACAATATGATGTTCTTACTTAATGCTCTGAAGATTTCCTACATATTGGATCCTGACTTGGCGCCTATAGAAGATCCAAAGCCTACTACCGAGAGAGGATAGCCAAGTGCGGAAGCCATTGAGAGGGTTAATAAAGAGAAGAAGAAACGTGCGGATGTCAAATTACTTTGTCGAGGACACGTTCTGAATACACTGTCCAATCGTTTGTACAACTTATTCACTGAAATGAAGTCGATGAGAGAAATGTGGAATATATTGAAATTCAAGTACAAAGCGGAGGAGTAAGGTATCGACAAATATCTAATCGCAAAGTATTTTGATTTCAAGTTTATTGATACTAAACCCTTGCCAGAATAAGTCCATGAATTGCAAGTACTTATGAATAAAATCTGTGCCCTCAAGATTGATATTCTAAAAGCTTTTCAAGTTGAAGCAATTATTGCGAAATTGCCTCCAAGTTGGAAAGACTATGCAAAAAGGCCGATGCACAAGTCAGAGGACTTTACTTTGTAGCAAATACAAAAACATTTTCGCATTGAGGAAGAGTCATGTTTACATGATAATTTTGTTTTATACAATTCCAAGGTGAATGTTGTGGAAAGAAAACAAAAAATTAGCCAGAATTTCAAAGTAAAAAGCGGGCATAAATTTAAGAGAACACAAAAGAAGAAAAATGGTTGTTGTTTTGTTTGTGGCAAATAAGGACACTATGCCAAGGATTGCATTCACCGCAAGAGCATTTCAAAGGACAAGAACATTCCGATGGTGAAGGAAGATGCAAATTTGGTTGAAGAAAATTATGTAGCCATGATTTCAACTATGTTTTCGAACATAAAAATTTCAAAAATTATTGATGCGATGGCTATGGTTTCTAAAATCAATTCTACCATCACAAATCCGGTTAGTGGTTAGATTCTGAGCAACAATCCATGTGTGCAAGGACAAGTACATGTTCAAGCAATTTTTCATGAAGAATTGCCTACGTTTTTAAGACTGATTTATATATACATGTTAGTTTTTAGAAGAGTGGATGTGATCATATTTTTTATTTATTTATCTTTTCGAGCATTTTTCTGAAAAAACTACAGCTGTTCGTAAAATTCTAAACGTAAGTGCATGTGTCGAACAAGTAATATAATGATGAGAAAAAGTATCGTCCCACGGAGATCGATTATTAATAAACTAATTAAATACTAAAATAGACTAATTCTAAAATTTATCTAACATATCAAAATATAATTAAGAATAAAGTAAAAACGAAATTTGTAGACTAAATGCAATAAATCGATCAGATAAATATGTTAGAGCATCCGATTTCACCATAACTACTAAATATGAATTTCAGATTATTGTGGGTACAAGAACGATATCAAACATGTGATAGTGGAATTTCTTAATTTATTTACTATCCTATCTCTAGGTATAGCAAACCTACTTAGTTTATTAATCCAATATATCTCTATGTGAATTAAAATAAACATGAGTGTATTAAAAACTATAAATATTCCCGGTTTACAATGAGTCTTTTGGATCACCTTATCACCGAAAGCTACACAAATAACATGGTATATCTCTATCCACGTTTAATTCATGTTTATATATTATAATGATCAATTGCATATTATCGCTTCGCCTCAAACATGCACATCGATCATTCAAATGGTGGTCCACTCAAAAGCATTAAGCACAATAATATATAACTCACATGAATGAAATCAATTGCAAAACATAAAATCATGAAATTCATATCATTATGGTTAGGCTACATCGTAACCCTAACAAAAGAAAATTAGAACATAGTAGAAGAAAAAATAAAAGTATAGATCAAACCCAGCATCTTGAATCAAAAGACAAGAATTCTATCACAACTTTGGTCTTCTCTTCAAAATACTTGAAAAACTCTAAGAACAATGAAAAACGATCTAACAAAAACCTAGCTGCTCTCTCTTTCTCTCTGGCTCTTCATGTTCTCCTCTTCAAAAGATATATCCCATATATCTATCTCCCAACGCTTGCAAATAACATTAGGGAATAAAATCAAGAATTTCCTGATTTGATATCCATCTTCCACTGCTTTTTTAATTTGAATTCCTGATATTTGCCATGCTTTTACTTATCTTCTCCATATCTCATTATTCTGCATAAATAAGGAAAATTGAATAATCAAAAGAAAATTCAAATATTTTCTCATAGATATTGCATCAATTTTTGCCTAAAATATGTAAAATAACTCCATTTTTATAAAGTTATCAGCAACCATCTTTTCAATTTTTTCTTAGAGAGACATTGGAGAAATACTAGAATTGCCATCTAGTATTCTCATTTATTAGACTTTGTTGTATTATTTGCCGGTGACCATTAGCAACTTTGTAAAGCAAATAAATCTTTAAAGAAAGTGATATCATGCCTCAAAGTCCGACTTGATTACTCTAAAGATTCGACTTCATTCTTCTACCCAATTTGAAGTCATACTTTTCCCAACGGTCAATGGTTCAGTCCGATTCGATTTTTCTTAAAAACAAAAACTGCTAAACTAAACCAATGTGACCTGAACCGAATACAAACCAAACCGAAACCTGGGTTGGTTCAGTTCGGATCGGTTCGGGTTTTTGGGTTTTTGTTTTCATTTAAATAGTATGGGTATGAATTGACTGAACAAAGCACATAAAGATTTCCTCGCAATGCAAGTTCCACAACTTTGATCACCTTTACGATTAGTAATATGTGACATAAACTCACGGCCATTTCCTTGCCAGCAACCACAATTAAACGTTGAAGGAATAAATAGAACCAAGAACAGAGAAAAGTATATTCAAGGAGGTATTGCACATTTACTCAATAAATCAGAAATTATGTGCAATAATTAACGAAGCAAACACCATCATATAAAATAAGTAAATTCCGATGGATCTTGTTCTAGAATTTTGTCAAATAGGTGGTGTTCAATCGAGCAAGGTATGAAACTCAGTCCAATCTATGACTAGCTTTAGTCACTATAGAATTCAATCAGATTATTGATCAATACACATTTCGAGGGCAATTTTTATATATATCTCACTCAAGAATTGATTGAAATACACACGAATGTACAAAAAGATTTCACTTCAAACTTACCCAAGGAGATCGAGCACGAAGAATTGAAAAATGACGAAGATGAGGTTGCCTCACCTACGTCTAGAATCAAAGAGCCAACCCTCAAATCTGTCACCCACATGCCATCGCTCAGCCTTCCCTCCGCGGTCGCGTGCAACCCAGTCACCGTCTCTCAGCCTTGCCTTCCTCTCCCTCTCCAAGTCTTAGGCTTAGCAGTCGAGTGAGCAAACAAAGAAAGCGAGAGGTCTATTTCAATTCGGGGCTATTAAATTTTAGAGGTTCGGTTCGGTGTAGATCGGTTTATACACCGTACTGAACCGGCAAAATAAATGGTTATTTTCCATTATCCAAATCGAAAAATTGAACCGAACCGAGAATATAGGAAATTCTGGATCAGTTTGGTTTCAGTTTCAATTTTCGGTTTGGTTCTAACACCCCTATTCTTGGGATGCGTATAAGCTCTTTATCTCGTTGGGTAGACCAATGAGCTCAAATGTCTGCTGGATTTGCTGCAACTTACCCTATTCATTCGCTTCCGATCTGTACATTTGGATTTTTTCATCTTCCTTGGTTTGCCTCATTTGAAGTTGCCACCTTCTTGTTCATGTTCGGATGAGTTGAAGCCTGGGTGTTTACTTGCTTTAGATCTGCTTAAATTCTGGTGAGCTGAGAAAAGTGTTTATCCAAAAAGTTCCTTTAGGAAGTCCGCAAAAAGTATTATATCTGAGTCCCCAACCTATTTGCTGTGTGGTGATAATCTGTAATTTCAAGCTTTATTTTCGCCTTTTCTATAACTACACTTTTTTTTTTCTTTTTTTCTTTTTTGGGAACGGACCTATATAACTACACCTTAAATAGTGAATTTGAAAAATTCCTTAGTTACTGTCTTGGCCTTTTCAACGAGGCTTCCATTTGATTAGCTTTTCTGGCGAAGAAGTCTAAGTTACGCTGTGGGGTCTAATTGCACAATTTATGCAGTACCTGGAATTGTTTAGGTTGGCATGAATTTGATTATATAAACTGTTGGGGACAGTGTAAAGTAAACACGGATGTGCTCTTGTACTTGGAATAGTTTTTGACCTGGCCTTGATCTATATTTAGTGTCAGGGACAGCATAATAAAAGATGAATGTGTTCTTGCACTAAATCAATGTGATGCAAACAAGACTGCAAAATCTAAAGAAACGCAAGATTAACGTGGTTCTGTTGCACCTATTATCTTAATGGAGGACTAGCAAACATCAGTTTTAGCTAGGAGAGAAGGCCAAAGTACAAAATACATATAGTTTCGCCAAGTTAAACCAAACATCTCCACTCTTGTCGAACCATTAAAAACCACCTTCACACGATTCTTGTCTCCAAGCTTTTAGCAGTGTCATCCTTTGTCTTTACAAAGGCTAATTTATGCGTTTACTTCACTGAAGAAGCTAATTCACTTTTATGTCAGGGTAACATGCATTTTCTCGATGAAAAGAATATCGTTAACTACAAAATTGAACAGACATGATGCAAAGTAATATCCATTTGAGCCTTCCCCAACACCCCAATGCTCGTAATAAGATAAAAGACATGATTTTTGAAATTGATTGTTGTGTTATATAGTTTTGTCCTTACGGGTTGATATATAGCATCGGGGGATGGTGGAACTTGAAACTCGTCTTAGTCGTGCCTCTGGAAGACATTTTCATATTAACAGAGAAAAGACTAGGTTCGTTCTGTGCTCTTCTATTAATGGAAGAAACTTATTGGAGAATCCCATCGCACTCTGAAATTACTAAGCAGGGTTGAGCATTCTACTGAATATTAACAATGTCCCTCTGTTTTTGTTGTCTTAAAGAGCTAATGTGCAGGATGTTTGAAATGGTTACATTTTTTGTTCTGTTTAGGAGTGGCAAGAAATTTCTTAGATCCCCGTAGGATACTGTGATATCCGCTCTTAACCGAGTATGTGCCCTGTTTATTACCCATCCAAACTAATCTATCTCCTAAAAATGGACTGATTGGGGTAGAGAGTGCTTCTTGAACCCCGTTTTCTCGGAAAAGCTCTTTCCATTTTTGTTCATTCCCCCTGGCTCCCGGCTCTATTAAGTCCGCTACTACAGTGGGGTCGTCTCAGTTTGTTGTCCCCTAACACTCCTTACGGCAGCCACTTCTTCACGGTTTTTGATGTTTTCTTTGTTTCCAACCGCCGATCTAGCTTCCGAGCAGGGTTGAATCTCTTCCCAGTAAAATTGTTTGCCATCTCAGAAAGGTCTAGAGTCTTTCTTTGCATTCCACAAATTGCAATTCGGAAAATAAGGACGTGTTTGGTTCAGCTTGGGAAACGTAATGCAAATGCTGGAAGCCAAAACCCTTTAAGTTCGAGTAGTATTTGGCAAACAAAATTTGCAAGGGGTTTTGGTTTCAAATTTTTTTTTTATTTGTTAAAAAAGCTGGTGGCGGCGGCCCTCACTTGGCTCACGTGACCCTCACTGGAGGTCAGCTGACATCAAGCAAGGGTCGCCTTCGAAGAACCGGCTCCACAAGGCTGATGGGTTTGACACCGCTTATCTAAATTGCAACTTCTGCATATTTTTAAGGAAAAATCATTATTATTGTCGCAACTAGTAAGTTTAAGAATGCATTGATCACACGAAGGGCATTGAATTAACATGAGAACGACAAATATGATTTTGGCAAAAATACATTTATTATGATCCATACTCTGTCAATTTTTCATCAAGGCTAGTTTATGTATTCTGGTATTATTTGAAAAGTACGACGGATGAAAGATTTAAATTAAATGCAAATGCCAAAAGGTATCCATACATTATGTATTGTCATATACTGTAGTAGTAAACGTGATGAAAGGAAAACGGAGAAAGATATGAGTGCTAGCTACAGTAATTTTTGGCCCTACGAAACTTTCATGTATTGTCATTTATTTGTAGACTTTACTCTTGCTTTATTTTCCGAAGAGCCAATTAAACATCCAATTAGGGATAAGAATGGCTACATGGCCGAGCCCGGCCCAGAATTTTCATTTTTATGAGGCCGAGTCCATTGGTTGTACCCAGATTGAACCAATGACCATTGGATGGTCGGCCACGCCGGTTACATGTCAAATGAAAAATTCCAAAAGCTTTCTATAAATTAGAGGTCTCTCCCATTTGCACTTTCATCGTTCTCTCGCAAATTCTCAAAAATCTTGATTTTCTAATAAATTCTCATTCTATACACAAGTTTCTCTTTATTATTTCTATCTTGAAATGGACTACAACCGCTAGCCAACTCACTTCCTATATAGTTAGCCAATACCTCTAGGCCCGTAATGGCACTTTGATTCCTTCATTACCCAAGAGACGTCGGAACCTCCCTGTGTGCGCGCTCCACCCAAGCAACAATAAGAATTCCGTGGTGACGACAAGACAGTGGGCCGCCACCCCTCTCCGAGGCATTGCGTTCTTCTATTCTTTCCATGGTGGATCGAGACGTGCTCACCTCAACAGCGTCAATTGTACCATCAGAGTCCACCTTCGGAGTAGCAGACGATCATTGTGGACAATGGGGGAAGACTAAGCGACCAGTATCTGAAAATGATTATTGTCTACGTCTCTTGGTTGGAGGAGGAAATTACACGAGAGAAACCTGCATATTAACGCGCAGCTGCACACAATAACACCATATCATTGGACATATGGTGACATGATTATTTACATTGGTATAGCAACCAACAACAACATACAACAATATTTGGTGTACTTTTACTCTCTCTTTTTCGAGCCATGACCCAATTTGCATGTTTCTCAAGTGGTATCTCCCTATGTATTCACATTTCAGCTAAGTGAAATGTGTGGTACACCACACATTTAACTGAAATTTGCAAAATATAGATATATTTATTTATAATTCATAATTTGATTTCCAGTGATTTTTAAGGGAAAAGACCACAAAAAAAAACCCCAAACTTTGTCCAAAGTGACAAATTTACTCTAAACTTTTTTTTTTGTGACATAAAAAACCCCAAACTTTGCAAACTGTGACACATTTACTCCATTAAGGGCATTTTCGTCTTATTCTTTTTCTTTTTTCTTTTCTTTTTCTTTTTTTAGTTTTTCTTCTTCTCTCCGCCGGGACCGACGGAGGGAAGTCGGCTGGCAAGGGTTGCCCTCACCGACATCGGCGAGGGCCGCCCTTGTCACGTTGGGCGAGGGTCACCCTCGCTTGGGTTGGTTAGGGCCGCCCTCGCCGGCGTCGAGCAAGGCGGCCTCATCGGTGTCGGGCGAGGGCCGCCCTCCGACGAGGGCTCGGCGAGGGGTGCCCTCGTCGGACACAAAGCGAGGGGTGCCGGATGCCAATGAGGGTAGACCTCGCCCGACGCCAGCGAGGGCTGCCCTCGCCGACGCCGACTTCCCTCCACCGGCTCGCCATGGCCGACAGAGGGAAGAAAGAAGAAAAAGAAAAAAAAGAAAAAAAAATTAAAGTAAAAAGACCAAAATACCCCTATGATTTAGGGTAAATGTGTCATATAAATAAAAGTTCAGGGTTTTTTGTGTCATAAAAAAGGTTGGGGTAAATGTGTCACGGTTAGCAAATTTTAGGGTTTTTCATGTCACAAAAAAAAAAAAATTGGGGTAAATTTGTCACTTTGAGCAAAATTTGGAGTTTTTGGTAGTTTTTTCCCTTTTTTTTTTAATCATATCTGAATTCTTTAAGAATTTTGTAAATTAAATCAAAAAGACAAAATCCAGTCTTGAGCACGTTATGCTGGGGCCCGGCATTGCCTGTCAGGGTAACGGGTCGTGCACGGGCAGTGTCAACCCCGGCAAAACCCTGGAGCCAAGTCGCTGTTTCCAAGTCAATGGCCGGCTAGTTCGGTTGTCTTTGAACGCGAAAGAATATTTTTCTTCAGTAGCTTCCACGAAAAGGATCGACAATCACCAAGATAGAGAGTAGATATCAATTTAATCTTTTCCTATTTTTACAGTATATTAAAACAGAACTTTCCTGATTACAAAAGGTTTATACTGTAGTGGTATTGAGAATCCAGGAATGGATTCCTAGTTTCATTATTGAGAAAGGCTTTTCGTGTCGACTAGATAGAGGAGAACGATGAATAGGTTGCGTATGGGATCTTTTGCTACAGACCTCGCAGATTCTGCATATTTTCAAAAATTAGAAGGAGCAGATAAGTTGCGACACATCCCATAATTTGGCGGTTCTTAGCACTAAATCAGGACGTAAATGGATGCCACATTCATGAGCGCAGGCAAAACAAAACAATCACGAACGACCATCACCAGTCGGATCATAGCCTACAACAAGGTAGCTTCAACCCACGCATGAAGGCGACCGAATATTAAGGTATCGAACATCGATATTATCGGTGCCAATTTACAGGAAGCGTTTTAATGCTGCTAAATATGACACATCATCCAATACATTTTTTTTGTTGAAAATTTCATCTTCTCATAGTCACTGCACTTGAGTCTTCACCAATGATTCCTAGCTATAAAACCAATTTAAACAGACCCGTAACCTTCAGCATGACTAGTTCTCAATTCTGAACCCAAATAAGCTCATTACAATCTATTGCAATTCACATCATAAGCGCGTCAGTTTCTGAGAATAATTTTAGGGAATGGAAGCACGTCAAGCCGACGGGAAGCCATACATGATAATATCTTCGGCAATATTTCTAGCTTACTTCGACAAACTGATTCAAACTTCAGAGCAAGAATTCTTTATTTTTAAGCCGAGACAACTACAGTGACATAACTTTTTGTGGTCTTGAGCGTGACTTTTACCCCCAATACTTTTTAAGTTGTCTTTATGAGGACACACAAGTCATCAACCTCTGGTTTGTACTTGGTGACGAGTTGCTTCATATAATTTATTATCCCGCAATTTCCCGGATGACTAACACTGAATTACAGGTCTATTTGTCGCCCGTGTGCAGCACGGGCCAAAAATTATGGTCAATCATGAATCGGCCTCGTGAACGCTTTTATGCCGAGTTGAAATTTTTCCATACTGGAATATAAGCCCAAAGTTGTAGTGGTCTTCCAAGTAACATGACTTGCTCTTTTGTTTTCTAACGCTTGACTTGCCAAGTCCACGGGTTCACGAATTTCCTGGTGATTGAATCGTGGCCTTTGGACCCGCAATGAAAATTCAAGGTTTTTCTTCAGTTCATTTTGCATCCTCTAGTTCGGGACTTGTAGTTTACCTCTTCTGCTATAAGTCTAAGGTTTGGCAATTACTTTCGATGACAGGATTCATACCTCCAATGACAGAAAACGCGAACAAATCAATTAACAAAAATGCTCTGTCACACCCTAAAACTACAAAGAATGGTGATGATACAGCCATCCTTCCACACAAAGGACGCAACCTCAAACACAACCAATAACCTGATATCAACTTATATATATCTCAAATCATATATATACATATCAGATAAACCAACAGATTGGTTGCAACGTCAGAGTTTTTATAATCCACCAAAAGGAAATATACATTTAGAACTCAACCAATTCAACCACTAGCAAGGATTATGTGCACCACTTCCTTAAACCATACCAAAAAATAGAACTCCCAAAAATTTCCCGGCAATGCTCTCGTCCTACTAGTTGCTTACCTTGGGACCTGAAAACATGGAAAATGAATGGAATGAGCAACCACAACTTAGTGAGTAGTACATACCATAAAAGCATATCAAACTTCCACATCACACATTTAAAACTTAAGACAACTCATTATTGCCAAACAAAAATATAATAACTTGGATGAACAAAATGCATTGTATGTTACCTCAACCTAGCTATATCAAATAGCAAAATTTCTCATTGATCAGTAATAACAAAACAAGCATCACCAATTTAGTTCAATAATTGGATTCATCCTATCTCATATCGATGGTACATTTCACGCTCAATATTCAAACTCAAGGCCCTAGAGGTGGCTCCCACAAAATTATGTTATCGTGTAGCACTTAGCCCTTGACCATATATAACAATAGTAGAAGGCCCTGGAGGTGGCTCCCACGAAGTTACGCTATTGTGTAGCACTTAACCCTTTACTATGCATGTTAGTAGTGCAATGCCCTAGAGGTGGCTCCCATGTGACTCAAGTCGCCATGTAGCACTTAGCCCTTGACTACAAGGCTCTAGAGGTGACTCACACAAAATTTCGTTGTCGTGTAGCACTTAGTCCTTTACCTATTCACAATACATTTGATTTCATCAACACAACACATATCATCTTTTAATAGTCATTACATAATAACATAAATCAATTGTACCAAAACAGCATACATAATCCTTCAAGAAAGGTTTCTCATATCATCCCACAATAACCCAAAATTACCGAGCACTATATCCATCTTTATACAACAAATAGGTCCTCACTTCCCTTCACAAGTATATGTCGATTACTCTTACCTTAGTACATGAGTTTTACGAAACCAAAGAAGGCATTTGTACTACTCACCTAGGGATGCCCCAAATCAAATAACGTGTGTTATTTGATCCTTCGATCTCGCGATCCTATCAAATAAGAGAGAATCAACATTAAATTTGGGTAACGTGCTACGTCAACCACGAAATGGCTATATTATTCCTAAACGTTAACAAAACGATTCCAGTGCGCTAATAAATCGCATACTCAAAATAATTATTCAAGTCGTTCGTAACGCAACACTTGAGCGTAAAACTTAGTTATGCTATAACTTTCTCTATTGAACCCGTTCCAAACATACTTATAATCAATAGAAACATACTTATGATCAATAGAAAGCCCTTCTAACATACTACAATAATCCCAACTTGATCGTCCCAAAAATCAAACCAAAAACTAACAAAATAAGGGCCCGAAGTTGCTGGACGCGCACTGTTTACTACGCGCAGGAAATTTCGAAATTTTATTTCGGGCAAACTGTAAGTTCAAATCACAATCCATAAAATTCCACGGCTCCACAACACCTAAAAATATCATTTTTACAAAAATATGCGGCTCAATGACTCCAAAATCGGACTTCGCCGCTCTATTTTCCAAAAATTCAGAATTGGAGCCCTAAACCCGTAAATTACTTTGATTGGACGAACAAAGGGCCTAATCTCTTACCGGGTGCTGCGTTATAAAGTTGAGTCGACTTGGCGAGAAATCTGTTACATGCACATGCCAAAACCCTTTCCTTTCTTTCCCTTTCTTTTCTTCTTCTTCTTCATCTTTTTCCTTTCTCCTTTTTGGTTGAGGGAGCTCTAAGCTTCTATTTAGCCGAGCCCCCTCCCCTCTCCTTTTGGCTTTATTGACTTTTCAACTTCCTTTTCTTTTTATTATTTTGGGCCCCACCAGCAAAATATTACATCCTCTACGCTCTAAGATTATGAAGATGTCTTTATTTTTAAGCCGAGAGCAAGAATTCTTCTTTTTTAAGCCGAGACAACTACATTATCGGTGACATAACTTTTCGTGGTCCGTGAGCGTGACTTTTACCCCCAGTACTCTTTAAGATGTCTTTATCAGGACACACAAGTCATCAACCTCTGGTTTGTTCTTGGTGACTTGTTGCTTCATATAATTTATTATCCGGCAATTTCCCGGATGACTAACACTGAATTACAGGTCTATAAGTCTGCCTTGTGCAGCACGGGCCGTAAGTCATGGTCAATCATGAATCGACCTCGTGAACACTTTTATGTCAAGTTGAAATTTTTCCATACTGGAATATAAGTCCAAAGTTATAGTGGTCTTCTAAGTAACATGACTTGCTCTTTTGTTTTCTAACGCTTGACTTGCCAAGTCCATGGGTTCTTGAATTTCTTGGGGATTGAATGGTGGCCTTTTGGACACGCAAAGCAAATTCGAAGTTTTTTCTTCAGTTCATTTTGCATCCTCTAGTTCGAGGCCTGCAATTTACCTCTTCTGCTATGAGTCCAACGTTTGGCAATTACTTCCGATGACAGGATTCATACCTCCAATAACAGAAAACGCGAACAAATCAATTAGCAAACATGCTCTATGCTCTAAGATTATTAATCAATAGGATTATTTTCAACAACCTTTCTGTTGGAGAGACCTCTCTCAATGACAGAAAGTTTGTATCTTTGAACATAAAAATAAAGGATAATTCTTAAAAAAACTGTCAGTGAGAAAAAAAAGTGTCCATATGCGGTCTTCGTGGCCAGAAGTGTTCGTCATAGGAACCCAGAAAATAAAGAGTAGCAAAACCCTCAGAATCTTGAAAAATAACAGTAAAAGTGGCCTGAAACTATGAAAATGAGGGATTTTGGGACAGTAGACAATAGCAAAAAAGAAATTCAGCATCGTACTCTTAGTTAGCTATTTAAATGGATAGTATGGGATCTCTAACTACTCTCTGGTCAAAATTTACAGTATTTTTATCGAACGTTGTGCAAAATCTTGTTCCAAGCTCGCCTTGTGATTTTTCACTTGTCCGGACGCCCTAGAAAATTTTTAGAAATTGCATATGCATCAAATTGGATTTGGGTGGTCACGAATATTATTGTACAAAGTTAACCTGATTTGAACTTATGGGTCTTGAAGAAAAGTCAAAGTCTTTTTGTGGACTAAATTATGGTCTTTGATGCACCAAATTTAAACAATCAATCTCATGCTTTAATTGTATAAAGTCGACCTAATTTCAACGTATGGATCTTTACAAAAGGTAAGCTTTTTTGCGGACTAAATTGTGGTCTTTGAATGAACCAAATTTAAACAATCAATCTCATGCTTTTAATTGACCGGGAGAACTTAAGAACACCATCATCCGATTTTCTGCTTGCTCTGTCTTAACAGATCAAGGCTGGAAGCATTTGCTAAACTTGAGAATGCATTTAGTATCAGCTTTTATCAGCCTTATTCTCATCATACATCAAACTCACTCCAACACTTGTATTGCCTATGCTTCCTATCCTGGAAATGAAACTGACAGGACAACATTGCTCGCCTTCAAGGGCAAGATGATTGAAGATCCTCAAGGCATCATGGGTTCATGGAACAAGTCTATTAGTCACTGCAACTGGCCAGGAGTTTCTTGCAGTCGCCGCCATGCGGGAAGAGTTGTTGTCCTCGACTTGGAGAATCAAACGCTTGTTGGCACAATACCTCCTAACATAGGGAATCTCACTTTCTTGAGGTATATTTGTCTATGGGGGAATCGGCTCCAAGGCCACATTCCGGAAGAGTTCGGGAGGTTGTTCAGATTGAAGACTCTCATCCTCGCCAAAAATGAACTCAGAGGTGAGATACCACGAAATTTGACGTCTTGCGTAGTTTTACAAATCCTCGATTTGCGGTCCAATCGGCTCATTGGGAGGATACCTGATGAGCTTCGATACTTAGTTGAGAGAAAACTCACTCATTTTGGGGTCTCAAAAAACGATCTTACTGGGGAAATTCCAATTTGGTTGGGGAATGGATCTTCACTTGTACATTTAGGGTTGGATGAGAATCACCTGAGAGGTCAAATCCCGATCGAGCTTGGTAGCATCTCAAAATTAGAAGTCTTATATTTGGCTATTAATAATTTAACAGGATGCATCCCTTCTTCTATATACAATCTTACATCACTTGCCGACCTTGATGTAACGACCAACCACTTACATGGTGAAATCCCAACAGAAATTGGCAACTATTTTCCTCATCTCCAGGGACTTTACCTTTCAGATAACGGATTTTCAGGGCAACTACCACATTCATTGTCTAATGCAACTGGACTTGAATTTCTTTCTCTCACTCTTAATAATTTTAGGGGAAACGTGCCTGCCAATCTCGGAAGCTTGACGAATCTTACGAAGGTAACTTTGTCCAAGAACCAGTTACAAGCAGGACCTGATGGCTTAAGTTTCATCACCGATTTAACCAACTGCACAAAACTGGAAGTGTTAGCTTTCGACCACAACAAATTCAGAGGAGAAATTCCTGCTTCTATTGCTAATTTCACCGATACACTTTGGGTTTTAATTCTAGGATCCAACCAGATCACAGGCAATATCCCTCCAGAAATTGAGAACCTAGACGGCATACGGTTGCTAGCAATATATGACAACGACATCAGCGGTAAAATTCCCCAAGGCATTGGCAAGGTCCAAAATTTGACCTATCTTGTGTTATGGGGTAATAGGATTTCAGGGACAATTCCTTCCTCTCTTGGAAACGCCACCCAATTGCTTCATCTGATGCTTCAGTATAACCAATTAGAAGGTGACATTCCTCCAAGCCTTGGATGGTGTCAACAATTGCAATTACTGATACTATCAGATAACAACCTTAACGGTACAATACCCAGAGAGGTCATCAGCCTTTCTTCTCTATCCATCAATTTTATTGTTGCTCGAAATTCCTTAACAGGGCCATTACCTCTTGACGTGGGTAACATGAGCCAAATTGTTAGTCTTGACCTCTCTGACAACAAATTGACTGGAGAAATACCAAGCACTTTGTCCCAGTGTGTGATGCTAGTATTCTTGAACTTGGAAGGCAATTTATTTGAAGGAAGTATACCGGCTTCTCTAAGGACCCTGATTGGCCTTGAGTACCTCAGTATCTCAAGAAACAGATTGTCCGGTAAAATTCCCATATATTTCGAGAATTTCACTGTGCTCAAAGCCTTGAATTTGTCCTTCAACAGCCTTGAAGGAGAGGTACCGCAAGCGGGGATCTTCAGAGATACGAAGGGCATATCGATAATTGGAAACAAAGGACTATGTGGCGGTATTCAGGAACTTCGACTTCCTACGTGCAAAGTTCGCCACACGAAGAAGCGGAGAAAGCTTCCAAAACTAAAAGTATCCATCGCGGTAACTGTCTCACTTTTTATCGTGTTGACATGCTTCATTGTTGTTGTATATTGGAGGAGGAAACTTGCGACGAAACCTAGTGTAGCATTGCCAATAGATGAGCGCTTCCAAAAGGTTTCCTATGCGAAGCTTCGTCAAGCGACCAATGAGTTCTCGCCATCTAATTTGATTGGCCAAGGGAGCCACGGCTTGGTGTATAGAGGAATCCTAGATGGAAATCAACTGGTGGCAGTGAAAGTGCTCAACCTAAGACAAAAGGGGGCTTTCAAGAGCTTCTTAGCAGAATGTGAATCATTGAGAAACATACGCCATCGAAATCTTGTCAATATCATCACTGTTTGCTCGAGCATAGATTTCATAGGGGCAGAATTCAAGGCTCTAATATACGATCTGATGCAAAATGGTAGTTTAGAACAGTGGTTGCACCCAAGCGAAAATCAAAGCAACATGCCAAAGCTCAATTTCAGGCAGAGGTTAGACATTGCCATTGATGTGGCTTCTGCCATTGAATATCTTCACCACCATTGCCAGATGAGTATCGTACACGGTGATCTAAAGCCAAGCAACGTTCTTCTCGATCATGACATGCTAGCTCGTGTGTGTGATTTTGGGCTAGCGCGATTTATTTGCAAAAGCACAAATTTAGATGCTTCTCAATGTCAAGCAAGTTCCAGTGGTTTAAAAGGAACAATTGGCTATATAGCTCCAGGTATGTTAGCTCTTTTGTTTTCTAAGCATACTTGTTCAAGCTAAGTACTAAGTACTCATTTGACATGACAAAGCTAATGTTGCTTTCTAGAATATGGCCTCGGTGGTGCTTCATCATTGTTGGGAGACGTTTACAGCTTTGGGATACTATTGCTCGAGATGTTCTCCGGGATAAGACCTACAGATGTTATGTTCAAGGATGGATGGACCCTCCACGAATTCGTCAAGACTACTCTACTCGAAGGCACAGTAAAGATCCTAGACCCTTCACTGCTATCTTTGGAGCATCTTGCAGCAATCAACGGTAGCCAAATTGGTGATGTCGAGAAGGTAAGATTTGAGGAAGGGGTTGCTGCCATAATGAGAATCGGAGTTCTATGCTCTGAAGAAATTCCAGTTGAGCGGATGGACATGGCGAATGCTTTATCCGAGCTACGTGCGGTCAGAGAGAAGTTTCTCAGGCATAGCGTGTAAGATTAGGAGGAGGATTCAACTTCTCCTGTTGCATTTTCAATTCCTTTTCAGTTTCTTCAGTGTGTGAATGTAAACGCAAAGATGCAAGTCTACCGCTTCATGTACGTGTGAAGCAAAGAATTTGCCATCTCTATATTCTTAAGCCAAATAAACGCGTTCCTATTTCTACTATAGAAGATCTTTCTTCAGGAGATAAATAACATCTTACTGGTTATTTTCTCGGGATGAGATCGATGTATCTTCCAATGCATCATAAGTCATCCATCCCCTCAGGACGAATTTAACAACGAAATAGCTAAATGCAAGTTCATCTTTCTGGAAGCAGAGTGACTAATGTATCAGCAGTCTGTCCATCGTCATGGTTATAGAGCAAAGCAAATGCATTGAGTTGTTCACTGTGGTAATTTCATAAACTTGACAAATTAGTAAGCATGTTCGTTGAATAAGTAAGCAAGACACGTTGCTGGCAAGAAACAATCGAGGACAGAGCAATTGAAGGCAAATGCTACTCTTTCTGGAGCTATTTATTCAATGTTCTTGATGAAGTCTCAAAACAACGTTCCAATAGAATCATAGGAGGACCCGCCTTCCTTCACGACGTTTGTAGCTGCATCCCTCATTTCCTTCACCTTCTTCCTCATCACCACGATTCCACCGCGCATCAAGCGTCCGATGGCCCTCTCTATTTCCTCTGCTGGCACCAGATGGTCGCCAACGCCCTCTGCCTGGTAGTCCAGCCTCAGCTCCACCACTAATCCCAGTTCCTTCACCACCGTGAAGGCGTTCAGCTGCCGCTACGCGTATATGGGCTACGTCACAATCGACGCTCCATGCTACAAGCTCTCTAAAATGGAGTTTCAACCGCGGTGAGACACGAACCCATCAGTAGCCGTGTGCACCAGCCTGAGGTAGGAGAAAGTACATATGAATTATTATATCTTACCTCAGCTATGCTATAATTCATAAACACTTGCATACTTAGTAAGAAGCTAAGTAAGTCTATCAAAAATGTCGATATCAATTTCTGAATGCTGAACTGTTTTTGCTTCTTGTGCTATCTATTGAGAAATTAAGAATACCTAAAATTATCTTTGTTTTGTAGGACAACATCAAAGATAATCTATGTAAGTGTAATTTTGTAGATGTTTACTAGAAGACCTGATCAAAAGGGTGGACAGTCTGCGAGTCGGGCCGTTAATTTGTAGACACATTGGGTGGGCCTGGGAAAAGATTCTAGGCTCGATTAGTGGGCAAGCTGCGGCTGTGTAGGGCCTTAAGGCCCAGATTTCGCGCTCATGTAATTATCATAAAATTGATTATCATGTTTTTATTAATAATATTATCTTTAGCACTTAAATATTAAAAGTAATAATAGCACAAAATAAGCTCGAATTTATAATGTAGGACACAAAAATAGTATAAAACTCATTGATGAAGCAGTAGTAAACTAATTTAACACAAAAAGCTAAAATTATTTATCATCTATTATTCATACTTCTTTACTTTCAAATAAAGAAAGGCGGCCCAATGGGCAGGCCCGACCCACCCATGTTTTTCACTTCGACAGACTTATGCGCTTGCTCAAGCCCCACAATTTCGGGCCTCGCAGACCCACCCAATGAGCAAAAATTATTTAGTATTCTATACGAATTACTAGATGATCGAGCCTAATACGGGACTGAATATCCTTGTTCAAGTCCTCCTGTGATTGAAAATTTATTTTGCATTATATATGAATTGATCAGGTTTGAGCTGGCCAATGGAGAAGTAACAAAAAAGTCTGAAACCTATTTATTGGTACTAATTCAGTTATAAAGTTTTCAATTGGACTACTTCCGTCCTAAACATTATATATTGATATTAATTCAATCAATCTGGCCAAATTAGGCCATAATTCGCTGACGTGGATGCCAACTATCTCACATGTACGGCCCGCACTAATGTCAACATTTTTTAATAATATTTTGAAATTTTTTTCTTTTTTTTTCCTTTCCTTTTTTCTTTTGTTGGTGGCCAGTTGCCGCCCACAAGCCATGGCTAGCGCCAGTGAGGGCGATTGCCAACGAAGCCAACCTTCACCCAGGCTAGGGCGACCATGCCTAAGTGAGGGTAAGGCCCCCCTCGCCTGTGGCTAGCAAGCGCAATTCTCCCCTAGGCAAGGCTAGCTTATTGGGCAAAAAGAAAGGGGAAGAAAAAAAAAATTAAAAATGCTCACGTAAGCAACAATCTCATCACGTAGGATAATGGGCATCCTAAGTAATTTCCAGCCTAAATTAACCGGATAAACTAAATTGATACAAATATGAAAAAGTTTAGGTCTAAATTAGTTTGATTGAAAATTTTAAGACTAAATTGGTAATCTATGATTTTTTTTATACTTTTTCTGCCGGTCAATTGTGCAACCAGGTGTGCAAGAATCGACGGAGAAATACTTGCTAGGCCCACTCAATTTGCCTTTTGGGCTGACTATGTTGGATGGGCCATGGAGCCGTTTGTCCTTTGACTAATGCTAAGGATAACCGAACCAAACGTAATTGAAATCAAAGTAACTTTAATTGACTATACTTCAAACGTACTTAAATACATGCTAGTCATTTTACTATAGAAGATGTGCCCCTCTTATTAAGTGAGATACCGAATGGGAGGTGGAAGTTTATTTAAAGTGCGGAGGACATCATAAAGGCATTCGAAAAAATTAGCTATCTGAGATTATAAAACTTGATCAATAACTCGTTGTCAAAAAGTGAGAATTCGCTTACCGTGCCACATCATCGATATAACTATTACACAAAGCTCACAAATCACAAGAAAAGTTTAGCACTTTAAAGCAAAGAGGTACAACGTGAATGGATTAGGTATACGACACCATGATGTGAATGGGATTATTCATTCGAATTTTAACTTCGATAGTAAGGAAATCCATTGTGGCTATTAGGAAACGGCAAAGTAAACTACGGACAACTAATCTGGCTTATTAAAGGGGCTCTTTAAGGCATAAAAGAGCTACTTAGAATGCTTTCCTTCTTTGTATAGGTGCCAAATAGTCAGAATCTCTAAAATCGTGCCAAAATTTTTATACGAAAAAAAAAATAAGGTTGGTGCTATTTCCATTCCCTGTATTACTAAATCCACCTGGTTATCACCAAAAAGACAAAATTGTCCTCAATCATTCAATTTCAACTTAAAGTTATGATCCCAAATTTATTCACTTTCCTTTTCTTTTTTTTTTCTTTTTTAGCTTTTCTATATTTATGTAATAATTAAGAATTTCAAATGCTTAGTCGAAAGATGATTGAGCCTATTCACAAGACTAATTTCCCTTCGCATCGTTTTCACTCAACATGGAGTCCAAACAGACGAGAGGAAATTTTGACTTCCCTTCTCTTCTTTTTCTCCCCATTTCCTTTCTATTCCTTTCCGTCCAGTTACTTCCTGACTTAGATTACCAAACAAAGAGTAATAAGGTCTCTAGGGTTCTTTCTCAATCTATATAAAGGAAAAGCACGGCAAATAAATGTTTTAGAAAATATTTTCTTAAAAATAATCGCGTATATAGTTTGAAATACTTAGTAAATGAATTTTTTTTATTATTATTGCCAACAATTTATGTTCAAACATTTTGCGAACAATAAATTTTTTTTCATTTTGTGGGTGATCATTTTCAGAAAAATATTTTTCAAAATATTTTTATTTTCCATAAAGCAAACGAAACCTAATTAAGAGACCTTCAAGGCATTATTCCAATCTAGCCATTAACGCAATATCGACCAATATTTGAGGATTTTCCTTTCTGCTTTTCTGGACGGGTTACACCTTTTGTAGTTTTGAATGGAATATATTAGACAAATGACCATGAAAATAAGTTGGCTTTGTGATGTTTCTTCTTAAACATAAATCATATTATTAAGCACGCCAAGTAGGCATAATAATATGACCTCAATTGAACAGGTGGGAAAGGTTTGGAGGATTAATCTACAAGCATCATATGATACATAACCATATAGTAATTAGATATTAGATTAGGTAGTTAATTAAGCCAATTTGCAGAGAGGGGTTCAACATAATTAGGTCATTTTATAACAGTTCTCGTTACAATTTGTTGAATCTCTAGAAGTGGGAATATCTACCTATAAATGACTACGAGTTCATTTTCTAACTATCGATAATTTCTTCATAAATTTTGTCTAGATTAGAAATAAAAATGACGCAACTGGTTTTTCTTTGAGTTTTTTGGGTCAGGAGTTTTTGTTTGAGTACAATATTAAGTAAATAGCTTCAATCTTGCACCTTTATAGGGCAATTACTTAAGCATTAACCTAAGCTCCTAGACTAATAATAAACGAAAGCAAGAACTTCCACCGTCATAATTAAATAAGTCTTCAATGTGACTGGAACTTATTTTCCGATTAGAAAATATAGTTAATAAAATACATTTAACCAAAATGAAAGTTGAAAATGGTGAATTGAAATTCATAAGATCACATTTAAAAACATTACAAGCAACAAGTTTTTCTATATGTATATTAAAACGCATGCGTGAAAAAGCTAAAGGGAAATTGTCCAAAAAGTTTAAACTAATTATTCGTAGACAATTCAATTCTAAACTTTTTAATTTAATAAATTTAGTCTTAAATCTTTGGAGGATTTTATAATGTATTTATCCAGCCAATTTTAACTAGAATTTGCTAATTTTGTGGTCCAGTCAATACCTGCTATTTACTTGGCACAGCACATTGACCATTTTTCCAACTTTGTTAAAATTTTCTAAACTTTTCTTCCTTTTTTTTTTTTTTTTTTTTTTTTGTTTTTTCACTTGCAATCAGCCAAAGGTAACAATTGCCACAACGCCCTCGTTCCGATCTAGGCAAGTGTAGCCCTCACTTGTGGTCAGTTATAGGTCAAAAGGAAAAAAATTGCAAAAATCGTCCACATCCAAGCCGGTCATGCCATGTAGATGGTCAATGCTGATTGACTCATCACATAAGTGATTTTCGATCAAAATTGATTAGATAAATTACATCAGATAATCATTAAAAGGTTAAGAACTAAATTAATCAAATTGAAAAGTTTAAAATTGAATTAACTGTTATATATTAAGTTTAGGACTTTTTGAAAATCTGCCCAAAAGAAAGAAGTTAGAGGGATGCTTTTTTTTCCCACTCAAATTTCACGGGCAACACTACGCTTTTGTTTGTACGAGGGAATTTTGGTGCGCCCGCGTAGTCAAACGTGCGTGCAAGACGGGAAAGGCATTGCTTTCTGACAAAATAGAAATACAACAGGAAGCGGGTGAATGAAATTACATGTTATATTGATAAATTAAACATCACTTTTTTTTGCATTGACAATATACCTATCTATCATCTTCATGAAATTTCAAAACTCAACAACTCGATAATCAAACTTCACAATTCAAATTTCTTCACGTTCCGAATTAAAGCTCTAAATCCAAAAATTACTCCAATTGAAAAATCAAGAGGAGTAAGCATTTATCGAGCATTAAGTAAAGTTCAAATTTCAACGGCTGAAGCAGCTCGCAGAAACAGGGTTCAATGACCACAAGGGAGATCGAAGTCTTAGAGACACCAATACACCATCGTCGCACGACAAAAACGGATTGCTTGAATGTTCTCTGGACACGGAAGAGGTGAGGACTTAGGAAGACGCTGCGGTGATGTGCAGAGAGAGTGTCCCTCTCTATTTCCGAATTTGCTTGAATGGAGCTGGTGATGAAGTTGTGAATGGTGAAGAGCAAACAATAAACGCCAGCAAGTTCATTTGACGTGTTGGCCATATTCTGCTCTTCCTTTTGTGCTTTTAACTCACGGGAAGCATTCAACTTAGCATTGCATTTGAATTTTTTTGAAGAGAAAATGGGAGAGAACGACAGCACCAAAGGCGTGTCTGAAGCCAAAGAACGGAAGAAAGGGAATAGAAATACAGGCGTCGAATTATAAAAGAAGGATAAGGGAAGTGAGACCCACAATAATAGAAAATGAGAGGGAAAAAAAAGAGGGACGGGAAATAATGCTTAAATGCAGGTCACATAAAGGATAATATGGTCAAAACTTATGATAGGGAGTGTCTAAATTAAATAAGAAATGGCAAAAGGGCAATTCTTTAGAAAAATATTTTTCAAATCATTCATTTTTTTTGCAAAATAATGAAGAAGATGCATTGAAATAACATAACTCGCTTTTTCTGGGTGCCACACAATAATTATAGGTAAAATAATGACAAAGCAAAGAAATAAATAGGAGCATGTTATACTAATCGAAGTTTGCCTTGGATGTGACCCGAAGTCTTCTTGTATATAGCTACTAGGCAACGTTAAGTAAATTCTGACCAGAAGAAAAAATTAAGTAAATTATGGGCGATTAATTTGGCTAATCAAGGGGCTCTTTAAGGCATCGAAAAGCTACTTATAACGCTTCCCCCTCATTATAGTCGTGCCCAATCGTCGGAATCTCTAAAGTCATGCCAAATTTTATACAAAAGATAGAAGATTAGTTTTGTTTGCATTTGCTTATGAAATCTTAACTTTGAATAGAGAAACATGAGAATATAAAACGGAGAGGACTTGACGGATTCAAAACCATGTTTAATTTTGGCAAGTATATCAAATTTACTTGATATTTTGGCATTCCCCTTGACATAAAAAAGTTCATGAAAGTACATATATATATATATATATGTCCAAGTTCATTTCCTTATTATCAATACTTGCTTGTCAAATTTTATCTGGATTTTATTAAAAGATGGTGTAAATATTTTTTTTTTCTTTGAGTTCAATAGTAAATAGCTTCAATGGGTGTGTTTATTTGAGAGAGAAATTTTCAAGAATGAGTTTTTCGAACTTTCACACGTTTGGTTTGCTGAAAATGGTTAATCAATGGAAAATCGTTTACAATCAAAGAAAATATGTATGCTTAAAGTTTTAAAAAAAAAAATTGAATTCTCTAATCTGAAAAGGGAAGTCATTTTCCTGAAAATGAGTTCTCAAAAAGCATTGTTTCTTTATTATGAAGTTTTTCTTGAAAGAAACACACAATAATGTTTTTATGGACCAATTACATAAGTATTAACCGAAGGTCCTAAACTAAAACAAGAGCTACCACCGTCATCATCATATAAGGTCTTTAATGTAACTGGAACTTTATTCTCAACTAATAAATATTATTAATAAACTACATCAAACCAAAATTAAGGCTGGAAATAGTGCAATTGAAATTCATAAGATCACATATACAAACATTTTACAAGCAACATGTTTTGCCTTATGCATTCGTAAAAGCTAATTTTTATTGATGTAGATATTGAGATATATTTTATAGCCATTATTATTAATTTTCATAGAAAATAATCGCCGATTATACTTTCAAATAATAAATTTGTCATTTTCAGTCAACAAGTTTATAAATTCTTATTTGTTTTCACTTAGATATCAAGGACAACAATACTCTTATATTTACATTTAAGCTCCATTTATTTTACGGAAAATGTGACATTTTTAAAAATATTTTCTAGTAAGTCATTTTGTAAGAAAATGATAATATTCTCTAGTGTTTGGCTGAATCTTAAAAAAAAACTAGAATATAATTTATGTCCTTTGGATGAAAAATTCGATATGATTTTTCTTGATTTAAATTACCAAAAATTTTGAAATTTTTTAATTTAATTTTTCTTTAATTTTTATTTTTTCTTCTTCCTCAGCCATAGGCAAGGGAGGAGCTCAGCCTCACCTTGCTAGTTGAGCTCATCTGATCTGGAGGGGCTTAGTGAGCTCGACCTCGCCTTGCCCGAAGCTAGATCAAGTGGCGACTGGACGATGGAGCGGAGAGCCTCTATGAGGCAGTCTAGGAGCTGTGGCCGCAAGGCATGGCCAAAGAGGGCATCGGCAATCTATTTTAGGGAATGAGGAGGGAGTGCTTGAGGGCGAGAGGAGGTCTCTCTTGAGGGAGGAGATGGCGAGGTCAGCAATTGAGGTGGTGGAGCGAGCGTAGGTCCAGGCCTCACGGCCATGCCGAGTCCTCGATCAGGGACTCCCACTCTTGTGCAGAGAGGGGCTTCAATGGCAGCTTTCTCTCGGAAATGGAGTTAGGTTTTGTCTAAAAAAGTGGAAAAAAATGATTCAAGTGTAAGTCATTTTTCCTATTTTAAATGACTTTTTTCAGTAGACGGAAATTGTTCTCCTTTAAGTCAAAAAATGGAAAATTTGAAAGATATTTTTTGCGGAACATTAAAGAACTTTTTTATTCATGCGTAAGGTCAAATGTGCATGCAAGACGGGAGAAGGAATTGGTTTATGACAAATTAGATATATAACAGGAAGCGGGTGAATGAAATTACGTGTTACATTGATAAAGTAAGCATCACTTCTTTTCCCAAAAAAAAAAAAAAAAAAAAACATTGAGAAAGTTCTATAAAGAAATGAAATGAAGTAGCAAATCCTTTTGATGGAAAGGAATCCTACTTGACGTGGATTAGCCGTCGTTTTCTGCTTGGCCAACTTTCTTGGGATCGAGGAACATTGCATCTGCATTCACATCCCATGTGTTGTAGCATAAACGATCGTTCGTGCCCCGTTCAATCGATTACGGCGTTCAAATGATGAGTTTGCTTTCTCTTTTCTGGCCTTTCCTAGAGCAGGTAAGAACTTGTATCTAACAGCAACTGGGCCAACATGAACATGTGCGCCCTGTCAGCCCGCACTGTTTTACTTACCTTCATTTTTGAAAACGCCCCAAAACCATTTTGCGCATTCACATCCATCATCCTTGTGTCTCAATTGACCCAATCGAAATTAACTTTAATTGAACATGCTAAATGAGTTAGCAATGGGGAGAAATTTGGGTCTTTTCAATGTGAAGTTTCACTCGAACGCATGTAAATAGTATTTGTGATTACTTTTTGCACATTTCTATAAGACATGTCATATAATATAACATCAATCGAGGGCGTCAACTCAACTCAAACCATTAAAATTCAAATTAGACCATCGTTCCTTTCAAAGGGTTTTTAATATCCTAGAACGAGGCAGCCAACAAAACCAATTAAACTCAACCCCTCTCAATTAGGTGCACAGAGAGAACTGGATCCTCTTCTTTTCAATTTCACTGCCTTATTAAAGGATCCGCTGTATTGACAAAAGATTTATAATTACAATAAGCCACGTTGGGTCGTGTCAGAAAAAAAGAAGAAAGAAAAGAGAAAAAGAAAAGAGAGGAAAAATTAGAGCCGAAGCAAGACCTTCCATCTCCAAGCAACGTGCGTCGGCCCCGGCCCAAGTGCCGCCCCGTGCGGGCCACAGAACCGGCCCATATGCTCGCCACCTCCGGCGGCTTCGCTGCCCCCCACGTCACACGCTCCGGTCACGTGACCAAACAAAAAATCCCAAAAAAAAAAAAAATTTTGAGGACCTGTCCTTTTTATCCTCTCTCTTTTCTTTTTCCGTATATAATTCTTGCTACAAAATGAATTTCTGCGTAAAGGGTCGAAAAAGACAAAAAGGGCTCTGTTTTTTTTTTTTTTTTCAATAATGTTTTTCAAAAACTGATTTATCATGCTTCATGGGGGCCACAACCGTCGCCGGAGTGGGCCTGGTCCTCGAGGAGGAGGAGAGAGGGAAGCACGTATCCTCGCCCCGGTGTTCCACAGGAAGTGGGCGTAGTCGGCGGCGTAGAACGTGTTGCTCGGGTCCGCCGATATCGCCTCCAGGTACATCTCCTCCGCCGCCCACAGGTCGCTCCTCGCCCTCCACAGGAAGGTCGCGTACTTGCTGCGCGCCTCCCCGTCCGCCGGCTCCGCGGCCACCGCCTTCTTGAAGTACTCCTCGGCTCTGTTCGGATCCAACACGGAACAGCGAAAAGATAAAGACGTCAGAAGGCTACACGAACGTTCCGCCAAACATTAAATTCTCCAAAACAAACGTACGAAAAACAAGTGGGAGGTCGACAACTACAGCCGAGCAGCACCCTTTCATGTCGAGCTGCAGATTTTTTCCAGTGAGGTGCGTGCATCACGTGCGCAAGGCCCTTTTTTATTATATTTTGTATTTGTATTTTCGCCATTTCTTTTGGGGCCACCGCAATAGGCCGAGTCAAATTCGATCTTTCTTTGCCGAGAATGGCAAACTCCACCACACACTCCCCTATCAATATCCCAGAAACGAGCAGCCCACTTGAACATGATGACTAGTTCGGACCGAACCAGCGCGAATTTCTCCAGAAACATTGAATCAAACACCAAACCCCGGAAAAAATCTCTCAGGACAAAGAAAAAAGGAACTTAAAAAAAAAAAAAAAAAAAAAATTCTGAATTTGCGCTTGTCTGCTCATCAAGTTTCGGAATTTTGGTGAAAGTTTGTTTTGTGATATGATGCATGTAGGATTACATCCTAATTCTCTATACCATGCATGGCGGAAAGACGAAACTTGAGCAGGAACATGTAGGAAGAACAGTACCTGTCGTAGTCGTGGGCGACGAGGTAGAGGAATTGAGCGTAATTGACGAGGAGGACGGCGTTGCTGGGATCCTGAGATAGGCTGGTCTGATAGGTCAGCTCCGTCCTGAAATACTCGGCGTAGTAGTCATCTGGTTCGACTTTCGCCGTCACCGGGGAGACGAACTTCTGCATTGTCTCGTGGTCGAGGGCCTCGTCCCTCGAGGAAGCCTGCATTTGCGAGGCCTCCTCGACCATCGAGTTCCACAGGGACGTCTCCTCTTCCCGGATCGATTGCCCTGAGACCGACTCGGCTTCTCTCGTGGTCCCGAATGAGGATAATTGAGAAGCTCCGTTGGGGAGAATGGAACCGTAATTGTCCCTATGGAACTGTCCCTCGCCGTCCATGCCGCTGGCAATGGGGCGAACCTTCCCGCCCCCGCCATTGTTTCCACCGATGGAAGTCGTCTTCCCGCTCGACGACGAAATGGAAAATGTCTTAGCAGTCGAGGAATCAAACTTCTGCTGCGAATTGTCTTGAACTTCGACAGCAGAAGCCGTCTCCGTGGCAGCAGCGTAAGTCCCGACAGGCGGTGCAGCTGCGATCGCCACGTTGCTCCCCATCGAGTACACGGTGAAGTTCGCCAACAAGATCATCACGTACACCATCAAGGTCGGCGTGTGCGAGAAGATCTGCTGAAACAGCCACACGAAAGAGGCGTGCATCTCTCGCTGCACGCGGGCCAGGATCCCCTGCAAATCCTCGTAAAACAGAGCCTCCCTCATCTGCAGAGCGAAGCTGTGGAGCTCTCGGATGATGAAAACCATCGAGGAGAAGGCCTTCTTCACCGAGCAATACGCCGATTCGCCGGCCTCTCTGAAGCCCTCCTTCCATTGCATCTTCCTCTTGATCATCCTCAGCGAGAGCGGGAGATCGACGCTATTCGCCCTCCGCTCGATATTCGCAGGGATGATCGCGTCACCGCCTTCATAATCCGAAGAATCTCGCTCGATTCTCTCGTCTTGCCATGGATGTTCCTTATACTCAATATCGGACAATGGAAGTTGCATCGGTTCAGAGTCAAAGTTGACACCACTGTTCATTCTCGAAGAAACCTCGTCCTCCCCACGGTCAGAGGCCCACTCCGCCACCGCCTCTGCATCTGCAGATATACTATCCACGCCGCCACTGACGTCCTCGGAGTGCTGGAACCTGAGCGCCAACTCTTGAATCATCTTCGAGAACTCCTCGTCGGAGAAAGCGTCGTCCAGGCTCGCGCTCCTGCTGCAAGCGCGCTTCACAGTGCGAGCTCTGGGCTTCGAGTAATCGGAGGATCGGAACCTGTGGAGCTTCGCCGGCGGAGCGCCGAACAGAGCAGAGCGTTCCAGGCTCTGCACGCACCGGCACAAGAGAGGCCCGACGTCGCTCCGGACTCGCCGCCGCGAGGAAGGAGAAGAGATCGCGGAGGCTAGAGTCTGAGACGAGGACGGCGATTGGGGAACGATTGGCTGCGACCACTGCACACGGGTCGTCGGCACTTTCACACCCATGACTGTTCTCCCGATACTGACGCTACAGCAAAAGCGAAAGGCGAAGCCTTTTTAAGCGAAAATCCAAAACTTTCCCGGAAAAAGCTTCAAATTTCTGTGTCTTGCTCTCCCACCAATCGGAAAGCTTGCAAATTTTGTTCCTCCCCAGTTCGCGCAAAACCTGAGAGAAGTCGCAGACACCAATGAAACCGAGTCAACGCGAGGAGAAGAACAGAGTTCGCCACCACAAGCTAATGAAATTCTCACTGAAACAGAGTCTTTTTTTTTCTTCCCCGGAAAACACAACCAAAAAGCAGGGGAAAATCTCCACTCTCTCGAGAAAAGATACCCCGAGAATAAACTTCGATCAGCTAGCTAGCTGAGCTCACAAGCATGTGCGCTCGAAAAGCCGAAAGCCCGATTCAGCAGTTCCCCAGGAAAATCGGATCCCGAAAAGGGCACGCCCACTCCTTCCGGCACACGGAACGATTAAACAAAAAAAAGGAAAAATTTTGCTTGAAAACCCGTCTCAACAATTACCCGAATCGATGAATCTCCCCCTCTGCCGAAGCCCGGATTCGGAAGAACCAAGAAAAAATAGAAGCGGAGAGGGGACGAGTGGGAGAGAATTTTCCCCAGTGAAATCTCGCCGCCTTAGCGCTCCACTCTCCAGCGGGAGGACAGACTAGCCATATATACAAGGCGGCGAGCACGGGAAATTACGCCGAAAAATACAATTTAATATATATTAAAGAGGGGAAAAAAAAAAAAACCTCGCCAGGCTAATGCCGGTTGAGAGGGCATTTGTGGAAATGGGGAGGAGCGGCGTTTTTTTGCAGAGCGGGCGCGTAGAGATATACTGCATATGCAGATCCGTACCACGTGCGGGGGTTTACAGGCGGAGCGGGTGGCCGGTCGCAGCGTGGGTCCCGGGTCAGAAGCCGCAATGCGAGGAAGGGGGCGGGGTTGGACCCGGGCGTGGTGCTCGCTGCCCCGGGGGGGCAGATTTTTCAAAGTCCCACGCGGCTGCTCTCACGGGCCAGTAGGGATCCGATCTGGCCGTTGAGCGGGCGCCACGTGTGCCCACCGTCCTCGTCCTCCCCATCCCTTCTCTCTCTATCACTCACACACCCCCCAAAAAAATCGAGTGTAAAGTCCGTGATTCCCACCGACCCGTTTTAATTGCTCTTGCAAGTAAGAACGCGCTTTTCTTGAGGTAGTTTCGCGTAATAGATTGGGTTGTAGCTTCAATGTTTGGTTTCACTTTTGACTAATTGCGAATTTTGATTTGGTGAATGAACTTTCGTTATCTATTGATGAACCATAATAAGAATTTTTATACCATCATCGATAGACGGTGGATCACCACATAAATATCGATCCGGTAATTGATTTTTGTGTGTGCGAACAACTTATGCGTTTAAAAGTTAGCAATTATCAATCTTGACTAAAGTAGGATTAAGAAGACAAAGACCTTTCAAAACAAATCATAAATCTATCCCTCATGGATTTAGAATGGAACGAGTGTTAAATAAATCTATAACTTATTTAAATCTGATTTATATCTACAAGTTTTTCTTCACTCTATCTCGACCTCACTAGATTTTACGCTTGCTCTCTTACTGCTCCATCTCAATTTGGATATAAATTACCGTGTTTAAATTATGTAAGTAGGATCGGGTACAAGATAGATTGGATATGAGTCACTAAATTTATATTACATACAAAAAAAAAAGAAAATTGGTTAGATGAGTCAATTTGAGTTCGATTATATTTGACCTGATTCGATTGCCTATTTGACGGTTGTAAAAAGACATTAGTTTATGTGTATTCTTCTTTTAAATGGAGTATACAGAAGATTTTTTACAACTAGAGCACGGTGCTCAGTTCTTGTCACATGGTTTCGTGGAAGAGACCGAGAGCAAAATTGGGAAACAGTAAATGAAAAAGGAAAAAAAAAAGATAAAAAATGAGAATTAATTTGTATCGTCAGATGGGCTTTACGATGAAGTGACCTCTGAGGATGCCTTTAAGATGTGAGATTTCCATTATAAAAACTAATCCAATCGTTCATGTGCTTTTCTTAAATGATGTGCCACATGATTTATCTTGGCCAAAAAAAAAAAAGATGGGCCAGTGTTCTTCTGTATTAAATAGATTAATATCCCTTAAAATGAGTTAAAGAAGATCTGATTAATTATACAAAATATTCCAAACGATTAGACTTAACTCAGCAGATTCTCTCTTCAAATTTTGTACTATAAAGCAGTACTCTGGAAAGAAAAAGTAGGAGTGCAGCCAAAGATAAAATGAACAAAAGTTGATGTATATTGAAAACTAAATTATGTAAATCCCAACTTAAATACGAATCTGGAAAGCATGAAAGATTGAAGAGATCATACGGTATGACTATCATCGTTTTCCAATGAAGAGTTTATCACTATATGATTCAATACATTATCATTCACTTTGAATAACAAATAGGGATTTATGGGGATTTTTCTAAATGAAAATTGAGGTCAGACAAATTACTTGAATTTGCTTCTTCTACAGGCAAATCACTTGATTTTCCCATTACCATGTACACATACTTGAATAATTATCTCACACAAGGGAATGTATTAGTGTTGGTGACGTCATTCCACATTCGGCGGTTGACAACGTGGATCCTAGGGCTAAATTTGTCATCAATATTATAAGAGCACAGCGGCTTCTTTTTTCTTAATTTTCGTTCCAGAGACTGCTCAATTGTTATGTTGAATTTCTCCACGAGGCATTAAGAGCCGTTCGCCCACCTTTTTTGAAAAAAAAAAGAAAAGAATTTTCCCCTCATTTTAACAATCACTCTCATTATATTTTATAAGACCAGTAGCCGCTTTTGGCTTATATTTGATTTATTTATTTCCATGAAATTATTTTTTGTGTTGGAAAGCAGACAAAATCTCTCTCTCTCTCGAGAGAGATTTTTAAAAGAATCTCTTAGTTGGAGGGCGAAGGGGTAAGGAGCCGACGGTCCACAACGAAGGAGGGAAAAAAGCTCGGGAATGCGAAAGCTGTCAGCCAACTTGCGCGAACGAGATTCCATCGAGGAGATGATAGGGCTAGTGCGACGGAGGCAGTGACGGCGACGGGCGATCGGACGGCCGGCAGGCAGGCGTCCCTGAGCGGGAAGATCTTTTCTACGGCTGGAATTCGATCTGTTTCGATCTTTGGATGCGCGCGAGTCGCTTTCGTCCCCGTCGCTGGTTACATCTTATCGGTACAAAAAGTTCGAGTTGCTGTCATGCGATTTAACCTCGATTGTTTTTTGTTTACTCCGTACCAGCCGAAGACAGAAGAGCAACGGATGAGCATTTTCAAATGTAAAAAAGTGAGCAGATAAAAGGCATGAAACTGATGATGTCTTGTCGCTAAATGCTCTGTTCACCGCTAGGAAGAAAAAGAAAAGAGAAACTATTGTCCGGACCCAAGTTCATGAATCGGGTGCAATCAAAGTAGCTGGAATTTTATAATATCCACATCGAATTTCAATTTTTCCACTGAGAGAAAAGGAATTTTTATTAGTATTATTTCACCTCCTAAGATTTTCCTTTGGGTGGTTGGATGAATTATGGCTGTCTCTCAAGATTGCGATGTTTTGCGATGTAGAAATCTAATATATTGAGATCCAATCAAATTCAATTTGCAAACTCTCCAATAGCCAAGTTGATGTTACCCATTCAATGTGTCCCATCCAACTAGTCAAATGCTTTTGGCCATATGTAACATTATTGCATAGCAGTTCAAAATTCATATTGGTCAAGAGTATGTTTACACAAGAATTATTGAGTCTCCCAATCTAAGTTAGACAACACACTACAACCAAACAAAAAAGGAC
This sequence comes from Eucalyptus decipiens, assembly GCA_014182575.1. Taxonomy (NCBI): domain Eukaryota; kingdom Viridiplantae; phylum Streptophyta; class Magnoliopsida; order Myrtales; family Myrtaceae; genus Eucalyptus; species Eucalyptus decipiens. Next base: position 23,397,938 of record CM024618.1, on the reverse strand, counting down.
ATGTTATTCCTTGAAAACCTTCTAGTCTTGACATGATCAGTTTGCTTTCTCCTTTTTCTATTCCCTTTCTTTAGTGTTACATAGTTCATCGCTCTAATTAGCGTTGGCATGGCATTTCTTGACAATATTTTTTTTTTTCACATTCTAGTTGAACAAACCAACATATAGAGAAAGAGTTGGTGGTTTAGTTCCTTTGGGGAGTAGACAGAACAGCAAAATTCAGAGTCCTGATCAAACATTTTGTAACCGATCAAGAATCGGTGACAGCTCTATCCCTTTTGGTTTCTTTATCCAAAGCAATCTTTAAATCAATAACTTTAGAATGACTCTTTTAAACTAGCTCAATGTCACATAGATGCTAACAAGAAGATGGGATTATATAGAATAGAAAAGATACTCGCTTGCACAGTGTATATCAGTTAAACTACAAAATTGATGTGTATGATTAACTTATGTTTTTTATCCAATTTACAGTCTGTTTAGCTTAATGAAGGGCAAAACATGCTGCTAAGCGGAGATGCCAAAACCTTGCAATTTTCATGAACTGGACAATCATAGTAACTAGCAAAGTCTAGTATGCGGGCGTCGAATCACGTTCATGACAGAAAATCACGCCGAATTGCAATCTTTTTTCGCAAAAGGGAGTGCGGCTCCGGAGCAAATTTAAAGATAAAAGTGAAGTTGTAGATAAGAGGCAATGCGACTCCAGAGTCAAAATTATAGATAAACTTGAAGTGACAACTCCATAGAGATCTCCAATAGAGAAGGACGACAATCAATCTACCCAACCATTGTTCTCATCATCGTAAGTTGCGACAAAAGGAAAAGAATGGAGAAACTTTGAGAAGGGTGGATCGCCGTGTAACAGAGCGCACATGTAGCCATCGATCCACAGGAATCGCCACTCCATCAGTTCACGGTCTTCATGATGGATAAAAGGCGGCACCAATAAATTCTCATTGAATTGGCCCAGTCATCCAGTGCACCGCAGGAAAAAAATTATCCAAAAAATTCTACACCTATTATATCTTTCTAGAATTAATCATATATTTTTCAATTTTATCAATTTTGTCTTAAATATTTTCACATTTTGCTAACGGAGTTTATCCGATTAATTTTGATCGAAATTCGCTCATGTAGATGTCGATCATTCTACATCACACAATCAGTACAATTTTTCATAATATGCTAGTATTTTTTATTATTTATTTATTTTTCTGATTTTTCTTTCTTTTTCCCATTGCTGCTAGGTGAGGCCAACCCTTGCTGAGTCTCATTTGGGTGAGGGGGAGCCTCACCAAGTTGAGCCTCACCAAGCGAGCCTCACCAAGCCATGCCTCACCTGTGGTAGGCAAGGGCGACTCCTACCTAGGCGAGGCCGATCGGCTTAGCCACTAGAAAAGGAATAAAAAAGAAAAAAAGTAAAAAGTAAAAATATGCAAAATTATAAAGTATTAAAATGTTATTAAAAATTGTTTATGTCAGTGCCAACCTTTTTAAATGCTACTACTGGCATCTACGTCAGTAATTTCTGATCAAAATTAGTTAGATAGACTCTGTTGGCAACAGATGAAACTGTTTGGATTGAATTGGCAAATTGAAAAATTTATAACTGAATTGACAAAAACGTAATAAATTTAGGATTTTTTGGACAATTTTCCCTACATCGTATTACTATTAATTTTTTGAGAGCACCTCGAATGGTTATGGAAATTGTAATCATCTATCAAGATATCAGATGCTCTCGCTGATAAAAAGATATCTCAACATGCAGACTTCTTGACTAGAGGTGATTGTTGGGTAGGCCACACCCGGGCTCCAAGAGTAAGCCTGAGCCAAAAATGGGCAGGGTTTGGCTTTATCGTCTGAGAACATCATCTAAATCCCTTCGTTTGTCTCTCAAGCCGAGTGAGCCATCAACAATTGATTGTTGGAGAAATCTTCTTGAAGTGTTTTGAAGTTGACAAAACGTTTCTTTCAGTCTAGTCTGAAGGTTTTGCAGACTCTTCTATTTAAAGTCTGAAAACCTCCGGACAGCCGGACTCAAGACTCAAAGTCTATCCTCATTGTGATCTCTAATCCGTTGAAGAATGGTTATCCAGATCCTGGATGATTCGTTAAGTGGATGACCTTATCAACTGGAGAAGACCTCGTGGCTGGAGAAGACATAACGTAATCCTTGATTGATCGAGATTGACTCGATGATTGAAGATCCGATGGTTGTCTGGATATTCTTGGAAGGTTTTACTTATGGAAACCGAGATCCTGATTGTATGGGCGAACATGATTGATGGGCTATCGACACGTTCCTTTAATAGCTTAATTAATCTTCTTAATCGATTCCGTCCAACGGGTAGATTGGAGGAATTCCTTTAGTAAGTGCCAACGGGTATGATGGCATGAAGGAATATATAAAGAAGACGTATTAGTTGTTGAGTGAGTGTGCGATAGAAAAATTCTAAAGTCTGAAAGCTTCCTGTTATTTAGACAAACTCTTTGAGCGAATCATTTTATTCAAAAGAAAGTCTATATTTGTACGAGACCTTGAGGAGGTGTAGTAAAACATCTATACCGTGGAATCAAGGAAGAGTTATGGTGTAACTCCTCTTTTGTTCATAGTGGAATCCAGCCAATTGGCTGTCAGTGCGGAAGAGTGGACGTAGGCTTAGAATAAGCCGAACCACTATAAACCTTGTGTTTAATCTTCTCTTCCCTTATCTCAGTCTTACTTTGATCGATGATTGTCTCAATTCTATTAACTGTCCAATATTGTGCAATTAACGAGAAAAATATTTATACACCTATTCACCCCCCCTCTAGGTGCTTGTACTAGCTATATTAATTGGTATCAGAGCTCGTGTGCTCACTTTGTTTGAAGTGTTTTACTTCAGAGTAAAAGATCCATGGCTAGTATGTTGGCTCCAAGGGTTTGGTAGAAGGGCAAAGCAACACGAGACCGCCTTACTTTGATGGAAAGGACTACAACATATGGAAGAACAAGATGAAGGCGTTTCTTAGATCAAAGGATCCTCCGGAATGGGACGTTGTAGAAAAAGGAATCATTCCTAAAGCCGCATCATCTGTTTTGAGAAAGAGGAAGGAAACTGTTGAGACCGGCGACATGAGTCGAAGAGAAAATCAAGAGACAAACTCTTGATGCAAAAGCAATCTATTCTTTATATTGTGCTTTATCACCTACCGAATATAACATAATATCTTCTTGTGATACGGCCAAAGAAGTCCGGGATAGATTACACATTACTTATGAAGGAACCGATAGTGTGAAAGAGACCGAGTCAATATACTCCTCGGTCAATACGAAGCCTTCAGGATGAAAATGGGAGAATCTATAACTGACATGTTTAGTCGTTTTACAAATATCGTAAATGGTTAGGAGAATCAAGGTCAACCAGTTTCTGATTCCATGAAAGTAAATAAGCTACTGCGAGGACTCTCCAAAGATTGGAACCACATAAAGACATCAATCAGAGAAACTCAAAGAATCATGCCACTATCTGTTGATGAGTTGGTTGGAACTCTTCAATCTTATGAAGTAGAACGAATCAATGAAGATGAAGACCCTAAAGGTAAGAAATCCATTGCATTAAAATCCAATGATGATTCGATGTTGCAGATTCTCGAAAATGATATGGACGATGAGGAACTTGCTCTCATGATTAGAAGATTCGAAAGCTGAACGAGAAAAGGAAGAAGATTCAATCCAAGGAAACAAGGTTTTCAAAAGCAACAGGCTAAGTCTGTTGAGGATGATGAATCAAACAAAGATGTTGTTTGCTTCGAATGCAAGAAAAAAGGACACATCATACCCAACTGTCCTCTTTTGAGAAAGAAGAAAGAAAAAACTGAAAGTATCGAAAGGCTCTTAAAGCAGAGACCTGGAGTGATACCGAATGTGAAGAAAGTGATGATGATTATGCCAACATATGTCCGATGGCACATCGTTCGTAATCAAACTCCGATTCAGATTTAGAAAGTGAATTCGAGGTAAGTAACTTCAAAATCCCCGTTAAAGTTTCAAAATACATTGATGAATTATGTTTTAGTCTTAAAACTTCCCTTAAAAGAATTTCCGAAATCAAAAAGGAAAATTCTGCTTTAAAACATCAAAAGAACGTTTTGGAAGAAAAAGTGAAATGCTTAGACCAGAATGTTTCTTCTATAAATGAAAGCAAAGATAATCTTTTAAAAGAGAATGCATTTTTGAAAAATGACATTTTAAATATTTCCAAAAGATTTTCTCGGGATCTGAAAAACTTGAAAAAATACTTTCGTTCAAAGACCTTATTTCAATAACTCGGTTTAGGAATGACGCCGAAACTATTCATTTAATCGATTTTCCTAAAGTAAAAGAAAGAATCAAACAAAGACCTTCAAGAAATGCTTACAAAAATCATTTTGAAAGGAACTTTGTAAAACCCAGAGGTCGCAATGCTCTTAAATGTTCTAAATGCAATAGTGCAGATCATTTTGAGAAAGAATGTCTTATGATATGGAGACACATCAATAAAGTCGGGCAAAAACCGTATATCAAACTAACTCAAAAGGACCCAAGAAAATATGGGTACCAAAGAAAGTTTGAGTCTCTTTTTATACGCAAGTCACTATCAAGAAAAAGGTGAAATGGTACTGGATAGTGGATGCTCGAGACACATGGAGATTCAAATTGCTTCATAAAGTTCTCAATCAAGTGAATGGTGGAAAAGTTTCATTTGGAGGAAACAAAGAAAGGAAATATAGTAGGCTTTGGAACCGTGAAGATTGGGAATCTCTCAATAAGCAATGTTTCTTTAGTTGAAGGGCTTAATTACAATCTGCTAAGTGTCAGTCAACTGTGTGATGCCGGTTTTAGGATCAACTTTCAAGAAGGTATTTGTTCAGGAACCAGTAAAGATTCTACTCAGTCATTTATGGGTCGAAGACATGGAAATATCTACCTCTTGGACTTAAAACCAGATGAGTCGCAATGCTTAATCTCAATTCAAGATGAAGCAAGCATGTGGCATAGAAAGCTTGGACATGTTAACATGAAGCGAGATAGCCAAGATCTCAAAGAAGCTTGTTCGTGGTTTACCAAATTTATCATATCAAAAGTCCGATCTCCGTACACCATGCATATTGGGAAAACGGGTAAGAAATTCCTTTAAATCAATAAATCAAGTTTCCACTAACCGTGTAATCGTAGTTTTTGCATATGGATCTCTTCGGACCAACAAGAACACAGAGCATTGGAGGTAAGAAATATTGCCTAGTAATTGTGGATGATTACTCACGATTTACTTGGGTATATTTCTTAGCAAGTAAGTCTGAAACTTTCTCTTACTTTAAGAAATTTGCTAAGATGGTTCAAAATGAAAAGGGATATGTTATTTCAAGTATAAAAACAGATCATGGAGGTGAATTTGAAAATCAGGATTTTACCAAATTTGGTGAGGAATCTGGTTTTCAGCACTTATTCTCTTCTCCATATACTCCAGAGCAAAACGGAGTTGTGGAAATGAAGAATAGATCTCTTCAAGAAATGGCAAGAACCCTCTTAATTGAAAGCAATATCTCTTTACGATTTTGGGCTGAAGCTGTATCAATATCATGTTATATTATCAATAGAGTTTTTCTAAGACCTATTCTAAAAAAAAAACCCCCTATGAACTTTTTAAAGAAAAGAAGCCTATCGTTTCATACTTTCATGTATTTGGGTGCAAATGTTTTATATTGAAAAATGCAAATGATCGAGTTGGTAAGTTTGAAGAAAAGTCAGATGAAGGCATCTTCCTTGGTTATTCAACAACAAGCAAGGCATACAGAGTCTACAATAAGAAGACTCAAACAAGTGGAAGAATCAATTAATGTCAAATTTCAAGATTCGCTCAAAATGAGTCCGTTCGAGACTCATCTCGAAGAATCTGGACTGCTCCGACTCTACAAAGTCTAAATCTCAAGAAGCTCAAACTTTGAAGGACCAAAGAACAAAGTGATTGCTGAAGATTCCAAGTGAAGGAAGTAACCATCAATCGATTCTTTAACCAAAGAATGGAAACATAAGTCCGGTCATCCCAAAGATCTTATCATTGGCGATATCAATGAAGGAATTCGCACAAGATTCAAAAGGCGAGAAGAGTCTAGTCTTTGTGGCTCTTATTTCAAAACAACCCAAGAGCATAGAAGAAGCTTTATCCGATGAAATTTGGATTGAAGCTATGCAAGAAGAACTCGAGACAATTCAGAATTAATGATGTCCGGGAACTAACTTCAAAGCCAAAAGGTAAACTGTCATTGGAGCTAAATGGGTATTCGAAACAAGATGGACGAAAAAGGCAAGGTAGTAAGAAACAAAGCAAGACTCGTGGCCAAGGGATACACTCAAGAAGAAGGGATCGACTATGATGAGACCTATGCACCAAAAGAGCGAGGTTAGAAGCAATTCGTTTATTACTTGCATTTGCTTGTTATAAAAATTTCAGGTTATTCCAAATGGATGTCAAAAGTGCTTTCCTAAATGGATTTATCCATGAGGAAGTTTATGTGGAAAAACCACCGGATTTGAAGACCCAAGGAAACCAGACTCAAAGTATTCGCATTAAAAAAGGCCTTATATGGCTTGAAGCAAGCACCTCGAGCCCGGTATGAAAGATTAAGTAAGTTTTTATTACAAAATGGTTTTGTCAAAGGTAAAGTAGATACTACTCTTTTTATTAAAAGAGAAAGCAAAAGTTTTCTGCTTGTTCAAATATATGTGGATGATATTATTTTTGGATTGTCTAATGAAAATCTGTGCAAGAAATTTTCTAAGACTATGCAGGATGAATTTGAAATGAGTATGATGGGTGAGTTGACCTTCTTTCTTGGACTTCAAATAAAACAACTAGAGGAAGGAACTTTCATTCATCAAGAAGAATATGCAAATGATCTTGTTAAAAAGTTTGGGGGCAATTGCAAGACAGTGATATACCAATGTCAAGTTCCTTGAAGATAGACAAAGATGAATGAGGAAAGAAAGTCGATCAAAACTGTACAGGAGTATCATCGGATCACTTCTTTATCTTACCGCTTCTAGACCCGACATTTTGTTTAGTGTTTGCATTTGTGCGATTTCAATCGACCCAAAAGAATCTCATTTGAATGTTTGCGAAACGTATTATCAAATACATCTCATCAACTTTAAGTTATGGTCTATGGTATCCAAAAAGGAGAGACTTTACTCTTCTTGGATATTCAGATGCAGACCATGCTGGATGCAGAATTGATAGAATGAGTACTTCGGGTACCTGTCAACTTCTTGGAGGTAGGACAGTGTCTTGGTTTTCAAGAAAGCAAAGTACAGTAGCTCTCCACAGCCAGGCGACGAGTATATAGCTCTCGGAAGTTGTTGTTCGCAAATTTTGTGGATAAAACAACAGCTAAGAGACTTTGAAATTAAAGATTCATGCACGGAGATCAACTGTGACAACACAAACGCTATCAATCTCACAAAAAATCCAATTCTTCACTCAAGAGCAAAGCATATAGAGATTCGACATCATTTTATTAGAGATCATGTTCAAAATGGAGATGTTTCAATTCAATATGTTGATTCAAAGAATCAATTGGCGGATATATTCACAAAGCCTCCGGAGAAAATCAATTTGAAACGATTCGCTCCAGACTCAACATTTTAAGGTATGAGGAGATCAAAGTCTAAAAGCTCTCAGACTCAGACTTACAAGACCTTATCTGTAAGTTAGTCTTGTACGATCATCAGACTGTAAGTTAGTCTCTCTCTCTCTCGTATTTTATCTTGAAAAGGTACAATTGTCAATCATGGTTTATTGTTATCTTTAATCGACGCAATTATTGCATCGTTTCCTTTTCGAAAAAAAGAAGTTATTCTTTGAAATGAATATTTTCTCGAAGAAAAAGTTAGTTATTTTTAAAAGGCATCTTTTCACCTTCCATTGTGACGGTTCGCTTATCTCTCTTTATAGTGCTCTGTTTACCCCTCTTTTCTTTACTCTCGAAAACCCTAGAAAGCATCAATCCTCCATTCTCCATTTTCACCTTTGTTTAATCCTTGAAAAAGTTTTCATCTTTCTTGAGAAAAGTCAAGCAAGGAATCTTCCAAAAACTAAGAAGAATGTCGTCCTCAAGAAAGTCATCTAGAATCGCTAACAGGGGACCACAAAGATTGAATGAGGGACCTACGCACTTCGATCTTACTGAAGAAGAAGTTTCTCCTGAACAGCATCCGAGCCCACAACATACTCAGCAGCGTCATCCATCTAGTCCTCAAGGCGCTGTTCATCAACAACAGGAAGAAATCATTGAGGATGCAGATCCTGTAAGAATTCAGACGCCTGCTTTTATTTATAAGCTGTATCGCGCTTTGAAAGGAACAGGTACTCCCTTGACCTATGTCGACTCGTTTCTTAAAGACAAAGGTTATAGGAATGAATACCTCTTTTTGCGAAGAATGGAAAGTTTGGGAATTGCTCGACAAGGGGTGGCTGAGGAATCTCTTGCGAATATCCCAAGTGATCCTCGTGATTGGGGATCGAATCCTGTGGATGGAAATGATGATGATAAGTTGTACACTCAATTTCAGCCAAAAATGGGTGTTGCGGCTAACAGTCGAGGAAAAAGGGGAGAAGTGTTCCAATCGAAGGAACAAGAGGATTTGTACTCGAAATTGCTGAAGCGTGGGGTTATAAACCCTAGAAGTGTGGACTTTGATTTTCTGGATGCGGTGAAGGTGAACTTGAGGGAGAAACTAAGTTACCTTCAACTTGAGACGTTCGTTACGATTCGACAGAGGCCTATCCCCGAACCGACCGCCTATTTCTATTCGAATCTTAGCTTTTGGATGCGGATAGATTCTCTTTGTGTCAAGGATCAAGACTATGTTGTGGATATGAATGTCTTGGCAGATGTGTTAGGAGTTGAAAGAGGAAGATATCAGCCGATCAAGGTTTCGATTGCTCGGGCCACTCTAGAACTTGTGAAGGATAGGAGAACAGATGAGAAGATTACCTATCTAAGGATGAATGCATTCAATATCTTGCTTCACAAGATAGTGATCAATTGCCTCCGGCCAAAATCAACCTCGAAGACTGATGTTTCAAGTTCAGAGGCAAAATTGATGTATGCCATCCTCACTGGAAAAAGGTTTTCTCTTCCTCACCGTCATGTTTCACATGTATAGGGCGATGATGAAGGACAGAGGTCAACCGCCTTATCCAAGCCTTGTAACAAAGTTGTTCGAGACATCGAATATTCAGCCTCCGCAAAACTTTTGTGTTCGATCGTGCGATCATATGGTGGTAGGATCGAAGATGGTGACCAAAATGCGTCCGAAGGAACTGAACAAGGAGTTGGAGAAATTCAAGGAGAAGACTCCAGTCAAATCTCATCAATCCTCTTCTTCAAAAAAGAAAAGGAAATGAGCCATTGATTGCTTCTAAGCAGAAAAGAAGAGCTATTATTGTGGATGATGAAGAAGATGATGATCTCACCATTTCGGCAATAGCTTTGAAAAAGCTAAGTCGTTCTGTTCCAGACTCAACAGAACTTCGTGAGACAGAAGAAGGAGGAGAAAGAGAAGGCCAAGAGGAAAGAGATGTTGAAGAAGAAGCCAGAGAAGAAGAAAGGGAGAAAGAAGAAGAAGCAAGGAGAGAAGAAGAAGAAAAAGGAGATGAAGAAGAAGAAAGAGCAGTTGGTGAAGCAGAGGAGGAACGACCTGGAAATGAAGGAGAACCTGAGGAACTCTCTTCTCTTGTAGGCATAAAAACAGGGGGAGATCAAGAGAAAGGAAGAAAGTCCTCATATCCTGACACAAGTGAAGGAGTCAGTCGTTCTCCTGCAGACCCAGAGGATGTTTATGCCTCTCAATTTCCAGAAGAAGATCATGAAGTTTCAACGCCAAAGCTGCGAGATTATTCAGACATGCCATCATCTGCAAAACGTGCTGAAGCTAGTACGCAGACTGATAACTCAGCCGACTTTCGCAGAATTCTCGATATTCTTTTGGAGATGCGCAGTCAGATTTATGCCTTGGGATGCGAGGTTCAATCTTTGCGAATCTGGTCGGAGTTTCTTCGGTGTCCTTACAAGATCGATCAAAGCCCTATTTGTTCAGATTCAGGCCAATGCCAAGGGTGAGGAGATTGCTCAACTAAAGGAAGACTTGAAAAGGCTGGTAGGGATGGTTCAGTCAATGGAAGATTTCCAGCTTGTTCGTGTTCCCAAGAAATCTTGACTTCATTCCATTTTCATCTTAACCCTTTCAATGCGACAAAAAGGGGAGAGATGCAAGAGATTTGAACAACCTTTACTTTTGAACAACTTTTTTTTTGGTTTGTTTGATTTGGATTGATGTTTAACCTTAAACTTTGTGTGTTTAAATCTCTGGATTTGGTTTATTGCTATTGACTTGCTATTAATATCTTATGGATAGTTTATTCGAGACTAACCTATTTTTCGTGGTTGCAGATTTTAAAGTTAGCCATTTATCTCTATAAGATATGCACATATGTTTGAGATATGTTTTGCAGGTCAATGTTGTCCAAATCTGCAGGAAAGTTTTGTCACCATCAAAAGGGGGAGATTGTTGGAGAAATCTTCTTGAAGTGTTTTGAAGTTGACAAAACGTTTTTTTCGATCTAGTCCGAAGGTTTTGCAGACTCTTCTATTTAAAGTCGAAGACCTCCAGGACATGTAGACTCAAGACTCAAAGTCTATCCTCATTGTGATCTCTAATCCGTTGAAGAATGGTTATCCATATCCGGATGATTCGTTAAGTGGATGACCTTATCAACTGGAGAAGACCTCGTGGCTGGAGAAGACATAACGAAATCCTTGATTGATCGAGATTGACTTGATGATTAAAGATCCGATGGTTGTCTGGATATTCTTGGAAAGTTTTACTTATAGAAACCGAGATCCTGATTGTATGGGCGAACATGATTGATGGGCTATCGATACGTTCCTTTAATAGCTTAATTAATCTTCTTAATTGATTCCGTCCAACGGGTAGATTGGAAGAATTCCTTTGGTAAGTGCCAACGGGTATGATGGCATGAAGGAATATATAAAGAAGACGTATTAGTTGTTGAGTGAGTGCGCGATAGAAAAATTCCAAAGTCTGAAAGCTTCCTGTTGTTTAGACAAACTCTTTGAGCGAATCATTTTATTCAAAAGAAAGTCTATATTTGTACGAGACCTTGAGGAGGTGTAGTAAAACATCTACACTATGGAATCAAGGAAGAGCTGTGGTGTAACTCCTCTTTTGTTCATAGTGGAATCCGGCCAATTGGGTCGGTGCGGAAGAGTGGACGTAGGCTTAGAATAAGCCGAACCACTATAAACCTTGTGTTTAATCTTCTCTTCCCTTATCTCAGTCTTACTTTGATCGCTGATTGTCTCAATTCTATTAACTGTCCAATATTGTGCGATTAACGAGAAAAATATTTATACACCTATTCACCCCCCCTCTAGGTGCTTATACTAGCTATAGCATTGATCACCTCTATTCACGACAATGAGTGAGAAGGATGCCTTCACAACTCGAGAGTGCCACGGCTTCTTGATTTCACCAAACCAGGTTCCTCCAATGACATGTTGCATATCAATCCAATTGCCTAGAGTATCAATTGGTTTTCCATTCTCTTTCTCTCCCTTTCTAAGTCTCGACCTTTTTTCGTCTCTTCAACTTTTAGAAGGGGTGGATTTGACCTAGATCTCTTCATTCCCTCCCTAGTTGCTTTCTACGTTGGCGCTAGCGATCTTACATGGCACCGTCGGCGTTCATATCAGTGATTTCCGACCAAAATTAGCTAAATGAACTCAATTGACAACAAGTGAAAATGTTTTACAATTGAATTAACAAAATTGAAAGATTTCAAACTGAATTGGCAAAAATGCAATAGATTTAGAACTTTTTGGATAGTTTTCATTGCATCGCATTACTATTTATTTTTTGAGGCCACCCTGAATAGTTATGGAAATTGTAATCATCTATTAAGATATCAAACACTTTCAACGATAAAAAAAGGTATCTTAACATGCAAACTTCTTGACTAGAGTGATAATTGAGGCCACCCTCAATGATTGGGCCTGATATATTGTCCAACCTAGCCAATCACATAAAATTGATCGAGGAACTTTCAAACCGGGCTGGCCCAAGCCAAAAATGGGCGGGGCCGGGCTTTATTATGCAAGAACATCATTTAAATCCGTTTATTTGCTTGTCGAGTTGAGTGAGCCATCAACCATTGATCACCTCTATTTGCGACAATGAGTGAGAGGGATGCCTTCACAATTCAAGAGTGCCAAGGCTCCTTGATTTTACCAAACCACGTTCCTCCAACGATATGTTGCATGTCAATTCAATTGCCTAGAGTATTAATCAATTTCTCTTTCTCTCCCTCTCCAAGTTTCAACCTTTTTTTGTCTCTTCAACTTCTGGAGAGAAGGAACCACTGGGGCTTTGCCCAGTGGCCACCCTTCCAATATGGAAGGGAGAGGTGGGGGGTTCGAATCCCCACATTCTTAAGGGGGGTTGGGGTAGGGACGAATTAGTTTCGAGTATGAGTTTCGACTCCCACACCCTGCAAGAAGGCAGGGCAAAAATTTGAGACTGAGAGTTAGAATAGGAGTAGAGTAAGACTCACCAAAAAAAAAAAAAAAAAAAAACTTCTAGAGAGAAGGGATTTGACCTAAATCTCTCCCTCCCTCCCTAGTTGCTTTCTCCTTTATTTCCTCTTGAAAATTTTCTTACTCTTTTGATTTAGTTTTAGATCTCGGAGTTCCAATTCTTGATCTCAATTCATTCACGTGTAGTCAAATGCATGATTAGACTTGTGTGCCGGAATTCGCTCTTTTGGGGCCTCTTGATGATGCCGGAAGCCAATGAGAGAGGCCGTTTCCCATTTAATGTACCTTCCAGGAGCTTATTTTTCTTCTTATTTACTTCTTATTAATCTTGGATATTTTTTTGATTGCATGAATAATATTAACCAGAAAAAGAGGGATATAGTAAAAAAAAAAAAAAAAAAAAATGAATGTGTAATCACCTTATATGATGAGGGTGGGACTAATCGCCGTAGTTAAATAGCATATATAAGGAGTGGCTCCTAATATATCTCTATGATAGTAAAAGAGGCATTAGTGAATTGAATTGAACATCGAACATGAGAAGAGTGTTCTTGAGATATATATGTGAAGATTATGGAAGCACCTTTTAACGTTTTGGTAAGTTTAGCATTGGAATTCTAATATCAAGCATGCTAAGGTGAGAGCATTATTAGGATGGATGACCTCCATAGAAAAAACTATGAGACTCGATATGATTAAGAATGTCATGTACATTTTAATTTAAGTTCAGAAATAATATTGAATATTTTCGTATAGTTTAAGGATTTCGTTGAACATGTACAAAAAATCCATAAATTATATTGAATAAATTGAAATTCAGGGACTATATTACATATTACGTCAAAATTCAATGATCATCTATGTCATTTTTTCTTAACTTTATAATGAATGGAAATTTTTTTGACCAAAAAATTGTTCTCACTGACTCCTTGAAGGTAAGGCAAAATGTCACATGCAATGAATGCACTCTAGGGAAATTCAATGGACGCATTTTTAGAAAACACGTTTGCTCGATTGCTGCTAGAGGTGGAGATTCCTTACTTTATTGGGAATTTTAGTGAATAATACGGACGTTGTAACAGAAAAAGTTTGGTCAACGCATCGGGCGAGGGTTCTGGACCGAATATATCTAAAAGTAGAAGTATGTTGTGTAAGTTTCATAATGTCTATGGGATATTCTTGTAGATATTCACTTGGCCATGTTCCATCGACCCTCAGCAGTCAAAAAGGCCATTGTCGAGACTCGTCCGTGATATGGATTAGTTGAATGAAACAATGGAATCCGTGCAGGTTCGGACAAGCATGTGTGGACCGGCTCCTCGTTTGCCTGGACTCGCTTGGTACGTGCCTTAGGCCGTATCCATCCCACCGGCCATAGCGGGCCACTCGAGCTCATCATCCGGTCTAATGATCGCACCAGTAACGTAGCATCATCGCGTCTTGTCAGCGAAAGATGCTAATAATAAGAGAGCAATTTGAAAGTGGACGAGCGGATCCTATCGCCTCTCCCTTGTCGAAGGCATAGAATCGGTGGAAGAGGAATGGAGGGTTGTCATTTGATTGTTGTCAAATGGCACTCGCGACACGGGCGCGCGATGTGCGAGTGGGGGGTTGGAGTTTATCCCAAAAAAGGGGGGAAAACGATGACGATTCACATGGAGCTCAAGACCCGGACAGGGACAAGTGGACGCCGATGCCACGCCAATCGCCTTATCTCCTCCTCATCACGTATGGAGGAGCCCCTTAGCTACAACGAGCACACACTCTTTCTTGACGGTTCCGTCTCTCTCGTCCTCTCGTCGTCTTTCGTTTTGCTCCCGTGCTCTCTGCTCCGCCCAAAATAATGACCGAATAAGCCCTAGGAGCGATTGCTTACGATTGATTGCGCACTTAAACCACCTCAATATGGTGTTGGTTCTTGGAGATGTGTCGTGTGCGATTCCTCCACTCCCTCTCTTTGCACTCGATCGTGGGGGTTTCGCTTCTTCATATACCTTAATAGGTTTTCATCCAATTCCTTTGTCATCAAGGCTTTCGTCCTTCTATTGAGCTTAGTAGGAGAGGGCACATTAAGACACAAAATCCATGGTGGCTGGTTTTGTGCCTTTCTCACTTTAAAAATTAGTTTAAAGTATGAGATTTTCTCTCACATTTATAGATTATAATCGGCTCCTTATACAATTGATATGAAATGACCTCAATAGTACACGCAACATTTCAACAATCGAGGCGTTTTAGACGAAAACTCAATTTCACTTGCACATAAATTTTAATTATTTTAATTATATGTATGTATATAGGTTCCACCGTTCGTTAACTTAGCATTTCAATTGGTTGGTTAGCACATCTGAGCCTTTATATATTCAATCTCCATTCAAACATGCATCAGCTTCAGCTACTTTGCACTATCCCCCCACTTTGCACTTGTTCTTCAGATCTCATCAACCCTGTCCATGTTTAAGTCTTAAGGATGAAATTTTACTGACTAGAACCACATGATTTTGGTTGCTGTGCACCTCACTTAGTTTAGGACCTTTTCAGTACATTCAACCATACATCGGCTGCTTTGCACCTCGCTTAGTTTTCCTTGGATCCGCATGCGATGTTGGTCGGTGGGTCAAATGCCCAAAGAAGGTTATGATTGATTGGAAATTATGATCGCAAAGCTGGTTCACCTTGTAGTCCATTTGATCGATCATCTCCTCTAAGGTTTACTTTACTTGGTGCGTGGAGAATGCAAAGGTGGCTTCGCCTTCAATCCTCCATCGCTTTGCTTATGATCGTGGAAGGACGGGGGGTGTTTTGGTAATTTGGCCTCCC
Organism: Eucalyptus decipiens; assembly: GCA_014182575.1. Lineage (NCBI taxonomy): Eukaryota > Viridiplantae > Streptophyta > Magnoliopsida > Myrtales > Myrtaceae > Eucalyptus > Eucalyptus decipiens. The sequence goes on along the minus strand of CM024618.1, from coordinate 23,382,476 downwards.
GAAAATATCTAAAGTCGCTCGGGCTCGTTTTCCATCCACGTGCAAATGGTCACTTTCAATGGGGTTGAGGGCCATTGCATTGAATTTATGCGTAGTGACTTTTCGATTTTTAATTTCTTTACGTCCACACAAAAGGAATCGGAAGATAGTTTTTCTTTCCTTTCTTATACTTCTTTCTTTAAAAGAAATTTCACAAAAAATGTATTTTGGTTTGGATGATGATTTTTTTTATACATCGTACTCTAACTCTCGTCTCTCTCTTAAATTTTTATTATTTTTTCACGGAATATAAAAATTGAGTTGCACACTTAAAATTAAACGTTCTCATCTCATCCGATTCCCTTTCCACGGAGCTATATGCACAATGAATAATTAGATGACAATTGGATGGCCTGGAATTTCTTGCATTACTACCAACAATCTTTAAAAGTATTGAGTTGCGCGAATGCCATGGTTATCTTAAATGGTTGACTATGGAGGAGGTCAAAGTACGAGTCAGTCAGCCCCTGACCGTATCCTATGCGTGATCTTCATCAATGTAGGGTTTCCTTTTCATCCCTTTTTGGCATTTCATGAAAGGATTGATTCTCGCTTTTACAGACCGCGTTTCTACATATTTCTCATCTAGTATCGTCGATACAAGTAACTACGTACTTGCTAAAGTCAAAATTGTCCACATTGACTGTGATATGTGCAAGATGTGTGGAAAAAAGCCATGCAAGTCTTATTTAGTTAAGCTATTTACTAATTGTTATTATCAAGTGGTTGGTGTGCACCTAATTCAAGGGGCAATCAGATTGTGTGGATCTTATGTAAGTCCCACTAAATTCAACGAATTACGTGGATTGGGCTCACACGAGATGGATGTGCAATATTTGGGATTCAAACACATATTTTTTTTTTCCCAAAAAGGGTGATGCGAGCCTATCTTGTTGGGGCCAAACGGATGAAAGAAAACCACAATAGGGCCAATTACTTGTTCTTCAAGATTTTAAGTCTCATATCAGGTAGAGAAAGGTCAGAAAGCCAGGAAACCTTTGTTTAGCCCAAAGCCTTTTGGGCCTAAAACTGAAAACTTGGAGGGGCCCAAATGAGAACCGCCCTAAAATTCAAAGCATCGGTAAGTTTGTGTAAGGAGCTTTTCTCCTTCAATTATGCTAAAAGAATCACCCTCTTAGCATACATTCGGATTACTTGCAGCTCGATATACAAGTGGATCAGGTAACCTTCACCAGGATATATGCTTTGATGGAACAACAGAACACTGGGACCGTGCGACCCAAGTAGAATGACAACATGGGTGTCGACCCTTGGACATGTTTCGTTTATCCTCCCCACTTGCTTCTTGAAAGTTGAGAGGCTCATTGCGGACTTCGTGAGGATGAAAGGGTTTGATTTGATAGCCCAAAAATCAGAAGCCGACGGTAAGGGCTGCCTGGTTGCAACCACAACCTTGCACGATGTAACGCGTTCGGAATGATTTTGAAATCTTTTCTACCAGGTAATCTAGCATCCTCAGTGAATAAATCCGGGCACGCGAAAGAAGTTAGGGAATTTACTAAACAAGCGAGACCGTTTAGAGGGAAGTTCCATAGTCACTATCATCCAAAGGTCATACAAAGCCATGATCGACGGGAGTTAAGCTTAATGGATTAAGAAAAACGAGTTTATATGTGAATCGGGTGCACGACGGGAGTTCATCTCATGTGGTTCGGTATCCGAGCGGAAATCTCTTCCTCAAATTTGTCTACGTGATACCCATCATGATATCTAAATCCATCATGTGCATTTTCTTATGCCGATGGGATTTTGAGATACTTGTGCAGCACTTGTTTATAGAGAAAATTACACAATAAATCATAAATTTATTGCATATTCAATCCCAAACATAATTTTGCCAATTAAGTTATAAAATTTTTAAGAATTTATTAATTGAGTCCATCCAACAAATTTTAATCGGAATTGCTAACATGGACGACCGGTAGTAGTATTACGTAGGACAATTGGTGCGGACACAAACAATTTTTTAATTTTTTTTAAAAATGGAATTGTTGAATTTTGTATTTTCTTTCCATCTCTTTCTTCTTCTTTTTTTCCTATCAAGTCTGCCGACCCTTGTTGACCAGCCCTAGCCAATGACTGGTGAGGGTTGGTCAATGACCCAGTGAGGGTCGGTCAGTGACTTTCGCTAGGCTTGGAAGAAAAAAAGGAAAAGGAGAAAAAGAAAAAAAGAAGAAAATGGAAAAAAAAAATATTTTCCACGTTAGACTATTTGCACCATATAGGACAATCGGTGTTCGTATAATTGATTTCGGCTAAAATTGGCCAAAGTGGACTCAATTGACAAATTATCAAAATGTTTAGGAATCGACACAATCAAATGTTTATGATTGAATTAACAAAAGTGTAATAGATTGAAGAATTTTTGGACAATTTTCTCCTTATTTCTCGTGCCATTTACGTACATGTTCCCACGGACCAAGCCGACTTGTTTAGGAACTAATGTCCACAACTACACAAGACTAATGTCAGATATCCACATGGTTCAAGTCAGGCCGATCATGCGCAATGCGTTGTTCTTTTCTTGTCTCCTTTCATTGAGCTTGCGCCTTTCAAAATCTGTCTTTTGAAAGTCACATATGCAAATTTTTTACTCATAAGTTGAATTTTATTTACTCAAATGATTGTACGAAAGAATGCCTTTGTTTTCATAAATTAGGTGAATGGCAAATACATGTCTAGTAAAGATTTCTCCTAGTTTTCAGGCGCAATTAGATAAAAGATGTTGAGAGTTCTTGCAATAAGAATCGCATGTCTTTTTATTTTTGTGGTTTGACAAAATCTAGACATTTTGATATTTACTATAAATGTTTGCCCCATTAACAGCATATGTTAGTGTGTTATGTATGTGTTAGAGCACTTTTGTCCTTATCCAAATATTCTTTGTTTAGGCAATGTTCTTTTCACCTCTTTTTTTAATGGAATATCTGCATATTTTGTTGTTAATTCATATGATTAAGGACCACATATGGAGAGATTCACGTATTGAAGATTGTAAGATTTTGTAAGACAATTGCCAACTATCCTACAAAATTTAAAAGAAAACATGATTTAACATTTAAATATAGAAACATGAAGACTATCTACTAGAATTTGCACAACTTAGTTGAAATCCTTTTATCCAACGTTTGACCCTCTTTCCTTTTGTCACGGCAATGAGAAAATCAAATATTCAGATGACATTAGCATATCCGCATTCCTACCCTGCCGTGGGCTAAATAGCGACAAAGTTGTCGGGCCCAATCGGACGGTTTATAACAATTTTTCCGCGTGAAAGGCTAAAGCTTGCGGCATTGTACAAAGGAAAAATTGGGTGGAGAAGAGGCCAAGTTCAAAGCAATGAGCAAATTTTCAAATGATTTACATTCGAAACATTCCCTGATTGTGGAAATTGAGTTATGCTTGTGTCAAATATAACGAAGCAGACGGAAAAATAAACATAGGGAGTTTTAGTAATTTTATAGTCATTATTCTGCTTAAATAAATCTAGAAAGCGCTATTAACAATGCTTTTGTAGTCATTATTCCGCCAAAAACCGAGGACCGCTATTATGTCTGTTTTAGTTCCTACATTAGATAAATCTCGTGCATGTCATGGCTTTATGTGACATCCGAATTTTCGCTCGATAAAATAGCAAGCCCTAAAGACTTAACAGTCCACACTATGTTAACAAGCTCATCGTCAAACTACGCCATTCACATCATCATCATGTCATCACTGAGCAACGTCATTTCCACCTCATTCGATGGCGCATCTACATCATCGAGCTGCCACTGCTACCTCATCATCAACACTTCAATGTTGATTTCCATCGTGCGACGTCACCCCGCTTTCCAGTCGACATAACCTTCGGCAGTTGCAAGAATCGCTCGACGATCGGCTCAGATGGCCAACTCCATCTCAGCGTCGCACGTCCATCAAGCCAGCAGCGAGCGACAACAATCCTAGCGCATGGGAGGTGCGTTGGTCAGAGCAGCCCGTGTCGTCTCCTCCCTTTACCGTTTCTTAAGCTGCATGAGTCAACAACAGAAAGTGGTCGTTCTCTCCCTCCGTCACATGAAGACTCGCGTGCTCCCTCCCTACTGCTGCATTTAGCCTCGAGCAACACCTCATCTAACTGCGTGAAATGCCGCAGCAGAGTCAACTTTGAAGACCACTCAAGAGAGGACAACACTGTAAGAGTTTTCTTAATGTGGACTACATTAATTGATATTATAATTTACTGTTTTTACGGCTACTGTAAAACAGGGTTGGTCTAAGGTGAGATATAAGGTTTCTTAATTAGTCTAATATGGGGCTGACTAGTGTGGGCCGAGTTGAGCTTGGCTCGTAATGAGGGAGCCTGGCTGGAAATTCTATAAATAGTGCTCAAGTCTCTCATCTAATCATAATTCTCACTTGTATCCTCACCTAAGGGGCATTTACCTAACGCTACATGTGAGGGGGCCGCCTCATTGAGCCAGTGATATGGAGGGCAATAGAGGAGAAGGACTTGCGCGTGGAACATTGTGTTTCCGCTTCCGCTTCAAGAACAATAGATCCCAAAACAGGTGCGTTAATCTTTCTACTCAATTATGCATGTTCTTGTTCTAGTTATGGAGATCTTGGTTACGCAATTTGCGTCTTATAAACACTGCTTCAAAATAATCGGTGGACGAAGAACAAAAGAGCCAAAGATATAGAAGGAAAAGCTGTCATTTCTCCCCCATCGCATGACCCACATATCCACCCATCCTCTGCACTGTTTCTCTCTAGCCTTCAACTACAGATAACAGAGGAGGTGCAATTGTTCAAGTCAACCATTTGCCAGGTCGCAACCACTATTCATGAGAACCCGAGGCAAGTAGATATCCTTCGTTCTATCCTATATCGATCATTTGTCGTGTGGTGAGAAGAGCTTCCTCAGAAATCCTTTGAATCTAGTGATTCCAGAGATGCTAACACCTAATCGCAAGTTTCAGACAAAGTTACATAGTTAGAAAGATTAATATTTAAGTTGGGTTTGTATATGGTTATAGGAAGGTTATATGTTGAATAGGCGTACATATTTGGACTGAAAGTACTGAAGGCTGAGCCAAAAATAGGAAAAGATTGTCAGGATAGGTTCGGTTTAGTCCGACCTTCAATTTTGCTAATTTTGTATTGACCTGTGTAAGGTGAATGTCATCAGGCGTTGTTCTATGACATACTTTAATTTCATAACTTTTGGACTTCTCGCGACAAAAATATATTTGAAAAACTAGTGAGTTTGAAATCTGTTTTTAAGATTACTGAACCGACCCCACCTTCTTTTCATTTTCCACAAATTTTTCAATCAAGAATTCTAATATGTGTCATTCACGACGATTGTAGAGTACATCCTAAACTACAACATAGTAAATTTTTAGAATTTTTCAAAGTTGTTTGCTTGGCAAAACCCTATTTTGTTAGAGTCTGTCATGTATGAAGATGCCCTATGATTTCAGTCGATTTTCAATAAATGGTGTAGGGTTGTATAGACTGAATTAGGCCTCAGTTCCTTAAGGAAAATGTCTTTGTAGATATTGTCTATCTTATATTAAAGTTTCATAATTTTTTAAACTCATTTATTTAGACAACAATTGTCGTTTTTAAAGGCGCACAAAACGCCTTATAAGGCTAGTATAAGGTCTAGGATATAAAATTCTTCTTACAATTCATATACTATAAGCACAGGTGAGTTTATATTAGTCTAGGGGATTAACGATGATTAATAATTCGTTAGATCCACTCTTGAGTTCCTTATTAGTAGTGATGTCGATGTTCTTTTTAAATTGAATTATGGAATTGCTGCATTATGATATGGATGTGTGACTGGAAATACCATTGATCCTTAAGACGACGATGCCTTGGGTCATAGTAGGGATGTTGGGAGGGCTAACTGTGTTCCTTCAGATGCCTAGAGGTATAACGTATTTCTCTTAGATGTCCTCACGATGTCAGATGGGTGCGAGATGCCCAAGGGTAATGTGGTTCCCCAGATGATGATGGTAGCAAGAATTCTTATCGATTATAACCTTAGTATCTTTAAATTGAGCTACTGAATACATGTTATTGATCTATCATATTATATTGAAGATGTTCTCAAGTAAGTTGATAATTTACTATACTTTATATTGAGGTTTTCCTTATCAATACAGTGATTGATTTATGTAGTATAGTCTGGTGGACAATCTGCTTGTTGAGTTTAGGGTCACTAGTTGTTGACTCTATTATTTCAGATGAATAGAAATATCGATCCCACCTACCTCCATATAGTTTGTTACAGAGTTTTGGCTGACTTCACTTGACATGAGGACGAGTTTATAGACCCTGGTTTCTTAAATACAATGTTTATGCAAATCACATCTCGTATGACTGTGGACATAGGGGCTCCAACGTGGCTTGTGACTCTTGATTTCCTTGGAATGTGCGCCCGCATCAATGGGTGCACGATGGGCCCCCTCCCACTATACAATGACGAACGAGGAAGTGGAGGCAGCCTCGCTAAGTAGAAGGGAGGTAGGAGGATCATTGGATTTTTGGAACTTTGAAGATTTTGATGAAGCTAGGGGGCCAGGGTTAGGCAACCACATGTATAGCCAATAGTACTGGCCCTTTTGAATTCCTCAGTTACCCGACTCGTTGCCTAAGATATATATATATAAGAAATGAAGTTACCCTGTTTGTAAAAGTCCGCATGCATCTTTGGGTCGTTTTAGTCAATTACGCTTATGCATGCTTAAGAAAAAGTGAAATGAATAAGATAATTATGCGATGTTAGCTGTGACGTGTTGGTGGCATCACACTTTCTAAACAATGTTTCAAGAATTATGATTTCAGATTTCAAAGAAATATTATATATGGCCAAGAGGATGAAAATACCCATGCTAAATAATAACACGGCTCCATTAATTTCAAAACTAAGCGTGCATCATTAAATAATAAAAAAATGTGGTACCCAAATGACAATTTCAGGATCTATTATTGCCGAAATCACATATGTATGTATCCTTCGCCGGGCGTTTCTTCCCTTGACGTGATGAGATCCTGCGGTTGCCCAATCCGAGTAGAAAAATTTTCCTTTGCCGATGCGAATCTTATTCCTCCATCGTGGAGAAGATGAATGAGATCCTGCTGTTGCCCAATCCGAGTAGAAAAATTTTCCTTTGCCAATGCGAATCTTATTCCTCCATCGTGGAGAAGATGAGATCCTGTCGTTGCCCAATCCGGGGCAAAAGTGCGACGACCACATAAAGAAATATGGGGTTTTAGTGGGCAAATTTTCCAATACGGAAAAGAATACTCGATACATAATTATTACGTGTCGATGTTCTGATGAAATGCTCATTCAAAAATGGGTAGACCTAGACATACTCAACTCCATGCATAAATCCGTAGGGATAAGCAGGACAACATGCTCACAGAGATTTACATGTCAAATATTCATATGTTGCGAAGGTTCACATATTGAAGCTTTAAATAAAATAAAAATAAAAAATAAAGTCAAGCAAATATCTTCTTTGGGTTCAGCCTCTTCTGTTCATGGTCCGCTCATGCTTTTATATCGTTTGGGTTTGTTCTTTTTCTTTTTTTTTTTTTTTGTCAGTAACGTTTGGGTTTGCTCGGTGAGAAGGAAAAATTATACTATTTAATGTGATTCTTAAATTTTAATTTAATTTATGTTATGATTTTTTATTTTTTTCAATTTAATCCTAAAAATATGTAGTATTATCTATAATCTTAAATTAATAAAATGGTTATAATAAATATTTTTATATAATTTAAAAATTATATTGAATATATATTAAAAAATAATAAATTAAAAATTTATGGATGGATGAGCACTAATCTTGCAAGATAAAAGGCTTGATTTGACAAACCCACAATCAGAAGCCGACAAAAAGTACTGCCCGATGCCACCTCAACCGTGCACTATCCCCGGTCGTTTGGAATTTCTTTATGTCATCTAACCTTAACGAATAAGGATGGACCGACATGGAAAAGGCACAGTTCCATCATCACTTTCGTCCAAAAGTTGAAGCCATTGTCAACACTCAACAGAAGATTAAGCCTGTTCAATTAAGAAAGAGTTTACGGGTGATTGGGTGAATGAGGGAGTTCATCTCATGTGGTTCGATATCCAAACAGAACTCACTTCAAAAATTCATACACATATTTTATTTATGTCGATGGTATGTCAAAATATTTTTTATTATAAGCACTCAACTACTTTTTATCAGATGCAATAGTTCTCTGTTTGTACTCATTAGTAATCATTGGAGACGTGCGTTTTTGTGCTTCAAAAAGCGAAACCTATCGCGTGTTTATGTCTTAAATAGTTCGATCAGTTTTTTCCATCCCGCTATCTACTTTATTTCCCGACAAGACTAACTGTGAAGTCTCCCGACATTTCTTGTCAAGTGGATCTTGTAAATTGTGTTTTGAGTTTTGTGGTCTCTATGGTTGCCCCTCCTTAGTAATTATTGCTTGGGGAAATCCAATAAAGTAAGACTAACAAAGGAGACGAAGATGTTACAGTAGTACTACCGAACGTGAGTGGAGTTAGTATCCGAATAAAGCGGACAATATTCAAGCTTCCAATCTTATTATATGATTTAATTTATTAATCTAATAGACAAGTCTTGGGATATATTGTGGCACACGTTTTCTTCGTCTCTAATGATATCATGTCCCTCGTCATTCATACATCATCGTTCATGGTTCGCTGGAATGTCCTTGTCCTACCGACCCGGTAGCCTAGTCATCCCTGAGCATATCTCACCGCATAAATCAAAGCCATAGTTGTCTTTTTCTACCCACCTGCTGTACGAAGTCGGTCGCATGTCACGCCACGTCTAACGAAGGACACAGAGTTGAAGAAGACAAAGCTCGAAAGGATTCAACAACCGTGGCCGATGAAGAAACCGGAGCTCATCTTTATCCCGGCACCAGGCGTGGGTCACGTCATCTCGGCCCTTGAGTTTGCGGCCCGCTTGCTCGGCCACGACCCCCGAATCTCCATCACCGTCCTCGCAATCAAAGCGCCCTTCAGCTCCCACTTGGATGCTTACACAAAGTCCCTCGTCGCCTCGCAGCCGCGCATTGCCCTCATCGACCTCCCTCCCGTCGACCCACCACCGCCCGAGCTCCTGCGCTCCGTCGAGCACTATGTCACGGTCTACATCGAGAGCTACATCCCGCACGTCCAGAGAGCAGTTGGGGAGATACAAAGTTCCCGGTCCGATTCCGGGTCGGACCGGTCCGTGGCGGGGTTCGTCCTGGATTTCTTCTGCACGTCCATGATTGACGTTGCCGACGGGTTCTCGCTTCCTTCTTACATTTACCTTACCAGCAACGCGCACTTCCTAGACCTCATGTTCCACTTGCCAGCTCGACACGACCAGATCGGGAGAGAGGTCCGACTGTCCGATCCGGACCTGCCCCTTCCCAATTTCACAAACCCAGTTCCGGTGTCTGTCTTGCCGTCGGCGGTGCTTGACGGGGAAGCCGGCGGCTATGCGGCCTACGTCAAGCTGGCTCGTAGGTTCAGGGACGTCCGGGGAATCATGGTGAACACGTTCATGGAGCTGGAGCGGTCCGCCCTCGGCTCGTTTTCTGGAGGAAGCTGGGACGGGCCGGCCGTGTATGCGGTCGGACCGGTGATCGACCCGAAGGGTGTGCCGGATCCTTCTCTGGACCGGGCTCACTGGGAGAAGATCCGGGAGTGGCTCGATGAGCAACCGCCGTCCTCGGTGGTGTTCCTGTGCTTCGGGAGCTTGGGGAGCTTCGATGGGGATCAAGTGAAGGAGATCGCTTCCGGAATCGAGCGAAGCGGGCATAAGTTTCTGTGGTCGTTGCGTCCGGAAAGTTCACAGTCGCAGCTTCCTTTGGGATTCCTGGAGCGAATGCGAGGAAGAGGGATCATATGCGGGTGGACCCCACAGGTTAGTCTTTAAGTCTTTTTAATTAACAACTATGTATATATCGTTGGTAATGTCTCGTGCTCATTGGTTAAAAATGACAATCTTTTCAATAAGGTAAGAAGGGAACAAATGTCGTGTAAGTCAATCACATTGTAAAAAGAGAATTGATTACGTGACAGTTGTTAATTTACCGTTAAGATAATAATATATTCTGAATCACAAAAAAATCAAATAATAAATTATTATAGGATCCGCTCTTTTAAGAATTTATGACTTACAATAAATTATTATTCTCACAATAATCCAAAAACTGTTAACTAGTCAAATCCTTATAAAAACATGTAGGGTTCTACTAAAAAAATACAATGTTTTTATATAATCTATACCGTTATTGATTTTGTCTATCATATCACTAGCAAAATTAAATCTATATAATATTTTCTTGTTTTTGTGTGAAATATGAGTAAATCCGTGAATAGGTGTCGATGGGACTGAAACATAATAGGGCGAGTATAGGGAAATAAATGTCCTTCGTTCGACCCCCCTCCTCGATTATTTGAAGGATAAAAAGTTAATATTTTATCAATCATGTGCATTTCTAGGTGAGGACTGTTAAATCTTGTATTGCATTTAATCTGTCTAAATATTTGTTGATTTATGGAGTAGATAAAAAGCAAGTTAAAATTCGAATAAATGACTTGAATACAAAAGAATTTACATCAATGGTGTCGTATCCCTAGTCTATCCAAAATACCTATTTGTTTTTCAATTGCTGAATTAATCTTGTTATTTGAGAGCTTTATATGATACTACATGGATGATCTAACATGGTAAGCTAATCCTAACTTTTTAACAATGAGATTCTGTTTAAGCTATAGTCTCATTTATGATGTTTGATGTAGTTTTGATGAACTTCCGCCTCCCACACGATATCTCAATTCATAAAAAAGGGCACATGGTCGATAGTAAAATAATCAGCATGCATTAAAAAATGTATCGAAGTATGATCAACTAAAAATACTTTTATTTTAATTTACATTCGGTTATGTAATTCTTAGAGGTGTGCATATGCTAAACAGCTTATTGGGTCCACCCAAGCATAGTCGGCCCAAAAGGCAAAATGAGTGGGCCTAGTAAATTTCTCATTTGATTCTCACACACTTGGCTGCGGAATTGGCTAGTTCAAACTCGATCAATTCATATAGAATACTTGAATTTTTTTTAAATCACAAGAGGACCTGAGCAATATTCAGTCCAAGTACTTGGCTCCATCGTTCAGCAATTAGACTTGGTCATTGGGCAGGCCTACGGAGGATTGGGCCGGTTCTCCTCAGGCTCGAACCTTTAGAAATCCCACCGAGGCTTGGACTTGCAGGCCCGAGCCTACCCAAGGGAAAAATATTGTGGGTCCGGAACATCCCATGTGTGCTTTTTTTTCTTTTAATATTTCAGAAAAAATTTAAAGAATCATGAAAAATAGATGATCAATAAAATTAGGGTCTTGTGTTATTTTATTTTACTACTCTATCTATGAGTCTATTTCTATTCTACAGTAGAAAATTGAGCTTATTTTATCCGGTTAGAGTTTTATAAATGTTAAATGTCAAAGAAAAACTTATTAATAAAATATAATTCATCAATAATTTAATAAATATATAGAAACGCCGGCCCCTAGGCCCTTACCCAGGCGTAGCTTGCTCACTAACAGGACCTAAAGTTTTTGCTAGGCTGAAAATAATGGGCAGGCAGGCATGTTGCTCGCCCATTGATCAAGTCTACTAATAATTATCTAAAATAAAAAATTGCCACAACATTAATATTATTTGGTGTAAACGTATGAAACGTGATATTTTTCAAATGCTCTTTATTTTTCAGTAGATAACACAAGAAGTAAACGCAATTTAGTAGTTAGATATTGATTAGGACATTTTTCTTGTAGACTTTCTTAGCTCATAACTGAATAGGCAAGTTTCGACCAAAAAAAAAAAACTGAATAGGCAAGTGCCTATCATAATGCGTTATACTATCACTGACATAGGTGGAGGTGCTGGGACACGCAGCCATTGGTGGGTTCGTATCTCATTGCGGTTGGAACTCCATCTTAGAGAGCTTGTGGTATGGAGTGCCGATCGTGACATGGCCCATATATGCAGAGCAGCAGCTGAACGCCTTCACGATGGTGAAGGAATTGGGCTTAGCGGGGGAGCTGAGGCTGGACTACAAGGGGCAAGGCATTGGTGGCCATCTGGTGCCAGCGGAGGAGATAGAGAAGGCCGTCGGACGCTTGATGGGCGACGGTGCCGCAGAGACGAGGAAGAAGGTGAGGGAAATGAGGGAGGCGGCGAGGAATGCTGTGAAGGAAGGTGGGTCTTCGTATGATTCAATCGGAAGGTTGATTCAAGACTTCATCAATAGCATTGAATAAAAAGGTCAATTGTAACCGTCATGTATATGTCACTTTGATCATGCTGTCCTTTATTTCTTGCTAGCAATATGGTCCTGCTCTTTTGTTTAACAAACATCCTTAGTAATTTGTCTGAAGTTTATGAAATTACCATTTGACTTGGCGGGTGGAGTGCATTGGACTTGATTCTAATTTCGCATCGCTCACTAGAAGAATAAATTTTAGCAAGTCATTGTATTTGTTTTGCTTGTCAACCAAGATGGCGGAGCTATAAGTTACTAACAATTTACCTAGACTGATGAGTTATGAGCTTCTCATGACTAGATTAATGATATGGTGAGCCTTATTTAATTGATCTAACACAAGCGAGACTCCTAATACATTAGTTCCTCTGCTTCTAGGTAGATGAACTTGTATTTAGCTGTTCCTTTATTAAATTCCTTCTGAGGAGATGGATGACTTATGATGCATTGGATGATAGATTGAAATCAACCCGAGAAAAGAATCAATAAGATGTTATTCATATCCTGAAGCAAACACCTCTATTGTTGAAATAGAAAGGCATTTATACGGCTTAAGGACATAGAAATAACCAATTATATGCATGAAGCAGTAAGCTTGCATTTTGCGTTTACATTCACACTGGAATAAACTCAAAAGGAATTAAAATTGCAACAGGAGAAGTCAAATCCTCTTCCTAATCCTACATGCCATGCCTAAAATACTTCTTTTTGACAACACATAACTTGGATAATGCATTCATCATGTCCATGCACTCAATTGGAAGTTTTTCCGAGCAGAGGACTCCAATTCTCATTATGTCAACAATGTTTTCCTCAAATCTTACCGTGTCGGCATTATTAATTTGGCAATCACCGATCCTTGCAGGATACTCCACAAATAGTAGTGAAGGGTCTAGGAACTTCACCAAGCTTTCGTGCTGAGCAGTCTTGACGAATTCATGGAGGGTCCATCCATCTTTGAACATAACTTCAGTAGGTCTTATTCTAGTGAACATCTCAAGCAATAGTATTCCAAAGCTGTGCACATCTCCCTACAACGATGAAGTATCCGAGGCCATATTCTACAAAGCAACATCGGCTTTGTCGTGTCAGATGGGTACTTAGCTTTGGAAATCCATTTTCTTCACTAGAGTTTAGCATTTTGAATAAGTTGTTAATTTGGACCCATATGAATAGAAAGCAAAAGGATTAACATACTTGGAGCCACATAGCCAATGGTTCCTTTTAATCCACTAGAGCTTTCTTGACATTGAGAAGCTCCTTGGTTTGTGCTTCCACGAAGAAATCATGCTAGCCCGAAATCACACACTCGAGCTACCATGTCGTGATCAAGAAGAACGTTGCTTGGCTTTAGGTCGCCATGTACAATGCTTGTTTAGCAATGGTGGTGAAGATATTCAATGGCAGAAGTTGCATCAATGGCAATGTCTAATCTCTAGTTGAGACTAAGCTTTGGCATGTTGAGTGGATTTTCGCTGGGGTGCAACCACCAATCTAGACTACCATTTCCATCAGGCCATACACTAGAGCCTTAAATTTTGCGCCTTTGAAATTAATGATTGAGCAAATAGTGATGATGTTGACAAGATTTCAGTGGCGTACGTTTCTTAGCGCTTCACATTCTGCCAAGAAACTCTTAAAAGCCCCCTTTTGATTTAGGTTGAGCACTTTCACCACCACCAATCGATTTCCATCTAGGATTCTTCAATACAAAGAGTTATGGCTCCCTTGGCCAATCAAATTAGATGGTGAGAACTCATTAGTCGCTTGACAGAGCTTTGCATAGAAAACCTTTGGGAAGTGCTCTTCAGTTGGCAATGCCAGGCTAGGTCTCGTCGTAGATTCCCTCCTCCCGTATAGAACAGCAACGAAGCATGTCAACATGATTAAAAACGAGATAGTTACTACGCTAGATATTTTCAATTTTGGAAGCTTTCTTCGCTTCTTCATGTCACAGACTTTTCATGCAGGAAGTCCAAGTTCCTTGATGCCCCCACATAGTTCTTCGTTTCCCATTATTGATATGTGCTTCGTATCTCTGAAAATCCCCTCCTGCGTTACCTCTCCTTCAAGGTTCTTAAAGGATAGATTCAACATTTCTAGCATAGTGAAATTCTCGAAATAGATGAGACTTTGACCGGACAATTTGTTTCTTGAGAGATTGAGGTACTCAAGGCCAATCAAGATCCTTAAAGAAGGCGATATACTTCAAAAAAATTGCCGACCATGTCCAAGCTTACCAGCATTGGGCACTAGAAAAAAGTGCTTGGTATTTCTCTAGTCAACCTATTGTGAGAGAGGTCGACTTGCACAATTTGGCTCATACTTCCCACTTCAAGAGGTAATGGCCCTGTTAAGGATTTTCCAGCAACTCCAAAATGGAGGAACAGAGAAGAAAGGCCGATGACCTCTTTGGGTATTGTACCGTTAAGGTTGTTATTTGATAACCCCAGTGCTTGCAATTGTCGACAATGTCCAAGGCTAGGGGAAATGTCACCTTCTAATTAATTATATCAAAGGGACAAGCGAAGCAATTGGGTAACGTTTCCAAGAGAGGAAGGAATTGCCCTTGAAATACTATTACCCCATAGGTAAATATAGGTCAAATTTTGGAGCTTACTAATGCCATGGGAAATCTCACCACCGATGCTATTGTTGTATAACGCCAAGATCTGTAAACCATTCAGCTTCTTGATTTTGGAGGGATATTTCCTGTGATCCAGTTTGATGCCAAGCAATGTAAGCAAGTATTTCTCCTCTCAATTTGTTGTAGCCGAATTCTAAATATTTCAATTTAGTGCAGTTGGTTAAAGCGGTGAGGAAGCTTAAGCCGTCAAGTCCTGTTTGTAACTGGTTTACACTAAAAGAAATTTTCTAAGATCCATCAAGTTTCCAATATTGGTAGGCACACTCACCGTAAAGCTATTAAATTCGAGATATAGCTCTCCAAGTCTAGTAGCATTAGGCAGCGAATGTGGCACTAGCCCTAAAAATCGATTTTTCCCAAGGTAAAGAAACTGGAGATGTGTCTTTACCAAAAAAAAAAAGAAACTGGAGATGTGGAAAATAGTTGCCAAATTTTAAAGAGATTTCACCATATAGGCCGTTACCATTTACAGCAAGGGAGAGAAGTGATGTAAGGTTGTATATAAAAGAAGGGATGCATACTGTTAATTTATTAAAAGCTATGTAAGAATTCTAATCTTGAGATGCTTCCGAGCTCAGCTGGTATTCGACCTCTTAGGTTATTTTGTTGCAACTCCAACTTTACAAGTGAAGATCCATTCCCCAACCAATTTGGAATTCCCTAGTAATATTGTTCCTTCCGACGACAAAAGCAATGAGTTCTCTCTCAACTAAATACCGAAGCTCATCAGTTATCCTCCTGCTAAGCCGATTAGAGCTCAAATAGAGTAACTGCATACTTATGCAAGATGATAAATTCCATGGTATCTTTCCTCCAAGTTCATTGTTGAACAGGACTAACCTTTTCAGTCTAAACAACCTTCCGAAATCTTCTAGAATGTTGCCTCAGAGTCAATTGGCCCTCAGATCAATTCGTCTCAAGAAGGTGAGATTGCCTATGTCAAGAGGTATTGCGCCAACAAGCTTTTAATTCATCAAGTCGAGGGCGGTAACTCTTCCCGCATGGTGACGATTGCAAAAAACTCCTGACCAGTTGCAATGACTAATGGACTCCTACTAGGAACTCATGATCCCTAAAGGATCTTCAATCATCTTGTCCTTGATGGCAAGCAATGCCGCCCTGTCCATTTCATTTCTAGGATAGGAAGCATAGGTAATACAAGTGTTGGAGTGAATTTGATATACGAAGAGAATGAGGCTGACAAAAGCTGATATTGAACTCATTCTCAAGTTTGGCATAATTGCTTCCATACTTGATCTGTTAAGACAGAGACAATAGGAAAGACTAGATGTTGATCTTCATAAGTTCTAACCATAAGCATTAGATTGACTGTTAAAATTCGGTGCATCCAAAGGCCACGGCTTTTCGTCCACCCAAAAACTGGACTTTTGTTCAAATTAGCTTAACTTTGGATGATACTGACAACCAAAACCCAATTTGATGCATAGGCAATTTCTAAAAATATTTTTCATTCATTTATTTTGTGAACGATACAAGCGATTATTTTTTAAAAATGTTTTTAGATCATTTATTTTTTACAAAATAAATGGAACCTAAGTTAAATCTTAATTACCTAAACAATAGTAGGAAAGAACACCTTTGAATTTCATAACATTTGAACCCCCCCCCCCCCAAAAGAAAAATGGAAATTCAACATGTGGGAATCTTAGACTTTGTACAACTTAGTTGGAATCCTTTATGCAGTGTTTGAGCTCAATCCGTTTCTCACGGCAATGAGAAAACCTAATCCTCATAAGATAACATTAGCATAACCTGCCGTGGGTTGAAGGGTGACAAAGTTATCAAGCCCAATCAGACGTTTGACATCAACTCAGACAATCGGACGGACTGCAATCATTGTCCATCAGTGGTTGACGATGATTGTCAATCAACGAGCTCATAAATTGATTAGACCATTTTTCCATGTGAAAGGTTAAAGCTGGTGGTGCCGTGGAAGGAAATGGACATTGGGCCCACTTCAAAGCAATGAGCAAATTTTAAAGATTTTGTTTTGAAACTTAGCTATGATTGCGTCTAATATAGAGGAGCGAATTATGGAAATTTTTCCAAGAATGATAAAGAATAGGAGCACATACGTCTAATTTTTTAATCTAAAGTTTAATCAAAGTTGAACGTGAATTTAGGTTATACTCATGATGAGATTTTCAATGATACCCAATACACCTAAACCAAAAAGGTGGATATCAAGATATCGTAATTCTTAACGGCGACTATCCAATTGTGGGGAGTCACCGTGTGAGAGATATTGATCCCTATCTCAAGATAGATTTGGGATTCAAAAATCAATTCATAAATTTTATTTATACAGTGATACAAGATACTATTATAACGTATTTGTGTACGAACTATTCATGTAACTATCTTACAATTATTCGCAATAACTTTGAGATTTGATTTCGTAAATTATTATTATTAACTTTTTTTTACATTCCCAACATTACTTGGAAAAACAGAAATGGAAAGTGAACCGCGATTGGACCAATTAATGTTGAGAAAATTTAGAAGTTGGGAGACCTTTGTTGAGCCCACAGCCTTTTGGGCTAAATTTAAAACTTGAGGGGCCCAAGTTAAACCGCCCTAAAAGTGATGGCATTGAAAGTTTGTTAAGTAGCTTCTACAATTTGAGAAATCTACATGACTAAATTAATACATGGATAAAAAAAATATAGCCACAACGAAGTTTAAAATAATCATAGTCTAAAACAATCACGAACTTTAGATGAAAAGTAGCAAGCAATCTAGCTCGTTGAATTGGAAATAAACGTTGCTGGATGAGAACATGAGTTTCTTTCCAGGTGATTGGAGTGATTACTATATGCACCTTAATCTCGATCATCCACGTGGGTCCTATATGATGGCCACTCTGCTCAATGGTTGAGATGGAGCTAGTTCACATGATATGGGTCCATATAAATTTTTTTCAGGAGATAAATGCATCATACGGACCACTAATTCCATCTTATTTATTGTTTCCTCGGCACAATTGATCATAAGATGATCAGTTCATCTTAGCTTGAAGATGGCAGACCACGTCAAATTTGGATTGTGTCACCTTTGGATTTGGACTAGATTGACTTAATTAACTCATATTGACTTGTCTAGTTCATGCAATACAATGACATTTATTCACAGTCGATCTAACCCACGCTCAACCCAAATCTACTCAGACAACTACATTTTGAGAGTGTATTGTTTAGGTCACACTGCCACCACTGCCACATGGCTTCTATACCTGTTGAATCCACTTTGACGTAGGCCAAACGAAATTAGCAAACAATAGACTTGAAATTTTTAAAAAGATAAAAATTATAGATCTAAATTAGCAAATTACTATTTTATGTGGCCAAAAAAATATTAAAGCAAACTGTCAATGATCTAAGTTTGATTTCTTTCGATGAAAATGCACTAAACTTTCAATTTCCGCAATTGATGCACTTGACTGGAATTCGATCAATTTTTTTGACAAATTGTTGATGGAGCGGACACATGGCCAGGTGGCATGTCATGAACATGGTGACGCCATGTTAGCAATTCATATGAAAAGGTGTATTTTGGCCAACGTACACAATATGCAAAAAGATTGAAATTTTAATGGATTGACTGAAAGTATCAAGTTCAGTGATCTAACTATAAATACCACCGAAATTCATTAGCCACGGACGAAATTCACCTAGCCACTGCCTCGTCGTATTCTTGTCCGAACTAATATCCATATGTTGTCCCCACCACCCGTCGCAACCTTCCTCCCCAATCACTGTCATTCTTCGTGTCCTTTGTCGGTGGAGGCGGCCTAAGAGGAGAAGGAGGATTTGGAGATTTGGTCTCCTTCGCCGGCCGTTTCTTCCCTCGACAAAGGAGACAAGCAAAATTTTCTCCTTTTCCAACACGGATCTTGCTTCTTCCATCATGAGGAAGATTTCCTGCCGTTACCTAATTCGAGGCGCAAGCTAGACTCGGCAACCATCAGGGAAAGAGAGATGGGTTTTCAACGGGCATATTTTCTAATATGAAAAAGAATGAGCAAAACAGACATTTATTACGTGTCGATGACGTGGCAGCCATTGGACGCTTGATGGGCGGTGGCATTGCAGAGACGAGGAAGAAGGTGAAGGAAATGAGGGGGGCCTCTAGGAACACCGTGAAGGAAGGTGGGTCTTCGGATGATTCTATCGGAAGGTTGATCCAAGACTTCATCGAGAGCATTAAATAAAAAGCTCAATTGTAACCATCATGTGTATGTCACTTTGATCTTTGCTCTGTCCGTTTTTTTCTTGCCAAGAATGTGTCATGCTCCTTTGTTCGACGAACATGCTTACTAATTCGTTTGAAGTTTATGAAATTACATTCGAGTTGGTGGGTGGTAGGCGTTGGACTTGATTCTAATATTGCATCGCTACTATTTAGCAAGTCATTGTATTTGTTTTCCTCGGTTACCATGATGACGGAGCTGTAAGTTACTGACATTTTACTTTGATGAGTTATGAGCTTCTCATGACTAGATTAATGATCCGGTGAGCTTTGTTTTAATCGATCCGATACAAACGAGACTCCTAATACATCCGTCCTTCTGCTTCTAGGTAAATGAACTTGCATTTAGTTGTTCCTTAATTAAACTCATTCTGAGGAGATATTGACTTATGATGCATTGGATGATACATCAAAATCAACCCAAGAAAAGAACCAGTAAGATGTTATTTTTTTCCTGAAGCAAACACTTCTATAGTTAAAATAGAAAGGCATTTATTTGTCTTAACGATATAGAGATAACAAATTCTTTGCCTGTCATGGAAACATGAAGCAGTAGACTTGCATTTTGCGTTTACATTCACATTAGAACAAACTGAAAAGGAATTAAAATTGCAATAGGAGAAGTTAAATCCTCTTCCTAATTTTACATGCCACACCTGAAAAGCTTCTCTCTAACAGCACATAACTTGGATAATGCATTTGTCATGTCCATGCGCTCAATCGGAAGTTTCACTGAGCAGAGGACTCCGATTCTCATTATGTCAGCAATGTTTTCCCTCAAATCTTACCATGTCGGCATCACTAAATTGGCCATAGCTGATCCCTACATGATGCTCCATGGATAGTAGTGAAGGGTCTAGGATCTTCACCAGGCTTTTGTGCAGAGCAGTCTTTACGAATTCATGGAGGGTCCATCCATCCTTGAACATAACATCAGTAGGTCTTATTCCGGTGAACATCTCGAGCAATAGTATCCCAAAGCTGTACAGATCTCCCTGCAACGATGAAATACCACCGAGGCCATATTCTAGAAAGCAACATCGGCTTTGTCATGTCGAAGGGTACTTAGTTTCAAAAATCCATTTTCTTCACTACAATTCAACATTTAAATAAGCTATTAACTTGGACCCAATATGATTAGAAAGTAGAAGGATTAACATACCTGGAGCTACATAGCCAATGGTTCCTTTTAACCCACTAGTGCTTGCTCGACATTGAGAAGCATCTAGGTTTGTGCTTTCGCGAAGAAATCGCGCTAGCCCGAAATCACACACTCGAGCTACCATGTCATGATCAAGAAGAACATTGCTTGGCTTTAGATCACCATGTACGATGCTCATTTGGCAATGGTGGTGCAGATATTCAATGGCAGAAGCCACATCAATGGCAATATCTAACCTTTGTTTGAGACTAAGTTTTGGCATGTCAAGCTGATTTTCACTAGGGTGCAACCACTGTTCTAGACTACCATTTCGCATCAGGTCGTAGACTAGACCCTTAAATTCTGCGCCTGTGAAATCAATGCTCGAGCAAACGGTGATGATGTTGACAAGATTTCGATGGCGTATGTTTCTTAGCGCTTCACATTCTGCCAAGAAGCTCTTAAAAGCACCCTTTTGATTTAAGTTGAGAACTTTCACTGCCACTTGTCGATTTCCATCCAGCATTCCACTGTACACAGAGCCATGGCTCCCTTGGCCAATCAAATTAGATGGCGAGAAGTCATCGGTTGCTTGGCGGAGCTTTGCATAGGAAACCTTTTGGAAGCGCTCCTCTGTTGGCAATGCAACACTAGGTCTTGTCCTAAATTTCCTCCTCCAATACACAACAACAACGAAGCATGTCAACACGATTAGAAACAAGATGGTTACTGCAATAAAATTTTTAGTTTTGGAAGCTTTCTCCGCTTCTTGATGTCATGGACTTTGCATGTGAGAAGTCCAAGTTCCTTAATGCCCCCACATAGTTCTTTGTTTCCCATTATTGATATGCGCTTTGTATCTCTGAAAATCCCCTCCTGTGGTACCTCTCCTTCAAGGCTATTAAAGGACAGATTCAAAATTTCAAGCAAAGTGAAATTCTCGAAATAGATGGGAATTTGACCGGACAATCTGTTTCTAGAGAGATTGAGGAACTGAAGGCCAATCAAGGTCCTTAGAGAAGGCGGTATACTTCCTTCAAAAAAATTGCCTGCCATGTCCAAGCTTAC
This sequence comes from Eucalyptus decipiens, assembly GCA_014182575.1. NCBI lineage: Eukaryota > Viridiplantae > Streptophyta > Magnoliopsida > Myrtales > Myrtaceae > Eucalyptus > Eucalyptus decipiens. The sequence continues at coordinate 23,360,941 of CM024618.1, read as the reverse complement.
CAGCATCAAGCACTGGGACAAAGTGCTTGGTATTTCTCCAGTCAGGCTATTGTCAGAGAGGTCGACTGCCACAATTTGGCTCATATTTCCCACTTCAAGGGGTAATGGCCCTGTTAAGGAATTTCCAGCAACTCCAAAATAGATAGAAGAAAGGCCGATGACCTCTTTGGGTATTGTACTGTTAAGGTTGTTATTTGATAGCACCAGTGCTTGCAATTGTCGACACCGTCCAAGGCTTGGGGGAATGTCACCTTCTAATTGATTATATTGAAGGAACAGGCGAACCAATTGGGTGATGTTTCCAAGAGAGGAAGGAATTGCCCCTGAAATACTATTATCCCCTAGGTAAAGATAGGTCAGATTTTGGAGCTTACCAATGCCATGGGGAATCTCGCCGCCAATGTTGTTGGTGTCTAACTCCAAGATCTGTAAGCCATTCAGATTCTCGATTTCTGGAGGGATATTTCCTGTGATTCGGTTTTTTGCCAAGCTTAAGATCTGAAGCGTATTCGTGAAATTGGCAATGGAAGCAGGTATTTCTCCCCTAAAATTGTTGTAGCCGAAATCTAAATGTTTCAATTTGGTACAATTGGTTAAAGAGGTGAGGAAGCTTAAGCCGTCAAGTCCTGTTTGTAACTGGTTTTCATCGAAATAAATTTTTGTAAGATTCCTCAAGTTTCCAATATTGGCAGGCACACTCCCCGTAAAGCTATTATTATTGAGACTTAGTATTCCAAGTCCAGTAGCATTAGGCAGCGAATGTGGCACTTGCCCTGAAAATCGATTGTCCCCAAGGTAAAGAAACTGGAGATGTGGAAAATAGTTGCTAATTTCTGGTGGGATTTCTCCATGTAGGCCGTTACCAACTACATCAAGGGAGAGAAGTGATGTAAGGTTGTATATAGAAGAAGGGATGTGTCCTGTTAATTTATTAAAACCTATATGTAACAATTCTAATCTTGAGATGCTTCCGAGCTCAGCCGGTATTCGACCTCTTAGGTTATTTAGTTCCAACTGTAAATATACAAGTGAAGATCCATTCCCCAACCAATTTGGAATTCCCCCAGTAAGATTGTTCCATCCGACAAAAAAGACAATGAGTTTTCTCTCAACTAAATACCGAAGCTCATCAGGTATCCTCCCGCTAAGCTGATTAGAGGTCAAATAGAGGTACTGCATACCTTTACAAGATGACAAATTCCGTGGTATCTCCCCTCCGAGTTCATTGTAGGAGAGGTTTAGCCTTTTCAGTCTGAACAACCTCCCGATCTCTTCTGGAATGTTGCCTCGAAGTCGATTTGCACTCAGATCAATTGCTCTTAAGAAGGTGAGATTTCCTATGTCAGGAGGTATTGTGCCAATGAGCTTTTGATTCATCAAGTTGAAGGCGGTGACTCTTCCCACGTGGCGACGACTGCAAGAAACTCCTGACCAGTTACAATGACTAATAGACTCCTTCCAGGAACTCATGATCCCTAGAGGATCTTCAATCATCTTGTCCTTGAAGGCAAGCAATGCCGCCCTATCTGTTTCATTTCTGGGATAGGAAGCATAGGTAATGCAATTGTTGGAGTGAGTTTGATATATGAAAAGAATGAGGCTGACAAAAGCTAATACTGAATTCATTCTCAAGTTTGGCATGGTTGCTTCCATACTTGATCTGTCAAGACAAAGACAATAGAAAGACTAGGTGATGGTCTTCTTAAGTACTAAGCAGAGGCAATAAATTGACCGTTTAAATCCAATGCATCCAAAGACCACAGTTTAGTCCACCCAAAACCTGGACTTTTGTTGAAATTAGCTTGAATTTGGACAATACTGTTCGTGACAACCAAAATTCAATTTGATGCATAGGCAATTTCTAAAAATATTTTTTATTCATTTATCTTTATAAGCGATAAAAGCGATCATTTTTAGAAAAATATTTTCTAGATCATTTATTTTTTACGAAACAAACGGAGCCTAAGTTAAATCTTATTTTCCCAAATAATAATAGAAAAGAGCACCTTTGAATTTGATAACATTTGACCCCCCAAAGAAAAACGTAAATTCAACCCGTTGGAATCTTAGACTTTGTACAACTTAGTTGGAATCCTTTATGCAGTGTTTGAGCTCCATCCTTTTCTCACGGCAATGAGAAAATCTAATCCTTATAGGACAGCGTCAGCATAACTTGCCGTGGGTTAAATGGTGGCAAAATTATCATGCCCAATCAGACGTTTGACATCAACTCAGACAATCCAATGGACCGCAATCGTTGTCCTCAATGGTTGATGATGATTGTCAATCAACGAGCTCATAAATTGATTAGACAAATTTTCCATGTGAAAGGCTAAAGCTCGTGGCGTTGTGGAAGGAAATGGACATTGGGCCCAGTTCAAAGCAATGGGCAAATTTTCAATGATCTATTTTTGAAACTTAGCTATGATTGCACCTAATATAGAGGAACGAATGATGGAATTTTTCCAAGAATGATAAAGAAGAGGAGCACAAACGTCTAACTTTTTTATCTAAAGTTTGGTCAAAGTTAGCCTGCGTTTATGAGTAGTGTCATAATGCGTGTTAACTCTGCAGTGGGCCTTTCATCCATCCTCACTCACCCCAGGCGCGGGTGACAAGTATTCTAGCCTACTCGATGGTAGCTAGGAGATTTAAGCATAACCCGATGTGAAGTTTACCTTCTCCATCGTAAGGCCCCCAAATTTCCTGTTTATTTTTGTCTTTTTGACAGAAAGGGAATACGGAAGACAATGCAGGATTCCCCACCCAAGGGTGCAGCTCCTGTTTGTTTCCTCCTTGAGTCTTTTAATGACTTGCTCAGGTCCAACGTCAACATAACCTGCCATGGTTTAAATGGTGACAAAGTTATTAAGCCCAACCATATGTTTGACATTAACTCAGACAATCCAATAGACCACGATTGTTGTCCTCAATGATTGATGATGATTGTCAATCAACGAGCTCATAAATTGATTAGACAATTTTTCCATGTGAAAGGCTAAAGTTCGTGGCGTTGTGGAAAGAAATGGACATTGGGCCCAGTTCAAAGCAATGAGCAAATTTTCGACGATCTAGTTTTGAAACTTAGCTACGATTGTGCCTAATATAGGGAGCGAATGATGGAATTTTTCCAAGAATGATAAAGAAGAAGGGGCATAGACGTTTGACTTTTTTTTTTTTTATCTAAAGTTTGATCATAGTTGCGCCTAATATGGAGGAGCGAATGATGGAATTTTTCCAAGAATGATAATGAAGAAGGGGCATAGACATTTGACTTTTTTTTATCTAAAGTTTGATCATAGTTGCGCCTAATATGGAGGAGCGAATGATGGAATTTTTCCAAGAATGATAAAGAAGAGGGGCCCATATGTCTAACTTTTTTATCTAAAGTTTGATCAAAGTTGAACGTGAATTTGGGTTGTACTCATTATGAGATTTTCAATGATACCCAAGTTGCATAAATCAAAAAGGCAGATCTCAAGATATCATAATTCTCAATGATGATCGTACAATTGTGGGGGAGTCACTGTGTCAGAGATATCGATCCCTATCTCAAGATAGAATTGGGATGCAAAAATCAATTCAGAAATTTTATTTACAAAGTGATACGAGGCACTATTATAACGCATTTGAGTACGAAATATTCATGTAACTATCTTACAATTATTCGCAATAACTTTAAGATTTGATTGCATAAATTATTATTATTATTTTTCACATTCCCGACATTACTTATTAAAAAAGAAATGAAAAGTGATGATGAGAAGACCAAGCAACTAAAAACATTCTCCTCGGCAAGCCCATCTTGATGGATGAACGGATAAAAGAAAACCACGATTGAGCCGATTAATGTTGAGAAAATATAGAAGCTAGGAGACCTTTGTTGAGCCCACAGCCTTTTGGGCTAAATTTAAAACTTGGAGGGGCCCAAGTGAAACCGCCCTAAAAAGTCAAGGCATCGAAAGTTTGTTCAGTAGCTTCTATAATTTGAGAAATCTGCATGATTAAATTAATACACGCATAAAAAAAAAATATAACCACAATGAAATTTAAAATAATCACATTCTAAAACAATCACGATCTTTAGATGAAAAGTAGCAAGCAATTTAGCTTGTTGAATCAGAAAGAAACATTGCTGGATGAGAATAGGAGTTTCTTTCTAAAAGATTGGAGTAATTACTGTACGCACCTTAATCTCGATCATTCACATGGGTCCTATATGATGGCCGCGCTACTCAATGGTTGAGATGGAGCTAGTTCACATGATTTGAGTCCATATAAATTTTTTCAGGAGATAGATGCATCATATGGACCACTAATTCCGTCTTATTTGTTGTTTCCTCAGCACAATTGATCCTAAGATGACCAGTTCATCTTGGCTCGAAGATGGCAGATCACGTCAAATTTGGATTGTGTCACCTTTGGATTTGGACTAGATTGACTTAATTCACTCATATGTCTAGTTCATGCAATACAATGAAATTTATTCGCAGTGGATTTAAAATACACCCAACCCAAATCTAGTCAGACAACTACATTTTGAGAATACATTGTTTAAGTCAACTTGCCACCACTGCCACATGGCTTCTATACCTATTGAATCCACTTTGATGTAGGCCAAACGAAATTAGCGAACAATAGATTTGGAATTTTTGAAAAGCCAAAAATTATAGATCTAAAGTAGCAAATTACTATTTTATGTGGCCAAAAAATATGCAAGCAAACTATCAATGGTCTAAGTTTAATTTCTTCCAATAAACATGCACTGAACTTTCAATTTCCACAATTGATGCATTTGACTAGAATCCAACCAATTTTTTGAAAAATTGTTGATGGAGCGGACACAAGGCCAGGCGGCATGTCATCAACATGGTGGCGCCATGTCAGCAATTCGTTTGAAAAGTTGGTGTATTTCAGCCAACGTACACAAATTGCAGAAAGATTGGAATTTTAATGGATTCAGTGAAAGTATCAACTGCAGTGACCTAATTATAAATACCACCGAAATTCATTAGCCACAGACGAAATTCACCTAGCCACTGCGTCGTCATAGGGTGCGTTTGGTTCGGCATTTGGAAAGCTCATTGGGAAAATGCAAAGTAGTTTAGCCTAAAGGACTTTGGAAGAAATATAAAGACCGTTTAGTAAATTCTGCTTTGAAAAGTAATTTTGAGAGAAATGCTGTTTGGTAGAAAACACATTTGCAAAGCCTCTTTGATGATTAATCTAAATATTTTATTTTTTATTTGTTTAAAATTAAAAAAATAATGTTTGCAACTTTTTTAATTTATATTTGACAATAATGTTAAAGATGTTGTGTAAACAATTTTATTAAAATTAAAATTCCTTTTTTTTGCTAAAAAGCATCAAATGGAATTGCACATAATTTCTAGTGTATATCAATGCACAAAGCAGCAAGGCTTGATTCAATACAAATTAATGACCTTAATGCCCCAAGGCCTCCTATGTTTTTTCCGTGAAAATTTATGGACACCTTCTGCTGTTTCGCTCTGTTCTGGCTCGAGCAGAATACTTGATGGGTTCGTGATATAACTCAATATATAACACGTTGATATATACTCTTCCCTCAAAATTCGAACATTTTACTGTTGTATTTCGTAAATTTGCCAAAGTACAACTGCTGCATCAACTTCTCCCAAAGTTAACAGCAAGTTACTCGTCCTCTAGAATGCAACCAATCACCTTCACAGGAAAGAGATCGCCGGAAGTGATCTACTTCACGTACATTTATTATAAAGCACAAGCGGAAGTTACATCCTTACAAATGATTCCGTCATTATTCTGAAGTTAAACTACAGCATCCTACACTCAACATAATTAGACAAAAATGGGAGACTGAGTCAAGTCGATAATTTTGGGACATATGGTTGGAACCCTTCTCCTCTTACCCGTAGAAGATGTATGACTCGGCGATGGGGTGAAGAGTTCTATGATCTCAATTTCCTCGGATGCAATAAATCTACTAGTCTCTTGGCTGTTATTAGCAGTCGATGCTGTCTCGGGCAATTTTTCTTCTAACTGCTTGTTTAACTTGGCACTCCTCCCTTCATCTGAGGAAAAGGAGCTGGGGTTGACAGAAGATCGTACACTAACCGGCAACAAGCTGACATCATAATCTTGTCCATAAATGGGCCGGTGTACCAGGGGTTCATCATCCCATGAATTCTGAATCGTGTCATCTCTTACCGAGTGTTCCTCCGATCTGTGAGCATCACAATCCTCGTCATCAAGCTCTGCCTCGCCTTCCCATTCATTGTCTGGCATCGAAACTTCAATTCCGTCATAATAGCGCGGGAGCTCATCCATTGGGCAAATCTGAACCTTCATGTGCCCAGGCAAACCCGGGCAACCAGCAGCATGCTTTGTGTACTTTGTTGAAAAGTAGTTCACTTGATGTTGAAACTAGTTTCCAGGGAAAGAATGTGTCAGTTCCGGGCAGACCGTTCTCAACCCTAACAACTGGCACAGTCCGACATAGGTAAATAAACGAGTGGAAGAAAAAGGGAAAGCCGGTAAATACCTTTGCCAGGATGGGAGATTAAGCATGGTGTACGCCAGTTTAAGTCTGATATTGGACTAGCAGTACATATGTTTCCACCAATTGAAGCAACATTCTTTATCTGTGTTCCAGCAAACCATTTGAGTTGTTCAATGAAAGCTTTACATGTCGAGGTTTCATGATAAGCTCGCTCTGTCACAACCTTTTTGAAAACAGTCAAAAGATCGGACAATCTTACTGCAGCACCAATCTCCACTCCATCATCCTTCACATTCAACACATCTAATTCAGGAACATGCACAGTAGATATCAAAACTGGATAATGCATTCTCTTGAGCCTCATCTCGATTCCAACCTCAGTATTGCCAACTAGCAATTTGGCATCTGGATATCTTGATTTTAATTCCAATACCTGCTTAAGTCGCGAGGGTCTGTACACTTGAGACCATTGAAGCCGCTCAAACTCAAATAAAATATCTTCCTCAATAACAACTCGGGGAAATATAAGCTCCTTTTCTGCATAGAAGCTACTAGCCAAAGACAACTCGGGGTGCATGATAACTAAAATTTGTTCCGAAATAATTTTTCTATTCCGCACTGTTTTTGGAATAGAAACCTGTTTAATAAACCTACTCGGTTTTTCTATTTCCGGAATAGATTTGTTTAGAAATCGATTTAGAAATCGAAATAAAATTTGGAACGGAAGAAATCGAAATAATTTTTCCACTAAACCCTAATTTCGGTGAGTCCTCCCTCATCTCATCTACATCTCTGCCTCCTCCTCCTCATCTGCCTCTCCTCATTTTTTTTTTATTTATTTTATTCATTTAAAAATAAAAATAAATTTATTAAAAATAAAATAAATTATTTTTATTTATCATTTTATTTTCATTTTATTAAAAATAAATTTATTAGAAATAATTTATTTAATTTATTAAAAATAATTTATTTATTATAAATAAAAATTATTTTTATTAAAAATAAATTTAATAAATTTATTTTATTTTCCTTGAGTGTTTTGCCAAATAATTTTTTTATTCATTTTAAAATAAATTTATTTGTAAAATAAAATAAAATAGAATAAATAATATAAATTTATTTTTAAGGATATTTTTATTTTAAAATAAAATGATATTTTTTTTTATTTTATTTTATTTTATTTTATTCTTTATTTTTTTACTAAATCATTTTTATTTTTATTTTTATTTTTATTTTTATTTTTATTTTTTATATTAAAGGTCGTCGTCGCCGCGCCGCCATCCGAAAGGAAGAAATTTTGCGTCGTTATCAAAGAAATTTTTATTTTTAGAGTAGAAATTTTGTGTCGTTATCAAACGGTTATTTTTGCTTAGAAACTCTTCTAGAAATAGAAATAGAAAAATCTATTTACATTAAAACTATTTTTGGAACGAGAATGGTTGTCATGCGCGCATAGAATGAAGAGGAGAAACATCATGCTTAGTGCAAAACAAACAAAAACCATGCGTAAATTACTTGAACTGGGTGCAGGCCATGCATTCGATTTCCAATTCCCTCCACTGTGATCACATGCAATCCTTCAACTGAATATAGCAAAGCCAAGCATGCATTGACGGCATAATGGCTGTAAGAAGTAGATGAATAACTAATTCAGTAATTTTGAGTACAGACAGAAGTCTAAACCCTCAATTCATTAAAACAGTCCAAGAAAGCGATCGATTGACTCGTGCTCTGCAGAACGAAGTTCAAAAAAATTGCTATTGAAATTGTTCTTTCAATTTCCAAACCTGAAGAGCGGAGACATGGGAGGGGAAGCTGTAGATGCAGAAGACCATTTCCCAAGCTCGCTTTCACTTGGTCCTCCACGCTCCGCACATCGATTCCCCGTTGTGTTGCCTATTTCGCCGTCTAGGGTTCACTGTGAACCTATCCGAGATAGACACAGAAATCACGCCGCCGGTTTCAAGATTAGCTCGTCATCGACAAGAGATGCGCAAGAGAGCCAAACCCGTTGCCGGATCACGATCGGCGATGGGAAGTGAACGGTGATTGGAGCCCAAACAAGGAAGGGGAGGAGGGAACAGAGATGGTTACTCGATGTAGGTTTGACCCTTGTGGCGAGGGCTGAGGAAGACCAAGAGGTAGCACGCGAAGAACTTTCCATTCCCATCTCCATCTCCAACTCCTTTTCCTCCTCCTCCTCCTCCTCCTTCGATCTCCATCGCGGAGATTCTGGATCGGGCAAAAACAGCAAAAGATGGGGAGAGAGACAGATAGAGACAGAGGGGACAACCTGCGCTTCGGAACGACAGATGGGTTCGAACTGAACTCGACGGCGAAGGAAAGAGATCGCGGGTGGCGGAAGGGACGACAGCAAAAGCCCAGCTATAGAAAAAGGCAAAGCGATGGAAGGGGGGAGAACCAGATCAAGGTTCTTTTTGCTTTCAACGTGGGTAAAAGTGGTTTTTCAATAAAATATTAAGGGTAAAATAGGTAACTTGCTATATTCATTAAAAGAGCCCTTCAGCATTCCTAAGGGCTGACTTTAAATTGAAAGCCCCTTGAAAGATGTTGGGCTCGTTTGGTTCGGTTTTTGGGGAGTGCATTTGCAGAAATACAAATATCTTTAGGTGAATGGGGTTTTCCGAAATGCAAATGTCGTTTGGTAAAATTTGCATTGAGAAACAACTTTGGCCAAAATACCGTTTGGTAAAATTTGCATTTGTAATTAATTTTTATTAAATTAAAAAAGCAAAAATATGTTTATATATTCTTTTTAAAGTCCAGTCCAGGACCGCCGAATCCGGATATGTTTATATTTTTATATAAACATATTTTTATATAAAAAATATAAAAATATAAACATAAAATATATTTATTAAATATAAAATATATATAAAAATAGATATGTTTTTATAAATATATATTTATATATCGGAGAAAAAAATAGATATGTTAATATTTTTATCTATATCAAACATAAAATATATTTATATAAAAAAATAGATATGTTTTTATTTTTATATATTTTAATAAATATATATTATATTTTTTTATAAATATATATTTATTAAACATAAAATATATGTTTATATTTTTATATAAAATATAAACTATATATTTTTATATAAAAATATAAACATATTGATTTTTATATAAACATATTTATTTTTATATTTATTTTTATTCGGGCGACCGATCGGCTTCTCCACCGGAGAGATGAACAATACCGGAAGTTGCATTCTGAAGATGCAAATTTCCAAAGGACCTCAAGAGCTGCATTGGGCTAAAGACCCTTAGAGCCACTTGGAGATACAATTGCATCTCGCCAAAGTCGAGCAAAAAAACGAACCAAACACCTTTGCATTTGGCCAAGGGACTTTAGAGCCCAAACGAGCATTCCAAATGCTGAACCAAACAGAGCCGTTGCCAAACACCTCAATTTGAGGTGAAAGGGCTTTGGGGCTTGAAGGGGCTTTCTAAATGCCCATCCAAACGCACCCATATTCTTGTCCCAACTAAAATCCATACGTTGTCCCCACCACCCGTCGCAACCTTCCTCCCCAGTCACTGTCATGCTTCGTGTCCTTTGTCGATGGAGGCGGCCTTGGAGGAGAGGGAGGATTTGGAGATTTGGTCTCCTTTGCTAGCCGTTTCTTTCCTCGACAAAGGAGACAAGCAAAATTTTTCTCCTTTTCCAACATGGATCTTGCTTCTTTGATTGTGAGGAAGATGAGATCCTGTCGTTACCTAATTCAAGGCACAAGCCAAACTCGACAACCACCAGGGAAAGAGAGATGGGTTTTCAGTAGGCATATTTTCTAATATGGAAAACAATGCGCAACGTCTATTTATTACGTGTCGATGATGTGGCCCATATATGCAGAGCAGCAGCTGAACACCTTTACAATGATGAAGGAATTGGGTTTAGCAGTGGAGCTGATGGGCAGCATTGGTGGCCATCTAGTGCCAATGGAGGAGATAGAAAGGGCCGTTAGATGCTTGATGGGCAGCAGCACTATAGCAATGAGGGAGAAGGTGAAGGAAATGAGGGAGGCGGCAACAAATGCCATGAAGAAGGGTGGGTCTTCATATGATTCTATTGGAAGGTTGATTCCAGATTTCATAACATTGAATAAAAAGCTCAAGAAAGAGTTAGCATTTGCCTTCAATATAACCATCACATATAAGTCACTTCGATCTTGCTCTGTCCTTGATTGTTTCTTGCCGACAATGTGTCTTGCTTATTTATTCAATGAACATGCTTACTAATTTGTCGAGTTTATATAATTGCCATAGTCAATTCGGTCACTATATTTGCTTTGCTTTGTAAACTTGACGATGAAGGGATGAAGCTATTTTTATTTTTATTTTTGGTAAAAGGTAAGAATATATATTGAGCTTTGGACAAAAAAACACAAAGACGGCACCAAAAACTTACACTTTAACTGTAAGACAGAAAGAGCGGAAGGGAGCCGACATAAAGCCACAAGGGCAAGAAAGACCAAAGGAAACCAGCCTACGCAGAGTCAAAGAACAAAGAGCCAAAGGAGGCGAGGAAGCGGTAGCACAACCCCAGAAGCTTGCAGAAGCCGAGGCTACTGGATGAAGACCGAGGGGTCAAAGCCCCAACCTCTTTGAAGTCTTTTGTTCCTCGGGGTAGTAGGGACATTCTTAAAAGTGAGCACTCTATCCTTGACCAACTTGATAAGGTGGTTCTTTATAGCTGACATCTCTAAGGTTTCACCACGAAAGATGATGCAATTCCTTTTTTTTCCAAATGAGATAGCACAAAACTCTAAAAGAAAACCGCACAACACTGTGAAGGAAGTCCTTGCCAGTCCTTGCCAGATAAGAACTTCTCCGCCCAAGAAAGGTTTTCAACCCAAGATCTATTTCTCCAAGGGAGGTTACACCTGGACGCCCAGAAATAAGCAAGAGAAGCCGAGACATGGCACTTAAAAAAGAGATGGTCAGTAGAGTCTGATATAGCTAGTATAAGCACCTAGAGGGGGGTGAATAGGTGTAAAAATAATTTCTCGAGATATGAAAGCAATACTAGGCAGACAATAGAAATGAAGCTCTCTTTAACAATACGAACTATGATCAAAGTAAAACAGAGAATAGGGAAGAGAAAATTGAACACAAGGTTTATAGTGGTTCGGCTTGTTCCAAGCCTACGTCCACTCTTCTGCACTAACAGCCCACTGGCTGAATTTCACTATGAACAAAAGAGATGTTACAGCAATGCTTTCCCTTGATTCCATAGTATAGATATTCTACCATACTTCCTCAAGGTATCTCAAAATATACTCTCTTTTGCGTACAAGATTTCGCTCAGTAAATGAATTGACTAAGAATCAAGGAGCTTCAGACTTTTGGAATTCTTCTATCGTGCACCTCTTCGAACAACTGGAACGTCTTCCTTTTATACTCCTTTGTGCCATCATACCCGTTGGTACTTACCAAATGAATTCTTCCAATCTTCCCATTGGACATAATCAATTAGGAAGATCATTCGAGCTATTAAAGGAACATGTCGATAGCCCATCAATCCTGCTCGTCCATACAATCAGGATCTTGGTTTCCATAAGTAGAACCTTCTAAGAATACTTCGCCAATCATCAGATCCTTAATCAATCTTGATTCGAATAAAGGAATTCGTTATGTCATATCCAGCCAAGAGATCTTTTCCAGTCGATAAGGCCAAATCCTTAATGAAGCACTCAGTTTTGGATAGCCTTTCTTCAACGGATTAGAAATTGTCACTGATAATAGACTTTGAGTCTTGAGTCTGGCAGTCCGGAGGTCTTCAGACTTTAAAGAGTAGAGTCTGCAAATCTTCAAACTAGACTGATGGAAAAGTTTTGTCAGCTTCAAAATATTCCAGAAAGATTTCTCCAACAATCTCCCCATTTTTGATGGTGACAAAACTTTCCTGCAGATTTGAATAACTTTGACCTGCAAAAAATTACTCAAGCAAACATGGATATCTCATAAAGATTAATGGCTTAATGATAACACTAGAATCTGCAACCACAGAAAATAGGTTAGTCTTGCATGAGAGTAAAGCCATTCATAAGATATCAATAATACTTAAAATAAAAGCAGCAGTTAGTCAAATCCAAATCCACATTCAATCCTCATCCAGACACACAAGTCAAACATCAAAACAAACTAAAAATTCAACTAGTTAAGTTCAAAGTTCAAATCTCGTATCTCTCCCCCTTTTTGTCATCATAAAAAAAGTTGAGATGGAGTCAAGTTTGCTTGGGAACGCGAACAAGCTGGAAATCTCCCATAGACTGAACGATGCCTTCCAACTTTTTCAAGTCTTCCCTCAGTTGAGCCACCTCTTCACCTTTAGCATTGGCCTAAATCTGAAGAGCAAGGGCTTGGATCTGATCAGACAAGGAAACGGAAAAAGTTTGTCCAGCATTCTTCAAGTTCTGAACCTCGCACTCCAAAGCATATATCTGACCCCGCATTTCCAAGAGAACATCAAGTATTCTGCAAAAAATCTGCTGTATTATCAGTCTACGTACTGGCTTCAGCACGATCTGATGGAGTAAAGGCAGACGATGGTATATCAGCATAATCACGCGGATTTGGCGATGAAGCATCATGTCCCTCCTCAGGAAATTGAGAGGCATGAATGTCCTCTGGATCTGCTGGAGAGCGGCTGACTCCTTCACTGGTAACAGGATATAAGGTCGTTCCTCTTTGCTCCCCATCTCCCCTTGTTTCTATGACTTCAGGTGGAGAAGAGTGTTTTTCATGCTCTCATTCCTCTTGATTTTCTCTCTCTTCTTCTTCTTCTTCTTCAAACCTTTCCTCCTTTGCTTCATTTTCTTCAGCTTCTCTCTCTTCTTCTTCTCTCTCCTGTCCTTCTCTCTCCTCGTCATTCCATTGATTCTGGAACAGAACGACTTAGCTTCTTCAATGCTATAGCAGAAATGGTGAGGTCATCCTCATCATCTTCATCCTCAATGATGAGAGCTCTTCTCTTTTTGGATGGAGCAACCATGGGCTCCTTCCCTTTTCTTTTTGCTGCAGAAGAGACTTGATGAGTTTTGACAGGGGTTTTCTCTTTAAATTTCTCCAACGCCTTGTCAAGTTCTTTCAGATGCATTTTGGACACCATTTTCAGTCCTACCACCATTTTGTCACACGGTCGAACACAGAAAATTTGTGGAGGCTAAATATTCAAATGTTTGAATATCTTTGACACAAGACTTGGATAAGGAAGTTGGCCCTTGTCCTTCACCATTGCTCTATACATGTGGAACAGAATAGTGTGAGGAAGAGAAAACTTTTTCCCAGCATTGATGGCGTACATCAACTTTACCTCTGAGTTTGAAACATCAGTCTTGGAGGTTGATTTTGGTCTGAGGCAATTGATCACAATCTTGTGAAGCAGAATGTTGTTTGCATGCATCCTTGAGTAGGAAATCCTTCCCTCTGTCCTTCTGTCTTTAACAAGTTCCAATGTGGCACGAGCAATAGAGACATTGATGGGTTGATATCTTCCTCTCTCAACCCCAATCACATCGCCAAAGATATCCACATCATCCACAAAGTCCCGATCTCGGACACTAAAAGATATTCTATTAGCATCCAAGAAACTAAGATTTGAATAGAAATATGCGTTAATTGAGTATAGGCCTCGTGGTGTCGAACGAACATTCTAGTTGAAGAAAATTGAACTTTTCCCTCAAATTGACATTCACAGCATCAAGGAAATCAAAATCCACACTCCTAAGGCTTATCACCCCACGCTTCAACAATTTGGAATATAGATCCTTCTGTTACTTCGATCGAAACAACTCTATCCTTTTTCCTCGAATTTTTGCCGCAACACCCATCCTCGGTTGAAATTGGTTGTACAATTTGTCATCATCATTTCCATCTGTCAGATTAAATCCCCCAACACGCGGATCACTTGAGATATTTGCAAGGGCTTCTTCTGCCAACCCCTTAGGAGCAATTCCCAAACGCTCCATTTTTCGCAAAAAGATGTACTCATTCCCATATCCCTTGTCCTTAAGAAACTCATCGACGTAGTTCAATGGAGTACCGAGTCCTCTTTAAAGCACGGTAAAGCTTATAAATAAAAGAGGGCCTTTGAATTCTTACAAGATCTGTGTCTTCAACGATTTCTTCCTTTTGTTGATGCCAACACCCTGTGGACTAGTTGGTGGAGAATGACGCTGCTGAGAATGTTATGGGCTCTGCTGCTGACTTGGTGACTCCTCTTCCTCGGTGAGATCAAAGTGAGTAGGCCCCTCACTCATTCGCTGTGGTCCCCTGCTTGCGATCCTCGAAGACTTTCTTGAAGACGACATCTTTCTTAGTCTTTGAAAGATTCCTTGCTTGACTTTCCCAAGAAAGATGACAACTTTTTCGAAGATTAAACAAGGGAGGAAGATAGGAATGGAAGATCGATGTTTTTTAGGGTTTTGGAGTTAAGTGAAGAAGAACCGACTATATATAGCCTAATCGAAAGGGGAAATACCAAACGTCGTAAAGGAAAGTGCAAAAGATGCCTCTTTTAACAATAACTGCCTTTTTCAAAAATAAATAACTGTCATTTTAAATAGAAATTAATTATTTTTGAAAAGGTAAAATTGCACTTTTCACGGAAATTGAAGATAGCATAAATCAATTATAAATAGATAGATGATCGTACATTTCCAAGATTTAATATAAGAGAAAATAAAATAACTTACAGTCAAGACCCATGATCGTCTGAGTCTGAGAGTCTCTAGACTTTAACTTCTTCAAGCTTCAAGATGTTGAGTCTGGAATAAATGATTTCAAATTGATTTTTCTCCAAAGGCTTTGTAAATATATCCGCCAGTTGGTTCTTTGAGTCAACAAACTGAATTGAAACTTCTCCATTTTGAACATAATCTCTAATGAAGTGATGTCAAATCTCTATATGCTTTGCTCTTGAGTGAAGAATTGGATTTTTGGTAAGATTGATTGCACTGGTGTTGTCACAGTTAATCTCCGTGCATGAATCTTCAATTCCAAAGTCTCTTAGCTGTTGTTTTATCCACAGAATTTGTGAACAACAACTTCCGAGAGTTACATACTCTGCTTCTGCTGTAGAAAGAGCTACTGTACTTTGCTTCCTTGAAAACCAAGATACTGTCCTGCTTCCAAGTAACTGATAGGTACCCGATGTGCTCTTTCTATCAACTCTGCAACCGGTTAGATCTGCGTCTGAGTATCCAAGAAGAGTAAAGTCTCCATTTTTAGGATACCAAAGGCCGATACTTGAAGTTGAAGCAATGTATTTGATAATACGCTTTGCAGCACTTAGATGAGATTCTTTAGGGTCTGCTTGAAATCTAGTACAAATGCAAACACTAAACAAAATGTCAGGTATAGAAGCAGTAAGATAAAGAAGTGAACCAATGATAGTCCTGTATAGCCTCTGGTCAACTTTCTTTCCTCCTTCATCTTTGTCTATCTTCAAGAAACTTGACATTGGTATATTAGTCTTTTTGCAATTTTCTAGTCCAAACTTTTTGACAAGATCATTAGCATATTTTTTCTTGATGAATAAAAGTCTCTTCCTTCAATTGTTTCACTTGAAGTCCAAGAAAGAAGGTTAGTTCTCCCATCATGCTCATTTCAAATTCATCCTGCATAGACTTAGAGAATTTCTTGCACAAACTTTCATTAGAGGATCCAAAAATAATATCATCAACATATATTTGAACAAGTAAAAAAACTTTTGCTTTCTCTTTTGATGAACAGAGTAGTGTCTACTTTACCTTTGACAAAGCCATTTTGTATTAAAAACTTACTCAGTCTGTTGTACCAAGCTCGAGGTGCTTGCTTTAAACCATATAAGGCCTTTTTCATTCTGAATACTGAGTCTGGCTTCCTTGGGTCTTCAAACCCAGGTGGTTGTTCCACATAGACTTCCTCATGGATAAATCCATTTAGGAAAGCACTTTTGACGTCCATTTGGAATAACCTGAAATTCTTATAACAAGCAAAAGCAAGTAATAATCGAATTGCTTCTAACCTTACTACTGGTGCGTAAGTCTCGTCATAGTCTATCCCTTCTTCTTGCGTATATCCCTTGACCACGAGTCTTGCTTTGTTTCTTACGACTTTTCCTTTCTCGTTCATCTTGTTCCTAAAAACCCATTTAGCTCCAATAATAAATTTACCTTTTGGTTTAGGAGTCAACTCCGAGACATCATTAATGCTGAATTGTCTAAGTTCTTCTTGCATAGCTTCAATCCAGCTTTCATCAGATAAAGCTTCTTCTATGCTTTTGGGTTCTACTTCAGAAATAAGAGCCATAGCACTAGACTCTTCGCGCCTTTTGGATCTTGTGTGAATTCCTTCATTAATGTCGCCAATAATGAGATCTTTGGGATGATTTGGACTTATGCTTCCGATTCTTGGTTGATTTGTCGGGTTGATGATCACTTCCTTCATTTGAATCTTCAATAACCACTCATTGCTGGTTTTTCGTAGTCTCGAGCTGCTTCTTGAGATTTAGACTTTGTAGAGTCTGGAGCAAGTTCAGATTCTTCAAGATGAGACTGAATAGATTCATTTTGCATAGAATCCTGGAATTTGACATTCATTGATTCCTCCACAGATTGACTCTTCTTGTTATAGACTTTGTAGGCTTTGCTTGAGGTAGAATATCCAAGGAAGATGCCTTCGTCGACTTTTCTTCAAACTTACCAACTCGATCATTTGTATTTTTCAATATAAAGCATTTGCATCCGAACACATGAAAATATAAAACAATAAGCTTCTTTCCTTTGAATAACTCGTAGGGAGTTTTTTCCAAAGTAGGCCTTAGAAAAACTCTATTTATAATATAACATGCTGTTGAAACTACTTCAGCCCAAAATCATGAAGAGATGTTACTTTCAATTAAAAGAGTTCTAGCCATTTCTTGAAGAGATCTATTCTTTCTTTCCACAACTCCATTTTGCTCTGGAGTATATGGAGAGGAGAACACATGCTGAAAACCAGATTCATCATAGAATTTGTAAAATCTTGATTTTCAAATTCACCTCCATGGCCTGTTCTTATACTTGAAATAACATACCATTTTTCATTTTGAACCTTTTTAGCAAATTTTTCAAAATAAGAAAAGGCTTCAGACTTACTTGCCAGGAAATATACCCAGGTAAATCGAGAGTAGTCATCCACAATTAATAGGCAATATTTCTTACCTCCAATGCTTTAAGTTCTAGTTGGTCCAAAGAGATCCATATGCAAAAGCTGTAGTACTCGATTAGTGGAAACTTAATTTATTGGTTTAAAGGAATTTCTTACCTGCTTTCCCAATACGCATGGCGTGCATAGATCAAACTTTTGATAAGATAAATTAGGTAGGCCACGGACAAGCTTCTTTGCTGAAATTTTGGCTATCTGCTTCATATTGATGTGCCCAAACTTTCTGTGCCATAAGCTCGCTTCGTCTTGAATTGAGATTAGACATTGCGATTCATCTGGTTTCACATCCAAGAGGTAGATATTTCCATGTCTTCGACCCATGAATGACTGAGTAGAATCTTTTACCGGTTCCCGAACATATTCCTTCTTGAAAGTTGATTTTGAAACCGAGTATCACAAGTGGCCCGATGCGAGCGGATTGTAGTTGAGTCCTTCCACTAGGGAAACATTGCTTATTGTGAGGTTTCCAATCTTTACAGTTCCAAATCCCACAATTCTTCATTTGTTGTTTCCTCCAAATGAGACTTTTCCACCATTTACTTGAACGAGCTTTATGAAGCAATTTGAATCTCCTGTCATATGTCTTGAGCATCCACTATCCAGATACCATTTTACCTTTTTCTTGATAGTGACCTGCATTTAAAAAAGAAACTCAAGCTTTTTTTGGTACCCATATTTTCTTGGGTCCATTGGTGTTAGTATGATATGCAGTATTTGCCCATACTTTCTTAACAGGTTTCCAAACCATAAGACACTCTTTTTCAAAATGATATGCACTATAGCACTTTGAACATCTGAGAGTATTTCTACCTACTGGTTTTACAAAGACCTTTTTAAAATGATTTTTGTAAGCATCTCTTATAGGTCTTTGCCTAATTCTCTCATTCACTTTAGGAAAATCAATTAAAGGAATGGTTTCTGCTGTCATTCCTAAACCAGATTTATTGAAATATAGTTTTTGTGCTAAAAGAATTTTCTCAAGTTTCTCAGATCCTATTGAAAATCTTTTTGAAACATTTGATAAGTCATTTTTTAAAATTGCATTTTCTTTTAAAAGATTATCTTCGCTTTCTTTAAGAGTAGAAACATTCATGTCTAAACTTTTAACTTTTCTTTCAAAACATTTTCTTGTTGTTTTAGTGCAGAATTTTCCTTTTTAAGTTCGGAAATCCTTTTAAGAGAAGTCTTAAGACTAAAACACAGCTCATCAATGTATTTAGAAACTTTAACAGGGATTTTAAAGTTACTTACCTCAAATTCACTATCTGAATCTGAGTCTGTCTTGGAGTTTGATTCTGAATCCGATTGTGCCATCAGACATATATTGACATAATCATCATCACTTTCTTCACACTCTGTATCACTCTAGGTTTCTGCTTTAAGAGCCTTTCGATACTTTTCAGTTTTTCCTTTCTTCTTCCTCAGAAGAGGACAGTTGGGTCTGATGTGTCCATTTTTCTTACATTCAAAGTAAACTATATCTTTGTTTGATTCATCATCATGAACAGACTTGGTCTGTTGCTTTTGAAAACTCTGTTTCTTTGGATTGAATCTTCTTCCTTTTTCTGTTCAGCTTTCTAAATCTTCTTATCATAAGAGCAAACTCCTCATCATCCATATCGTCTTTAGAATCAGTAACATCGAATCATCATTGGATTTTAATGTAATGGATTTCTTACCTTTAGGATCTTCGTCTTCATTGATTCGCTCCACTCCATAAGACTGAAGAGTTCCAACCAACTCATCGACAGATAGTGGCATGATTCTTTGTGTCTCTCTTATTGAGGTATTTATGTGATTCCAATCCTTGGAGAGTCCACACAGAAGCTTGTTTACCTTCATGGGATCAGAAATTGGTTGACCTTGATTTTCAAGACCATTCACGATTTTTGTAAAACGGCTAAACATTTCAATTATAGATTCTCCTGATTTCATTTTGAAGGCTTCATATTGACCGAGGAGAATGTTGATTCTGGTTTCTTTCACTCGATCAGTTCCTTCATAGGTGATATGTAATCTATCCTAGACTTCTTTTGTTGTAACACAAGAAGATATTTTGTTATATTCAGTAGGTGACAAAGTACAATATAAAGAATAAATTGCTTTTGCATCAAGAGCTTGTCTCTTGATTTTCTCTTCTTGAGTCATTTCACTTGACTCAACAGTTTCTTTTCCTCTCTCTGAGACAGATGCAGCTTTAGGAGTGATTCCTTTTTCTACAACGTCCCATTCCAGAGGATCCTTTGATCGTAGGAACGCTTTCATCTTGTTTTTCCAGATGTTGTACTCATTTCCATCAAAGTAAGGTGGTCTGGTATTACTTTGCCCTTCCACCAACCTTAGAGCTAGCATACTAACCATGAATCTTTAACTCTGAAGTAAAACACTTCAAACAAAGTGAGTACACAGGCTCTAATACCAATTGATATAGCTAGTATAAGCACCTAGAGGGGGTGAATAGGTGTAAAAATAATTTCTCGAGATATGAAAGCAATACTAGGCAAACAATAGAAAGGAAGTTCTCCTTAACAATACGAACTATGATCAAAGTAAAACAGAGAATAGGGAAGAGAAAATTGAACACAAGGTTTATAGTGGTTTGGCTTATTCCAAGCCTACGTCCACTCTTCTGCACTGATAGCCAACTAGCTGGATTTCACTATGAACAAAAGAGATGTTACAGCAATGCTTTCCCTTGATTCCACAATGTAGATATTCTACCACACTTCCTCAAGGTATCTCAAAATATACTCTCTTTTGCGTACAAGATTTTGCTCAGTAAATGAATTGACTAAGAATCAAAGAGCTTCAGACTTTTGGAATTCTTCTATCGTGCACCTCTTCGAACAACTGGAACGTCTTCCTTTTATACTCCTTTGTGCCATCATACCCGTTGGCACTTACCAAAGGAATTCTTCCAGTCTTCCCGTTGGATAGAATCAATTAGGAAGATCATTCGAGCTATTAAAGGAACATGTCGATAGCCCATCAATCCTGCTTGCCCATACAATCAAGATCTTGGTTTCCATAAGTAGAACCTTCCAAGAATACTTCGCCAATCATCAGATCCTTAATCAATCTTGATTTGAATAAAGGAATCCGTTATGTCATATCCAGCCAAGAGATCTTCTCCAGTCGATAAGGCCAAATCCTTAATGAAGAACTCAGTTCTGGATAGCATTTCTTCAACGGATTAGAAACTGTCACTGAGAATAGACTTTGAGTCTTGAGTCTAGCAGTCCGGAGGTCTTCAAACTTTAAATAGTAGAGTCTGCAAATCTTCAGACTAGACTGATGGAAACATTTTGTCAACTTCAAAATATTCCAGAAAGATTTCTCCAACAGAGTCCAGCTGGGTATTGCAAAAAGCACAAACCGTATACTCAATTCTACCGTAAGAGAGAAGTAGCGTTTGAGTTCGGCAAGCGATTTTTGGTAATTAACCAAAGAAGAAATTGGTACCGCGGAGCCATAGCACTATCCCATATAAGAGACGCTCAAGGAACGCAAGCTTTTTTAGTTCTGATGAAGTTCCAAGCAGAGGCAATCGAAATGTAGCAAGAGGGATCCTCACGCCAGCAGAAGCGATCGCGAGCATGGGACAGAATCGGGCAAGAGATGCCTAAACTCTCTAGTAGAGATCTTAGTGCACAACCAGCAGGAGATTGAAGCTCCGCAACTTCCACATAACCAATGAGGCTAGAGCCGTCTATAACAGGGGCAGGAAGAAAAACATCCAGAGGTCTACAAGGAAGCCAGTTATCATGCCAAAGGGACACTAATAGACCGTTACCAACTTCCCAATAGAAAGATCCACGGAAGAACTGTATGAGTTGCAAGACTTTCTTCCATGCCCAAGAACAAACTGCCGGTTAGGAGGCAATCCAGAAATTGGAATTTTTTAAGAAGTAAGAGTGAACCCAACGGCACCACAGCGATTCTTTGTCCGTAAAGAGAATCCAAATGTATTTGAGCATAAAGGCTCTATTACAATCCTTGAGTTTACGGATAGCCAGCCTGCCCTCTTGCTTTGGTAGACAAATATCTTCCCACGAGACTTTAGCCCCTCCCCGATCAAGGGTTGTGCCTTTCCAAAGGAATTGTCTTAAAATGCGTTTGATCCCTTCTAGAATAGAGGACGGCAATGTAAAGACACTAGCCCAATAGGCTTGTATAGAGTGTAATACAGACCTTATAAGTTGTAGTCTTCCTGCGAAGGACAAGAACCGATAAACCCATGATTGGACCCTGGCTGTAATGCGGTTTATCAACTCAATACAGTCCGCTTTTCCTAGTTTAGATGAGATAATAGGCACCCCCAAGTAGCGGATTGGAAGCTTCCCCTCCCGAAATCCGAAAGCCAAAAGAATATTGTTGCGAAGAGTCATAGATCCTCTTGAGAGGAAGATATCACTTTTATTTTTGTTAGGAATTAGCCCACTCTAGGATGAACAAATATCAAGGCTCCTCTTGAGTACAACTACCAAATCCCAATCAACCTGGCAAAAAAGAAACACGTCATCGGTGAAAAAGAGGTGGGAGAGCTTCATGGCTTTACACCTCCAGAAATACTTGAATTCTTTAACGGAAGTCCTCAAATTCAAGATCCCCGAGAAGACTTCCATGACTAATGTAAAAAGATAAGGCAACATGGGGTCCCCTTGGCGAATGCCACGACCACCCGAGAAGAAACCGTGCAACTCACCATTAATAGAAATGGAGTATTTTGGAGTCCGAACACAAATAATAATTAGGCGAATAATCCATTGAGGGAACCGAAAGGCGAAGAGGGTAAGCTCCAAAAAATCCCAATCAACTGTATCGTAGGCCTTCCGAAAGTCAACCTTGACAGCACATTTCGGGAGATATGGGTCACGGTGGAAACCAGAAAATAACTCTTCAGCCAACAGGATGTTGTCTCTAATACTCCTTCCTTTAACAAAATCATTCTGAGACGGATTTACCAAGTCATTCAAGACAGCAGCAATACAGTTTGCCAGGATCTTAGTAATAACCTTATATAGGGTATTACAACACGCAATGGGTCTGAAATCAGAAACTTCACTGGCATTTAGGACTTTCGGCACAAGGGCCAGGATATTATTATTAACTTCCCTCAGAAGGCAGCCTATAGCAAAGAAGCCTTTGACTACCTCAAGTACTAAAGGACCCACAATTTGCCAATTGTTTTTGAAAAACTCCACTGTAAATCCATCTGGGCCCGGAACTTTGCCTTTTGCGAGAGAAAAAAGGGTATTCTTAATCTCAGACTCAGAGACCGGCAAGGCTAAGGAGCGTACCCGGGCATCCGCAAGAGGTGTCCGAACAACCGCCATCAAGTCTTCTAATGAGGGCTTAGACAATGCTCCATGAGGGGTGAGAAGATCTAAGAAGAAGGATACAAATACATGCGGCACCTGGACAGGATAGGTAATAACCAAACCCGAAGGATCCTTGACAGAGAGAATCCGATTGGTAAGATGTCTTTTTTTTCACAGAATTATTGAAGAACTTCGTGTTGCGATCCCCTTCTTTGAGCCATTTAACTCTTGATTTCTGTCGAAAGAAAGATTCCTCTTGGCCCCGTAAATCCACAAAGGCATGACGTTGGCATTTTTCTAGCTCAGCTAGATGAACATTAGAAGGATCAAATTAGAGATCGACCTGAGTGATTCGAAGGGCCTCCCTTGCTTCAGAGGTTCTCAAAGAGATATTTGAATAAGCTTCCTGATTAAGTGCTCTAAGTCGCATTTTCAACATCTTCAGTTTAGAGACAAGTTTAAACATGGGAACCCCCACGATTGGGCTATTCCACACCTGTCTGACAATTGCAAGGAAGTCAGGATGTTCCGACCAAAAATCAAAGTACTTAAAAGGCTTCTTCCTAGCCACCGGGTTGAAAACTCGGACGATCATAGGAGTATGATCCAAAATCCCTAGGTTCATAAAAGAGGCTTCAAAGAAGGAGAAATCGAGGCTCCACTTTGAGTTAACAAAAACCTGGTCGATCTTTCTCATTTTCCTGGTATCACTTGCGGAGGTAGACCAGGTATAACGGAGCCCAAGTATAACGGAGCCCAACATACCTGAGGTCCATTAAATCAGTTTGAGCAAGGCAGTTAGTGAATTCATCAAAATAGGGAATCCAAGTATTAGAGCTTCCAAAGCGATCAGAGGGATCTTTGATGGCATTAAAATCCCCTGCAACAATCCAAGCGGAATCCTAAAAGACATCGCTGTAGTGGATAAGGTTCTCCCACAGAGGTCGTCTTCTCACAAAAGTGTGTTCACCATACACTGCGAAAATGCAACAACTCACAGCAGATAGATTGTGTTTAAGGCAACCATGAATAACTTGATCATTAACAGATAGTTAATCAAAATAACTTGATACACTGCAAAAATGCAACCGCTCACAGCACACCGCGGGATGAAGCTATTAGTTATTGTTGATATCTAAAATTTGACTATTCTACTTAGTCATGTGTCACGTGAAAAGCCATCGAACCCTAAACAAAAATATCATTGGCATAGTTTGCATTTACTAAGAGTGAGCATCGGTCCAGGGTCAACCCTAAACTGGCCCTGGATCAGCCTAACCCTACTGATCCTAGTCCAGTTCATAGAATTCCTAGAACGACACTATGCGGGTTGGTCCTCAGTCTTAAGAGTTCCGGGTCGGTCCAACCCAAACCAACCTTGACTATATATATTACTTATATTTTTTTATATAGAGAAAACCTTAAAATAAACGGCATCAATAATATTAATTAGCTCTTTAGTGAGGAGTTCAAGTAATTTTACATTGTTTTTTTAATAATTTAGATTTTTAATTTCTTTTACGGCGTCAATAGTCATAATTTACGAAAGAGGATAATGTTTTTGTGAGGAATCCTCACGGTGTTCAAAATGGCATAAACAGCTCATTATGGCATTATCCTCTAGTATTCGTTCTCTTTTGTCTTACTTGTCCTCTTAGTCTTCAATTTGCCAAAATTGAAAGAAACAACTTCTCCGCTCACCACTTGACACTCGCCTCGCTCGTTTTGGGTCACTCGTGCCGTTTGTCGTTCGATGCTCGCTTGGCTTGTTGGTTCCCGCTCGACATTCGATACTCATTCTATTTTATGCTCACCCCACTTAACCCTCATCGCTTGCCTCTCTTAGCGGACCATGCTCACCCCCTACTTTTACAATACAAACAAGGGATATTTTCATTTGGTAATCATTTGGTAAATAACATGTCCAAATGAATTGCTTCAAGTTAACCTGATCATAATTGTAATGGGCTTTAGCCCCAAACGTTAAATTTAGGAGAGAAGAGAGGCCCTGATCTTTTTTGAATTTCCTAAACTAAGCTCGCTTAATTTTGTTAGAATATTTAATAATAAATTATGCATTCATCTAACAACTTAAGCCTTTAGAACAGTCGATAGTGGTCCTACAAAATCTCACATGATATCACAACTAGATGTCTTGAGTTCAAATCTTACCAAGCATCATTTATCTCCTTAATTAAATTTCCACACCTAGTACTAGGTAAAAGACCAGACTAAGCGTGAGGGAGAATGTCAAAATATTTAAATAATAAATCACGCATTCATCTAATGATTTAAATTTGTTGTCCCACAAAATCTCATAAATTCAACCCACATAGAATTTGGTGAAGAAAAAGGAAGGAAAACGTGTGCAGTCAGTGGTGCAAGTGTGAAGATAGAAAAAAGAGAAAGAATGAGACAACAAAGCCTCTATTTATTTCGCGAAAAATAAATGATTTGAAAAATATTTTTCCAAAATAACCATTTGCATCACTTACAAAAATAAATAAATTTAAAATATTTTCATTGTCCATGACAAAATTTAGACAAACTATTCTTGATACTGAAAATATTTCAAGTGGTATAAGCAATCATTGTTAGAAAATATTTTTTAAATTATTCAATTTTCGCAAAATAAATGGAGCATAAAAGAATCTATTTTTTCTCTGTTCTCTTTTTAATGTCATTTTATTTTAATTCTCTCTCTGAGCTTTATTGTGTGTTTTAAGGGGCTCGTTTCCCTGAGGCCAAAGAATCTAGTAGATTTGGCAAAACTGAGACGCAGGGAGCTTTAAAAGAAAAAAGAAGGAAAAGCTTCAACATGAGGGAGGGAGGGAATCAAGAAATCTTGACCATTCAGACGATTTTAGACAGAGCATTTAAAAGACATCCATGTATATGGTCAAAGCTCACTCCCTGCGGAGAGGGAAGATGCAGTTCCATTGACCGAGTAAATTGGGTATCCATCAGAACAAATTTCGCTGCTTGACTGCAGTCTGGAGGCGCAGCTTTGGTATACGCCAAGCCTATACTGTTGATGATGTGTATGAAAGTGAAATTTCACTAGTCTGCTCGGTTTACAGTGGAGAGTTAGGGATATTGTACATTAAAGGACAATTATATTAAGGTCCCGCTATTTCCACACTTCAGACCGCGTCAAGCCCGACCTGAGTGCCTGAAAAGACAAAAAATAAACCCGTAGGCCCATGGATCGCAACAGTTGCCGCCCAAAACTTGTTTCTGGAGGACACCACAATTTGAGCATCATCTCGACGTATCTAGTTTGAGGATTACAACAAAGATTTGATTTTAGCTTTTGTTGATTGCTAATCATTCCTCTTTATCTAGTGGACATGAAAAAAGGTTTTCTTTCCAATGGAACTAGGAATCAATATTTGTGTTCTCAACAAAATTATTCAGCACAGAGCTTTTGTAATCAGGAAATTCTGTTAGGTATCCTGTATCTCGGTGATTGGTAATTATTTTCATGGTAGAGACTGAAGAAAACATTCTTATTGCTGAAAATCATGTAATAGGCACAAAACCATGTCATTGTGAAACCAAGTGAGTGGTATCAATGTTGTCCTACTATTTTCAAAAAAGAAGAAAGAAATTGGCTGAAGGACATAAGAAGATAATCTCTCCATAAATTACAAGAGCACATGGAAACCTTCCATAACAGCCACAAGGACTCTCAGGGTACATTTGGTTCAGTATTTCGAAAGCCCGTTAAGAAAATGCAAATCTGGTCGGTAGTCGTTGGTCGAGGTTGCCCGACCTCAGGCAACCTTGACCGACAGCTATTGGTGCCAAATCTGGCTTACCAACAACTGTAGTCCTTTACCAGACCGACGAATGGTTGGTTTTTAAAATATATATTTGAATTTTTTAGCTTTTTTTGGCATTTAAAAAAAGGATAAGTGTTCCAGAAGTCCTACAATTTGTCACAATTATGCATTTTAGTCATAAAACTTGCAAAAAGTGCATTTAAATCCTAAAACTTGTCAAATTGTTTCAAATGAGTCCTAAGATCGACGCCGTTAGCCTTTTCCGTTAAAAATGCTGACGTGGCATTTTAAATAATTTTTTATTTTCCAGGTTTATTTTTTAATTAATTTTTATCCATTTTAAAAAAAATTAGATTTAAAAACTAAAAAATTAAATTTATTCTTATCTTATTTTCAACAAAAACTAAAAAGAAAAGTTAAGAATTTTATTTTTAAAATTTTTAAAAATAAATTAAAAATAATGTTAACTTTTTAAATATGTTTTTTAATAAATATTTTAAATAAAAAGTTTTATTTTAATTAAAATATTTTTAATAAATATTTAACTTTTTTAAAAAATTTTGGTGAAAATAAGATAAAATGAATAAAGTTGATTTTTTTAGCTTTTAAATCTATTTTTTTAAAATAATTAAAAAATTCACGTGGAAAATAAAAATTATTAAAAATGACACGTCAGCATTTTTAATGAAAAGGCTAACGGCGTCGATCTTAGGACTCGTTTGAAACAATTTGACAAGTTTTAGACTTAAATGCACTTTTTGCAAGTTTAGGACTAAAATGCATTTTCATGACAAGTTGGAGGACTTACTAACACTTATCCCTTTAAAAAAATAATAACAAGGGAAAAATAAGAAATTTGAAGAATGAGCGAGGGTAGTTTTGAAAGAAAAAAATGAGTTTCAACATTTGGTTAAATGTTAAAAGCTCAATGCTAGTTCATATTAACATTGGGTTTTCAGTCTTCCCAATACTGGTTTTCACTTGAAAGTTATTTCAAATTGATTGACAAACGATCTAATATTTCCCTAAGGGCTTTGGAGGCTGACAGCCTCTTGAAAATGCTAAACCAAACACACCCAAACGTTCTCATTCTCGTCACACAATTTCTCAGGTTCTCACCTTCCAGCAGCGAAATTACAACAAAAACGAACAACACAACTGGACTCAAGTACTAGGAATATTAACATAGCAACAGTCGAAATCCATGTTTTATTTACTACAAAATGTGCTAGTTTTTGTTCGTTGCGTTCACTCCTATGTGGAGGAAGCCAAATGAGTTGCAAGCCCAAAAATGGCTTGAACCTATATGATAAGTTATATGAGGAAATATGATTTCTCACTATCTATATAAAGTGACAGCCACAAAAGGAAACGATAACAAGAGAAAAAGAGAAAGCAAAAAATTTGGGATTTTTGGCAATATCTGATTTACATCAAGCTAGCATCAGAGGTCGATTCATGATCCGATTGAGCTGAAATTTTGTTAGCATGTCCGTGGCGCAATTTTCTCAAATCTGAATGGTTTGATTTTTGTTTGAAGCTCTCTACATCAGGTTTTTCATGGATTAATCAAAACCTGCGTTTTTTGTCAGATTTATCCTTGATCTATTGTGAAGTTCATGTGTATTGCCAAGAATTATGTTCATGAGATGTTTGCTGCTATGTACCTCTAGTATTTTCTAGAGAAGAACAATTTTGTTGATAATGAAGATTTTTGGGTGGACTTCGGTCCCGTGGTTTTTTTTATCTCCTCACATCGATGAGGTTTTCCACGTAAAAAATCGTCTTGTGTTCGCGTGCTTAGTATTTATTTTACTCTACTATATCGATTCCTATTAGGTTTACACAAGAGGGGAGATTATTTTATTTCGCTGCGTTGATTCGATATTGTTCGAATTATTACTATTCTCCCATCAGAGTGGTATCAAAGCATCTGGTTATTGCTTGATTTTTCTGCTTTGTGTTAAACAATGGAAACGAATACGAGTAGAATGGTTACACTGAATGATTCGAATTATCATATTTGGAAAGGGAAGATGGAAGATCTTTTATATGTGAAAGATTTTTATTTGCCTGTATTTGCTGAGGAGAAACCAGAGAATAAAACTGATGATGAATGGTCTATATTTCATCGTCAAGTGTGTGGTTACATTAGGCATTGGGTGGATGATAATGTTTTGAACCATATTATTGAGGAAACACATGCACGCAGTTTATGGGATAAGCTTGAACAGTTATATGCTTGAAAGACTGAGAATAATAAGTTATTTTTTGATAAAACAGATTATGGCTCTAAAATATCAAGATGGTACTTGTTTGACTGATCATTTAAATTCTTTTTAAGGAATTATAAATCAGTTGGCTGCGATGGGAATCAAGTTTGATGATGAGATACAAGCACTATGGTTGCTTGGTACTTTGCCGGACTCATGGGAGACGTTCCGAACATCTTTGTCTAATTCTGCCTCAGATGGTACGATTACCATAGATTTGGCCAAGAGTAGTATTTTGAATGAAGAGATGAGAAGGAAGACACAAGGATCATCCTCTTCACATTCTAATGCCTTGGTTGTCGAGAAAAGAGGGAGAAGTGAGTCTTGACGTCCAAGAAATAGAGATAAAAGTCAAGATAAAAGCAGAGGTAAGTACAATAAATTTGCTAATGTTGAGTGCCATTATTGTCATTAGAAATGACATATTTAGAGGTTTTGTCGCTAGTTAAAAAGGGAGAAACAAAATGAGAAAGGTAAAGAGAAGAAAAGTGATAATGACAGCGATGACAATCGTGTTGCTGCACTTAAAGAAGACTTTCTCATTATTTTTATGGTGATGTGGTGAATTTTGTATCTCATGAGACCAGTTGGGTAATTGATAGTGGTGCATCCGTTCATGCTACGTCTCATAGGGATTTCTTTACATCATACAGGTCAGGTGACTTCGGATCTGTGAAGATGGGAAATAATGGACTAGCTCAAGCTATAGGCATCGGTGATGTGTGCCTAGAAACCAACAATGGCATAAGGTTAGTATTGAATAATGTTAAATATATACCTGATATCCACTTGAATTTGATTTCTACAGGCAAGTTGGATGATGAGGGGTATTGCAGCACCTTCAGTAATGGTCAGTGGAAGCTCACTAAAGGTTCTCTTGTTGTGGCTAGAGATGAAAAATATTCTTCGTTATATATTATGCAGGCAAAGTTGTCCACAAACAAAATTAATGCAATAAATAGCAAAGATGCAGCTTAATTATGGCATAAGAGGCTCAGTCACATTAATGAGAAGGGTTTGTCAATATTGGCCAAGAAGAAACTCCTTTTAGGATTGAAAAGTTCAGCGCTAAAGAAGTGTGCTCACTGTTTAGCAGGAAAACAGAACATAGTTGCATTTAAAAGCTCCCCTCCTTCAAGAAAGTCAGGTATACTGGATTTAGTGCATTTTGATGTTTGCGGTCCTATGAAAACAAAATCACTTGGTGGCTCTCTTTGATTTGTTACCTTCATAGATGATTTTTAACGAAAATTTGGATTTATACCTTGAAAACTAAATATCAAGTGTTAGATGCATTTAAGCAATTTCAGGCTTTAGTTGAGAGACAGACTTGAAAGAAATTGAAATGCATCAGAACTGACAACGGGGGAGAGTATATTGGACCTTTTGATGAATACTGCAGACAACAAGGTATTCGACATCAAAAGACACCTCCCAAGACGCCTCAGTTAAATGGCTTAGTTGAGAGAATGAATTAGACATTGGTTGAAAGGGTAAGATGCTTACTTTCAAAGTCAAAGCTACCTGGATTCTTTTGGGGTGAGGCTTTAAGTACAGTTGTGCATGTATTAAATCTTGCTCCATGCGTTCCTTTAGAGTTTGATGTTCCTAATATAGTTTGGACAGGCAAAGAAATTTCTTATGATTATTTGCATGTCTTTGGGTGCAAAGCATTTGTGCATATTCCAAAAAATGAGAGGTCTAAACTTAATGTGAAAACATGACAGTGCATATTTATTGGTTATAGACAGGACATGCTTGGCTACAAATTTTATGATCCATTTGAAAAGAAAATTGTAAGAAGCAAAGACGTTGTGTTTATGGAAGATCAAACAATAGAGGATATTAAGAAATCGAAGATGATTTCAGCACCTAATTTGGTTGATTTGGATCCAGTTCCTCTTACAAATATACCTACACAGGTTGATGAAGAGCAGCAGGAAGTCAATGTTCCAAATAACGCACATGTTCCTGAACATGTTGAAACATATAATAATATTCCTAAACCAGAGGCTCAATTAGATGTTCCACTAGATGTTCCAATCTGGAGATCCGTTAGAGACCGACGACCTTCCACAGGTATTCGGAAGATGAGTATGTATTATTGACTAATACAGGTGAACCGGAGTACTATGCAGAATTAATAGAAGATGAGTACAAAAGCAATTGGTTTGATGCTATGCGAGATGAGATGCAATCACTTTATGATAATCATACTTTTGAGTTGGTGAAGTTACCTAAAGGTAAAAGAACTTTGAAGAACAAGTGGGTATATAGGTTGAAGCAAGATGAACATACTTTACAACCACGGTACAAGGCTAGATTGGTTGTTAAGGGAGTCAGTCAAAGAAAGGGTGTTGATTTTGATGATATATTTTCTCCAATAGTGAAAATGTCTTCTATCCGTGTGGTACTAGGCTTGGACTAGCCTAGATTTGGAAATTGAGCAAATGGATGTTAAAACAGCCTTTCTACATGGTGACTTGGAGGAAGAGATATACATGGAACAACCTGAGGGTTTCAAAGTGAAAGGGAATGAAGATTATTTGTGCAAATTGAAGAAAAGTCTCTATGGCCTAAAACAAGCACCAAGGCAATGGTATAAGAAATTTGCGTCAGTTATGACAGATCAGTGCTATAAGAAGACTTATTCGGATAACTGTGTGTTCCTCCAAAAATTTTCTAATAATGACTTTATTATTCTCTTGCTTTATGTTGATGATATGTTGATTGTTGACAGGAATGCTTCAAGAATTGAGTTATTGAAGAAACAGTTGAGCAAGTATTTTGCCATAAAAGACTTGGGCTCGGCGAAGCAGATTCTTGGCATTAGAATTACCCGAGACAGAGATGCTAAGAAGTTGTTTTTGTCGCAAGAAAAATATATCGAGAAGATCCTTCAGAAATTTTACATGGACAAGGCTAAAGTGATTAGTACTCCTCTTGCTGCTCACTTTAAGTTAAATATGAAGCAAAGTCCTACGACTGATAAAGAAAAGAAAGATATGGAAAGTGTTCCATATGCTTTAGTTGTAGGAAGCTTAATGTATGCGATGGTATGTACACGCCCAGACTTGGCGCACGCAGGCATTGTTAGTCGCTATTTGTCAAGTCCAGGCAAAGAGCACTCGAATGCAGTGAAGTGGATTATGAGGTATCTTCAGGAAACTTCAAATTTGAAACTCAGTTTCAGGACCAGGAAACTTGAGTTAGTTGGATACACAGATTCCGACTTGGCAAGAAATATTGATACTCATAAATTTACTTCTGGTTATTTGATTTCTTTTGCGGGTGGAGCTGTGTCATGGAAGTCAAGATTGCAGAAGTGTGTTGCACTTTCTACAACCGAAATTGAATTTATTGTAGTAACCGAAGCTAGTAAAGAGATGCTATGGATGAAGAAGTTCTTAGAAGAACTTGGATTCAAGCAAAAGAGGTATGTGCTATTTTGTGATAATCAAAGCGCAATTCATCGAAACATATTAATGTTAGATATCATTGGATAAGGGATGTTCTAGATGAAAAGTTGTTGGAACTTGAGAAAATTCATACAGATCATAATAGCTCTGATATGATGACGAAGAAGCTTGAACATTGCCGATTGATAGCAGGGATGGTGAATCCCTCCACATTGTCGTGAGGGGGAGATTTGTTAGCTAGGTTCACTCCTATGTGGAGGAAGCCCAATGAGTTGCAAGCCCAAAAAGGGCTTGAGCCCATATGATAAGTTATATGAGGAAATAGGGTCTCTCACTATCTATATAAAGTGGTAGCCATAAAAGGAAACAGTAACAAGAGAAAAATAAAAAGCAGAAAATTTGGGGTTTTGGGCAAATTCTGATTTACATCAAGCTAGCATCGGAGGTTGATTCGTGGTCCGATTGAGCTGAAATTTTGTCAGCATGTTCGTGGTGCAATTTTCTCGAATCTAAATAGTTTGATTTTTGTTTGAAGCTCCTTATATCAGGTTTTTCGTGAATTGATCAAAACTTGCATTTTCTGTCAGATTTATCCTTGATCTCTTGTAAAGTTCATGTATATTGCCAAGAATTATGTTCTTGAGGTGTTTGCTGCTATGTACCTCTAGTATTTGCTAGAGAAGAACAATTTTGTTGATAGTGAAGATTTTCAGATGGACTTCGGTCCCGTGATTTTTTTATCTACTCACATCGAGGAGGTTTTCCACATAAAAAATCGTCTTGTGTTCGCGTGCTTGGTATTTATTTTACTCTACTATATCGATTCCTATTAGATTTACACAAGAGGGGAGATTATTTTATTCCGCTACGTTGATTCGATATTTTTCAAATTATTACTATTCTCCCATCAGTTTTGCTTTCTGACCAACCAAAAGCTGCTAGTTTGGAGACTTCCTAAATTGCAAACTGTGGCCACTTGTAGTCGAAAGGCCCCCTTAAAGGCTGTATTACAGATGGACTTCACAGACAACCGAGCTGGCCTGCCATTGACATTGACATTGAAGGAGGAACCTGGCTCCAACAAGTTACGTCGTGCCCACCTTTACTTACAATTTCTCCGTCTGCTCAATAACCTGAGATGGATCAGGCCGCCTCCTTCAACGTGTCGCCTAAAAGATATAAAAAGAAAGAGGAGGATGATTCAATCAGGTTCACACCTTGTCAATGGTCATGCACGATTTGATCAAGACCCTAGTGGTTTCTTGTCCCGAGACTTGTTAGCATACGAACCAATTTCGCTAAATCCAAAGCAATGCTAGGGACACAATGATACAAGCATACGGCGACTAACAAGGGACTTACTTGGTGCAGGGCTCAGCATCCTATCCTCGTGAAGGCGGGTTTTGAGAAACTTGTCTCTGATTGAGAGCAAGTCCCGTGCAACTCCATTCATGTCCTTCCTGTCTTTCGGTGATTCTGCTGAGCAAGTTAATCCAATCTCGAAGACGGATATCAGACATTCGGTTTTGTTGATTCCGCAGTCACTCCAGTCTGCTTGCTCATCACTGCTTTCACCTACTTCCCCACAGAAAATCGATTGATCCAAGAACCCTATTGCTCGCTTTGGCATCACCGACTTGACAAATTTCTGAAGGTCGAAATCGTCTTCGAATATATTATCTATCGGCCATCTTCCCGTGAACATCTCTAGCAAGAGGATCCCGAAGCTGTACACATCCCCACTAGTTGATGGATGAACACCCATTCCATATTCTGTGAGTCCAGAAAAAGTTCCTGTTAGCTCGATTACTCTACAAGGTCTCTGAATTCTTCTGATTTTCGTGAATGTAAATATTTTTGTGATCTTGAGAGCAGTACCTGGAGCGATGTAACCCATGGTTCCCTTAAAAGCAGAGGAGCTGAGATGACTCCAAAAGATGTCTTCGTTAGACTCGAAAACGAGCCTCAACAATCCAAAATCACTGATGTGAGCCGTGAACATATGGTCGAGAAGAATGTTGCTTGGTTTCAGATCACAGTGGACCAATGGAGTTTGGCACTGGTGGTGAAGATAATCCAAAGCAGAGGCTACGTCGATTGCGATGTTCAATCTTTGGAGGAAGCTCCAAGGTTTTGATTGCATTTGCTCGTCGTTTGGGTGCAACCACATGTCCAAGTTGCCGTTTCCCATGAACTCGTATACCAAGGCTCTGAACTCATTACCATGAGAGTCGACACTTGAACAAGCAGTCAAGATCTTAACAAGGTTACGATGCCGAATGCTGCTGAGGGCTTTGCATTCGGCCAAGAAGCTCTTGAAAGCTCCTTTCTGCTGGAGATTCAAAACCTTGATGGCCACAATTCTTCCATCCGGGCCAAGAGTTCCTTTGTATACACTGCCAAAACTACCTGAACAGGAGTTGCAAACTATTGTGATCACACAACATGGTACATGAACTGTGAAGTGTGTTTCTGTTCTCATTTGAAGTTGCTAAATTATGGTTCATTCACATATAAAGATTACCTGAACCAATCAATTTGCTTGAACAGAATCCGTCGGTAGCTTTGAATAGAGCATCATAAGAAATCCTCTCGTAAAAATGGCCCAAGGAGTGAGTAGGCAGATGTTCCTTCTTCAAGTTTCTCAACTAGAAAAGCAATGCTAAAGATACTAATGCCACTGCACAAGAAGCACTGATGATTATGACCATCACCCACTTTGAAAGTCTATGCTTTATAGATCTTGGGATTGATATTGCCGGACATGAAGGCAAATGCAGTTCAGGTATCTCCCCGCAAAGCTCTTTGTTGCCATCAACTTTGAAGGCACTAGGGTTTCCAAATATCCCTTGTACAGTTACTTCGCCTTCGAGATTGTTAAAAGACAGATTCAAGAATTGCAGCGACGATGACAAGTTAACTAAGAACTCTGGGATTTGCCCTGATAGGTTGTTATTGGTAAGGTCAAGAAAACGAATGCCTTTTAACCCTCCTAATTGAGGAATGGGTCCTTGAAAATGGTTCGCCTGCATATACAGCTCTTCGAATCCCAAACAGTCACCCAAAGTTGTCGGAATTTCGCTGGAAATTTGATTGTATGAAACATCGGGAGAAATGAGGTTCTTTAAGTTGCCAACTTCAGGTGGCAGGGGCCCAGACAAAGAGTTGTGAGATATATTCAGAAGTATTACGAGGGACAATGGACTAATCATGTGGCTAGGAATGGTCCCGGTGAATTTGTTATGACAAAGGCGTATTTCTTGTAGGGACTTGCAGTTGCCAAGGCTCAAAGGTATGCTTCCTTCGAAGCTGTTGTCGTACAAGTACAGATCGATCAGTCCAGTGATATTACCAATGGTTGAAGGTATGTACCCTGTCAATTTGTTTTGGCCCAAGTTCAGATAATGCAAGTTTGATAGCCTCCCAATAGACATTGGAATGTTGCCTGTTACCATGTTATCATCCATGTATAATCGATTTAGACTAAAGAGGTTTGTAATCACTTTAGGAATGCTTCCACGAATTCTGTTCCCCGACATTAGTAGCTGCTTCAGTTGGGTTGAGAGGTTACCGACAGAAATAGGCAGCTCACCTTTGAACTGGTTATATTGTAAATCCAGCGTTTCAAGATTGCTGCAGTTGGCCAAATCAGCAAGGAAACTTAGACCATCGGTTGTACTGGTTCCAAGAAAATTTTGAAGGTTGAGCCATTTCAAGTTTTGAAGCCTGCCAAAGCTGGCCGGGACACGTCCAGAGAAGTTATTCAAGGGGATATCAATTGTTGCCAAGTTCGAGGCGTTGGACAGTGAATCGGGAATGGGACCTGTGAACTGATTATCTCCCAGGACAAGTGTTACCAGATTCGGAAGCAGAAGGCCTATGTCTCTCCTGATACTGCCAGTGAACAGATTATGGTACAAATATATGATATTGAGGGATGACAAGTTGTACAGAGCGGAAGGAAGCCACCTGTCAGCTCGTTTTCACTGACCACGAAAACTTTGAGCCTTGTTTTGCTTGTAGAAATTGGAACTCCTCCTATCTGGCTGTTGTTCAATAGATCAAGCACTTGGAGGGAGGAAAGGTTTCCTATGGAAGCAGGGATTGGTCCCATGAGATTGTTGTTAGAGAAGGAGAGCTTCTGAAGTTTCAACAGCGACCCAAATTCAGAAGGGATGCGATCGTGGAGATAATTATAATCGAGCTCGAGAGTCAGGAGGTTAAGACATTGGGAGAGATTTCTAGGAATTCCACCTCCCAAAGTGTTGGCTCAAGATCAGGTTTCTAAGCCTGAACAAGCGCCCGATTTCCGGAGGAATGAAACCATGCAAAGAGTTGTTTGCGAGGTTCAGGTATTGGAGGAACGAAAGGTTTCCGATAAAAGGGGAGACCGACCCTGCCAAATCTTGCCCATCGAGGTTCAAGGCAGTGACTCTTTGGTGTCTGAGACCGCAAGTGACTCCAGTCCATTGGCAGAAATGGTAGGAATCATTCCAAGAGGCCCAGTGTTCCTGCAGAATTATCTGTTAAGAGGGACCTGAACTGTTGCAGAGCAATTTTATCGGTCTCGTTTCCTAGAG
Organism: Eucalyptus decipiens; assembly: GCA_014182575.1. NCBI lineage: Eukaryota > Viridiplantae > Streptophyta > Magnoliopsida > Myrtales > Myrtaceae > Eucalyptus > Eucalyptus decipiens. The sequence goes on along the minus strand of CM024618.1, from coordinate 23,323,841 downwards.
CGCTACAAGAAGCGAAGCTTGTGATCACCAGTTCTAGGATCAAGATGGCAGGGAAGTTGACTGAACAGAAATGGCTTGAACTCATTTTCTGGTTTGCTAGTGTCAGGGAGGAGATGCTTGGATAGCCATGATAGAACATGACTTGACTTGAAGATTCCATTTATAGTGAAGACCATAGGAGGTTGGAAGCACAGAAGAATTTAATAGCCAACTGCTTCAGGACGATTGGGACCCTGAAGAGGCCATAAGAAGATCGGAGTCAATTAATAAATTCAGATATTAAATTCATTTTGGGGACAGTATAAATCTAGCCACACTTGACTTGGCTAATTGTCAAGAGTATTTAACACAAGTATAACTAACAATACGAGATATATCCTATATGTCTTTTGTCATCAAAATTCAAAATTTATACGGATGAGCGGATTGTCAAAGCAGTTCGGTGTGGTAACAGGTTAAAGTGGCTATCATGTGTTGCCATGGCTGCTGTGCTGCGACAGATTGGTGTAGTGGGGCTATTGCGATTGTTGCGCAAGGATAATGCGGCAACGAGATGATGTTGGGAGGTTGTCGCGGCTGCTGTCTAGGGACTACTCGACAACAAGCTGGCGTCGCGAGGCTGTCGTGAATCGAGTTTGAAAGAGGGATATTAGTAGTAAAAGAAAAAATGACACGAGACGTAACGTATGCCATGCTAGATAAGAAATAATGCAGAAAAATGAATTGAGTAATTTATATATGTCTTGTGTTATGAGCTATATTTTGACCATCTAAGTAACATATCAATTAAGATAAGTATAACCGAACGAAGATATTGAGAATTTTCTAAACATATACAACATCGACAGATATATTATATAACTAAAACAGTAGAAAGTGTACCAATTTGGATTACTCTTAAGAAGCAACCATGCAAGCACTTCTTGAAGCAGCCAATCACTATAAACGAAATGAGCACACTTTTAATACTCCGTTTGGCAAGTAACTTAGCTGTATGGCTAGAAACGTACCGGCGAAAACTTACCAAGCCAACTGTACAGTAATAAGTTACTAGCATCATAAGGAATTTTACCAACTTTATGTGGAATGAAAGTTGTCCTTATTGATAAATTTTGCCGATGGTAAAATCGTGTAACTGCTAACTGAACTGTCAAGACACTACAAGGAGTTCTTGGCCCGTTACTATATCTTTATAGTTGAAGTTTCATTTTATATAAAAATTCAAGTGGTAAATTTTAATGTTTTGTATGTCATTTTGTAAATTATCATATTCAAATATGCTGAAATAAATTGGCAATAATGCACAAAAATTTGTACATATCATTAGACTATTGTAATAGATATTAGAAAATTATTACTATGTTCATCATGAATGCCGAAAAGAAAAATACTGACACATTCTTTCATAGGTCAAGCATGCAATGGTGGCTGACCCAAAAAAAAAAAAAATCAATGGTAAATGTGTAAACTATCTTTTCATATCGGTAGGGAACCTAATAAACATTCTATTCACGGAAACTATAAGATTATCTAATCAATTACATTCCGTTTTTATTGGTTTCTATTTTATATTTCAACATAGACTAACTACATAAATTAAGTAATTCATTGAGAAAATAACATAAATAGTCTTTGAACTTTAATCCATTGTGTAATGTGATCATCTAAGCTTTTAACTTATTCAATATAGTCTCTAAACTTAAATTAATTTAAGGGTAACATTAAACATTTTCATATGATTCAGTACCAAAAATTCAAAGACCTTATTGAACAAATAAAAATTCAAAAACCACATTGCACATTGAATTAAAATTTATGGATCATTTGTGTCATTATCCCCAATCCATTTGTATGTGAATAGAGGTTGCCTTCACCCATCGTGAGGCCAGGGCAAGCCTCGCTCGCGGCCTTGGGTGACGCTAAGCAAGGGACGCGAAGCCCTCTCCAAAACTGGGCGAGGGCCATGACCCTCACTGGTGGTTGGGAAGCCGCCGAAGGCTTGCCGACCACTACCGGAGAAGGAGGGCAAAGGAAAAAGAAAAAGGAAAAGAAAAAAAGGAAAAAAAATCAATAAAAAAATTTGAAAAATAAAAAATATATATATTTAAAAATTGCCACGTCAGGGTTTGTCGGTTGGCCGGCATCCACATCAGCGTCAGCTAACTAAAATTGGCCAAACAGATTGAATTGGTACCAATATAAAAAGGTTTAAGATTGAATTAATCCAATTAAAATATATATGACTGAATTGGTCCAATTGAAAGGTTTAGAAACAAATTGATACCAATGTCATTGGTTTAGGACTTTTTGATACTTTTTCTTCCCAAGATTATAAGCCTCCACTGCTGTTGATAGGCATGAAAGCTGCAGGCCATTAGTTTATTTGCATTTGGTATGGAGCATCAAAGCATCAGTCACCTCGAAGATTACAGGATGATTATATTAAGCAACTAGTTACCAAGTCCAAACCAGAGGGGGCTAACTTAAATTTCCTGATAAAGACACCTTAGGGAGTATTGGGGGAGAAATCACACTCACAGACAGCACCCCAAAATGTTATGGCAACGATGATGTAGTTGTCTCCTTGTATAAAAGAAGAATTTTCGCTCACCGCTCCATCAATTTGACGTAGGAAGGATTAAATCTAATAAGAAACCTTTCATCGACCAAGTAAGCTTGAAATATCAGCAAAAGTATGACAATGTATCGCTTCATATTGGCCTGAAGTGCTACCTATTACCTAAGAACATTCTCAGCAACCAACGCCCTAATGATGGGGACGGAAGTAGGTTTTGATGAGCTTATTTGGGTTCAGAATTGAGAATTCGTCATGCTGAAAGTTACTGGTTTGTCGTAGTTGTGAATCAGTGGTGAAGACTCCAGCGTGTTGACAATGAGAAAATGAAATTTTCAAAAAAGTATTGGATGAAGCATAACAGTTAGCAGCAGTTAAACGCTGCCTGCCAATTGGGACCGACGACATCGATACCTTAATATTATAGGAACAGAGTCTCCTTCATGCCTGCGCGTGAACTTGGCATACACTTATGTCATGATTAAGTGCAAATAACCCCAAATTACGGGACGTATGGCAACTTATCTGCTCCTGCTAATCTTTGAAAATGTGCAAAATCTAAGAAGTTTGTAGCAGACAGTCCTCAAACATGACTCTTTCCGATGCTCTTAATGCATTGACCGAGTTCTTAAGCAGGACTCAAATGCAAGTATTTAACAATTTCAAATTACGTACACGTTATGGATCTTTGATTTATTCAAAGCCTATGTATGGCTTAGTTCACTTAGTTTTTGTCTTCATTCAAAGCCTATGTATGGCTTAGTTCACTTAGTTTTTTTCAATGAAGACGCATCATTTAAATGCATAGATATAACTTTGTGAAGTTTGGCGCTTTCACTGCTTAGTTTCCTCGTAATGCCTGTAGGAATTCTTAGATTTTCAAGTCTGAACATAAGTGCGCGAACTCAGTTTCGCCCAGGAAGGATTTTTTGCAAGGTTGAGGTATCGATGGAAGGAACAATTTCGAATGTTAAGCTGACATGATTGCAGCCGAGTGTTGTCGGCCTTGAGACCACATGGGGCTCCATTCCATCGGAAGAAACATAGAGCTATTTATTAAGAGGGACTTGAACTCTCACAAAGCAATTTTACGGTTTTGACTGTGAGGGAAGTAGCAAGAGCGAAATTTAGACAAACGGATCTAGGATTAAGTGGCATGGAAAGTGAAGGAGTGTACACGGCTTAAACTCAATTTGATTCACGGGTCATTTTCAACCTTGCTAAAGCCAGCTGGAAGAAACCTAAAAGCTGAATGAGTGTTGACAAAAGTCAAACATCGGACATGAACCCATCTTTTGTTCCTTATTCAGATATATGCTTATAGAATTTTGGGATAAGTGCATTGAAAATTCTAAAATTTGTCAGGAGAACATAATTGAGTCCTAAAACTTTAAAAATATATATATAATTGGACCATAAGACTTGTCATGAATGCGCTATTGAATCTTAAAATTTTTAAAAAATGTAATCAAATCCTAAAACTTATTACCATGTTCTGTTTGTCAAGTTGACAAAATTTTTCCGTTCATCAAGTTGGATGAAGTTCATGGAAAAACTTAATTGCACTTTTTGAAAGCTTTAACACTTAATCGCACTTTCATGACAAGTTTTAGAACTTGATTGCATTTTTTAAAAGTTTTAAGACTCAATAGTACTTTCGCAATAAGTTTTAGGACTTTCAATACACTTATCCATAGAATTTGTATAATGAATCCTATTCTTCATATTTTATTATAGTTTAAGGGAACAGCCTATTGACATGGCAGATTATGAGTATGTAAATAGGGGATCATATTCCAACACTTGATCAGAGTCTGCCAAATGAAAAAAGAAAATCAAAGTCTGCCGCATCACTTGGTTAACAAATATTATAAGCTATTCTTACTAGTATGCTTAGCATTATCCTATGATTTAAAGATGCAAGTTTCATCTTCCTTACAAAGGACCCACAAGCATTTAAGACACTGTTTCAGCGGACCGCAACCGGAATATGCAGTTCCATTGACCAAGTGAAAAACTGAGTATCCATCCAAACAGAGTTCACTTTCACATACGATGATGTGCATGAAAGTGAAATTTCACTAGCTTTGTTCGGTTTATAGCTAAGAATGCGTCATATTGAATATTCAGGCTTTCACTAGTTTTGCAACAGTTGCCTCCCAAAAATTTGTTCCCGGAAGACACTACAAATCGAGCATCAATCTGATTTTAATTTTAGCAGCACAATTACAGCGAAAACGAGCTACACCACCGGACCGGAGTACATTTAAATAGCGAATTCCGTGTTTATATAGTAATTTCTCGCCTTGTGTGAAACACGGGTAAATCCATAAATATGTGTAGCTGCGCTTGGAATATATTTTGGGCAAGCCTAAGGGAATATATCACCTACATTCAAGCCCACTCGCTGGGGCCCAATCATTTGGAGGAGCAAATTTGATAATTTATAAATCATGCGTGTTTCTAGGTGGGGACTTCATAATCTTGTACCAAGTCCAACTCATCTAAACTCTCGTTGATCAAGTCGCAAGTCAAAACTCAAATGAATAACCCAAATACGAAATTATCTACATCGATGGTATTGTTTACCTAATACGTCTACATTACCTATTTATTGTCAGCTGCTTAGATATTATTGTTTCGAGAGTATTGTATAATAGCCATATCAGTGACGTGGTATGGAAAGCCAATTCTCACTAATCCAACAATGAGATATTTAAGTTTTATAGACTTAAATAGTCAATTTTTCATATTCTCTTATCATGTTCTATGTAATTTTGATATACATCCACCTCCTATGCGATATCTCAATTGACAAAAAGGGACACCTATTTTATAGTATAATAATTAACATATATTTAAATATATATTGAAGTATGATCCATCAAAAGTACTTCGAATTCAATATACATTTTTAGTCGGGTAATCGTTAGAAGTAATTGCAGACTAGATGGCTCTTTGGGCCCTCCCAATCATGTCGACCTAAAGGGAAAATGAGGGGGGGCTAGCAAGCATTTCTCTTTCGGTTCTTGCACCGCACAATTGGCTGGCTTGATCGATTCATTTTAAAATACTCAGACAATTTTTCAATCACAGGAGGGCTTGAGCAAGGATTTTCAGTCCAGCATTCGGCTCAATCACCTACCAATTAGACCTGCTCATTGAATGAGCCTAGAATCGTGCCAGGCGTGCTCGGGCCCGAACCTTCAGAGGTCCTACCCAGGGTCGAACTTGAGGGCCTGAGCAAGCCCCCAAGTGAAAAACATTGGGCCATCTTTTTATTTAAAAAAAATCAGCAAAAAAAAAATAAAGAAGTAAGAAAAAATGGGTTTGGATTTATTTTATTGTATTACTTTATCTATGAGTTCTATACTTTTTTTCTATCCTACGTTAGAAATTTGAGCTTATTTTATCTTATTAGTGTTTATGAATTTTAAATGTTAAAGTGAAAATTATTAGTAAAATATAATATATCTATAATTTAATAAATATATTAGCGCGTTGGGTTGGGCCTTAGCCCTCTTCTCAAAGGCTTGCCCATTTACTGGGCCTATATTTTTTGCCTGAACCCTCCTAGTGATAGGCTGCCTGCCCGTTGATCTCGTCTACTCATCTAACATATAAAATTACACTAATAAAGATATTATTTGATTTTGAGGCATGAAGCATAATATTTTTCAAATCCTTTTGATTTTTAAATATTTAACACAAGAAGTAAGAATGATCAGTAGTTAGAAATCGAGATTGTTTTCTTAGTTTACTTATTTAGCATGTAACCAATGCTACAAATGTCTGTGAGTTATAACATGATCGAGGTAAAATATGATAATTGGCTCATCCTTTCTCCCCCACAAGTGGAGGTGCTAAGGCACATGGCCATTGGTGGGTTCGTGTCTCTTTGTGGTTGATTGAGAACTCCATTTTAGAGAGCTTGTGGCACGGAATGCCAATCGTGACGTGGCCCATGTAGGCGGAGCAGCAGCTGAATGCCTTCACGATGGTGAAGTAACGGTTTTGGTGGTCGTCTGGTGCCAGCAGAGGAGATAGGGAGGGCTATTGGACCCTTGACGGGCAGCGGTGGCGCTGCAACAAGGAAGAAGGTGAAGGAAACGAGGGTGGCCGCGAGCAACGCCCTGCAAGAAGGCGGGTCTTTGTTCGATTCTATTGAAAGGTTGATTAGAGACATCATCAAGAGCATCAAATAAGAAGCTCAAGAAAGAGTTAACCTTTGTCTTCACTAGTAACTACCACGAGTAAAATCACTTTCATGTTGATCCGTCCCTTAATTGTTTGTTGCCAGCAACGTGTCCTGCTCATTTTGTCAACGAACATGCTTACTAATTGGTCTCAAGTTAATGAAATTACCATTCAAGTCAGCTAGTGATGGGCGTTGGACTTGATTCTAATCTCTCAAGTTAATGAAATTACCCGTTTGGGATTTTTGATGTTATTAACTTTTTTTTTTCATAACTTATATACAGGAAAGATTTATTAACATTTAACTTTTTCTCTCCAATCTTTCCTTTTCTCTTTACAACTTAGATGTAGGACAGTCTTATTATCAGAAAAATTCAGCCTTACTTTTAAAAAAGATATTTCAAAATAGAACCCGTGTATCAATATAAATATTTTAAAAACATTCATTACAAAAAAAAGTTTGATCATGGCATTTTTTTTCTTCATCTTGTTATATACAGATGTTGCAAAAGAAAATATAAATGCAGACAAACATATATGCATAGAAATTGAAATATAATCCATACAAACACCAATAATATATGTATAAGCATAATAGATTTGCCAAAGTGGCCATAAAAGAACAAAATCGATAAGTAAAATTAATGCGTGAGGAAGACACGTGGTTCAGCTGGTTGTTAATGACCCCAATCCAGCTGGGGGAGATCTCCTGAGATTGCATTAAGGAAAAAAAACAAAAACAAAAAAAAAAAAGTAAACACGTCCCTTTGTACTTAATGTCAAAACATCATGAAGCTTGCAAAACGAGCACACGCAATCTCTCCCGTGTCAGATAGTCAGGCATAGAAGCTTTGGAGAAAAAGCGTGTTTTTTTTTTTTTTGGACTAAAAAATAGCAAATCGTTGAAAATGTTGAAAAGCTAGCTTCTTTTCCAACTTGGATGAATTATTGAGTACTTGGGAGAATGACACGGCTGATTTTTTTATTTTTGTTCAATTTACGATTTAGTCCCGAACTTTATTCAAATATTCAATATAGTGCATGAACTTTTAATTTATGCAATATAATCAATAAAATTTTTATACATGTTCAATTTAGTCCATAAACTATATAGAAATGTTCAATATTGTATTTCCATTACTTTAAGCTCATGGACAACTTTATATAAGTTAATGATTAAATTGAACATATACTAAAAGTTCAGAGTTTATATGAAACAATTAAAAAGTTCGGAAACAATATTGCACATTAAATTAAAATTTATGGATTATATCGAACAAATTAAAAATTCAAACACCACACAGCACATCGGATCAAAATTCATTGACCATTTATGTCATTTGCCATTAGGACTTCTATTAATTAAATTTGGACTTTTACATGGAAGACCCGGCCCCACGTGGGAAACAATTTACTCCACCTCGCGAATCGCGAATGAATCCATAATAGAATCTGTTTAAACAAATACAAATCGGGATCTGGGCTGGGCTGATTCTTTTATCAAAGCACCCAAGAGAGTTGACCCGCCATCTGCATTGCATATTACGGGACGTCATATCCCACGTGGTGATTAGGGTCGATAAAGAAACGGGACAACCAATGATGTCGCGGTATCAGGCTCGGCTCCACTCAACTCGGACCATAACTCAGTCCGATTGCGGTTCGCACCGAAGCGAGTTCGAGCAATCCGAGTTCGGTGGAGGCCCCTGTGGGCTATACTAGCAGTCAACACCAACACCTCTCTAGCCACACATGCTAAATCGGCCGCCGTAACACAACAACCATTCAACGCGACACCAAAGGATCTCTTGCAAAGATATACCAAAAGGATGGGACTCTTATCTTTCATCTCTCTCCAGCACCAGTCGTCCCTTTCTCCCTCTTACCTCTCTCCATCTCTCCCTGTCTCTCCGCCATGGAGGCCTCGTGGGAAGCGAGCGTCACCGACTCGATCAACACCGTCTACCTCCTCTTCTCGGCCTACCTGGTCTTCGTAATGCAGCTCGGCTTCGCCATGCTGTGCGCCGGCTCGGTCCAAGCCAAGAACGCCATGAACATCATGCTCACCAACGTGGTCGACGCCGTGGTCGGCAGCATCTCCTACTACCTCTTCGGCTTCGCCTTCGCCTTCGGGGACGGGTCCGACTCCAACCCCTTCATCGGCACCTCCTTCTTCGCCCTCAAGGACATCCCCAGCAGCACCTACGACTACAGCTACTTCCTGTACCAATGGGCTTTCGCCATCGCCGTCGCCGGGATCACCAGCGGCTCCATCGCCGAGCGGACCCAATTCAGCGCCTACCTCGTGTTCTCCTTCTTCCTCACCGGGTTCGTGTACCCGATCGTGGCCCATTGGGTCTGGTCGTCGAGCGGGTGGCTCAGCCCGAGCTCGAGCGACTTGCTTTTCGGGTCGGGGGCTATTGATTTCGCGGGGAGCGGCGTGGTGCATTTGGTTGGTGGGATCGCCGGTCTCTGGGGCTCATTGATCGAAGGCCCGCGGGCCGGTAGGTTCGACGCGTTCGGCAAGCCCGTGCCGATGCGAGGACATAATGCGACCCTCGTGGTGCTCGGGACGTTCCTGTTGTGGTTCGGCTGGTTCGGATTCAACCCGGGCTCTTTCGATAAGATCCTCGTCTCGTACCCCACCACGTCGGACCAAGGTAATTGGACAGCGATAGGCCGCACGGCGGTCACGACCACGCTGGCAGGGTCCACCGCGGGGCTAGTGACCCTATTTGGTCGCCGCCTGCTAGTGGGCCACTGGGATGCGCTGGACGTGTGCAATGGCCTGCTCGGCGGGTTCGTCGCGATCACGTCCGGTTGCTCCGTGGTCGATCCGTGGGCGGCCATCATCTGCGGTTTCGTCTCTGCTTGGGTCCTGATTGGGCTCAACATCGTGGCGCTGAAGTTGAGATTTGACGACCCGCTGGAGGCGACCCAGCTGCATGGGGGATGCGGCGCGTGGGGGTTGATATTCACGGGCCTGTTCGCGAAGGAGGAATTCGTGATCCAAGCCTACGATTCCGGCGAGAGCGGGGTGTCACGACCGTACGGGCTTTTCATGGGCGGGGGATGGGCCTTACTTGGAGCCCAGGTGGTCGAGGTCCTGGCGATCGTGGGCTGGGTCAGCGCAACCATGGGCCCTCTCTTCTACGCCCTGCACAAGCTCAACATCCTGAGGATCTCGGTAGAGGAGGAATTGGCAGGTCTCGACATCTCCAGCCACGGTGGCTATGCCTACACCGGCCACGCCGAGGAAAGCCGCCCCCGCTTCTACGCTGATTACGTGCGCCTTCAAGATCAGTCCTAGCCAGATCATCGCGTCGAGACCCATTTGTAGCAAATGTTTTGTAATTTGCTACTTAGATGTGTCAACTTGGGCATTTCCAACCTCATTCAATTGGCTGTATTGTCATTTTTATGCCAAATTGTTTATGTCATAAACAAAGAGGAGGAAAAGGACACGTTTGGCGTCTCAGGATTCTAAAATCCTTGGACCTTGTGTCATCACCTTCTTTCCAAGATACCATTTGCTTAGGAATGATCCCTTTCTTTCCACCTCAGCAATCAAGCGCTATCTTAAGGAAGCCGACATCGTACCAGTTTTCTTTTCTAAACAATAGATTCATGCCAAGAGGCGTATCCGTCAGGTGTCCGCCATTAGAATGGTGATAAAAGGAACATCACTGTAATGAACGTCAAGAATACCATGATTCCTAGTATCGACATGCTAGATTCGATGGGAAAGAAGCCAAACTAGTATAATTTAAGTAATCTGAGAGGCAGAACAGGATGCAATGCTTCACAAAACTTCAGGGAGTGCAAGAGTCAACACCCGTTGAAGTGAGAACAAATCTAACTCCAGCACTTCGAAAGATTTTCTTAAATATCGGCTAAGCTCTGTACATCAAAAGCCTGTACAGTAGACAATCGACTCACCTACAATGAGTATCGTGGGGAATAAAAACAGTGTCTGGAACGACGAGAGGCAACTTATCAATGTACATGAACAGCCTCTTGGCATCCTCCTTCAGAATGGTGGGCAACTCGACGATTTCACGCCTTTCTGTGTAAATCCAGAGGTCTTCAGACTTGGTTCTTTTGAGGCTATCCCTACAGAATGGACATGACTGAGATAGTGCGTGCCTGATCAAAAAAACCCACAAGCACATCATCAGTCTCTGGACAAATGCAGAACACTGAGGGTATGAAGTAACTGGCGAAGATGAAAGCCAAACCAGACAACTAAAACCATCCCCCAAACCACAAGAAACCGTTTTAACACAGATGTACTTTAAGATAGCAACAATGCCGTGCAAGAATTATGAGTAAATCAACTAGTATCTCTAGCTCAACAATGAGTCACGTGTAGATGTTCCAGGAAGCAGAACATTACCAGTTCTGATAGCACCTTAAACACAGAGAATGACAGCAGTTAGGCAAGATAACCCTGCTGGTCGTCTCCAAGCAAATCCCGCACTCCTCTTCTCTTTCCGAGTCAAGTTCAGAGAACTTCCCCCAATGCGACTCTTCCTTTCTCCTATACCGTTCAGAACAAACTTGTCTCTGCTTCCTCTCTTCCAAATCTGTGATGCCTCTTTGAAGTTGCAACAGAGAAGGGAATATGATTGCTGCTTGTCAAAAGCAAAAATACACAACATATGAATATTTTTTCATCCAGAAAGGGAGATAAATTCTGAGTGCATAAGCGGCATAAAGAATAATCCCAATTCTAAGTACATGCGCGCACCATAAAAGTCTCGAATGCTCGCTTTCCTCTCATAAACAGACATAGTGGTCTTGCCATCTGCGTGGTTCTGCATCAATCCACAGAGTCAGAATAAGTAACGTTGGTAAATCCATCCAAGAAGATAACGCAAACCGGTGCAGAAGCAATTCTACACAAGAACAAGAAAGAACCAACCCAACTGAAGATGGAAAGACACGTACCATGTATATAAGAATTCTAAGCAGCCCAAGCGCACCGGCCAGGTGACAGTCCGTCCATTGGACAAGAAAAAGAAATAGGTGGGCAACTGGACTGTAAGATAATCTCATCTGAAGGTACGCTCCGTTTTCCCTCGGATAGTCCAATGCCCTGAGAAAATGGAAAAGAGTCAACACACACGTAACGAAATGAAATCATCAACAAACGCACCACGAATCAACACATGCAAAAAACTCTGCCACCCCATCACCAAAAGCTATTTTTTTATAAACAGTAATCGACGAGAATACTAACCATGCGACAAAAACACAAGCAGACCCAGGTCCTAGAAATGGATGTACTCTGAGGTTTCAAGTACCAAGCAAAGTGAAGACAGTCTCACAAGTAGAACGAGGCCAGTCCAATCAGCAGTACCAAAGCAAAATGCGGAAATGCTTATACTATCTGACGGTAACCCGGATCCAAATGCTAACGCTAACCCGGATCCAACTGCTAACGCCAATCCCATTGCAAATAGAGAAGCTCCTGGCCTAGTAACCCTCGACCCGTTACAGCTTGATGGGAGATAAAATTCCAAAGGCAAATCGTTTCACAATTCTTCAGAAATTTCAACAAGAAAAGGTTACCCAAGAGCCCACGATACAGCATACACACCCTACTACTAGCCGATTTCAGCTCCTTCCTCCCTAGTGTCAGGCGATAGGTAAGACGAAAGACGGTGTGATCGGACATGGCCGGAACGTAGAAGAACCTCAGAAGCTCTAACGATGGTTTCGTTCAACGTATACGAGGAAAAGATCGAAAATTCAACCCAATCCAAACGAGGGCGGACGGGACCACCGCCTGGAGAATGCACAACAACCCATTCGCCCTCGTTTGGTTCACCGTCCGAAAGAGGCAAGCCCATTTCAAGAAACGCAGCGACAGACCCAGGAGCACTAAGGCAGAGGACCCAAACAAAACAGCCGAACCCCGACGACCACTGATTTCGCACATTCCATTCTCGGCAATCCGAACGAAACGAAACTAGAAAACAGAGAGGGAGAGAGAATTACAGAGTGTTGGCGTGCTGAATATCAGCTTCGAGGGCCTTGAGAGAATCCCTGAACGGCGACTTGTTACTCATGGCTGTCGGCTTCCTTCTTCTCCTCCTCCTCCTCCTTCTTCCTCCTCTCGGAAGACGATGCTTTTCATCCGACGCGCCTCCAATCCCCTCCAATCCACCGACCGCTAGCAAGCTCTCTCCCTTCCCTTTTCCTTTCCCCTTCCCCTTTTCTTTTCCCTGCGCTTTCCCGGAAAATAACCGGAAGACTAGAAAATAAAAAGGTGGGGGGGTCTTCTCTTCTCGATAATACACGAGCTCGCTTTTCCCGGTAAACACTCAAAACCGCCAAAGCTCTTTCGCCACTGACTCGAGAACGAGGAACCAGCGAAGAGCCCAAGACCCGCCCGCTTTCTTTCCGACTTTCCGCTCCCCAATTCTCAACTTCATTTTATGCAAAACAGAGGATGTATCCAGACTTTTCCTGGAAATTACGATTCTGCCTGCGTCAGGATAAGCCATTCCGTCACGGATTATATTAATCATTCTATTTCGTAACATCGGGAGCAACCCCCCCAAAAAAAAAAAAAAAAAAAAAGTCATGGCATAAATAGGATTTAATCATGCGCCCTACATATATACAGATTTAAAAAAAAAATGCCAAGTAAATGAGGGTGCGGGGATTTTCCATTTCGTGAATGCTTGTGTAAGAAATTTTTTAATAAAATGCAATTTCCAGGGAATTTTAAAAAAGAAATATGTATCAAAATAAATAATCGCTTTTTGTTTGGTTAATTAGTATAGGGAAAACGTCATCAACAAGCTCCCGAGATTAAAAAAGAAGAAAAAAAAAATATCCCCTCTTTGAACCTGTCCGGGCTGAGATCGTCTGCCGCCGCCTCCTCCTAGGCCTTGGCTTTCATCTTTGAATGAGATCTCGCCACGCGGATCGTGGGGCCGGCGTGTCGAGCTCGCGAACCGTCGGATTTGACCCGACGCGTGGTGACGGCTCTGTGCGGGGGCGGGAGCTTAAAAACCAGCTGGCGCAGCATCCGGTTTTGTAAACTGGCGGCCTTGTCATTACTCCTTTCTTTTTTCTTTTTTTTTTTTCCACTGATCAGGGGTCGTGAATCTCTTACTCCCCCATACCGAATTGCAAAATGTAAACTTCAATTGGAAACTTCATCTATTAGAAAAATATTTTCCTAAAAATTATATTACTCAAAATAATCAATGAATGACAGATGTTTTTATTACTAATAACAACTTGTGTGTAAATAATTTTGTAAATGATAAAAGCATTTTTTTGCTTTCATTAATTTTTGTAAATGATGCAAGCTGTCATTTTCATAAATAAATAAAAAAGTATCTAAATCATCCAATTTTCTTGAAATAAATAGAATCTAAAAAAATAATCTGTACAACAAACGACAAATTATAGGGAAAATTAAAAAAAATGATAACCTATTGGGTAATTTTATGAATTTTATTTTGGAAGAGTCAAGTTTTCCTTTTCCCTTTTTTGTATTGCTCAGCCTTATCATTAAATAATCAAAAATTACCGGAAGTCTCTTTCTTATGATAGAATTGAACGAGTCTAAGATGAGTCTTAAGTCTTTATTAGTGCCAGGTCACCCCGAAAAGAAACATTTCCTCATTAGCGACGTATTTAAGTCAAATTGTCCATACCTTAATCGATGCTTGGATTAATCATTTTTATATGATGAGCTGAAGGTGTGGACTGCTTTGGGATTTGGATAAGGCTTACATCCATCGGGGGAGCACGGGCGGGCCCCACCGCACCAACTTGTTAAAAAAAGAAGAAGAGAGAAATAGGGATTGTCATTATTATTATTATGTGTCCATCGTTCTGATCCTTGGCGACGGACCAGTCGCAGGTAGATCTTTTTCTTTTTACATGTCGCGATGGCCTCGAGCCGTCTCGCGGAACGCGTGTTGGGCCCTCCGTCCTTTCGAGAATATCCGCGACACGAGAACAAAAGTATAGATATCATCATCGTGCCCTCCTTTATTTTTTATTTTTGTATCTTCTTTCCTTTGACAAAATTACTAATCCACCCCAAGGATTTTTAGGGTCGTTGCAACTTGCAACGCGCCCTCGATATCTTAATTTTTAGTCCTAATGATATTGTCGGTGTGGCCCTGGCGTGGACCCTGGTAAGGTGATCGGTACCCATCATGAATCAGGAAGCGGGAACCGACAGGTCATGACCCGATAGAGGTGACAAGATAGATTTAGAACTCAAATTCTAACTCATATTCAATCTTGTATCTCATGATGAGTTTCCTTAAATTTAAAAAACAAATCTAATTGGGTCATTGATATGTTAATTTTAACACATTTATAATGATGCGAGTCATAAATGGGTTGCTTTAAATTTGAAAAACAACCTAAAGTGGGTGGTCATAAATGAATTATTTGGGTCATAAATGAGTTTTACATTGGTTATAATATGGATTATCGACAAGTTTAAGTGAATCATATCATTTTAAATTATTTTATGATTTTTTTTTTTTTTTTTTTTTTTTTCTTTTTATTTTACAAAATTCGCGACAATCGCTAGTCATAGGCAAGCACCAATCGACCCTCACCCAAATGGCCAATTGACTAGGGCTTCAACCCTTGCTCGCTACCGCTGAGGGTGTCATGGCCCTCACCTACAACTGGCGAGACCTTCATGGCCCTCACTTGTGACTAGCAAGAGTCGGCCAACAACCCTCATTGGTCTTGGAATCAAATAAAAAAGGAAAAGAAAGAAAGTAAAATAAAAATCATAATAAATTTGATTTTTTAATTTATTTTTTAAATTATAAAAATTGTCCACTAAATTTGTATTGTATTGAAGTGTTTAAGAAATATAATTTAAAAAAAAATCAAAAAAAAAAAGTTTTTAAAGATTGAATTAAATATGAAAGTATTTTAGTAATGTGGGTTGAGTCACATCATATCAAGTTAAGTATAGGTCACTATATTTATATTAAATTGAAATAACCGAAATGAGTTAAATAGGTTAATTTGAGTTAAACTAGTTTTTACCCGACCCACCAGTTTGACAAATTTAATTCCTAACTAACTTTGTCCACCTTAGAATCAATTTTTTTCTCAAAAAGTTCCTAAATATATTGAAAGTTACTCTAGTATAAGATGAAATTACTTATTACCATAAAGTTATTAGTCAAAGAAGAGATTACTCTTGCAAATAATTTATGCGCATTCAATTGATTTACTCCAGTGGACCTTGTTCCTCCCCAGAAACCGAGAACTGAATTAATTCCCGTGAAAACTTCCCAAAACTGACTGATCCGATTCTTGGTGCGACCAGGACCAATGCACACCTCTTATCTCTAGCCCAATTCTCATAAAAAAAAAAAAAAGTTAGTTACGTGCTCTCATGCAACCAGGTTGTGCTAGTTACGTGCTCTCATGCAACCAGGTTGTGCTCACTTGAGAAGGGCAAAAGCACCCAGCAATTCTAGAAGAATTACATTATGCCCTATGGATTTCCTACACAATGACAAATTGCAGTTTGATTATGCAATATGACCCATAATCTCTCTAATTTTATTGTAATCTTCGCAAAAGCGAAAAAATGAAAAAATGTTGATTATAATTAGGGGAAAAAAAGATATGGACTATATATTTTAGCGAGCAAACATTATGTGAATTATCTTCACATAGGGGAAAAATTACCAAAAAAATCATAAACCTATTATAATTATATTGATTTAGTTATAAGCCTTTTGCAATTTTGTCAATTCAGTTTACCTTGCCAATTGGTGCTGATCATATGACCAACACATATAATTTTTTAATAATATTTTATATTCCAAAAAAAAATTTATTAATTTTTTATTAAATTTTTCGTTTTTTCTTTGGAAAAATAAAAAAATTGAAAAAATATATTATTAAGAAATTTTCACGTCAATACTGGCCTAACAACCGGTGCCAACTAATCAAAATTGGTCGAATGGACTGAATTAATACAATTGTAAAGGTTTATCACCGAATTGACATAATTTCGATAAGTTTTTATGACTTTTTTTTAATAGGTTCCCCTAAAATAGATCCTTAATTTATGATATTTGAAGCTCCTCTTACCCCTTATCATCTATATATACGATATCTCTATCGCACTTAGAAAATGACATTAATGCTCTATTCATTTCATGGAAAAATAACTTTTAAGATAATGTTTTTCAAATTTTTCGATATTCGTTTCCTGGAAAATGAACTAATCAAGGAAAACCGCTTTCACTATTGGAAAAAACACCTTCAAAAGTAGGGAAAATGTTTTCCACTTCAAAACTATAAAATAAAAAAAAAAAAACATTTTCAATAGTTTTTTCCACCTCACTTTCTTTCATTAAACACATTTTCATTTTATTTTTATGTTTTTTTCTTTCTTTCTTTATTCTTCTTCCAAGGCCGGTTGCCAGCCATGGCAGTGGCTGATGACCGCCCATTGACGAGCTCCGACCGCACCACGGGCCTTGAGCTCACTAGATTATGGAGAGGTCAAGCCTTGCTAGCTTGTGGTGAGGTGATTTGGCAAAGTTGAGCTACCCAAGGCCAGTGAGCTTGGGCCTTGTTAGATTTGGCAAGTTGGGTGGGGCTCGAGCATTGCTTAAGGTTGCCACAAGCTAGCGATGCTCAACCTCGCTGGAATACGACGAGCTCGAGCCTCTCCAGCCCATGGCAAGGGTGGAACTTGCCAAGGCTAGTCGCTACTTGTTCTTGTCGCTAGCGATCGACCATGATCAAGAAAGAAAAAGGAAAAAAAATTTAAAACTTAAAAATATATTTTAAAAAAATAAAATTAATAAAAAATTATTGAAAATGAGTGCTTGCGGGAGAAGATTTTTCTTACAAACAGCAAAAAATATTTTACGGTTTATTTTTAAATTTCACCCGAATATAAAAAAATATTGCTATTTTTATGGGAAATGACTTCCTCAAAAATAATTTATGAAAATGTCATATTTTTTGCGAAACAAACGAATCTAAGATTATTTGTGAAATATAAAAACATCATCTAAGGAATAGATGAGAGAGCGAGGACGATTCCATGCATATCATATTTCGGTACCGGACTCGATTAAACGAAATGGCAATGAGGTTATTTGTAAATCAATTTGAAAGCACCGTCATCCAGGGACTCGACGAGAGAGAGAGAGAGAGAGAGAGAGAGAGAGGGAAATGGAGTGGGTGGTGGCGGCCGATACCGACTGACAATACTTGACGGCGATGGGATCGACCGTCGATCATTCACATGCTCTTGTTTGGTCTGTTGTTGCTCTTAGAGAGAGAGAGAAAAAGAGACAGGGCGAGTCGTACTGAGGGAGCCACAACCCAAGAAAGGAAAAAGGACCACGTCAATCAATTTGAGACCGGAAGCAACGGAGTTCTCAAAGGTCGAGGTCACTTCAGCTGCATTTGGGAATCATTTTCCCAAAGAGCCTTTGGGCAAATGGCAGAATGGTTGGCCAAAATCATTTTACAATTATTTTGAAAGATGAGCGCACTTTCGAAAATTCTTCAGAAGTCCTTAATCCAATACAAGTTTTACTCAAGTTTGAGCTTAAAGTATTTTTAGAATGCTAATGCAATTTTTTCTTCTAATTTTTCCTTCATCGAGCTTACAAAATTCCAAATTTATACTTTGACAATAAGGTTTTGATCTGACTGTCGGCGAGACAAATCTGACACCATCATATTATCAGCTGTTGAGTTTCAATTTTTTTATTTATTTGAAAAATATAGACAAACTTCCCTAGAAATGTAGCTTTCTTGGATAACTTTTAAACAAAATATTGCTTTCTGATGCACTTTTTTATTACATTTGACCAAACACTATTTTCCTTTCAACACCCCCTCTAAAAAAAAGTTGAGCAATTGTACATCTTCAGGGTAAGGAACCATGGCAGATATGTTTGGATCATTTAGTTCAATTCATTTTCGTAAGTTTGCTTGCAATCTCTTATTTATAATTAATTTCTTTTGATTTTTAAATTACCATAAGCAGATGATTATAATGACTTTCAAAAGATTATAAGGCATATTGACAAATTTTCGAAACATCAAGAGATAATTGGTAACTTTGTAATTCTCACTTTGGAAGGACAATTTTGCCCTCAAGTTCTTGCTATGACAGGTCACGTGACATCACGTGATTGATTTTAAAGGGGTAATGTGGTCGGAGTCAATATTGAGAGCACGTTGTGATTGAGTTGAAAACGTTAAGGAGCTTTAAGTCAAAATTGAGATATTGGGAGGCAAGTTTCAACCATCCTATAAACTTGAGGGCAAATAGTAATTTTCCTTTTCCATTTGGTAAAAGTCTTATGGCCCTCTTCAAGAAAAAAAGCTATTTGCACCCAAAGTTACATTGATCAAATCAATCGCAACTATTGATTACATTAAGTGTCTGCATGACAACATTTCTCTTCCTCAGAATTTCTATTCTTTTGTTCCCCGGAACAAAAAAAGAACAAAAACCTGTTTGGTAAAACATTTGTTCCCGGGAACAATTTCTCTACTTTTTTGTTCCGGGAAGAGTTTTGAAGTAAAAAAAATTATTTCTTGTTCAGGAACAATTTCTAGAAATGAGTTGCTTTTCTTTTTAATTTTCTTTTATTTCCTTTTCTTGCCGCGGCCACCGTCAACCGCCCGAGCCACCGCCACCCCGCCGCCGCCCGCCGCCGCCCAGCCGCCGCCGCCGCCCGCCGCCCGTCGCCGCCGCCGCCCGCAGCCGCCGCCCGTCGCCGCCGCCGCCCGAGGGCCGCCGCCCGTCGCCGCCGCCGCCCGTCGCCGCCCGCCGAGCCCGCGGGCCGCCGCCCGCCGCCGCCAGCCGCGGCCGCCGCCCCGCCACCCGCCCGGGCTTCCGCGGCGCCAACCGCCACCGCCGACCGCCGATGGGCTTCCTAAGATCGGCGGTCGGTGGCGGTTGTGCAGCGGCGGCGGCGGCGGCGGCCATCCGTCAGCAAAAATAAAAAATGAATAAATACAAAAAAAAATTGTTACGTTACCAAACGCATTTCTATTCTTTTTCTATTCAAAGAGTAGAAATTTTGTGTCGTTATCAAACAGGTTTTTTTTCAGAAATTGTTAAGAATGAAATAGAAAAGAACTATTTATCGAAAAAAAACTCTTCCCCAGCCAAGAAACGTTGTCATGCGTAGCCTAATTCATCAATTCTACATTCAATCCACGGCTGCAAATCTAAGCAAGAATTTCCCTCTTCTATGTGCTATTTTAAGGTAGTTCCCATTGACTCGTGATCTCACCCTCACTAAGTCGCTATATAAATAAATAAATTCAATGAAGCAAACAGGAAGATGCATGATGCCCCAGTTCGCCAGCTTGAAGATTGGAATAAATGGAGTTGGTGGATCAAAGTGGCTTCACACGCAATAACACCTTTTGTACACATCATTAATGCCGAAGACCGTGAACTGGTTTGCGTGGTTTGGCTGGTCCTGGGCACATTTTGTTTGAAATGTCAACCATTTTGCTGGAGATGGGGCTGAAAACATGCTGACTCAATGTCGCGATTACGATGATCACAATCAAGCTCTATGTAGCATGAATTATATGTTAATCTAACTTAGAATTAGGGGGAAAAATGGAATCTTGTTTCGTACTACTATAATAGTAAAGCATCAGGATAAGGAATGAGACAGTAAGTCTGGCAATTGGACTTATCCGGAGCAGGTACTCTGCTCGGTAGCATTGTCCCCTCTCTTCATTCGCGCTCATCAGACACAAATAAAGTCAACGATTCCCTACATCATCATCATCATCATCATCATCATCATCATCTTCTCCTTATTTTTGTATTAATGAATGGAAGTTGATTATCACCTACCCCCTATCGTCCAATGATGATCACCTGACTGAGTTTTTTTAATTTTTTCCGAATACCTGACGGAGTTGGGGAGGTCAAAGGTGCAAGGAAGACAAATGGCTTGCTGCAGACACGGTGCAGTGATTCTGGGCTTCTGTCCTCCGCATTGTTGGGATGTAATTTATATGGCACGAGAGTCTTGCTTCCTGACGAGTGAGTGGGGGTTCAGGCCTGCCTTAGCGGGGTCACAGGGACAGCGCTTTTAAGTCGCCAAAGGACCTGTATAGTTTAAATCTATATTTTATTAATAGTTGGAGCTTTAACTCATGAATAGTTACCTGATATATAATTTTTTTCTCTTATAATTGAGAATGTAATAGAGAGATGCGATATGATAATTATGGTTGAATCTTTTACTAGATTTAATATAAATTGAGATAAAACATTCTGTCATGAATTCTCTTTTTCACTTTTATTCTCGATTTTCTTGTGATTATAAGTCGAATCGTATCACACATTATATGAAGAAGGCCAACAAGTAAAGCACAACAAGCCAAGAATTCATACATTCTTGACAAATCAGAAGCAACACTTCCTTTAAAAAACTGCACAGTATGCAGGCCATGACATGTACGAGCCTGTTACAACTGTGCATTCAATGCGTACAAGTTGCAACTCACAAGCCCATGAAGTCCATAAATTCCCTGATGTTGGCGGCATTGGTCTGGTCCCAATAACCTTAGAAATATAACGAGGCGAAGCCCCTATAAGGAACCTAGGACGAGTTATGCAGCCTTACAACGACATGCATCCGCGTCTACGATCCATCAAATGCTCGGGCATAGTCGGCTGGTGACATATGAAACTAACTACATAAACATGACGATGTGGATCCTATGCGCTAGATCAATTAGATCAATCTCCCCCAATCAAGGCTATGAATATAAAGATAATCTCTTTATGATTAAGAATTGAATCCTGCGCACTATAGTATCTCTACCTCTATCGATAAGATAACAAGGCTCCTACAAACTCGGCTTTCCCTTAGATCTGGGGCGAGGGCTGTCGGCCCTTGCCTAGTCAAGCCAAGGGTCCCTAGTTGGGGAAGGGTCAGGGATCTTCGCCGGTCAGTTAGGGTCGTTGGCCCTTTGCCAAGGCTAGGTGACCCCGGCAAACCCTCTCTCTATTGTCGCTGGCCCTTCCCAAAGATGGTGGAGAGGCAATGGCCAGGGTTGAGCCCTCACCATTCTACAAACCCATCTTCCTTTTTTTTTTTTTAAAAAAAAAAAAAATATAGTTTTAAATTTAATTTAATTAGTATTTGTATTAAAATTCAAATAAGAGGCAAAACAACGTCGTTTGCAACTCTCCGGTGAGCTACGTAGGCAAGTTATACTATTAAAAAATTGCGAAATAGGTTTCTGGCCAGAGTTGCTTGAATTGGCACTCAAGTGTCCAATTTTTCAAAGAAAGTGGCATTTATGTGTATATTCGTAATTTTTAGCACCTAAGTGTTCCCTGTGCCAAGTTTTGGCACTCATGCTACTTCTGCCACAAAAAATAATTGGTCCACAAAGATAGTAATAGTTGAAAATTTTAGCACAACATTTATAAGCTTGGAGAATTGATAGTAATATTTGAAAACTTTCGGACTTACTTGCATTTCAATACCAATTTTAGTATTTCTTATTCCGCTCACCCCCAATAAAACAATGGTGAATGATGCACGAGCGTCGGGCTCTAGCAATCAACTCTCAAGTTCAACTCGAAACTCATCAATTGATCCGGCTTAAACCTTATTCTGACACGAAAAGACCAATTTCTGGCACAACTTGATTCAATGGGACTTAGATTGAAGATGTCAAATGCTGCAAAAGAATTGTTGATTTCATAGTTGCCAATCGACTACTTAAATGTCAATTTACATGTCCATTGTTGATTCCGAGACTATTAATTGACTACCGAGAAACCAGAGGCAATTTTGGATGATTTCCTTTATCGTTTGTCGATCTTCCAAAATGTCTGTTGGTCTGCCAAGGCGATGTAGAATTTAGAATTTAAGTTTAATTAGTTTGCATTTGGTCAAATGTACTTAGTCCTATAAGCTTATGAGTCTCAAGTGTGTTGTAGGTTTCAAGAGTCAAAATTCCAGTTGTTATGTGTTTTAAATGCATTTTCTAGTTCTTATAACTTTTTTTTTTCTAGTTCTTATGTCTTTATTAGTTAGGTATTTTTTTTTTTTGGTCGGTCCTACTCTATTCCTAGAAGATGGATTCTTCCTTAGTAGTAAACCAAGAAGCTTTTTATCCTTAGTAGGTAGTATCCTTTAAGTCTTGGCGGTGAGCTTCTTATTTTATTTCTTTATCCTTAAAAAGTGAATTAATTCCAATTAAATTGACTAAATTGAATTGAATCCGTTATTGCTGCTGGGTTAGCTGTCGGGCTTGCTTCTATTGGACCGTCTCTCCATCATAAATTCAAAGAAAGACTCGCAGGCAAACCCGTTATTCAAGGGGATGAATCAGGTGCAGGGGTTAGCTTTGGAAAAAGGTTCTAAAGAGATATTTCGAATAAAAAATAAATAAATTATTCATTGGTGGTTAGCCAAGAAGTCATTTACCCTCAACTAGTGATTTGTTTTTTAGGCCATGATGGTGAACTTCTCCTATATCAAAGTCTTTTATATTTGGTGGGTAGTTTATCCTTTAAGTTGATGGTGAACTTTGTCAACCTCATCCTTTATCCTTAACTAGTGGTGTGTACTTTAAGTATTGATGGTAATCATAATCTATCATTCATCTATTCTTTATTATCCCATTATCACTCAAAACACACTCGATCATCCGGCGCCCGCATTAGTGAATAAAACTTCTCAAACTTATCTGCGGTCTATAGTCCCAAAATAGTATATAATTTGTCTGGTTATCAGGTCAAATTCAATGCCAAAATAGACGTCAAGAGAAGAGTACGATTTTCATGGGCGATGATGAAGGATGTGCTGGAAGACTCATCTTTAGTGCCAGAAAAGGTAACCAGAAAATCACGGTGCAAGATTAATAGGCAACAATTACTAAAATTAAAATGCGAGAAGTTATTTTTCAGTTATTAGTATGGTCGCTTGCCCATTTAATAAATTTCGTTGCACAAAAAGCAAACCCTCAAAGATTTCAATCCCATAATTTTACCCAAAAATTCCATAAAACCCTCAGATCGCTCGTTAGATAGAGGTATTACGACATAACATGGTAAAAGAAGACAGACAAAATCGAAATTTAAACAGTCACTATAATCATCACCTAATCCCATTATCCCGAATTGAATTCAAATGCCTCGTCTCACAACCATATGCGAATGTTATGTCGGTGAATGTTATGTCGGTAGGTTGAAGAATAAGTAAAAGAATGCAAACCAGCTAAGATCGTCCTAGTTTACGAAAACCTACGTTGTAAAAAGGGCCATGGATGAACGTCGGATTCGTCAAGATTGATCGTACAACGTTCCTCGCATTTTGTTCTATCGTCGCCGTAGGGAGTGAGTGACGCCCTCCGTGATATCTCGCGGCATCCCACGAACATGAATTGTACATAACTCCAGAAGAAGGAGAGGTCAACGTTTGGCCTCGACACGGACGGAATATCACTGGAAGTTTCATAGACTCCGCGCTCACAAGGTGTACCAGAAGGTAAGCTACAGCTCTTGTCGGGAGTCAGTGGAGCATCTCTCCAGGAGTTGTCACTGCATTGGTGGGTTCGAGCGGAGCTGGTGAGACTACTTCAATGGATGGTCTCGCTGGAAGGGGCGCAGACGGATGTATTGAAGGTGAATTGAGGATATCAGGTCACCCAAAAGGGCAGCATAGTTTTGCTAGAGTTTCTGGTATATAGAACAACACATTTGCCTCAAGTGACAGACGACGAGTCTCTCCGGTTTTCTTCCAGCCTCCGCCTCCCAAAAGAAGTCAGTAATGGAAAAAAAAAATAAAAAAAACCAAGCGAATGTTCAGAGATCTAGTTTATGCGTTTAAAAACTATGGTTGGATCGGTTTACTTCTGTGTCGACAGGGGTAGTGAAATTGGTTCGGCCTGATATGCTTAGGCATGCTCTGTTAGGTCCACCCGGTAGCTCAGATTTATCAACAGAACGAAGGGAACAGTTAGCCATCGCAGTTGAGCTAGCTGCAAATCCTTCTTTTATCTTTATGGATGAACCTACCTCCGGTCTTGATGGTCAAGCAGCAGCTATTGTGATGAGAACGGCTCTAACGCTGCTGACACTGGAAGAATTTGTACTGTTCACCAGCCGAGTATTGACATATTTGAAGCATTTGATGAGGTAAGATAGATGAACAACTACTTGGCCTATTCAATACTATCTTAATAAGCCACACCTTTACATTGGCTTCCTTTTTTAATTTCCCCACAGTTGCCTGTGTATAATATATGGAGGCAAGCCTGGAACCAATTCACGGATCCCGACAGAGTTTTTTCAGGTAAAAATTTCTGTCCTGCTATAGTTCATTGGTTCTACGTTTTTCCTCTAGAAAAATCTGTACATTGAAGTATGAACCCCATAATTCCGCCCCTTAATTTCGCTACGAGGTTTCAAGGGGGCTTTCATAGCCCAAAACAATTCTTAATCTTCTGCTGAGGGGACTTATGGCAACCACAGTTTTTAAATGTATAAACTTAATCTCTGAAAATACATTTTTTTTTCCTTTGACGACATCATTATGGAGGTGGATACTGGAAGAAACCAGAGAGAATCCTCGACTGTCACTTGGGGCGAATGTATTTCCTTCTGTTGTACATTCCCAGAAACTCTAGCAGAAGTATGCTGCTCTTTTGGTTAACCTGATATCCTGATTCACCTTCAATATACCCGCGTGTTTTTCTTCCAGCGAGAACATCCATTAAAGGAGTCCTACCAGCTCCACTCGAACCAGCCAATGCAGTGACTCCTCCTGAAGAGAATACTCCACTAAATTTCAACAAAAGCTGTAGTTTACTTTCTGGTATACCTTGTGAACTCATACCCTGTAAATTTTCAGTGATATGTTTTATGGCATTTCATTTTATCATGTAGAAACTGAACACAAGTTAAAGCATTTGAAATTACCAAGAAAGAATTAGCGCATTTGATAGTACACCTTTGGCATGTCAACAAAGTCATTATCATCATCGTTAATGGCTGAAATGGAAGAATCATGCCCTTCTTCTTGTTACCCTCCACAGAGGGTGTTGGACTCGACCCTGACCCTGTGCTATCCCCTGTAAACCCCTCACAGGTTTGGCAAAATCACTATAACAAAGTACAGTGCAACATTACTGAGGGAAGATAAGGAGAATTTTTCAAAATTCTATAAAGATTCCTCTGTTATGTAGATTATATACTATTACCAAGCGATGCCATGGCTGGAATTTTTCTTCAGTTTCGTCCACGGGAATTGCTCTATGTGCTGTTATGACAGCTGTAAAAGGAAAAGGAATATCCTCATTAAGCAGATACTAGCTAGATCTTGAGAGTACCCCAGAATTTACTTAGCTTACGAGCAAGTTGTTCCTGAATTTACATAGACGGTGACGGAAAGATTATCCAACTCACGACTAAGGTAAGCCACAGCTAAAGTCACAGTATTGTCGAAGAGCAGTGCATAAAGCGATTAAATATCAACTCCAGATCCAATACTAATGACCACTAGCTGGTAAGCTATGTGAAACTGAAGTACGTTGTGTATAGTTTTCAATGGCAGATTTCTGTGGAGTAACGGTTGTCAGGAGGATTTTAGTATCGGACAAAGAACTTGTATACAGCGGCCTCAAGTAATCCAATGACATTCTACTTGCTTCATGCCATCCAAGGCACGCTTTTCTCGCAAAAGAAGGAGCAAACTTACACTTCGGGACAACACATCCAACCAGAAAGAATATAACTAGCAAGCCAGCAGATCCAACTGCATCTCGATGACCAAGTCTCGAGCTACTGAGTCATCGCGCGGAAGACACCCAATGCCATTTGGTGCGCTGCAAACAGCAATAAGCTTAAACTGGAACAACCAGAAACTATGAAAGAAACTGTGAGAGCATTAGGAGAACCTACTTGAAGGACGTTAAGTGGAAAAACGCCTCCATCGCAAGGGGCCACACAGCGGGCTCGGTAATGGAATGAGGCACCATGTAGAATCGGTAGCTCAGGCTCGGACAATTCGGTAACCATCCATGTTTATTAGTTCACGTCACCGTGCGCCGGCCCAATCCATACCAACACGTGGCTCCACGTGGCTGTTGGGTCCTACCTTTCCCTCCTTCAAACCTTTGCATCCTCTCTCTCTTTATTAATTGCTGGTCTTCTTCTCCCTCCATTCGCAGGAAGCCCCGCTCTTCTCTCTTTCAAAAATCTCTCTCCCTCTCTCTCCCAAGAGCCCGCCGGTTGCATCCCGGGCTCATGTCCGCTGCCTCCGGCACATTGCCTCGAGGAGCCACTCCTCTCTCTCTCTCTCTCGCTCCTAAGAACCCTGCCGGTCACATCTGCTGGGTCCCGAGCTCTGATCCGCCTCCGCTGTGGCATTTTGGGTTTACCGCATAGAACTGTGGGGAGTGTTCTCCTTCCTGTGTTCTCATTCTCTCGCCGGAAGAAGATAAGACGAAGTTCAGGGTGAATTGGGAAACACATGGACTTGGGAACTTTCATTTGTACTTGCTGTTTTGTCTCGTTTTGGAATATAAACAATTTGCCATCTCTTCCATTTGGGTTCATGAGGGCGGTGTCTGTAACCTACCTATGTGTTGGGTGTGCCGGTGTGTAACTGGTGGGCTGTACAATGCCTGTTTTCTAATCAGGCATTATCACTGTTGTACTCGCATTCGTTTTGCTTCGCTTCATGCTCTGTTTTTGTGTCTTGAACAAGTAAAGCTTCTCGCTTGGTCCCGGTTTAGTTGTTTTTGTAAGAATGCCTCATTGGCAGTTGTGATGCTCAGGTCCGTGTGCATATTTTCACTCGTAGAGTCAAGACTCGAGATGTGCTGCCAAAGCTTCGTCCGTGTGTCTAGCACTGCTTAGCGTGTGGCCAGTTTCGCCCGTCATGAGCTTTCGGTCATCTGACTTCAATGCTGGGGATCGGTTTTTCATTTGCATAAATTATATAAGAATCGACTTGTTATCAATACATTCAGCCATTTCGTCCGTGTAATTAGCACTGCTTACTATCCGGACTCAATAGATTCGTGATCGATAGCAACGTCTCTCATGCTTTGAATTAGGACATATATTCCAGTTTTATTGACCGCATGACGGATTGGTGAAGGACAATCCTTGTCAACTGTGGCAAGGCTGCAAAGATCAAAGGGACTTGCTTCAAGTAACGGAAGATATCCTCCAGGAACCTAATGAGTTGTCGTGAAGAAAGAAATGGGGCCATAAATTGAATCCTGACGAAGATATGACCCAACATGGAGAGAAACAGAGGTGATCCAGACTGCATAAAATGCTCGAGCAATTGATGAACAAATTGCAATGTCGATACACTACCAACAATTTGGACCAGAGTAAGTCCTTAAACTATTTCGTCAAAACTTTGGGACATCAAACTTCGAGGGTATTCCGACCTAAGTGGAGAAGACAAAAGTTCACCCAGGAACTTGGGGCCTTGGGACGAAGGTAGACACCCTATCACTTTTTTGGAGGTGACTACTACCTAGTAGCAGGTATAGTAGCCTCCCACACGTAGGATGGTAGTGTCTTTCAACTACTTATCGACTTAGTACCCTCGACTCTAGAAAAGTGGCTTGAGATTTTACGAGGTCCAAGAGGTTGCCAACAGATGAAAAGAAGATTAACAGGGACCACGAAAAGCAGCCGCATGAACAAGTGAGGTCAAACCGTCCCAAGCCGACCTTCGGCGACAAATCAATGTGAGCCCTGTAAAATGGGTCAAGGTCTTTCTCAGTTTTCTTTTGGCTTTTCAGTTATAACTAATTTATTGATTTTAAAATCTGCTATCAGGAGAAAATTACAACGAATTTCAAAAGATTAGCGGGGAAAATCGGAACAATTTCGAAATATCAATAGCTAATTTGGTAATTATGTAACCAATCTAGAGGGAAATATGTATTTCTCCCTGTGGAAGGACGATTTTGCTTTCAAGTTCTTCCCGGTGGTGCGTCACGTGATCGATTCTCAAGGGATGATGTGGCCGGAATCAACAATGGAGGCGCATTGAAATCGAGTTGAAAACATCGGGGGGCCCTTATGCCAAAATTGAGAAATTGGAGAGGGGGGGTGGGGGGTGGGAAAGTTGCAAAGATCCTAAAAACCTGGGAGCAAATAGCAATTTTCTTTTTTCTTTTAGTAAAAGTCGTCTTGCCTGCAGAAGAAAAACATGTAGCTAGACCCAAATTTACATAGATCTAATCAATCACCACACTTGATTAAGTGAATATCATATTCGATCCATGGATGCAAATCCAAACAAGGATTTTTCTCTTCTGTGCACTATCTTTAGGCGGTTCCAATCGACCCGCGGTCTCGACCTCAATCTACTTAGATAATTCGGATGCCTACATGACACTGGTCCCGTCCATAGATAATTAAGATTGAGTAAAGCAACTAATCTACTTGGACAATTCACAACGTATCGACTCTAACTTTGTATGGAATTGAGCAGTGCCTAGTCATCTCCCATCGTTATCTTTCATATTGATTTTACATTCAATACCGACTCCCAACAACGAAAAGACATCCGCTTGTGTCTCTAGATTAGACGCCAAAGATTTTCTTTTTATGCAGTGAACAACGTTCCAACAAACCAAAGCACAAGCAGCCAAAAGTTCATACATTCTTGACGAAGCAGAAGCAATGCTTCCTCAAAGAATCGCAGAGTTTGAAGTAGGCCATGACATCGATAAGCCTGTTACAACTGTGTATTTGATGAATACAGCTTAGAAGCATTCGAAGAGAATTATTTTCGAGATGTCCACGGAGTCGGTCTATCCCTATTAATCAAGAAATATAACAGGTCGAATCCACTGTAAGGAACTTGGATGAGTTCCAAGTTACACAGCATTACAATGGCATGCATCTGCATCTACAATGAAATAAACGACAAATCAATTCTCGCAATGTATGAAACTTACCACCTTAACAGGATGACATGGATTCAGAGAGGTGGATCAGTTGGATCAATCAATCCCCATCAAGGCAATGAATATGAAGATAATCTTCTTAATATTAGGAAACCCGCGATCCATATCGTCTCTGCCTCTGTTGATAAGTAAGCAAGGCTTCTATACACTCAGCTTTCCCGAAATCAGGCCACAGTGCCGGCACAAAGAAAAGTTCAGCGTAGGCTAACTGCCACAACATAAAGTTGCTGAGCCTAAGTTCGCGGCTCGTGCGAATCAGTAAATCTGGGCAGGGATATTCGCTGCAGCTCGTCTCTAGCTCCCGTTCTATTAGTCCCTCGCTGATGTCCTCCAACTCAAGATGACCATCTTTTACCTTGTGAGCAATGGTTTTGCATGCTTGTACTATATCATACTTCCCGCTGTAGCTCACTGCCACAATAAGTTGGAGTCTGGAGTTGTTTCTAGTCATCTCCTCTGCATCCACAAACACTTTTTGCAATGACTTGGGAAGCTTCAAGGAATCTCCAATCAAGCATATTTTAACTCCTTCCCTGTAACAAGAAGCTGAACTTTTTTGAAGCTCTGGTCCTATTCCATAACTTGGTAATAAGGAAAGGAAGTAATAAACTAGTATAAGCTCCGGTTAAGAAAAAAGAGTTGGCGCTGCACCAGGCCAACATTATTGGACTGGCAGCGCGAAAGTATCAAATTTATGGATGCTTGCCATCCAAAGCTTCTATGTACACATATTTAACTTAAGCAGTGAAAATTGGCTAGCGATTAGAGAAAGAGAATCTTCAATTACTTAGCACAGCAACCATAAACCCAAAGTTGAGTCCCTTCTGGGGAAGCTCCAGAAATGTATAATACAGATTGATGTATTCCTTCTCAGTTGAATTCAAACATGAGCTTTTAGTATCAACAGTTATAGATGCACTGCATGCGAGCATGTCTACAGGTGTTAAATCACCTTCCATGCATCAATTGCCAAATTGATTATGTCTGCAATTATATGACATTGCAGAAACTTCTATCAAACTTTCAGTAGCAAAAGTAATCAAGCAGAATTAATTAGAAAACTGCTCCATCAAATTGTTGGATAAGAACCATGGAGCCATAAACCCTTTTTTAATTCTCAACAAAGTCATATACCTTTCCAAAACTTTCTTCCACAAAATTTAAAGGGTTAGACCTGAAAAATAATTTTATTGATCTCAATCCAATCTGAGTGAGAGAGAAGCTCATGCTCAACACCACAATAGACATATCTAAATCTTAACATGTCAGATACTATCAACAACAATGACTAGTCAACCAGAAGTCACCAGGAAATCACAAGCAGATCTTGGTCCATAAATTTGCTGAATTCATAATAAGCAATGAATATCTCTTGTCAAGCCGAAAAGCCTTCACAAGACCCCGAATGAAGGGAATTATAGCTTAAACTGATGAAATGAAAAAGCAGCCTAAAAAACGTGGTACTTTTAATTTCCTATTCATTCCACGTAAGTCGTGTTATACTAGAAACCCACATCGACAATCCTGCCTCAAACGCCAAGAGGATCACATAAACTTGTCACAAGTTCACGGATGCCCATGCTCGTCCAACTCCACAGTCCTGTGCATTTCGATCTATTAGGAAACTTTATCAGCAACGAAAGGCCTTCACTTCCTAGATTGTTATTTTCAGAAACAGCATCATCGAAAACTACGATAACTTTTCCTCTTATTTCTCACAGCAAATAACAGCTGCGGTAGACCAAGTACATGATCACACGGAGAATCATAGCCATGAAGTGAGACGGGAGTTTCGACCACTAACCTCATGAAATTCTCCCGCTCCATTTTAATCACTCTTTCGAACAATCCCATCAAAAGTTGAACCTCAGCCTGCACCCAAACGTCACATAAGCTTCACACCCACCACCAGAAATGCTCAAAACAAGAGACTTGTCAAACAGAGAAACACCAATCAATACATAAACATTTCGCACTGGCTTCACGTTCCATTCCATGCGCATCGCCATTCCCATTACTAGTCAAAACCACTGACCTTTGGCCGAACCCAGTTCTCGGACGAGAAGGCGAAGACAGTAAGGACTCCGACCCCCCACTCGCAGCAGAGCTCGATGAGCTCCTTCAGCGACCTCACCCCGGCCTCGTGCCCCGCCCCCGCCGGCAGCCCCCGCCGCCGGGCCCACCTGGCGTTCCCGTCCATTATCACCGCGACGTGCCTCGGCATCGCGTCCCGCCGGAGCCCCGCCGGCAGGCCGCCCGCGCCGCCCTGCTCCCACTCCCCTTCCCTGGGAGCGGCGGCGAGACTCCTGCCGAGCCTGGCGGAGGAGACGAAAGAGGAGTAGAGGCCTCGCGCTCCCGCTGCGGGGGGTGCGTCGACAGAGAGCCTTCGCGCGAGCGTATCGAGGTGCTCCGACGGCGAAGGGACGCGAAGAGAATGCATTTACGGCGAGGGAAAGTTGGGATTGTTGGGATCTTTAGCTTGACGAATGGTGGGTGATGGTGTCTACGGGCGAAGACGTCCGTCTCGCAGCCGCAGAGTCCGTCGGAACGGCGTTTGAACAGAGCTGAGCAGGGGAGGTCGCGGGACTGGCTCTTGCTCGGTCTTGGATGAGTTCTCGAGGAGGGAGAAGGCCACGGTTCGTCCTCGTTTAAACAGCGGGGCGTGGTCGTTATGGGGAGTATTAGGTATGATCACGTGCCCTCAAAATTGAATTTTAGAGCACGATTACAGTAAGCGGCAAAAAATTATATATTTTGCTTACGATTTTTATACTTAATTATGACGATACCATAATATTGGGGATTAATGTTTTAAGGATGGCATTTTGTGGTTCATCATTGATTAAGTGTATGGTGAACATATTTTTCTTAAGACTCTTAGAAATCTGCTATGAATTTGTAACATAAGCTTTCTTGATTTATTGGTTTGTTTGTGGATACACAAATGTAATGGTTGAATTTGTATAATTCATCTTCTTGTAATTTAAAAGTGAAAAGTATATTTTGGACAAACAATGAGGGATGGTCATCAAAAGGTTTATAAATTGTTTTTGGATGTAATTGAAGGCAGGGAGGAAAGATTTCACTATAAACTAATGTATCTTTTGTTTTTTAAGTGGTCACATCTTATAATAATCTAAACTTTATTCCTAAAAGGATCTCAAAGTATTTGAAATTGCACATTAAAAATTTCCTTACATTATATGCAAATTTTAAAATAAAAAAGTAAATTGATTTCAAGAAATTTCGCCACTTCAAAAAACTTGAAACCACTTAATATTCTAAAATTATTACCTCTTCAATTTTATTTTTAGATTATTATAGGTCCAGTATCGATTTTCATTATTGGATGGAGTTTCGCATGTGCTTGTTGATTGCTACACAATCCAATCCGTTTATGTGTCTTCCTTCCAATGAGGAATGCGTAATACACACACACACACACACACACACACGGAGCAATAATGGACCTGATAAAAATTCATTTTTATTTGCCTAGTAACTAGAGTAGCGCGCAGCACTCGATGCTTGTGCATTGAATAAAGGTAATAATAGGCTGGATCTAAGTTGGGTTGGGTTCGAAAGTCAAACATTTTATTGAAGAAGCTCTTCCATCACATACCAAGTTTACAAGTAAATATCTGAGCTAGGCCCAGAACAAAGTTGGACAAACAAGGCTTTTCGATGCAAGGGCATCTTCCAAACCCCTATTTGCTTTCTGGGCCTCTTCGAACTAGGCAGGTCAAGCAAGTTGCCCATCCGGTCACCCTAGTGGCAAAATAAAAGCGAAGAGCAATAATATTGATGGGTTAAGACTATTCGAGTTCGAATTTCATGCTTATATGATGTCCTTATATAATATATATCATTATTGAATTTTCCTGTTCCTCTAACTTAAATTTTAGTTTCTCTTGTGTGATTTTTTTAAGGGTGTTAATTTCTCAAATTGTATAACGAAACAAACTGGATAGATTTATAAGTAAAAGGTTTTACAAAATTTTAAAACTAACGCACCCCGCGGTGGACGAGTTAGTTCGCACTTTGACCCTCATCCGGAAGGATAGAGGTTCGAAACTCCTTGTCCCCATTGCGCGCGACTTAAGTGGGGTGCCGTTGGAGGTGGGTCCCCGTGCTAGTGCCCCCGGGTTTACGTCGCCAGCTGATAGCTGTACGGCGATTCTCGGGCATAAAAAAAAATTAAAACTAAAGTAGAGATTTTTTTTTTCTTTTTTCGGCCAAAAAATGTAATTTCAAACATGTTAAATAGGCATGTAAAATTAAAAGCAATACATAGAACACAAACACAATATCTATGAGAAAATATTTGGATTTCCTTCTGATTATTTGAATTTTTCTTATTTATGCAAAAT
Source organism: Eucalyptus decipiens (assembly GCA_014182575.1). NCBI lineage: Eukaryota > Viridiplantae > Streptophyta > Magnoliopsida > Myrtales > Myrtaceae > Eucalyptus > Eucalyptus decipiens. Next base: position 23,289,707 of record CM024618.1, on the reverse strand, counting down.
AATGAGATATGGAGAATATAAGGAAAACTCTATAAAAAAAAAAGAGTTATTTTACCTATTTTAGGCAACAATTAATGCAATATCTATAAGAAAATATTTGGATTTTCCTTTTGATTATTTGAATTTTCCTTATTTAAGCAAAATAATGAGATATGGAGAAGATAATGAAACGAATGGCAAAAATCATGAATTCAAATAAAAAAGTAATGGAAAATGGATATCAAATTAGGGAATCCTTGATTTTATTTCCTAACGTTATTAGCAAGTGTTGAGAGATAGATATCAAATCAAAGATTTTCTGATTTACTCCATAATTTTATGCGCAATTGCTCGGAGATAAGGATCTTGGATATATCCTATGAATAGGAGAACATCCCCTAGGTTTTTGTTAAATCATTTTTCATTCTTCTTAGAGTTTTTCAAGTATTTTGAAGATAAGACAAAAGTTGTGACATAATTCTAATTCTTTAATTCAAGATGTTGAGTTTAATTTATATTTTTATTTCTTCTTCTACTATGTTCTAATTTCCTTTTGTTAGGGCTACAATATAGCCTAACCATAATGATATGAATTTTATGATTTTTATATTTTGAAATTGATTTCATTCATGTGAGTTATATATTATTGTGCATAATGCTTTTGAGTGACTGACCACCACTTGAATGATATGATGTGCATGTTTGAAACTGAGAAGTGATGATATGTAATTGCTCGTTATAATATATAACCATGAATTAAACACAGATAGAGATATATTGCGTTATTTGTGTAGTTTTTGGTAATAAGGTGATCCAAAAGACTCATTGTAAATAGGGAATATTCATAATTTTAAATGCACTCATGTTTATTTTAATTCATATATAGATATAACGGATTAATAAGCTGAGTAGGTTTGCTATATCTAGAAATATGATAGTAAATAGATTAGAAAATTCAGCTATCACATGTTTGATATCGTTCTTGTATTCACAATAATTTGAAATTCATATCTAGTGGTTATGGTAAAATTGGATGCTCTAACATATTTATCCGATTGATTTACTGCATTTAGCCTCCAAATTTTATTTTTAATTTATTCTAAATTATATTTTGATATGTTAAATAAATTTTAAAATTAATATATTTTAGTATTTAATTAGTTTATTAATCATCGATCTCCGTTGGACGATACTTTTTCTTATCATTATATTACTTGTTCAACGCGTTCACTTGCATTTAGAATTTTAGGAACAAGTTTTTGGCGCCATTGCCAGGGATCGTTTGTTTAATACTAATTAATATTGATACAAGATAATTCTAAGTTTAATCTAGCTTTCGTTTCGTTTTATTTTTCATGGTGTACATTGGTTTACGACATGTAGCCAACAAGGGAAACTTGCTGAGCTTGATCCAGAAATCAAGCGTACATTCAAAAGGCGACTGAGAGAACAAAGAAATTACACTAAGAAGATGGCAGACGGTGATAATGAAAATCCACGTAGACTTTTAAGAGATTATGCTGCACCAACAGTTCAAGGCATCACATTAAGTATCTAGCAAACAACTTTGAGATTAAGCTGTCACTCATTCAAATGCTTCAACAATCAGTGCAATTCAGTGGCCTACCAAGTGATGATCCAAAAGCTCACATTGATACTTTTCTTGAAATTTGTGACACTATTAAATATAATGGAGTTATGGATGATGCTATTAGATTGAGATTATTTCCATTCTCTCTTAGAGACAAAGCTAAGAATTGTCTTTCTTGTCTCCCGTAGGATCAATTACTACATGGAATGATATGGCTCAGAAATTTCTTGATAAGTTCTTTCCACCTGCAAAGTTTGCAAAGATGCATAACAATATTACTAATTTTATGTAGATAGATAATGAATCATAATATGAAGCGTGTGAAAGATTTAAAGAATTTCTTAGGAGATGCACACATCACGGACTACCCGTATGGATGCAAGTACAAACTTTTTATAATGACTCTAGTACAAATCTTCGTTCTATGATTGATGCAGCTGCAGGAGGAACTCTAACTAATAAAACACTAGAAGAAGCCTACAATCTATTAGAGAAGATGGCGTTCAATAGTTATCAATGGCCTACTAAGAGACTACCAATGCGAAAAACTAGCGGAGTTCACGAAGTGGATGCTTTTGCTGCAATTGCTGCATAATTTGAAGCACTCAATAAAAATCTAAATAATATGAGTGTTTTAACCATGAAAATTCAGAATTTGACATGTGATTTTTGTGGTGGACATGTTAACACAGAATGTCAGATAGGTAATACTTTTAAATAATTTAGTGAAAATTCTAACTTTGTTGGGAATTTTAATAGGTCACGGAATAATCCTTACTGCAACACGTACAATCCGGGATGGCGCAATCATCCAAATTTTTCATGGAATAATCATAATGTGATGAGACCATCGGGATTCAAACAATTAGAAGAGACAAAGTCAAATTTAGAAGATATAGTCACCAAACTTGCTAATACGACTCATGACTTCATCAAAAGCACGGATGTGAGATTTCAAAACCAAGAGGCTTCAATAAGAAATCCGGGGATGCAAGTGAGTTAGTTAGTAAGCATGATGTTAGGGAGACAACAAGGTTCTTTGTCGAACAACATAGAGAAAAATCCAATTGAAAACATAAATGCTATAACCTTGAGAAGTGGTAAATAAGTGGGAGAAGAAGATGTTAAACATGAGATTTTCAGAGACAAGAAAGAAGTGATCAATAAACAATTAAAGGAAACAAGTAAGAATAAACTTTTTCCAGATAATCCCAAGCCATATGTGCCGCCAATTCCATTCCCTCAACAACTCCAACAGCACAAAATAGATAAGTAATTTTCTAAATTTCTTGATATATTTAAAAAATTACACTTTAACATTCCTTTTACAGATGCTCTAACGCAAATGCCTAGTTATGCAAAAAATTTGAAGGAGATTTTGGCAAACAAAATGAAACTGGAGGATTATGAAACTATGAACTTAAATGAGGAGTGTTTAACCATCCTACAAAACAAATTACCTCCGAAATTAAAAGATCTAGGGAGTTTTACTATTTTTTGCACTATTGGGGATTCTTACTTTGAAAAAGCATTAGGTGATTTAGATGCAAGTATTAATCTAATACTTTATTCGGTTTTTAAGAAATTAGGATTAAGTGAGGTAAAAGCAACCACAATATCACTTTAACTGGCTGATCAATAAATTAAATATCCAAGAGGTATTGTGGAAGATGTTTTGGTAAAAGTTGACAAATTTATCTTTCTTACAGATTTCATAGTTCTTGACATGGAGGAAGATTTTGAGATACCACTTATCTTAGGTCGACATTTTCTAGCAACAGGAAGAGCTCTTATCGATGTATAACGAGGGAAGTTAATTCTTAGAGTTTAAGATGATCTTGTTTCATTTAATGTTTTTAAAGCAATGATATATTCATCTGATGATAATTCTTGTTTTAGAGTTGAGACAGTTGACAAGTTGGTGAATAAGGTTTTTCAGGAAAATATTTTTAAAGATCCACTTGAAGTATGCTTGATTCGACCAAGGGACAAAGATATTCAGAATGATGAGATAAAGGAGTATGCAAATTTTATGGAGGCAATTCCACCATATTCAAGGCAAAAGGTAATTAAATTTGAGGAGTTGGGACAACATATTACAAAGCTTAAAACATCAATTGAAGAGCCTCCAATTCTTGAACTCAAACTCTTACCTTCTCATTTAAAATATGCTTATTTAGATGGAATTTCTTCTTTACCGGTTATTATATCTTTTTCTTTGATAGATTTGATGGAGGAGAAACTGCTCAGAGGTATTAAGAGAGTATAATGGTGCAATTGGATGGAAAATAGCTAATATCAAGAGAATTAGTCCTTTAATTTGCATGCACAAAATTTTGATGAAAGAACAATATAAACCCATTATCCAACCTCAGAGGCGTTTGAACTCGAAGATGCAAGAAATAGTGAAATCTAAGGTAATTAAGCTACTTGATGTAGGTATCATCTATCCTATCTTTGATAGTTTCTAGGTAAGTCATGTACAAGTTGCGCAAAAAAAAAAGGCAGTATGACTATTCAGAAAAATGACAATAATGAATTGATTCCAACTAGAACAGTTACTGGGTAGTGTGTGTGTATGGATTACAAAAAATTGAATGATACCACTAAAAAATATCACTTTTCTTTACCATTTATTGATAAGATGTTAGAAAGACTTGCAGGACATGAGTTTTATTGCTTTATTGATGGATATTCGGGGTATAATCAGATTCCTATTATAATAGAAGATCAAGAGAAAACTACTTTCACTTGTCCCTATAGTACTTTTGCTTTTAGAAAAATGCCTTTGGTCTTTATAATGCACCAGCTAATTTTCAGAGATGCATGATAGCTATTTTTTCTGATATGATTAAAAAATATATTGAGATTTTCATGGATGATTTTTCCGTTTTTGGCTTATCATTTGATTTTTGTTTAAATAATTGGGCTTTGGTCTTACAAATACGTTAGGAGACTAACCTTATTTTGAATTGGGAGAAGTGTCATTTTATGGTACAAGAAGGAATAGTGTTCGGGCATAAAATTTCTCGAAATGGAATAAAAGTCGATCGAGCCAAAGTGGAAGTCATTACAAAATTGCCTCCGCCAACATCTGTGAACTTGTCAAAGGATTTTTGGGGCATGCGGGATTTTAGAGACGGTTTATAAAAGATTTTTCAAAAATTGCTAAACCTCTTTCTAATCTTTTGGAAAAAAGATGCTCATTTTAATTTTTTTGTTGAATGCATGTAGGCTTTTAACACTTTAAAGGAGAAGTTAATGTCGGCACCAATTATGGCAGCACCAAATTGGGATTTACCTTTTGAATTGATGTGTGATGCTAGCGATTCTGCAGTAGGAGCTGTTTTGGGACAAATGAAGAATAAAAATTTTTGAACCATATACTATGTCAGTCGAACGTTGTCAGGTGCACAATTGAATTATTCAACAACAGAAAAGAAATTTTTTGCAGTAGTTTTTGTTTTTGATAAATTATGTTCTTACTTAATTGGCTCGAAAGTTATAATTTATTTTGATCACTTTGCTCCTAATTATCTGCTTGAAAAGAAATAATCAAAACCCCGGTTGATTAGGTGGATTATATTGTTGCAAGAATTTGATTTAGAAATCAAAGATAAGAAGGGGACTGAAAATCTAATTGCAAACCATTTATCAAGAATTCCTAATTCAAAGGAAGAGGTAAGACCAATTTTGGAAGAGTTCCTTGATGAGAAATTTTTTTCTATTAAGTCTACAAAAATTCCCTAATACGCAGACTTTGTAAATTATTTGGTAAGTAATGTTCTTTCTCCTGATTTATCATATCAATAGAAGAAAAAAATTCTTTTCTGATGTTAAAAATTATTTTTGGGAATAACCTTTCTTGTTTAAAATATGTACAGACCAAGTCATAAGGAGATGTGTTCTAGATGAAGAGAGGGCAAACACTTTTATATCATTGTCATGATGAAGAGACAGGTGGCCATTTTGGTGCCACCAAAACTGCAGCTAAGATTTTACAATCTGGATTTTATTGGCCCAAAACTTTTTAAAGATGCATACTGATAACTCTATAAAAATAGAGTTATTTTACCTATTTTAGGCAACAATTAATGCATTATCTATAAGAAAATATTTGGATTTCCTTCTGATTATTTGAATTTTCCTTGTTTATGCAAAATAATGAGATATGGAGAAGATAAGGAAAAGAATGGCAAATATCAGAAATTTAAATTAAAAAAGTAGTGGAAGATGGATATTAAATCAGGAAATTCTTGATTTTGTTCTCTAAATTATTTGCAAGCGTTGGGAGATAGATATTTTGGATCTCCTATAAATATGAAAGAGAGAGAGTAGCTAGGTTTTGGTGTTAGATTGTTTTTCATTCTTCTGAGAGTTTTTCAAGTATTTTGAAAAGAAGATAAAGTGGTAACAGAATTCTTGTTCTTTGATTTAAGATGCTGGGTTTGATCTATATTTTTATTTTTTCTTCTACTATGTTCTAATTTTCTTTTGTTAGGGCTACGATGTAACCTAACCATGATGATGTGAATTTCACGATTTTTATATTTTACAATTGATTTCATTTATGTGAGTTATATATTATTGTGCTTAATGTTTCTGAGTAACTGGCCACCTCTTGAATGATCTGATGTGCATGTTTAAGATTGAGAAGTGATAATATGCAATTGCTCATTATAATATATAACGATGAATTAAACGTGGATAGAGATATACCGCGTTATTTGTGTAGCTTTCGATGATAAGGTGATCCAAAAGACTCATTGTAAACCGAGAATATTAATAGTTTTTAATGCACTAATGTTTATTTTAATTCACATAGAGATATAGTGGATTAATAAGCTGAGTAGGTTTGCTATACCTAGAGATAGGATAGTAAATAGATTAAGAAATTTCACTATCACATGTTTGATATCATTCTTGTATTCACAACAATTTGAAATTCATATCTAGTGGTTATGGTAAAATCATATGCTCTAACATATTTATCTGATCGATTTACTGCATTAGTCTACAAATTTCATTTTTAATTTATTCTTAATTATATTTTGATCTGTTAGATAAATTTTAGAATTAGTCTATTTTAGTATTTAATTCATTTATTAATCATCGATCTCCGTGGGACGATACTTTATCTCATCATTATATTACTTGTTCGATACGTACACTTGCGTTTAGAATTTCAGGAACAAGTTTTTGGCGCTGTTGCTGGGGATCGTTTGTTTAATACTAATTAATATTGATACTAGATAATTCTAAGTTTAATCTAGCTTTTGTTTTGTTTTATTTTTCAGGGTGTACATCGGTTTATGACACGTAGCCAACAAGGGAAACTTGTTGAGTTTGATCCAGAAATTGAGCGTACATGCAAAAGGCGACTAAGAGAACAGAGAAATCACGCTAAAATGGTAGACGGTGAGAATGAAAATCCACGTAGACTCTTAAGAGATTATGTTGCGCTAACAGTTCAAGGCACCACATCAAGTATCAAAAGACTTGCAATTCAAGCAAACAACTTTGAGATTAAGCCATCACTTATTCAGATACTTCAACAATCAATGCAATTCAGTGGGCTACCAAGCGATGATTCAAACGCTCACATCGATACTTTTCTTGAAATATGTGATACCATTAAATATAATGGAGTTACAGATGATGCTATTAGATTGAGATTATTTTCATTCTCTCTCAGAGATAAAGCTAAGATTTGGCTTTCTTCTCTTCCTGTAGGATCAATCACTACGTGGAATAATATGGCTCAGAAATTTCTTGGTAAGTTCTTTCCACCAGCAAAATCTGCGAAGATGCGTAATGATATTACTAATTTTATGCATATGGGTAATGAATCATTATATGAAGCATGGGAAAGATTCAAAGAATTTCTTAGGAGATGCCCAAATCAGGGACTACCTGTATGGATGCAGGTACAAACTTTTTATAATGGCTCCAGTACAAATCTTCATTCTATGATTGATGCAGCTGCAGAAGGAACTCTAAATAATAAAACACCTGTCGCGACCAATTTTTTCGGGTGTAAACCACCTAGGGTTTGGCTAATGGATTGTTAAGCTTAGACTTAACTCGGGCTCTCCCAAGCCCATACCAATTTGCGACTTAGGTTTGAATTGTTAACATGCAATTGAATTTTAACTGGGAGTCGCCATTAATCTATTTTTGGTGGGTCGATTAGAAACCCTAGTAAAGTAACGGGAGATTTACTTTACTCCTACGAACCAGAGACTAAGGGTACAAGGACTTGGTTACGTTAGATTTCTCTAACGCCCTTTCGGTACCTTTCTTTTTATTTTGAAAAATGTTTGGCAAGCAGTTTGGATTGATTTTAAACTAATTCCCTAACATGTGAGGTGTTCATTCAGGTGCGCAAACCACCAATTTAACACTAAAGTAAAGCAGAAAATAAATTGCAGGACTTATCTCAAAACAACGAAAGCATCTGCAATGTTAGATCAGAATTCACATCAAAAACCTTAGATATGATTTCTAATTAACACGCAATTTTTATTTTTCTTTTTTTGTTTGCACTTACTTAACAAAAATCATGCAATATGCAATGCAATATTAACTAATTGACCTAATTCTAATGACATGCGATTTTTTAATTGAATAGACCTAGCAACAATCACTAAATGGCATGCATTTCATGAATCTAATCCTAATGACGTGCACATGACATTTTTCTTAATAAGCATGCAATCTATCATAATATGCAATGATGTGCAAAGAATGCTCTAACTCTGATTTTCCTTATTCATGATGATTTTTGTTTTTTCGAAATTAAAATTAGCGAATAATTAAACATGCAATTTAAATTAAATTAAAAAACTAATGTCCTAAATGCATTTTTTTGGATTTTCATTTAAGAAATTCGAAATAAATAAATTTCCTATTCTAGACATGCAAAATAATCTAAAACAAGTAACATCCTAACATGCATCTAATCTAACTCAAATATTTTTTCTTTTATAGGAGCAAACAAATAAAGCATCAAGAACAACACGGCACCAAATCAAGCAAGACATCATCCACGTTCATTTAATTTTGGGAACTAAATTGACGAATCATATCTCGCGCATGAGATCGGATTGGCCAATTTTTAAATAAAATTACGAATCATATCTCGAGCGTGAGATCGGATTGGTGATTTTTCCGTACGATTGCGGGTCGTATTTCGAGCGTGAAATCGGACCGTCAATCTATGTACGTTGCGAAATTAGGAAGATTTCCCAATTTAAAAGGCTATTTAGGGAACATGGGACAAGATAACATCATTCGGGGGTTTAATCAAGAATGCAATACCTTAATTAAGCAAACAACATATTCAAGAATTAATTTAGATGGGAATTTTACCTACCTTGATTGTTGTTTCCTAGTTTGGACGGGTATCAGATCGTAGGAATCACGATCAACTTTGCTTCACGGTAGCTGGCTCACGATAATGGAGAATCGCTCGCGGCACTCGACGTCGAAAGGGCTCTTGGCTCAGTGAGGGCTGCGTTGATTTTGTCAGACACAATCGAAAGTCTTCAAGTGGACTTTCCTGTTTGCAAGACGTCCCCTCTTCGGATTGCCTTACTATATTTTAATATAACTCCCACTAGAGCTTTTTGACCACCGTTTGAAGTTCTCCTCTTAACCTGCAGAGGCACAAAAAATTTAATGCGAAAAGCACCAAGAGGCTTTCGGTGTGACGCCTAGCAACGCCGTCGACGGAGGATGGAGCAGCTACAATTTTTCTGGTGCAAGGTCACAAGCAACTCGGTCGTCACAATACGGGTCTTCTCGAATCAGCACGAGTAGTAAGGACGCATTGAGGCTGGCGTGGATGGAAGCTCAGCAAGGATCACCAAGCAATAACTCGCACGGACAAGGCTCGGGATGATGATAAGAGCAGCAGTGCGGTGGGGCAACAATCTCGATCGTCCCCAGCGATGGAGATGGATCACAAGCAGCAGCTATTCGGGCTTGGGGCAGCGGCACAAGTAGTGGACCGGCAGCAAGACTCAGCAGTGTCGGTGTGAAGCTCGCAGCAAGAACACAACGTCGGGCTGTGGAGATGGATGAAGCCAATTGCTGTCCTCTGGGGAAGAAAGACGACCGACTTCTCCTCCCTCTTCCTCTCTCTCAATGTGCCGTGTTTTGAATGTATTGTCACCCCCGCTTTTGTCCTGTAATGAGTCAATTTATATTGAAAGGGCGTAAACCAATGAGGAAAGAAAGCATATTCTGTTTCCTTCTGTGCATGCGTTGAAATATATTTTCTTTCCTTTCCTCTTTATTGATTGAATGCCGATATATATATATTTTTTTGCAAATCCATGCCCGCAATGCAGAACGTGCCCAACATTCCCCTCTCATGCTGATCTTCCGAATTTCCTTTGTACATATGCTCGTATCTTTCCTCTTTAAATAATGCTGGTCAATTTCTTGCTCCCCACGTTGACCGAATTATGGGAAAGCGCATAATTTTCCTTCACGTGGATGGGCTTCTCTATGTTCGAATCGGTGGCCGCTTACACGCTGTCCTTCCTTTGCATTCGTTCCCTTAAATGCACAAATATGTCGGTGCCAATATGCTGGAAATTTCTTAATTGACTTTTAACAATTTAGGACACCCATGTAATATCAATCACCATGGAGGAATTATCGACTTATCCACAGTTTAATGCTCTTGTTGGCTTCAATATTCAAAGCCATTCACCAAAATCCATTCACCGCCGGCCTAACAAATATGCAATTAAATGAAATATGCTTCTAATGACCATATGTTATGGAATTAGATTATTATTTTTTTAGGGGTTAAAATTAATCCCTAATTTTTTAATGCGATACATGACTAAACAGATTGCCAAAATTTAGGTGTCAACAACACCAGAAGAAGCCTATAATCTATTAGAGGAGATGGCGTCCAATAGTTATCAATGACCTACTGAGAGATTACCGATGCAAAAAGTTAGTGGAGTTCATGAAGTGGATGCTTTTGCTGCAATTGTTGCACAATTTGAAACACTCAACAAAAAGCTTGATAATATGAATGTTTCGGTCAAGAAAATTCAGAATTTGACACGTGAATTTTGTGATGGAGGACATGTTAGCACATAATGTCAGGTAGGTAATACTTTTAAATAATTTCATGAAAATTCTAATTTTGTTAGTAATTTTAGCGGGTCACAGAATAATCCCTACTCCAACACGAACAATCCGGGATGGCGCAATCATCCAAATTTTTCATGGAACAATCAAAATGTGATGAGACCACCGAGATTCAAATAATTAGAAGAGACAAAGCAAAATTTGGAAGATATAGTCACCAAACTTGCTAACACAACTCATGACTTCATCAAAAGCACTGATGTGAGATTTCAAAACCAAGAGGCTTCAATCAGAAATCTGGAGATGCAAGTGGGTCAGTTAGCAAGCATGATGTCAGGGAGACAACAAGGTTCTTTGCTGAGCAACACAGAGAAAAATCCAATTGAAAACATAAAGGTTATTACCCTGAGAAGTGGTAAACAAGTGGGAGAACAAGAGATTTTCAGAGACAAGGAAGAGGTGGTCAATAAACAATCGAAAGAGACAAGTAAGAGCAAACTTTTTCCAGATAATCCCAAACCATATGTGCCGCCAATTCCATTCCCTCAGCAACTACAACAGCACAAAATAGATAAGCAATTTTTTAAATTTCTTGATGTATTTAACAAATTGCACATTAACATTTCTTTTACAGATGCTTTAGCGCAAATGCCTAGTTATGCAAAAAATTTTAAGGAAATTTTGGCAAACAAAAGGAAATTGGAGGATTATGAAACTGTGAAGTTAAATGAAGAGTGTTTGGCCATCCTACAAAACAAATTGCCTCCGAAATTAAAAGATCCAAGGAGTTTTACTATTCCTTGCACTATTGGGGATTCTTACTTTGAAAAAGCATTATGTGATTTATGTGCAAGTATTAATTTGATGCCTTATTTAGTTTTTAAGAAATTAGGATTGGGCGAGGTAAAAGTAACCATAGTGTCACTTCAACTGGCTAATCAATCAATTAAATATCTAAGAGGTATTGTGGAAGATGTTTTGATAAAAGTTGACAAATTTATTTTTCCTGCAGATTTCATAGTTCTTGACATGGAGGAAGATTTTGAGGTACCACTTATCTTAGGTCGACCTTTTCTAGCAACAGGAAGATCTCTTATTGATGTACAACAAAGGAAGTTGATCCTTAGAGTTTAAGATGATCTTGTTTCATTTAATGTTTTTAAAGCAATGAAATATCCATTTGATGATAATTCTTGTTTTAGAGTTGAGACAATTGACAAGTTGGTGAATAAGGTTTTTCAGGAAAATATTTTTGAAGATCCACTTAAAGCATGTCTGATTCAACCAATGGACAAAGATATTCAAAATGAGGAGATAAAGGATTACGCAAATTTCATGGAGGCAATTCCACCATATTCAGGGCAAAAGGCAATTAAATTTGAAGAGTTGAGACAACACATTACAAAGCCTAAACCATCAATTGAAGAGCCTCCAATTCTTGAACTCAAACTATTACCTTCTCATTTGAAATATGCTTATTTAGATGGAGTTTCTTCTTTACCGGTAATTATATCTTCTTCTTTGACAGATTTGATGGAGGAGAAACTGTTCAAAGTATTAAGAGAGCATAAATGTGCAATTGGATGGAAAATAGTTGATATCAAGGGAATTAGTCCTTCAATTTGTATGCACAAAATTTTGATGGAGGAGCAATATAAACCCACTATCTAATCTCGGAGGCGTTTGAATTTGAAGATGCAAGAAGTAGTGAATGGTTAACGTTTGAAGCCCTACTTTGAAGGTGGTTACAACAAGCAGAAGACTGTCTTTGAACTTCATCCTCCAGATTAGCAACATCTGAGATAGTTTGGCTGAAAACTATAAAGCAAGCGCTTCTTAGGAGGCAACCCAAGCATTTTAATTATGTTTTTATTTATTTTAAAGTTTATGTTTTGCAAAAAAAAGAAAAAAAAAAGATTAACTCTTCTCTATTTTATCTAGGTTAATTTTTAGGGAGCACCTTTCAAGAGTTTAATCATCAAGATCATTTATGGACTTATCCTACAACCAGGGGAGTTTTCTTCTTCATATTCTATTTTTCGCATTGAGGACACGGCTTCATTCAAGTTTTGGGGGGGAGACAAATTTTTGGATAATTTTTTTGTTATCATGATTGCATTATTAGTTGTGAATTTTTGCGATTCTTAGGAAAATTTAAATTTTATTTAAACTTGCAATTGATGTGTGAGTTAATCTTAATTCTGATTTTGTTAATCCACTTACCGAGCACTAAAAGTCCTTAATTTTTGAATTGTGTGTAAATCTAGAGAACATTCATGTGAAGAATAAAATTTTTTGAACCATATACTATGTCAGTTGAATATTGTTAGGTGCACAATTGAATTATTCAACAACAGAAAAGGAATTTTTGGTGGTAGTTTTTGCTTTTGATAAATTATGTTCTTACTTAATTGGCTCGAAAGTTATAATTTATTTTGATCACTTTGCTCTTAAGTATCTGCTTGAAAATAAATAATCAAAACCCTGGTTGATCAGGTGGATTCTATTGTTGCAAGAATTTGATTTAGAAATCAAAGATAAGAAGGGGACTGAAAATCTAATTGCAAACCACTTATCAAGAATTCCAAATTCAAAGGAAGAGGTAAGACCAATTTTGGAAGAGTTCCTTGATGAGAATTTGTTTTTTTTTTTAAAGATCCTTGATGAGAAAAATTTTTCTATTAAGTCCACAAAAATTCACTAATATGCAGACTTTGTAAATTATTTGGTAAGTAATGTTCTTTCTCCTGAATTATCATATCAATAGAAGAAAAAATTCTTTTATGATGTTAAAAATTATTTTTATGAAGAACCTTTCTTGTTTAAAATATGTGCAGACCAAGTCATAAGGAGATGTGTTCCAGATGAAGAGAAAGCAAATATTCTATATCATTGTCATGATGGAGAGACAGGTGGCCATTTTGGTGCCACCAAAACTGCAGCTAAGATTTTACAATCTGGATTTTATTGGCCTACACTTTTTAAAGATGCATACTGATAACTCTATAAAAATAGAGTTATTTTACCTATTTTAGGCAACAATTAATGCATTATCAATGAGAAAAATATTTGGATTTCCTTATGATTATTTGAATTTTCCTTGTTTATGCATATGAGATATGGAGAATATAAGAAAAAGAATGGCAAATATCATAAATTCAAATAAAAAAAAGCAGTGGAAGATGGATATCAAATCAGAAAATTCTTGATTTTGTTCCCTAATGTTATCTGCAAGCGTTGAGAGATAGATATTTTAGATCTACTATAAATAGGAAAGAGAGAGAGAGCAGCTAGGTTTTGGTGTTAGATCGTTTTTCATTCTTCTGAGAGTTTTTCAAGTATTTTAAAGAGAAGACAAAGTGATGACAGAATTCTTGTTCTTTGATTCAAGATGCTGGGTTTGATCTATATTTTTATTTTTTCTTCTACTATGTTCTAATTTTCTTTTGTTAGGGTTACGATGTGGCCTAACCATGATGATGTGAATTTCATGATTTTTATGTTTTACAATTGATTTCATTAATGTGAGTTATATATTATTGTGCTTAATGCTTCTGAGTGACTAGCCACCACTTGAATGATCTAATGTGCATGTTTAAGACTGAGAAGTGATAATGTGCAATTGCTCATTATAATATATAATCATGAATTAAACGTGGATAGAGATATACCGCGTTATTTGTGTAACTTTCGGTGATAAAGTGATCTAAAAGATTCATTGTAAACCGGGAATATTCATAGTTTTTAATGCACTCATGTTTATTTTAATTCACATAGAGATATAGTGGATTAATAAGTTGAGTAGATTTGCTATACCTAGAGATATGATAGTAAATAGATTAGGAAATTCCGCTATCACATGTTTGATATCGTTCTTGTATTCACAACAATCTAAATTTCATATTAAATGGTTATGGTGAAATCGGATGCTTTAACATATTTATCTGATTGATTTACTCCATTTAGTCTACAAATTTCATTTTTAATTTATTCTTAATTATATTTTGATCTATTAGATAAATTTTAGAATTAGTCTATTTTAGTATTTAATTAGTTTATTAATCATCTATCTACGTGGGACAATACTTTATCTCATTATTATATTACTTATTCGATACATGCATTTGCGTTTAGAATTTTACGAACACATACTCCTATGTAGCTTCATATGATAGGTGTGAAAGAACTGAAAATATTTCGAGAAATAATGAGATGCCTTTAAACAACATTATTGTGTGTGAATGAATTAGCGGTATTGATTTCATGGGACCCTTTACATCTTCTTATGAAAATTTATATATTTTAGTGATTGTGGAGTATGTGTCTAAGTTGGTAGAAGTTGTAGCATTGTCAACAAATAATGCTAAGGTTGTGGTCAAATTCTTGAAGAAAAATATTTTTACCCAATTCGGCACTCTTAAGGCAATCATAAGTGATAGGGAGACACATTTTTACAGCAAATAATTTGAAATACTTTTGAATAAGTACGGAGTTACACATAAGGTTGCGACCCCTTATCATCCTCATACTAGTGGTCAAGTAGATGTTTCAAATAGGAAAATCAAAAGAATTTTAGAAAAAACAGTGAATGCTTCTAGGAAAAATTGGTCGATAAAACTTGATTATGCACTTTGGGCCTATAGAATAGCGTTCAAAACTCCAATTAAGATGTCTCTTTTAGGCTAGTGTTTGGGAAGGCTTGCCACTGACTAGTGGAATTAAAGCATAAAGCATATTAGGCACTGAAATTTTTGAATTTTGACATGCAATCTGCAAGTGAAGAAAGATTATTGCAACTGAATGAATTAGAGGAATTTCGTAATGAGGCCTATGAAAATTTTAAGTTGTACAATGAGCGTAAAAAAAGATGGCATGACAAGCACATATTCAGAAGACAGTTCGAAATTGGTCAAAAAGTTTTAATTCTCGTCTTAAACTTTTTCCAGGAAAGTTGCAGTCTTGATAATCTGATCCTTTTACAGTTACACATGTATTCCCATATAGAACAGCTGAAGTTGCGCATGACACTGATGGCACATTCAAGGTGAATGGTCAACGTTTGAAACTATACTTTGAAGGTGGTTATAACAAGTAAAAGACCATATTCTTACCTTTTACCAAAAAAAAAAGAGACCACCATTGAACTTCATCCTCCAAAATAGCAACACCTGAGATAATTTGGCTGAAAACTATAAAGCAAGCGCTTCTTGGGAGGCAACCAAGTATTTTAATCATGTTTTTTTTTTTTTATTGTTAAGTTTATGTTTTGCAAAGAAAAAAAAAGATTAACTTTTCTCTATTTTATCCAGGTTAGTTTTTTAGGAAGGGATTACCTTTCAAGAGTTTAATCAACAAGGTCATCTATGAACTTATCCTACAACCAGGGGAGTTTTCTTCTTCCTATTTCTATTTTCCGCATTGAGGGTGCTACTCCATTCAAGTTTTTTTTTGTGGGAGGGGGGAGTGGGGGGGAGACAAATTTTTTTTAATAATTTTTTGCCTATCATGATTGCATTCCTTGTTGTGAATTTTTGCGATTCTTAAGAAAATTTAAATTTTATTGAACTTGCAATTGATGTGTGAGTTAATTTTAATTATGATTATGTTGATCTATCTATTGAGCACTAAAAGTTCTTAATTTTTGAATTGTGTGTAAATCTAGAGAACATAAAGTATGTAATTTTCTTAAATTTCACCCAAATCTTAGAATTAGGTTGATTTTCTCTTGAGGCGAAATCCTAAGCTAAATCTAACCGAGAAAATGATTTAGGCAATTTTTAAATTGATTGAGTCTTTCAAGCTAACCCTGTTTATTTATACCTAGTCACCCCATTGAGCCTAAATTATTATCCAATTTTTCATTGGCACCCATATATGTTTAGCCTAACCATTATAAAATTATATCATTGTCCCATGCCCTATGAACACATTGATTTTTTTTGAAATAAAAAAATTATTTGAGCTTAATAGAAATTTGAGAGGAGGGATGGAGGAAAAAAAAAAGGTGATTGCTATGGTTGTTTGGGGTATATTAAAAAAAAAAAATTGCTTTTATAGTTTCGTATCCAACTTTCAATTGAGTGAGCCTTTTGGATAATTAATGAGTTGGAAATTTTCATGTTATATTATGAGGGACCTTGGGAGAAACTCCCCCATAAAGCAATTCGGGAAAAAAAAAGAAAAAGGAATGATGATATATGGTGGCAGAAAAATTATCTTGAATGAATGAAATTGGAAAATGACATTAGCTCTAATTAAATCCTAAAAATCAACGTGTTGATGGGTGATTTGAACTTAAAATTACCGCCATCTTACTAGCTTTACATTACAAACTGAGAAAAGTCCTATTAATTTTTTGTTGGATAATTAGCTTACATTACTAGAGAGAGGAATGAAACGCAAACCATGAATTAAATGTGTATAGAGATATATCACGTTATTTGTGTAGCTTTCGGTGATAAGGTGATCCAAAAGACTCATTGTAAACCGGGAATATTCATAGTTTTTAATACACACATGTTTATTTTAATTCACATAGAGATATAGTTGATTAATAAACTGAGTAGGTTTGTTATAGCTAGAGACAGGATAGTAAATAGATTAAGAAATTCCGCTATCACATATTTGATATCGTTCTTGTATCCACGACAATCTGAAATTCATATCTAATGGTTATGGTGAAATCGGATATTCTTACATATTTATTTGATTGATTTATTGCATTTAGTCTCCAAATTTTATTTTTAATTTATTCTAAATTATATTTTGATATGTTAGATAAATTTTAGAATTAATTTATTTTAATATTTAATTAGTTTATTAATCATTGATCTCCGTGGAACGATATTTTTTCTTATCATTATATTACTTGTTCGACACATTCACTTGCGTTTAGAATTTTATGAACAAATTCACGTGTCCCGGCAGATGTAATAATCCCCACTTGATGAGCTTCTCTTCAGGGAATAAAATCCTTTTGACGGGTTCGTCCTCGTAGCTGGTAGACTCGCCGAACTTATGCACTAAATGTGACATCGCGTAATACCTCTAAAAATAGGTTACATGCATCACGTAATTGGGCCCTATGTGTGCATTTAAACAGAAACATCGGAGCATTTACTCCCAGCGTGCTGGTTTGGACGATGTGGCCGGAATCAACACTAGAGGCGCATTGAAATCAAGGCTTTATGCCAAAATTGAGAAATTGGGGGGGCAAGTTGCAAAGATCCTAAAAACCTGGGAGCAAATAGCAATTTTCTTTTTTCTTTTAGTAAAAGTAGTCTTGCCTGCTTCAAAAACATGTAGCTAGACCCGAGTTTCATAGATCTAATCAATCACCGCACTTAATTAAGTGAAAATCATATTCGATTTATGGATGCAAATCCAAACAAGGATTTTGATCTTCTATGCACAATTCACAACTTATCGACTCAAACTTTGTATGGAATTGAACAGTGCCTAGTCGATTTCCCATTGTTATCTTTCATATTGATCGTACATTCAATACCGACTCCCAACAACGAAAAGACATCCGCTTGTGTCTCTAGATTAGACGCCAAGGATTTTCTTTTAATGTAGTGAACAACGTTAAGATAAGACTCAATGAAGCGAGCCAACAAACCAAAGCACAAGCAGCCAAGAGTTCATACATTCTTGACGAAACAGAAGCGATGCTTCCTCAAAGAATCGCAGAGTTTGTAGTAGGCCAGGACATCTATAAGCCTGTTACAACTGTGTATTTGATGAATACAGCTTAGAAGCATTCGAAGAGGAGTAATTTCGAGATGTCCATGGAGGCGGTCTATCCCTATTAATCAAGAAACATAACAGGTCGAATCCACTGTAAGGAACTTGGATGAGTTCCAAGTTACACAGCATTGCAATGGCATGCATCTGCATCTACAAGAAATAAACTACAAATCGATTGCTCAGACATTGTAAGGCAGGCAATAGTTTCACGCAATGTATGAAACTTACCACCTTAACAGGATGACATGGATTAAGAGAGGTGGATCAGTTGGATCAATCGATCCCCATCAAGGCAATGAATATGAAGATAATCTTCTTAATATTAGGAAAGCCGCGCTCCATATCGTCTCTGCCTCTGTTGATAAGAAAGCAAGGCTTCTATAAACTCCGCTTTCCCGAAATCAGGCCACAGAGCTGGCGCAAAGAAAAGTTCAGCATAGGCTAACTGCCACAACATAAAGTTGCTGAGCCTAAGTTCACCGCTCGTGCGAATCAGTAAATCTGGGCAGGGATATGCGCTGCAGCTCGTCTCTAGCTCCTGCTCTATTAGTCCCTCGCTGATGTCCTCCAACTCAAGATGACCATCATTTACCTTGTGAGCAATGGTTTTGCATGCTTGTACTATATCATGCTTTCCGCTGTAGCTCACTGCCACAATAAGTTGGAGTCTGGAGTTGTTTTTAGTCATCTCCTCTGCATCCACAAACACTTTTTGCAATGACTTGGGAAGCTTCAAGGAATCTCCAATCAAGCATATTTTAACTCCGTCCCTGTAACAAGAACTGAACTCAGTGGAAGCTCTGGTCCTATTCCATAACTTGGTAATAAAGAAAGGAGGTAATAAACTAGTATAAGCTCCTGTTAAGAAAAAAGAGTTGGCACTGCACCAGGCCAACATTATTAGACAGGCAGCACGAAAGTATCAAATTTATGGATGCTTCCCATCCAAAGCTTCAATGTACATATTTAACTTAAGCAGTGAAAATTGGCTAGCGATTAGAGAAAGAGAATCTTCAGTTACTTAGCATAGCAACCATAAACCCAGAGTTGAGTCCCTTCTGAGGAAGCTCCAGAAATGTATAATGCAGATTGATGTGTTCCTTTTCAGTTGAATTCAAACATGAGCTTTTAGTATCAACAGTTATAGATGCGCTGCATGCAAGCATGTCTGCAGGTGTCAAATCACCTTCCATGCATCAATCGCCAAATTGATTATATCTGCAATTATATGACATTGCAGAAACCTCTATCAAATTTTCAGAAGCAAAAGTAATCAAGCAGAATTAATTAGAAAACTGCTCCATCAAATTGTTGGATAAAAACCATGGAGCCATAAACCCTTTTTAATTCTCAACAAAGTCATATACCTTTCCAAAACTTTCTTCTACAAAATTCAAAGGGTTAGACCTGAAAAGTAATTTTATTGATCTCACTCCAATTTGAGTGAGAGAAGAAGCTCGAGCTCAACACTACGATAGACATATCTAAATCTTAACATGTCAGATACTGTCAACAACAATGACTGGTC
Source organism: Eucalyptus decipiens (assembly GCA_014182575.1). Classification (NCBI taxonomy): domain Eukaryota; kingdom Viridiplantae; phylum Streptophyta; class Magnoliopsida; order Myrtales; family Myrtaceae; genus Eucalyptus; species Eucalyptus decipiens. Next base: position 23,269,746 of record CM024618.1, on the reverse strand, counting down.
AACCAGAAGTCACCAGGGTATCACAAGCAGCTCTTGGTCCATAAATTTGCTGAATTCATAATAGAATATCTCTTGTCAAGCCGAAAAGCCTTCACAAGACCCTGAATGAAGGGAATTATAGCTTAAACTGATGAAATGAAAAGCAGCCTAAAAAACGTGGCATTTTTATTTTCCTATTCATTCCACGTAAGTCGTGTTATACTAGAAACCCACATCGACATTCCTGCCTCAAATGCCAAGAGGATCACATAAACTTGTCACAAGTTCATGTATGCCCATGGTCGTCCAACTCCACAGTCCTGTGCATTTCGATCTATTAGGAACCTTTATCAACAACGAGAGGCCTTCACTTCCTAGCTTGTTATTTTCAGAAACAGCGTCATCGAAAACTACGATCACTTTTCCTCTCATTTCGTCACAGCAAATAACAGCTGCGGTAGACCGAGCACATGATCACACGGAGAATCATAGCCATGAAGTGAGATGGGAGTTTCGACCTCTGACCTCATGAAATTCTCCAGCTCCTTTTTAATCACTCTTTCGAACAATCCCATCAAAAGTTGAACCTCAATCTGCACCCAAAACAACAGACTTGTCAAACAGAGAAACACCAATCACTCCATAAAAATTTCGCACTGGCTTCACATTCCATCCCATGCTCATCGCCAGTCCCATTACTAGTCAAAACCACTGACCTTTGGCCGAACCCAGTTATCGGACGAGAAGGCGAAGACGGTGAGGACTCCGACCCCCCACTCGCAGCAGAGCTCGATGAGCTCCTTCAGCGACCTCACCCCGGCCTCGTGCCCCGCCGCCGCGGGCAGCCCCCGCCTCCGGGCCCACCTGGCGTTTCCGTCCATTATCACCGCGACGTGCCTCGGCATCGCGTCCCGCCGGAGCCCCGCCGGCAGGCCCCCCGCGCCGCCCAGCTCCCACTCCCCTTCCCTCGGAGCGGCTTCCGCGGCGGCGGCGAAACTTCTGCCGAGCCTGGTGGAGGAGACGAAAGAGGAGTAGAGGCCTCGCGCCCGCGCTCCGTGGGGTGCGTGGACCGAGAGCCTTCGTGCGAGGGAGTCGAGGTGCTCCGACGGCGAAGGGACGCGAAGAGAATGCATTTACGGCGAGGGAAAGTTGGGAACTTTAGCTTGACGAATGGTGGGTGATGGTGTCTACGGGCGAAGACGTCCGTCTCGCCGCCGCACAGTCCGTCGGAACGGCGGTTGAAGAGAGCTGAGCAGGGGAGGTGGCGGGACTGGCTCTTGCTCGATCTTAGATGAGTTCTCGAGGAGGGAGAAGGCCACGTTCGTCCTCGTTTGGACAGCGGGGCGTGGTCGTTTCGGGGAGTATTGGGTAATAGATATGATCACGTGCCTTCAAAATTGACTTCTAGAGCACGATTATAGTAAGCGGCAAGAAATTATTTATTTTGCTTTATACCTAATTACGACGATACCATAATGTTGGGGATTAACATTTTAAGGATGGCATTTTGTGGTTCATCATTGGTTAAGTGTATGGTGAACGTATTTTTCTTGAGACTCTTATAAATCTAATATGAATTGTAACATAAGCTTCCTTGATTTATTGGTTTGTTTGTGGATACACAAATGTAATGGTTGAATTTGTATAATTCATCTTCTTGTAATTTAAAAGTGAAAAGTATATTTTGGACAAACAACGAGGGATGGTCATCAAAAGGTTTATAAATTGTTTTTGGATGTAATTGAAGGCAGGGGAAAAGATTTCACTGTAAACTAATGTATCTTTTGTTTTTTAAGTGGTCCCATCTTATAATAATCTAAACATTATTCCTAAAAGGATCTCAAAGTATTTGAAATTGCACATTAAAAATTTCCTTACATTATATGCAAATTTTAAAATAAAAGTAAATTGATTTAGAGAAATTTCACCACTTTTCCACCGTGTTTATTTTCAATCCAATTCATTGCCAACATGCCTCCTATGCCCCCCAAATCAATGGCTATTGGCACGGAGTTAGCAAGGGCTTCTTCCTTGAGTCTTGTCAAGATCGTGTGCTTGACAAAAGAGCTTCGCAAGCAACATCGCCCTACGACTTCAAAAAACTTGAAACCACTCAATATTCTAAAATTACTACCTCTTCAATTTTCTTTTTAGATTATTATAGGTCCAGTATCGGTTTTCATTATTGGATGGAGTTTCGCATGTGCTTGTTGATTGCTACAAAATCCAATCCGTTTATGTGTCTTCCTTCCAATGAGGAATGCGTAATACACACACACAGCAATAATGGACCTAATAAAAATTCATTTTTATTTTCCTAGTAACTAGAGTAGCGCCCACCGACCAAAAAAAAAAACTACAGTAGCGGCACAACACTCGATGCTTGTGCATTAAATAAAGGTGATAATAGGCTGGATCTAAGTTGGGTTGAGTTCGAAAGTCAAACTTTTTATATTTAAGAAGCTCTTCCATCACATACCAAGTTTACAAGTAAATATCTGAGCTAGGCCCAGAACAAAGTTGGGCGAACAAGGCTTTTCGATGCAAGGGCATCTTCCAAACCCCTATTTGCTTTCTGGGCCTCTTCGAACTAGGCAGGTCAAGCAAGTTGCCCATCCATCGGTCACCCCTAGTGGCAAGATAAAAGCAAAGAGCAATAATATCGATGGGTTAAGATTATTCGAGTTCAAATTTCATGCTTATATGATGTCCTTAGATAATATTTATCATTATTGAATTTTCTTGTTCCTCCTAACTTAAATTTTAGTTTCTCTTGTGTGATTTTTCTAAGAGTGTTAATTTCTCTAATTGTATCTTCACATGATTATGATGAGATCGTTAAGAGTTATTCAAGAATTTCGATTTTTATGGGCCATGCAAAGACTCCCATAGGATATCACAGATATTAACGAAACAAACCGGATAGATTTATAAGTAAAAGGTTTTTAAAAATTTTAAAACTAACCTACCCCACGGTAGATGAGTTGGTTTGCGCTTTGACTCTCATCTGGGAGGGTAGATGTTCGAAACTTCTTGCCCCCATTGTGCGACTTAAGTGGGGTGCCATGGGAGATGGGTCCCCGCGCTACTGCCCCTGGGTTTACGTTGGTAGTTGCCGGCTGTACGGCAGTTCTCGGGCATAAAGAAAAATTAAAACTAAAGTAGAGATTTTTTTTTTCCTTTTTCAGCCAAAAAATGTAATTTCAAACATGTTAAATAGGCATGTAAAATTAAAAGCAATACATATATCACAAACGCAATATTTATGAGAAAATATTTGGATTTCCTTTGGATTATTTGAATTTTCCTTGTTTATGCAAAATAATGAGATATAGAGATGATAACGAAAACTCTATAAAAATAGAGTTATTTTACCTATTTTAGGCAACAATTAATACAATATCTATAAGAAAGTATTTGGATTTCCTTTTGATTATTTGAATTTTCCTTATTTATACAGAATAATGAGATATGAAGAAGATAAGGAAAAGAATGACAAAAATCAGGAATTCAAATCAAAAAGTAGTGGAAGATGGATATCAAATTAGGGAATCCTTGATTTTATTTCATAATGTTATCTACAAGTGTTGAGAGATAGATATCAAATCAAAGATCTTCTGATTTACTCCTTAATTTTACGCGCAATTGCGAGGAGATAAGGATTTTAGATATATCCTATGAATAGGAGAACATTGAGAGCCAGAGAGGGGAATTAGGTTTTTGTTAGATCATTTTTCATTCTTCTTAGAGTTTTGCAAGTATTTTGAAGGGAAGACAAAATTTGTGACATAATTCTTGTTCTTTAATTCAAGATACTGAGTTTAATTTATATTTTTATTTCTTCTTCTACTATGTTGTAATTTTCTTTTATTAGGGCTACGATATAGCCTAACCATGATGATATGAATTTCATGATTTTTATATTTTGCAATTGATTTCATTCATGTGAGTTGTATATTATTGTGCATAATGCTTTTGAGTGACTGGCCACCACTTGAATGATCTGATGTGCATGTTTGAGACTGAAAAGTGATAATATGCAATTGCTCATTATAATATATAACCATGAATTAAATGTGAATAGAGATATACCGCGTTATTTGTGTAGCTTTCGGCGATAAGGTGATCCAAAAGACTCATTGTAAACTGGGAATATTCATAATTTTTAATACACTAATGTTTATTTTAATTCATATAGAGATATAATAGATTAATAAGCTGAGTAGGTTTGATATACTTAGAGATAGGATAGTAAATAGATTAGGAAATTTCTTTATCACATGTTTGATATCGTTTTTGTATTCACAATAATTTGAAATTCATATCTAGTGGTTATGGTAAAATTGGATGATCTAATATATTTATCGATTGATTTACTGCATTTAGTCTCCAAATTTTATTTTTAATTTATTCTAAATTATATTTTGATCTGTTAGATAAATTTTAAAATCAATCTATTTTAGTATTTAATTAGTTTATTAATCATTGATCTCCGTGGGACGATACTTTTTCTTATTATTATATTACTTATTTGATACGTTTACTTGCATTTAGAATTTTACGAACAAGTTTTTGGCGTCGTTGCCAGGGATCGTTTGTTTAATACTAATTAATATTAATATTAGATAATTCTAAGTTTAATCTAGTTTTCGTTTCGTTTTATTTTTCATGGTGTACATCGGTTTATGACACGTAACCAACAAGGGAAACTTGCTAAGCTTGATCCATAAATTGAGTGTACATTCTGAAAGTAGCTAGTACGAATACCTAGATGGGGGTGAATAGGTGTGAAAACAAATTCTGCAAAATACAGTAAAAGCCTTTACTTTTAACTTGAGTCTGAATAACAACAGACTTTTGAAATTGAGTCTGAAGAGCAGCAGACGGACTTTGAGCGAGATCAGGTTTTAGCAGTTAAATAGAACTACAAACAAAATAAAATAATTCAAGGAAAGAGAATAAGAATACAAGGTTTATAGTGGTTCGGCTTAGATTAAACCTATGTCCACTGTCCCATGCTAATAGCCTCTTTGGCTGGATTCCACTATGCAATTAACAAGAAATTACAACTTTGAGTGCAAACACTTAGTAGTAAATTACACTATCTCACTAAGTCACTTTTTTGGTATTTCTTTCACGATCACAAATGTTTAAGCTCACAAAAGACAAGTGTATGATTGAAGGTCGCTCAGACTTTGGAATTATAAATTCTACGCTCCGTCTCTCACTTGCTCATCGGTTCTCATCTCCTTAAATACTCCTCCACTTCCAAACTAGCCGTTGGACAGTATTTTGAGGATCGTCTTCCAATCTACCCGTTAGACAGATATGTATTTAGAAGATTTGATAGCCGTTGAGTGATAGAAGTAGAATCCCAAATTGATTTTGATCGCCCATACAAACAGGATCTTGGTTTTTATAAGTAGAGTTTCTTCGTATAGAAAGTGTTTGTCTTCATGATTCAATTGTCAATCAATTAAGTTGAATCAATCAAATCAATTTTGATGTAGAATCCAAACCAGATCACTAGCCGTTATACATTTAGGGCTTGTGTTATATTTTGTCGAATCTAAATGTAAAGTCTGAGAGAAATAGAGTTTACAATCTAAATCTGAGTGTAATAGACTTTACAATCTGAGTCTGAATATATTATGCTTTTGAACAAATTTAGCTTTAAGATCTAGACACAATTTGAATAAGTTCAGCTTCAGCATAGAGTCATTCTTCTGGTTCTTCATTCACGTTCAGCCTGTAATTTGTCAGAGTGGACAGACTTCTGATGTAGAACAGACTTTAACACAGAAGTCTGGCAATCTTAAGACTTTAACACTGAAGTTTGGAAATCTTCATAATAGACTTTGGACATGTGTTACGTTCAGTCTTTTGGCAGTCTTCGGATTTTGACAATATCCTTTACATGTTCTATCATCTGCATAGTCTATTACTTAATCATTAAATACGTTAGTAGCATTTGATTTATTTTGTCATCTTCAAAACATCATAAGAGATTTCCCTAACCCATTCAAAAGGCGACTAAGAGAATAGAGAAATCACGCTAAGAAGATGGCAAATGGTGATAATGAAAATCCACGTAGACTTTTAAGAAATTAGGCTGCGCCAACAGTTCAAGGCACAACATCAAGTATTAGAAGACCTGCAATTCAAGCAAACAACTTTAAGAGCAAGCCGCCACTCATTCAAATGCTTCAACAATCAATGCAATTCAGTGGGCTATCAACCGATGATCCAAAAGCTCACATTGATGTTTTTCTTGAAATCTGCAACACCATTAAATATAATAGAGTTACAGATGATGCTATTAGATTGAGATTATTTCCATTCTCTCATAGAGACAAAACTAAGAATTGGCTTTCTTCTCTTGAGACAAGATCAATTACTACATGAAATGATATGGCTCAGAATTTTCTTGGTAAGTTCTTTCCACCTGCAAAGTCTGCGAAGATGTGTAACAATATTACTAATTTTATGTAGATGGATAATGAATCATTATATGAAGCATGGGAAAGATTCAAAGAATTTCTTAGGATATGTCCACATCATGGACTATTTGGATCGTTGCACGTAAAAACTTTTTATAATGGCTATAGTACAAATCTTTGTTCAATGATTGATGCAGCTGTAGGAGGAACTCTAAATAATAAAACACTAGAATAAGCCTACAATCTATTAGAGGAGATGGTGTCCAATAGTTATCAGTGGCCTACTAAGAGACTACCAATGCAAAAAGCTAGCGGAGTTCACAAAGTGGATGCTTTTGCTATAATTGCTGCACAATCTGAAGCACTTAACAAAAAGCTAAATAATATGAGTGTTTCAACCATAAAAATTCAAAATTTGACATGTGATTTTTGTGGTGGAGGATATGTTAACACAGAATGTCAGGTAGATAATACTTTTAAACAATCTAGTGAAAATTCTAACTTTGTTGGAAATTTTAACAAGTCACAAAATAATCCCTACTCTAACACGTACAATCCGGAATGGCGTAATTATCCAAATTTTTCATGGAATAATCAGAATGTGATGAGACCACCGAGACTCAAACAGTTAGAAGAGACAAAGTCAAATTTAGAAGATATAGTCACCAAACTTGCTAATACGACTCATGACTTCATCAAATTTCAAAACCAAGAAACTTCAATCAGAAATCTAGAGATGCAAGTGGGTCAGTTAGCAAGCATGATGTTAGGGAGACAACGAGGCTCTTTGCTGAGCAACACAGAGAAAAATCCAATTGAAAACATAAATGTTATAACCTTGAGAAGTGGTAAACAAGTGGGAGAAGAATATGTCAAACATGAGATTTTCAGAGACAATGAAGAGGTGATCAATAAACAATTAAATGAGACAAGTAAGAGTAAACTTTTTCTAGATAATCCCAAGCCATATGTGCAGCCAATTCCATTCTCTCAGCGACTCCAGCAGCACAAAATAGATAAGCAATTTTCTAAATTTCTTAATGTATTTAAAAGATTGCACATTAACATTCCTTTTGCAGATGCCCTAACCCAAATGCCTAGTTATGCAAAAAATTTTAAGGAGATTTTGGCAAACAAAAGGAAACTGGAGGATTATGAACTGTGAAGTTAAATGAGGAGTGTTAAGTCATCCTACAAAAAAAATTACCTTTGAAATTAAAAGAGCCATGGAGTTTTACTATTCCTTACACTATTTGGGATTCTTACTTTGAAAAAGCATTATGTAATTTAAGTGCAAGTATTAATCTGATGCCTTATTCAATTTTTAAGAAATTAGGATTGGGCGAGATAAAAGCAACCACAGTATTATTTCAACTGGCTGATCAATCAATTAAATATCCAAGAGGTATTGTGGAAGATGTTTTTGTAAAAGTTGACAAATTTATCTTTTCTTCAAATTTCATAGTTCTTGATATGGAGGAAGATTTTGAGGTACCACCTATCTTAGGCCGACCTTTTCTAGCAACAGGAAGATCTCTTATTGATGTACAACAAGGGAAGTTAATTTTTAGAGTTCAAGATGATCTTGTCTCATTTTATGTTTTTAAAGTAATGAAATATCCACCTGATGATAATTCTTGTTTTAGAGTTGAGATAGTTGACAAGTTGATGAATAAGGTTTTTAAGGAAAATATTTTTAAAGATTCACTTGAAGCATGCCTGATTCGACCAAGGGACAAAGATATTCAGAATGATGAGATAAAGGAGTACGCAAATTTCATGGAGGCAATTCCACCATATTCAAGGCAAAAGGTAATTAAATTTAAGGAGCTGGGACAACATATTACAAAGCATAAACCATCAATTGAAGAGCCTCCAATTCTTGAACTCAAACACTTACCTTCTCATTTAAAATATGCTTATTTAGATGGAGTTTCTTCTTTACCTGTAATTATATCTTCTTCTTTGACAGCTTTGATGGAGGAGAAACTGCTCAAAGTATTAGGAGAGCATAAGAATGCAATTGGATGGAAAATAGCTGAAATTAAGAGAATTAGTCCTTCAATTTGCATGCACAAAATTTTGATGGAAGAACAATATAAATTCATAATCCAACCTTAGAGGCATTTGAACTCGAAGATGCAAGAAGTAGTGAAAGTTGATGTAATTAAGCTACTTGATGCAAGTATCATCTATCATATATCTGATAGTTTCTAGGTAAGTCCTGTACAAGTTGTGCCAAAGAAAGGCGGTATGACTGTTCAGAAAAACGACAACAATGAATTGATTCCAACTAGAACAGTTACTAGGTGGCATTTGTGTAAAGAATTACGGAAAATTGAATGATGCCACTAGAAAATATCACTTTTCTTTACTATTTATTGATCAGATGTTAGAATGACTTGTAGGGCATGAGTTTTATTGCTTTCTTGATTGATATTTGTGGTATAATTAGATTCCTATTGTGCCAAAAGATCAAGAGAAAACTACTTTCACTTGTCCCTATAGTACTTTTGCTTTTAGAAAAATGCCCTTTGGTATTTGTAATGCACCCGCTACTTTTCAAAGATGCATGATGGCTATTTTTTCTGATATCACTGAAAAATATATTGAGATTTTTATGGAAGATTTTTCCATTTTTGGCTTATTATTTGATTCTTGTTTAAATAATTTGGATTTAGTCTTATAAATATGTGAGGAGATTAACCTTGTTTTAAATTGGGAGAAGTGTCACTTTATGGTGCAAGAAGGAATAGTGCTCAGGCATAAAATTTCTCGAAACGGAATAGAAATCGATTGAGCCAAAGTGGAAGTCATTACAAAATTGCCTCTGCCATCATCTGTGAAACTTGTTAGAGGATTTTTGGGGCATGTAGGATTTTATAGGTGGTTTATAAAAGATTTTTCAAAAATTGCTAAACTTCTTTCTAATCTTTTGAAAAAAGATGCTCATTTTAATTTTTCTATTGAATGCATGTATGCTTTTAACACTTTAAAGGAGAAGTTAATGTCAGTACCAATTATGGCAGCACCAAATTGGGATTTACCTTTTGAATTGATGTGTGATGCTAGCGATTCTATAGTAGGAGTTGTTTTGGGACAAAGGAAGAATAAATTTTTTCGAACCATATGCTATACTAGTCGAACCTTGTCAGGTGCACAATTGAATTATTCAACAACAGAAAATGAATTTTTGGCGGTAGTTTTTGCTTTTGATAAATTCTGTTTTTATTTAATTGGCTCAAAAGTTATAGTTTATGCTGACCACTTTGCTCTTAAGTATCTGCTTGAAAAGAAAGAATCAAAACCCTAGTTGATTAGGTGGATTCTATTGCTGCAAGAATTTGATTTATAAATCAAATATAAGAAGGGGACTGAAAATCTAATTACAAACCACTTATCAAGAATTCCAAATTTAAAGCAAAACGTAAGACCAATTTTGGAAGAGTTCCCTGATGAGAAATTTTTTTCCATTACGTCCACAAAAATTCCTTGGTACGCAGACTTTGTAAATTATTTGGTGAGTAATGTTCTTTCTCCTAAATTATCATATCAATAAAAGAAAAAATTCTTTTTTGATGTTAAAAATTATTTTTAGGAAGAACTTTTCTTGTTTAAAGTATGTGCAGACCAAGTCATAAGGAGATGTGCTCTAGACAAAGAGAAGGCAAACATTCTATATCATTGTTATGATGGAGAGACATGTGGCCATTTTGGTGCTATCAAAACTGCAGCTAGGATTTTACAATCTGGATTTTATTGGTGCACACTTTTTAAAGATGCATACTCTTATGTAGCTTCATGTGATAGGAGTCAAAGAATTAAAAATATTTCAAGAAAAAATAAGATGTCTTTAAACAACATTATTGTGTGTGGATTATTTGATATTTTGGGTATTGATTTCATGGGACCCTTTACATTTTCTTATGGAAATTTATACAATTTAGTGGCTGTGGAATATATGTTTAAGTGGGTAGAAGTTGTAGCATTGTCAACAAATAATGCTAAGGTTGTGATCAAATTTTTGAAGAAAAATATTTTTACTCGATTCGGCACTTTTAAGGCAATTATAAGTGATAAGGGGACACATTTTTATAGCAAATAATTTGAAGTACTTTTGAATAAGTACGGAGTCACACATAAGATTACAACCCCTTATCATCCTTAAACTAGTGGTCAAGTAGATGTTTCAAATAGGGAAATCAAGAGAATTTAAAAAAAAAAAAAAAACAGTGAATGCCTTTAGGAAAGATTGGTCAATAAAACTTGATGATGCACTTTTAGCTTATAGGACAACATTCAAAACTCCAATTGGGATGTCTCTTTTAGGCTAGTGTTTGGGAAGGCTTGCCACTTACTAGTGGAATTAGAGCATAAGCATATTAGGAACTGAAATTTTTTAATTTTGACATGCAATCTGCAAGTGAAGAAAGATTATTATAACTGAATGAATTGGAGGAATTTCGCAATAAGGCCTATGAAAATTTTAAGTTGTATAAGGAGCGTACAAAAAGATGGCATGATAAGCACATATTCATAAAAGAGTTCAAAATTAGTCAAAAAATTTTACTTTATAATTCTCGTCTTAAACTTTTTCTAGGAAAGTTGCGGTCTGGTCCTTTTACAGTTACATAGTGAGAATGCTAGTATGAACACCTAGAGGGGGTGAATAGGTGTTTAAACTAAACTTTGGCAAATATATGCTGAATAAAATAAATTTCGAGTAAAAGAAAGTAGTTAAGGAAGAGAATAAGAACACAGGGTTTATAGTGGTTCGGCTTAATCCAATCATACGTCTACTCTCCCACGCTAACAGCCTTCTTGGCTGGATTCCACTATGCAATTAACAAGAGATTACAACTTTGAGTGCAAACACTTAGTAAATCACACTATCTCATTAAGTCACTCTTTTGGTATTTCTTTCATGATCACAAACATTTAAGTTCACCAAAAACAAGTGTATGATTGAAGGTTGCTCAGACTTTGGAATTATAAATTCTATGCTCCGTCTCTTACTTGCTCATCGGTTCTTCATCTCCTTAAATACTCCTCCACTTTCAAATTAGCCGTTGGATAGTATCTTGATGATCGTCTTCCAATCTACCCATTGGACAAATCTGTATCTAGAAGATTTAGTAGCCGTTGAGTGACAAAGGTAAAATCCTAAATTGATTCCGATTGCCCATACAAACAGAATCTTGGTTTCCATAAGTAAAGTTCCTTCGTATAGAAAGTTCTTGTCTTCAAGATCCAATTGTCAATCAAATAGATTGAGTCAATTAAATCAATCTTGATGTGGAATCCAAATCAGATCACTAACCGTTATATGATTGGGCTTGAGTTACGTTTTGTTGAATCTGGATGTAAAGTCTGATAGCCATAGACTTTATAATCTAAGTCTGAGTGCAATAGACTTTACAATCTGAGTCTAAATATATTCTGTTTCAACATAGAATCTGTCTTCTGGTTCTTTCAAGTATAGATTTGATAATATCTTTTACACGTTCTATCATCTGCATAGCCTATTACTCAACCATAAAATACATTAGTAGTCTTTGATTTATTTTGTCATCTTCAAAACATCATAAGGGATTTCCCTAACACATAGGTATTCCCATATGGAACAACTGAAGTTGCACATAACACTTAGGGCACATTCAAGGTGAATGGTCAACATTTGAAGCCATATTTTGAAGGTGGTTATAACAAGCAAAAGACCACCATCGAATTTTATCCTCCAGAATAGCGACACTTGAGATAATTTGGTTGAAAACTATAAAGCAAGCGCTTCTTGGGAAGCAATCTAAGCATTTTAATCATGTTTTTATTTTATTTTATTATTATTGTTAAGTTTATGTTTTGCAATAAAAAAAAGATTAACTTTTCTCTATTTATCCATGTTAATTTTTTAGGGAGCACCTTTCAAGGGTTTAATCAACAAGGTTATCTATGAACTTATCCTACAACTATTGGAGTTCTCTTCTTCCTATTTCTATTTTTCGCATTGAGGACATTGTTTCATTCAAGTTTTTTTTTTGGGGGAGACAAATTTTTTTGAATAATTTTTTTGTCTATCAAGATTGCATTCTTTGTTGTGAATTTTTGCGATTCTTAAGAAAATTTAAATTTTATTGAACTTGCAATTGATGTGTGAGTTAATTTTAATTATGATTATGTTGATCCACTTACTAAGCACTAAAAGTCCTTAATTTTTGAATTGTGTGTAAATCTAGAGAATATGAAATATGTAATTTTCTTAAATTTCACCCAAATCTTAGAATTAGGTTGATTTTCTCTTGAGGCAAAATCCTAAGCTAAATCTAACCGAGAAAATGATTTAGGCAATTTTTAAATTGATTGAGCTTTTCAAGCTAACCCTGTTTATTTATCCCTAGTCACCCCGTTGAGCCTAAATTATTATCTAATTTTTCATTGGCACCCATATATGTTTAGCCTAACCATTATAAAATTATATCATTGTCCCATGCCCTATGAACACATTGATTTTTTTTTTAATAAAAAAATTATTTTAGCTTAATAGAAATTTGGGAGGAGGGATGGAGGAAAAAAAAAGGTGATTGCTATGGTTGTTTGGGGTATATTAAAAAAAAAATTGCTTTTATAGTTTCGTATCCAACTTTCAATTGAGTGAGCCTTTTGGATACTTAATGAGTTGGAAATTTTTATGTTATATTATGAGGGACTTTGGGAGAAACTCCACCATAAAGCAATTCGGAAAAAAAAAAAAAAGAATGATGATATATGGTGGCAGAAAAATTATCTTGAATGAGTGAAATTAGAAAATGACATTGGCTCTAATTAAATCCTAGAAATCAACGTGTTGATGGATGATTTGAACTTAAAATTACCGTTATCTTACTAGCTTTACATTACAAACCGAGAAAGGTCCTATTAATTTTTTGTTGGATAATTAGCTTACATTACTAGAGAGAGGAATGAAAAGCAAACCATGAATTAAACGTGGATAGAGATATACCGCGTTATTTGTGTAGCTTTCGGTGATAAGGTGATCCAAAAGACTCATTGTAAACCGGGAATATTCATAATTTTTAATACACTCATGTTTATTTTAATTCACATAGAGATATAGTTGATTAATAAATTGAGTAGGTTTGTTATAGCTAGAGACATGATAGTAAATAGATTAAGAAATTCCGTTATCACATGTTTGATATCGTTCTTGTATCCACAATAATCTAAAATTCATATCTAATGGTTATGGTGAAATCGGATACTCTAACATATTTATCTGATTGATTTACTGCATTTAGTCTCCAAATTTTATTTTTAATTTATTCTAAATTATATTTTGATATGTTAGATAAATTTTAGAATTAATTTATTTTAATATTTAATTAGTTTATTAATCATTGATCTCCGTGGGACGATACTTTTTCTTATCATTATATTACTTGGTCGACACATTCACTTGCATTTAGAATTTTATGAACAAATTCACGTGTCCCGGCATATGTAATAATCCCCACTTGATGAGCTTCTCTTCAGGGAATAAAATCCTTTTGACGGGTTCGTCCTCGTAGCTGGTAGACTCGCCGAACTTATGCACTAAATGTGACATCGCGTAATACCTCTAAAAATAGGTTACATGCATCACGTAATTGGGCCCTATGTGTGCATTTAAACAGAAACATCGGAGCATTTACTCCCAGCGTGCTGGGTTGGACGATGTGGCCGGAATCAACACTAGAGGCGCATTGAAATCAAGGCTTTATGCCAAAATTGAGAAATTGGGGAAGCAAGTTGCAAAGATCCTAAAAACCTGGGAGCAAATAGCAATTTTCTTTTTTCTTATAGTAAAAGTAATCTTGCCTGCTTCTAGAAAAAACATGTAGCTAGACCCGAGTTTCATAGATCTAATCAATCACCGCACTTAATTAAGTGAAAATCATATTCGATTTATGGATGCAAATCCAAACGAGGATTTTGATCTTCTATGCACAATTCACAACGTATCGACTCAAACTTTGTATGGAATTGAGCAGTGCCTAGTCGATTTCCCATCGTTATCTTTTATATTGATCGTACATTTAATACCGACTCCCAACAACGAAAACACATCCGCATGTGTCTCTAGATTAGACGCCAAAGATTTTCTTTTAATGTAGTGAACAACGTTAAGATAAGACTCAATGAAGCGAGCCAACAAACCAAAGCACAAGCAGCCAAGAGTTCATACATTCTTGACGAAGCAGAAGCGACGCTTCCTCAAAGAATCGCAGAGTTTGTAGTAGGCCATGACATCTATAAGCCTGTTACAACTGTGTATTCAATGAATACAGCTTAGAAGCATTCAAAGAGGATTAATTTCGAGATGTCCACGGAGTCGGTCTATCCCTATCAATCAAGAAACATAACAGGTCGAATCCACTGTAAGGAACTTAGATGAGTTCCAAGTTACACAGCATTGCAATGGCATGCATCTGCATCTACAATGAAATAAACTACAAATCGATTGCTCAGATATTGTAAGGCAGGCGATAGTTTCACGCAATGTATGAAACTTACCACCTTAACAGGATGACATGGATTCAGAGAGGTGGATGAGTTGGATCAAACGATCCCCATCAAGGCAATGAATATGAAGATAATCTTCTTAATATTAGGAAACCCGCGCTCCATATCGTCTCTGCCTCTGTTGATAAGACAGCAAGGCTTCTATAAACTCGGCTTTCCCGAAATCAGGCCATAGTGCTGGTACAAAGAAAAGTTCAGCGTAGGCTAACTGCCACAACATAAAGTTGCTGAGCCTAAGTTCACCGCTCGTGCGAATCAGTAAATCTGGGCAGGGGTATTTGCTGCAGATTGTCTCTAGCTCCTGCTCTATTAGTCCCTTGCTGATGTCCTCCAACTCAAGATGACCATCTTTTACCTTGTGAGCAATGGTTTTGCATGCTTGTACTATATCATGCTTCCCGCTGTAGCTCACTGCCACAATAAGTTGGAGTCTGGAGTTGTTTTTAGTCATCTCCTCTGCATCCACAAACACTTTTTGCAATGACTTGGGAAGCTTCGAGGAATCTCCAATCAAGCATATTTTAACTCCGTCCCTGTAACAAGAAGCTGAACTCAGTGGAAGCTCTGGTCCTATTCCATAACTTGGTAATAAAGAAAGGAGGTAATAAACTAGTATAAGCTCCTGTTAAGAAAAAAGAGTTGGCACTGCACCAGGCCAACATTATTAGACAGGCAGCACGAAAGTATCAAATTTATGGATGCTTCCCATCCAAAGCTTCAATGTACATATTTAACTTAAGCAGTGAAAATTGGCTAGCGATTGGAGAAAGAGAATCTTCAGTTACTTAGCATAGCAACCATAAACCCAAAGTTGAGTCCCTTCTGAGGAAGCTCCAGAAATGTATAATGCAGATTGATGTGTTCCTTTTCAGTTGAATTCAAACATGAGCTTTTGGTATCAACAGTTATAGATGCGCTGCATGCAAGCATGTCTGCAGGTGTCAAATCACCTTCCATGCATCAATCGCCAAATTGATTATATCTGCAATTATATGACATTGCAGAAACCTCTATCAAACTTTCAGAAGCAAAAGTAATCAAGCAGAATTAATTAGAAAACTGCTCCATCAAATTGTTGGATAAAAACCATGGAGCCATAAACCCTTTTTTAATTCTCAACAAAGTCATATACCTTTCCAAAACTTTCTTCTACAAAATTCAAAGGGTTAGACCTGAAAAGTAATTTTATTGATCTCACTCCAATCTGAGTGAGAGAAGAAGCTCGAGCTCAACACTACGATAGACATATCTAAATCTTAACATGTCAGATACTGTCAACAACAATGACTGGTCAACCAGAAGTCACCAGGGTATCACAAGCAGCTCTTGGTCCATAAATTTGCTGAATTCATAATAGAATATCTCTTGTCAAGCCGAAAAGCCTTCACAAGACCCTGAATGAAGGGAATTATAGCTTAAACTGATGAAATGAAAAGCAGCCTAAAAAACGTGGCATTTTTATTTTCCTATTCATTCCACGTAAGTCGTGTTATACTAGAAACCCACATCGACATTCCTGCCTCAAATGCCAAGAGGATCACATAAACTTGTCACAAGTTCATGTATGCCCATGGTCGTCCAACTCCACAGTCCTGTGCATTTCGATCTATTAGGAACCTTAATCAGCAACGAAAGGCCTTCACTTCCGAGATTGTTATTTTCAGAAACAGCATCTCGAAAACTACGATCGCTTTTCCTCTCATTTGGTTACAGCAAATAACAGCTGCGGTAGACCGAGTACATGGTCACACGGAGAATCATAGCCATGAAGTGAGACGGGATTTCGACCTCTAACCTCATGAAATTCTCCAGCTCCATTTTAATCACTCTTTCGAACAATCCCATCAAAAATTGAACCTCAGCCTGCACCCAAACGTCACATAAGCTTCACACCCACCACCAGAAATGCTCAAAACAAGAGACTTGTCAAACAGAGAAACACCAATCAATCCACAAAAATTTCGCACTGGCTTCACATTCCATTCCATGTTCATCGCCAGTCCCATTACTAGTCAAAACCACTGACCTTTGGCCGAACCCAGTTCTCGGACGAGAAGGCGAAGACGGTGAGGACTCCGATCCCCCACTCGCGGCAGAGGTCGATGAGCTCCCTCAGCGACCTCACCCCGGCCTCGTGCCCCGCCGCCGCCGGCAGCCCCCGCCGCCGGGCCCACCTGGCGTTCCCGTCCATTATCACCGCGACGTGCCTCGGCATCGCGTCCCGCCGGAGCCCCGCCGGCAGGCCGCCCGCGCCGCCCAGCTCCCACTCCCCTTCTCTGGGAGCGACGTCCGTGGCGGCGGCGAAACTTCTGCCGAGCCTAGCGGAGGAGACGAAAGAGGAGTAGAGGCCTCGCGCTCGCGCTCCGGCGGGTGCGTCGACCGAGGGCCTTCGCGCGAGGGTGTCGAGGTGCTCCGACGGCGAAGGGACGCGAAGAGAATGCATTTACGGCGAGGGAAAGTTGGGATCTTTAGCTTGACGGTCGGTGGCTTTGGAACCTTCGACCGGGGCGGGCGACGTCCGTCTCGCCGCCGCAGAGTCCGTCGGAGCGGCGGTTGAAGAGAGCTGAGTGGAGGAGGCCGCGGGACTGGCTCTTGCTCGGGGCTTAGATGAGCTCTCGACGAGGAGAAGGCCACGTTTCGTCGTCGTTTGGACAGCGGGGCGTGGTCGTTACTCGTTACGAGGAGGATAAGGTATGATCACGTGCCCTCAAAATTGATTTTTAGAGCACGATTATGGTAAGCGGCAAGAAATTATTTATTTTGCTTACGATTTTTATACTTAATTACAATGATACCGTAATCTTGGGGATTAACAAATTTTTTTTTGAACAGATGGGGATTAACATTTTAAGGATGGCATTTTGTGGTTTATCATTGGTTAGGTGCATGGTGAATGCATTTTTCTCGAAACTCTTAGAAATTTGATATGAATTGAAACATAAGCTTTCTTGATTTATTGATTTGTTCATGGATACACAAACATAATAGTTGAATTTGTATAATTCATCTTCTTGTAATTTAAAAGTGAAAAGCATCACCTTGAAACTCTTAGAAATTTGATATGAATTGAAACATAAGCTTTCTTGATTTATTGATTTGTTCGTGGATACACAAACGTGATAGTTGAATTTGTATAATTCATCTTCTTGTAATTTAAAATTGAAAAGCATATTTTGGACAAACAATGAGAAATGGTCATTAAAAGGTTTATAAATTGTTTTTGGATGTAATTGAAGGCAAGGAGGAAAGATTTCGTGATAAACTGATGTATCTTATATTTTTAAGTGGTCTCGTCTTATGATAATCTAAACTTTATTCCTAAAAGGAAATTGCACATTCAAAATTTCCTTACATTATATGCAAAATTTAAAATAAAAAAAGTAAATTGATTTCGACAAATTTCGAGAAATTCTGCCACTTTCTCACGGTGTTTATTTTCAATTCAATTCACTACCAACGTGCCTCATGGAGTTAGAAGGGCTTCTTCCTTAAGTCTTGTCATGATCGTGTGCTCGACGAAAGAGCTTTGCAAGCAACATCGCCCTACAACTTCAATTAACTTGAAACCACTTAATATTCTAAAATTATTACCTCTTCCATTTTCTTTTTAGATTATTATAGATCCAGTATCGGTTTTCATAATTGGATGGAGTTTCGCATGTGCTTTTCGATTGCTACACATCCAATCCGTTTATGTGTCTCCCTTCCAATGAGGAATACTTAACATATATTTACGTAATATATATAGTCAACCTATGATTGAGGACAATGCTGTAAGGCGTGTTAACCCAGCTGTAAGCATTTAACCTATCCTTACTCACTTCAAGCGTGGGAGGCTACTATACCTGCCTACTCGGTAATAATCAAAATCGAAATTCTACATGATGTCTACCTTTATCACCATGAGATCCTCTAATTCCCTATCTATTTTTATTTTCCCGACATATAGGAAATATGAGGGCAGTGCCGGGTTTCTCACCCCTGTGCTGTTCTCTCACATATTTCTTCTGTGAGCCTTTTAATGACGTGCTCGGGTCCAATAA
Source organism: Eucalyptus decipiens (assembly GCA_014182575.1). Lineage (NCBI taxonomy): Eukaryota > Viridiplantae > Streptophyta > Magnoliopsida > Myrtales > Myrtaceae > Eucalyptus > Eucalyptus decipiens. The sequence goes on along the minus strand of CM024618.1, from coordinate 23,250,728 downwards.
TATATATATACATACACAAAGCAATAATGGACCTGATAAAAATTCATTTTTATTTGCCTAGGAACTAGAGTAGCGCGCAGCACGAGCATCGATGCTTGTGCATTGAATAAATGTGATAATAAAGGTGATAATAGGCTGGATCTAAGTTGGGTTGGGTTCGAAAGTCAAACTTTTTTTTATTGAAGAAGCTCTTACATCGCATATCAAGTTTACAAATAAATATCTGAGCTAGGCCCAGACCAAAGTTGGACAAACAAGGCTTTTCGATGCAAGCGCATCTTCCAAACCCCTATTTGCTATATGGGCCTCTTCGAACTAGGCGGGTCAGGCAAGTTGCCCATCCGTCGATCGCCCCTAGTGGCAAAATAAAAGCGAAGAGCAATAATATCGATGGGTTAAGACTATTCGAGTTCAAATTTCATGCTTATATGATGTCCTTAGATAATATATATCATTATTGAATTTTCTTGTTCCTCCTAACTTAAATTTTAGTTTCTCCTGTGTGATTTTTTCTAAGGGTGTTAATTTCTCAAATTGTATCTTCACATGATTATGATGAGATCGTTAAGAGTTATTCAAGAGTTTCGATTTTTATGGGTCGTGCAAAGAATCTCATAGGATATCACAGATATTAACGAGACACACCAGATAGATTTATAAGAAAAAGGTTTTACAAAATTTTAAAACTAAAGTAGAGATTTTTTTTTTCCTTTTTCGGCCAAAAAGTGTGATATCAAACGTGTTAAATAGGCATGTAAGATTAAAAGCAATATATAGAACACAAACGCTCATTAGTCATTCGGATAGAGTATCGTGCCTTCTCAATTTACAATTTTTTTGCCTTACGGCACATCCTTCGTCATCCCCCATGAATAATCGGACCAGACTATTAGGCAACCGTTAGCTTCGTGGTCCAATCATTTAGTGCTTAAACCAACCTTCCTGCCTAACTGCTTGTAAATTTACAAGTTTATACAGTGTTTCATCAAATGCTGACTCTTTACATACACAGAAAAGTTGCATTTGGTACGGCAAAATGTAATGCGATTTAGGGCCAAAACAAAATGGCGATTTCAATATCTTCGATTGGTAATATGTGGAGCCGAACGGAGTAAGAATTCTTTTCTTTGGTTGTAACATAAAATGTGGTGGTAATGAACTAAATGGAATTTTATTGCTTAAACCAAACTTCTTGCCTAACAAAAAAAAAAAAAAAAAAAAAAAAAACTTCTTGCCTAATGACTTGTTAATTCACAAGTATATATAGTGTTTCAAATGCCGGTTCTTTAAATACACGGAAAAGTTCCATTTGGTACTGCAAAATGAAATGCGATTAGAGATCCAAACAAAATGATGATTTCAATATCTTTGATCGGTAATATATTCAGTAGAATGGAATAAGAATTCTTTTCTTTGGGTGTAACATAAAATGTCGTGGGAATGAGTTAAACGAGAATTTTTTTTTAATGAGGTCATTTTATAATATACTCACAATAATAATTTAACGGTCGATAAGTCTCAAGTATAATATAGAATCATCGAATTTTTTAACATTAATCGTATTGTTCCCTCATTATAATTTTGTTAACTGTAATTTGAAATGATTATACTATTTACAATTGAATATAGTAGTAATTGGCATTTCTCAAATATTAATCAGGATTATGAATTATTCAATTTGGATAGCATCGTGGATGATATTTTTTCAAAAGCACATCAAATTCAGGAAAAAAAGGGGATTGTACATCCGCTTTTTCAATCGGGCCAAAAAAGTTTGACGATCCGAATCATTCGTTGGGAGAGAACAAATACCAGATTTCTTTTTTTTTTTTTGACAAGATAAGTACGAGATTTCGGAGGACGAAAAAACCAACTTCGAAACTGGGAACAAGGTTTTCCTTTTTCGCAAAATTCGGGAATTTCTTCGTGACGTCCTTTCAATTTATTTATTTACCCTCCAGTCCTCCTTATTTAGCATCGAACTTTATATGTGCTTCTTTTCTTCCGTCCACACGCTGACTCGGAAGAACAGGACAAAGACGATGACGCGAGGCCCAAGCTCCCGCGTAACTAACTTCCTTCTAGAACTTCGGCCCGAGGGAAGGGGCAAGGGGCACTTCCGTCTTTCCACCCCTCTCCCCCCCTTCAAAAGTTCCCGGGGATATCATCTGTTGAGATCGCCATCCCCCATTCCCCGAGAAATCCCCCTCCGACCCTTCGCATTTGCGAGAGAGAGAGAGAGAGAGGGGCAGCCATGGCGGCGTCGAACGGGAGCGAGTTCTTCGAGGTGGAGGTGGAGGGCGGGCTCGAGGCGCTGGCGCGGCCGTCGAACGCGGAGTCGGTGGAGGAGGACGAGAGCGAGCTGCTGTGGGCGGCGATCGAGCGCCTCCCCTCGCAGAAGCGGCCCAACATGGCCCTCCTCACGCGGACGCCGTCGGAGCACCGCGGCGGCGGCGGGCTGCTCCAGACGGAGACGATCGACGTGCGGAAGCTGGACCGACTCAACCGGGAGCTCGTCGTCCGGAAGGCCCTGGCCACCAACGACCAGGACAACTCCCGCCTCCTCTCCGCCATGAAGGAGCGCCTCGACCGGTAACGCAAACCTCCACGTTGTTTTTTTTTTTTTTTCCTTTTTCCGGTTCAGGAAACTCTCGATGGTCGGTCGTTCTCATGCTAGACGCGCCATCCGTCCTCTGGATCGACTGGCGTTTTGCGTGTTGGCGATTCTTGATCATCTCCTTTTTGGGCGGTAAAGGTGCACGTGTAGTGTGTGACCTTTCTCTTTTTGCGGACGCCGAACCTGTGCACGTGGCACTAACCGATCCGAGCAGTGCGATCGCGATCTCTCTCTCTCGATCGATAGGATGATTCCTGAATCCGTGACTTCTCTTCTGGAAATGATCTGTCAGGGTCGGCTTGGAGGTGCCCAAGGTCGAAGTGAGGTTCGAGAATCTGAACATCGAAGCCAGCGTGCAGAGCGGCTCGAGAGCTTTGCCTACGTTGGTGAATTACACTCGTAACATGATCGAGGTCCTTCTTACTATCTCTCTCTCATGTTCCATATCATGCAATGCTGCAGCTGTTTTTCTTCCCTTCACGTGGCGTGTCACAACTTCGTACGTTAACGATCTGCTGCGTGGGTGATGCATGGCAGTTCGTTCTGACTGGCTTGAGGATATTTCGACCCAAGAGGCATTCGCTCACGATCTTGAAGAACATCAGCGGAGCCGTCAAGCCTGGAAGGTAACGAAAATGGTGCTAGTCATGTTGCAAAACGAACTGCTAGTAGCAAAAAGCTTAATGCGCACTCCTTTTAGAATGTGAAAATAAGAATATTACAATACAAGAATATTTCGAAGTGCTTAAAATTACCTAATTCCTGTTCTATATCAAGTAATATGAACGTAAGAGTGCCGTGTAGCATTCTTAACATTACTTTGCCAGAACACTAGGAATTCACGTGTTCCGGCAGATGTAAGAATCCCCACTTGATGAGCTTCTCTTCAGGGAACAAAATTCTTTTGACGGGTTCGTCCTCGTAGCTAGTAGACTCGCCGAACTTATGCACTAAACGCGACCGGGCCCTCGTCAGCTCGCGTAATACGTCTAAAAATAGGTTACATGCATCACGTAATTGGGCCGTATGTGTGCATTTAAACAGAAACATCGGAGCATTTACTCCGAGCGTGCTGGGTTGGATGAACCCGTTACACGGTAGCATGTGTCGTGTCCACCCGTGAGCAAACCATTTATTTATTTCTCCATGGGGCCTATGCAGGATGACGTTGCTTCTAGGTCCCCCGGGTTCTGGAAAATCCACGTTGCTTTTAGCTCTGGCAGGGAAGCTGGATGCCAATTTGAAGGTAAGAACTTTATTATTTTACTAGAATTTTTCAATGTAAAGACTTGCTAAAATCATCCGGGAGGCATCTCATGTGGCTAATTTCCATATGAAGTTATGTTCTTTACCCCGGCCTTTCTGGGTGGCAGTTTTCTGCTTCTCCTTTTTTTCCCCTAAAATTTAATAGCATGAACTGAAAGAGTCATTATTGATGCAACATATACCATCAGTCACCCATAATAATGACCTGCTATTAGTTACGTTCAGATGCATTTAACATAGATATACTTACCCAGTGAAATGAAATTTATTAATATTCGACTTCGGGATAACTGGTTTTTGGTAAAGATTTTAGCCCGTGAAATTTACATTATTTTAGTAGCCAGTAGTTCTCCCCCGCACTGTAGTATATAGGTTGGTCATAATAATGTCCATTCCTATAGGATTAGCTCTCCTGTTGATCTATCTTCTATCTATTTTCTGGTAAATTAACCAAGACCTTGCCTCTGGGTCAAGCGTCCAATGGTTTCAATGACAATACTTTAGTCAGCTTTAATGACTTCATTTTTTTCACCATACTACCTTAAAATTTGTTTGTCCTATTATCCTTCTTGAAAAGTTATCCCAAATGTAATATTTTCTCATTTATAGAAGCCGTAGGATTTGGTGTAGAACTTCTAGACATAAAAATAACTGGCAGGTTCATATTTTGTTTAAAGAAGTACAAGTAACAAGACTATTTCTTAATGAGCAGCGAGAGTATAGTCGTTGAATCTTACTTGTGAATTCTGTGAAAGAAAATCCCATAATTGCGACAAAATCATCATATTTGTACTCTCTAGAATAAGGTGCATACTGTGGTCTTCAAAAGCGTTAGCCCTGTACCCCTCTATAAGTTAATAAGTCAAACTTCACTACCTCAGAAGAAGTTGGCCTAATACTGTTGGAATTTGTGATCCAATTCTAGAAACTTCAAGATAGATTTGAGCTAGAAAATTCGAGAAAAATTCTAGAAGAGTCTACAAGCCATCATCTCTCATGTGTTATAAAAGTTCATCTTATGTTACTATAAAATAATAGTAGCTAGTCTAGAGACTTCCTCCACCGACTTTGGCAGCTATATAAAGGAGCAAGTGCTCCATGTTTTGGGTAAGGGAGCTAACCATAAAAACCACACTTCATGCTCTCTCACCAACACCTCAACTATTGTAAAATTATTTTCATAAACTAGTAAAATTATCTTTGTCCCATAAACCTTCTATAACAAATGAGTGCGGCAACCGTACTGCAAAAATAAATAACATTGGACTTCAGGAGAAGGTACGGAAGAATGCGTTTCGGTACAGAACCTTATTTCTCCCCCATTTTACATGAGTCTCGGTACAGAACCTCCTACCGTGCTAAAAGTGATATGATTTCTTTTCAATCTGTTATTGAAAGACTTAACAACTAGCGTCTTGATAGATCCCCTGATTGCATGTCTGCTTTTGTTCCAGAAAAGTGGTAATATCACTTATAATGGGAATAAGCTCAGTGATTTCTGCGTTCAAAGGACCTCTGCCTATATAAGCCAAACGGATAATCATATTGCTGAGTTAACTGTTCGAGAAACCTTTGATTTTGCTGCGAGATGTCAAGGTGCAAGTGAAGGTTTTGCAGGTACTTTTGCTTCAAAGGTTTCGGTCATCTTATTTTGAGTTTGTTTCTGTTTAAGTGTGTCAAAAGTGATGCATTTTGGACTCGAAACAGATTCGGGCAGGTGATACTCTGGAAATGTTTGATCTTTTGCAAGTTTGAGTACTCCCTTGATAGGGTAATGCCTGTGACTCCTGATTGGTCCAACGTGCACTCGTTTAGCGTTAGTTGGCACTTGGCACCAAGCAGAGCTTGGTTCCTGATCATCCCACGATTACGGAGTGTGCCCCTAAGTTCTCTCTTTCACGGTCAACATCACACTTGAATCCACATGTTGCTCTTTCTAGTTATCTTTTCTCTACAAGAGAACTGTGCATATCCTTTGTTCAGCCACCGACTTATTTCTTTTGGCACGAGTACATTTGTGAAACTAATTTCATTAATTGGAGTTCTACCATCATTATATAATGTCCGTCTCAAGGGCTTCTCTTTTGTCAGTCATCTACTATCCTATTTCGCAGTTTTGGGTGTATGTTGGCTACTGTCATTGCTGCAACCTGTGTATTGATATCAGCAGAATTCTGTTAGGTTGATTTGAAAAACTGGTAGAGAGTGAATGTAGGATATTCTTGTAAAGTTTCGAGCCAGAGTTCTTTAATTTCTCCTAATTATACTCGGAATTTTCTTCTCAGCTAGATGTTTTGAATAGACTTCTATAAGCGGTGCTCGAGTACATATCAGCACATTTGGTTGAAATGACTACCTTCGTCAAGTCCTATTGAATTGTGACTGCAGGATATATGAAAGATTTGGCCCGTTTAGAGAATGAAAAGAACATACGTCCAAGTCCAGAGATTGATGCCTTTATGAAGGTATATATTTGATTTCCGTGAATACGTTGCCTCCTAGCACAATTCTCGACTTCTATCCCAATAATCTCAGATTGCATATCATCTGCACAGGCATCATCCGTTGGTGGAAAAAGACATAGCATTTCGACAGAATATGTTTTGAAAGTGCTTGGTCTTGAAATTTGTGCGGACACCTTCGTCGGGAATGATATGCTCAGGGGAGTCTCAGGTGGCCAAAGAAAAAGAGTCACAACGGGTATATTCTCCCTCCGTGCATATATATCGCACATTGTGCCATGCTGATAGAAATTTACACACTTGATTTATTATATGGAGGCTATTCTAGCTTTGCTCAAAATGCAAAAGGAATTGAACTATTAAAATGATATCACTGATGGTTGATATACTGTTAATATTTGTAAAGGCATAAAGGTGAGCTTGTTCACTTGAACATTAAGTGCAGAAGCAGGTATCGCTTAGACTTGATTTTGGTCTTGGAAGTGTCTCTCCAACTGAATCAATTTGGCAGCAAATGCATCTATTCATCTTAGTTTCATTTTCATTTCTGTTTTTGAGGATAAATGTCACAATTAAACTGTTAAAGTGATGTTTGGGGTTTGAGTGACATTTCTCTGCAAGTGCTTGTAAATTTGGAACAGCTAAAATCTTGATTATGTTTGACGAGTATCTTTTTGGAGAACATGAAGATAAGATTTTGCTTATAAATCATCGTTACTTCTGCATTTGACACTTTCTTCGAATGAATGCCAGGACGAGGAAGAGGCAGAGGCGGATACCAATCCGAGGGCCTAAGGGGACGCCTGGGTGGTCAGAGTTTGGGCAGGGGAAGCAACCTGGATAATGCCAGGACGATTTCACAGCCAGCTTGATGAAGATGATGCAGCAAAGGCTTCACGGAGTTCTGAGTACATATGAGTTTTCATAAATAATCAGCATATGATGTACCCCTGTTTTAAGTTAGATTGAAATCTTTTAGTCTCGAGACTACCATGCGTTTGTTTTCTTTGATGTATATTTTGCTTCTGCTGTGTGCGGATATTGTATCAATGATGAGAGATTGGCAATGAATAGGAGCTGTTCAATTATGAGATCATTTTGGGATTCCTTTCCGCTTGACGGAGTGTGGGTCAGTGGCAAATTTCAATACTTGTGACCTCTTAAAATTAGTCTAGGCATAAAGGTGGCACCTGTAGAGAATGTTGCATCAAAGTTATTTGTTCAATGCTCTCAGCAAAAAGGGCTCATGAAGATCTATAGACACTTGCTCAACTATCAAAGTACTGCACTAATATTCCTTGAATTCTTACATCCATTGAGACACATTCCATCTATAAAAAAAAAAAATTCCTTAGAAAAATCAGTCACTTGACCAATTGGAAAAATGATACTAGAGAAGGATAGATTGGTTTCTCTTTTTTCCATTGGTTTATTTTGGCCTCATAGTAAAATGAACAAATGCTTGTAAAGTAGAAAGAAAGCAACTTAGCTGTTCTTTTAACGTATGTTTGATATACTGTTAATATTTGTAAAGGCATAAAGGTGAGCTTGTTCACTTGAACATTAAGTGCAGAAGCAGGTATCGCTTAGACTTGATTTTGGTCTTGGAAGTGTCTCTCCAACTGAATCAATTTGGGAAATGCATCTATTCATCTTAGTTTCATTTTCATTTCTTTTGAGGATAATTTTTTTAAAAAACACAACCATGGGCAGCTGCGTTGGTACTAGAGTCTCTTCTTTATCACTAAGGTCAAGAGTTCGAATCCATGGGTTACTAACATGTTGTAAGTGGGGAGCCATGGTGTTGAGGTCATATGTTAGTCTTCCTCGAGTTATAGGCGTCGGTTCTAAGGTGCCATCAGGCACTGTCGGGCCTTGTGACCCCGCAAGGGGGCTCAGGCGGATTTCTTGGTTATCAATTTTTTTTTTGAAAGAATGTTTGAAATCAAGTTAGTGTGGCCCTTGCAAACCAAAGGAGATTTTGAAGTCTAGCACTTAAAAGAATCGACAATGATTTTTTCGTACATATCTCTTGATCGAAATGAATAGAGAATGGTATCCAAAAAATACTGAAAGGAGGTGTTGTGACGGTCAATAATATATTGAAAACTAATGTTGCAATGGTCACAAGTTTTGTGGTGGTTTCAATGGTCCTCAGGAATGGTCCTCAGGAATATCTATATTTCCTGCAGACCTTCACTATTTCTCTTCGTTTTCTTTTTCCATCTAGGAATTAAAAGTCACTTCTCCATGCTGCAATAAGAACTCTTTTCACTTTTTGTTGACTCTTTGTCAGCTTCTAATAAGCTACAAGTTACGTTAACTCTTCAAATTTACAATATGCAAAAGTTTTCAAAAATTTCCCAGGCGACTTTTTGACCTTTTATTTAAGTTCAAATAATGATATTCTTGAATCAAAGCATGCTTTAAGAAGACGGAATTTTTGAAAGAATAAATAATATTATGTGATATTCATGGAAATGAAGATAAGACAAGATTTCAAATAAGGCTTTTGAAGTGGGGCCGTTTTTTTAAAAGAGGGTTAGAATGAACATTGCCTTAAATAAGATCTTGATGAAGTGACCAACTTAGTGTCAAATATTATCTCAAGTTCATCGCCCAGCCAAATCTCCACTGGCTGGCAAGCCCATGCCCATGCAATTCACATGCATCTTTGATAAAATCCATGGGCCATCCGGTGAGCTTCTTATTTGAGATTAAGTTGGACACTTAGCCAATATATTTGGCATAAAATAAATTCATCAACCAAATTAATGCTTGTTGTATCTCTGATGCAGGAGAAATGATCGTTGGACCCAGGAAGACTTTATTTATGGATGAAATATCCACAGGGCTAGATAGCTCTACGACGTATCAAATCGTTAAATGTGTCAGGAATTTCGTTCATTTAATGGACGCAACTGTCCTAATGGCTCTTCTTCAGCCCGCCCCGGAGACATTTGACTTGTTTGATGACTTGGTGCTACTGTCCGAAGGACATGTTGTATATCAAGGACCTCGGTCGGACGTGTTAGAATTTTTTGAATCATTAGGTTTTCGTTTGCCACCACGTAAGGGAATTGCGGATTTTCTCCAGGAGGTACTTGCCATAATAAAACAACTTTCTTTGTCTTCCTAGACTATGACTAACTTTATTTATCACCAGGTCACTTCCAGAAAGGATCAAGCTCAGTATTGGGCGGATCCATCTAGACCATACGAGTTTCTACCGGTTTCCAAAATCGCAGAAGCATTTAGAATGTCCAGATTTGGTAGCTCTGTCGAGTCTGATCTCGCGGCTTCAAATGTTCAATCCAACAGCCATCCTAATGCGTTGTCCAAAACGAATTTTGCTGTCTCAATGTGGGAGCTGTTCAAAACATGCTTTGCCCGAGAAGTGCTGCTAATCGGCAGGCATAGCTTTCTGTATATTTTTAGGACCTGTCAGGTATAACTGTATTTTGAGTACACTGCTCTCGACACTGTTCTTGTAACTTCAATTGCATTAGGTTTATGAGATAGTTCACTCATTCATGTTACATGTGAACTGCAACATGATGTCTCAGTATTACTCCATTATCCAAAATTATTGTGCTACCACTCTGGTGCTTTCTTCTTTACTCTCCCTGAATTTAAGTGCATTATATATCTGGAACTTCTAAACAATTATTTCTGTTGTTTATGTCAGTTATATTTTCACTGTTTCTTTTTCATATATTAAAGGTTGCTTTTGTTGGACTGGTAACCTGCACAATTTTCTTACGGACAAGAGTACACCCCACTGATGAGACAAATGGCAACCTCTACCTATCCTGCCTTTTTTTTGGGCTAATACACATGATGTTTAATGGATTTTCTGAGCTGCCGATAACAATATCTCGGCTACCTGTATTCTACAAGCAAAGAGATAATTTCTTCTATCCGGCATGGGCATGGTCCATTTCCAGCTGGATTCTACGTGTCCCATACTCTATTATTGAGGCCGTTGTGTGGTCTTGTGTAGTATACTACACTGTTGGATTTGCTCCTGGTGTTGGGAGGTACGTTTTTCCGCTCAATTTCCTTCATATAGGTTCTCCTAATCCTGCAAATCTTTTCACAGTTTTTATTTTATTGTTTCAGGTTTTTCCGGTTTATGCTATTGCTCTTTGCAGTGCACCAAATGGCATTGGGTCTTTTCCGTATGATGGCTACAATAGCTCGAGACATGGTCGTTGCAAGTACTTTTGGGTCTGCTGCCTTGCTAGTTATATTCTTACTGAGTGGATTTATTATTCCAAAGTGTAAGTTTGGTCCTTCTTCTACAAGAAAAGTGTGCCTTGGATGGCATGAAGCAAGTAGAATGTCATTGGATTGCTGATTTTGTGGCCCTTCTTTCAGCCATGATCAAGCCATGGTGGGTCTGGGGTTTCTGGGTGTCCCCACTAACCTATGGGCAAAATGCAATGTCTGTTAACGAATTTACTGCCACAAGATGGATGGAGGTATGTTACTTGAGGGTGCTATTACAACTTTTTTGTCCCAATAGTAAAATCCTCCTGACAACGGTTAATCCACAGAAATCTGCCTATGGGAATAATTCAGTTGGCTACAACGTACTTCAGTCACATAGCTTACCATCTAGTGGTCATTGGTATTGGCTTGGAGTTGGGGTTCTATTGCTTTATGCACTGCTCTTCAACAATATTGTGACTTTAGCTTTGGCTTACCTTAATCGTAAGTCTGATAATCTTTCCATTGCCATCTATATAAATTCAGGAACAACTTGCTCGCTAGCTAAGTATCTTCTTGCACTTCAAGATCTAGCTAGTATGTGCTTAATGAGGATCTTCCTTTTCCTTTTACAGCTATCATAACTTCGCAGACTGTAATTCCCGTGGATGAAACTGGAGAAAATTCCAGCCAGGGCATTGGTTAGTAGAAGTATATTATCTTCATAACAGAGGGATGTGTATTGTGTTTTGATAAATTCTACTTATCTTTCCTCATCAATGTTGCACTGTACTTTGGCACGGTAATGTTGCAAACCTGTGATGGGTGTGCAGGGGATGGTACGCAATCAAGATCAAACCCAACATCCTCTGGGGAGGGTAACAAGAAGAAGGGCATGATTCTTCCATTTGAGCCATTAACAATGACTTTCCATGATGTCAATTACTTTGTTGACATGCCAAAGGTGTGATTTCATGTGCATTAACTATTTTTAGTAATTTTGAATGCCTTAATTTGTGTCCAGTTTCTACATGATAAAGTGTAATGCGGCAAAACATATCGCTAAAATTGACAGGCTATGCGTTCACAAGGAATACCAGAAAGTAAACTACAGCTTTTGTCGAAAGTTAGTGGAGTATTCTCTCCAGGAGTACTCACTGCATTGGTTGGTTCAAGTGGAGCTGGTAAGACTACTTTGATGGATGTTCTTGCTGGAAGGAAAACAGGTGGATATATTGAAGGTGATATCAGGATATCAGGTCACCCAAAACAGCAGCATACTTTTGCTAGAGTTTCTGGATATGTAGAACAAAATGATATACATTCTCCCCAAGTGACAGTTGAGGAGTCTCTCAGGTTTTCTGCCAGCCTCCGCCTCCCAAAAGAAGTCAGCAAAGAAAAAAAAGTGGTGAATATTCAGGGGTTAAGTTAATACATTCAAAAACGATGGTTGGATCCAGTTTACCTCATTGTTGACAAGATCTCTTGTGTTGCAGGAGTTTGTCGAAGAGGTAATGAAATTAGTTGAGCTTGATACGCTTAGGCATGCTTTGGTTGGTCTACCTGGTAGCTCAGGTTTATCAACAGAACAAAGGAAACGGTTAACCATTGCAGTTGAGCTAGTTGCCAATCCTTCTATAATCTTTATGGATGAACCTACCTCTGGTCTTGATGCTCGAGCAGCAGCTATTGTGATGAGAACTGTTCGTAATACTGTTGATACTGGAAGAACTGTGGTTTGTACCATTCACCAGCCAAGTATTGACATATTTGAAGCATTCGATGAGGTTAGAAGGACAAACAATAATTTGTCATATTCAAGGCTATTTTAATATGCCAGATCCTTACATTGGTGCAGCTTTTTATTTTATTTCATAACAGCTGCTTCTCATGAAACGTGGAGGATGTGTAATATATGGTGGCAAGCTTGGAACACATTCACAGACCCTAATAGACTATTTTCAGGTAAAAAAAAATTGTCTTACTCTTTATGGTTCATTTTTGGTCTCTCTGTATGTTGAAGTATATTCCCCAATGTTTATCTACGAGGTTTCAGTGGGACTCTGTCACTTCCCTCCGCCTAATTTAGGTTGATAGTATCAAGCAAGTTCCCACCTCCTTTCCCCATTTAATATTTGATACTATGAATGGATTTTCATTAAGTTATCCGATCCATTAATTCCATGTTTTTAGTCACTTGTCTATGGGGTTTATGGGAGTCGTGTATTCATGCATTCTCCCTCTGCCTTCGCTTAGGATTTTAGGTAGGATTTCCTGATAGTTTCTTTTAGAAGTGATTCCTTATTCTTCTATTCCACAAGTGAGACAATTATTCTGCAATCCTTTGTTATGACGTGCATGTGATGGGGGATGTTAAAGTATATTCAACATTGCTTGAGTATGGGGTTTCAGCAGGAATTTGTGTACGTATATTTCTATTTTCCATCTAATAATTCAAACTTTTAGGTTGAAGTTTCCGACAGTTTTAGATGCCAAAATCTTTGGGTTTGCTGTCGCCCTCTCCTAGTTAAATTTCTAGCAGCTGCTGCTTCATGCAGGGTAACTGATAGTTTGGTTTGTGCTTTTAATTTTTTTCCCTAGCCCAGAACAGTCTTTTTCTTGTACTGAGGGGCCCAGAGAAGGGAAGTGGGACTAAATGTGGTAATGTACTATGTTTGATGGGATGCTAAGGTTTTGGTCAACTAGACAGATTGCCTAATGACTCTTAAATCTCGTTATGCACAGATAACAGTCTTTATCGTATTCCTTTATGCAGGGCATCAATGGAATTACCCCAATCCGAAGTGGTTATAATCCAGCAACTTGGATGCTTGAGGTTACTACACCAGCTGCTGAACAGAAGATTGGTGCTGATTTTGCTGATATATACAGAAATTCGGATCAGTTTAGGTGATCTAATTTAACATCACTTTAGCTATGTGGGCAGAAATTTGTGGCCGCCATTCATCCCATATTTTTGGAGTTTGTCTCCTCCTTCCACAATTATCCATTGTTAACTCTTCTTCACTTTGCTCCAGGGAGGTGGAAGCTACGATTGAACGATTAAGTGTCTCACCTGCTGGCTCAAGGCCTTTAAAATTTGACACCATGTATTCACAAGACAAACTCTCTCAATTTTTTATTTGTCTTTGGAAACAAAATCTTGTCTATTGGAGAAGTCCACAGTACAATGCTGTGAGGATTTTTTTCACTACGTTAAGTGCGCTGATTTTAGGCTCCGTCTTTTGGAATATTGGCTCAAAAAGGTAAATTTCATACAAACTTCTCAAGACTGTCTTCTTTTCTTGTCTTTGGAAGCTTTCAGGCAAGGCATTTACTTTTGCCATAGATTATCAATTAACAAAATAACTTTCTGTGTCTCAAGTCCTCCCCCTCTAATGCTGACTGATCATAAGAAAACATGAAGTTAAAGTAAGCTATAAGCTTTATTGTCCTCTAGAATTAAGATACTTAGCTGGGAACTGTCTAGCAGGGATAAGAATTAAGAACCTTCTACCATGGAAGCACAAAAATTTCTTTTTCTTTTGGATGTGCCTTTTGGAGGCCAGAACCCATGATGTTTGGCAGCTTTCATCTTAATGAAGTTGACAAAAATTAGATTTAGATTCTTTTGCTGGGATATGGATAGCAATATCTCATTTGGCATCACTAATATCTTTTCATTTTGGTCGTCAAAATTCAAATGCTGGAATTTCATTTATCATATGATGAGTTTAGATATGCGTTCTTTGTAAAGGCAATTTGCTTGTTCTGGACTCAACTACGGAGATCTCACGCATGTGGCCATGTTCTGGATTAATGAAAACCAAGTCTCTATTTGCGTCTGTGGACTAATTCATTAAATGGTCGTGAACTATTCTGACAAACAAGATGAGAACACATCTTGAAATTTTAGAAATTCAAGATGAGACTGTCCAGGTGGCATTCGGCTTTTCTTGATTTTTCTGTCTCTAGTAGTCTGGTCTAATTCTTGAGGCCAATGCTACTAATAGAGATCCTGTCTTCTTTGTTAAATCTAGACATATTTTTAGCAGTCCTTTGATTATATTGTAAAACACATTTCGAATTAACATTATGTAGAGAGTCGCCTCAAGACCTTTTCGTGGTTATGGGAGCTCTTTATGCATCATGCTTGTTTCTTGGCGTCAACAATGCCTCTTCTGTACAACCAATTGTTTCCATAGAAAGGACGGTATTCTATAGAGAAAAAGCAGCTGGAATGTACTCCCCATTGGCCTATGCCGCAGCCCAGGTAAGTTTTTCATACTGAAAGAGGTTAATTTGTAAAAATTAGTGGAGTGGAAAATAACATCTCTAACTTCTTCGCTCCAGGGCCTTGTGGAGATTCCATACGTGGTTGTGCAAACCATAATATATGGAGTCATCACATATTTCATGGTCAACTTCGAGAGGACAGCAAGTGAGAAACTTCTGATCTTCCTGAATTTTCTAATCTACTTTGAGCTTGAAAATTAGTGGTTAACCCACTATTCACTTTTTGTTGCAGGAAAGTTCTTTCTTTTTCTTGTGTTCATGTTCCTTACCTTCACCTACTTTACCTTTTACGGCATGATGGCTGTTGGTCTCACTCCTTCACCGCATTTAGCAGCTGTCATTTCTTCAGCCTTTTACTCTCTATGGAATCTTCTGTCAGGATTTCTTGTCCCAAAACCAGTAAGTTGACTGTTTCCTGTCAGAAACTCCTTACTATGTTGTCTCTCTCATTTCTGATTTTGGGCAGATTTCCTTCGCCTCCATGGTGCATTTCCCGCCAGTCATATGAAACAATTCTAGAATGAACAAGACAAAACCTTTAGATTAACCTGATGAGTAATGGAAGAGGCTGGAATGAGCACCCCATTATCTTTGTTTGTTTACTGCAAAGACTACTGAAGCACCCATGAGAATTGCTCTCTCTCTCTCTCTCTCTCCCCCCACCCCAACGTGCGCGTGCGCACACATATCACTGGGGATGGTGAGGAAGAGCTTCCTCTCCTCCTATTAGAATCTACTGGATGGACAACAAAAATATCATTTTGCTGCCGACATGGTCTGAGTTTCTTCTTTCTGCATATAATGAGACAAGTTTGATCCTGCCTCTTTTTCAATTAGCATTCGATGCCATTAGTAGAATAGAGCATCCTGGTAAGGGGATTAAAAGATGCTCCTAATAATATGTTCATAGAGCAAATTGAAGTCTGGGTACCTATTGATGAAAAGTAAATCTGGATTTCAATCTCACTTACGATGTGAGGTCTGACACTGGAGCACTTACTTCCTCACTGTTGGAAGGAGATTGTTTTCCTAACCTAAGAAATCAAGTTGCCAGGTTTTAGTGACCCAGTTTGTGCACTAATTGCAGAATATCCCGGGTTGGTGGATATGGTTCTACTACATCTGCCCAGTTGCATGGACTCTTCGTGGTGTCATCACCTCTCAGCTTGGGGATGTGGACACTCAGATTGTTGGACCTTCTTTCAAGGGCAGTGTGAAAGAGTATCTGGAGGTTAGTCTTGGCTATGGTGGCAGTGGCATGATTGGAGTGTCAGTGGCTGTGCTTATTGGCTTCAACCTTTTCTTCTTCGTTGTCTTTGCCGTCTCCGTCAAAGTCCTCAACTTCCAGAGAAGATGAAAAGGGAAAAGCAATAACACGCATAAACGGAGACTATTTTCGTGAAAGTCATGATACTCTGGCTTTCTTGATACTATTAAAATCGTAGCCTCTGTTTTTCTGTTTGTCCTGCCTCATTACACTTGCTATGCTTTACTTCTTCTGGAGGCAGCACATCCACGCTGCAATCTCTTGAAGCCATATGACACTGGTCTTAGCTCGGAATCCATTTGTAGATCATTCTTGATCTGGTTGTGATGTCAAAAACACACGATCCTCGTCACTCTTGTTCTGTTAAGCTGGTTTCAGAGAGAACTATCAGTAATGTAAACCTTAGCTTAGCTTTCTCTAGGATTATCAAAATATATCTGCTGACTTCTGTAGAGGATTTGCTCCTGATTGAGAGAACGTGATACAAGAAACTCATATTAAAACATTGTTCTGCTGCCCTCATTTGGTCCTCCTGCACATATTGGATAATTACTCCTTGCTTTTAAAAATGAAAAATAATTGAAATCGGCCATCAGTGCAATTGTTTTTCGCTCTTGATCACTGTAGAGAGGTTAGAGGATGATATGGCCCTGTAAGAGGTTTCCATTGCCACGAGGCCACACCAGAATGAATTTTTGTGGGACATCTCGACTGTGTGTTGAGAGAGATGGGTAAAAGATGACAAGATAATATTTAGAACGTTTGCTAGCTCTTTAAGCTTAAGTCTGGCAGGGCAACGAGTACAAATTACATAGAGTTGGTAGTTCAGAGTGTCCAGGCCATACATAATCAAAAGATATCTGAGGTTCGTTCAGCTCTAAATCACATCTTTCCTGAGGTAGCTTACTCGACTTTTGTGAGCTACGTCCTCATGCTAATCTACTCAAGCGCTGACTTGTCCAAAGGTCTTTCACCATCAAAATGGGCACAACCTTCGAATGGTGCTTCGGATGAGGATGGCTTAGATGCCGACTGAATTTTCCTGGTGGCAAATCTATGTAATGGTGCAAGTATGCTTCGCTAATGTACTGAAGTACTTCACCAATCTCCAATTACAAAGTGGCAAACATCTGTTCAGTGTATATCAGGAATAGATGCAGGCCTTTTTTCTCAGTATTAGGTTAAGTTGAAGGACTGAAGTCAACATTCATTGGCTTCATAGGTCAGATAGGAAATGGAGGGGAGGAGGACAAAGTGCTGCAGAAAAAGAAGCATGCAGCAATGACAACGTAGCTCAGACAGAGAGCCAACCCTTTCATGTAATGCGAAGTTCCATCCTGCAGATGAAAGTGTAGAATACATGTTACTCCACTGTCTCTGAAAGCAGACACACTAACAGCAGTCAATTGATTATCTGTAGCAGATACTGAAGTACAAGCGTGACAAACCTGTAGAGCGAAGCCCATGATCATTATTGCAAAGGCAATCGAAACAGTTTCAAGGAGATCAAAATCTAGATCCATATGACCGTCCATCATCCAAGAAATTTGAATGCATAAAGGAACCTGCGAGTTTGTTTTCAACGAAATTCCACATAAATGCTGAGTGTGTCATGTTGTTGATTTCCATTTAATTGTTCAGACTTACCACAAATATAGAAATTTGAGTCGTCGATCCTATAGCTACACCCAAGGAAATGTCCTGAGCAAAAGGTCAGAAGTGAACGAGTCAGTGATACATGACGCACACTCCAAGCAAAGATGAAACAGTGACCTTCATCCATATTACCAACTCGTTCTTGAATGCATATATAACAGAGGCCACATGTTCTGTGGCGTTCCCCACAATTGGCAAAACAATAATGCTGATGAAGCTGATCGAAATGCCCCAAGAACTTGATGCCGCCTAGAAGGTCGTCCCGAAATTGAGATTGCAGTAGTTAAGGTTAGGAAACACGTTTGCTTGATTCATCAAAAATTTTGTGAGGCTTTGAGACTCATACTTTTGTATTAGAATACATTACTAAGACTGATTCTGATAGCACAAGACAGATACCAACTTAGACATACTGTAATTAGTTTTAAACATATTAACTCTAATAGGAGTTATACTTGGTAGTGTTATCTTAGAAGAGATTGCCGTACCTCAATTGTACTAATGACATACTCGGACAACAATGCAGTGATCGTCGTCATTACAATCAGCCAGCCAAATGCACTCCAGAATCCTATTACTGCCTTTCCTTCATTCCCCTTGTCCTCCTGCTCATTGACAAAACAAAGTGAAATAAGTAGATATAATAAACGGGCGGGCTTTATTTGTCAAGGAATGGGGTGTGTGCTATTTGTCTGCACCTGATCTTGGGACTCAAACAATTGCCTGTGAGTTTTCAATTGGAAAATGATGTAGGCAACATAGGCCAAAAGCATAATAGCGCTAATGGCTCTGGAGAATCGAAGGCTTTGATGCGCCCAATGATCAGATCCGCCCCCACCACCATATCTAAACATCAAAGGCAACATCTGACACTGTAGTCCCAACAGTAGAAGCACCAAGTTGATATCAACTTGTTTCTGTAGGAGGTGATCAACAATTAGTCATCAACAACCAATAGTTGCAATTGGAAAGGAACCACTTGCAACACTTAAAAACATATACACATCACGGTTGGATCCATGAAACACCAAGTTTCATGATGTTTTCCACTTGTGTCCAGAAACCAACAATTACTGACAGTGAACTTAACATAAATCCAGGCTGTGATCGGTCTTGTTTAGTCAAGTTTAATTACTCTGTCGAAAGTTTGATCCTTGGAGAGGTTGGCCAAGCCTCCACAGATGAGAGAGGTCCCGAGAACGAGGAGGAGGTTGGAGAGAATCGAACCCAGGAGCGAGTACTTGAGTACTTGTATTTTGTTCTGCCTAAGGGCGAATATGGCTATGATAAGCTCTGTTGCATTCCCGCACGTGGCATTTATAAGCCCTCCAACTGCAAAATGGGAGAAGAAAAATCAATTCACTCTAAGACAATTGTTTCCTCAGAAATTAGTGAAACCATTGGGCCTGGCGAAATCTGAAAAAGTTCTCTTTCAACAAGTGATTCCATAATCAGAAAACATGTCTTTCTGCAGGTAGGTGGTCTAAATTCAGAAACTTGTCTTGATTACAAGACCATAATACACGCAGAAAGAAAATTTTCAACAGCGTGAATATGCTCAATAACATGTTTCTAGGAATTAATTTACCTGTCGGACCAGTGAAGTATGCAATTTGCCTAGCTCGCAGTGCAAGGAACCCAGAAGGGAGGAAAAAAAGGAGAGCAGGTTAATTAGCCAAAGTGTTACATTGTGAAAGAGTAAACCATTAGGCTTGTAGCAGCGTACTCGGTCAAGAAGCTGATACGTTCGGCGAGTGGGATAAGCCCCAGCAAACTCAGGACGAAGATCCATGCCTTTTGTTGCAAGCAAAATCACGATTATCATCAACACTCAAAAGCAATATTAAATTGCTCTATGTAAAGAAAAATACTTATCATCTAGGAAAGGAACAACGTTCGTTAAGCCACTACAGTTTGATCCATTTCAGTTGGACATTTAATATTACTACTCACTCTTCCAAAGTCAAAGAAATTCGCAAGAATCGCTAAGGGAATTGCTGGGAAGAGCAAAGCAAGTTTTGTGCCCAGAAGAACTTGTAGGTCATTCAGGACTTGTCTCAACACTGGGAAGCGACCGCCCGAATGAAGTAGCTTCTGATAGGAATCCTTGGGAATAACAGAAGAAGAAGAAGAAGAAGAAGAAGAAGAAGAAGAAGAAGAAGAAGAAGAAGAAATGTTGTGCAGTGTGTGGGGTATGACGATTGTAATCTCATTGTTCTCGCATCCATCACCGTTTTCCAAGTCTGGACCCTCATCCTGTTGAAAAGAATCCATGGCACTCAGTAGACTCAGTACGAAGCACACAAGCTTCAAGTGATAAAGCTGATACGAGAAAACACAGTAACACAAGCAAACTGTGTTTTCTTTCGTCTGCTGTATATGACCGTACGGAGGTTATATATAAGATGACCGGAAAGAGAATATTGTATAGACTCTTTCTACAAGTACGACGAGGGTATAACTACAATAGAGAAAACGTGTCGAAAAATTGTTAAGTTACACGAGAGATCTGACGTGGGTTTTAACACGAGAGTGACTCGGAACATCAACAGCATTATTGCGACGTAAGCATCGAAAGACTGTAAGACTGTACCTCAGCAGCTTCCTCGAAATTTCCAAGATGTCTTCTTGTTGGCAGTCATACATTCAGTTCCTTCTCTCTTCAGCACGAGCTGCATGTTCTGATTGAGTGCGAAGGCGTTGCCTCTGGAAATCGGACGGTTGAGTTGGAGGGTGGCGATGACAGTAAATTTTAAGTTCACCACCTTTGCATGAGATGTTCTCGTTATTTTTTGCGTTGACAGGGGAGGGGGGGAGGGGGGGAGGGAGAGAGAGAAACTGGAAAATCTGCGATGAGACCAGTCATCATCAGCTCGTCATTTAAGAAGGAATCAACGTGGAGTTCTTGACACGGGACTGGTAAGGATGACGGAGTCACGGAGCCATACTATTCACCTACCTACTTCCCTTCCGAGCAAGCATTGACACCGTGTTTGGGAAGACGTATTTAGTACACGGCATGCATGTGATCTGCGACCATAGCCTTTGGTTTCGACTCTTGAGGAATCCCATTGGGCTTTTGTATATTGAAAAGAGTACTTGCTCAAGAAAATCAAATCAAATATGCATAATCAACATAGACATGAAAAATTAGGTATAGAGAAATGTTTATATGACTATCTTTAATCTACAGTGAAAATAACATACTTTGGGTAAAAACATAAATAACAAATAATTAAAAATTATTGCGAGATCTATTTCTTCGAGAAATTCTTGTGGCTCGCAATATGTTACTACTTTTATATTAACCCAACGACTAGCAAAGCCCTTAGATGTATCTTTAATATCCCGTCAAACTCAAGGTGCATAGAAAATGTCAACTTGTTTAATAACAAGCTTGAATAGTGTCCAGCAGCATTGAGATGTGTGTGCTATTCACGGCAAAACTTATGGCCAAAACTTCTAGATCTAGCTAATGCAGGGTGCTGAGTCTAGCGGTAGTGTTAGTTTCTTGAAACAATGAGGAAACGACAAGTAGTTGGCTCGCAAAATAGTAACTGAGTGACGCAATCTATATGATTGGCATTACAGCATGAAGTGGCCTATATGACTGGCTTGTGAAAATAGTTATTGAGATGGCTAGCATTAGGTGGAGAAAGGCTCGACTAGACAAGGCGATTAGTGCGATTGGCATTGAGACTCAACTAAGCACAAATGAGACCTGTGCCAGATGAATAGTGTTGAGGGCAGAAATAGAATTATTTAGGGGTGCATTGGTTTCCTTAGTGGCTCCCAAGATAAGGATAATGCGAAAAACAAATTCGAGAAATTTCTTTATATATTTAAGCTTATTCATGGGCTTCATTAAATGACTATCTAAAGAAATCATACCCGATATGTATAATCAAAAGAGAAATATGGAAAATTAAAGTAAATATCTTAAATATCTCTAGGAAATATTTAAATATCTCTAACATCCTCTTAAATTCAAGATGTATAAAAAATGTCAACTTGAGATCGAAACAAGTCTGAGTAGTGTTAAGATCTCGATGGTCTAAAAGTGACGAGTCTGGTGGTGCTGGTTTCTTGAAACAAGAAGTCAAAAGTTGAGAATCGAAGACCAACAACAAATGTCCTTTGCAGTTGACTTTGTTAGAACACTAATTGAACACTAATTAGAACACTAATTGAACAAACACGGTCAATACGGCTGGTGTAGCCATAGCAAGCGGAATAAGGTAGCTTTGTAGAGTGAAAGTTACTGTGCGAGGATGCGGCTTCACGACGTCGAAAATTGTCTTTGTGAAAAAGAAAAGCTCTACGTAGTGACACGTTACTAACGTCAACATTCAAAATGAATGAGGACCAAGCTCGAACGAGGCACTTGGGTGAACACTGTCAAGTGGATGGATATATTTTGCTACAGGGTGCATGGGATGCACCAATGCGATGCACATGTGATGGACTAGGGTTGTCTTAAGAAATGGGGTTTTCATACCAAAATAAGAATAATGAGGAAACGAAAGTTGAGGAACTTCTTTGTAAATTTCAATGTATATAGAAAAGAGTACATGAGCATATTCATATACTTTATTGTATGACTTTATAAAAACAAATCAGATATACATAATCAAAAGATATATAAAAAATTAGAGGAATTATATTAAATATCTCTAGGAAATATCTAAATATCTCTAACACACCAAATGCACCCAACAATGGCTTTTAGGAAGGAGTGAATGTTTTTGAAGCATATCTTTATCATTTTTAGTCTCTATTTATTTGACAAAAAATGAATAATTTTAAAAATATTTTCCTAAAATTCAGAAAGTTAGAAGACTTAACTGCATAAAATATTAATTGAATGATCAAATTATACAAACAACAAAGAAAATGGAAGTGGAAAGAGATGCATATGATAGGCCATTTACTAACCCTCCAAGACAAAAAGAGGTCCACACATTAACAATATGCCTCTACATGATGACTACTTTGATTATTTGTCTTCCCTTAAAATATTAACCAAAAAACAGAGGTCTTTACAACAAGTACAAGTCCTGTGACATCGAGATTTTTCAACCCTATCTTTTACTGAATAAATTGGGCATTTCATTGATGCGCCTATAGGGTTATTCTCAGAACTGATCATTCTTGAGATAACTAGATTATCGGGGGAAATTATTAAGGAATTTTAAGGCAATAGACTTGAGAACTCAATCAAGAATCGGCTTCTTGACCGTGCTCATCTTTAGAGGTCATTACGGCATAGATAAAAATCGATTTGAAATCAGAGATAGATTGGATCGACTGAGAGGTATGAGCGATCGTGGATGACTCCATTAAATTGAAAAATTCTTGTCGATCGACACTAATTTGATTTTATTGTCGTTTTGGTACCCTGTGTCCGTATTTTAATCCTCGAGATTTTCATGACAATCGAGAGTCGCCAATGAGTCGAGTGAGTTCATTGCGGCTCGAAAAAAATCGACCACAGGTCATTTGCCTTTAAAAATTTCTGAAAAATACCTGGTAGTCTAGGTCACGCTAAAAACGCGCCAAATGGAAATTAACCTCCGATTCAAGTCCGATTTCAGAAATTGAAAATTCTGTCATGTCACAATAAATTCTAGAACCCACGATTTAGTCTTAAAAGATTTTTTTGACAACCGAGATTTTTTTGGAAAAAGTCGGTTCGGGATCGTTTTCGTGCAATTGAAGCCAATGATTTATTTTGGTTGCAAATTTGAGAAGCATGATGGATTCTTGGATGAGGAAAATTATCAATTTGATAAATGGGACATCAGTTGATTTTATGAGAGTCGATTGAGGAGAATCAAGTGTTGAATTGAAGCCATCCCTCTCAAAATTCGTAACCCCCCTCATGCCTAGCCAAAATGGACTACTTCAAAGGTTGTGGGGAGTGCTTGGGTGGTTCAATGGAGGCCAAGGGATTTTACTTGGCCAAGGATGGTTTTGGGGGATATTTTGGTGGAAATATCAAGCTCGGTGGAGCTCCCATCTCTCACTTATCTCTATCCTCTCTCTCACCTCACTTGGCCGGCCATCCCCCTCCTCTCCCCTCTCATTTTTGAATCAACCAGTGCAACAAGGAGAGAATAGCAGCAGCTCGCCGTCGCCAACAAGCCGCCGCCCGTCACCGCGCTGGTGCCGTCCTCGCCCTCGCACGTGCGTGAGCTTGGCCACGCACCGCCGTCCCCTTGGCCGCCTTCCTCTCACGTCCAGCTGCTACCCTTGGTTAGTGGTAGCCTCACCGGGGCTGGTTTTGGTTGTTTCTTCACCGGTAAAGACTCGCCATGGCCCGGTTTTGCCTATTTCCTTCTTATCGGTCAATTCCTTTGCTAAACCGAGTTGTTTACTTCAATTTCCAGCAAGATCATAACAGAAACAGAGAGGGTATTGCAGTGGCTTCTAGGCCCGTTTTGGAGGTGTTCTGGGCCCCGAACCTGAGGTTTGCTTTGGAGTTTATTGTTCCTCGCGCTGTTCCTGTCGGATTGATCCGACTTGCGCGTTATTCCAGTGAGTAATCTCACTAATCCTTGTTTAGTAGACTAATTATGCTTAAAGATTGATTAGTGTTAATTAAGTAGGATTAGGAGGTTAGATTAGAACGGATTAATGATTATTAATTAATTACATTGCATATTAGTTAGGTGGTTAGTGTACTTAGATAGAGAATTGCCTATAGTATTTATTGAATGCATCTTGAGATTTTTCCCGACCATTTTCGGGCTTTAATTAGGCATTACGGGCCTAAATTGGATTTTTAGTATTTATTTATTAATTTTCAAATTTAATTTAATTTAATTATTTATTTATTTTTCGAAAATTAGGCAAGGATAGCCAACGACCAAAATTTCATGTTGATTGTTGTGGTGCGGTCTGTTTATTTATTTGAGCTCTATGTTGCATGAAATTGAATTAATTGTGATATTTGAGGAATTATTCCTAAATTGATTGAAATTGAGTGGAATTGAATGATTGATTGGTAGATGGCCAAGTATGGTTATTTAGCATTTACAATGCTCGATGAGTTGTAAAATAGAGAGAATCGTTAGAGTGAATTTGGAATATTCTTGGCCGAGATCGATCAGGTACGAGGTATAGACATACGTGGTTCGGTGATAAGAAAATCACTTGTGAAAACGACGCCTTAAAAAACGCACGAGTACTGTCTATTACCTGCATTAGTATAGACATACGTGGTTCGGTGATAAGGAAATCACTGGTGAAAACGGTGCCTTAAAGAACGCACGAGTGCTGTCTATTACATGCATTAGTATAGACATACGTGGTTCGGTGAAAAGGAAATTACTGGTGAAAACCGCGCCTTAAAGAACGCATGAGTGTTGTCTACTACATGCATTTTCATGGACATATGTGGTTCGGTAATTAAAGACATCACTGGTGAAAATGACGGCTTAAAGAACGCATGAGTGTTGTCCATTGCATATGTCACCTTGGCGAAAACAACGCCTGAGAGCATTACTGTAGCTTTGTGATCGAATGTACAATCAGAAGTTATATAGTGAGGAGTGAAATCACCTAGTGATGATCCAACTGACACGTGATCGACTAAGTCGATTGATCAATAATTTGATACGTTTGTCGTGAATTGATTGATTGCTTAATGTGAAATATGAGGCGTATGCGTATAACCTTGAATTGCAGGTTGTGATTGATGCCAAGGTAAGTCTTCTTATCCGTGCTGTGCTTATGCAACCATGTGGTGTATTGGTTTCCTAATTGAGTCTTAGTGGGTAGAATTTGCTGAGATGTGGTCTCATCCCGATTGTTAAACAGCATTTCAGGACCTTGATGAGGAGCCTGAGGAGAAAAAAAACCCCGATGATGATCCTGAGTACAACCCAGATGAGAATTGAGAGCCTATCCTCTTTTGTGAACCCTGTCTATGTGTAGATAGAGTGAAGCTTAAAAGTTGTGAATAGTTGTGAAGTACTCTGGATTGTGTTATGTATAAAAGTTTGGTTATGAGTTTCAATATGAAAAATATGGCCTTACTTTTCTATCCCATTGTTTTATTGTCTGGGGATTTATAATTACTTTCGCATGTGCTATTGAAAATGAAAGGGTCGGCGATACATAGTCCTGGGATATCGCATTAATAAATCGACCAAGTAGAAGGATGTGTGCGTGCTTGAGGATCAGGGCGTGATAAGTCCCCACAACAAGCACCGGTTCCCACGACAAGCACAAGTCTTCATAATACCCATTTCAACATTTCAATTTAAAAAAAGTGACCAAACGTCCCCACGACAACAATTTTGAGTAGTCGAAATCGTCGTCACACATCATATTTCACATATGACCCCAAAAAATTCTCACGCATATCATAATATCACATCCAAGCTCTAAACACATATCATAGTAGCATCGCTTGTCACGCCCCGAGACACGTGAACAACCCACCATGGTTATGCAAATGCGACATTCCCAAGTAGTGTCGCCGACCCCAATCATTTCTTTATTGCGCAAACGAAACGTATTATAAAACCCCTAACAAAAACTCACGGGATAGGAAAGCAGGAAATCAACTCATTCATAAACAAACATACTTTCATAGATATTCACGTCAGAGATTTCATGCACCAAAAATGGGTCAGAATTTATGTGCATAACAAAAAGGGGTCAGCCTACAAAAAGGGATCGATTCACCAAAAAGAATGAACAGTCCTATGACTACTAGTCGGACTCGTTCGTCGATTCCACTTCTGATTGCACAACCTCCGGAGACGACGGGTCATCCACCCCGCCATTGGGAGCGTCAGCTATGCCCTCACCTAAAATGGATTCCATCACAGCAGGTGGAATATCAAAGCTATTAAGAGGACCAATCCTAAAACCATTGGCCTAAAACGGAACCACGCCCTATATCTATGAGGCACCCTGACACGCTCGGCCTCCTAGATCCAAACCGTGGACCTAATCAGCTCATAGATCCAATGACTATCAAGATCGGGAAAGCTATGCACCTGCTCTATAATCTACACTGGGATACCATATCGCTCTAGGAGTTCCGCCATCTACGATCCTGTAATTTTGGCCCACAACGGGGTGAGACATTGTCTCAGCAAGTTCATCCCCCTAAACCCCTATTAGAAAAAGAATACACCCAAGGGTGGCCTAGCCATACAGTACATAATACTTACCTCATCTTATTTCCTTATTGCAGGTTAGTACAGTTCATATCACTCAATTACAGATAATAATAAGAACTTAAACTACTGGAACACAATCAATTTCACATAACCCACAATCACATCATGCGTTTCAATTATTATTCATTGCCATACAAGGGCATAGCCTACTCGCAATTTGGCTATTAACTGGCATATAGCCAGGCATTGTCTTCCCACCTTAGAGTACAGCTTCGTCATTACGTCGATGGCGTTCCCGAAGAAACATGGGCCCAGAGTCAACTCCGACCCGCATCCGTTGTATGGGGCATCCCATATAGGGGCAAATCCAGCTCGATAGCTCAGGACAATTCCTCTTAATTATCACACAACAATTCATACTCAGCCCAAGGCACTTTGCATTTCACTCAAAACTTTCATTAAAATAATAATCCATATTTTTCACAATCAACATTCAATTTGCAATATCCAACTATCAAATTAATAATCTGAAAGCACAGCAGCGATCAGTGCAAAATTATGAGAATTTAGGGTCCCTGAAATAATTTTATTAATTTAATAAATAATTAAATTTATTTCGAAAATTAATTAAATAATAATATTTTAATAATTTTGAACAATAAAATATTATTAAATAATTAAATTATTTCGAAATATTTATTAAATCAAGAATAATTCAATTAAGTCAAATCAAGACTTATATTAATATAAACATCCACTTAACCCTAATTAATCATACTTTAAACTAACCACACCCCTTAATCTAATCCACACCTATTTAAACTAATCTAACAATCTAAGCTTACTAACTTAAACTAAGAACACCCTAAGCATCATTAACCCTCTAATCAAGATTTAGGAGGTTAAACTCATTGGAATCGCTTTCCGATGAGTCCCTGACGAAGACAACGGTGAGGTGGTCAGAAAACCTCCTTGAGGCAACGCCAAAAGAGGACTGGAAGGCACCCAAAACGGGCCTTAAAGATCCGGAGCTTACTGGAAATCTAGCTATTGGTCTTGGCCGAAGAGGGCTGATCCGGCAACTCCAACGGCCGGAAAAGGTCAGAAACGGCCAGGTGATGGAGGTGGGGTGACGGCGGAGCTTCAGCGGGGACTGGCGGTGGCTGGCAAATAGCGAGTAGCGGCCAGTGACTCCGAACGACGACGCTAGGCGGATAATGGAGCTGGACGCGCAAGCAACAAGGAGCGACGGTCACGGGCGAAGGAGAAGTGGCACCGGCGACAAGCTGACTTCGACGGTGGCTCTGGCAGCCTTGGCGATGGCGATAGCAACTGGACGACAAAGGACGACAGTGCTAAAGGCTCGGGCAGAGACGGCATGATGGCTGGCCGGCGAGCGCGCGCATAGACAAACGGCGACTGCGACGGCTCCAGCGACCGCGACGAACGGCAAGCGACGAAGGGGGCGTCGGGCTTGCTGGTTCGGCCGCACGTCCTCTCTCTCTCCTCCCAATTTGAAAAACAAAACCCAAGGAAGAAGATGATGGAGATTGGTGGAAGTGATGTCCCCCCTTTTGAGAGCCAATATCTACCCTCCACTTGTCAAGATCTTAGACACTTTGGCTCCAATCACCATGACATCACATGAGGTCATCTTCCACTATCTCAAACTCCCACAAACTTATTCCAATAGGAGCAATTTCATCCTCCGCCGTGGCATAAAAATCTGGTACATTAATTTCTTTAATTCCATTTAATTATCTTCCAATTGAGTCAAATTGAAGTCCATAAAATTAATCCAATGTCACCACACTTTAATTCACATCTTTATTTGACCTTAGAAACATCTTGAATCCCAAAAGGATGACCAAAAGCGGGCCTACCTGTCACGCCCCAATCCTCGGGACGTGCGCACATCCTTCTACTTAGTCGATTTTAGAATGCGATATCCCAGGACTATGTATCGCCGACCCTTTTCTTTTATTAAGCACATGCGGAAACAGTTATAAATCCCCATACAATAAAACAATGGGATAGGAAAGCAGGCCATATTTTTCATATTGAAATTCACAACCACACTTTCATTAACAGCACAACTCATAGTATATTTACAATACTATTCACAACGTACTTGTCATACACCTATCTACACTAAGACAGGGTTTACAAAAGGGATGGGATTAAAGTCCACATCCGGGTTATACTCAAGATCCCTCTTTGGATCATCTTCTTCTTCAAAAGTCTTTCTTCCCTTCAGGTTCCTCCTCCTCAGTTTCTCCTCAGGATCCTGAAATGGTTATTCAATAACCAATGAGACCACGTCTCAGCGAGTCCTACCCCTAAGACTCGATTAGAAAGCCAATACACTATAGGCTGCCTAAACACGGCACGAGTTGGAGGACTTACCTTGGCCTCAGATTCCATCTGCATATTAGTACAGTTCAATAGGTATTCAAATAATCACATCCCGATCGAAGCATCGATTAAATCGACTTAGTCGATTTCATGTCAGTCGAACCCTTTCTAGGTCGTTCATCCTACTCCAAGCAATTCCTTAGATTTAGTGGCTTTACGGGACCCTCTCAAGATCTAGTGGCTTTACGGTCCCACCCGACCCTCTCAAGATCTAGTGGCTTTACGGTCTCACCCGACCCTCTCACGATTTAATTTAGGAATAATTCATAAATTCACTCCTAAATTACTTTAGCACCAAATAAAGCTCAAATAAATAAACGGACTGCACCACAACAATCAGCACGAAATTCCGGTCACCGCCCATCCCGATTGAATTTCCGAAAAAATATATAATTAAATAATTAATTTCGAAAATTAAATAAATAATTATAAAAAATCCAATTTAGGCTCGTAATGCCGAATTGGACGCCGAGTCGAGCTCGGAAAATTACCGAGACTCGTTTCATAAATAACATGGCATATCTACTTGCTAATGTCTATTTCTAACCACCTAACATGCATCATTAAGTCTCTAATTTCATTGATCTAAACTAATCTAACCACCTAATTGCATTTAATTAAATCTAACCAACCTTAAGTATAATTAGCAAACTAAGAAAGTTTTAGTGAGTAAAACTCACTTGATAAACGCGGAGGTCAGGACACCGCGACGGCGATGCGACAGCGGCCGAAATCGGGCTTTCGACAACACCGGTGGGCTTGGACTGGGCCTTAAGCTTGGCCCAACAAATCTCAGACCAACTGAGATTTATTCCTGCTTTTGGGCCAGACCCAAGTTGGGTTGGGCCTGCTGAAGTTGGGCCTCAAAACTGGGCTGAACTTGGACTGAATTTGGATTGGGTTGCACTTGTTGATTCGGTGGCCCAAGGAGCTGATTTCTTTGAATGGGCTTGTAGCTGAACTTTGGTGGATCACGTGGGCCTGTTTTTGCTGGGCCGAAAGACTGAAATTGCTGGGCTGAATTTTGGCCTAACTTGCGGCCCGAAGGAGATTCACTGGGCTGGAATTGCTGGACTTCGAAGACCGAATTCCGTGGGCTCTGATTTGCGAATTGCAAGGGAGATGGACGCTAGCTTCTTCGGTCTTTCTCGCAGCTCGGTGGAGGTTGCTTCGCTGGCTTCACTTGACTGACTCGGTGGACAAAGACACGAAGATGGGTGGTCTTCGTTGATGGAGTCAACGCAAAGGCTTCGTTGATGGTCGAGTAGATGGAGAACCTCGGACGTGGCAGCAGCTGCAAGAAGAAATCGTGGCAGGGCTTCGCTCGGTTGGGGGATTTCCTCAGTCAATCTTCGGTGGTTTTCATCTGGGCTTTGATCGGTGAAATGGACCGAAACGTGGCAAGGACGGAGAGAGCTGTTGCGGGGTCTTCGATCAACAAACGGTGGAGATTTCTTCTTCGGTGGATGATGGCCGCGTAGGAGAGGAAACTCTGTGGAGTTTCGAAGGTCCACGAACTGCCTGAGAAGAACCGAGGTTGACTAGTGTGCTAGCGATGGAAGGAAGCAGGGCTTGCGGATGTGGCCGACCAAACTCGGTGGAGTCATGGGCTTCAAGCGGTCAACCAATGGCTTCGCTTGCTGCTCTTGTTGACCGAAGCAAGCTGATACGTTGGCAGGTGGCAGCGGTGATGTGTAGCCGGTAGGGGGGTTTCTTCAGCAAGCAGTTTCGTCTTCTTCAGCTGGGAGTGTCGCACGAAACAAAAAGGGGAGAGAGAGAAGCTAATCGGTTGAGGTGAGAGGAAAGAGAGATGGATAAGAGTGAGGTGGGGCCTTGGCTTGATATTATGCAAAAATATCCTCCAAGAATCACTCTTGGCCAAGTAAAAACACTTGGCTTTCACTAAACCATCCAAATGACCTCCATAACCTCTCAAGTAGTCCAATATTGCTAGGGTGAGGGGATGTTACGAATTTCTCAAGGTCTTGCCTCAATTGCTCTTCCATTCTCTCTTGATTCATTTTCAATTGGCCACCATAATTTCAATTGATATATCAATTATCAAATTGATAATTTTCCTCACCCCACTACCCATCTTGCATCTCAATTTTGCGACCGAAAACCATCTTCGGCATTTTCTGCACTAAAACAACCCGGCAACGACTTTTTCCCAAAAAGTGTCAGTTGTCAGAAAAATTTTCTGAGACTGATTCGACACTCCTAAAATTTATTGTGACATGGCCAAAACTTCAATTTCTGAAATCGGACTCGAATTGGCGGTTAATTTTCATTCGGCGTGTTTTTAGCGTGACCTAAACTATCGGGTAACTTTCAAATATTTTTAAGAGCAAATGACCCTTGGTCAATTTTTTTCGAACCACTATGAACCCACTCGGCTCATTGGCGACTTCCGATTATCGTTAAAATCTTGAGGATCCAATTACGGACACAGGGTACCAAAACAATAAGAAAATCAATCGAGGGCCGGTCGACGAGAATTTTCTAATTTAGTGGGGTCACCCACGATTAGCCACACATCTCTGTTGAACCAGTCTATCTCTGATTTCAAATTGATTTTCAACTGTGCCGTAATGGCCTCTAAAGATGGACACGGTCGAGAAGCCGATTTCTGATTGAGTTCTCAAGTCTATTGCCTTAAAATTCCTTAATAATTTCCCCAGATAGTCTAGTTATCTCAAGAGTGATCGGCTTTGAGAATAACCCTATAAGCGCGTTAATGAAATGCCCGATTTATTCAGTAGAAGACAGGGTTGAAGAATCTGGATGTCACACTACCAATTTCCCGAATCAAATTAACCATACTTTGATTATTTTGCCAAAAGATTCGGTTTGCATGAAAAATCTTCTGAAGATGAGTCAATGTTCCTAAAATGATTTGTAACACACTAGGACTTCCAATTTCTGAATTCAATCTCAATTTCACGGTTAATTTCACTCTGGCATGATACTAGCACATCTTGATCTATCGGGTAGCTTTTAGAAATTTTCATGCATTTAACATGTGGTTGATCAATTCAAGCCACGATGTACATTTTTGACACATTGGCGACTCTCGGTTGTTGGGCTAATCTCAAGGTTTCAAATACGGACATAGGGTACCCAATCAACAAAAAAGACAGTCCAGTGCCGATCGACAAGAATTGTGCGATCTAGTGGAATCACCCATACTTGATCACATGCCTCCTTCAAGTCGACCTCTCTCCGGTTTCTAATCGATTTTTAATTGTGTCGTAATGACCCTTACAGATTAGCTCGGTCGAAAGGTCGCTTCCTAGTCAAATTCTCGGGTCTGATGCATTAAAATCTCTTAACGGCTTCATCTGATAGACTAATTTTCATATAAGTGGTCGACTCAAGGAAAAAAACTATATGCTTGCTAACGAAATGACTGTCTCAATTTATTGAAAATAGAATTGAAAAATCGGGATGTCACACCGCTCTAAGTTGCACATCATAATAACACCACATCTTTGAGGTTGAGCCCTAATTTTCCTCTTGTCAAACCCTACATTTTGAGGCTAAGTCCTAAATTGCCAATACGAACCCCCATTAGAGTTCTAGTACCACTTTTGATCCATAAATCCCACATCAAAGTACCATCCGAGCCCTACATTTCCCGGTTGACCTCCACATTTCCTTGTCGAGCCCCAAATTTCCCATCAAAGCCTTAATAAATGAGTTCTAGCCCTAATTTCATCAAAGGGGAGGAGGAGAAGGGGCCAAACCTGGACGAGCGACGATGGCGAGCAGTGACAACGACCGACGATGGCGACCAACGACAATGACAATGACCACCTTTGGGTGTGAATGGCGATGGAGAGAAAGGCCTCAAATCTAGTGTGACGCAAGTGAACAAAGAGGAACAACAATGGTTAGGTTTGCTTAAGCCAAAATAACCCAAACGACGTCATTTAGTATCAAGGAAA
This sequence comes from Eucalyptus decipiens, assembly GCA_014182575.1. NCBI lineage: Eukaryota > Viridiplantae > Streptophyta > Magnoliopsida > Myrtales > Myrtaceae > Eucalyptus > Eucalyptus decipiens. Next base: position 23,217,453 of record CM024618.1, on the reverse strand, counting down.
AACTACGTCATTTAGGTTGGCCAAGCCAACATTGATGGACGACATCGTTTTTGTCATCCATGTGTGTGTCTTTTTTTAAAAATATTTACCACCTCAATAAAAGATGTTGTCGGAAAATGCCACGTATGTAATTTGGCCAAATTTTCTTCCCATTCACATTTAATGGATCCATTTTGTTTTGATTTTGGCATTTAAGTGTCACTTTCGTTACTTTTGGCACTTAAGTATCCGTTCGTGCCAAGTTTTGGCTTTTCAGGTGTCTTAGTGTCTATTTTTCTTCTTAGATATGGGAAATGGCATAATGAAAAAACTAATCGATCAAAAACAAATTAAAAATAAAAAAAATTAGTAATTGAAAATTAATAAAAATTTGAGGAACCAGGTCATTAGAGCACATCTCTTGATGCTAGAAGTTGATATATTTTTGTTCTTAAAATGATGTTTTCCTTTTACTTATTTTACAGAATGAAAAAAAATTCTTTAATGCACATAAAAAAAAAAGGGATCGTTTTTGTATCAATGTTTAAGAAAACATAACTAAATATTATTTAACCAAATAACATAAAATGTGAACAAAGGCAACAATAAAAAAAAAAAAAAATTGAATCGTCATCTTGCTAATTGACCATCGAACTCCTACAACATCTCTCGTGGCCATTGAGGTCGTTACGGTTGAGCCAAGCTATTATCATGATTGACTCATCACTAGACCATCACCCTTTATCTCTAGAATTGGTTTGTGCTTTAGTGCTTTTTCTTAGTGTGTATCATGCTCAAGCATAATAAGGTCGCTCGATCTCTCGACACTGCACTTGAGCACTAACTTATATGGACCGGCTCAAATCAAGAATGAAATCTCAACCACATCTTTTGATAATTCTTTTATCCAAACCCACATCAAATGTTCTAGAATAAACAACAAAGAACTCATAATATCAAATCATTTTAGACATCCCTAACCTTACAATAAACTGCATGATACACTCTGATGGCCCTGGGCGTACAAGCCGACAACAAGAAGTGGGTACAAGGATGGCCGAGGGAGAGAACGTGGAAAGCCAGGTCTTAAAATGGGGCTGCCATAAAAATGGGTTTGAAATGCGTGTGGGCCTGATCTATTAAGATCCTACGTTGTTAGAGATTTATTTATTGGGCCAATTTAACCTGTTATTTGGATTTTAGACAACCCATTTGTGATCTGCCCATTAAATGTCAACCCATTGAATAATTTTGGATTGACTTTATCATTTTCTTTTGGATAATGATCCAAATGGTCCATAAATTTTGAGTTGATATACAATTGATCCATGAACTAGATTTATTCAATGTAGTCTATGAACTTTAATTCAACATGTAATTTCCTCCTTGAATTTTTATATTTTTAATCTACATATTCAATTTGATCTTTAAACTATATGAAAATATTTAATGAAATCCACAGGTTAAAAATTCAAGGACGACATCGCACATTAAGCTATAATTCAAGAATCATATTAAATAAATTTAAAGTCAATGAACCACATTTAAGACTGTTAGTGGGTTGGGTTTCCAGCCGATCTAACTTGAACCGCACTTCATAATAAACCAACCCAAAACCTAAATATAACACGAAGTGTAATCACTGGTCGAGTTTTCGGGTATTTGTTTACTTAAAAACACGATTGCATGTCATGCAAGGTTTCCCTTCTCCTATGATTTGCGATTGTTTTTTTCATTGGATAGCATGTTTCAGTTTAGTTCAGGTTATGATGCAAACCAAATTGATAAAAGTACACTACCTATTTTATAATCATTTTCTTGAATAAAAACAAAAATCCAAATCGAAAAGACTTGAAAATTCGGGACTTGTCACACCCCGATCCTCCGAGCACGTGCCCATCCCTGCTTAGTCGATATAATAGCGATGTCTCAAGACGCATCGCCAACCCATTCATTTTAGTACGCATGCGGAAGTATATAAATAATCCCTAGACAATAAAATAATGGAATAAGAAAGTAGGGCCATAAATTTTTCAAACCAAAACCAACCTTTTATAAACACACGGGTTTATTTACAACATTAGGTCGCTTACAAAAATATCGGCTTAATAAAAAAGGGACTGTCCTATGATTAGCAAGTTGGACAGGTTTGCCGATTTTATTTCCTTCACTTCCCCAAACTTCGAGACTTCCAGTTCTCCACGACCGCCGTCTAGGAACCCGAAAATGGTTATACAATAACTAGTAAGATAATGTCTCAGCGAGTTCTACCCTCTTAAGACCCGATTATGAAGCAATTATGACCTAAGAGCTGCCTAAGCACAAACAGGCATCAGAGGACTTACCTTGACTTTAGTTTTTTCTTGCAAGTCAGTTTAATTCATAATTATTGACAAGCACATCATCTAACCCAATAGATTGAACCATCGATCAATCGACTCAGTTGATTACATGTCATCGAAACCATCACACGGTCACTTCGATTATTCATTCTCAACTCTTAGTCACGGCCCAATAAGCACGACTTAGATTTAGTGGAATCATGGCCCAACTCGGCAAATTTAGATTTAGTGGTATCACGGCCCTACTCAGCAATTTTAGACTTTGTGGTAATCATGGTCCCACCAGGCAATCTTCTAGACTTGGTGGTAATCATGGCCCCACCAGGCAATTTTCTAGACTTGGTGGTAATCACGACCCCACCAATCAATTTTCTATACAAATACCCGCATCATCCAATTTATGGGATAAATCTCCATAATCATCAATTCACTCAATTTTCATAAACCAATGCTCAATTAAAATAAACAGAAAGTACCACTATAATCAGCACGAAATTCTGATTACCGACCATCCCGGTTGAATTTTCGAAAAATAAATAAATAAATAATTAATTAATTACGAAAATTTATAAATAAATGCTAATAAATCCAACTTAGGTCCGCAATGCCTAATTGGACGCCGAAACAAACTCGGAAAATTTTCAAGACTCGTTCAGTAAATACTAGAGTCTATTTATTTGCTAATTACACTAACTATCCACCTAACATGCATCAGTAATTAATTAAATTCTCTAATTTAATATAATCTAACCACATAATCCGTATTAGCCTAAACTAATCAACCCCTAAGTACAATTAACATATTAAGCAAGGATTAGTGAGTTAAACTCGCTAGTTTAAAGCGAAGACCAGATCACCGCGACGGCGGTTGAAACTCGGGTTTGCGGTAGCGTCAACGGGCTTGGACTGGGCCTAAAATTGGCCCAACAAATCTCAGCCTTGAGTTGGGTTGGGCTTGCTTTGTGGACTTGGGCTGCTGAACCTGCGGGCTAACTTCGCTGGACTAGGCTGCGATTGGTAGACTGCAAATGGGTTGCTGGGGCCGATTAAAGAAGCAGCAAGGATTGAAATTGGCTGGGCCGCTACAGCTAGAGTTCACGAGCTAAAGGTGGGCTTCAAATGGCGTGGACTGCTGTTGGAATTTTGGTGGAATCATGGGCTTCAAAAGGGCTAGAGTTTGCGGGCTTGTTGGACTGAAGATGGACCGAAACTTGCATGGATTTAACTGCTCAACTGATGGGCTGGCTTCTTGTAGGTTATTGACACAAACAAGCGGGCCCGAACAAAGAAGCAGATGGGCTGGCGTCGAGGTGCACGAAAGAGGATGGTGGGGATGGAGCGACAGATGCTGGCGTGCAGATGAGCTTCGCTGGTGTCAACACCTGGGAGGGAAATCTGCCGGTTGCTAACTCGATGGAGGCGAAGACATGAAGAGGGGATGGCAGTAGGAGAGAGGAGTGGAGGAGATCGTGGGGGCTTCACTCGGTTCAAATGGAAAAAGAAAAGTAGGGCGGTCAACAAAAAGGGTTTGGTGAGTGTAGCTGTTGACCGAAAAAGGCTGGGAAATTGACAAGTGGCAGCGGTGGGGAAAAGAGACCAACGAAGGTGGGGGTGCTGGCGGTGTGCAGGCGTGTGGTTGATTGGTGAGTGGAGAGATAGGCGTTGAGAGAGAGAGCTATTGGCGAGGAAAACAAAAGCGGTAATAGAAACAGAAAGGGGGTGGGGAAATCGATTAAGCTGGACAAATGAAAGTGAAAATGAAACCGTGGTGGTTGAATGGGAGAGAAACGGAAAGCGTGCGCAAGAAGAGAGGGACAAAAAGTCAATGAAACTAATCTATCTCATTAAATGTTTGTCTCCCAAAGGTCTTCCATCTTATCCTATATGTCCCCTTAATTCTTTCTAGCTTGTAATTTCCAAGAATTTACAAACTTTGAAGCCCAAAATTGCTGCCCCTTGCAAAGCTCCGAATTTCCAAACCTTGGCCTCAATTTCTTCACAAATTCCCCAAATCGAGGTCCAATTTTGTTGAAGAAAAATCCCATACAATTTTCTGCAAGTCCCCAATACCCAAAGGCTCGACTTGGAAGTCCAAATTTCCTTTCACTTAGTCCAACCGAATTTCCGTTGATTTTCTACAACGTCCAAATCGATTTTCTGTAAAAATCTTGAAATCTCCGAAAGTTTTTCGAAGGATGAGTCGACGTTCCCAAAATAAATCGTGACATGACAGAAATTTCAATTTCTAAAATCGGGTTTAAATTCGCAGTTAATTTCAATCTGATGCGATTTTAGTGTGACCTAGTCTATCGAGTAGTTTTTAGGAATTTTTAGTGCAATTGACCCGTGATCGATTTATCTCAAGTCACAATGTACCTCTTCGACACATTGGCGACCCTCGGTTGTCGTGAAAATCTCGAGATTTCAATTATGGGCACCAGGTACCAAAATGATAGAATTATTGGTCTAGTGCTGATCAACGAGTATTTTGCAATTAGGTGGAATCACCCACACATTCACATATCTCAATCGAACGACCTATCTCCGGTCTTTAATCGATTTTTGACGATACCGTAATGACCATTACATATCAACACGGTCGAGCAGTCGATTCCTCGTCGAATTCTCAAATCTATTGCATTAAAATCCCTTAATAGCTTCCCCAGATAGTTTAGTTATCTCACGAGTGATTAGCTCAGAGAATAGCACTATCAGCGCGTTGATGAAAAGCCCGATTTATTTAATTGAAAACAAATTCTGAAAATTCAGGCTGTCACAGGACCTGGTGAAGTTTTGGCTTGGATATACAGTTCAATTTTGACACTCTAACCACATTATAGCATCGTTTGGTTCAACATTTTATATGGACTTTGGGACTTCAATGTCTCTTGGACAAATGCAAATAGCATTTAGTTTGTTTTTCCCTCAACTTTGGGGATTCGCAATTACATTTCCAAAGACTTCAAAGGCATTTAACCCTAAGTAGGTCAAAGGTCATTTAGAAAGTAATATTCTCGAAATACAAATCTTGGCACTAGCCATAGTTCATTTTCTCCATAATTTGCATGAATAAGCCAAATGGAGGCCAACAACTATCGTTTGAGGGGTCATGCGATCATTGGCTTGAGTTGCACGACCGAACTAATAGTCGCTTGGGTTCCGATTAAGTCACTAGAAATAGTTTGAAATTTTTTAAAAATAGCAAAAATCCTTTACAAAACGCAAATTTTACCAAACAACATTTAAATTAGGATTACTTCCCAATACACTTAAAATTATAATTTATCTAACACTATTTACATTTAAGAAACCTCTCTAGATCAAGATTTTTATATTTTTTCAAAAACATTTCCTTAGCACTGAAGCACAAAACCGAATGGGTCCTACACATCAGATCGAATTTCAAGGACCATCTACCTCATCTAATCGATCCATTTATACTTTTTAAACCCCAAAACAAAACAAACTCCCTCCTATTCGGAACCGACGTGAGATTCCTCCCTGGACAAGTGGCCATCCACGTTGCCGACGCTCGGTTGTGGCTAAACAAAAGTCTCCTAGTCCAATCAAACCTCAAAAGCGATTCCACCGCTCTCCCAACAAAAGCCCAAAAGAAATTAATAAAAAAAAAAAGAGGGACAAAAGAAACGACCTTTGCCTCGTCCTCCTTTCCGACCATGTTCATACGTCCCTCCCCTCTCGAAAAACCGAATCTCCTCCTCTTCTTTCCTGCCCGTCTCTTTCCCTCCTCGGGCCCGACCCAACATCGAGGATTCTCGCCGGCCCCTCCGCCTTCTCCAATCGAAATCCCGCCGCCGCTGCAACCCGCGTCCCCGGGATTGTCGCCTCCCGAATCGCCCCCGATTCGTCCGGGAACCGCCGCCCGCCGGCGACGGAAAAGTCCAACCTTTACGCGTTTTTCTCCTCTAGCCGCTCGGTTTGATTCGCCCGGGACATGAATCAGAAGAACAGGAAGAAGAAGAGGAGGAAGCCGAGGCACGGGCCGGATGCCCCGAGCGGGGGGCCGGCCCCCGCCGACGCCGCGGCGCAGCGGCCGCCCTCCGCGGAGGAGGAGGAGGGCGACGAGGCCCGGAGGGTCGTCGTCGGCGCCTTAGTCGAGGCTTTCGGTTCGATTTCGGTCGAAGAAGCGGCTGCCGCTTTTCGGGAGGCGGGAGGCAACCCTAATCGAGCCGCCGAGATCCTCGGGGCGGGCTTGTCGGACAATGCGGAGGAGCCGTCCACGAGCTCGAATTCGAGCGCGGTGTGGGGCTCGGATTCGGGGTTCGCGTCGAGCTCCGTCTCCGGTTCGAGCGAGGGATACGTGGAGGCCAATTTTATGCGGGATGCGCTGAGAGAGAAGCGAGTCAGGGGTAACAAGGGGAAGAAATTGGTGGCCGCGACGGGGACGGTGTCTACGGTCCTGGGGAAGGATTATCTCAAGGTTAGTTTGGCGAGAGATTCTGCCAGGTCGAATGGATTTTTGAATGGGGCGATTGCTCATGGTAAAGGAGAGGAGACGGAGCAATTTCTTTGCGCGATGCTTGGGGAAGACAGCGAGCTGAGCTTGGCTGTTGTTAGAGATGTCCTCTGTAAGCAAATTTGCGAACATTTTTTTTTTTTTTTTAGTTTGCAGTTACTGGCTTTAATCATGTTTTTTGAGGTGTGAAAGTCCGATGATTTTTTTTTTCTGTCATTGAATTGTGCCTTCTGATAAGCTCATGGGATGTCGGCATCCTGAAGACTGAAGAAATGAATTTCCAGGGAGGGGAGTTAGAAGCACAAATGAAATTGTAACTAGGAACTGACTAGTTTTCCTAACCTATGGTGATCGAACTTTAGAGTTATATGATTATGAATTGATATGAGACAACCGGCTGTAGGCCATGTCGATGGTGATTGGTATGGCATAGTTTGGCAACAGTTGATTTTGCAATTTTATGGAGAGTTTAAAGGAGGAGAATTCTTATTCTGGTCTTGATAACTAACTTTTGGCTGAGATGGATAAGCAGAGAGAAGATCTGATCAGTAATGTTGTATGTGGCCCTTTGAATATCAACGCATTTAGATTATATTTAGCTGGTTCGGTTTCTTCATCATCTCTATCACTTCAAGAAACTCATCAGTCAAATCGAGGGTTGAGATCAGACATGCCATTTTAAATAAAATAAGCTGATCTGAACCAAATTCATTATATAACAAGAACATTGGACAAGAAGTTAAAGTCATGTTAATCATTCATATTCGAGGTCACAGTCAGTGGTTGCAGGCAAGTTGCATCCATTATAGCCATAGCCACATCACGGCAAGTATCCCCTGCCTCCTTGACATTTGCAATGCAACTTGTTTGTGTTCTGAAGTTTTCAAATAATATCTTTTCTCTTAGTCAAATTCGATTTTACATTAAGCTGGTGATGGTATCTTTTAGACTTTTGATTCTATTCTGTTTATTTAAACTGTTGTGCCCATCTTTGATTTCCTTTTAATGTTCTGGGCTTAACAGGTGCTTTCGATCACTGTGCATTGAGATGGGACTAGTTGTTTGGATGATTTTAACTACTTTTTTATTGCGTGAAGATTACTGTTGTCTGTCTACTTTTGACTTAAAATTTTTTCTTTTCAGGTCAGTGTGGATACAATGTTTGGAAGGTATTATGAACAATTTGACTGAAATAATATTCAGTTTTGTTAACAGATTTGATGTCCTTTCTTGCATCTAAATTATATATATATTTATTCATTTGTTTTCTTGTTGGTTCTATTAACTGCAATATTCGGATTTCTGTCGATATTCGTGTAGAACTTAATCTTCGTTTATTTAATTTTTTTTTAAAATGATCTTCATTTAATTTGCTACATGTATATATATGCTCGATTGAAACCTAAAACTTGTCACGAAAAGTGCAATAGAGTCCTAAAACTTTGAAAAAATCAAGTATTAAAACTTAAATTGGTGCAATCAAGTTCTTTTGTTAACACTGTTAGTTGGGCTAATGAAAAATGTCGACATGGCATTTTTTAATTATCATTTTCTCTTTCTTTTGTGGAATTTTTTTTATTTTTTTCTTTTCCAAATCTTACTTAAGTTAGATTAAAAAAGGGTAAATTTAAAAAAAAATTCCAAATCTTACCAAGTAACTAATATCTTTAAACACTTGGTACTGATGTCTGTTTGTCTCATTGGTGTTTGTCAGGCTTTGGATGTATTACTCGATCTATCCGCTTCCTCATGTGAGCAGTCAAGGAACTGTACAAACTTGAATACTGATGTAGAAAGTAGAGAAGATACAGGATCTTCTTTAGAATCCAGTGAAAATGTGAGCAGTGTAATTTTCGATTTTATGTCGCTTATGGGTTGAAATATTTATTGCTCTTCTTTTATTCCCTGGATATTGTTTTACAGGTAATGTTTGGTTTGTGCTGATTTGAATTTGAGTCTATTCTCATGCACCTTATTCTAAATTTTCAGCTGATCATCACTTTTATATGAAGTGGATTACTCTTGGGGCTTGTCCTCCTGGCTTCTACTCCCTGAATACAAATGATTCTCATGCATAGTGTGGCAATTCTGCTTTGCTGTTGCATCCTGTCTTTTCTCTGTATCTTTGGTTATGCGGGCAGAGTGGGGCATAAAGTGTTTTATATAGAGCTCTATGCATTATATTTTGATGCTATTATATTATGGACCACCGTTTGGTAGACTTATTTTGGCAAAGGCCAATGTAGATGTATAGATGCATATTTCCTATCACTCATATATATGTTTGCGCTTTGATTCTGAGTATCCCAACCTCTTGAAAACTAAGAATTATTTGATTAGGTTTTGAAGGAGCAAGCTTTTAGCTGTATACTTTGTTTTCATTTTGCTGTAAATCTTCTTTAGCCTTTTCTGTTGTCTTACTTTGTCAAATCTGTCCAATCTTTTAATTTTTTTGCTTTCTTTTCTACAGTATAAAAGTAACTGTTAATTTCTCGCTACAGTTTGCAGATAGGTTATCTGATTGCACTTCCCAATCATATGAAAGTGAACCTCATGATAATCCGTGGTTCATAAGCAGTGAGTGCAGGTATTTTACTTGTCTTTGTGATATACCAAACTTTGCATACTCCTCTTTTATACTTTCACACCACTGAATTCAAGTTGTCATTTCATTGACATTCTTCTGCACTAGTGATTGAATGTCGTTAGATAAAATATTAACTTTAGGTAAGTGTGCAGAAGGTACTAAGAGTGTGGAATTTAGAAAACTTTTTCCTTGCTTAACTTATTCCCTTGTAAACGTGGTTACTTCCTCAAGAAATTTTATAATGATCGGTCATAATGATAAACTACTACATAGACGAACTAAATTGGATTCTGATGACAGAGCTCCATGTTGATTAACCTTCAAGATGAACTAAATCTCGTAGATCTAGGAATATGATCAATAATGGGTGATTTGGGATTCCAGATAGTGTACTGGGGAATACATTCGCTCCTTATGCCTTTCAAAGGCTGTAAATTTTACGAGTGGGCATTGTAACCAAGTGGCGAAGGCAGCTACTGTCTTCTGTGTTGTCACGAGTTCAAAGCATAGTTGGCTTGCTAGCCCCCTCGCGTGTAAAAGAGTACTTCATGCTGGGATGCCTGTTGGGCTATAATGGTGAGTTCAGCTTCAGATTCTCAAAGTCTTAACTCTGGGGACCTTTCTTGGGTTATGATTCTGCAGGCATCTGCTATGGCTCAAAGCGGATATTTTTCAGGGGTACGAGATTCCTATGGTAACATTTGAGGAGGGTTGGTCCAATTGATCGCCCTTCCCCACCCTTTCACCACTTAAAGAAGGCTGCATATTTCATGAAAGTTTGTTTTTGGTTTGTCAATTTTGGTTTACTCATTTTCCATTAAAATCATTTGATTCATTTGGCTATACAATGGCAAAGATATTGTTCGTTCATATATTTGATGCCATTGCTCTCTTCCTTACTTTTTTTGGACCTCTGAGTAGCATCATGTCGCTTCTCTTGACTATTCTATGTTCCTCTCAACTTACATTGATAAACTACATCAAGCATGAGCGTCATTCATAGATCAAACTATTTGTTCACATGTTTTTTTAAGTTCCTTAGTCATACTGATGTGATGTCGCTGCTGAAAATTTGATTGATGCTTCATTCTGTTAGTTCCACATGAATTCTCCCTCGGATAATTTCATTAAAATGGTCATTTATGTTTCTAAAATGTGTTTGTTATGGTTGTAGGAATTATTTTGATGTTCCTTCTGGTAGATCTATCGAATCTAATGTTTCTCAAGAAGTGCTGGAATGCCTTTACAAGATATCAAAAAGCCCCCAACATGAACCAAGAACTATGAACTGGAGGCATGTGGCAAAGAAGATGAACACCTTTGGAAATGAGCCTGAACCTCATAAGGAAACTATTGGTATTTTTCTACTTTATATCTGCCTAGTCTGGGAAGGAAACTGCATCTTTTTGCTTGATTGGCATCTCTTAATGTTGTCAAAACTTGAGGATGAGTTTTGGGTAATCCAATATCATGGTATTTCCTGAGAATATAAACTGTTATTGGGCTGATTGGCCATTGCATACATTGTCAGTCCAAAAGTGAAAATAGTTCTGGGCTGGTTTCATGTGATTATCCTTGGTTCAACCATTTGAGTGAATTAAATTCTCTTCAATGGCTCATACAGACCAAAGAAGTTGAGTGCTTGTTTGTTTACACTTGAGCAAAAGCACAAAACACTTTCTTTCTTTACAGTCAAATTTTAAAATTCTTTTCATATTTGAATACATTACGTCAATAATTATATGTGATTCTATGTGTCAACATTTGAGTGCTGTGAAAGTTTCAGTCAGTTTTGGATTTAAATAAATCTCGAAGTGCGTGGACCACAAGATTTAGATCGAGCAAAGAGCAAAAACTAAAAGCCGATTGTGTCAACCTCAATATATTTGTAGCTAACAGAGATTAACTCGTGAGACCAAAACCAAAAATAATTGCATTACTTAAGTTCATAACAATACAATTCTAGCAGATGAAGCTGCTGATCTTAAGGAAATGATATAAAGAAAACCTCGAGTAATTCAAGAATCATTGGATGACTCATTTTAATTGTGGTCCTGTCTTCATATTTGTTCTGTAGTTTTTTCAGTCTTTGCTCTTTTGTGTCATCTTGGTTGAAGTAGCCAAGGGAAATCAAAGATGTGAAATTTCTTAAGGATTTAATGGAAGTCTTGAACAAATTTTTTTTAGTCTAAAGATGAAAGCAATTGATGTTGACACAGAATTGTAATCTCATTCTGTTTGTCTGTGCATGTCAGAAATGGGTAATGATTCAACATCTTGAGTCAGTTTTGACCAGTCTATTGAGTAGTTTACTAATTATGTCTTATGTAGGCATTATAGTTGTTCACATGAAGAGAAATGTATGTACTAACCATCTGTTCATATCTATGGAATTGTAGCTAGAGGGGAAGAATACACTGTTCTCAGGAAAGAAGCTGAGCAACACTGGGAGTTGATGAAATCCTCTTATCAAAAGGTAAGATGCTACCTTTACTTTTGTCTTTGCTGGCTTTAAGAAACTCTGTCATATTTGCAAGGTGATTTGTACTGAATGGACTGATGAGTGGGCACATTTATTGTAGGCTGGAGTTGCTCATTCTAAAGGGCAAAAGGGGTATGCTGCCGTCCTTTCTGAGGAGGTGTGTATCTTTATTTAGATTGCTCCATGCTAACAGAATCTGTGTTTTTCTTTTTTTTTTTTTTTTTTTCTTCTTGTATGTCTCAACCATTTAGTCATTGAAATGAAATGATGAGAAAGTGCCGCTGTTTTTAGCTTGAATTTTAAATGGCATGTTATTTGTTTTTGTGGTTTGAGGTGATAGGCATTTTGGAGGATGGGGTGGTCTACTGGATTGCTTGTTTAAATCCTAGCCGTACTTATGTATTTGTTGTAAAATTTAAGTTCATGAGCTGCCCATTGGTCTGTTGAAGATATTGGGCACCAAATGGGTAGGTATGCGGAGGTGTGGATGGGTTGTATGTGGGTTCGCAATTATTCCTTTTAACTCATATTTACCCATTTTCACGCTAATGAAAGTTGCTTGATGCATACCTAACCCAACCATCTGAACCATACCCACTAAAAAAATTGACATATATGTGTTTCTTATGCTTTAAAGAAATTATTTTCCAAGGATATGGGTGCTAGGACCTGGGGTCTGGGCCGGTACAACCTGTGGTTGAGCCCCAAATCCGAACAGTCCCTCCTTTGGCGGTGCTCCAAGTCAGGCCCTGAGGTCCCTGGCCCCACTAGCAACAACTTAGGGTCCAGCTGTTAGGGACCTGGTTATTGCCAGTGATCTGGTCCAGGAGGGTACAAACATTGGCAAGTTGGGTCCAGCCCTTGGGTCTCATAAAGTTTGCGTATTAATGGGCGTTATTATTCATAACCAATTTTTGGCTTACTCATATCTTCTTTGTATAAGAGTTTGAAAATGAATCTCTGATTCATATTGCCACTTCTAGTTGAAGGTAGGAACTTGAATCCCAGTTCAGATTTTTGATCTATCTGTACCTTTGGAGTGTGACGCCATTGGCGGTTTTACCACCTCCTTTGCAGATGCTGATCATGGATCGAAGGGTTGAATGATCTATCAGAACTTGGATTTATGGCACCTAACTGTGCTCACCTAATTATTATGCTTATTTTCTGGTTATTTGTTTAATTAAATAAAGTGCATTACTCATCTGCCAGAAAAGATACTGTATAATTGATGAGAGAGTTCCATGTCACACAAGAAAGGCCTTGTGGTAATGTAGTGATCCAGTGAAATTTTTTAGCATTTTGATTGAAAATCGCGCAAGAACAGTGACCTAATGGAATGAGTAGTTCCTATGGCCAAATAATACATCATGTGTAACATTCATGATGAGGACTTAGGCTCAAGGAGAGAAGGATGGAAAATGGAATCCTTAAGTTCAAGTTGAAGAGATGCAGTAGAAAAAAAGTGGATGCCAATGCCCACAGTGTGACTTAATCAAGGGTATTTGTAGGTTGATGCTAATTGAATGGACAGGTACTGGGTATGACTTTTCACCTTTTTTTTAATTGTGAGTTTAAAACCTAGTGTTCAGAAGATCTGGAAGAGAACTCTTTGATACTTTCCCTTTGTTTTGATGTATTTTGTGTCAACTTAGAAATAGTTTGCAGAAGTATTTGCTTCTATGTTGTTTTATTGCTTCCAGAGTTGTTTCTTTTACTCTGAATGGGGATCAAAGTCTCATATTGGAATCTTTTAGGGGAAGAAGTACTCTAAAATGGGTCGACAGGCAGAAGAGAGGGCAAGCCAAGAGATATTCAGAGCTAGGTTAGTCTATTGTGCATGATTTTGTGTATCAGATTCAATTTTGGCTTCTAATGTGTCTGTGGATATTCGTGCACATAATTCGCAGAAACAAGAACATAGAGAATGTGATAACAATTGATTTGCATGGGCAGCATGTCAAACAAGCAATGAGACTCTTGAAATTTCACCTGCTATTGCCCTGTAAGATATTTACTGAATCCTGGATGTCGACATTTCTCTTCCGTTAATTTCAATCTCTTGTGAAAAATTTTGCTTATTGGTCAGTTGGTGGGTGTGCCTTGGCTTGTTTTTGCAACAATTCTGAGAATTTCTTGTACTGTTTTTGGTTCTTCTTAGCTATACAGAAACTCAAGGTAATAACAGGCTGTGGGTCGCATGGTGTGGGCAAGTCAAAGCTGAAACAGTCGGTATGAGTTAACTTCTTCTGACTTGAATGAACTGTTCCTTTTCCAGTGTTGATCTAGGATTGGTGATCTTTATCGTTCAATAACAGTGGCTTACAACCTCTTCATTCTCAAATTAGATTGCACAAGTTGTAATAAACCTGGGTATCCACATGCAAGAATTGTTAGGAATGCGACTTGTTGTCGAGAAAAAATAGAGAAGGCTGTATTTACGTGGAAAACCCTTTCAAAATTAGGAAGGAAAGAGCCAAATTGACTTACAGAGATCGGATTTCTTTGAAGTCTTGGAACATATTTGACATCCGTAACTTCCATTGATACTCGTTAGTAGTCTTTACGTGAGCATCGCCTTTCCCATCATATCCAAAGGTTCATTATCAGCAAGATAATTTCTTTCCAAACTTTCCAGCAACAAAATTAAGCATTAATTATCTGCACGAGGTAGAGTTAAATAATCACCTAAGTCTAGAATACAATACTCAATCAGACGTTCAATGGACAAAATTAAAGCATCATTGTTAAGCGTCTCTTCAAGAGGTTACATTCACAGTTTTTCTACCTCTTGATATCAATCTCGGTGCTAAATTTTCTTCTTTGGGGCTTTACAATCTAGTCTTCAATGGTATTTCTTTTCGCACTTCCAGCAAATCATTTCATCACAAGATTTTGATTTGCTTCTCCCTCTAGACTTCGATCTACCACGGCACTAGTTTCGTCCTGGTTGATTGCTTCTCACTCTACCTTTGGTATTTAAGGTAGGGCCTGAAGAGTTCTCTTCTGCAAATATCTTTGCTAAAAATCAAATCTCGGATTTCCTGATGCTTCAACTTTTTCTGACTAGACGAACTGCTCACTATAATCACTATTGCATTCCAACTCTCAGTTATAGAAGATATTGAGATTAAAACTTTTACTTTGTCATTGAATTTGATTTCCACTGAACTCAATAGGATCGTGATCACATCCATGTTTTGTAATCCGCTAATCAGAAAATTGGTTGGAAGAAAGGAATGGAAGAAAACACAGAAGTTAGCTTAAAATTGCCCAACTTCCTGTTGTTTTAATTTGGTTTACTGATGTTGGTAAAGTTATGTTTGTAGTTGTGTAGACTGATTGTGATCGGGCTGTGGCTCTTTCTTGTTTTGGATCTGTGTGAAGAAAGACATTATTTGCGACGTGTTGGTCGTGACACTTGTAGAAAGGGAAGGTATCCTATTATAGATCCGTGTGAAGACATTATTATTTGCCACGTGTAGGTTGTTAGACTCATAGAAAGGGAAGGTATTGAGTGGAGCGAGGAGAACCAAGGAATGGTGGTCATCAAACTTGATCAACGCAGAAATTTCAGCTTTGTAGATGCTGACAGTGACAGCGATTAAGCAAATATCCAGGCAAAACTGATCACAGAACAGAAAGCAGGCTTTGCACTTCGTAACTCATCCAGGAGAATCTGACTCAGCTGTATAAAACACAGTAGAATTTACCTTTCTAACCATTGATGGTTGATGTATAAGTCGGTCAGTGGTTGTGTACCTCGTAAGTTATGTAGCAGGTCCTTTTGTTGAAGCAGAAATCCTCTTGTATCACTATGCCGTTTAGAGTAGAGAGATGCATCTCCTAATCTATTCAATGTGTATAACTAATGTAGCCAGATTTGGTTTGAGATTTGTGTTATGGTAATGGTATGGCTGATGGGATCGGACCAAGTCCACCTATCTTGGGATATTGGCAAAGACAAAACTGTTCTCAGTGAAGTGATTGTAATGGTGAGTTTACTGCTGGCCAAATCAGTGGATGCTTCTGATGTCTGTCCATGGAGTAGAGACAGTAACTACAAAGTGATGTAGCGACTTAAATAGGTATTTCAGGTGCAATCCGCCTATTTTATATCCATTTTGCTACGCTATATTCTGTGATTTCCGTGTGTTTCGATGGTTGAATGATTTTATTACAGCTCTGGTTACATGTATTATGAAATGGAGAAAATATCATCTCCGAACGGTATCCAATTCCCAATTCATTACCATCGATTAAGCGGCATTTTCCCGGGCTGAAAAACATTCGTTTTTAGGAGTCCTGCGCCGTACATGGAAATGAAAGGATCGCGCGCGCTCAGACGAACAGAAAAGTGGACAAAAGGTTTTCGTGTCTGGACTTAGAAGCTCGGAGTCTCCGGTGTGGTCCGAAAATGAAAAAGAAAAAGGTGGATGCTTACGAGGATATTCACTTTTGTTCTGGCCGAGGTTGGTTTCCAGATATCTTGTCCTTTTAAGATATTTTTGTATTTTCCGCGTCCAAAATATCCTAGTAGCCAATTAAAATCATTAATCAATGGCCATTATGTCAATCATGCATTTAAATATTGTATTTTCCCGGTGCGATCCCACCAGAAGATAAAATGTTTAACAATGTTATCCGACCTACCCCCTCTCTCCGGTGCTCCCCATATATCCATTTACCCATGGACACGACTCGAGTACGAATGAGTTCGGGTCAGATTAAAGAATAATTACACAGATGATTCATTAATTATGATTTAGCGTGTAATCTTATTTAAACTTTTTTACTCAATGTGTAATGTTTACTCAATATGCTCTATGAATCTTTGGTAAATGTTGAATTTCATCTTTAAATAATATCCGAGGATAATATTGGATGTTGAATAAATTGTAACATTATTTATTGGACTAAAGTTCATAAAACATATGCCTATCGAATTAGAATTTATAGATTATTTGTTTCATTTTTTCTATAATCAAAAGGAGAAGTGACATGGATTGTCTTGTTGTCCGATGTTCTCCGTTGCAATTATGAATCTTGGCGTGTTACTCTAGAAGCACCTGGCAAGTCGGTTTGGCTACAGTGCCGTGCCGGCACGAGTCCCACCGGCACCAACCGTCGCGAGCCTCGGCGCAAAGATATAAAAAGGCTACGCTCCTCCGCCATTTAGAAACATCGCGAATCGAGAGAGAGAGAGCGAGAGGTGAGCGATGCCATGATTCCGCTTGTGCTCACGCATGCATCGATGCACGCATGAAATCCGTCCGCCCGCCGCCATCCATGGAGGAATCCGCCGTCGCTAAGCCTCGGAGAACCGCCGCCGCCGCCGCCGCCGCCGCCACCAACACCAACAGCACCACCACCACCGATCGCCTGACGCCGGAGCCCGCCGGCGGCGGCGGCGGCGGGGAGGACGCCGGCTTGGAGGGCGAGGGGTGCGACGCCGAGGCCTGGGAGATGCTGACCGCGAGCTTCAGGCGGGTGCAGTCCGTGCTCGATCGGAACCGGGCGTTGATCTCCCAGGTCAACGAGAACCACCAGTCCAAGGTCCCCGACAACATCACGAAGAACGTCGCGCTGATCAGCGAGATCAACGGGAACATCTCGAAGGTGCTGTCGATATACTCGGATTTGTCGGTCAATTTCTCCGAGGTCGTGCATCAGCGCCGCGTACTGCAGAACGCTGCCGGCGGAAGGAACGGCGAGAAGCTGGAGAGCTCGGGAGCCTGATCACGTCCATCGATTGGACCGATGGTTTACCAGTAATATCAATCCCCATTAAGCTTGTCCTTATAAGTCAACTGATTCGACCTTGGCTTGGTTTCTTCTAGCTGTGTCTGGTCTTGCGAAAGTGAGTCTTAGACGTTTGGTTGTTCGTCGTGTCGGTGAGTAGCGGTACGTCTTTCAATCGGAGTCAGCTCTGTCGTGGTCAATAATGAACATGTACTCATGCGTTGCTTGCGTTTGTCTAATGCTTCTCGTGTTGTGAGGACGCTAGCTGCGGGACTGTTTCTCTTCATTACTAGCCCCGCACTGCCGAGATATGAAGGTACTTATGCTCTATTTGGTCTCCCGCCTTTTGTTTCCTTTCTTTTCTTAACTCAATGCCGAGATATTAAGCTCTTCATATGAGTGGGAAAAACGGTTTTCAGATTGAATTTGAAACTTTGATAATTGGAGAAGATTGAGCTCCCCAATGTTATTAGGAATATAAGCGCTGAGGAGCTGCTAGACGATTGTATGATGTATTTGGATAGGGTACTATTTTTACTAAATTGCATCTATTAGATAAATCAGCTCTATGCAACCTTATTTTCTTGCTGTGATATTTTTGAAGAGTTTGGTTATCTGAAGTCACTAGGTCATGAGAAAGAGCTTTTGAGGGACAGTCTGCATTTGCTTTGCTGAAGAACATAAGCAGGCGGAGATTATCAAATTGCTGTGCTTATTCATATTTGCTTTGTAGAGTCAGTTTTTCCATGGCTCTAGATGAGTTGAAAATCAGAAGCTTCGGGAAAGCCTCTGAATGACTAATTTTGCGTGGGAGCCTAAGTAAGTACGATGGGTTCTGTTTTCGGTGCACTCTGGTTTGTCCATGCCACTAGGTTCAAAATTGGAAGTTCTGCAAAAGCTCTGATCGTAAATTTGAGAGGTAAAAGTGCATTGGGCTTCTGCTTTTGGTATACTTTTATTGATGAAGTGTGTCATATTCAAATCTAAATGTTAAGCGAACTATATCGATGTTTATTGAACTTGAATAAAGTTAGTGGCAGCTAGAAGGATCATTTTATGTTAAATGCTTGGAAACACATCTGCCATCGGGATATGTTAGAGAGATGGATTGATTTAATTCTCAATGTAATAATGCAACAAACTTTTGCATGACCGTGTGGATGCTGTGGTTGATAATACTTGACTTTTGATGGTTTTGAAATTGAGTTGGATGTACTGAAGTGGGTTGAGATAATGGCTTGATTGCTGATCACTCGATATAACATGAAGAAGTTCCGGGAGTCAAGAATTCTCTGTGAATTGGCAACTAATGTAAGTCTTCATCAAAGTCATTCTTGTAGAGAATAGTGAATTGCTAGAATGTGGTAACTTACTTCACACCCTAAATATTTTTGTTGATATGCTGTATGAGGTTAATGTTGCTGACATCCTGTGGAAGTTGAAATGATGGTAACGTCGTTGTGTGTTCTAAAAAGGATAGATGCTGGTAAGATGTATAATATATACGACAAGGTATAATGTTTTCACTCCAGCTTTCTGACTACCAAATGCTATCATCCACTATTATCTGTTGAGGCTGATTATCGAGAAGTGACTCAACGTAGGGAGGTCCAGACATTGCCTCAGTTGTGACAGGGTATATGTAGGGATAGCCACTGAGTGCAGTAGGAAGAATTCATGATTGTCATTCGGCTTCAATCAGATAGGGTGGTGATGCCTGTTAAGGCTTAAAAAAGTGGCTTCTTGCTGCTTGCTCTTAGGTTGTCAATGATTTTGATGCAGAGTTTGTCAGGGAGATCACACTTCATTTTCGGTTTCCCTGGCATCAGGCATATGAATTGTGCCTGTTGTTCCATTTCAATCCATCACCATGAGTTGCATTTCAGCAGCGGGGATGAGATTGAGCAGATCTAGGGTGCATTCTCATTCATAGAGACTTGTGAGATGAGACTCCATACTCCTTTGTACTTCGTGCGTGTCGGTAGCGCATCCAGTTGGTTGAAACTTTCCTTCTTGGTGAAGATATCTGTTTCTGCACATCCTATTAATGTACTACCATCGAGATCACTTGCTCTGTGTTTGTGGTGGCAGTTACCTTCTTCATCAGAGAGTAAATCCTCTCTTCTCATGATTGGAAGATGCATAAGTTGTATCGGGATTTAAGCATTCAATTCTTGGTGCACCGTGCGCATGTTGTTATTGGTTTCATATTTATTGACCATGCTTCATCATGATTTTGCTTTGGGGAAGTTTCTCTATGAGCTTGAAGTGGCCAAACAGTTGCATAGACTGAGAACCAGTCCTTTCTTCAGGCAACTAGTGATAATTCTCGAATTCATTAGTTTTCTTGTAATTAGATCTGATTAGGTTTATTACCCATAGGAAGCCGGAGATACTAATTCATTCACTTATTTGCAACTAGATCTTGATTAGCTTTCTCATTTCTCTGTTTCCCCTAGCACTGAAGTTAAATCCTTAGCTTGTAGTAAAGATAACCATCTTGGAGAGGAGCAGTATGCCCATCCATGGAAAATGACGAGTGCGAACTCGATCTACCTGTAGGCTTTTGGTTACGACCTATTTGACTGTGGCATCTTCTGAGCTTTGATTTCTGCGAGATTTTATAGTCGAAGTATGCAGCTTCAAATCAAAATATAGTCATGATCACTCAAGAAGCAGTGCACGTGTAGGAGGAAAGGAATGCAGTAATCTATTGTTTTGTATTCTCTATTCACCTTCACTTAACGAATTTGGTGTGAACAAAAACAAGCGTGTCCCGTTCTACTCCATGACTTCTCGATGCGATAAACCATGAAACAAGAATCTTCGTGCTTTCGGAAATGGCTTGTTGCCTTGCGCCGACCCCGCAAAAGAAGCACTTGATGGTCTTGCTCGCGTTTCGACTTCGGCTTACCGTGCCAGCCTTCACCGTGTAGCCAATCAGTCTCATTTAAGTCGTTTCTCACAGGGTCCCCTCTTATCTTTGGCCGTGTTGAATTTCTTGCCCGCCATTTTGCCTCTCTCACATGGTCCACCTCTATCAAACCATAAAATTCGATAGGGTAATTAGTATTTTAGTATCAAAGACACCAAGACAGTTGTAAATTCTATGAACACTATTAGAGGATGTAAAATTTTGAATAGAAATTATGATTTGAAAAAAAAAAAAATCTTAATTTTCGGTATATATGATGATCCCTATGCATAGGAAGATATAATTTCTTGTTGTACTCGTTTTCATTAATCATTTCATTATACTGTCCAAAATTTACTTTTAATTATTATATACCCATCCAAATACAATGTACAAAGTTAAAGCACGTCATTGGTTAGGTAAACGTATACAAAATCGAATCGATAAAGACGTACGTAATCCTAGATTCGTAGATTCCCTCAAACATGTTGAGTCTCGAATCTGACACAGACGATAAAGCCATGTGGAACACGATTGCCACGAGAGAGGATGGTGGCGCATGCCAATCTGTCCAAGAAGTCAATCGTCAAAAGCCCTCCAGTATTGTTCCAACGATCGCACCATCCATCCACTAGTGACATGCCTTCTCGAGAACCTACTATTTCTATATTCACTGAAGGCATAGGTGCTGGCATGTTGGTCACATTAGAGCACAATGATTGGATTCATACAATACTGAAATATACATATATATATTTATATTTACATACCTACTGGTCAAATTTGAATTACATATTTACATTAGTTATATGCAATTTTTTTAACAAATTACAGATGAAGCTGCTTACGGCTTGCGGCTTGCCATAACAAATTGAGAAAAGATTGGTTTTATGGAATTTTATATGGCATTGTCACTCGTTGTCAACGTGCCTTATTTACTCCTCTTTTCCCCACTTAAATAAACCAGTGGCATGCACGCGAGATCTGGTTACTTAGGGGGCGATTAAGGTCCCCCGCAAACCCCACAAGAAAGTCCGAGTTTGGGCTCATGGAGGTGGCACTAATCCAGGATAGTTTGCGCATGGTACGTGGAATTCGAACGAGTGACGTCTTAACGTGCCTACCAACTGAGTATTTTACTTGAAATGCAAAAGTCAACACCAAACCCAACAAAATATACTTCGATCTTCGCATGTACTTTGAATTCATAGCATTACTTACTCAAAGCCTCATTATGAATGTGTGCACAAAAATTATTGATGTCCATCCTTGCAAAACCGATGTGTCTGATTTCCCAAAATATTTACGTTCTAACTAGAATGAGGACAATTTGTAATTAGCCCACAAAAAAATTTATCCGGTCCATTACAAAAAGGATCGACATAACAAGTCCAATATGAGGAGCGAGGTGAGGAAGTGGAGTAGCTTGTGGTTGCAGCCAACCTAATTTGTAACATGTTCGAATCACTTCAATAACCATGTTGACGCGGCTCACCTGGGAGGAAGACGTGACTTGTTTGCATTAGTTTCTCCCTCAGGTTGGATGTGTTCATTTGAACGGAATGAGTTTCCTATGGCACAAGTATTAGTGTATCGCAAGTAATAGTGTTTTCGAGAGAGCCAATCCTATTTGAATTCATCTATATTCCAACAAAATTATTGTGGGAAAACTATTATAAAAAAACCTAACCTAATTGTAATTGTGTCAATTCAATCCTAAATATTTTTTATTTGTGCCAAATTAGTCAATCTAGCATTGATGTGGATGTTAGCATGACGTTGATAATTTTTTAATAATATTTTAACTTTTTCAGAATGATTTATTTAGTTTTTCTTTATTTTCTCTTTTGTTTGTCCCTTTTCCTTCTTTCTCTAGCCGGCTCGCCGACCACTAGTAGGGGCGAGCCTCTCTCATTGGCTGACGAGGCTGGCGAGGCTAACCTCGTCTGCCCTTGCATCTTGCCGGCAAAAGAAGGAAGGAGGAGCAAAAAAAGGGAAAGAAAAATAATAGAAAAACAAAAAAATTTGAAAAAAAAAAATAATATTATTTAAAAAGTATCCATAATAACGCCAACTGGACGGTTAGCATACAAAATTGACTAGATTGACTAAATTAACATAAATGTAAAAGGTTTAAGACTGCATTAATAAAATAAAAGTTCATAATTGAATTGATATAATTATAATAAATTCAGAATTTTTTTGATAACTCTCCCGAATTAATACCCCATCCATTCGTTAAATGCTCCTTAAAGGGTCACGTCCTGATCTTATTTGGTACATTTCATCAAGCAGATTAATATCTGTAACTCAAAACCCACAGAGGATTCAGACGTTTCACGTCATCTTTAACCTGTCGATAACGGCCTGACGTGCTCAGATAGTGCTATCGTCCCATCACATCACGGCGGAACAACTTCGAACGTAAACGTGCCCAATGATCACCAATCGGATCCTTTCGCCGGACGAACGGACCAGTCGTTTTTCCAAGACATCCTCAACGAACTAACTAACCGTCGCCGAGACAACTACCATTCCTGCGACGTGCGACAAAACAGAGGGCACGACCGGGTGGACTGCTTGGTGAGTCTCCCACCCCCAGCAGTCCCCACCGCCACCGCCACCGCCGCCCCCTGCATCATCAATGGCTCGTCATGTCCACGATCTCCAGGGCATGCCCCGTGCCCCGACCCGCGAACCCGAGCATTGCTCTTCTTCTTCTCCTTCTTCTTCTTCGTATTCGTCTTCGTTCTCCCTTCCTCTGTCCCGGACATAGCAAAGAACGCCGAGCTCCTCCGAATCAGAGGCCGAACCGACCACCCTCTGTCTCTCTGTTTCTTTAATCTCATAAGGTTTCTTGTCTCGCCGAGAATGGAGGATGCACCGAATCGCGAGCCGCATGAACCCGTGGCTTCTTCTTCTTCCGCCTCTCCGGTTGAGACCGAAAGGCCATCGTCTTCCGCTCCGCCGACTTCACGGGTCGAGGGCGAGCGCATCGATGGCGATGAAATCGAAGACGGGCATCTCCACCAGCCCGGGCCCCACCACCACCACCACCACCACCGCGACGGCCAAGACCGGCAGCCGCCGCGGCCGTGGTTGTGGCGGCCTCCTCACGTCTCGTATCGCGTCGATGTCAACTTTTCCAACTTGAACCCTTCGGGGATGACAGACGACGTCCGGTCCAGCCTCGTAGTTCTCGTTGTCTTTTGGTTCTTTGGTCTGTTTTTCTTTTCCTTCACTTTAAACTGCGTAATTGTATATGATCTCATTGTCTCCCCTGCATGTTCTTCAAAACGATGACGGAATTCATTCGAAAATGTCTATTTGCCTCTCGGGCAATTCTCTGCATTGAAAGATTGCCTTTTTACTTTTCAATCTTGCGTTCGCTTCCGTGATTATAGAATATTAGGTTGATACAGTTAGCTTTAGCAAGCAGGATCTCTTTATTTGGTTGTCGATATGATATTCTGATCCTCGTGCGTGTTCTTGAATGCAATTGAGGGAACTAATTGGGAAATGCCTAGTAACTTTTACACACTCAAAGCTTGATTTTTTTTTCTCCAATCATGTACTCAGTTCCCTGATTCGAGTGTATCAAGGAAATACAGATAGTTTTGGCTTGCAAGAGCAACAACTTGCATTAAGTTGTACCTTTGTTTGGCTTGAGTGGTGCTTGTTCGAGCACAGAACTGATCGACTCGTTTTGGTTTTCTCCTCCTACTTGTCACCAGCAGCATCTTTGACTTTGATTCTTGGGTTCTATGGACCTGAAAATTTTGAGTTGGGGCCAAATTGCTCTCGGCTTATACAGACTAATCCTATATTTGTGCACTCTATTAAGGTGAACTGCTGATCGTCATTTCTTTATCTTCAGTTTTGATAGTTCAGCTGCCTGAAGGGCTGTTTGTGTTCTTTGGTGACCTTGTTAACTTCTTGAACAGGTCGAGGAATTTGATGAATCAAAATCTGGTCCCATGCTGTATGGTTACACCAAACCTCCACTCCTTGATGTCGAAACAACCTGGACAGAAAAACATGAAGTATCTATAGCAGCCAATTTTCACAAGGCATGATATCATCTACAAAATTGTCGATCTTCTCCTTGGTTGCCTCATCTTCTATTTGAGTGCTGCCAACGTTTTGATTAGTGTATTTAACTGACCGTCTTGCAGGAGTGGATACACTTCCTGAATGCAGGATCAAAAGTACATATCTCCTACAGTGTACAATCTCCCTTGCCTGTATCCCTAGTGATTGCCCAAGGTAACTGAAAATTTCTGTTGGAAGTAAATCCGACATATAGGGCAATCTCTAATAAACATTTCCTGTTTCAGTTACCTTCTATCTGACTCTATCTTCTTGAGGCTCTTATTTGCTCGCGACTACTTTATTCTTTTGATTGTTGATCCTTTCTGATAATTGGTTAAACAGCTATTTGCATGGTCTGAGAAAATGCATTCTTCCTTCCGACCAGGATGATGCGTTCCTGGTTAAAACCTAGTTCCTTTCAATTCTTTCTGTTTTTGCTTGCTCTATCAAATGTTTTCCTTTGTCATTTCTTTGGCAACTGCAACAATAATGCCTGAACTTGTGGCCTGACATATTGAATCTGCAATTTTTTGTGCTTGTGAAGTGCTTCTACCGGTTTATGAGTTGAAGTGGATCTTTCTAATTTCAGTTTCTTCTTTTCTGAACCACCCTAACCTAAAATTCCTAAAAAATTTGCAGGCAGAGAAAGCCTTGTTGAGTGGATTGAGGATCCATCTTATCCAAATACAACACTATCATGGAATATAATATACGGTAACTGTCTAATCTAAGAGAGTCCTCTGACCACTTGTTCAGATAGGTTTTTCTGATATTATATCACTATGCAGGGAAGGGCACAGTCCAGCAAGAATTTCCTACATCTTCTAATTTCTATATTGCTGTTGGTAACTTGAACTCAGAGGAGGTGAAGGTAAGATTTCCGGTTATGTGTGTCTGACATTCTAGCAGATCAACTTTAGAAATCCATCTTTAATCACGTAGTATCTGGAAAAATGAAAAAAGAAAGGATGCAGATATAGGTCAATTAGTGAGCATGAGATGGTTGCTTGAGTGGAAGTTTAGCCAGTAAGCTTTATGAATGGGTTTATATCTTGTGTTAAAATTTCAAAATTATTTTTTTCTCCACGCCAAGAAGCAGATTTAGAATGAGCATGTCTAATGAGGTATTCAAGGAAACTTGATCGCACCTGGAGTAAAGAACTACTTAGTAGAAGAGGCCATCAATGTACTCAAAATACGGCTTCCTTAAACTAGGATACTCTAAGCCAAGGCAAACACATATCTCTAAATGAAATATCAATCCATGTGGTACATAGTAGTCCATGTGCACAAAATCTTATGACTATCTAGTACTTGACTTGGTTAACTATAGAGGTGGTTTCATGGTTTACCAGATTTTAGCCGATGATGTGCCTCATCATCTTGCAAAACAGAGCGGTTAAGATAATAAATGGTTCCATGCTTTTCTAGATGATTGAACGAAGAAGGCATACATTTTACATTTATCTGATGCGACCATTTCCTCATCATGCATTTGCAGACATATTCGGGTGATAAACTAATGTACCTATTCTGTTTTCACAGGTAGAGTTGAATTTCACTGTAAATGCTCTTCTCTATGATACAAGCCAGGCATATTATAGATGCTCACTTGGAAACCAATCATGTAGCTTGAAGCTCTTTCTTCTGAGGGAAAATGCCGCTGTTCTGAGTTCTCCAGGATTTGAAGAGGTACAGAAGCTGTAACCGTAGGAACTCCCTGCTTGTCAATCTTTACTTCTTACAAATAGAATTTTGTGACTTTATAATTAGGGTTCCCCTGACAACGATTGGTACATCAGACTTTCCTATAGTCCACGGTGGATCACCTATTTTGCTGGATCAGGTTCTTCTTCCTTCTTTCTCATCAAATTACTTTTAATTCCGTGGTTTGGTCACACTTATATCCGCGCTCTTCTTCTTGTAGCTGTGATGACCATTCTCCTACTGTTAGCATTCCGATTTTGTAAGGTGTTCCAATCTAGCAGTGGAGAAAGTACAGGACATGAACCGGGACAGATGGAAACTGAACGGGCACCATTGCTTTCTCCTAAGGAGGATGACCTATCAAGCTGGGGTTCATCTTATGATTCCGTATCGCATGATGAGGAGGATTTGGAAGAGCAGCTCGCAGTCTCTTCTCTTGAAGGAAAGCCGTTTGGAGAAGGAGAAAACCCCAGCAACACCCGCAATCTCTGCGTCATTTGTTTTGATGCCCCTAGGGATTGTTTCTTCATTCCATGTGGACACTTTGCAACATGCTATGCATGCGGATCAAGGTAGACATATCCCACTACTCATGGCAATTGGTCGTTTTAGAGGCTCGCATATTACTACTTGTTGATGCATGGGAAGGAATATGATCATGCAATTGTCACACTGGCTATCCAATTTATAACTCTTTACGTGCTATTTATGCATAATGAAATGGAAGCCCTTTTCAAGATCTTTAGATGTTTACTGACCTTTTATTTCTTCAGGATTGTGGAGGAAGACGGTTCTTGTCCCGTGTGTCGTAGGAAAATGAAAAAGGTTCGAAAGATTTTCACTGTTTGAGCAGACTTCAAGCTCTGTGCAGGCAGGCACTTTCAGTTGAGTGGTTCATGGCCGTGTGTTTCAGATGAGTATAAATTCTTCTGATACATTCTTGTATAAAGTTTGAAGCAGTGATCGAAATAGTCTTTTGTGCGTGGCTGTCATTACATAGGCTTCATGACGAAACGACCAATGACTTAGATTGGTTAGCAACATATGCAGCCCTTCCCAGGAGGGAAGAATGCAGTTTGGCATTCTGCGTTCGAAAGGGAAATGATTTTGAACTATCAATCATATGCGCACGTATTTCCTAAAATGCTGCTATTCCACTGCTCATTGACGCAAGAGAAGGATAATGGATATGTCTGGGCATTTGCCATTCCTTCCTATACATACCGAGTATAAGCAGGTTATCAGCTAATTGCTTCATGAATGGTTTATTTGTTTGAAACCTTAATCGGATCTCAAATTCCTCAGTTTTGCTGGTACTGTGGATTGGACACTTAACACGATGCTCGCGAGACATTCAGCAGTTGCTGTTTGAGATCGCAAGGGTAGGTAATCAAATCAATGCAGATGAGTTTTTATTGATACCGAGATTTCTTGTGATGTAAAATGGACCAGTTTGAACATTTTCCCAAATTAGAAACTGCGATCAATGATTCGACAAAATCCATCATTCAAAAAAGATGGGGAGATGGACAATGAATCTTTATGAAAAGTGCATGATTGTTTCCAACCAAATGAAAAACAAATAGGCAAATGGAAAGATATTTTGCGCATGAATATAAGGGGAAAGATCACAGCTAGAGGAAAATCGAACCTGACGATGTCTCAGAACGCATCCTGAAAATGGTCCCGGAAATCAACGGGCGGAGGCTGTTGGCCTTTTCTCGTACTGAAACTCTCTGTCACTAACGACTGAGACTGAAACCGAAGCCAAACTGTCGCTCTTCGCGACTCTGCCCCAACCATCTCCATCATCTCTCATCCCTTTCTCTTGATCAGCTTATCTTTTTCATTGCTGTCACTTACTCCCTCTTCTTCCACTTCCGGGATTGTCCTCTCTTCTGCGAGTTCGCAATTCGAAAGTGTCTCCTTCAATTGTCAGGCAAGTAATGTCATTCTTTCTTTGGTTTCTCTGATTTTGGGTTTTTGAATTTGGCACGGTTCGGTTAATTTAGTGGCCACGAAACGGCTTTTCCCACGTTCGATCTCTCACTCTTTGAAGGCCATCCACCTGAACTAAAGACTCGTGTTGTACGTGGACTACTAGGAGTATTACATGAATTCAGACATATCCAACTAAAGTCGAGTTCCATTTCATGAAAAGAAAAAAAGAATTCGACTCGGGTTTTCCCGGTTAATTGGCATGGTATTGAATTGATCCGGACTTCGGCCCTATGGGGGTCCATGAACTTGATTCTGACTGATTTCAACTTGCTCCGAATTACAACATGGCCCGTCCCAGTGCCTCCTCGATACTGTGGAATCATGTGCAATACACGTTTGGCCTAAGTCGGTAAGTCACTGTTTCCGGCTCTCAAAATTTCTGAGTATTTAGCTGTTGTTGTGGTTGAAGATTTGACTGTGAAGAAGAGCAGTGGATTGTTTTCTTAAAGGCAAAAGATGAAGTGTCGCATACGTTGCGCGATCATGGTCACCTTAATCAATTGGCTTTTGGCTAAGCCCAAGCTTACAGTTATTGGCGGGAGATGCAATGCTGCAGAGCGCGCATTTTCTGCTTATCTACCGCATCGAAATGTTGGTGCCTGCGCATTAATTCCCTCGATGTTATATCCGACACATATAGCTGATTGCTATAGGAGCAGCCTCGGGAAATAGGGCATTAGTTTCGTTTTTTGTTTTTTGGTCGTACATTAGTTTCGTTTAGACGCATCTCCTTCGCCCTTACTATTTCCAGCTCTTGAGCAACTGTACCAGAAATGATTTGTTTTAGGCCAGTCGGTCGCGCTCTACTTGCTATATCATACCTGTACCACATGATGCCACGTCGACATGTCGTCCGACTACGTCGTATTTCCAACTCAAAGCCACATCCTCTCTCCCCATGTAAACGCCTTGAGAGATTGAATCAAAGCCGAGCTGTACCGCCTTTCAGGATATCTTCGACAGGCGATTTGGCTTGTCGCGCAGGAAACAATCCGGAAACCATAGCAGGGATCGATTCGGTCTGTCCTGCAAAGTGCTACAATGTGAAAAGCTTGCAGAACCATTCATCATGCTCAGAAGGAGCTGGACCCTCCTCTTCTTTGACTGGTGACTCTCGTTTCCCTTCAGCATCTGTCCTTGAACGTGCATTTTGGTCCAAACATGTCGATGCATGCATGGGACATGGACATGGACATGGACATGGGTGAGGTGACACAACGCATGCAGACCAGTACGTCGTACCTGCACCGTCCGACGTGCTACGGATTTGTCCTGTTTCCCCACTTTCTCTTCCATGACAAGTAAATGAGTTGGTGGTTGCAGGAAACAATAGAGCAAGTATATATTCCTCTATAATCCTAACCCTATCTCTCAATAATGGGATAATGATACAAATAATCCATAACTTTGGCCCAATATGTAATGTGATCTATAAATTTTTAATTTATTTAATATGATTTCTGAATTTTGGCATTTTTAATTTTGTTTAATATGATCCATGAACTTTTGATACATGTTCAATTTTGTATACGAATTACATAAAAAATATTCATCATTGTCCATGATCTTGAATTAGTGGAGGGACAATGTTGAATATTTTCATAAAGTTCATGTAATAGACTGAACAAATTAAAAGTTCAAAAATCACATTACACATTAGGACAAAGTTTAGGAATCATTTGTGGCATATTCTCCTTAATAATTTACCAGTCGGTAATTCAGACAAGACTATTCAATGTCAAGAGTGACTTAAATTATAATTTTACACCTAGAAATACATTTAGTTAGTTAGAATAGATGACATGCTAAAATATGTAATCAAGGAAAATCACTTGTAAAGTATAAGATTGGAGAGAGAGAGAGAGAGAGAGAGAGAGAGAGAGAAGAAATTCTCATATAGTATTAATCATAAAAAAAAAATGATATCTGTTTATATTTGAAACTTTGTCACGCAATGTTTCATCCTTGAAGTTCGATGATGAGGGGGCTTCTTTTGCCTTCCAAAAAAGATAGTCAACGATAATCGCTACGTAACGTTAGTAGTTATCATTATGCTTATCTTTCAGTGAACTTTATGACTTTACATTAGTTTCTATTTGTTGTTGGGCAAACCCAATTATTTATCTAATTTAATCATTCGAAAAATGACGAAGAGAATAGTAATAAAAATCAGAGATGATATGAGGAGTCGACAAAGAGAATGTCATGCAACCGTTGAAGGTGTGGGGCGGGTAGGCAGGCGGGTCGGACGGGAAGTGCCCTACAATAGTGACAATTTAACTTATTTTCCATTAGTGAGACCAATCTGCTCTTTCAGTCACAATTATTAGATATCAGACTAGATATAGCACCTCCCCCAGAAGAACATTCCTCCCCAAAAGAGCCTTTGGATATTCGAATTGTTAATTTCGACGATTACATGAGATTGAGCTGTTTTTGTCTCTCGTGCCCGTGTAGTGTGCTAAATCAAGAGCCGAGGCCAATCGCAGATCTTCGTTGCGGAACATGAATATTAGATACATAATGTCATAATTGACATATATCATTTAGCTTTTGGCTTATAACGCGTAGCACCGGTACGAAAGAAATCTTTAAAATGGGGCTTCTTTTTTAAAAGGAAATTGTGGTACATGTACCGCTGAAAACATTAAAGAAGTGGTTTCAATCCACCTACAGAAATACTATGCAATTACTCTTGTTTGTCGGTTTCAAATGCAAGGTAATTCACTGAAAAAAAAAACCCTAATTTTAACTCTAATCTCATTTATACCTCGAATTTTTTTTTTAAATCTCAAAAAAATCCCCTGCTTTCACTCTAGTCTCTAATTTGCCCACGCATCTCAAATTCTGTTGATTACCCTGATCATCTATCGTGCTTGAAGACACTATCCTTCTTTCGTCCATTATTGTACATCAAGAATACACGTGAACTTTATCAGCAAGATAGACGAATCTCGAATCCAATTTTCACTGAAAGTGTGTATATATGTTTAGGATAAAATATATATCATGCATGTTGAAAAGCCAACTACTGAATTTTAAGTCACAAAATGCGTGTAACAGATATCTTGTTAAATGCTCAATATGATGGCATTGTTTAAGTGATAATTTACCTTTTGCCATATTACTTTATTAATTGATCCTATGTACCAATGGTTGGTTTAGCATGGTCAGGAGAAGGGTCATTCGTTGCTTGCTCTAGTGCATGTTTGGTACGACTTTTTCGCAGCAAGTTACAGCTGCGAAAGAGGCTGTTGATTGTTTAAGTTTTTATAAGATCTTGGCAAGCACCTCGTAACCATAGAAACCAACAGTAACAGCAGCTAAAAATAGTTTTAGGGAAGTTGTACTCACCCAGTTTCAAGGTGCTGCAACGTTAGAAAATGTATTTCTAAAACACATAAATTACAATACTTCACAGCACAATATAGTCGTGGTTATACCAAACTCGACACTAGATATCAACGTGCCATCAGCATAACGAAGTCAGAAGCGGACACGAATCGAACAAGAGCAAGACGAAGGGGGCAGATCCATGATAAAACTATCATAAGCAGCAGCATTCGAGCTCCCAAACAACCCGTAATAGCGCAGAAATATCATGTGCGATGAAGGAGAAAACTATCATAGGCTCTCAGAAGTCCATAGACAACCAAATTAAAGAAATGACCACAAGGAGACCAAAAATCCTATTATAAACCCGAATTTTTTGGTGGGTCTGGAATATATTTCCATACAAACAAAGAAGGAACTCAATAAGATGTAAAGAAAAATATAACAAGAAAATGGAAGCAAAGGGTTGGCCACTAGTCGGTTTCGCACTGCGGTGGGTGGATGCCCCCATAGAAAATTTAAATAAATAAATCGAAATAATTAGAAATGTGAGGGAAGCAATCACAAGATCTGGATTTTGCTTCCAATTTGATGCTAGCGGAAATGTTTCTTTAATCTGCGTATGTTGTTATCCAAGAAGCAATGCCATCATATTAGTACACAGCATTATTCTGGCAGAGCAAGAAACGTAGGGCAGAGAGAGAGAGAGTGCGGCGACATAAATTATATATTATTGCGGGGTCTACTGCAAGCATAAAAGATAAATTACACAATAACCGCAGCATGTGGATTGGTCGTGTAAATCATTTTTCACGTCGGCGATGGAGCTAATAAAAACCCTAAAAATTATTCACGAGACGGAGAGGAAAATCTAATAAAATTTCTTATGCCGAATTACTATTGTTGTTGTTGTTGTTATTTGAGATCCAGAAGTTCAAAATCTAAAGATGGAGATGGGGGAAAAGGAGAAAGGAGGAAGAAGAGGGGGTGCACCTTGGACCGAAACAGGCGAATGCGCACGTGTGGTAGTAGCATCGTTGGGGGGGGAGCCCGGGCTTGTTGAGAGAGCAGCAAAGCAGGGGACCATCAGCAGTAGCGCTCAAAAACGACACGATGTTGGAACCACGAAGCTTCGATCGATCCATCGAGGTTTCTGCTTCGACGTGTCTTTTGCTTCCGAAGCTCTCCGTTGGAAGAGCGTGTCGGAACGAGCGACGCGGCAGAAAACGTACGTGGGGAAGGAGATGGGAGATGAAGACGTACCGTGTCGAGGGGGCGAGCAGAAGAGGGCCGGGTTTCGATTTGTCTCTGGGTGTCGAATGTAATAATCGACTCGTAATTACAATTATACAGATATCGCTCGTTTAAAAATGGCGGCCATGGAGAAAGAAAGAAAAAGAGAAAAGGCGATGACAGGGAGAAAGAGGAGACGCCGAACGCGGCGGGGTACGCGCCGTCGCTAGCTCGGGGCTGTAGCGGGTGCAACATTACCGCCGCCGCCGCCGCCGCCGCCGCCGGTGGTAGTTTCTCCCCCGCCGCCGACGTCACCGGAGCCAGAGCCTTCGCCGGTGGTGCTGCTGCTGCCGCCGACGTCGGGTGCAGCCGGGGTCCGCTTCCGCTTCTTCTTCTCGTAAGGGATGCCGCGGGCCTTGGCCTGGCTCTCCCGGACCTCGCGGAGGTAAATCCGGACGGCCTTGGCGCCGAAGGGGTTGGACTCGGGCCGCCCGCCGTTCTCCTCGTAGGCGGCCCGGAGCCGCCCGATGAGCGCGTCGAGGCTGCCCCACGCCTGCCGGAGCGGACAGGCGCAGGGCGCGGGGGGGTTGGGGTGCCCGAAGTAGGGGCAGCCCGCGGCGTGCACCTTGGTCTTCCCGAACTGGTCCAGGTACTTGAGGAACTCGATCACGTGGGCGCCGCTGCACCGGGCCAGCGTCAGCGGCGGCTTGTGGTTCTTCAGGTACTGCAGGAACGTGTTCCAGTCCCTCCGCTTCTGCGACTCGTACCTGCTCGGCGGCGCCCCCGACGACGGGGCCGCCGCGGCCGCCGACGACGGGCCCTCGGCGGCGACCGTAACAGCGCCCTGCTGCTGCTGCTGCTGCTGCTCGGGTGGCCCGGCACCCGAAGCGGAATCCATGGGCAGGTGGAACTCCGATACCCGGGATCGAATCTGATCTCTTCTTCCTGCTCGGACTCGAGAGCGATCAAGACAAACTCACAACCCGACCCAACCCAGTAGCCGAACGCCTCCTCAGTTTCCAATCAGCGACTTGGAGTGGCTTTGGCGAGGTGCTGGTCGAGGTGGGGGGCCGAAGCAGAGCTATGGAGGACGGTTGGGTGCTGCTCTCAGGAGGGTATCTTTTCACGAGAAAGCGAGTGATTTTCCTTTTGACGGAGAGAGAGAGAGAGAGAGGGGTGTGATGGGACGTGAAAAAGAGACGTATAAGATGAAGTGAACGAAGGGGACCGGGCGAAATTGCGATGGAGGGAGAGGGGGAGAGGGAGGGAGCAATAAGAAAAATAAGGATCGCGATGTTGCAATCGTTTCCACGCGGTGGCCCCACCACCGCGGTGGACGTGACTTCGCTTGCTATCTTACGATTCACCACCGGCGGCCCCCGCCACTCCCCGTTTTTCTTCTGTTGGTACTCGCCGCCACCCCCACCACCACCACCACCACCACTCTCACGCGCCGCGACCCTCGGCCACGGGCTGCTCTTTTTTTCCTCTTTTGACGGCTGCTTCCCTCCAGCCGTAGCCTAGGCACTTATTTGAATTTGGATCGCTAAAAATGATGAGGTTTCACGTGTG
Organism: Eucalyptus decipiens; assembly: GCA_014182575.1. Lineage (NCBI taxonomy): Eukaryota > Viridiplantae > Streptophyta > Magnoliopsida > Myrtales > Myrtaceae > Eucalyptus > Eucalyptus decipiens. Next base: position 23,182,992 of record CM024618.1, on the reverse strand, counting down.
TCCACTAGATTTAGTTTGATACATTGATTCGGTTCGCCTTGAGAAGAGCTAATTATTGAGCGTATCGGATGGATTCTTGTTAGATTATGTGAGCCTCACATGGAGTTATTGACGATTGTGGTGCACTGAAATACACATCAACCCAATGTACTATACAATTTATTTCCCTGAAGTGAGTATTACGATGAATTAACTTTTAACTATAGTTGCATACACATAGTCGACATAAGTTTTGTGCACTATGCCACCGAATTGCGTAAACACCCAATAGGGTTCATCAAGTTTAAGAGTTATGATATATGGACTCATAAGTATAACCCAATTCATCTACTATTATAGAAAAATTATATGAAACATGGACATGTGGGTCTCTCTCATATGGAGTTTAAGAGTTCCGATATATGTACTCATAAGTATAACCCAATTCATCCCACTGTTTTAGAAAAATTATATTTGCCCGCCTTGAGCAGAGCTATTTATTGAGTTTACCGAATTCTCGTTAGATCATGTGGGTTTGATGGTTGTGATGCACTGACATAAACATGAACTCGATGTACTATACAATTTATTTCATTGAAATGAGTATTACAATGAATCAATTTTCAGGTATTGTTGCATACACATAATCGTCATAAGCTCCGTGCGATATAGCACTGAATTGCATAGGAACTCAATAAGGTTCATGGAATTAAAGATTTTTTTATACTTGTGCTCACAAGTACAACCCAATTCATCTCACTCTAAGAAAGTTTATATGAAAGATGGACTTTTGAGGATCTCTCTCGCATAGAGGAGGATACACGGGCTCGCAACAGACTCTCTCGCACAGAGCTCACAGCGCACGCCCTATGTCGTACGTACTCATGTTGCCTCGGCCAAAGCGTCGGTGTTGTCGAAAAAGAACAACGAGCAAAGGCCAAGGTGGCTAAGACGAGGAGGATAGCACAGGTCAGCTGAGATTTTTTCTCACATCAGATGAACGATGGACATGTGGCGCTCACATAACAAATCCAAAAATGGTGACGGGAGATGGGTACAGAAACAATACCGCGCCCCCTTACCCCAACTTCCGAACCCTAAGTGCGCTCCCTAAGTGCGTAACAACAAGCTAAGTGATCACCACTATTTGGTCAGAAGTTCATTCGCATTCCTATCAACACACGAGTAAGTAAAGCATTATCCATTTTCTGTAGCACAGTACCACTCGGTCTTCACGATACAGGAAGAGCACTATGTAGAGTGGCCGGATGATAAGCCGATGAGTTCGAACGACGCATTGCGCGTGGTCGAGCGGCAAGGTAAGCGGGGGCACTTGACATCGAAGATGGTCGTAGTGAACAGTTGCGGCAATAAATGGGGTCTTCCTGAGGTCAAACTTCTTTATAGTCGACCACCTCTGTTGCAAGATCTCTCCGCGTCCGACGTTGCTCATCGCCTCCTCGTTGCTCTTGCTAGGTTAAATCTAATGGTTGGTCGTGGCGTCGCCGTCTCCTTCCCGAGGGCACAAAAGCTTTCCCCCTTATCTTGTCACCGGCACGTGTCCAGAGCCCACAAGGAGGAGGAGAGAGTGAGAATGATCTTTGTCCGGATGCGCTTCAGTCAAACGTCAAGTCACCCCTCCCGTATTTATTGCCACCCGCCTCCTCAACCTTCACCTGAAAACTGAATTAACCACTGACATGGGATTCTCATCGGAAGAGGCGAACCCCCTCAAAAAATCCTCAAAATTTACCGCCTCCTTTTTAGTTTTTCCATGACAACGGTCTCGTCGTGATGCGAACCGGGTCCCTGCATGTGAATACACACGTGGTCGGAGAGTGAATTACCTTTCTTTATTTGGAAAATGGGTGTTTCATATGGCACCCATGAAGCAGCCATTACTAAGGTGCACATGCGATGTATTGGGGAAGAAAAATATCACATCGAGAACTTATATAATGTGAAACAATTGAAATATAAATATCAATCGAATCATAACTTATTTTTAAAAAATTTTAAGTAGATGTGAATTTAACTTAATATGTTAATAGACTTTGGGTTTATTCTTCATTTTGGTGATTTTTTCGAGTGAAAGTATTGAGTTTCCACTGCATACAATCAATAAGTGATATCATAATCAATGATTAATTGGTGGCTCATTACTAATGTGTATTAGTGTCTCATGAATATCTCAAAAAAGGAAAATTTTGGATGCATCTACCTAGTCGAGGCAGTGGGTGGTATCTCTCGGCTTTCAGCCAAGCTTGGCTAAGTCAAACCAATTGAGGCGGAGCTTAAAAGGTAGATATTATCCTCACCAAACATTCTGCTAAACTTGACCTAGTCAAGGTGCAAATTCCCGAGTTAAGATAGTGTTGGTGCGAAAGTATAACAAAAGGGAGAATGGACTTAATGCAAGTGGCTTACGAATAAAGGGAGATTTGTTAAAGTGCACTTATAAAAGTGTTAGGTAAAAGAAGTCCAACATCATAGATATGCTATAAAGTGAAGCAATTAATATGTATATATATATATGTGTGTGTGTGTGTGTGTGTGTGTGTGTTGAAAGCGTACTGACTAAAGCTTTTGAGTATAAGTAGGATCAAGTCAATACGTTGATGGCCTCAAATTAAAAGTCCATCCCACTAATTACCCAAATTGAAGGTATCGGGTTTCTATTGTATCAATTCAATATTTATATAGATAATATACGATCTCATCATGCGATTTTGGTCGTAGTTAATACACATCTTATTAACATGGGAGAGAGAAACAATTTTGAAGGACGACTTTGTCTTTAAGGAAGAATCAGACTTTATTGATAGTCGGAAAAGTGTAGATTTTTCAAATTGCCTCCTTAGATCTCTTAATGCTGTTACTAGGACAAATCACGCATGACGGTCGCTGCTGCCATCAGATTGTCAAAACAATTCTGGCTTGCATCTCTCTCTCCACCGCCGCCCCCCTCCCCTTTCTCTCTCTGGTTTGGCTCCATCGACAGCAACGGAACCCCCTTTGTGGACATTCATGCGCGTGTGCTTACACCATCAATTCAAAAACGACGGCGGTGACAGGGGTGGCTCAGATCTAGACGCGATGATGATGGCTTCAACCATTCAATAGCGGCAGTGGACGGGAGGGTCAGCCATTGAGGGAGGCAGGGAGAGACGAGAAGGCAAAGATTGAGGATTAAAATGTCCGGGTCTTTGTCGTGAGGACATTTATGTGTCATTTGATAGGATTTTATCATCCACAGTAAGTTTACATGCGAGTGGTCCGAGAAAACACCAATGACAACCATTTTTTCGAGAAGTAGAGTTAATGCTGTTATTTGACAGCGGAAAAATCCTTCCCTTAGATCGAAATCAATATGCACGAAGCACTTCAATCCGATGTCTGGTTTAACAGGAGCTAGCAACGCTATTCGATCGAATGAGAGAGTTTGGATCATGAGTTTGTCAATAAAAATGGGCATGTTTTATTGAGATAAGTTGCTTCTCTAGTACTCTGATGGTCAATACATGAGTGGTTTTTAGGACAACAGTGCCATTGATACATAGCCATCCACTCGATCTTGAACAGATGGGTACCTACTAATAACTAACTACCATAAAATCTCAACCTTTAATCTTGAGAAGTCATTGCGTAGACTTAGTCCGAGAGACCCGCTAATCACAAGCTAAGGGATTGTCGGACCCACAGAAGTCACTGTGTAGATTAGTCCGATAGACCCGCCAATCACAAGCTAAGGGATCGTTGGACCCGCATAAAGTACCTCCTGGAAATCCATGTTCCCATGTGAGTTTGTACCATCATTGACTCTATTCACGGCACCACTTATAGATCAAGTCTTCTCAATTTTTCTCCGATCACTTTTATCAATGTACTAAGAAGCGTGTCAATTTTCAAATGGAAGAACTTAGTAAAAATGCACGGGCACGAGACCAATGAATTTTTATTTTCCTACGTCTATAATGGAATATAGATCTCGTTTTTAAAGGGTCTAGGAAAAGCAACATATGTTTAAAAGAATAATGAAGGTTCAACTATCGATCTACGATCCAAATGCACAAGCGTAGATATTTAGCTACCTTAAAATTGATGAAATATTCTAAAAGTCCCATGATTCAGTTTAGCAAATACCTTTGATTTAGAATAGTTTTTATGGAGTTCGTGAGGTGTAAATACGGGACCTCCAGTTCATTAGCAGAAAATTCTCTTACGCTCCAACATAATCTTGTCCCTTCAAAGATATGATTGAAGAGTTTCCCTTAGCAGCGCAGAAATAACCGAAGCAGGAGAAGTGTGATGATAGTATCCATTACACTCGTCCTCGAAATTGATTCATCTCTTTTCCTCTTTCTCCGGGGCCAAGAAATGAAAGCCTATAACTTACACATCATTCCTACTCAATGTAGAGACTTCAATGCTCCATCGGCCCTCCACAATCCTAATCATCATGCCCTCATTGATTGATGCAATCGATACGACCAGATCCACTTGAAGCGGACCCTTAGATCATAAGTCACCTCTTGATGGTACCAAAAGCAAATGCCTGTTGGTGAATACATGCAAATTCATATATCAAACAAATTCTTAGGCGATCCGAGTACATATGGCCCCAATACATCCGAAATATTAATGTCGGTGATCCTCATGTGGAATTTACTTGATGAAAGGGTCAAGATGTGCTTGGCTCAGATGCATCAAATTCATCCAGGAAAGTCTCGGAATATGACACCGACTGGAGTCACACATGATTCACCATATTCCATTTGGACTCCTTGTTTGTTCTCTTACGAGTGTAGGATTTGTGGGCGCAGCAGCATCATGGCACTGCCGTGTAGCATTCTTTCACTTCAGCGGATGGAGATGGAGTGCCGACAAGCACCCGGGATCACATTTGAGGTTCCTTATTTGGAGGAGGGGGGGGAGACCCACCAACCGCATCCATTTCTTCTTTGTTTCTTTTGTGTGGAACCGCTAGAGCTATGCAATTTATGATTTTGATTAGCTTTGATATATCACGAGATTAAAACATACAATCGATTGTTTTGTTTGGTGGCAAATGGTAATGGTCTCTCTCTCTCTCTCTCTCTCTCTCTCTCCATCACTATTGATCTTGATTTGAATTTCATCAAACCTTAAATCGAATAGTTGCTCAATCGATGGTCTTGTTTCCTCTACAGAGATATCATATGAGCTCCGAGGCTTGTCATCATCGCCATCTAGATGTCAATGGAGGCACCGAGGTGAGGTGAGACGAGGCGAGCCGAGGCGGGCCTGAGAAAAAGAGAGAGGGGGCTTGGTTGCCTGAATTAGTTGGGTTTGCAATGGCATTTTGAGTTTCTGTTTCATTTATAACACTAGTATCCAAATCTTTTCACTTGATTAATACTGATTAATACATGCAAATTGCTCCATCCATTCGCGTCAAGGTAGCTCAATTAATAGGGTGGCTAGTGGGACATCTGGGACATCCAAGAGTAATGAGTATTATGATCAAATCTGAACAATATAATTTCCAGAATAGACTTCAAAATACACATGACACATGTTCACTACGGTTTATAAGCACCCAACTTTGCACAAGTTATGTAAAAACAACAATTCTTTAGCAATCCTATATCATAACTATGGTTATCGTTGATGCATTCTACTTTATAAGACAGAGAAACACCATATGGAAAAACTATAAGGATGTCCATCCTATGCTTTCAAGCCATAAAACACAAGCATACTTGCTTTTAAAGTAAATTGGACAATCATGTGATATCATATTACACTCGAATGAGTGATACATATATTATTTGCATAATATTAATATTTATTATTTACTATCAATCACTCGAGCACTTTCACTATTAGTTGATTTTTCAAAAGAATTGCTTGGACCCATCAAACACCTTATTGTCGGGATCATTGTCCATGAAGTCCTAAATCTATTGTAGGATAGTCAATTCAGTTTTAAACATTTCAATTTTGTCAATTTAGTCTGAAACATTTTGATAATTTGTAAATATAGCCATTCCTGCTAAATTGAAAAAATTTAAGACTAAATTGAGTGTTGTGTAAATGGGTTTAGGACTTTTTGGGTAATTACCCTTTCACTGCTTGTGATGGGGAGTCCTTGCTCGCTTAGATTGACGACAGTTTGCATTGATCTCACGGCAGCAATCCGAGCTACAACCTACGAGGACACCACCATGACCGTGGCCATTAATTTACTAACCATCCCTATTATTATACTAATCAACTTGGAAAAAGGACAATTATTGGGGTTTAAAAAGGGAAGGATTATTTTAGTGAGGGAAAGGGAATATGGTGGTTGCATCGTACGGCTTGCGCAATCCCTTTGCAATTGTTTATTGTTGAATTTGCTGATTGGAAAACAAAGGCGCATCCAATGCCCCCTCTCCCCTCCCCTCCCCTTCCACCCATCTTCCACGGCTTCCTTCCAGACCCCTACCTCTCTCTCTCTCTTCTTGGTTTTTGAATTCGGACGAGAGAGGTCCGCTTCACGTCCCCACATCTTCCCCCCCTCTTTTGATTTACCATTTGAATAAAAAAGGCCGATGATGCGTATTCATTTTGGCATTGCCCCCACCACCCAATAGGACGATTCCCTCTCGTCACTCGTCAAAAAGCAAATCAACTTCTTCTAAGGGAGGGGGAGGGGAGGAGGAGGAGCAATCTATTCTATTCTTCTCTATATATATATGTTCGTCTCATCCTCCTACTATATAGTCAACCATTATGAGAGCGTAACGTGCACACTAAAAATTTATAAAATCATAATCACATATGAATGATGGATACATGTATAATAGTGAGGGTAGTTTGATGGCTCGTATAAAAGTCGAAATATGATAAAATTTATCATATTCTGTGTTACCTAAGGGAAGATTAACTCAGATATTAGATGAATATAAACTAGATAAAAATGTTCCATGAGGGATGGGATATAGCCTTAATAACAAACTTCTTAGATTATCAGAATTAAGATAATAATCATATTTATATAATTTTTGGATTCTAATAAAAATAGAAATGTGAATAACAAAATAAAAAATTTGTTTTTAGTTATATATTTGTATTTCTTTCTATTCTATAATATATTCTATATATATTTAATATTTATTTTAAGTAGATATTTTAGGTATACTAGTATAATTTATTATTTAATAAAAAGGCTTAAGAAATATTGGAAGTGAATAGAAAAGAAATTAAAAAGTAAAGAGATTTAAAAAGGGAGAGGGAAAAATTAAAAAAAAAAAAAAAGTTAATAAATATGAAATAGAAAAAACCAAATTTTAAATGAAAAAATTCAAAATTCAAAAGATCTTTCTAATTCTCAAAGAAAGAGAAGCAATGAATTTTCTTTAAAAAAAGAAAAGAAAACCTACCTACTTCCTCTCCTTCTCCCTCGTATCTTAATTCATGTCGAAGTTTTACGGCTGCTCCATAGTTTTACTTGTGCATATCAAAACTCCAAGAAAATGATTAGATAGTTGAAGCTCATTCTCCTCCGTAGCTCTTTAGCTTACATCAAACGTCCACCAAAGCAGTAAGAGATTATAAGCTCTTTATCCTCCATAACTCTGTTATCTACATTAAAACTCCACAAAAGTGGCGAGAGAGTTAAAGCACTATATTTTTCGAAATCGCAAAGGTGAATGATCATACTCTCTCTCTGCAAAGGTGAATGATCATTCTCTCTCTCTTCTCTCTCTCTCTCTCTCTCTCTCTCTCTCTCTCTCTACACGTGCATTTGTGATTTTCTTTAACAATGAATCATGAGAGATTTAACCATTTTCGTTTGTGCATTTTTATGTCTAGTTACATCGATACTGGTAAGATTGATAATATTATTGGTGAACCATCGGAAGATTAGATTAGAGTAGAAGATATGATTTGATTATGGCATTGGATGATTAGATCAAATATGATTGATTTTTCCATCGAAAGATTATATTAGAGTAGGAGATATGATTTAATTCAGATTATTCTAATTTTTGGTTAATTGATCCGGTAAATCCATAAGATTAGATATTCAAAATGTAGAATCGGAAATCTGATTGTCTTCTTAATATAAATAGTAGTATGTACTATAGAAGCAAAGTGTGTATTGTGGCTTTCCGTGAACAACATTCTTCTCATTAGAAATTTACCCTTGAATCGTTGCTTTCTTGATTCCTTTGATTTTCTTCATGGTATCAAAGCCTTATACTGAGAGCTAGTTTTATCATATTTGTTTTCATCGTTTTCCTTGAGTTCATATATTCTTCATATACACAATCATGGCAGAAAACCCAAGATACTCCATACCCTATACGTGTAAATCTCTCAAACTTTGTAACTATCAAACTTTCCGAAGGAATTTTCCTTCTATGGCAAACACAATTCCTTCGCTTCATTAGGAGCTAGGATCTATTGGGTTTCATCAATGGTCAAATTCAACCTCAACCACTCAAAATCTCACGCACATGAGGGGAAAATTTTAAAGATTTCCTTAATCCAGAGTATCAACAATGGTATCGTACCAACTAACTTGTGTCATCGTGGATCACCGGATCTATGTCTGAGGATGTGTTGGGACTTATAATCGGTCTTGAATAAGCTTTTGAGGTATGGAATACATTGTGTAATCATTTTACTCAAAGATTTGTGGCCAAAGAATTTGAATTGAGGGGTAAGCTTCAATCTTGTCAAAAGCGTAACAGGCCCTTAACCAAGTATTTGCGTGAGTTCAAATTGATTTGTGACCAGTTAAACATGATCGAGAAACCGGTCGATGAAATCATAAAGGTCTTCGATGTTTTAAAGGGTCTCATAAGTCACTATGAGACATTTAAGACAACAATGTATTGTCTCAAACCTAAGCCGAGCTACGAAGACGTTATTGCTCAGCTCCAAAGATATGAAGTGCGACATCAAAATTATTTGGCGAGTCAAATAAATCCAAATTTGGCATTTATTGGTGAAAAGATTCATCAGTCCAAATTGAGTAGTGAGGTTGATTTTGGTTCATTCAATTCAACATTTGTTTTTGCTAGCCAAAGAAATTTTGATAGAGGTTTTGGAGGAAGGAATGACAAGTTGACAATAGAGGAAGAAGCTATGGTTTTTGTGGAAGGAGGTTTGGAAATTATCCTAGATTCCATAACTATGGACCCTTAGGATCTTTTGGTAATTCATTTGGTGGTTATCAATCTAGTGGAAATTACGTACCAAATTCACCTTCTCAGCATTAAGGCTTCCGACCCTATACAAACAATCTAACCAAGGTTGTTGATTTAAAGGAGTATCTACTTGTGGGTGGTAATTCTACTTTGGATAGACAATTTTATGTGGAAAATACGAAGCTTCGACTTCAGATATGCAAGAGGTCGGGAGATGACACATTATGTTTCTAGTACCACTTTGATAATTCTTATCAAAGCGAGCTGATATTAAATGCCTTAGTTGCTCTTCACTTGGAGGATGATCGATGAGAAGATTGATTCCCAAATTTTGGGGCAATGGCCCATATCACATAACCTCAATTTTTTCTCTCCTTACTATGGTTTAGACATGGTAATGGTGGGGAATGGAGTTTGTTTGCTCATTACCCATATTGGCTCAACATCTTTATCTACTAACTGCATTCATTTCATTTCCTTTAGATGAGGTTTTGGTGGTCTCAAAGATTAAGAAAAACTTGATTTCAATGTCTAAGTTAATTAACAATTATCCCTGCTCACTATCTTTGATGAACTTAGTGTATCTATTAAGACCATCTAATAGATTCCGTAATCAATTTCGGAAAGAAATATGGGGTCCTTTACAAGGCAAATCAAGCACAAACACAAGTGTGGTACTCTCAAAGACAGCGGACCGCCAGTAATGAAATCTAGCACCTTCAGCTTGGGCACTCAAACTTTCAGATAATAAAGTTTCTTGAGAACAACAATAAGATCAAATCTACAAAGATGACAAAATTGCTAAATTGGAAAAAGCAACTAGCTACCTTTCAATATCTCGGAGTCTCTAGCTAGTAAACCACTTTAAAAAATCTATTGTGATGTGTGGGGCCTGCCTTGCTAGAATTTTTGCAAAGGTTTAAATTCTATGTAATCTTCAGAGATAGTTTTTCATTGCTCTCATAGCTCTCATAGGTGTATCCAATGAAGAAAAGTCTGAGTTCTTTTCCATCTTTGTCATGTTCCAAAATCTTGTTGATAACTAATTTGAAAGTTGAATTAGATCTTTCCGATGCAACGATGGAGGGGAATTTAATAGCAGCCAGTTATTTAACCATTTGAATGAGAAATGAATTATAATGTTAGTCTGCTACCTATACACACCAAAACATAATGGAAATGCCGAAAGGAAACATCGGCACGTCGTTGAGTTGGGTCTTGCTATGCTCTATCATGCAAGGGTACTGTTGATTTATTAGGTTGATGCATTTCTAAATGCCATATTTCTCATCAATCTGCTACCATTACTAGTGTTGGGAATCAATAGTCCAATTGGTAAGCTCTTTGGTAAAAAACCTAACTATAGGTTTCTTCAAGTCTTCGAGTGTGAGTGTTATCCACACCTATAACAAAGTTTGATCCACACTCATTACCTATGTTTTTCTTAGGTATAGTCAGATACATAAAGGTTATCGATGTCTTTATCCACCTACAGGAAGGGTGTATGTAAGTCGTTATGTGATATTTGATAAGACAAGATTCCCATTTTTTGATAAATTGGGGACCTTTTTCCTAGGTATTCATAGTTGTATCAGACTTAGTTACATGGGGTGAAATTCTTTACAAGACAATTTGAAACAATAGTGAGCAAAGGGAAAACATCATAACACACGAGCATGGGATTTTTATTTGATGATAATAGCTCTAAATGACAAAATAATGAGCTGCCTCATGAGACAAATGTGCAACAACCATAGTTGGGCTCACAAAGACCATGCATAAACTATGAACCACATGAAGAAGCAACAGTCTATGCCTCAAGTGATTTACCAGTTCCATCCACTCCACAACATTCTACTCACCCAATGTAGACAAGTTAAAATCAAGAATAAAGAAGCACAATCCGAAGTATGTTCTCTTTGTTAGCTGTATGCCCTAAAGCAACCATGTAATTGTTACATGTTAGGGATAATTTAATGGCAAATAAGTTTTTTCATTCATCGTCCAATTTATATGAATGAAGTCCATAAGATCAGCTACAATTAAACATATTATTAAGGTGTTAAAAATATGTGTGACAGGTTTATAGTTATGCTGAATCTTTAAATAATTCCCGATCGATGGATCATTGAGAGGATATTGATGATCCTATTGAGACCTGTGTGTTCTCAAGTTTCACAATTCAGTATTAGATATTCGAGGGGATGATGAGTCACAAGTCATTAAGTATTGTGATATCTGAGCTAGAACATAGGTGCTTATCTTAGACAAGTTCACTGAACGTGACATAAATAGAACGATTGGCGACATTGAAGCTTTTAGCGGGGTCAATGTCTGATCGTTCATGCTTTGGTTAGGTGTAAGATCCTTAAACCTGAGGCATGATGCTAATCTATATGTTGGATGGCTATGGTTCACAAGTGCGCATATTGACGCTTGTCGAATCGTCTCTATACTTGATGGTCATAGTTTGTTCACATACGAAAGCACATGTGTGTGCAATATGGAATATGTCTTCTTGTTATATATATATATACAAGATTGATGTCCTATGCGATCTAATCATGACACTATATTGAAATCCTCGACGGGAGTCATAATCGAGAATGAATGGTTCATATCTTGAAGAAATACATGTCAATTACATTTGTGCATATGATCGAATTGGTGGTTTGTCCAATAATTCCATGGCCTTTCTTCGATCTGGATATGATGAGACAAAATGATCGAATTACATGGTCGCCAAAGCTGACAAGTTCATAATGTTATGAAAACATTTCACATTGTTGGGTAGCCATGATATATTGTTAGATGTCACTCATGGTTTATAGGAACAAGAGATTGATCTAGACAATCAGTTCTCTTGGTTGTGCTAATATGTTAGGACAAGTCCTGCTGCCGGCTCAGTGATGAATCTAGGGATGTCACACACCAAAACCAATTAGAATGACGTTTGAACGAGAGAGGGAATATTGCAAATGTGTTTGCAATTGAGCAAATAAGATTGAGTCGAGCTAGAAAAAAAGTTATGATGAAAGGGCTTCAAAGTTTACAAAGTCCGAAACGGGTTTTAGACTCTATGGCCAAATCAAAGATCTAAAGCGTGTTCAGATTCAGTGACCGAATTAATAATCTGAAGTGAGTTCAGAATCAGTAGCCAAATTAATTATCTGAAACAATTTCGGATTTAATGGCTAAATTAAAGATCTGAAACGGTTTCAAATTTAACGATCACATTAAGTTCTGAAACAGTTTCATAACTTAACGGTCACATTAATGATTTCAAATGGTTTTAGATTTAAATGACCAATTAATGCTCTGAAACAGTTTCAGAAGTAATGGTGAAATTAAATATTTGTGACAGTTACAAAGTTAATACCCAGAATAAAGACTTGTAATAGTTACAAATAAATGTCTTGAATGATGCTTTGTAACGGTTACAAAGTTAATGCTCGAATTAGTGTTTGTAACAATATCAAAACTTACATTCGTCAGGAGTTACGGTTGAATTAATTCTAAAATGGTTTAGAGTTAATGCACTTAAATGTGATCTGCACTAGCTATAAATGGTAATACAGAGAGCAAATCACTAGATGATCAATAATTGACAATCAATAATTGAGAGCGTTGATGCTGATCAACAAAATCACTCACACGAGAGCAATTGCTAGCACAATTGTAGTTGTAAGATCTCTCAATTTCTCTCTTCTATTCAACGAGAGGATTGGTGGTGTGTCTGAACTAAAGGCCCGACACTTGTGGGGCTAGATCTGAAGAACGTCAAAGCCTGCGAAGAAATCAAACGTTCTGCATCTAAAGAACATCAGAACCAATATTATTGAAAGACGTCAGACACGTGGTCAAGAATCCAAGGACGTCAGAATCGGTGTTACTAGAAGGCATCAGATGTTTGTGGTCAGAGTCTGAAGAACGTCAAAACTACTGTTGTGAGAACATCAGACATTCGTGCTCAAAACCCGAAAACTTCTAAACCAAATTTAGAGCATGGTACAGGGTTAATATGATTAGCCCCTCTAGCTCTTCACATGTGTTTTTGTTAAAATGCACGAAAATGCTTTGGAAACACGTGTATAAGCATTTTACTTTCGATGCGATCAAACTTTTTATCTTAATTTACTTATGCACATATGCTTGTTTATCGAGACAAACACCAACACTCTCTATAGCCCATGAGATTCAAAAGGAGCCAAAAACAATTAAAGGAGCACTAAGTCATCCAAGTTAGAGGAAAGCTATGATAAAAGAATTGGAGGCTCTCAAATTAAATCAAACATGAGAGCTAGTATAAAGATCTTCAGATATGAATATAGTCAGATGTAAGTGGGTGTTTAAAGCCAAGTTGGATGCGGAAGGAAACCTTGATAAACTGAAAGCACAATTAGTGGCAAAAGAGTACCATCAAGAGGAAGGCATTGATTTCGCCGAAACTTTAAGTCTTGTGGTTAAATTGTGGTTAAATAGGCAATCGTGAGAATTGTCCTCTCTGTGGCAATTGTTAAATAATGGTTTATTCATCAACTGGATGAGAAGAATGCGTTTCTTCATGGGTAGTTAAATTAGACAGAGTTTATGGAACAGCCATTGGGCTTTGTGAGTTCTATGATGCCAAACTCAATTTGTTTACTCACGAAGGTGTTATATGATTTGAAACAAGCTCTGCAAGCTTGGTTTGAAAAATTCAACAGCTTTTTACTAGAACAAAGATTTCATTGCAGCTCTACCGATTCATCGTTATTTGTTCTTCACAAGGGTCAGCGCACCTTGGTACTATTATACATTGATGATATTGTATTGATGGGCATCTCATCATCTCTACTTCAGAATTTAATAGAAGATTTCAATAGAAATTTTTCTATGAATGATCTCAGACGACTTCACTATTTTCTCGATATTAAAGCCAAGTTTACTAGTTTGGATCTATTTTTAACACAATCTAAATATGCTGGTGATTTATTGTAGAAAGCATAAATGACAATACAAGACATGGAACCTTTTCATGATCCTCCCTCTGCAAGTGGATTACAATATCTAATGATCACAAAATCGGACATCTTTTATTGAGTAGATCAAATTTGTCAAAAAAATGCATTCTCTTACTAATGGCGATTTCAAACTGTTAAAATGGGTCTTGCAATATATAAAAGGAACTCAGCACCCGGGGCTTTATCTTCACTCTAATAGCACACTAAACTTATACATGTATGTGGACTCTAATTGGGCCGATTGTTCTAAGACTCGGAGGTCAACCACCGGATTTTACACTTTCTTGGAATCGAGTATATTTCATGGTCTGCAAAACGAAAAGTGAAGGTGTCAAGGTTATCAATGGAGGCTGAAAATAGGGCATTAGCTTCTGCCATGGCGGATCTTACATGGGTCTCTTTTGTATTGAGATATTTGGGTATTCTACTCATTGGTCCAATTTTGCTTTATAGTGATAACCACTTGACCATTTCATTGATAGTGAATCCAGTCCTTCATGCAAGGACAAAGCACATGGAGATCGATTTTCATTTTGTTCTAGAGAAAGTAGCTCTCAAGTTACTTGAAGTTTAGTATGTTCTTTGTACTCATCAAATTGCTAACAATATTTACAAAAGCTTTACCATGCTTTAATCATTGCAAGTTACGATACAAATTGGGACTATGTTTTCCACCTAATCTCAGTTCAAGGGAGGCTAATAAGGTTGATAAAACTATTCGTGAAACATTGGAAGATTAGATTAGAGTACGGGATATGATTTGATTCTGGTTATTCTAATTGCAAGTTAATTGATCTAGTCAATCCATAAGATTAGATATTCAAAACATAGTTTAGGAAATCTAGTTATCTTATAAATAGCAGTATGTATTGTCGAAGAAAAGTGTGTATTATGGATTTCAGTGAAGAACATTCTTTCTCATGGGAAATTTACTTTTGAATTGTTGCTTTCTTAATTCCTTTGATTTTCTTCAGATACACCGTTCATACCAAATAATAGATATGATAGGATATAAAAGTATCTAAATATATTATTGTAATTTACCAAATAGAGAATAAGATATAAATAAAATTATTGAATTTTATATTATATAATATTTAGTCCTATCATGACTAAAATTCCACATCTTTGAAGAGAAAATAACAAATGAATTTTTATGTGGAAAATCATTTCGAAATCAAAGAGGGAAAAATTGTGATACCGCATTAGGCAACCTGTTTGCTGGTGCTCCATTGATCCTCATTACTTTTTTGGATGTACCTTTGCTTTTCAATGTCCTTGTTCTATTTCAATTTGCTTTGTTATGAAGACTACGTACTTCTTATATATCCTTTTGACTGGTGAAACTTCTTTTGATAGAAAAAATCTCCACTATTATCAATATCAAAGTTACAAATTTTAGGATTTCAAGTATGAAAGATGTTATAAAGTAGGAATCTATGGCATATATGGTTATGATGGAAATTACTTGTATACCATTAGCAATAAAAACTAAGCTTTAATAATACTTTTTTCTATCAAACTCCAAACTCCATCTCACCCTTCTCTCCTCTCTGTCTTTCCCTTAGCCTCTCTCTTATCCCGCCTTTGTCTCTTTTTGTAAGTCGCTATCGATGCACGTCGAACCAGCCATTCCGAGCACTACTTAGAGCCATACTCCCCACTAATCCTTTATTGTGATCAATGTTGCCTTGGCCTCCTCCCCTCTTTCCACAGGTCAACAGGCCTCTCTCTCCCTCCTCTTTTTCTCCGTCTTTGTGGAGACGCAAATGTCACCATGGTTTTATGCAACCTCGAACGGAGGCCACAGTAGTCTCCTCCTAATCTAGAAATGGTCGCTCCTCCATAGTCATTATAGTGAGCAGTTGCCTGGCTGGGAGTCGTGAGGGGTGGTGATGGAGCAACAGCAACATTGTGATCAGGGGTAAGTGATGGCGAGGTTGCCATAGTCGGTGCCAGGGGACTTTTTCATTAGGGGTGAGTTGAGGAAAGTGAAAGGAATAATCTTGGAAGAAAAATAATGATCTCGTAAATATAACACTAAGATATGTTGAATGTTGGACCTTAGCAGGTCCCTAAGAGGTCACATTTGGACCACGAGATGTAAAATAAAGTTGGATATTGTCAGGGTCAGGACGAAAAAAGGATACCGACCTAACAGGAGGGAATAAGGCATGTAGGCACCGGCATATAAAAATAAGCAAAGCATGAATGGAATTCACCCGGATTATAGGCAAAGGCCACTCAAGCCCTCAGCCCACGGGCAATCTATAACCCGGCTGGTGAGGGAGCTTCTCCCCCATGAAGGCATGGTTGCCACAGTCGGTGCCAGGGACTTTTTCGTTAGGGGTGAGTTGAGAAAAGCGAGAGGAGTAATCTCGGAAGAAAAATAACGATCTTGCAAATAAAACCAAACGCTAATATATGTCCGAATGTAATTCGATGTGTATCAAAAGTGAGGACGTAAATCGGAGGTTTCGAAAATCGAGGGCACAAATTCATATGCGCACAAAAGTGACAATGATGTTTGAAATTCTCCCCATCTTTACTTATCCTTCATTATTCTAATGTACCGATGAAGATTTTGCTTTATACGGCCACTCCTAATACCCTCTTTTTGTTACCCTCTTTGCCAGCAATTATAAAAGATGGTCCGGGCCGTGTAAAAAGACGAATAAAGGCGGTGGAATGTGCATGAGATAGCTATTTTTTAATTGTTTTCTAAAGCCAATTAATTTCTTAATGCAGCAAGAAAGAAGCAAAGATTAGTACTTTTTTGCTCAATCATAGGCCCTTGCTTTGCTCAGCGTTTTTCTTCCAGCGAAAGCGAAGATCATCATGCTCCATCCTATGATGATGGGCTGCGCAGCAAAGTCAAAATAGCTGTCTCCAAGATGTAACCTGCTTCTTAATCTCGATCTTGCTGGGAAAGATTACAAAAGGCAGGTTTCGAGCTCCCATTCGCTGATCCAGATAATGCAGAACATGAGGCTGTGAAAGCGACGGCAATCGTCAGGAAATGCGTCAATCGTCAGTCGGGTCTTTTTCTCCTTTTTTTTCCGATGAAGAGTCGAGTCGGTCGGGTTCAGATCGAGATGTGTGGATGAGCCTTATAAGACATGCCCGCGTGCTGCTTCGGAATAGTCGATGGCCTTACGGTGCGTGCCGTGATGGCATCGGTCTTGAGGTACTGGCGAAACGTTCATCAGATGCACCAGCCGGAAGCTGGAAGCCGGATCAATACCCGGTTAGACGTGCGAGTCCGTATGGGTTCTCACTTGTTAGTTGTTAGGACATTGGCCTCGGAGAGGTATGATGCCAAAGGCGGGCCTTTTGTGGAAATTCTGTTTGGTACCGGGTTAAGTAGCCCACCCCAATGTCTGCATCACTGAATTTTGTGGCTTTCATGGGCCAGGCCCATTAGAACAATGAACTTCTCAAGCCCTTTAAGGTCAGCCCAATGTCGGCCGTGGTGAAATACTCAGTTTGGCCCGTTGAAAAGATAAAGAGAGAGAATTCGACGAGACTAAGGCTATGTTTGTTTCGCGGAAAATAATTTCCGGATTTTCCAACGTTCGTTTCGCAGATAATGAATTCCTTAGGGAAAATGTTTTCCATGAAAGGAAAAAAAAAAACATTTTAAATTAAGGGAAAATATTTTTCACTTTTGAAAAGTGGAAAACATTTTCTTTACATGATCTCTCTTATCTCACACCTCTACAAATCTTTACTTCTTTTTCCCCTTTCTTTTTTTTCTTTTCTTTTTTTTCGAATTATTTTTTAATTTTCTTTTTCTTTTTAATTCCAATTATTTTTAATTTCCTTTTAATTTTTTTTTTTTTCTTTGTTTCCCATCTTCTTCTTTTTGACTAGTCGTCTGGCCGCCGCTGAAACAAACCTCGAGCTCGTTAATCTCAAGCTCGCGCTCTGCACTCTTGCTTATCCTTTTTTTTTTTTTTTTTTATTCTACCCTGCAGTTGTACATTTACTCAAGCAAAAAACTCTACATGCTTTGCTTATTTTTCCTTTTGTTTATTAGAACACAAAAGACGTAGGGGAAAAACAAGCCACTCAACTGGAAGATTCTCATGAGAGCTGTTTATGCTCTGCTTCTTTTCTCTTTTGCTTCTTTTTAAAATTCATACAAATATTTTTTAGAGTAGATAAGTGTTTGACGATAATGAGGGAACAAAAATATAAAGTAAATTTGCTTGGATTTAAAGGCAAGTTCATATTTGATGGATTTATAGGTCGGTAAGTGATGTATACCTAAGTGATGAAGTCTTAGAAAATATTTTCCTTACTGAATTCCAGAAAATATTTTCCGAAACATTTTCATGTTTTAGCCGAATACCAAAAAATATTGTCATTTTCTCGAAAAATGGCTTCTGGGAAAATATTTTATGGAAATGACTCATTTTCCGCAAAACAAACGGACCCTAACGATGTGGAGATTTACGTGGAAACCCTTATTATGACAAAAGGGAAGAGTCATGGGGGTACAAAAATGTCTAGAGTGGGGCAAACAACGAGTAACATTACCATAATTGTTTTATGTGCGCCACAAAATATTTGATTTGAGTCGAATTATTCCGTATCATCACCAATCCAAAACTCCGAGATTGGCGAGCTAGCCAGCAGAGAGCGCTACGAAGATTTACTTATTTCGCATGATGAAACTAGATTGAAGGATGATGTACGGCCAACTCTAGCACGACGTCATAAGAGAGTTTTATCCCAACTAAGAGATCCAATAATTTAGGGGGGAAGGATAATCGTCACGTTGAAATCTTTTTTCAATCAGCCGAAAAAATGAGAGATAGAGAGAGAGAGAGAGAGAGATGTGTCAGCGGAGCGGGGCCCAACATGGACAAGAATGTGGACCAAGAAGAGATGTGTCAGCAGAGTGGGGCTCAGCATCGACAAGAATGTGGACCGGGCTGTTGTGTCTGAGGTTAGACTGGGCTAAGACAAGACTCGAGGCCCCCTTGAAGGGTGGACCACACCACACACCATCCGACACAACACCACTGATTGTCGTTTTGCGTACAAGAGTCATTTTAGCACCCAATCGCGGTACGCCTGAAATAAAAAAGGTTTTTTTTTTTTGCAACGAAAGGAGTTATTTCAGAAGCAACCAATCGTACTTCTACATACCCCACAACTTTTCATCTCGAATGATCTTTCTCGTGTGAATTACCTGGAAATGGCACATAGCTCTTGGAATTATATGAAGTGATCTCATGTTCCTATCTAACTAAAGCACTCAAAACACTTTGTTCAATCCTGACGAGGTAAAGTCAAAAGTATTCCTAACTGTTTTTGTGCATTAATTACTTTTTTCGCTAGAAAAATTAAGAAAAAGATAGCAATATCATATAGAGAGGATGTACATGTATGTGCATGTATTCGAATAGAGGTAGCAATGCCTTGTCTCATCTGTGCTATTGAAGGTTAAAGATTCCCTCGAAGCTATCTTTCTCTTTGAGTTAATTTTTTTTTTAAATTTTCTTTTAAATGTTGTCGATATGATTACATAAATCAATAAACTACCGAGAATCTATTATTATAGTTGAATTGTCGTGTCAGTTATAAAGACTAAATGAGTTCGAATCATAGAGTACAAGAACCAATTCGACTGGGATCGAAGTGCAAAGATCGAATTGAACATTGGCTAAGAGCTTGTGGATCGATTTCGTCACGCTTCGGGGCAACTGAAAAGACGGACGTGCTTGCCACCGGAGAAGTCCTCGTCGAAAAATAGGGGAAGACATATCCATTCGGCGACTCGACCGGGTGGGACCCCCGGGATTCAGAAAGCCTCGTTCGACCGCATCTGATGATGGATGGGAAACGAGTCCTTTCCCCAGTGGCAATTTCGCAAATAACGACACCCTCTCTCTCTCTCTCTCTCTCTCTCTCTCTCTCGCCGAAATCAACGGCGGATAAACGCGAAGGCCTTGGCGATCATGGCAGTGCCATGTGGTGGGGCACATGGCAGACCACGTCTTACAGAAGGAGGGACCCACAGCCCCCTACGCCCCGCCATCCCTGTCGATATGTCAATTCCTTAATAAGTCTTTTTCCCAAACGCAAGATATATTTTTTTAATGATGATGTTTTTTATATGACATCGCACGATAATTGGGTATTTTTAATGGGTCGTGACCGAACTATAATCTCTTTTTCTTCCCGCAAAAATATCCTAATTGGGTATTTTTAATCGGTCGTGACCGAACTATAGTCTTTCTTTTTTTTGTCGCAAAAATATCCACAATTAAATTTATTTATGAATACTATGCCGCTAGAACCATATCATACTTTATATTTGTGTTCTCTTGTCTATCTCAAATTTAGAAATCTATGCGTACGATTTTTTTATATTGTATCAATAATTACTTTTTAAATTAATTAATAATTCAATTTTCTCTTGATAAAGCGATTTGATTATATAATAATAATATATTTTTTTTTAGCATACGTGCAACAATCACGTACTT